>OV702285.1:101842658-103092658 GCA_916181665.1 Avena sativa | reverse complement strand
TTAGCCCCTAGATATATTGGACCTTTCAAAATTTTGAACCGTCGAGGATAAGTATCGTATCAACTGGAACTACCTGAAGAGATGTCAGCTGTGCACAATGTGTTCCATATCTCATTACTTCGCAAGTGTCTCTAAGTCCCCGAGAAGACCGAAGTGTTCAAGAATATCGATCACCGGACCATAGAGATCAACGATGACCTAGCATATCCCGAAGTGCCCATCCGTATTTTGGAAGAAGCATTTCGAACTACCAGAACCCGAAACATCAAGTTTCTCAAGATTCAGTGGAGCAACCACACAGAAGAGGAAGCTACCTGGGAACGCGAAGATCACATCCGGACGGAGTTTCCGGATCTCTTCAAATCCTAGGTAATATTTTCGTCCTTTTTCAAATCTCGGGATGAGATTTTGTTTAAGGGGGGAAGGTTTGTAACATCCCAAAAATACCAAACTTAGATCATCTAAACACTAATCATCAAGATTAGGGTTAACAAAAACTTTTCTAAATAAACTCATGAATACATGTACATGTGTATGTATGAATTTTGAATTTCTTTTAAAACCACCTTGTTTGTGTGATCCATTGCTTGTAAAATGTTTCTTAGGTGAAATGAACATCATCTAAAACATTCCCCACACTTTTCCTAAAGACAAGTAAATCAAAACACATATATGAAGTGAATGGTCATTTTGACCAATTTAACTCCCATGCCTTCTTTGGCTGTCTCAAACTTTCAAAACCTAACAGAAACTTTTCTGGATCTTCTCACCCCTTGAATGTACTCATAACAAGGTATCAAGGCCCACTTTGTGATCATCCAGAAACTTTCAAATGTATAGTTTAAATGACAATTCAAAATTGAATCTTCTTCATATGGGAAGATCCCACTTTTTCAAAACCCACTCAAACAAGCTCAACTTTCAAAACCCAAGCATCTGCAGACTCACCAGAACCAATCTGGCAAACCCACCAAACATCATTTCAAAATTCAAAACTTGATTTCATGCGGCCATTTCATCAAACAGGTTGCAGACACAAATCAAACAAAACATCAAACACTATAGTGTGCAGTGATTCTTGCCTAACTTGTTCCCTCGTTAGCTCACACACAACTCAGTAGATCATCTAGAAAGATTAGCCCAACACTAGCACCCCTGTGAGCTTGCCATTGCCATTAATGGTGAATAGCCGAGCACCTCAATGCCACCCCATAGTCGACAGCAAGCTAGAGGAAGAACTAGTCGTGCCAACCTTGTCTGGGAGGCAGCCCACCGTCCACCGCCACTCCCTGTCCTAGCCGCGAGCGTTGCCAAGCCCTGGACCACGCGCACAAGCCACACCCAGACCATGCCGAGCGTGCGCCAGAGCGCCACCCTCGACCAGCATCCACAGACCGCGCGCCGCCCTCACCGCGTGCACACACGATCACCACCGACCCTGGAGACCGCCAGACATCCCCGTTTGCCGCCCCGTGCCATACAGCCACCGCCCGCCGTCGAAGACGCCGCCTCTGCCGCGCAGAGCACCGGCCGTTCCAGACCAAACCACACCGCCCCATGTCTCGCGACCATGTCGTTGAGCATCGCCAGGAGACACAGCACCGTCCCCTACCCTTGCCCATGCCATTAGCCCCCTGTAACGTCGCCCCCGACGAGCTCACCGTGCGCCCCGACGGTCCCCTCGCTCGACTATAAATAGAGGCCACGCCCGCACAAATTCTTCACACCATCTCACTCCCCTCTCCTCACTGATCGTGCCACACCATTCTCAGAGCAAGGCGAGCAACACCTCGCCGGAATTTCACTGGAGCCTGCCGCTGCCGGAGAAGAAAAGAGCCAGCGATTGGAGCCGCCCCAGGAGAAGCCACCGGTACCAGGAGGTTCGCCATCGTCGACTTCGTCGTTCGCCCGCCTCACCGACCCTCGCCCGTACCCCGGTGAGCCCCCAGCACCCCTCACTGGCCGCGCTAGGTTTCGTTCTTGCCGGAGTTGTCTCGCGTCAACGATGACTCAAAGCCGTTAGATTAGAACTAGATCGAACGATCCACGTTGCCCCATACCGCTTCGCCCAGCCCCGTGTCACTGACGAGTGGGGACACCCACTTAAACAGCCCGCGGGAGCACTGCGCTTAGCAGGCCGGCCCAGTAACTTTTCCCGCGCAGCCCCACAATTCAAATTAAATCCTTTTCTATTTAAATTCAAACACACTTCAGCACCCAACTTCAAAAATCAACCCAGATCGATTCAGCACACCAAATTGGATGAAACCAATTTTGTTGGAAAGGTCTGTGAATGCTTAATCCAAGCCCGTTGGATTCAAGTCATTTGGATCTATAGATCACCCATAGTAAAAATAACAAGGTAGAAGCTTTTCTGCATTCAAACATTTTTCAAATTTAAACCATAAAAGCTTTTGAGTTGATTCCAACTCTCAAAAATCACATTAAACCATACCTTTCAGAATATATAAAAATATATAGGTTTACTTGCAGAAATAATGTTCAAGTAATAAAATAATGCTACATCAGCATTTCTAGCCACTTTAATTAATTAAAATAAAAGGGTAAAACCTTATTAAATTGTGACACTACTTTAAATCACACTCCCATGGACTACAATATGTGGTGATGACATGTGTCAACATGATCCCATATTTGGTTTGGAGAATATTAAATCTTAAGTAGTTTTTCAATGAGTAGAAATTACTTTTCTAAAAATAAAAAGTTTTAAACCAAGCTTTAACCTTGTAATGTTAGAGATGATGCTAGATCATCTATAGGACCATTATGTGTGATGACTGCAAGTAGTTAAGTATTGTTTGGTGATTGTATACCTCGTATTTATTCATAGACGCTAGTACCGACCAAGGATACTACGAGGAGGAAGGAGGATACTACGAAGAGGAAGCCGAGGAGAACTTCAACCACTGCTCTGCACAAGGCAAGCTAAAACTTGCAAGACACTCTACTTTAGCAAGCTAATAACTATGCAAGCCTAATACTACTAGTGAATGTGCAAGCTAACCCTTGCCAGATACCCTACTGATGCCACAAACCCATACTTGTGATATGACTACTATATGCCTTAAGCATATGTGACCATCCCCACCTGATAAAGAAAATCCTAGTTTTATGTGTAAGCTTCTTACATTATTTATTTATCAAAGCTTACTTAGAGTCTACCTAAGAGTTTGGTAGATACTAGACAGTTGTGCTGAAGGTTGCATAAAGAGCATAAAATTTGGCCTAAGCTAGAAACCTTGAGATCAACCTAAGATATAAGGTTGTACTTAGTTGAAACTCCACCAGTTTACCACCTCTCTTCATTACCACCCCCACCTGTAGATGCTAGTGCTAAGCTTAAAACTTGATCAACTTTTAGATGGGAATACTTGGTGGAAACATGGTTATGAAAACCTTGGAATGATGGATCATTCTATTGAAATGTTTTGGACATGTGTTTCCAAACAATTGATGATTCTGGTGATAAAAATGTTGAGGCATGTGCCTTAGCCCCTTATAAAACTGATGGTTGTCTGGATGCGATACCATTCCAATTTTATCGTACAACCACAATACCCGAATATTGGGTAGGGCTTGACTGGAAACTTATATCCCTTAGTATTAGTTCCCTCCCGGCAAAGGTCTGAGCTGAGGCTACCTTGTGAAGATTGTCCACCTATGCAGTACCCAAGATGACAGTGGTCATGGTTAGGAGGCCAAACTCACAGGAGAGGTGCTTATACTAGGGCGTGTAATTGAAAGGTTAGGATTGATTATCCGTATACTGAGTATGGTGAATTCAGGATTTGTTCCTGACGGATGTATCGAATGTTGTGGTGAAAGTGTACAATCTCTGCAGAGTGTCAAACTATTCGAATAGCCGCGTCCGCGGTTATGGACAGTTGGAGTGGCCATACTGTTCCCCCGTCAGACTTTTCAAAATGACCGGTGAAATGAATTGAGACTTTAACTTGACCACAACAGAGTTGTGACCTGAATTACAAGATCCCACTTAGGAGTTACAAAATTGTGACTAGCTCTGGAACTTAGTAGAGATAAACCTGGCTTTTGCAAAATAACCCTAGAGCCTAGTGTCCTATTATCCAAAAAACCCCTTTTTCTTGTTAGTATTAGTTTGCGAGTACTTAAAGAGTACTCATGGCTTTGTCCCTGGCTATTCCCATGGCTAGACTATGAAGAGGAGTACCTGGAGGATGGATCCCAGGAAGGTTACGAAAACTAGGATCATCTCCCATCGTCAGCATTGCCTGTGACCCCGAAGATGGAGCTTCGCCTACGCTACCGTTAT
Source organism: Avena sativa (assembly GCA_916181665.1). Classification (NCBI taxonomy): domain Eukaryota; kingdom Viridiplantae; phylum Streptophyta; class Magnoliopsida; order Poales; family Poaceae; genus Avena; species Avena sativa. Next base: position 103,088,346 of record OV702285.1, on the reverse strand, counting down.
TATTACGGATTCCGCTGCCTAATGTTGTACTAAGAACTGGATCATGAGATCCCTATTTGTGTAAGAACTTATGTATCGTTTGTAATGGATGAAGTACTATGGTATCCAATTATGTTATGTCTCGCAAAAATGGTAATCCTGGGATTGCGATGTATGGCATAACAGGCATCTAGGATTGAAAAATCCGGGTGTTGACAGACATCTTGTTGATTAGAAATGATGTAATTTTAATTGACAAAGGTTAAGAATTTCATTTCAATGAAAGACTTAGGAAAAACCCGAATATTTAGCATGAATGTCTATAGTGGATAGACTGTGACGCTGACATGGTTGTGCCAGACGTACATATATGAGATATTGAAGCAGTTCATTATAGAAACAACAAGAAAAGGTTCTTGTCGCATGGAAAGGAATTGAATCAAGATTCAAGAGTATCGACACTTGATAAGTGAAACAAGATTCTAGTGCTTTGACACTTGATGAGTGAAATCACGAGAATGTTTTGATCAATCATACCATGATATGTACACACCCAGATATGTCATATGCTCTAAGTGTTATGAGTATATACCAGAATGAATCATAAAATGATCATTGGACGATAGTAAGGATATTCTTATGATCTATTGGAAGAACTAAGAATATATTTGTGTAGAGGTGACAAACAATTACAAATAGTTCATTGTAAAGCGTTACATTCATACTAGCTTTGTCACAAGATACAAATTAAGTTTATCTCAATTTAAACTATGGGTGGAACAATGAAATGGAAAGAAAGTTTCCATGATGGATTTGGATGAATTCCAAAGTTAAGACATTATGACGGATACTACAACAAAAGGCTAAGTATATGACTGCTATAGTAGCAGCAAAGGAGGGAATTTGTGTCAAGTAGTTTGTTATCAAACTAAGGTGTGGTTCGCAACGGGATAACACTAAAGATATATTGTACGACAATAGTATCGACATGATTTAACCCCAAGGAACTAAATGTCTCACCAAAAGACCAAATTTATACAATGCCATCTCATTAGAGAATGAGTGATGCGTGGAGACGCAAAGACATGCAAATACACACAGACCTGAAAGCGTCAGATCTCTAGATTATGTTAACCACTTGCAATTGCGTATATGGAAGACCAGAAAGCCATAGGTGTTCAAATACGCAAAGTTTTCAAACTAGATTATTGTCTCTATTGCAAGTGGGAGACTGAAGGGAATATGCCCGAGAGGCAATAGTAAAGTGGTTATTATCGTATTCCTTATTTATGATAAATGTTTATTTTTCATCCTATAATTGTATTAATACGGAAACATTAATACATGTGTGTTTAATAAACAAAAAGGAAGTTCCTAGTTATGCCTCTCTTATAAACTAGCTCGTTGATTAACAAGATGATCAAAGTTTCCTGATCATGGACATTGGATGTTGTTAATAACGAGGTCACAACATTAGTGTAATGATGTGATGAACATTCATCCAAAGTATAGCATTACGATCAAAGTCATTGATTTTATATTGCTATAACAACTTACGAAGTGATCCTAATCCTTAGACCATGAGATCAAGTCAATCACTAACACTGGAAGAGTTTCTCGATGACATCAAACGTCACACCGTAACTGGGTGAGTATAAAGATGGCTTCAGAACTAATAAAGTGTTATGTTGAGGTTCATGGATCGAGAGTGGAAATTTTTCATCCCGATGACGGATAGATATGCTTTGGGCCCTCTCGGTGATATCATATTAATTAGCTTGCAAGCAAGTGATTCGATCACTAGAATGTTATATCACGGGAACGAGAAAAGAGTGCATGTCGGTAACGAGATCAAAATAGGTATGGAGATACCGATGATCGAATCTCTGACATGTAATATATCGTGAAACAAAGGGATTAATATACTAGCGTAAAAGGTTCACACAATCACAGAAGTCATCGTTGAATGTGTGGGAGTCAGTACAGATCTCTAGGTCCCGCTGCTGATTTTTTATCGGAGAGGGGTCTCGATCATGTCTGCATTATTTGTGAACCGTAGGGTGACACACTTAAGGGATACCGATACCATTCAGAGCAAATGATATGCCAGAAAAATAAAAGTAAAGCGCAGGAATTTATTTCACTAGACACCGGAACTGTTTCGGTTGAAATTGCTGAAACTGGTTCTGCATGTGAAATTGAATACTAGCAAGGGGTTTTATGTGAATGTTTGTTTATTAAAGTAATTAACAAAATTCTGAATAAATAAATAAAATAGTTTTATATAAATGAGAGATTGCATTAATTTTGGTGGAAAATTAATGCATGTGAGTGGAATTGTGAGTGTAGATGTTTTTATGTGAGTGGAGCTTCCACCACATGAATGAGGGAGAGGTGGGGGCACTATCGTGGTATTGCCGACGAGTACGCCATGGAGGGGTCCTCACAGTTCGTGTTTAGAGACGTGGGGAAAGGCGGACGGTTGACGGGTACGAGGTAACACAGCTTACCCAGGTTCAGATCCCACGACAGTGGCGGAATCCTACTCCTGCTATAAATCACTATAATGGCAATACGCCGAGTTACAGAGATAGGTTCGCTGTGCGAGGTTGTATGAGATTGTCTATGATCGTCTATGCTTGTGCCCTAAAGGCTCCCATAGGTCCGACTTATATAGTCATCAGATCCTAGGGTTACAGGGAAAAGTCCTAGCCGGAGAGGTTATAGAGTCCTACACCGCCTATCACTAGTCTTGTGTATCTTGCACTCCAAGGCTCCGGGTACGCTGGTAACTCCACCGTAGCCTTCCTTTATCCGGCATGGGCCTCCCTTATGGATCCACCTAACTGGGCCGCCCAGCAGGCCATAGGCCATGCTACCGACTATGGGCCACTCGGGTTAGTCGGATAAGAGACATGCTATGAGGATACCCGTATAGCATATCCCCAACAGTAGCCCCCGGATAACTCCGAGATCTTGCGTCGTCTTGCCTCTTCACATGGAATGCTCCGTCTAGATGGATGTCGGCAAATCATCAAGCAACATCTTGTAGTCCTCCCAAAGAACCCTGCAAAGTTTTCTCCGTCTTCCATTAGTAAGTCGGAGAAATGCTGAATCTTCCATCGTACTCTTCCGCTAGTCAGATTAAATCCGTCCATGCCGGAATCTTCGATGAGACGGCTCATCTACCGTGTCAGTTATGACGACGTAGGATTAGGTCAGCGATGCCTCATAACTCACACATGCAGAGAACACAATCATATCCGATTTCCCGCGCGAGCGATACGAACCGTTGGCAGCGGAGGTTGGACATGTGGCGAAATTACCGCGCACATTCACGAACACGTCGTCTACGCGGCAACCGTCCGATTAGCTGCACGAATCTTGACGCAGAGTAAGATAAATAGTAACTGTGGTGTACTTGCCACTTTTTCACCCTATTCTCTCGCGTCATCGTCTTCTTCCTCCAGCCGCACGCCTCCTCGAGCTCTCCGCGGAAAACCTCGAAGAAACCCTAGACTCTCTCTGCTCCAGTCGCATCCTTGCAATCCTCCATGGCTAGCAGCATCTCTTCCCTGTCGATGGCGGCATCGAGCGAAGCCACGATGAAGCCGGCGAGCTCCGTCGTGGTGCCCCCTGAGGGCCTGGTCATCCACGCGTCGGCGGTGATTGAAACCACCGGCGGTGACCACAATCTGGCGGCGCTAGAGCCTCTAGAAGAAGAGCCAGACTCGCACAAGGGTGACTGGCGCGGCTCGGACATCACCGGCCGCGAAATCCAAGAGATGGTCGCCGAAGGCTACCTCCCCGCGATGGAGGGGCTCGCCTGGCAGGCGGCGCCTGCCGGCGAGGTGACTCCTTCTCCCCAAGCCGGAGAGAAGGTGTACCTCAAGGCTCAAATGGTACGCGGCGTTTCTCTGCCCATCTCCCACTTCTTTCTTTCCGTCTTGAACCACTTCAAATTCCAACCCCATAACCTCTCCCCCAATAGTATCTTAGTGCTTAGCAACTTCGCGGCACTTTGTGAGGGTTACCTAGGGATTAGACCTAGGTTAGACTTGTTCGTGTACTTCTTCACTATCAAGCGTGAAGCCGGACACAGTAGGGAGGAGCTTAGGAACTGCGGCACCATAAGCTTCAAGATCCGACCTGGCCGGCGGTTCCCCGACATCGTTGGCCACGAGTCGTGCAAAAATTGGCAGCGAACGTACTTCTATGGCCCCGACATTAATTTGGCGGTCCGAGAAGTGAAGTACCCGGACTTCGTGGATGGAGCCGCCGCTGAAGTTTACACATGGAGATCCCATGCCTCCTTTCCCTCCGACCTCGACGCTTCTCGCTCAATAAGGCGGATCGAGTGGCTCGTAGAGACGGGTTTGACCGGCTTGGACCTAGCCATGTGCTGGTTCATCAGGAGAATCCAACTTCTGTAGCACTGCGTGAAGTTCATGCACGAGTACACTGGCGACCGAAGGGATACCCTCCGGATCTCCGAGGATAACTTCTTGAGCGACTCCTTCAAGTTCCGCCTTAAGGACATCGTCAAGGTGAAGGATAAGAAGCGTGGCTTCACCCTCACCTACGACATGTTCGTAGACGGCAAGTGCCCAAAGGTAGATATTTATTTTCTGTGTATGACATTGCTCCAGTTTTTCCGTCTTGCCAATACCATCTTGTCTAACACGATGATTTCTCACTTAACAGCTTAGCGATCTAGATGAGGGCAACCTGGCTGCCCAAATCTACGATCCAAAGATGAAGGAAGTCACGGTCGTGTCCGACGACGATGTCCCGTTGGCGCGAAAGCGGAAGATCTCCACCTCTAACGCTGCCGACGGAGGCAAGAAGAAGAAGACGGAGGGTGGAGCCTCCAAGAAGACTATTGCCGCCCTGGAGGCGGAAAATAGAAAAGCCACCGGGATGTTTGCCAAAGCGCCCCCCTAGTGTAAGCCTTTCGCTCTCCGACATTGTCTATTTATCTGTCTTGTTCCTGTACTTATGCATTTTGCAGGTTTCAGGAAGAAAGCCACAACCAGCCTCAAGAAGTCCTCCAAGACTCTTGGGGCTTCTAGAAATATCAAAGATATGCTGCATCGTGACTCCTCCCCCGCCATTGTCCCTGCCACTCCTGCCGTCAAGCCCTCCTCTGCTCTGACAAGCTCTCAAGTCCAGGAGGCACCAGGCCCTTCCGCCATGGAAGTGGATTCTGGCGCCTCTACCGAGCTCGCTGTTGTCGGTGAGCAGGCGACGCAGGAGAGCGCTGCTCTTCAAATGGTTGAAGCTCCGGCTAAGGATGCCATCAGTAGCGGCAAGGCGATGGTGGGAGCTGGTACCTCTGCCGAAGGCGACGCCCCAACTCCTCAGAAACCCTTTGAGTTCCCAAAGATAGTTTACCCGGCGCTTCTGCCGAGTAACACTACTATGGTTGCTGGAGGAGTGTCGTCATCTCTGACGTGCGGTCTCGAGGAGCTACTCCGGCAAGCGGATATCTTGCGAGGAAATAGCATTTCCTTTGGCAAGCTGCTAGCCGAGAGTGCTACAAACCTCAAGATTATTGCACTTGTAAGTTTTTACATTTCCTTTTGCATTTCATACGAGTATCCCATTGTAGCCCCTGAGGATGTAGACTGAAAACCATAGGTTTTGCATCTATATGCTCTAAGAGTGACTAAGTTAGAAAAAACCCTCACTGTAGCCCCCAAGCATTTAGATGGAATGAATTATTCCGGCTAGATGCTTTAAGTGTAGCACAAGCAGTGTTCATGATTTTCAATGTTGTAGCCCCCAAGCCTCTAGTTGTAACTGAATTAGTTCCGACTAGATGCTTTTAAAGAAAAGCTAAGCATTTTTTGAGTTAAAAACTTTATACTGTAGCCCCCAAGCCTCTAATCGAGAACTGAATTAGCTCCGACTAGATGCTTAAAGAAAAGCTAAGCATATTGCTAAGTTAAAAACTCTCGCTGTAGTCCCCGAGCTTCTAGGTGGAAAATCTCCGACTAGAAGCTCCAAGCAGACCAAACAACGATTTAACTTTGTATTTGTTTCCACAGAACGAGAATGCTTGGAGGGGCATGGCCAACGACAAGTATCAGAAGATGCGCGCGGATCTCGAAGCCGAAAAGGGTAAAACCGCCATCTTGAAGGAACAGATCATCAAAAATAAGAGTCTGTTTTCTTATTACGCATTTCCGTCTTACTTCTGTGCCCACAATCTCCGAGTACTCACTGTGTACTTTGTTTTATCCGACTTGCAGAACATGTTGCCAAGGCCAAGGACATTGTTGAGCAGTCCAAGCATATCCAGCAGCTGGACAGTGAGAACAAGATCCTGAAGGAGGAGAGGAAGGAAATGCTGAAGATGCACGAGGATTCGATGAAAGCCCTGCAGGATTCCGCCTCCGCGGAGATCAATCTCTTGAAGGAGGAGCTTGTGATCCTAAAGGATCAGAAGCAAGCTGCCGATGAGAAAAACCTTCGCCAGAGCGAGGCGTTTAAGCTCCTCCAACAAGAGAAGGAATCCTTGGCGGACATCCTTTGGCAAGCCAAGGCCAGCATCTTCAGTAAGTTTCCTTCGTCTTATGTTCCTGTAGTCTGGATACTTAGAGTTTATCGAACTCATACGATCCTTGTCGGAATTTGCAGCTCCTATGGGTTTAACCCGCTCGCCTCCTTCGGACAAGGAATGTATGGTTTTGGTTGGCAACTTCATCAACACCGCCATTTCCCAAGCCAAGGAGATTGCCAAGCCCCTCCAAATATATATCAAGGCATCGGACTCCGTGACGAAGTACTCGGAGATCCTGCGCCGAGCCCCCGAGCGTGCCACGAGCTGGAAATCTTCATGTGCACGGGCTGGCGCAAGGATGGCGCTGTCTATGGTGAAGACACATTATGAAGATGCCTACATCGACACGGTAACCTCAGGTATCCCTGACGTGGATGATGACGGCAAGGAGATCGACCACGACGCCATCCTGTCATCGCTTGTGGGGTATGATACCAGAGTTGCCGAGTTGGTGGATGTTGACGTCTTCGTGCCCAGGAACCTCATCGACAACGTCAACCAGGATTCCTCCGAGTCTCGTCACAGCGCCGATGCCGAGGGTGATTCTCCGGCTGGTGATGATGCGGCTTCCAAGTCCCCTATGCCCAAAGAGTGAAAAACACTTTGTAATTCTTGTTTCACTTTTAACATGTGCATGGAAAAAACCTTGTGATGTAATCTTAAGGCGGAAAACCATTGGTTGTCGTATCCTTCTACTTAAGAATTAATTCCCAGTATGTATATATTTCTTAAGCAAGTGCTGGCTTATCCATTACTGTGGTTCTTATGCTTGACTTTTCGTGAGTCGGAAGACTCATTGTCGGAACCATGCGCTTAGGTGATGATTCCCAATGGCACCGTAAATAACCTAAGCACAAAATCGCCGACAATAAGTGCCGAAAGTCACTACTCCAGAATCCACATAAAAACGACAAAGAACGTGTAGACCAGAAAACTTAAGCTAACGGCCGTAGGCGGAATTTTCACAAGTGCAACCGCAAAACTTGTGCATAAAAGTTTTACATGATCCAAAAATGAACACTAAAGGAGGTAAAAGACTCGGCAATATGAGTGAACCAAAGAGCTTTATTTCATTGATCATATAAGAGGTACACAATTAGATAAAAGATGCTAAGTGTAGAAAGGACGTAGCTGTGCTATGTTCCATGGCCGATCAAGCTCCGGGTAGTCATCATCCGGGTCACGTCTCTTACGCTTATGATCCTCGTTGGGTCTATCCTTGAGTTCACGATTGTCGACAAGGTAGTAGGACCCATTGAGCAGCACCTTGCTTATGATGAACGGTCCTTCCCATGGCGGGGATAATTTGTGTGACATCTTCTTCTTAAGTCGGAGCACCAAATCCCCCTCTTTAAACGAGCGATGCCAAACACGGCGACTATGGTAGCTGCGTAGCTTCTGCTGGTAGATGGCGGATCTTTGGCATGCCAAAACGCGCTCCTCCTCGAGAAGGTCCACATCTAGGCGTCTGGATTCTTCAGCGTCATCTTCGTCGTAAGCGGCAACTCTTGGTGCATCGTGGAGGACGTCGGAAGGTAGGATGGCTTCTGCTCCATATACCAGGAAGTAAGGGGTGTAGCCGGTGGATCTGTTGGGTGTAGTTCGTAAACTCCACAACACAGATGGTAATTCTTCCGCCCAGGCTCCAGCTGCTCTATGCAGTGGTGCCTCAAGACGTGGCTTGATCCCCTGCAGAATTAATCCATTGGCTCGCTCAACCTGACCATTGGATTGCGGATGTGCCACAGATGCAAGGTCAAGTCGGATGCCTTTGTCCCAACAATAGGCCTCCACTTCTCCGAGTGATAAGTTGCTTCCTTTGTCGGTGATGATGCTATGTGGGAGACCAAATCTCACCACTAGATCCCGGACAAACCTGAGGGCAATTTCCCCATCAAGCTTTCTAATGGGTTTAGCTTCTATCCATTTGGTGAATTTGTCAACTGGTACCAGCAGATGAGTAAATCCACATGGTGCCGTCTGTAATGGCCCCACCATGTCTAGCCCCCAGACTGCAAACGGCCAAGTTATTGGTATTGTTCGCAATTCTTCAGCAGGAACATGTGGTTGTCGGGCATAATACTGGCATACAATGCATGTCTCAACCAGCTTATCGGTGTCCGCCTTCGCAGTCAGCCAGTAGAAGCCTTGCCGGAAGGCTTTCGCGACCAAAGATCGAGGAGCGGCGTGATGCCCGCAATCTCCGAGATGGATTTCGCGTAGGATTTCCATACCTTCTAGCTGGGAAACGCACTTTAGGTATACACCAGTAGTGCTCCTCATGTAGAGTTTCCCATTGATTATGGTATAACCCTTTGCTCGTCGTACTATTTGTCGTCTTTCGACTTCGTCGTCGGGCAAAGTTCCGTGTTCGAGATACTCCATGAAAGGTTTTGTCCAAGCCGGAGGGATCTTTGTCACCATGTTGACAAAAGAGTCAGCTCTATCCGGGTTGTTGATGTCGGCGCCCTTCACGGATGGTGTGCGTAGATGCTCTAGGAAGACTACTAGCGGAATTCGCTTGCGCCCTGATCCCAGTTTAGACAACAGATCAAACGCCTCGTTTTGTTCCCTAGGTACATACTTGACTTCGTAGCCCAAGAAGCTCTTGGCTATCTCGTCCACTTCGTCTCGATATGCCGCCATCATAGGGTTCTGCGCATTCTAGGTGCCAGCCACCTGCTGGGCAACCAAGTAGGAATCTCCACAGCAAACTATGCGCTTGATGCCAATATCCTTGGCTACACGTAGCCCGTGAATGAGTGCTTCATACTCCGCCATGTTGTTTGTAGATTTTTCCGGCAAGTTGTCGATCCTTTGATGGGCCGTGCCCGCCAACATTAACGGGAGGTACTTGACGGCGACGTTGGGGTTGCCTCCGGCAATCTCCACCGCGTTGCCGTAGTCCTGCAACCATGTGGGAGGCTTGGCGGTGCCGTCATAGGGCTTGATGGTCTTGTCAATCCGGAAACCTTTGGGGTAAGTTGCAGACCGTATTGCAGGTCCAAAACAACATGGTCCTAGGTATGGTCCTTCCCGGGCCTCGTGGATCTTATCGATCCGCGAACGTGCGTCGTACGGCTCCGGTTTCGTCTTCTTGTTGTCAACAGGGGATGGGCTGCGTGAACGACGCGGGCCTCTTCCACCATGGTGACTGCTTGGCGACGACGGAGGCGGAGGTGGCGGTGGGTTAGCCTTCTTGCTGTTACTCTCCTGCGATGCCTCACGCCTGTCGCGGTTGCTTGTCGGACGCGGAGGGTCATGGTGTGACCTGCTCTTGTGTCCTTGGTGGCGCTCTTTATCATGACGGGTCTGTGTCGCATTGTTGCGGATGACGATGCCGCACTGCTTTGGTGGGGGCATATCCGTACGATGGTGAGCCTTGTAATATTCCTGACGTCGGGGGGATCGGGGCGGTGGCGATGGGTGACGAGGTCGGACTTTCTCTCCGTGGTCGGAGGATATGGGGATAGCATCCTTCCTGTTGTGCGCATCCCTCCGTCTTTGTTCTGACGAACCCGTCTGTGATCCGACATCCGGAGGAGATCTGTCCCTTGGCGGTTTGTGCAGGCTAGATCGGCAAAGCACTGGGTCGGACTCGAGCCTCTGAGAGGTGGCCTTTTCTTGCTGCTTTACCGCCTTGGCTACTAGCTCGTAGACCTGTTCTATTGCCTCAGGCGATCTATCCTGCTCCAGAAGGGTCTTGGCGATGGCGAGGTTAAGGAGTGGGGTGGGCATCACCTGCTTTCCTTCACTGTCAATGTATGGCTTGGCCTATGCCGGCTTCGAGGGAGCACATCCTAGGTTGCGCCATACACCAGGATCGTTGATGACGCGAGTCGGAGATTTCTTAGCCTTCTGCTGTTGTAGCAGAGTCTTGTACTCAACCTCCATTGCTCTAGCTTTCTCTATGGATTTCTGCGCTTTGACCAGATCTCGATCTAGTTTAGCGCCTTGCTCCGCGATGGCTTGCGCCTCCTCCAGTAGCTGCTGGCGCTTCTCGTCAAGCTGAGTCACGTTCCGGATACGAGCAACATTTAGTGGCTCGACGAGGAGATTGCCGTACAACACTATCAGCTGGAGTAACATGGGCTGCTGCCGACGTGGACGCTGGAGGCGGAAAGTTTGCGGTGTTGTTGTTGCTCGCGCCGGTGTCGAGTTCCTGCGGCTGCTGCACTGGGTTAGGCGGACGATCCATGACCTTTGCGCGATCATTGTCAGCACCAATAAGTGGCCCCTTCCTCTTTTCCAGCGCCGTAGGCGGAGCTTGCCCGGGTTGATCTTCATCCATCGCTGTCCCAATGGTGACGAACACCCCTCGAGACATGACGGTGTTGTTAGCTTGCTCGTCGCGCGAATACTCCTCCTCCATCTCCTGCATAGCGGAGTCTAGCTCTTCTGGACTGAAGTCTATCTCCTCTGAATCTGCACTGAAGTCAGCATAAAGCGCGTCAATGACAGAGTCGGAGGGTGCCAGGACTTCCTCGATGACGGGCGGTGGAGGTGCAACGGCCTCGACGATGACTGGAGGTGGTGGCGCTGCTACGACGATGGCGGCCGGAGGCGGTGGTGGTGGTGGCTGAATCGGAGGGGCTCCATCAATGAGCGCAAGTGCTGTCTGAGCTGCCGCTTCGGCCTCCGCGTAGTTGTTGACGGTGTTTACCATGCCTTCGAAGGTAAGGCGTCCTGACGCCTGCTGCCGCCATAGAGAATGTCGGAGAAGCGTGCCATGGTCCAGTCCTTCCACAAAGTGATGGATGGCGCCATCGTTGGGGTAATTGGCCAGGTCGGCCCGTATACGGAGCCATCTGGCGAGGTAGTCGCGGGGGTTTTCGCCCTCTCTCTGAACGCAGCGCGCCAGATCGAAGATGGTAACCACGCCGACGAACTTTGATCTCTGTTGTCCAGACGCGCGGACGAAGCAGACGCGCGGACGAAGCCGGCGGATTTGCAGTGATCTTCCACCTTTATATCCTGCACAGGGGCGGTTTGGGTGGGCCTTGAATTTTTCCGATCTTTGCCGGCAAACTCCAAGGAGAGGTCCGACATCGATCCTTCCGCGAACGTATCCTGCCCGTAGGCGGTCCGTGCGGGTCTTGATGCTTTCCGATCTTTGCCGGCAAACTCCGAAGAGAGATCCGACATCGATCCTTCCGCGAACGTATCCTGCCCGTAGGCGGTCCGTGCGGGTCTTGATGCTCCTCCGACTCCCAGGGAACTAGTGCCCGAGTCGGTTTCGCCGATGAAGAGGTGGATGTCTCTGATAGGAACGATCGAACACCGCGTAGGGTTCGTCTTCGCCGGGATCCAGAACTCGTCAGGGGGGACGATCGGAACGTTTCCGGAGAAGAGAACACGGCCGATGGCTACGGTTTCGCCGATTCCCGCGAAGATCTTGGTCCTCGCCCGCTGAAGAGCCTGAAGCGCCTCTTGCCCCACGGTGGGCGCCAACTGTCATGGTATTGCCGACGAGTACGCCATGGAGGGGTCCTCACAGTGCGTGTTTAGAGACGTGGGGTAAGGCGGACGGTTGACGGGTACGAGGTAACACAGCTTACCCAGGTTCAGATCCCACGACGGTGGCGGAATCCTACTCCTGCTATATATCACTATAATGGCAATACGCCGAGTTACAGAGATAGGTTCGTTGTGCGAGGTTGTATGAGACTGTCTATGATCGTCTATGATTGTGCCCTAAAGGCTCCCATAGGTCCGACTTATATAGTCGTCAGATCCTAGGGTTACAGGGAAAAGTCCTAGCCGGACAGGTTACAGAGTCCTACACCGCCTATCACTAGTCTTGTGTATCTTGCACTCCAAGGCTCCGGGTATGCTGGTAACTCCACCGTAGCCTTCCTTTATCCGGCATGGGCCTCCCTTCTGGATCCACCTAACTGGGCCGCCCATCAGGCCATAGGCCATGCTACCGACTATGGGCCACCCGGGTTAGTCGGATAAGAGACATGCTATGAGGATACCCATATAGCATAACCCCAACAGGCACCCTCCTTGTCCGGTGGCCATGCCCCCTTGGGCTGCCCCCTCCCTTATAAAAGGACCCCTCCTCTCACTTGTCACACACACCTCCTCGCGAAGGATCTCTCTCCCCCCTTTAGAATTTCCCCATGGTCTCGGATCAGCGAGATACATGTTCTCAGTGGCTTTTTCTGGAAGGATTTGTTGCTTCCGCTGCTTCGCTGGAGCGAGGGCGCGGAGGTTGTCGGGGTACCCGTACGTGTGTGCGATCACGGATGCACCACTGCTTTGCGGTGCTGGACTTGATGGTGCTGGACCGGCTGGACCAGATGGACTTCAGCATGATCATGAGATCGGAAACCGTTCGTCTACATCATCCACGAGTACAACCTCATTAACTCTATTCGGTCTTCGAGGGTATGTATTCTATGGATGCATATCCACCCGTTGCTTGTATCTAGTAGATAGATCTTGGTACTTAGATGTTCCCATCGTAGGAATTTTTTTGTTTTCTATGATGCGAACCCAACAAGGCCCACTACAAGAATGGCGACATGGACACGGTGACCTCGGGTCTGCCCGACATAGACGATGAAGGCTAGAAGATTGATCATAAAGCTATGTGGGCATCGCTCGCCGGCTTTGACACCAGGGTTGCCGAGTTGGTCGATCCCAACGCCTTTGTGCCTCTTGAGTTCATTGATGGTGACTAGCACAGCCCCTCTGAGTCCCTCAAGACCATCAACTTTGAAGATGATCATGATGGCTCTCCTGCTGCCGACGATGCTACCACAAAGTCTCCTGCGCCAGAGGAATGAAAAACACTTTGTAATATTTGTCTCCTCTGGATTTATGTATGCGGAAAAACTACTGTGTTAATATTAAGGCGGAAAACAATAGTTGTATGTTTCCTACTACTTAAGTACTAGTTTCAGCATGTAAATATTTTTTAAGCAAGTGCTGGCTTATCCATTACATTGGTTTTTATGCTTGACTTTTCGTGAGCCGGAAGACTCGTAGTTGGAACCATGCGGTTAGGTGATGATGCCCAATGGCACCATCAAAACCTAAGCACAAAATCGCCGACTTCAAGTGCCAAAAGTCACTACTCTAGAATCCACATAAAAACAACAAATAACATGTAGACCAATAAACTTAAGATAACGCCCGTAGGCGGAATTTTCACAAGTGCAAATGGAAAGCTTGCGCATAAAGGTTTTATACGATCCAAAAATGAACACTAAAGGAGGTAAAAGACTCAATAATATGAGTGAACCAAAGAGCTTTATTTCATTGATCATATAAGAGGTACAAAGTAGATAAAAAATATGCTAAGTGTAGAAAGGATGTAGCTATTCTATGTTCCATGGCCGATCAAGATTCGGGTAGTCATCATCCGGGTCACGACGCTTACGGTTATGATCATCGCTGGGTCTATCCTCAAGTTCACGATTATCATCGAGGTAGTAAGACCCATTGAGTAGTGCCTTTCTTATGATGAATGGTCCTTCCCATGGCGGGGATAACTTGTGTGACTTCTTCTGCTTAAGTCGGAGCACCAGATCCCCCTCTTTAAACGAGCAACACCGAACGCGGCGACTATGGTAGTTGCGTAGCTTCTGCTGGTAGATGGCGGATCTTTGGCATGCCAATACGCGCTCTTCCTCGAGAAGTTCCACATCTAGGCGCCTGGATTCTTCAGCGTCATCTTCGTCGTAGGGGGCAACTCTTGGTGAATCGTGAAGGATGTCGGAAGGCATGATGGCTTCTGCTCTATATACCATGAAATAAGGGGTGTAGCCGGTAGATCTGTTGGGTGTAGTTCGTAAACTCCACAAAACATATGGTAATTCCTCCGCCCAGGTTCCAACTGCTCTATGTAGCGGTGCTTCTAGACGTGGTTGATTCCCTGCAGAGTTAATCCATTGGCTCGCTCAACCTGACCGTTAGACTGTGGATGTTCCATAGATGCTAGATCAAGCCGGATGCCCTTCTCCCAACAATAAGCTTCCACTTCTCTGAGTGATAAGTTGCTGCCATTGTCGATGATAATGCTATGTGGGAGACCAAATCTCACCACTAGATCCGGGACAAACCTAAGGGCAGTTTTCCCATCAAGCTTTCTAATGGGTTTAGCTTCTATCCATTTGGTGAATTTATCAACTGCTATTAGCATATGCGTAAACCCGCATGGTGCCGTCTGTAATGGACCCACCATGTCTATCCCCCAGACTGCAAACGAACCAAGTTATTGGTATTGTTCGCAATTCTTTAGCTGGAACATGTGGTTGTCGGGCATAATACTGGCATCCCATGGATGTCTCAACCAGCTTGTCGGCGTCCATCTTTGCAGTTAGCCAGTAGAACCCTTGTCGGAAGGCTTTGGATACCAACGATCGAGGAGCGGCGTGATGCCCGCAATCTCCGAAACGGATCTCATGAAGGATTTCAATACCCTCTTGCTGGGAAACACACTTGAGGTATACACCAGTGGTGCTTCTTTTATAGAGATGTCCATTGATTATGGTATAGCCCTTTGCTCGACGTACTATTTGCCGACTTTCGACCTCGTCGACGGGCAAAGTTCCGTCTACGAGATATTCCATGAACGGTTTTTCCAAGCCGGAGGGACCTTTGTCATAGTGTGAACGAAAGAGTCAACTCTATCTGGGTTCTCGGGGTCCGCTCCCTCCACGGATGGTGTCCGTAGATGCTCCAAAAAACACCACGCGGAAGTTTTTTGTGCCTTGACCCAAGCTTTGACAGTAGATCAGCCGCCTCATTTTCCTTCCTCGGGAAATACTTGACTTCGTAGCCCAATAAGCTCTTGGCTATCTCGTCCACTTCATCTCGATATGATGCCATCATAGGGTTCCGCGTGTTCTAGGTGCCATCCACCTACTGGGCAACTAAGTTGGAATCTCCACAGCAAACTATGCGCTTGATGCCAATATCCTTGGCTACACGAAGTCCGTGAATGAGTGCTTCATATTCCACCATGTTGTTTGTAGCCTCGAAGTGGATCTGTTGAATGTATTGTAGCTTTTCCCCTGTTGGCAACTGTAGCAGTACGCTAGCCCCCGAGCCGTTAAGTACCTTTCATCTGTCAAAGTGCATCGCCTAGTATTCTGGCTCTTGTATAGGGGTAGCATCTGGCATCTCCGTCCAACCTATGATTTGATAGCGTCGCATCTCTTGTAAGTGATCTCGAAGGCAGCAAGCTCAATGCACAACTTCGCAATCCTTCCCGTAGCATAGCTGTTGTTGATGATGTCGGACAGTGGAGCTTTGATCACAACTGTGATAGGGTGCTCCTGGAAGTAGTGCCTTAGCTTCCGAGAAGAAAGGAACACTCCATAAGATAGCTTCTGGTAATGCGGGTAACGCTGCTTGGACTCCGTCAAGGCCTCGCTTACATAGTAAACTAGTCGTCGAACTCCGTACTCATGCCCTGGTTCTTTCCGCTCTACCACGACGACAATACTGATTACCCAGTTGGTGGCCTCCATGTAGATTAACAAAGGCTCCATAGGCTCGGGTGCTGCAAGTATAGGTGCCGACGAGAGTATCTCCTTTAGCTTCTTGAGTGCAGCATTTGCTTCGTCCATCCATGTAAATTTGTCCGCCTTCTGTAGCAACTTTTACAGTAGCAGAGCCTTCTCTCCAAGTAGACTAACGAACCGGCTTACTGCTGCAACGCAACCTGTAAGCCGTTGTGTGTCCTGTAGGCATGTCAGATGGTTTATGTTTAGGATGGCCTTGATCTTCTCTGGGTTGACGTCGATTCCACGCTGGGAAACGATGAAGCCTAAGAATTTGCCGGTTGGAACCCCGAAGACGCACTTCTTAGGGTTAAGCATCATGTTGTATTTCCGGAGATTATCAAAGGTTTCTTTTAAGTCGGAGATTAAGTCGTTTGAATTTTTGGACATCACCGCTATATCGTCCACATAAGTGAACGTTCCGACCAATTTGATCGTGGAGGCAACGCTGCATAGTCTGCTGGTGCGTAGCACCTTCATTTTTCAGCCCAAAGGGCATCGTGACGTGGCAAAACGTGTCGTAAGGTGTGGTGAACGATGTGGCCAATTGGCCTGACTTCCTCATATTTATATGGTGGTATCCTGAGTATGCATCAAGAAAACACAAAAGTTCTGAGCCAGCAGTAGAGTCAATGACTTGGTCAATGCGAGGCAAAGCAAACGGATCTTTGGGACACACTTTGTTCAAGCTGGTGTAATCAACGCACATTCTTAATTATTTGGTTCCCTTTTTGGGGACAAGTACAGGATTGGCCACCCATCGGGTGTGAAGGACTTCTCGTATAAAACTAGCCTTAAGTAACCTAGCTATCTCTTTCCCTATGGCGCGTCTCTTCTCGTCTCCGAAGCGTCATAGAGGCTGCTTCACCATTTTGTGTTTTGGATCAATATTCAAGCTGTAATCGGCAAGTTCCCTAGGTACACCTTTCATGTCGGCAGGTTGCCAGGAAAAGATGTCCCTATTCTCATGGAGGAACTCGACGAGCGTGCTTTCCTATTTAGGGTCCAGATTCGTCCAAATGGCGGTGGTCTTGGAGGCATCGCCTACCACAAGTTCCACCAGCTAGGTATCGATGGAGGCCTTGAAGGCAGGGGCGGAGTCAGATATCTGCTTCTTCGACGCCGGCATCTCCGTGGCATCGACCTTGCTCTGGATCTCCTTGAATTCTTCGCTGTAGAGGATAGCTTCTGCAAAGGCTACTTCTCCAATCTCGCAATCCCTTGCCTCGGTAAAGCTTCCGAATATGGTGATGATGCCATTTAGTCCGGGTATCTTGAGCTTGTTGTAGAAGAAGCATGGCGTGGCCATGAAGGCGTGGAAGATGTTGCATTCGAAGATGACGTGCTACACGCTCTTGAATGGGACCACCTAGAAGGTCATGCGTTCTTGGCTGTAATTATTAACATCGCTAAAAGCGACCTGAAGCGTGATGCACCCAAGGGACCGAGCCTCCCGGCCAGGAACTACGCCATGGAACACGGTGCTGGTTCGCCTTAGGTTGGAACCCGTCAAGTTCATCTTGTGCAGTGTATCCAGGTACATGATGTTGATGCTGCTTCCACTGTCCACCATGCATTTAGTGAACTAGTTGCCGTCAACCAGGGGGTTGATGACCATGGCATACTGGTTCTCTGTAGGGATGAGGTCTGGGTGATCCTTCCCATCCCAAGTGATTGGAATCTCCGACCAGCACAAGTACTGGGGAACTGGGGGTTGGGTGGCCATTAGTATCCTCATGGAGGTTTTCTGTTGGCGAATAGTAGGGGTGCCAAGGAAAGTGTGGTAGACGGCAGCCTTCTTCTCGAAGGGGTTCTTGCCCTAGCCCTCACTCTTGTCGGCGTGCTTGGGGTCAACGTCCTCGTCCATGTCACTTGAATCCTTGGACTCCTCTTCCTTCTTCTTCCCTTTGCCCTTGCCGCATGGTCTATTCTTCCGGCTTCTCTTGTAACCGGACTGCGGGTCCTCCTTGAGGTCGTTGACGAACTTGCAATGGCGGTTGGTGTGAATGGCTTTGCTGTTGGTGTAGAGGTGTACGAGGCATGGCATATCACGGTATTCCTTGTAAGTTTGGGGAACGCGGAGCGCTGCCGGGTAGTTTCACTACCTCACTGCTGCCCTCGACTAGCCCTCGTCCTCGACCATGCTGTCCGCCATCACCACGTCCTATAAATGTCATGGTGACCATGTCAGAGGTTTTCTTTTCTTCTGGAGGGTTCTTACGCTTGGTGATATTGTTCCTCTTAGCTTGAGTTGGAACGACCGTTGCCGGCAGGGAGCCACGAGCATCGTCGGCGGCAGCCGCGAACTCACTGGCCAGCTGGATCATCTGGTTGAGATCGAGCCTGTGATTGTCCTGCAGGCGCTTCAAATTATGTCGGAGCAACATACCTTTCTCCAACCCTTCGATGAAGGCGGCCATGGCGGTCTTAGCGTGCACTCCTGCACAAAAATTATTCATATCCAGCCAGCGAGATGACTCGTCTTTCTATTGCACGTACCGCTGTAGATCGCCAACAGTGCAGGGACGCTTATACGTACCCTAAAAGTTCTTGGTGAACGTTACTTGCATGTCCAACCATTTGCGGATGGACTTCTCTGGCAAGTCATCGATCCATTGATGGGTCGTGCCCGCCAGCATCAGTGGGAGGTACTTGACGGCTACATTGGGGTTACCTCCAGCGATCTCCACCACGTTTCCGTAGTCCTGCAACCACGTAGCTGGTTTGGTGGTGCGGTCATAGGGCTTGATCATCTTGTCAATCCGGAAACCCTTGGGGTAAGTTGCGGTCCGTGTTATAGGTCCAAAACGAAGTGGTCCCAGGTATTGTCCTTCCCGGGCTTCGTGAATCTTGTCTAGGCGTGAACGTGCATCGTACGACTCTGGGCTTATTTTTTCTTCTTGCCGCCAGGGGATGGGCTGCGTGAACGACGTGGGCCTCCTCTGCCATGGTGGCCGCTAGGGGGCGACGGAGGCGGAGGTGGCGGTGGGTTAGCCTTCTTATTGTTACCCTCCTGTGATGCCTCACGCTTGTCGCGGTTGCTTGTTGGACGCGGAGGGTCATGACGCAACCTGCTTTTGTGTCCTTGGTTGCGCTCTCCATCGTGGCAGGGTTGCTCCGCGTTGTCGCGGATGACGATGCCGCTTTGCCTTGGCAGAGGCATGTCTACACGATGGTGAGCTTTCAAGTCTTCGCGATGTCGGGAAGATCGAGGCGCTGGAGATGGGCGACGAGGATGAGCCTTGCCTCCATGGTGAAGGATATGGGGATAACGTCCTTCCTGTTGCGTGCATCCCTCCGTCTTTGTTCTGATGAACCCGTCTGAGACCCGACATCCTGAGGAGATCAGTCCCTTAGTGGCTTAGGATTGCTAGACTGACAGTACACTAGGTCAGACTCAAGCCTCTGAGAGGTGGCCTTTTCCTGCTGTTTCACCACCTTTGCTACAAGGTCATAGACCTATTCCACAGCTGCGGGTGATCTATCCTGCTCCAGGAGGGTCTTGGCGACCGCTAGGTTGATAATAGGAGTGGCCATGACCTGCCTGCCTTTGCTATCAATGTATGGCTTGGCTTGTGGCAGATTCGGGGGAGACCATCCTAGGTTTCGCCGTACACCAGGACCGTTAATGATGCAATCCAGAGCCTTCTGCTGCTTGAGCAGAGTCTTGTACTCGGCCTCCATGGCTCTAGCTTTCTCTATTGACTTCTGCGCCTTGGCCAGATCTTGATCTAGCTTTGCACCTTGCTCCGCGATGGCCTGCGCTTCCTCCAGCAGCTGTTGGTGCTTCTCGTCAAGCTGGACTACATTTCATATATGGCCACACTCATGGGCTCGATGAGCAGGTTGTCGTACATCACTCTATCACCTGGAGTGATCTGGACAGCCGCAGACGTAGATGCCAGAGGTCGCGGGTTTGCGTTGTTGTTGTTACTTGGACCGACGTTGAGTTCCTGCGGCTGCTCCACTGGGTTAGGCGGAGGGGGCATGGACTTTGCGCGATCACTGTCGGTAGCAACATGTGGTCCCTTCCCCTTGTCTAGCGCTTTAGGGGGACCTTGTCCGGGTTGATCTTCCTCCATCACGGTCCCAATAGCGGCGAACACCTCTCGGGATGTGATGGCATTGTTGGCCTACTCGTCGCATCTGATATCCTCCTCCATCTCCTGCATAGCAGAGTCGAGCTCCTCCGGGCTGAAGTCTATCTCCTCTGAGTTAGTGGTGGTGGTGGTACGGCAGGAGAGACGATGACTGGAGGCGGTGGTGTGGCCGCAACGACGATGACTGGAGGCGGCGATGGAAGTGGCTGAGGCGGAGGGGCGCCGGGTAGAACCGTGAGCGATGCCTGAGCTTCTGCTTTAGCTGCCGCGTAGTTGTTGACAGTGTGAACCTTGCCCTCGAAAGTGAGGAGACCCGCGGCCTGCTGCCGTCTTAGCGTATTGCGGAGAAGTGTACCGCGGTCCAGTCCTTCCACAAAGTGATAGATGGCATCATCATTGGGGTAATGCTCCAGATCGGCCCGTATACGGAACCACCTAGCTAGGTAATCGCGGGGGTTTTCACCCTCTCTCTGACTGCAATACGCTAGATCGAGGATAGTCACCACGCCGACGAACTTGGATCTCTGTTGTCCAGACACACGGGCGAAGCCGGCGGACTTGCAGCGATCTTCCACCACTATATCCTACACAGGGGCGGTTTGGGTGGGCCTTGAATTTTTCCGATCTATGCCGGCAAACTCCAAAGAGAGATCCGACTTTGATCCTTCCGTGAACGTGTCCTGCCCGTAGGCGGTCCGTGCTGGCCTTGAAGCTCCTCCGACTTCCAGGGAACTAGTGCTCGAGTCGGTTTCGCCGATGAAGAGGTGGATGTCCCCGATTGGGACGATCGAGCAGCGGGTGGGGTTCGTTTTCGCCGGGATCCAGAACTCGTCGGGAGGGACGATCGGAACATTGCCGGAGAAGAGAACATGGCCGATGTCTACAGTTTCGCCGATTCCTGCGAAGAGCTTGGACATCGCCCGTTGTAGAGCCTGAAGCGCCTCTTGCCCCATGGTGGGCGCCAACTGTCGTGGTATTGCCGACGAGTATGCCATTGAGGGGTCCTCACAGAGCGTGTTTAGAGACATGAGGTAAGGCAGAAGGTTGGCGGGTACGAGGTAACATAGCCTACCCAGGTTCAGATCCCACGACGGTGGCGGGATCCTACTCCTGCTATAAATCACTATAATGGCAATACACCGAGTTACAGAGATCGGTTCATTGTGTGCGATATGAGTTGTTTTTTGTCCTAAATGCTCCCATAGGTCCGGCTTATATTATCGCCAGATCCTAGGGTTATAGGCAAAGTCCTTGCCGAACAGGTTACAGAGTCCTACACAATATACAACTAGTCTAACGTGTCTTGCACTCCAAGGCTCCGGGTACGTTGGTGACTCCTCCGTAGTCTTCCTTTATCCGTTATGGGCCTCTCTTCTGGATCCATCTAACTGGGCCGCCCAGCAGGCCATGGGCCTTGCTACCAGCTGTGGGCCACCCGGGTTATCCGGATTAGAGACATGCTATGGTAATACCCATTTAGCATATCCCCAACAACAGGGCCACGGGAAGAACATAAGGACCTATCAGGGGTATGACATCAACGGCTATAGATTCTACACCGAGGAAAAGGACATGAGTAGCGAAAATCAAAACTCAGGAGTAACTATGCTATCATACGGCGATGACGATACTAATGTCAAGGAAAGATTCTTCAGAAAGATCGAGGAGATATGGGAGCTCAACTACTATGGAGAGACGGTGCCAATGTTCCATGTGAGATGGGCCAAGAAGGTCGAAAAAGAAGGCCAGTACTTCACCACCATAGTTATACATGATGCCAAATCGAAGAACGCATCCGCGAAAAATGAGCCATGTGTACCTGCTAGCCAAGTCCACCAATTCTTCTTCATCACTGACCCGTCAAGGCCTAGTTGTGTTGTCTTGAGGAGGGGCAATAGGAGCATCTTCAGAATGCAAGGAGACGCCAACGAGGAAGACTTGGACAAGAATGGCGATCCGAAGATCGAGGAGGAATTTGACAAGCACTTTCACATGCCTACTACTAGTAAATTAAGAAGGAAGACCTCCCTATCTACTAAAGGTTGTCCTTTCACATGAAGAAATATCAAGGTGGCCAACATAAAGTATTCAACCGCCAACAAGAAGGGCAAGAAGATTGTGAAGAGACGCTAATTAAGCTAGCTCGGAAACGGGACGGAGAAGACTTTTTTGTGTGTGTTTTTGAGGCAAGCACATGTTTATCATGAATAAAATAATTGTCTACTTCAAATATTGTCATGAAGTTGTAAAATATTTCTCATAGTCTCTTTGTCATGAAGTACTTAATTATTTCTCATAGTAATAACAATTATTCACAAACTACATTTGAAAAATATTTTAGTTGCAAAAGTATTTTTTTATAGTAAAGCTAGGTTTTAGTTGCAGAAATATTCTCACAAGCTAGGTTTTAATTAGTTGCAAAAATATTTTTTTAGGAAAAAAATTGTTGAGACAGCCAGGATTCGAACCTAGGCTGCCCTGGTTCACAGGCAAACAACTGGGCTAACAGTGTGATCTAGTCAAAGGAGCAGCGTCGGAGTCTTTTGAGGTTACATGTCCATAAATTCGATGGCCCATCCCTGCCCTAGATGCGCCATAAATATCCTGACTAAGCCATTTTCTTCACCATCCCCACATCGAACAATTTTCTTCCCCACTCTAAGGGCATGTACACTCGCATACAGTCAGCCGTCGGTAACCTGCTCCACGTATGAAATTGGACGACATGGTGGAGAGAGAATATGGAAATCACGAGAGGTCGTCTGCAAAAATACCGACGATCTGTTGCCGTAAAAGTCGCTGTGTACAGACGCCCTTTTTCCCGTTGTATGAGAGCGTTGTCTATTGTGGGATCGTGGCGCAGAGAGGTTCTTCAGGACTCCTAACCTTTTCTTTTGACAGTTAATGCAGTCGTGGGCTTTTATAGACACCTAAAAAAGACGGCTTGTTGCATGGGGTGTATGTGATACCATCTATAGATGACGTGAAGAAATATTACAGACGGTGGCTATCTAGACTATTGTACATGCCCATGTACATTAGTTTAGACGCTGGCCATCTGCACCATCTCCCCACGTCAGCTATATACAATCTAGGAGACACCATGTATAATACTCCATGTTTAGGCTGTCTGTAACAATCAAACCGCTTTGTACAACGGGAGGAGTCCTACCGACCCACGATACAAGCGACGCCCTGTGCAATGGGAGGAGTCGTCGGTAAGCAGCGATTTTCACGGCAATACACTGGTAGAGAACGCCCCATGCGTCCCGGTTGGTAAGCCCCATGCGTCCCGGTTGGTAAGGGCCATTAGTCCCGGTTGCCCAACCGGGACGGGGCAATCGGGACTAAAGCTCTAACCTTTAGTCCCGGTTGCCCCACCAACCGGGACAAATGGGGGCACACGTGGCGGCATCAGAGCGCGAGGGGGGTGGAGCTTTAGTCCCGGTTCGTAACACGAACCGGGACTAATAACCTGCTGCCGCGGCAGAGATTTGGCCCATTTCTCTGCCGCGGCAGAGAATTTATTTTGGCACATTTTGTTGCCGCGGCAGCATTTTCGCCACTTTTTGTGCCGCGGCAGAGAATTCATTTAGGTTGTTTTATTGTTTATTTAGTGTTTTGCACTTATCAATGAAGGAACCTTATATTACACAAGATCATCATGACAACATTTTACATTCAATACACGGATCGAGTTCATGCACTACATACAAAATTTGCTATTCGATGCTACCGGCCAATTCCTTGAAAGTTGCTATTTTTACAATCCCTATTGTCTATACACAGCCGAATAGTATTCCCCTTTTGGGTCTAGGACTTCTGCATCCAAGAATCCCGCCAATTCCTCCTGTATTGCTCGTATGCGATCCTTTGGTAGAAGACCGTCCCGTAGACGTTCGATCTGATTTAAAAAAGGAGTCAGCCTATATGAATATGAAACTAAACACAATTTGATTGTAATTAAAAACTATAGAAATTGTTTACGTACGTGGAGTTGCTCTAAATTTCTGCCCTTCTCATCGCACGTCTGCCGGATGAACTCGCATACATAGTATCCACATAGATTGTTACCTGGTCCCTGCGTAAGGCACTTTACGACAACAGAGTTCAATCAAAATAATAATCAAGCATGATAATAACTGTATCAAAACTAGAATCAAAGAGATGCGCGGATATAGCTAGTGGTGCTTACATCTAGTGGTTGAAATGTAAGCTCCTCTTTCCAAACACCCCTAGCCTTCTTGGTGAACCGTTTCCGAGCGCTGCCCGGCGTAGAAAACGAATAAAATAAGTTATTAAGTACTTGATATCATAAAATTCACGAACGTTGCCGATATAGTGTCGTAATGATTAGAATTACCGCTGGAGAAGTATCTGCATGTCCTTCCACGTCTCAAGGGGTTTATGTTTCGAGTCCATGACTAGTACACGCCCTTTGTCAAGTTGAATGATTAACAGAATATAGTGGAAGCTGCAAATGCATAACTAATCAATTATATACTTAACATCGAGTAAGCGAAATAGAAAGTGTATACAAGACAATAACACTCACTCGAAGTTGTAAGGAAATAGTATTTCCCTTTTGGTTTCTTGAAACCTTAACGCGTGTACTATATTATCCTCCGTATCCTGGGGGCTTATTTTGAGATTAGCTTCATGATCCCAATATGGGTAAATGAAGCCAATGTCATAGATTTTTCCTCTGCTGCATTCGAGAATCTTCATTCTGCATATTACAGTATGATTATATACATGCAATAAACAAAATAATATAGATGGAGACTAAATTAATTACAGAATTAGTACTTACAGACAATAGGCACTCATGATCGATTTGTCCAAGGCGTCTTGATTGAATAATTGAAATAGTTCATCAAATTCAATGGATATCATGTCATCCCTTTCTTTCCCATGATGCTTTTTTGTAACCCTCAGCACTATCCAGTTAGCCCCGGCCTTTGTGGTATGCAAGTACCAGTTATGCAATCTTCGCATTTTTGTTGGACTCCTCAGGTTTGACGAGAGGTTTTCCGTACTGGTATTGGTATGCTACTTCACTCACGGGGAAGAACTCTAACTGGGATAAGTACTTGGCAATACTCATACCTTGAGCAGCGGCAGCTTCTCCGTATTGTGCAACTACCTCTGGATCATACTGCTCTTCGGCCCCATATTTGCTCGACCCCACATTGGTTTGAGAAATCACCTTGAGAGGGGCGCAAGTCTGTTTTGCTTGTTCTCCGAGCTGGGCAACAGATTTCCCGCTTGCATCAGTACTGCTCTTCGAGGCTTTTTGTGCTGCATGTGACTTGAGAATAGAACGCTCATAGTCTGATGACAGCTTTGGCTCGGGTTGATGAAGAGTCTTTAGCATTTTCAACACTTTGGGTTTTTCTTCTTTGGTGCTGGGGAACTCTGGCTCTTTCGGCCGCCTCAGCTTAGCGAAAAACGCTGTCGTTTCCGCATCAACGATCGCCGCAGTCTCCTCTTCAGTACAGTCATAAGCTCTCTTGGGAGGAACCGTTGGTACTTTTGGAAGAGGCTCTTGTTTACGTTTCGGCGATCGCTTACGACGCACAGTAGCGGTACGCTTACGCTTTTTATCCTAAGGCGCCGGCGATGGCTCCCGCGGCGATGGCTGCACCGGAGACGGGTGAGGCGACGGAGCCGGGTGAGGCGACGAAGACGGCTGCCGCGGCGGCGACGACCTCGCTGGAGACGGGTGAGGCGGCGGCGAAGATGGCCTTGGCGTGTGATTTCGAAGCACGATACAATCCTTCGGCCATAGAATGGTGACGTTTTTTGCGTCACCCAGCACAGTCACATCCCCTTCACCAGCAGGGTAGTGACGATCCAAAACCTCAAAGGTGGGCATGATTTCATCCACGCCGACAACAGCGTAGCCCTCTGGAACCGGACGACTGTGGTAAGTTGGTGTGGGTCCAATTGGTAAGGCATAGCCGACCGCCACCTTCATTGATATGTTCACAACTTTGACATGTAGCTCGCAGTGTGTCATCTCTGTGATATCATCCACTGGGTAGCCAACAGGAGCCATCGTCGGTGCATCATCGGCATCGCCATTGTCATCACCCGGGACCTCGGTGGAAGCCACACTGCTTTTTCGATTATTCGATAGGCCGGTAGCATCGAATGCAGTGTGCTGCTGAGATGGGCCGGTAGTACTTTGCTCTTTAAGTGAGTTAATTTCATCTTGTTGTTGCTTTAATCGTTCTTCAATTAAACGCATTCGCTCTTTCTGACTTTCTGCTTCAACTGCCGCCCTGTCCTTACTCCTCTGACGGCTTCTATCAGGATATTTCTTCCTCTGTTCGGGAAACCCAGTCCTCCATGATTGGGAGCCTATTGTGCCTCGTGTTCGTCCATCATGTTCCTTATTTCCAAGGGCGAGTGTGAGCTCATCATTCTCTCTATCGGGAATGAAGTCCCCATCTTTAACAGCCTTTACTGCTTTTCTCATCCTCTCGATTGGCAAGGGGTCTTCTTTATGTCGTATGTTATATATACACCTCCCTTCCGAGTCCAACGTGCCCCCATGCCCGTAAAACCAATTCCTTGCACGTTCTACCCAATCGTCTGTCTCTGGAGTGATCTTTTTAGCACGCAGTTCTTCCTCAAGTTTCTCCCACTTAGGAATGCCAGCCCTGTAGCCACCTTGCCCCATAGTATGGTGATACTTCTTGTTAGCAGCATTCAGCTTATTCTTTGCAGACATTTCCTTAGCTTTTTCCGATGTCTTGTATTCCACAAACTCAGCCCAGAATGGTTTTATCTTCTGAAACTGAGTCTTCTTGAAATCCGGAGTATTCTCTTTCACGACATAGTCAAGGTGCAATCTTTTCTTCCAGTTGGTGAAACACTGGGCCATCTTCTTCAAAGCCCACTCCCTGACCTTAGCCTCCATGGCTCTCCCATGTTGTAAGGCGTCCTCAACTGGATCCTCCGCATATGGATCCAGCTCTATCTTCGGTAGTTTGAAATTAACCATGAGCCTCTTCCACAGTAAATCTTTGGCGTGGTTAGGGACAAATAAACATGTTCCCTCTTCATCCGCTTTAGCAGGCCTATTCCAATTTCTAATGGTGATCGGGATTAAGTCCCTAACGATTACTCCGCATTGTGCCACAAATTTGGTTGCGACAACTTCGGGAGCTGTCGGTCTGCCGTCTTCAGCGACATCTTCGATCCTAAACCTCTCATGGTCTTGCAACTTTTTGGTTGGGCCTCGTCTGCTCTTTTCAGTAGATTCCTTCGATCCGGAGGGCTAAAAGAAGAAAGATCGTCGTTACTATTTCTATATAGATAGCAGATGATTAATTAATGAATTGATTTATATTACATGCACCTCGCCGGAGCGGTCGTCTTCTCGATTACACAAGGCATCGCCTTCTCCCTCGCGGAAGGCAACACCTTCAACCTCAAACAAGTTGTCTACTCCGATAAAAAGAGGATCACCCTCACCGGAGTTGTTCAGAAACGTTGATACGTCTAAATTATCTTCCCCACGGATCACACCTTGGATCAACTCTTCCTTTTCTTCGTCTCTGACGTGTGGGTCCATATTTTCTGCATAGGTGGAAAAACGAATAAGTCAAAGCGGCTAAAGGAGAAAGTTAAGGAGAAACCCTAATATATACATACACAATAATAAAAATGAAGAGAAACCCTAAACCTAGCTACAAAAAGGAAACCGTGTAGTAGATAGGTAACTCTAGCTAAAATCAACTAAAATCAATATTCCGGAGTTCCGAGGGGTGTAACCTAGTTCGGAGAAACCTCCGATGCATATGTGAGGGGAACATGAGTATAAGGCTACAAAAGGGAAACTATCCAGCAGATAGGTAACACTAGATACTAACAAAATACCATATTGGAATCGATTTAAGAGGGTTCAGAATGCCCTGGCGAAGGCACATCGTCGAACCCACATGCACCTAAGGGGTATTAATGATTCCTTATCTAACCACAGTGACTGACAATGTGAATCGGGTCTGGGGCTACCCACATTGACTGACCAGTGGGGTCGAATACCAATAATACCAAACTAATTAATAAACCTAATAATACCTAACTAATAATAAACCTAATAATCGAAACACCGAAAAAGAAAGGGAAACAATCAACACATGGCATCGATGCAATGCTCAAGCAAGTATGATGATATGACAAGTTAATTTGCATTGGAATGTAACCCTAAGACATGCTCGACGATTTAATCGGGGTTCCGACGGGTGAAAACCCTAACTCGGGGAAACTCCGGAACATATGAGAGGGGTGCATTTGTTCTTCTAATTATACTTGTCATTTAAATTGTTGAACTTGCATTTTGGTTTAATAAAGAAAGAACAAATCAAACCCTAAACCCTAACTTCCCCCTCCATTTGAAAACCATTCAAATGAGTTTTGTATTTAAACAACTAACTACATGAGTTGAGCCCAAAGTGTATAAAAGGGTCTCACACTATTTCATATACTTTATAAAAGTTTCTGTAAGTTGAAAAGATTCAAAACAGATTTGAAATTCAAATTACAAAAGGGAAATCAGAAATAGAAATAGAAATAGAAAAAAATTTCTGGAAATAAAAAATGTATCCAACCTAGCTACTGGGCCGAGCCCATCTCTCCTTCTCTCTCTCTGGCGCTAGCAGGAAGCCCACCCGGGGCCCAAGAGCAGCCCAGCCAGGCCCGTACCCCTTCGGCCTTCTGTTTCTGTCTTCTTCCTCCCCGACGCAAGCAGCTCGCGGTGGCTCGCCGCCGGCCACCCGATGCGCCGCCGCATGCCAAGATCATCGTCGCCGCCCCCGCGAGCCTATAAGAGCTCCAGCGCCGCCATCAACAACCCTAGCTTCTCTTCTTCCCCGTTTTCCCCCTTAGCCCGAACCCTAGCTGCATAGGTGTTGCGTCGCCCCGCCGTCTCTGGCCACCTCACGGCCAGTCGAGGCTGCCGTTGGAACCGCCTCATCGCGAAGATCATCTCCACCGGAGGAATCAGCCCCGCGTTCTTCGAATCGTCGCCATCAACCTCTTCTCGACGACGACGACAGTGAGCGGCGGTGGTGGCAGGGAGTCGACGGGGAGGATGAACCAGAGCGAGAGGGGGCGAGAGAGAGGGTCCACGAGGACCAGCAGCATACCAGGTGTGCGGTGGTGGTGTCGGGGAGGCGAGGCGAGGTCAGGAGCCGACGAATCGACGGCGGCGATCGTCGGGCTCGAGGGTTGTTGGCGACGATTGGGAGCGAGCGGGGCCGATTCCTTCTGGGAGAAGCCTCGGGGCGACGAGGCGAAGCTTCCTGCACGCTTGGCTGGGCGAGGGGCGGCCGGTAGGGCGTGCACGGCGACGGGGCAGCCTGACGGCGTCGTCCGCGAGAAGAGAAGAGGAGGTGAGATGGGGGAAGAAGAAGAGGAGGGGCACCCAGTTATAACCAAAGGACCTTTAGTCCCGGTTGGTGGCTCCAACCGGGACTAAAGGGTTATACGTCCCGGTTGGAGCCACCAACCGGGACCTATACTCCAATATTTTCAGCAGACCAAGGGTTGGCGCGCAGGGGGTCTTTAGTCCCGGTTGGTGGCTCTAACCGGGACATATTCCCCTGTTTTCAAAAAATTTCAGGTATTTTCTCTCTGTTCCCGCCTTATTTTTTATTTTGGGGTTTAAATTTGTATTGTTTTTTAAATGATAATTAATTTGGAATTTAGAAAAACTTTAAACATAAAAAGTGTTTGGATTTGAATAAATAATTCAAAACCATTTTCTGTTTTAAAAAATAATTAATGTAACCATTTAAAATATGAACCATTTACAATTAAAAATGAATTAACTTATATTTTTTTAATATCAATTTGGAATTTAGAAAAACTTTAAACATAAGAAGTGTATGGATTTGAATAAATAATTCAAAAACATATTCTATTTTTAAAAAATAATTAATGTAACCTTTTAAAATGAATTAACTTATATTTTTGAATATTAATTTGGAATTTAGAAAAATTTTAAACATAAAAAGTGTTTGGAATTAAATAAATAATTCAAAAACATTTTCTGTTTTAAAAAATAATTAATGTAACCATTTAAAATATGAACCATTTACAATTAAAAATGAATTAACTTATATTTTTTTAATATCAATTTGGAATTTAGAAAAACTTTAAACATAAGAAGTGTATGGATTTGAATAAATAATTCAAAAACATATTCTATTTTTAAAAAATAATTAATGTAACCTTTTAAAATGAATTAACTTATATTTTTGAATATTAATTTGGAATTTAGAAAAATTTTAAACATAAAAAGTGTTTGGATTTAAATAAATAATTCAAAAACATTTTTTGTTTTAAAAAATAATTAATGTAACCATTTAAAATATGAACCATTTACAATTAAAAATGAATTAACTTATATTTTTTTAATATCAATTTGGAATTTAGAAAAACTTTAAACATAAGAAGTGTATGGATTTGAATAAATAATTCAAAAACATATTCTATTTTTAAAAAATAATTAATGTAACCTTTTAAAATGAATTAACTTATATTTTTGAATATTAATTTGGAATGTAGAAAAATTTTAAACGTAAAAAGTGTTTGGATTTAAATAAATAATTCAAAAACATTTTCTGTTTTAAAAAATAATTAATGTAACCATTTAAAATATGAACCATTTACAATTAAAAATGAATTAACTTATATTTTTTTAATATCAATTTGGAATTTAGAAAAACTTTAAACATAAGAAGTGTATGGATTTGAATAAATAATTCAAAAACATATTCTATTTTTAAAAAATAATTAATGTAACCTTTTAAAATGAATTAACTTATATTTTTGAATATTAATTTGGAATTTAGAAAAATTTTAAACATAAAAAGTGTTTGGATTTAAATAAATAATTCAAAAACATTTTTTGTTTTAAAAAATAATTAATGTAACCATTTAAAATATGAACCATTTACAATTAAAAATGAATTAACTTATATTTTTTTAATATCAATTTGGAATTTAGAAAAACTTTAAACATAAGAAGTGTATGGATTTGAATAAATAATTCAAAAACATATTCTATTTTTAAAAAATAATTAATGTAACCTTTTAAAATGAATTAACTTATATTTTTGAATATTAATTTGGAATGTAGAAAAATTTTAAACGTAAAAAGTGTTTGGATTTAAATAAATAATTCAAAAACATTTTCTGTTTTAAAAAATAATTAATGTAACCATTTAAAATATGAACCATTTACAATTAAAAATGAATTAACTTATATTTTTTTAATATCAATTTGGAATTTAGAAAAACTTTAAACATAAGAAGTGTATGGATTTGAATAAATAATTCAAAAACATATTCTATTTTTAAAAAATAATTAATGTAACCTTTTAAAATGAATTAACTTATATGTCCGTTTTTTTTGAATTTATTATGCCCGTTTTGAATTATCTGAATTTCTAACTATGGTCGAACCGGTGTGCATGAAGATAGGGGACGGGCATTGTTAGAACTTGCATTGGATCTCTGAAGAAACCACATATTGCGAGTCTAAAAATGATTTTTTCAAAAAATCACGGGCGATAGATCATGTACCTGTAGTACAAACCGGACCCACTTCCTGCCGATTCGGCAGACATTTGTCCTTTTTACCCGGGATGGACGAAAAGGTTTGAGATATACCGGTTGGGATATAGTCCATGTAAGGTGGTCTAGTATTTTAGGAAAATAGGACGGTAGCATTCTGAAACGGCATTTTGGTGGTTACTTCACAAAACGACCCGTTTTTTGCGCTCGGAAAATGGAAAAGGGATTTTCCGTGCGACAAAAAGGAAAACTTCCTCCTGCAACATTGTTCTACATACCAATGTCCACACACATGCATAATATGGGCACAACATCACAAACTATGCCGTGATTCAGCACATAACATCGGTCATTTGGACCGAAAGCCATGAAACCTCGAACATGATAGGTCATTTTGTGAAGGTTTTTTCGAAAAATGATCAATATACCAAGTCTGGTATTTTTCCTTTCAACTATGTAACATAATATGACACCACGCGAAGGATTTTCATTGTTCGGATTTTTTTTGAATTTATTATGCCCGTTTTGAATTATCTGAATTTCTAACTATGGTCGAACCGGTGTGCATGAAGATAGGGGACGGGCATCGTTAGAACTTGCATTGGATCTCTGAAGAAACCACATATTGCGAGTCTAAAAATGATTTTTTCAAAAAATCACGGGCGATAGATCATGTACCTGTAGTACAAACCGGACCCACTTCCTACCGATTCGGCAGACATTTGTCCTTTTTATCCAGGATGGACGAAAAGGTTTGAGATGTACCGGTTGGGATATAGTCCATGTAAGGTGGTCTAGTATTTTAGGAAAATAGGACGGTAGCATTCTGAAACGGCATTTTGGTGGTTACTTCACAAAACGACCCATTTTTTGTGCTCGGAAAATGGAAAAGGGATTTTCCGTGCGACAAAAAGGAAAACTTCCTCCTGCAACATTGTTCTACATACCAATGTCCACACACATGCATAATATGGGCACAACATCACAAACTATGCCGTGATTCAGCACATAACATCGGTCATTTGGACCGAAAGCCATGAAACCTCGAACATGATAGGTCATTTTGTGAAGGTTTTTTCGAAACATGATCAATATACCAAGTCTGGTATTTTTCCTTTCAACTATGTAACAAAATATGACACCACGCGAAGGATTTTCATTGTTCGGATTTTTTTTGAATTTATTATGCCCGTTTTGAATTATCTGAATTTCTAACTATGGTCGAACCGGTGTGCATGAAGATAGGGGACGGGCATCGTTAGAACTTGCATGGGATCTCTGAAGAAACCACATATTGCGAGTCTAAAAATGATTTTTTCAAAAAATCACGGGCGATAGATCATGTACCTGTAGTACAAACCGGACCCACTTCCTGCCGATTCGGCAGACATTTGTCCTTTTTACCCGGGATGGACGAAAAGGTTTGAGATGTACCGGTTGGGATATAGTCCATGTAAGGTGGTCTAGTATTTTAGGAAAATAGGACGGTAGCATTCTGAAACGGCATTTTGGTGGTTACTTCACAAAACGACCCGTTTTTTGCGCTCGGAAAATGGAAAAGGGATTTTCCGTGCGACAAAAAGGAAAACTTCCTCCTGCAACATTGTTCTACATACCAATGTCCACACAGATGCATAATATGGGCACAACATCACAAACTATGCCGTGATTCAGCACATAATATCGGTCATTTGGACCGAAAGCCATGAAACCTCGAACATGATAGGTCATTTTGTGAAGGTTTTTTCGAAACATGATGAATATACCAAGTCTGGTATTTTTCCTTTCAACTATGTAACATAATATGACACCACGCGAAGGATTTTCATTGTTCGGATTTTTTTTGAATTTATTATGCCCGTTTTGAATTATCTGAATTTCTAACTATGGTCGAACCGGTGTGCATGAAGATAGGGGACGGGCATCGTTAGAACTTGCATTGGATCTCTGAAGAAACCACATATTGCGAGTCTAAAAATAATTTTTCAAAAAATCACGGGCGATAGATCATGTACCTGTAGTACAAACCGGACCCACTTCCTACCGATTCGGCAGACATTTGTCCTTTTTACCCGGGATGGACGAAAAGGTTTGAGATGTACCGGTTGGGATATAGTCCATGTAAGGTGGTCTAGTATTTTAGGAAAATAGGACGGTAGCATTCTGAAACGGCATTTTGGTGGTTACTTCACAAAACGACCCGTTTTTTGCGCTCGGAAAATGGAAAAGGGATTTTCCGTGCGACAAAAAGGAAAACTTCCTCCTACAACATTGTTCTACATACCAATGTCCACACACATGCATAATATGGGAACAGCATCACAAACTATGCCATGATTCAGCACATAACATCGGTCATTTAGACTGAAAGCCATGAAACCTCGAACATGATAGGTCATTTTGTGAAGGTTTTTTCGAAACATGATCAATATACCAAGTCTGGTATTTTTCCTTTCAACTATGTAACATAATATGACACCACGCGAAGGATTTTCATTGTTCGGATTTTTTTTGAATTTATTATGCCCGTTTTGAATTATCTGAATTTCTAACTATGGTCGAACCGGTGTGCATGAAGATAGGGGACGGGCATCATTAGAACTTGC
Organism: Avena sativa; assembly: GCA_916181665.1. Lineage (NCBI taxonomy): Eukaryota > Viridiplantae > Streptophyta > Magnoliopsida > Poales > Poaceae > Avena > Avena sativa. The sequence goes on along the minus strand of OV702285.1, from coordinate 103,053,986 downwards.
ATTGGATCTCTGAATAAACCACATATTGCGAGTCTAAAAATGATTTTTTCAAAAAATCACGGGCGATAGATCATGTACCTGTAGTACAAACCGGACCCACTTCCTGCCGATTCGGCAGACATTTGTCCTTTTTACCCGGGATGGACGAAAAGGTTTGAGATGTACCGGTTGGGATATAGTCCATGTAAGGTGGTCTAGTATATTAGGAAAATAGGACGGTAGCATTCTGAAACGGCATTTTGGTGGTTACTTCACAAAACGACCCGTTTTTTGCGCTCGGAAAATGGAAAAGGGATTTTCCGTGTGACAAAAAGGAAAACTTCCTCCTGCAACATTGTTCTACATACCAATGTCCACACACATGCATAATATGGGCACAACATCACAAACTATGCCGTGATTCAGCACATAACATCGGTCATTTGGACCGAAAGCCATGAAACCTCGAACATGATAGGTCATTTTGTGAAGGTTTTTTCGAAACATGATCATTGTTCGGCACACATTTAGTCCCGGATGTAGTCACAAACCGGGACTAAAGGGATTGCGGCAGAGTGGGCCAGACAACACTAATAATAGGGGTGAGTGTCGACATTATGTCGTGCGGCTTGTACCTTGTCCCGTATGGTGTCACCAACCGGGACTAAAGATGAACCTTTAGTCCCGGTTGGAGACACCAACCGGGACTAAAGATGAGTCAGCACTAATAATAGGGGTGAGTGTCGACATTATGTCGTGAGTGTCGACATTATGCCGAGCTGCTTGTACTATAAATATGCATCCTTGTGAGTCCAGTCCTCCAGCCAGTTTGAGGCATCTCCAAGATGGTTTTAGAGAGCAGGGACACCACTACGGCCAGTTTCAGGGAGATGCCGACGGAGCCCAGTCCTCCGGCATCTCCGAGAAACTGGTCATAGAGGCACTCCCTAATATGTGAAATTAGTTAGCTCCGAGGCGTATTGATCTAGTTAGTGAAGTTACAATCTGCAAGATGGTTTTCGAGAGCAGGGACACCACTGCGGCCAGTTTCAGGGAGATGCCGACGGAGCCCAGTCCTCCGGCATCTCCGAGAAACTGGTCATAGAGGCACTCCCTAATATGTGAAATTAGTTAGCTCCGAGGCGTATTGATCTAGTTAGTGAAGTTACAAGCTGCAAGATGGTTTTCGAGAGCAGGGACACCACTGCGGCCAGTTTCAGGGAGATGCCGACGGAGCCCAGTCCTCCGGCATCTCCGAGAAACTGGTCATAGAGGCACTCCCTAATATGTGAAATTAGTTAGCTCCGAGGCGTATTGATCTAGTTAGTGAAGTTACAAGCTGCAAGATGGTTTTCGAGAGCAGGGCCACCACTACGACCAGTTTCAGGGAGATGCCGACGGAGCCCAGTCCTCCGGCATCTCCAAGAAACTGGTCATAGAGGCACTCCCGGTCCAGCCACAAAATGGGACTAACACTCAAGACATTTATTAATATTAAAAACTGAGACTACAAAACCGGGACTAAAGGCCACAAACCGCGAAAGATATCCTTCGGTCAAGCCACAAACCGCGAAAGACATGAACTAGAGTTACATAATATGAGCATGAACTTCTTGGCATATGTCATTCCTTATGACCGCTTCAGACGTAACCATGGAGCATCTTCTTTACTTAACGGAATGCTTGGGTCAGTTTTCACTGTGAAGGGCGGAATTTCATCAAACTTATTATAATCTTCTGACATGTCTGTCCTGTCCTCGATTCCCACGATGTTTCTTTTCCCTGAAAGAACTATGTGACGCTTTGGCTCATCATATGATGTATTCGTTTGCATATTTTTTCTTTTTTTCGGTCTGGAGGACATGTCCTTCACATAGAAAACCTGAGACACATCATTGGCTAGGACGAATGGTTCATCTCTATAACCAAGATTGTTGAGATCCACTGTTGTCATTCCGTACAACTGGTCTATCTTTACCCCTTCCCCATTCAGGTTGACCCATTTGCAGCGAAACAAAGGGACCTTAAAAGAGACTCCATAGTCTAGTTCCCATATCTCCTCTATGTAACCATAATATGTGTCCTTTTGTCCATTCTCGTCTATTGCATCAAAGCGGACACCACTATTTTGGTTGGTGCTCTTTTTATCTTGGGCGATCGTGTAGAATGTATTCCCATTTATTTCGTACCCTTGGAAATTCAATACAGTAGAAGATGGTGACGCGGCCAACAAGTATAGCTGATCTCCAACAGTGGTGTCATTCAAGAGATGTGTCCGCATCCAACCACCGAAAGACTTCATGTGTTCATCTGTAATCCATGATTCAGGCTTCCCCGGGTTTTTGGAGCGTACAATATTCTTGTGTTCCTCGATATACGGAGCTGCCAAGGTGGAATTATGTAGAACTGTGTAGTGTGCTTTAGTGAAAGAATCCCCGTCCCTACATATCATTGCTTTCTTTCCCAGCGTGCCTTTTCCACTTAGTCTTCCCTCATGCCGCGAGTCAGAAACACCAATCGGCTTAAGGTCAGGAATAAAGTCAACACAAAACTCAATGACCTCCTCTGTTCCATATCCCTTGGAGATGCTTCCTTCTGGTCTAGCACGGTTATGAACATATTTCTATAAGACTCCCATGAACCTCTCAAAGGGGAACATATTGTGCAGAAATACCGGACCGAGAATGGCAATCTCTTCCACTAGATGAACCAGGAGATGCGTCATAATATTGAAGAAGGATGGTTGGAACACCAATTCAAAACTAACAAGACATTGTACCACATCCTTCTGTAACCTTGGCAGAATATCTGGATTGATTACCTTCTGAGATATTGCATTGAGGAATGCACACAGCTTCACAATGGGTACTCGAACATTTTCCGGTAGAAGCCCCCTCAATGCAATCGGAAGCAACTGCGTCATAATCACGTGACAGTCATGAGACTTCAGGTTTTGGAACTTTTTCTCTGCCATATTTATTATCCCCTTTATATTAGATGAGAAGCCCGAGGCACCTTGATACTTTAAAGGACTTCAAAAAATATTTCCTTCTCTGCTTTGGTAAGAGCATAGCTGGCACGACTTAAGTGACGCCCTTTATCCGTCTTGTTATCTGTATGCATGTTCTTTGGGTCTTTCATAATTTGTTGGTCCTCCCGTGCTTCAGGTGTATCTTTTGTCTTACCATACACGCCTAGGAATCCTAGCAGGTTCACGCAGAGATTCTTTGTCACGTGCATCACGTCGATTGAAGAGCGGACACGCAGGACTTTCCAATATGGCAGCTCCCAAAATATAGATTTCTTCTTCCACATGGGTGCGTGTCCTGTAGCGACGTCGTTCGGAACTGATTGACCGCCGGGACCCTTTCCAAAGATTACTTCTATGTCCTTGACCATACCAAATACATCATCACCAGCAGGGAGTTCAGGCTTCTTCCGGTGATCTGCCTCACCTTTAAAATGCTTGCCTTTCTTTCTTACGGGATGATTGGTCGGAAGAAATCGTCGATGCCTTATCTAAACAGTGGGTACACAACCTTCTTGCATTTATGCAAATATGTACCTTCGGTCTTATCTAAACAGTGGGTGCATGCCTTATATCCTTTGTTTGTCTGTCCTGAAAGGTTACTAAGAGCAGGCCAATCATTGATGGTTACGAATAACAACCCTCGTAGATTAAATGGCTCCTGTTTGTTCTCATCCCACGCACGTACACCTGGTTTGCCCCACAACTGTAAGAGTTCTTCAACTAATGGCCTAAGGTACACATCAATGTCGTTGCCCGGTTGCTTCGGGCCTTGGATGAGCACTGGCATCATAATGAACTTACGCTTCATGCCCAACCAAGGAGGCAGGTTGTAGATACATAGAGTCACGGGCCAGGTGCTGTGACTACAGCTCTGCTCCCCAAAAGGATTCATGCCATCCGTACTTAGACCAAACCATAAGTTCCTTGCGTCACCTGCAAAGTCTGGGAAGTCTCTCTCGATTTTTCTCCACTGTGACCCATCAGCAGGGTGTCTCAACTCCCCGTCTTTCTTACGGTCTTCTTTGTGCCATCGCAACAACCTGGCATGCTCTTTGTTTCTGAACATGCGTTTCAACCTTGGTATTATAGGAGCATACCACATAACCTTAGCAGGAACCCTCTTCCGGAGGGGCTCTCCCTCAACATCACCAGGGTCATCTCGTCTGATCTTATACCGCAACGCATTGCATACCGGGCATTTATCTAAATTCTCATACTCCTTACCGCGGTAGAGGATGCAGTCATTAATGCATGCATGTATCTTTTGCACATCTAATCCCAGAGGACAGAGAGTCTTCTTTGCTTCGTAGGTACTCTCGGGAAGTTCGTTATGTTTTGGAAACTTCGGCTTCATTATTTTCAGCATCTTTTCAAATGAGGAGTCAGTTAGACCACACTCTGCCTTCCATCGCAACAATTCCAGTGTGGTACCGAGCTTTGTGCTGCCATCTTCACAATTTGGGTACAACAATTTCTTGTGATCTTCTAACATGCCCTCTAACTTCAACTTCTCATTTTCTGTTTCACAGTCTCGCTTTGCATCAGAAATGACCCTACCAAGTTCATCAGCCGGCTCATCTGATGCCCGTTCTTCACCTTTTTCCTCTCCATTGTCTTCCATTGCAGTATCACCGTATTCAGGAAACATATGATGATAGTTGTTATCATCATCTTCTTCTTCACCATCTTCCATCATAACCCCTCTTTCCCCGTGCTTGGTCCAGCAATTATAGTTGGGCATGAAACCTTTCATAATCAGGTGGCCGCGAATGATTTTCGAGGAAGAGTACTCCTTGTTGTTCCGATATTGAACACATGGACAACGTATAAATCCATTCTCTTTGTTTGCCGTAGCCACATCGATAAATTTATCCACGCCTTTGATATACCCGGCTACCCGCCGGTCATCGTACATCCATTCCCGACCGTTCATCTGCATCATATAAGTAAGTTTATCAAAAAACAGGACATCATAAATAGTGAAATAACCAATTCACACCGACACATGAATTGTATCAATGACCTAGAAAAGATAGGATTGCTAACCTCGATCGAGGGAAATAAAGAGGAGAAAGCTCAAGTGCGTCTCGGACACCTTCTATATTTTTGTTCTATGAGAAATTCAACTGGATTTTTCACTCAAACATTTCAACAAACACCTTCAATGCATGCATGAGAAAAAACTAGCACACACCCTCACACCTTACACCATTCGAAAAAACAGAGTGGAGGCAGAGGGGGCTGGGGCGTTGCATTTATAGAGGGCAAGGGGTCTTTAGTCCCGGTTGGAGCCAGCAACCGGGACTAAAGGTGCGTTCCACGGGCTCCAACCGGACTAAAGACCCCTTACCAACCGGGACCCATGCCCCCTGGCCCCGTGCCCGCTCCAACCGGGACGCGTGCCAGCATTAGTCCCGGTTGGTGGCGCAACCGGTACTAATGCTCCCAGGGGTGGCGAACGGATGGCCCTTTTTCCTCTAGTGATAGACCGTCTATAAATTTAAACACGGGCTATGCAGTTTTCAGTTTTATCTCTCCTCCACATCGTCTATTTTCCTACTGACGAAACTGTGCAATGGGAGGAGTAGGAGAAATCAATGTGTAAACTGGTGTCACTGAATCTGAAGAAAATAGATTGATGAAACTGAATGTTCGACACCTACTGACGAAACTGAAACTAAACAGCTACTGAAATTTATTCAACAGCTCTTGTTAGGGTTCTTTCTCTTGATTGTTGAACTTGAACAATAGTACCAATATATATCACATTAGAGAAGCTAGTGTATCACTGATGCCCCCAAGTTGCCAGTTGAAAATAGACCTTTTAGTTTTCACAACTGAAAATATGTATAGGAAGTCCTGGCATTATTACTTGCAAGTGTTTCATATGTTTACTCTGAATCTAGACCCAAATCCTATTTAAATAGCTATATGATACATAACTTTTTTTATTTCAGTTTTAGCTATTTGATATTTATGTCAATGCCATGCTTGTTAATTGCTTCAGTTGCATATTACTTTAGGATTTAGGGTCTTTTGAACTTTTGAATTACTGAATTGCTGAATATATGTTGTATAGTGTGCTTGCTACTGTCTTTTGCTACTGTAGTATATATGTTGTATATTGTGCTTGTTACTGAATATATGTTGTAAATAGAAAAGGCTAGAATTAGAATTTTAAATTTGCATTGCCTTTTGAGTGATGAAAGAACCAGGTTTTACTAGTTTTTTTGGACATATATTGCTGATCTGCTTATTTAGTGCATATTATTTCTTTGCTCAACCTATACAATTGTTTGACCAAATTAACAAGTTTTAAGCAGCCTGAAAGTGCACATTCTTTCATGCAACTAGAAAAATAAATTCCAGATTCTGAAAATGGTGATGCAATTTTTTGTCATGTCATTGAGCTAGACAGTGCATATTCTTTCCATTGAGATTTAAATTATATTTCATCTGCTGTTATGTGGTGTATTTTGAAAACTAGAAACAATCTGCTCCTTGGTTGAACATTAAACAGGTATATGGTATTTGATATTGCAGACAGTGAGTAGTTGGATCTGGACAAAATACTTATGTTTTATCAGTTCCTGTCCAAAACGCTGAAGGGTTCTGGATGTTGAATATATGTTGTATACTTGCTCACTGTTATCGGTGCTTTTCAATTCTAATGATGTTTTGCTAAAACAGATGATATATTTTTCTAAACAAATAACCTATATGTATAATACTGGTTCTCAAACACAAGTGATTATTTTCTTTAGTTGGCTGTGTTTTTGGCTGTGTTGCTGTATATGTATGACAACAAATGTGTTAGCCAAGGGCTATATATGTATCTGGCATATTGTTAGCTGGCTATGTTGCTGTGGCTGTGTTAGCCAAGAGCTATTGTTTGCAGGGATATCATTGTGTTCCCGTTTCTCCCGAAGTGTTGATTCACTTCCGTTTTGGTTGAGAAATGGGCACTCCTAGGTAAAAAAAATTAGCAAAGGTCATTCCGAAATTTTGAATTTTTCGGTTGCCTTTTGTAATAAATTTTGCCTCTTTTTAATGAAGTGCAAATAAACATGTCGGGCAACACGGAGGAGCCCGGCACTTCTAAGCACATGAGCGTCGAAGAACAAGCTAGAGAGGGCAACATGTCATTTTGGAAGGACTTTGAGACCGTCGAAGAACAAGCCAGAGAGGGCCGGGAGGCTCATGACGCTGCAATCGGCAAGGAGGAAGAGGGTCAGGAGGTCGACGATGTTGCCACTAGCGACGAGGAAGAGGGACGGGAGGCCGACGCCACCACAACCGGCGGCGACAAGGAAGAGGGCCGGGAGGCCGACCATACCGACTACTTCGAAGAGGGTGATGACACCACCGACCGCATGGATGGTGGTAGCGTGACCCGACTGCTGGGAAGAAGAAGAAGATGTGGAAGCCAAGGAAGGATCGGAAGCCGCAAGTGCTCGCTAACGTCACAGACGCTATCACTAATGTCTCGGAAAGTGGCCTGCCATTGGGGCCTCTAGATATTTCCAAAAGGTACGTCATGCAAATAGGGTGCATCGTCCGGAGAAGCATGTTGATCAACACAAAGGACCTCAGAAGCAATTCCAACGAGGCTTTGGCGAAACTCTCCTCAAGAAGCTTCACCAACCTTACACGTTCCCGCAGCCATTCAATAAAAAGGTGGACAGTTTAGCCATCACGAAGATGAGCACCACCTTGAAGATGAGCATCACGACGCTCGAGAGAGAGAAGACTTCGAGATACTGAAGTCGTTCTTAGAGACCGAGGAGTGTGAAAATGGACCGCCTAGGGGAGGAAAATGCGGAACCTAAACATAGGGGTCCACCATTGCGGAAGCTGCGGCTAACAAGGAAAATAGCCTGTTTGGGACAAGGTGGACCGCAAGATTGAACGTCTCAAAAAATCCAACCCCTGGCACCTTATCACGGATTTACAGGTTAGGAACTTCGTTCGGTCCCGCTACACGTTAGACTAGAAGACGGGGTAATTCGTTATGAAGGACAAGGCTATGAAGTATTTCGAGAAATATTTGGTAAGGATATCTCAAGACTATATTGCATTGATCACATTAGATAATGTAGCCAAATGGGTTCACCTTACTTTCCTTTCTATGAAGGAGGATGAGTGAAGAAGGGTACTGCTTCGACTGACCCGTCGTCTCAGGGGTCGACGGAACCGTGGGACACGCCTTTCAACAGGGCGACGACCGCATACAAGAAAAGGAAAGAAGACGCGCCGCCAACGTCACCTGGCTGTGTGTACGGCTTTGGTACAAGCATGAAGGTAGCCAAGTACTACGGATCGGACGTGAAGACGAGAAAGGAGAGGAGGACGACTTCTAAGGATAAAGTCGAGGTTCTGGAGCTGAAGAAGAAGGTCGAGGCACTACAGAAGAAATTGTACACCACCAAGTCGGTGGACAACACCACGGTGGAGGAGTTAATGGACGAGAGGCTCCGGCAGCTCATGCCCCTTGGGTTGATGGACGGGTTAGCTGCTTGGAATGCGGCGGGTCAAAGGGGGTCGATCCAAGTGCCCAGCTTCACCGGCAACAACTCAAGCATGAACAAGCAAGTTTCGCAGGAACTGGTGACCCCGCATCCGCAACTCCTTTTGGTCGCACCGACGCCCCCGGCCGGAGTGATTCTTGATAGTGCACCTGAGTAGTCGGAGAATGATAGGCCGTGTCGTCGTTATGGAAACGGCAGAGCCTAAGAAGGCTAGATAGAGGTGTGGGAGCGAGCAGGGAAACGAGCGACGGCGTCCGCAGGTGGGATTGGGCACAAGCAAGCATCGGAGACACAAGAAGTACCCAGCTCGGAGCCCTCGGGGTGAGGTAAAGCTCCTACTCCTGACGAACTAACTATAGGGATGAACACAAAGGACTACAGGGCTCCTTGAGCTGTATGTGGCCTAGATAGTAACAAGTGAGAGTCCAACCCTTGCTTTGTTTCCCCTGCCGCCCCTTATATAAGCCGAGGCGGCATGGGAAATGGCCTGGCCGACTGGCGGGTCCCATAGGCGGGCCCCAGCCGGCTAGGTCATCTACAGTGGCCGGCATGGAGGGCATGTACCCACAGTCAAGCCCATGCTGCCATGCTGTCTATAGTAGCCGTCGTGCGGGTAGTTACACACAGTACCACCTACTGTCCACTGTTACAACCGTCATCGGTAAAGTCATCGGTATGGGCCAAGTGTCTGAGTCTCGTTTATGTCTTGTCCGCTGTCCTGACACTGTGCTCTACGTCATCTTGTACCTTGTCTGTCTTGAGTGGCCGGCTAGGGTAGCCGAGGCGGCTGATCTGTCTGGGCCGGGTGGTTGGTTCCATCCGGCTAGTCTTCTGCCTTTGCTTGTCTCATCCGGCTGATGGTTCTGCCGGTTCACTCTTGGTCTGTCTTGCTTTATCCGGCTGGCATGGTCCAGCCGGCTGACTGCTTTTGGTGATGATTCTTATCTGGCTAAATGGTTCATCAGCTTGGTCTTCATCTGTACTTCCTTCTGGTCTATCTTTTAGTTACTGCGTCTGGCTGCCCTCAGCCGGCTAGGTTGGTGCTCTTGTATCTTGTCCGGTTAGCCTACCCAGGGGTGATCCCCCTGACACTAGCCCCCGAGCGCGCGTAGATTCCACCGTTAGGAGAAATGTGCGCGGGCTCAAAAAGCTAGTTTGAAATTTTTGCCGGTTGAATTTTGGCGGTTGGACTGCCTGGCTGCGTCATCACTCACGTCAGCCGCGCGCAATTATGGTCGTGGGAGGACGTGCGTCGAGGGGTCACATCGCGCGTTGCCTCGGGAACTGCTGACAGCGCCTCACCTCCCGCGCTGGGATCTTCTGCGCATCGTATGTCGTCACAAAGGATCCGGGCGTCGCTGGGGTTGTGGGGGGGCCGCCATGTGGCGAGCCGGCGGTTTTCCTCCCGACCCCTTTAAGTAGAGGCCACGGCGCCCCGCCGAACCTCTCACGCCATTTTCCTCCCTCTTCCTTGCCTTTGACGCTGCGCGTCCTCACTGCTCTCTGCCTTCGCCTTGTTTTTGCGTCGCCGTCGAGCTTGCACTGCCTCACTCCGCTAGCTCCGCTAGACATTTCCTTGCCAGAGCGACGGGTCATCGGCAATCCTCCGTCGCTCCCCTTTCACCTTTCCCGTCTCCTTCCCCTTCTCCGCCGCCCTCTGCCGCCGTCGGCATGGCAGAAAGTCGAGGCGCCTGGTGCGGCTCCTCCATGACGGAGGCGCAGGTGGAGAAACACCGGCGGTCGTGCCTCCTGCCGACCGCCGGCGAGGTCGAGGTGCGCCTCGCCTCGGCTGATGAGATTTCGCCGGTTCCGCAAGTCGGCGAACGCGTTGTTTTCCTCGCGCATCTAGCGCGCGGCCTGTCCTTCCTGGCCAGCGCCTTCTTCCTGTCCTTCCTCGCCCATTTCGATCTTCGCCTTCACCATCTCGGGCCAAATGCAATCGGCATTCTGGCCCACTTCGTCGCCTTCTGCGAATGCTACCTCGGGATCCAGCCGGATCTCGGGGTCCTCTGCCGGATCTTCTTGATCCGGCCATAAGTGTAATACGCCAAAGGTCTTTTCGTGACCTGCGTCGGCACCTCGATCTACTCCCGGTCGCAGACCGGCTATCCCAAGTTCAAGCTACATGACACAGTTAAACTGTGGCAGCAAACATACTTCTATGTATGGAACTTGGGGTCTGAGGACCGGCTGAACCTCCTGGCTTTCCAAGACATGGAGTCCAGCCGGGCACACTGGGAGGAGAAGATCTTCGACGCCAAGGCGGAGTCGAACTCCCTCCTCCACCGGATGAGGGGGCTAGTCGCGGGTGGTCTAACCCGCATCGACGTGACGCTGAGCTGGGCTAGACGGCTGATGATGCCCCTGTAGCAGCGAGCACACAAGATGTGCTACTACTTTGGGCGCCTCGACCCGACCCGGCTGTCTCGCCGCGACCCCCCTTCGCCAACCTTTATGAGTGGGTATGGATGATCACCATGGAAAAGATCAAGGACAACTAGCGCTTCGGCGTGTCCCCCTACACGCGTGAGACCCGCGCACCCCGGGTAAGTGCACTTGCTCCTTTTCTTGCTTTCCTTCTGTTCTTGCATTACCAGGCTAAACCACTTTATCCGGCACTGTCTCGTTTCTTCCTTGCAGATTTTCCCCTGCATCATCCGGGAGGAGGGCGACGCGCCCCTCCAGGTCTTCACCGCCGACCTCGCCGAGACGCGCCCACGCCGGACCAGCGGCGAGGGCTCGGATGGCGAGGACGGCTTCTTCCCCAGCCGGGGCGACGAGGAGGTGGAGGATCCGCACGGCCCCGCACCGGAGGAGAGCGATGGCACACTGCGCCCGAGCCCACCTGGAAGCGCGCCAGTGAGGGCTCCTCCAGCAGCGCCGCTGCGACTGAGGACCCGGCCTCCAAGCGTAGCCGGACGGAGGGGGTTCCTCCATGCCCCGGCCAGACCTTGAGTGGCTGGAAGAGGTCCGCACCCGTGGTGCAGGGGTAGGTTCCTTGCGGTGCTCTTTTTCTTGCTCACCCTTCTTCTCGTATTTGCCTTTTGTTCCTATTTTGATCTTACCTTTCTCTCCTTCCAGCACCGTTCTCTCCTTCGCTGCAAGCCCGGCTCGCGGCGCGCCCTCTGCCTCGCTGCCTCGGGATCCTCCTCCGCAGCCGGATGCCCCCTCGATGGCTGCTCCGCCTCCTGCGATCGAAATTATGCCCCTGCTAGAGCCGGTGGCCAAGGTCCAGCCGACTCCTGTCGTTCCCGAGCGCGTGGTGAGCCGGACGGATGCGACCTCTAGCCCGGGTGGGGGATCATCAGTTGGCGAGGGAGGCTCGCACGCCGGTAAGGACACGGTGATCATGGAGGACGTCGACTCCGACAAGGAGGCAACGACGCAGTGGCAGATGGCCATCCGCGATGCCCTGGCTGACCTAGCAGACCGCTGGCGCCTCTACCGGTGGAGGTGAGGACTTCCCTGCAAACCCTTTAGGTGAACCTTGAGGTCGGGCTCCGGGAGTGCAAGCAGCTCCGGGCGACACTGGTCGGCGCCAACGAGGAGGCTACAAAGCAGCTGGCGACAGCGCGAGGGACCGTGCGAAGTAAGTTCTTCCCTTCGACTTCCTCTTTGTTTTTTTGTTTCCGACTATCTCTTGACTTGCGCTCCTTTTCTCCTCTTGCATCCATCATGGTCTGCGCCCAGTGTGAAATTGACCGGCTAATGAGCTCCAACGCACGCCTCAGCCGGGACAACTCCGCGCTCTGGCTCCAGAAGAAAGAGTGGCACGTCCGGGTAAATCATCTCGAGGCCACCATTAAGGACCGAGACGACGCCCTTGCCAGCCGAGCCACGGCCTTTGACCTTCTGGACCAGGAGGTTAACCGGCTAAAGGAGCATGCGGCCTTCCTCGGGGACGAGCTGATGGACATTGGCTCATGGAGAAGGTTAAGTTTTTCAATCTGTGCCACTCATTTCATCCGACTGCTTCTTGCCAAGTTGCTCTTTTGACTTGCCCCCTTTTGATCACAGGGATTCTACCCCCCAAGTAGATGCCCTTGCCTACGACCAGGTGCAACAGGTTGCGCCGGGTGAGAAGGCTGCCGTTTGGGACCTGGTGGGACAGCTCGGGAAAGACGCTTCCAACCTGCGCAAGGCCGCCGCCGGCATCCATGACCTGGTCTTCCCAGGGGAAATTCTGTCGCAGACCATGGGAGGCTTGGCGATCAAGCTGGGCGATGCGCCGAATTCCATCTACCAGCTGCACGACGTGGCCGCCCGTGTCGGCTCCGAAATGGTGCTAACCCTTATGCTCTCCTGGTACAAGGATGCCCGGCTCGACAAGCTAGTCACTACTAGGAAAATGGTCGTCTGTGGCGCACCTAAAAGGCCCATCCGTGGCGCACCTGTAGTGCGCCACGGGCCTTGCGCTACGGCTATCTCTCAGCCGTGGCGCACTGCCTAGTGCGCCACGGTTGTGTAGAGATAGGCGTAGCGCACCACCTAGTGCGCCACAGAAGTTTGGCGTGGTGCGCTACCCCTTGGATCTTCTGTGGCGCACTACCCAGTGCGCCACTAAACATCCATGGTGCGCTTTAGGTGTAGTGCGCCACAGAAGGTAGAACATGTGCGCCACAGATGTATTTTTTGTTTTTTTTTTAATTTCCAAGCCAGATTATATGCAATACAGATTATATACAATATTACAGCAGATATACACACACAGATACAAGATATACAATTATATATATAAATACTCGATATGAAAAACAAGATTAAAACAAATACATATAGATAAGTCTCATACATGAATACATAGTCCAAGTTACATTGTTTTGATCATGTTACAAAGTAGTAGTTGGTGACATGCGAATACATGTGTCGATCGAACAAGTTAGAGCTCGAAAGCTCGCCTAGACATCTAAACTAGCTAGCTAGACACAAACGCGGGATAAATAACCAAAGAAGATAAGCATGATCACCGCCGCGACGAAGGTGTAGGTCTTGATCCGGTTCCTTGTCCTAACTCCCGCTAGATAGCGCGTGTATCTATCTTCCGCCTCCGCCATAGTGTTGTACCCTTTGTAGCTATTGCCGCTGAAACGGTGCACCTGTCTCCGGCAGTCTTCCCAATCATCGTAGACTCCGGGAACCCGTCCCTTGTACACGACGTACGACGTCATCTACAAGTTGACAATAATAACTAACCGGTGATTGAAAAAACATGTATAATTAAAGTCGCATATGAAGATACACTTATAGAAAGTACTCTTAAATCAAAAAGAGCAAACTCAAAAAGCATGCCTCATATATAACTAGCTAGGTTGTTGGACACAGGAATTGCTTATGACGGGACTGTTAGCCAAGTAGGATGCACAATTCCTGGACTCGTGCATATCACAAGGCTAACAATCCCGTCATAGCACATTCACATATATATTGTGCCACGACATTTCAATCATCGGCATATTCTCGAAAAAGACAAAAATAACTCGAAAAGCATGCCTCATATATAACTAGCTAGGTCGTTGGACACAGGAATTGCTTATGACGGGACTGCTAGCCAAGTAGGATGCACAATTCCTGGACTTGTGCATATCACAAGGCTAACAATCCCGTCATAGCACATTCACATATATATTGTGCCACGACATTTCAATCATCGGCATATTCTCGAAAAAGACAAAAATAACTCAAAAAGCATGCCTCATATATAACTAGCTAGGTCGTTGGACACAGGAATTGCTTATGACGGGACTGTTAGCCAAGTAGGATGCACAATTCCTGGACTTGTGCATATCACAAGGCTAACAATCCCGTCATAGCACATTCACATATATATTGTGCCACGACATTTCAATCATCGGCATATTCTCGAAAAAGACAAAAATAACTCGAAAAGCATGCCTCATATATAACTAGCTAGGTCGTTGGACACAGGAATTGCTTATGACGGGACTGTCAGCCAAGTAGGATGCACAATTCCTGGACTTGTGCATATCACAAGGCTGACAATCCCGTCATAGCACATTCACATATATATTGTGCCACGACATTTCAATCATCGGCATATTCTCGAAAAAGACAAAAATAACTCGAAAAGCATGCCTCATATATAACTAGCTAGGTCGTTGGACACAGGAATTGCTTATGACGGGACTGTCAGCCAAGTAGGATGCACAATTCCTGGACTTGTGCATATCACAAGGCTGACAATCCCGTCATAGCACATTCACATATATATTGTGCCACGACATTTCAATCATCGGCATATTCTCGAAAAAGACAAAAATAACTCACACTTGTCGTCCGAGAACCAAAGAGTAAGCAAAAAAACCAAAGAGTAAGCAAAAAAACCAAGCATTGATTGATATATAATAATAATAAGCAAAATAAGTAAGTGGTGATTCATAAACCTAATAAGATAAGTACACTTGTCATCCACACACACACACAAAGGTCATCTATAGTTTGCAACTACAACTAGGCCAACATCAAGCCTTCTGGCTCGGCTTAAGGAACGGGAGGACGCCCTGTCTAGTCATGAACTTCCTATAGTCACCCTGCATCTCTAGGCGATCTTCTATGTCACGGTTATTCGGGATATTTCCTCCGTAGAAGATCCCCCCCGAAGTCATGACATCACGAAAGATGATTGCCCCAAACTGCTGCTGGATGCGATACATCTCTTGTCTAATATCCGAATCATTGATCTTGGCCTTTGCTTCGGCCCACTGTTTGAGATGATCTGGCAGCGTAGAATTCTGCTGGTCAAGTAGGAACGCCCTCATGTGATGGAGTGCGTAGTAGGCTTCCTTCTTACTATTTTCCGGCTGCTTCACGCAGGGGAACTCTGTTACGTGGTTGAAGACGTGCCTGCCGAACTTGACCTTCTTACGCACGAAGCTGGTGCCTTCCGTCGAGGCAAAGCCAGTGAGAGCATCATCCAGAACTTCCTTGATCTTGTCGTAGTTTTTCTTCTTTTCTAGACTCCCCGAGTCGAAATACGTGGCGTGGGAATGCTTCGGCGATAAGGAGATGAGCGTGCAGTGTTCATCTCTGCGCAAAAAATTCAAATGGAATGTGTTGAAAAAAGAATGATGATGATCTAATAAAGCCAATCGACGGTGGCGACTGAATAACGACTTACTCGAGAAAGTAAGGCACGAGAATGTATTCCTTTGTCTTGTTCGCCACGAGGATTCTTTTTAGGTACGAGGCCACGATACGTCGTTCGGCGGGGGAACCCAAGCAGCCGTCACGCATGTAGTAGGGGTCCACTATAGCGATGCCCGGTGTGTTCTCTCTAATGATCTGCATGGCCAGGCTGAGAGAAAAGAGACGGACCATGGTATAGTGCAGCGGGTATAGGTGGAACATATTGAAGATGTCTTCGAACCGCAGGAAGAACAGATCCGCGGGGGCAGTGTCGACGAAGCCCAAGCCTGGTGGCACCTTAACCACGAATACCGGGTGCGAGGGATCTTTCTCCGATAGAAGGCGTCTCTCTATCGTCAGCACGCCGTCATGCACACTCTGCAGTTCCGAACTGGCGAGCTTCCGCAAATTCTTAGGTAGCATGGGCTCACCCGCCACATGAATCCTCCACATAATACCCTCGGGTCTTGGTGGCCCGTCCCGAAACCTGATCGGATTCGCAGTTGTTGACGCCACCGGCTGGCTCGAGCTGCTAGATTTTCTTTTCCTGCCCTTTTTTCCTTTTGGAGAGCGGGCAGGCACCGCAATCTGAGCACCGGCCGCCCTATGTAGTGTGTCAGGGCTTAGAATAAAGGGCCGGTTGGTTGTATCAGCTGGCTCTGTAAAGGCGCAAGCTGGAGGCGTCTCCTGAGAACCAAACAGACGCTTGGTGATAGTGGCTTTCTCTGTGGGGCCACCAGCTAGGTCTTCTTCGTTGCCAAACTGAGTGCTGAAGAAGTGATCATTCCAGTCTTCGAAGTCCTCGGCCGGATCCTGCGCCATGTGCATATCATCAACATGATCATCCGACCCACCGCGTGGAGGTGACGGCGAGGGCGGTAAGGGGGCCTTGCCACCGCTTGTCGCTGGCACGACAGGCGGTGCTGTTGTCTGTGGCGTGATGGCCCCCGCCGTCCCCAAACGGATCATGCTCTTTGGCCATAGCAAGAACAAGCCGAAGCAACTTCTGAGGACATACGGCTCTTCTTCATCCACTCCTGGGGGTTGAATGGGAGGTTCCAGGTCGTCGCAGCCCCTTAGCACCCGACTAATTTTAACCCTGTGCACGCTATCTGGCATCGGCTTTGAGTGGAACGTGCGCTGCAAGGGTTGAACGATGGTACCCTTGGCAACATCCCTCAGCTCGTTGTTCACGTAGCATAAGAGAGTGCAAGGAACATCCATCTGCAGAAAACATGTACGGCGTCGTCAGAGCGAGAGGCCACAAGAGTAATATATAGATGGCATGAAAGGCGGTAATTAAAGCAATTTGTTTACCGTGATGGCGTCGAGATCGGCTAATGTCGACGCACCGCATACGGCGACGGGCGTGCAAGAGACGGAAGGGCTGCTTGATGGCGCGGTGCTGGCCGCCGGTGTATTCTCCCTACCGACGGGTGCTTGGAGCTCCGGTGCCGCCGCGACGATGGCAGGGGGGGCACCAACATGTACTCCGGCGCCGCGGTGATGGCAGGGGGAGTCACCAACACTTGCGGCGCCGCGGTGCTAGCGGGCGGAGTCACGAACACGTAGTTCGCCTGATTCATCGGCGCCGCGTTGTTCGAGTGGCTGCTGACCATGCTTGGAATCGGGCACGGCCCTACTCGACCACCCGCACTCCAGTTCGCTATTGACTCCACCAAGGTAGGCAGGAAGGACGTAAGGGTGATTGCCAGGTTGTCTTGGACGATCTGCGGGATCCGCGCCACTTGTGCCTTAAGTTCTTGAACCTCTCTGTTTTCCTCCTCGCTCCTTCCCGACGGCGCCACATGCGTCCTCGGCGGTGGACCAAAATGATCCACCCAATTCTTACCCCCGAGGCCGGCCAGACGACCAGCCGACGACGGCTTCTTCGTAACCGGCTCTATTTTCTTGGCCCGGTTCATCGCCCTGTTAAAAGGGTTATCCCACCGGGTGGCCGCCGTCGACCCCTGGGATGAGGAACCCTGGGATCCATGACTAGCAACAATTTCCTCCTCCTGCAGAAGAAGTAACAGTGAATCATTTAGATCATCGATTAGATTGCAATCGTGTTGATCACCGGTAATTAGATTATACTTACCACAATTTCCTCGAATTCCTTCACCGCAGGATCCGCGGTGAGTTGTTTGGTTTTTGGGTCCACATGGTAACAGGCCCTGATGAAGTTTCGAACCTGCCCGGGTTCGAATTTAGCAAAGGGGTTTTCTATCCCCTTGGATCTATACTCTCCGTCCTCCTTATTCCATTTGGCCTCCGCGGTTCTGTATCCACCAGATCCGAGATGGTGATGACCTATATTCATCGCCTGCAGCACCTTTCCCCGATTACTATTGGCCAGGGCTCTTTCGGATTCACACCTCTCCTTGAACTCCCGGAACTGATCTTCGGTGATCTGCGGGTCAATCTTCTGGATCTCCTCGAGACTTTTGCCTTCTTTATAGATCTTCTTCTTTATCCGGGTTCTCCAGCTGGCCAGGGCGGTGCTCATCTTTGTGAGGGCGGATTTGTTTACTTCGTTCCCATGATAATTTGTGTTCTGATACTTAGCGGGGAACTTGTATCTGGCGTGCAGCTTCTCGAAGAGGAGTGTGCGCAAGTGGCCATTATCTTTATGCCGGAGATTCTCGGTGTTGATCGAGATGGTTGTCCGGGTGATCGCCGCCACTTGCCCACCGTACCCTTTGATGACAAGGGCGGGCTCCAAAGGAACCCCTGATGGGCTCACTTCGGTAATTTCCTCCCTGACCGTGCCGACCGTGTTCGGGCGCCGGTCCTTCGGCTTCTTCTTCTTCTTAGGAGGGTTGCTACCACTCCCTATGCCCTCGCCGCCATCAGTGGTTTCATCGTCCGCCGTTCCTTCGGATTCTTCCTCCGCGTCTTCCATCTCATCATCCTCGCTCTCCGAAGGATGGTATTCTTCATCGTCTTCTAGACGCTGGGCCGCCTCCCAGAATGTCAATTGTTTATTCGGAGGTCTGAGTTCTCCTTCAGCGCTGATGCGCTTAGAACATCCAGCCTCGTCGTTGTCACACATCTTTGCACTAATAAAAAACAAATAATTGGTTAAATGCACGGAAAAATCCGGCATGACCTTTGCTAATTTTCTTAAACTAGGAGTGCCCGATTTCTGCCGAAACGGAAGTTAATCAACATTCCGGCAAAAATCGGGACTCATTTCATACAAGAACCTGCATACACACATAATAAAGTTCTTCATATACAAGCACAAGCACAATTTCAAGTGCTACAATTATATCACCACAGATTATATCAACTGTCATTGACAACAAGTATGACAGCAAGTATATGACAGCAAGTATGACAACAAATATGACAACAAGTATATGATAGCAAGTATGGATTATATGACAGCAAGTATATGACGGCAAGTATAGTGCTGCTGATTTTATTTATGATCTATTGATCTTGTCACAGTTTGTTATTGCTACTACTATCACCAGGTTTTGTTCTTGTTCTATTGTACTACCAGTTGCTCCTTATTTTCTATTTTGTGCACTATCTTCTTGCTGGTAACTTTGAAAACATTTAAATTTCCTAATCCTAATCCTCTGAAACCTACTGCTTGCTAACAGCAACTACACAATCTATTTCTTGACAGCAACTACACAACCTACTGCTTGCTAATAGTAACCTAATTCTTGATAGCAACTAACTAAACCTAAAAAAACTAACCTACTGCTAACTTGAGGACAAAAGTCATGCAAAATTTACATAAGATGCAAAATTTAGATAAACTAACCTACTGCTAATTCTTGACAGCAACCTATTTTGGTTATTTGATAAATTTAGATAAGATGCAAAATTTAGATAAGATGCAAAATTTACTTGAGGACAAAGGTCATGCAACCATGGCAGATTCAGAATGAAAATTGCAAGATTCAGAATGAAAATTGCAAGCACGGTTTTGGTTGGAATTCAGAAATGTTAGGATCAAAGCAGGAAACTACTACTATGCATATGCTAATTCAGTTCTTTTCCTCCTAGGATCAAAGTAGGAAATTGTTGGAAACCCAAATCCCATGTTTTTAAAGTGAGCCAAAGTTGGTCCTGCTGCCTTGGCATGCAGAAACAGAGGAACATATCTGCCTTGGTACTGCTGCCTTGGCATGCAGAAACAGAGGAACATATCTGTATTCCTCAACTCAAATTCAGAAAATATCTAATCAAACAATAAGACTGGGGTCCACCTATAATTGGCAAAGCTGCATGACAAAGAATGTGAGAACACACAAACCAACTGTTTTTGTTTCAAACGTGTGTACAGCTTCATGACCAAGAATCTGTATTCCTCAACTCAAAATTTATTACTCCAAGCAAGCCATTTTCTGCATCTTCTTTAGTAAAATTCTAGAGTTTTATCTCAAATTTGGGAACAGCACACATCTAGAGGATAAACATGGCCTGCTGAACCCTAACCATGGCCTGCACACATCTCAAATTTGGGAGCGAGGCCTACTGAACCCTAACCATGGCCTGTTTCAGTCTACATGTCATTCCTACGCTCACATGACTGCTGTGCTTAGCCTACCAGTAGCCTACCCAGGTTGGCCTAGCAATCTAGCAATCTGGCTTGGTTCAGAGGCAGACCCCCATCGGGGAGATAGAGGGGGAGAGAGGGAGAGAGGGAGAGACAGGGGAGGGAGAGAGGGAGAGACAGGGGAGGGGCTACCTATGACGGGCGGACGACGGGCGAACGACGACGGGCGGCGGCGCGATCCTCCTCCTCCACAAGCGGCGGGCCTCCTCCTCCTCCACGGAGCCTCCTCCTCCACAAGTGTGGGCCTCCTCCTCCTCGAGAGCGCAGCGCGGTGGCGGGCCTCCTCCTCCTCCTCGAGAGCACAGTGCAGCGCGGCGGTGGCGATCTGTGGCGGTGGCGATCTGTGTGCGTGTGGTGTCTGTCAGATGCAGCGGCGCGGCTTCGCGGTGTGCGTGTGGTGTCTGTGAGATGGAGCGGTTGACTAGCGTCCAACACACATAGGCGTAGCGCACCCTGGCCAAGTGCGCTACGGATAACCGTAGCGCACTTGGCCAGGGTGCGCTACGCCTATGTGTGTTGGACTACCAGATAAGAGGGCGGCCATCCCTTCTGTTAGCACTAGTACTGTCATAGCCCACTGGTTCTGCCCCTTAGCTCTATTCTAAACTATGAGCACCCAGGTTCGAATCCTGGTGCTCCACTTTTTTATTTTTATTTTAAAAATACTTTTAAATGTTCCAAAAAATGTCCAAAAGTGGTGATTTATGCCATACAAGTTTTGTTTTGTTTTTAAAATACTTTTAAATATTCCAAAAATGCCAAAAAGTAGTGATATATGTCATAAAAGTGTTACAAA
Source organism: Avena sativa (assembly GCA_916181665.1). Classification (NCBI taxonomy): domain Eukaryota; kingdom Viridiplantae; phylum Streptophyta; class Magnoliopsida; order Poales; family Poaceae; genus Avena; species Avena sativa. The sequence continues at coordinate 103,032,930 of OV702285.1, read as the reverse complement.
TATGATTCAAAGTATAACTAAATTTCATAATAATTTGTCCATGAATATTACAATATTTTTTGACCACGCGTTTACAATATTTTTTGAGCTAGCGTTTTACAATCTTTTTTCCCTTCTTTGTCGCGGTTGAATAATTTAGCCCCGGCACTTTAATGTTTCTTCTTTCGAACGGGCTACCTTTTTTGGGTAGGGTTGTCCTTTTTCTTCTTGTGATGTATGTTGCTGCATCGTAGTCGTCGTCATCTTCAATCTTTGGATCGCCGTACTGGTCGAAGTCTTGCTCATTGGCGACTCCATCCATTCCGATGATGTTCCTTTTTCCTCTCCTCACGACAACACGGCTAGGCTTTGTCGGGTCGGTAATGAAAAAACATTGGTCCACTTTGGTAGCCAGTACCCACGGTTCATTTTTCGCGGCCACGTTTGCACCGGCGGCCTCGGATTTGGCTGCTTCGGGTATAACCATGGTTGTGAAATACCGGTCTTCTCTTTCGACGCTCTTTGCCCATCTGACACGGAACATCGGCACCTTTTCTCCACAGTAGTCGAGCTCCCAGATCTCCTCTATTCTTCCGTAGAATCTTTCCTTCACGTTGTCATCGGTGTAGAATTCCGACGTTACGCCTGAGTTCTGATAATCACACTTGTTGTCCTTTTCCTCCGTGTAGAATGTGTAGCCGTTGATATCATACGCCTGATAGGTCACCAGGTTTTGCATCGGTCCCTGCGACAAGGTGAATATGATCTTTTCCGTGTCAGAAGAATGCGAGCGCGGGGGATTATCAAGGAGCGTCTGCCTAAACCAACGCGTGAAATCTGAGTTGTGCTCTTTGATTATTTCTCCCTGCGTCCTCTGTATGCCCCGGTCACTGTACTTCTTCTCGATTAACCTTTTGTGCTTCTGTACCCAAGGATCGACCAGTTCTAAATGCTGTAGCGCGACGAGGTTTGCTCGATCAAAGTCTGCGCGTCGAAAATCGAAGTCTGCATGCAGTATGCGACGACCCTCTCGGTGACCAGATCCGTCGAGCTTGCCAAGGTGTCTGTTGACGGGAAGACCGACAGGGTTCTCGATGTCTAGATAATTCGTGCAGAAAGAGATGCACTCTTCGGCCAGAAAGCCCTTGGCTATGCTTCCATCTGGACGGGACCTGTTACGAACGTATCCTTTGATGTGTCCGTTCATCCTTTCGAACGCCATCATGCTGCGGAGAAACATCGGCCCGAGTTGTACGATGTCCTCCACGACATGGACCAGCAGATGCACCATAATGTCGAAGAATGCGGGTGGGAAGTAGACCTCAAGATCACATAGTATCACCACGATCTCCTCCTGTAGCCTTCCGAGCTGATTCAAGCCAATCAACTTCCTAGAGATGACGTCGAAAAACTTGCATAGGCCAAATAACGTTTCACGGACGTGCTCGTCCATTATCCCTCTTAGTGCGACCGGAAGTACCTGCGTCATTAGCACGGCACAGTCGTGAGACTTCATGCCACTGAACCTCTGCTTCGCCTCGTCTAGGTATCTGCTTATCTTGCCCGCGTAGCCGTAAGGAAATTTGACTCCTAGAAGGCACTTGAAAAACTGTTTGATCTCATCCTGGCTTAGAGTGAAGCAAGAAGGAGGGCAGTAATATTCGTTCTTCTTGAACTTTTTACCCTTCCGACGACCTTGTGTCGTCTCCGACTCATGATTATCGTCATCTTCCTGATCATCAGGAGTAGTGCGTCCTCCGTGAAGCTCCTTCTGGATACCCAAGCATATCAGGTCGTGCCTTGCTTTCGGACCATCTTTCGTCCTATCTGGCATGTTGATTATGGTGGCGACCAGACTCTCGCACACGTTTTTCGTGATATGCATGATGTCGAGGCTATGAGGCGTGCGGAGAAACTTCCAGTATGGCAACTCCCAGAAAACAGACCTTGTTTTCCATACCTTCATCAGCGGCTTGTCTTGTTGCTGCCTCTTTCGCTTCTTTCCAGGCTTAGGACAATCTTTCCAGTTTTTCAGCAACTCTTCCACTTCTTCGCTGCTCCTATGCTCTGGGATTCCTCGGGTCTCTGATTTGCCATCGAACAGGTCTCCACGTTTTCTCCATGGATCATTCTTGCCGAGCCACCTCCGGTGCGCCATGAACACGGTTTTCGATGACCCTGGATCTTTCTCTAGTTGGAGATAGCTTGTGTTATCCATGCACCTAACGCATGCGTAGAATCCTTGGATAACCTGCCCCGAGATATACCCGCAACCTGGATAGTCTTGCACCGTAGTGACCAACGCGGCTCTCATAGTGAAATAATCTTGTGCGACGGCGTCGTAAGTATTGGCTCCAGATTCCCATAACGTGGCTAGCTCCTCTTTCAACAGCCCGAGATACAGATTGATGTCGGTACCAGGTTGTTTCGGCCCTTGAATTAGCATACTCATTTGTATGTACTTCTTCTTCATGCACAACCATGGAGGGAGGTTGTACATCCATACAAACACAAGCCAAGTGCTGTGCGTGCTGCTCTGGCTACCGAACGGATTGAGTCCATCGGTGCTCGCACCAAGCCTGATGTTCCTCGAATCTCCACCGAATTCTGGGAATTCGAGGTCCAATGCTTTCCACTGGCTAGCATCTGAAGGGTGCGTCAGCAGCTCATCCTTTTCGGGGTCATCATCATCTCCTGGCTTCTTCCTTTCCGCATGCCATCGCATGAGCTTCGCTTCCTTAGGGTCCGCGAAATAGCGCTGCAGACGAGGGGTGATAGGAAAGTACCATACCACTTTTCGAGGTGCTTTCTTCCCTTTCTTGTATCGACTCACGCCGCACACCGGACATGTGGTTTTCTCCGCGTCCTCGCCCCGATAAATGATGCAATCGTTGATGCATACGTGATATCTAACGTGCGGTAGATCGAGAGGACAGACGATTTTCTTGGCATCCTCGATACTAGTTGGACATGTGTTCCCCTCCGGGAGACGATCGTGCCAGAATGCCATCATATCGTCGAAGCTTGCGTCGCTCAATTTGTGCTTTGCCTTCATCTCCATAGCCTTGAGCGTTACATTCAAATGGGTATCATCGGGCCTGCATCCTTCATACAATGGATTAACCGCGTCTTTCTCAAGTTGCGCAAGCTTGGCTTTCTCTCTAGCGGCAGCCCTGGCGTTACTCGTCTGCTTGAGAAGCAGCTCTTGCACATAAGGGTCCCGCACCCAGCCTGACGTTGTTCCATCGTCGTCTGCTCCTCCGGCATCTAGATCATCATCATCCCGGTCTGCTTCCGCACCTTCACCATCTCCAGGAGACTCTTCATCATCTCGCCCGTTCTCGCCGTGATGACGATCATCGTCATGTTGGCCACCTTCTTCACCGTCTCCATCATCTACGCCATCGCTTATCCAACGAGTGTATCCATCCATGAAACCATGGCGGAGCAGGTGCGCCTGCAGATTCCCGGAATCTGGGTCGATCACCCAGTTGAGTTTGCATCTTCTACACGGACATCTTATATCTGTCTTGTTATTTCGTATCATGTCGGCCGTCGCGCATTTCAAAAATCTAGCCACAATGCCTTCGCTCATTATGCGGACCATTTTTGCCTGCATGATGTACACGGTACAATTTTGAAGTCTATTAGAACCACATAATGAATGCATGCATGCAATGGTCGATAGAAAATTTCGGCATGACCTATCCTAAAATTAGGACCTTTGCGAAATGCCAAAGTCTTGCCAAAATGGAAATGAATCAACATTTTGGCAAAACAAAAGGCAACTAGTTCACATACAAACACAAGAGAGAGAGAAACCGATCCATACACACATGAACATATCATTATCCACTCCATACACACATGCATGAGCATCATCGATACTCTCCATATACACACACATATGACCATCGATCCTCTCCACACATACACACATCATGAGCATCGATCATCTACATACATATGAGCACATGCATCATCCATATACACATGAACACATCCTTACATGGACAACTTACCGAGATGAGAGACCGATCGCGAGAAAGATGGAAAGGAGAGGTGCGCGCGTCGACCAGAGACGGATAGATGAGAGACCGGAGACCTCCTCTATTACTTATGTAACATCCAAAGCAAGTTTTACATGCTAAAAATGGTGAATGTATGGAGAAATTGAGGTGGGAAGGAGAAGATCCCGACTAGATCTAAGGAGGAAGAAGAAGGGGAAAGTGAAGTGTGGGTGGTGGATGTGTGGGCACACATGTGCACATAAAGTGCTGTCCTAAAAGAATCGAAACATCCGTGGCGCACACGGCCCCAGTGCGCCACAGGGAGTACAAACTTCTGTGGCGCACTAGGACGAGTGCGCCACAGATGCTCCTAGTCCCTGTGGCGCACTAGGCGGAGTGCGCCACAGAAGTTTGTGGCCGTTTCAGAGCAGAGGTGGGCATGCGCTTAGTCGTAGCGCACCATGCACACGTGCGCCACAGATGACCCTAACAACCGTGACGCACATGACTGTAGTGCGCTACAGAAGTTTGGCGTGTGGCCAACAGGGCCCTGGCCCACACACATCTGTGGCGCACTATGGTCATGTGCGCCACGGTTGTTCTAGTTATTAGTAGGGCACTGCCCACAGGTGAGCCACGCCTGTTTTAGCCGTGGGGCACTTCAACCATGTGAGCCACGGATGTGCTGATTACCTATAGCCGTTTTCCTAGTAGTGAGTGGATGGCTTCCGAGCCGGTGCAGACCTTGCCGCCGTGCGCCGAGCCTACCCTAGGCTTCGCTTCGCCGCCATCACGATCGCCGGCTACGCCGACATCGATGAAGTGCTCACGGACGGTGAGGGAAGCACAGGAGCAGAAGGTGGCGCAGATGAGTCCTCCTAGTCGGGCGGGACTGGCGCGGCCCTCCCCATGGAAAAGGTCCCTTGAAGAGGAAGACCCCAAGCCGGCTGATGAATCGACTGAGGGAAACCAAGCAGCCGGTGAAGTTCTGGACACCAAACAAGATCTTGGGAAGCTGCATCCTCTCGATGGCCACGATTTTCAATGGATTGGCCTCGATTCCCCGGCTCGACACGAGGAAGCCGAGGAGCTGTCCGGCTGGCACGCTGAACATGCACTTCTCCGGGTTCAGCTTCATCTGTTACCGGTGGAGATTCGCTAATGTCTCACCGATATCTTCTAGCAGGGTCTGCTTATCCTTCGTCTTGATGACGATGGCGTCTATGTACATGTGCACATTCTGGCTGATCTGCGAGTGCAAGCATTTCTGCATGCAATGCTGATAGGTAGCACCTGCATTCTTGAGGCCGAATGGCATGGTTACATAATCCCCGTACGGGGTGATGAACGACGTTTTCAATTGATCAGCCGGATTCAGCCAGATCTGATTATAGCCGGAATAACAATCAAGGAAGGAAAGCAGATCGCAGCCGGCCGTAGAGTCAAACTTGATCAATACGGGGCAGAGCAAAGGGGTCTTTTGGGCAGGCCTTGTTCAAGCTTGTGTAGTCGATACACATACGCCAATTCTTGTTTTTCTTCAACACCAGGACTGGGTTGGCCAGCCAGTCCGGGTGGTATACTTCCATGATGAATCCGGCAGCAAGTAGCTGGTCGATCTCATCGCCGATGACCTTCCTCTTGTCCTCCGCGAAGCGACGGACGGGCTGCTTGACTGGCTTGGCATCCGGACGCACATGAAGCGAGTGCTCGGCGAACTCCCTCGGCACACCGGACATGTCTTTGGGAGACCATGCGAAGATGTCTCGATTCTCACGGAGGAAGTCGACGAGCGCGCTTTCCTATTTGCAGTCCAAGCCGGCACCGATGGTGACGCACTTGGAGGGGTCCGCCGGGTTGAGCGGGATCTGGCGGGTGTCTTTGGACGGCTGGAATGCAATGTCCCCAGCCGTCACCTCCTGCTGTAGCATGGCAACATTGTGCATCATCTCGCGCTTCTCTTCAGTGATAAGCAGGGCCTCAGCTATCTGGGCGCCTTCCTTCGCGCAAGCCATGGACCGTCTATAGAAGCCGGCCATGGTGATCACACCATTCGGCCCTGGCAACTTCATTTTGAGGTATGCGTAGTGGGGGACCGCCATGAACTTTGCAAGGGAAGGGCGACCAAGAAGTACATGGTAGGTGTTGGCGAGGTTGACCACCTCGAACCAGATTGGCTCACGCCGGAAGTTCTCCTCCAAACCGAATATGACATCCAACTGGATCTTGCCCAGCAGGACGCACGGTGGCCCAGGCGCGACGCTGTGGAACACAGTGGTCGAGGGCTGCAGGTCGCACTCCCGGATGCCCAGCTTCTCCATGGGAGACAGGTAGAGGAGGTTTAGGCTGCTCCCGCCGTCTACCAACACGCGCGAGAATCGGCAGGTGTGCTCATCGGAGATGACGAGGGGGTCTAGCACCATCGCATAGCCCCCAGGATTCGGGAGCAGATCCAGCTGGTCCGCCTGGCTGCAGGTGATGGGATCTCAAACCAGTTGAGGTGCAGGGGGACCGGGGGAACGACGACGTTCACCTCCGCGCTGCGCTACTTCCGGCCGCGATTGTCAATCGGCTCAGCCTCAAAGATGTGGTAGTTCTCGTGCTGCTGGGGGTAGCCTCCGTTGCCGCGGTTGTTGCCGGCTGCCCTAGACGGTGGTGGGGGACCGCCAGGAGGGGTGGGGGAGAGGAGGAAGCCCATCCTGCTCCTTGATCTGCTGAGTCCAGCTGCACTACCGAGTGGTGTGCGTAGCCGGCTTGGCGCCGCTGTGGTACTTGTAGGGCCTGTTGAACATATGCTCGAAGGTGAAGGCGTTCCTCTGCCTCTTGTCATTGCGGGCCGACGCACCTTCCACCGCATTGACCTACCGCTGGTGGTAGCGTGAGCTCGGCTGCTCAACCGGGCGCTTGCCCCGGTAGCGGCTGTCGTTGCTGTGCCACCTGGATGAACCGGTACCATCGCCTTGCCGGCAGGCTTCTCTCGAGCCGGCTCGGTGGGAACTGGCCGTCCCTTCGCGTTTACTCGGAGGGGCTTCTTCATTGCCGCGTCCGCAGTGGCGTACTGGTCAGCGACGGTCATGATCTCCGCCATGGTCTTGGGCTCATCACACAATAGCCGGTGGCGCAGCATCGTGCCTTCGCGGTACCCCTCGATGAAGAACCCGATTGCTTGGTTCTCCACCACTCCCTCGCAGGAGTTGCGCAGCTCGGTCCAGCGGGCGAGGTATGCGCGATCCGAATCGCGGTCTCCCTGGACGCACATATAAAGATTGCGGGGCCTGCCTGGACGCTTGTACGTGCCATTGAAGTTCCGGATGAACACTTTCTCGAAGTCTGGCCAGGTGTTGATGCTGTTGGGCGCAAGGCTATTGAACCAAGTCCTTGCCGAGCCGGTTAGCATCAGGGGGATGTAAAGGATCACAACACGCTTGTTGCCATGGGCGATTCTGAGTGTGGTGACGTAGTTAGTCAGCCAGTCCTTCGGCTTCATGCCGCTGTCGTATTTGGGGGTGTCTCGAGGCAGGGAGAACTTGTCGGGGAAGGGCTCCTTCTAGATCTGTGGCCCAAAGCAAAATGGGCCGGTTGCATCCTCCTCCTCTATGAGGCAAGCTTCCATCAGTAGGTAGATGCGGTTGCGTGTATTCGGCTCAACCGGATTGGGCGTCCCCACCCGACCAGTGAGGCGGGATGGTGGAGGGGGGATCTGGCCAGCTGGAGGTGGGTGGGTCGTGGCACCCTGCTTGTCGCGAGGTTGGCTGCTGCCGGACTGGCGACGCTTGGAGTGCGGGGGTTGCTGACCAGGATACATGGAGTACTCGGTCTGGCGGGGTCCACCCCGGCTGTTACCAGCCAGGTGGTTCCCTCTAGAGCTGGCTCCGGCCTTGAACGCGATCCGAGTGGCCTCGGCCTGCTCATCGGCCACACGCAGCAGGTGCTGCACTCGCTTAAACTGGCGCAGCATCTCGTCCCCCTCCAGATGGGGTATATATTCCACGAGGACTCGTGCCGCCCAGACATTCTTGACCATGGTGTCGTACGCGGGCGGTGGGAAGTACGTGCGGGAGGCCGACTCGCCGTCCTGCTCAAATCGGGCACCCAACTCTCCCCCGCGGCACTGCACGGAGACCAACGGGCTACGATCTTCATTAGCCGGGGTGAGGCCATGGGCGGTGATACTCGCGGATGTTGCTCTCCATCCGGTACTTGGTGGTGGCCAAGCCCTAAGCCTGCTGAAGCAAACGCTCTCGCACCGCCTCGATCTTGGCCATGGCCTCCTCTGGGTCCCCGGGGTCGACCGTCTCGCAGAGCTCCTCGATGACCTCGTCCACCACGCCTTTCTCCCGAAGCGGAGTGGACGGGCCGCCTAAGTCGCTGCCGCGCTCGAGAGGAGGATGGCGGCTATTCCCAGAGCCGGCCATCATCACATCCACGGTGCCAGGCGCGACGAGCACGCTGTGGGTTGAGGGAAACGGCTCGGCGAAGGAGATGATCTGCCGAGGGTAACCCTCCGGAATGGTGGTGACGTAGACAGGCAGGTTGCCGAATAGAAGGACAGAGCCGCCAGCCGAGAAACTGGTATCGGCGAAGCAGCGAGTGTTGTCCATAACACAGTCGAATTTGACTAGCGTGAGCACGAGGCCGGAAACCACGGGCTAGCTAGACGAAGTGCAGGGTCCCGTGCGGAACGTCACTCCGGTCGCTGCCATCTCTGCCTCACGGTGGGCGCCAACTGTCGTTGTTATGGAAACGGTAGAGCCTAAGAAGGCTAGATAGAGGTGAAAGAGCGAGCAGGAAAGCGAGCGACGGCGTCCGCAGGTGGGATTGGGCACAGGCAAGAATCGGAGACACAAGAAGTACCCATGTTCGGAGCCCTCGGGGTGAGGTAAAGCTCCTACTCCTGCCGAACTGACCATAGGGATGAACACAAAGGACTACAAGGCTCCTTGAGCTGTATCTGGCCTAGCTAGTAACAAGTGAGAGTCCAACCCTTGCTTTGTTGCCCCTATCGCCCCTTATATAGGCCGAGGAGGCATGGGCAACGGCCTGGCCGACTGGCGGGTCCCACAGGCAGGCCCCAGCCGGCTAGGTCATCTATAGTGGTCGGCATGGAGGGCATGTACCCACAGTCAAGCCCATGCCGCCACGCCCTGTACAGTGGCTTCCGTGCGGGTAGTTACACACAGTACCACCTACTGTTTACTGTTACAACCGTCATCGGTAAAGTCGTCGGTATGGGCCGAGTGTCTAAGTCTCCTTTCTGTCTTGTCCGCTGTCCTACATCTGTCTTGAGTGGCCGGCTAGGGTAGCCTAGCCGGCTGATCTGTCTGGGCCGGGTGGTTGGATCCATCCGGCTAGTCTTCTGCCTTTGCTTGTCTCATCCGGCTAATGGTTCTACCGGTTCGCTCTTGGTCTGTCTTGATTTATCCGGCTGGCATGGTCCAGCCGGCTAGCTGATTTTGGTGATGATTCTTATCCGGCTCACTGGTTTATGAGCTTGGTCTTCATCTGTCCTTCCTTCTGGTTTGTCTTTGAGTTTCTACGTCCTGCTGCCCTTAGCCGACTAGGTTGGTGCTATTGTATCTTGTCCGGTTAGCCTACCCAGGGGTGATCCCCCGACAGGTCGGACACCGGCATCGGCGCTCTTGTCTCGACACCCACCGAGCTCGACGCTATCACCAAGGTAACTAATTAGTTAGTCCTCCATGTCATATTCCTTAACTATGCCTTTCATGAATGGAATCTCATGATGCCCAACATGTTTTTGACTCCATGATGAACCTTGAATACTCCTACATCGTGTGGCCCGGCGGCGAGTTGGTGGAAGTTTCTACCGGCACTGTCGTACAACCGAAGTCACATAATATGCACAACGTTAAAATGGACGCAACTGTGATGAGGGCCAAGTTGGCTAATGTAGTGCCGGAGTTCCGTGACGTCCTCCCCCCTTTCAACCTCCGGGCTCAAACGAGGACAACTTGGTCCTTGGATAATACACCTCATGGCTTATGAAATGGCCAAAGAACCAGATTCGTCTTGGGAGGGGTCTTGTGGGTCTCAGGCACAACACCAGCGCCACCTCCCCTATCAGCCGGCCCTCGAAGCTAACAGTCGTCTGGAAGGAACCCGAGGTCGTCGCCACCATCCGGAAGGAAACGGCGGTCGTCGGCACCACCCGGAAGGAGCCGGCGGTTGTCGCCACCACCGCACGCCACCAACAGCTGTTGGGTATGCTACCACAATGACCGTCCAAAGGCAAGGCAGTTGTTCCTCAACCGCCGGCATCGCAACCGCCACCACCTAAGGACGTGGACATGGTGCTACTTGATGGACACGATGAATACGATGATGATAACAATGTTGACATCGATGCCTTCATCAACATGGGAGCCTGGAACAAATATATGTACATGCCTCCTATGCATGATGAAGAATCCTTCCGCAATTATCATGGTGATCAACCTAGGCGTCCCATAGGAGTCACGCAGTGCCTGACCTTCCAGTGTCTTTCTCACCAAGACACTCCTCCGGAGGCCGGCGCTCTAGCTCAAGTCAAACAAGGTACCATTTTTACCCCTAACACACTACATAAGACAGTCGATGAGGTAGGGGTGACACCAGCACCCCCAGCATATCAGATCAAGAAGAAGCAAAGGACGAGAAGTAATAAGAAGGGTGCCTCTGCGAGCTAGCTTCTTCCTAGTAAGAGCATGTCTAATAGGTCCCTTAAATTTCCGCCCCGTAAAACTCGAGTACAGGGCCCTGTACTCGATTTTGCTCTGAAATTCCCCACTGATTTCATCGCCCGTCTAGCAGACCCCGTATCCGAGCCCCGTATATTTAAAATTTAAATTTCGCGCGAGATAAAAGCAGATTGTTCATAGATAGGCTTCGATTCATCATATATACAGGCAAAATTGCGCGATCTAGCGGTAGATCGCGACTTGTTAAGCTAACCCTAATCTAAAACTGCACAAAAGAACCTCGCCGGAGACCTCCTTGTCGGCGAGGTTGTCGCTGCCGCGGCGGCAGTACGCCTAGTCATCGTCGATGACGATGACGGCGGTGGCGGCAGCCTCCGCCTTCTTCATCTCCTCGACGGCGGCGATGGCGAGCGCCTCCTTCTCCTTATCCACGGTCGCCCTGTCGGCGGCCTCCTGCTTGGAGGCCTCGACCGCCTGCAGGAAGAGGGGATCCTCCCCCTCCTCCGCCGCGGCGCTCGAGCCCCCCTCCTCCCAGTTGGGAGCGTGCCTGGAGCGCCACGCCGCGAGATTTGCGCGGTCCATCTCCCACTGTGCCCGGCACTTCTCGAATTTGTTGCCGGTCATTGGCGGCAGCGGCGGGTCGATGTTGAAGTAGCAGCCGCCGGGCGCGAAGTCGACGAGCGACCGCGGCATCGTCCCCGGCCACCCGACCCATTTCCAGACGGCGCGGCATCTGCCGGACCAAGATAGCTTGCAGTAGAGGACCCACGCTTCCTAGAGCGTGAGCTCCTCGGGGCGGCGCTTGGCTGGAGAGGAGGAGCCTGTGGCTTGGCGGCGGCAGCTCATGGCGGCGACGGCAGCTCATGGCGGCGGCGGCGTGGATTCGTGAACGGAGCGGCTAGAATTGCTCGCCGGAGTTGGACGGCGCACGGCGGAGCTAGGGTTGCGAGTGAGGGGTTGGACCCTCACTCGCACCCTCACCCTGTACTTATACGGGCCGGGTGGGTGATTTGCCCCGCCCCGTATCTGAGCGATACAGGCCGGCCTGTTTACGGGGCGTGCTAGGCGGGCCAAAACACCGGCACCCCGTATCTCGCCGAAAATTTACGAGGTGCCGGCTGTTTACGGGGCCTCTTAGACTTGCTCTAAGAATATCCGGGAGGACGACGTGGTACCACCCTGTTCGGATGGCTTGACCCGGTTGCATGAAGCTGGTAAACTAATACTGCCTCCGGAACTCGTACTCTTCGCAACTGGAGCAATCCTCCCTTTGCAGTCAACTATCCAGCTGCTAGAGGGCATGCTTTCTTAAATACGAGTGTAAAAATTACCCGGTCTCCACGAGCAAGGTGCCAGAGGACCCGTACTTTTCCATGAAGACCCCGCGGATGTGTTCTTCATAGAGTTCGAGGATGTCTTCAATCTGTTCCACTGGAGGCAGCTAGACTATAAATTGGTCCGTATATACACGCTTAGTGTTCATATGAAGATCAAGAGATAGTCACCCCCACACATCGTGGTAGCAGATCCCTACTACATGCACGATAGACAGCTGGTGGAAGGATTGATGACACGGACCACGGCGGCGGAGTACCTCGAGAGCTTCATGTTGAGGCACGTTGGGAACAACAGCCTTCTTCTGCTTGTCTTTCCCGAGTAAGTACACATCTTCTCATGGTCATCGTAACTTATGCTTTCTTATAGATTTCTTCCATTGTTGATCCTTTTCTGACACTCCGTCTCAATTGCATGTGTTGAGCAAGAAAAATACTGCACACTCATCATTCATTGCCCGAAGTGGTCATTATCCTAGTATTTCGACTCGTCGAGTGCGACGACGAGGAAATACTACACTAGAATAAGGGGTGTTCTCGATGACACGATCAATGGCTATGCCTAGAATGGAGGCACACCTTCGACAAGGAGGGTGAATATATCAGGGGTAATGGCATCCATGGGTTCAAGCACTTGACCGAGTTCCCCTGCATTAAGCAGCCGGTTGGAAGCGCGAAGGTGGCCTTCTATGCCCTCCATCACCTTAAACGGTTTATCCGGGAGGCAGAAATCATGAATTAACCAGCTATAATACGAGAATGGTCCAATAAATTGGTGGGGGAAATCGACGAGGTTGATCTCAGAGAAGATTTCCATAGCATCCAAATTAATGTAATCGGAAATAATCATTGAAGATTTCAAAAAAAAGAGGGGGGACGTTACAAAATCCCAGAGGGTTGTGTCAGAGTGACATCCAAGATCGCCTACATTGGCAGGGTGATGGAAGGACGTTGACGACGGAAGACATGTCTAAACTGTTTCCAGCGCCGCTCCCTCTACCGAAGAAGAGGTCTCGTTGATCTGGTGCCTCTACCATTACTTTGTAGAAGTTGACGCTAGTGTTGTAAACTAAACTTTCCTTTGTTAGCTCGAAACGGTCGTCATTGTTGGAATTTAATTGCTATTGTGCTCGTTGTTGTTGAACTTGTGTGATATCGATGCTATGTATCTTTTAGGTTTTGTTATTGTTTCCTTGCTTTAATTTTTGTGAACATATATGCGTGTGAACCCTTGAATACTTCGTGTTGCATTATATATACATAGTAATATGCCTTGTGCATCTGTATAGATGACTTACTACGTGGTGTTCGAGGGTCGGGTTCCAGGAGTCTACGACGAGTGGGAGGACTGTAAGCAACTTGTGCACAAGTTTAGCGACAACTGCTACAAAGGATACACGACTAGACAGGAGGCGGTTGCCAAGTGGAGGAACCATTAGACGAAGAACAAGAACGAGAACAAGAATGAGATGAAGATGAAGAACAAGAACAAGAATGATATGAAGACCTTGGTCGTGCTCCTGCTCTTGCTAACCATCGCTGCGGTTGTACTCTATTTCATCTTAGTTTAGGCGGCGGCCGTGACCATTTGTAACTTGATATCATGGTGAACTTTGTACCATTTGTAACTTAATTGACACATTGTACCAATTTGTAACTTGACATTGTGTGTGTGTTATGTCTTTGTTATATATCATGTGAAATGCATTATCTATACTGCTATATAAATCTTGTATATAAATTCTATATATATCCTGTCATATACCTGTATTTATACCAGAAATGTATTGCCGTGGTGGTGTCACGGTAGATTCCATGGGTAAGCTTAAGTGGGGGGCCGGATGGACGCTTGAGGAACCCGGGGAGGGTGTGCGTGGTGTTGCCGCACACGAAGAACACGATGAACTAGCAAAAACTTGTGATTTTATTCCTTCATAGAACTTACAAGTGCTCCTTCAGCTGTTTATGCTTAGCCTTGGGGCTCTAGTCGCGTCTCTACCTAAACCCTAGCTATTCCCTTCCTTATATAGGCAACGGGAATAGCTAGGTTTCAGTTTGGGCCCTAGGGTTTACTGTTTGGATCTTGTCCTTACTATGTGGGCCTGATCAAAGGGCCAACCCTAGGACCTTGACCCAGTCAGCAAAGCTGTACAGCCAACGGTCCTTCCATACATAAACGCTAGCTCCACAGCGCCATACGGTGCTTTATACGTCACTTGGTGCTTTTAGCGTCACCCGGCTCCTTTTTTGTCACCCAGCGGTGCCCTTCTCTTTTGACTCTGCTTTAACGTGGTCCCTCCTGGATTTTACTCGGAAAGGGGCCACACGTCCTTCCTCACTCAGCTTCCCCTTGTGAGATCTGGCTCTTTGTTTCCTGCAAGTTAAACTTCCTTGTCCTATACGGGCCGACATACTTCTTATGTTGGCCTTGCACATGCTTCGTATCCTAGCCGGCAAGACCCGGCTAGTGTTTTCTTGACTTGGCCTAAGCCAAGCTGGGTAATGTTTTACCCCTTATGACCCTACCGGGGGGATATCCCCCCACATTAGTCCCTGAAGCTGGTGAGGCCTAGGAGGTTTAGCTGTTAGGCGTCTCCAGGTTCCTTTAATGAATCTGTAACTTCTCTTTTTCTCTTGCATTTATTCATGCATGATGACCCATTTGTCCTAACCTCGATCTTTGCTAAGTTCACCAAAGCACTACCGAGTCTCTTTTTGACTTAGAAGAATTATATTATGCTTTGCCGAGTCATTTTGCCCTATGCCGAGTCATTTTTGTCTTTTAATATTAGCATTAGTCACTGATAGATTGTAATCATAGCGGTTTGCCTCAAATTTGTCTCGAATCCTGACATCACAGGGACGACGGCACAATTACGCCCGTCACTATGGCAGTCCCATCGCGCAACGCCTCGGGTCCTTCGATGCGTGATGCGGTGTGGCCCAAGTCGTGTATTACGCACATGTGGCGCTTACTGACGCGTCCATCGGCCGCATACATGGCCTCATCTTGGCCATACATCACACACATATCCCACATTTGGGGGTTTTCCTCCCCTTAAGTAGAGGCGTGGGAGGAATAACCGCCCTGCCGTTTCAGTTTGCCCGTCCCTTCTTCTTCCTTGCGCCGTTCCAATCATCATCTGCCTCATGGATCTTCTTCTTGCTCACACTACTGGCTAGGTGTTTTCCTTTGCCTTCCTTTTCCTTCGATCCCTCAACGGGTCCTTGGCAGTCCAGGCCTCTTCCGACGGAGGAAGCGCCTGAAGCTCAAGAGCACATGGATGCCCGCAACGACAGTGAGGAGGTGGAGTAGCACGAGACCGCCAGCGAGCGCGGTGCCTGGGAAGGCTCGGAGGTCACCCTCAAGGAGATCGAATGGCTCGGCTCCACCAGGCGCATTCCTCTTGGCAAACTCACCATCTCCCTGCCAAAGCTATTTGCTCTCTGTCCTGTTTCATCTCTGCCTGCGAGGGTTATATTGGTCTTTGGCCCACAGTCCTTCTCTGGGCCAAGTATTTTTTGAAGGGTTCGCAGCATAGAAGACAAAAAATTTCCTACGATGGGAACAACTATGTACCAAGATCTATCTACTAGATACAAGCAACGGGTGGATATACATCCATAGAATACATACCCTCGAAGACTGAATAGCGTTAACGAGGTTGTACTCGTGGATGATGTAGTCGAACGCTTGCCGATCTCAATATCGTGATGACGTCCATCTGGTCCAGCCGGTCCAGCACCATCAAGTCCAGCACCGCAAAGCAGTGGTGCATTTGTGATTGCACACACGTCCGTGTACCCCAACAACCTCCACGCCCTCGCTCTAGCGAAGTTGCGAAAGCAACAAATCCTTCCAGAAAAAGCCACTGGGAACATGTATCTCGCTGATCCGAGACCATGGGGAAATTCTAAAGGGGGAGAGAGATCCTTCACGAGGAGGTGTGAGAGAGAAGTGAGAGGATAGGGTCCATTTATACGGGAGGGGGGCAGCCCAAGGGGGCATGGCCGCCGGCCATGGAGGGTGCCCCCACCTCTCCCTCATTCATGTGGTGGAAGCTCCACTCACATAAAAACACCTCCACTCACATGCATTAATTTTCCACAAAAATTAAAACAAGCTCTCATTTAATAAAATTCTTTTATTTATTTGATTCAGAATTTTGTTAACTACTCTAATTAAAAAACATTCACATAAAACCCCTTATAAAACTTCAATTTCACATGCATAACCAGTTTCAGCAATTTCATCTGAAACGATTCGGGTGTCTAGTGAAATAAATTCCTGTGCTTTCTTTTTCTTTCTCTGGCATATCATTTGCTCTGAATGGTGTCGGTATCCCTTAAGTGTTTCACCCTACGGTTCGGCGAATAATGTAGACATGATCGAGACCCCTCTCCGATCAATAATCAGCAGCGGGACCTGGAGATCCGTAAAGACAACCACATATTCAATGATGACTTCTGTGATCATGTGAACCATATACGCATGTAACTCAATCCCTTTGTCTTGCGATATATTACATGTCCGAGGTTCGATCATCAGTATCTCCATACCTAGTTTAATCTCTTTACCGACATGTACTCTTTTCTCGTTCCCGTGATATAACATTTTAGTTATCAAATCACTTGCTTGTAAGATAACTAATGTGATATCACCGAGAGGGCCCAGAGTATATCTCTCCGTCATCGGGATGTACAAATTCCACTCTTGATCCATGAGCCTCAACATAACACCTTCGTAGTACTGAACCATCTTTATAGTCACCGAGTTACGGTGTGACGTTTGATGTTATCAAGATACTCTTCCGGTGTTAGTGATTGACATGATCTCATGGTCTAAGAACTAAGATTACTTCGTATGATGTTATAGCAATATAAAAATACAATTACCTTGATCGTAATGCTATACTTTGGATCAATGTTGACCACATCATTCCAATAATGTTGTGACCTCGTTATTAACAACATCCAATGTCCATGATCAGGAAACCTTTGATCATCTTATTAATCAACAAGATAGTTTATAAGAGAGGCATAACTAGGAACTTTCTATTTGTTTATTAAACACACATGTATTAACGTTTATGTATTAATACATTTATAGCATGCAAAATAAACATTTATCATAAATAAGAATACGATAATAACCACTTTATTATTGCCTCTCGGGCATATTCCCTTCAGTCTCCCACTTACACTAGAGACAATAATCTAGTTTGAAAACTTTGCGTTTGAACACCTATGGCTTTCTGGTGTTCCATATACGTGATTGCAAGTGGTTAACATAATAGATGGATCTGAAGCATTCAGGTCCGTGTGTATTTGCATGTCTTTGCGTCTTCACGCATCACTTATTCTCCAATGAGATGACATTGTATAAATTTGGTCTTTTGGTGAGACCTTTAGTTCCTTGGGGTTAAATCATGTCGATACTACTGTCATACAATATATCTTTAGTGTTATCCCATTGCAAACCACACCTTAGTTTGATAACAAACTACTTGACACAAATGCCCTCCTTTGCTTCTACTATAGCAGTCATATACTTAGCCTTTTGTTGTAGTATCCGTCACAACGACTTAACTTTGGAATTCATCCAAATCCATCATGGAAACTTTCTTCCCATTTCATTGTGCCACCCTAGTTTAAATTGAGATAAATTTAATTTGTATCTTGTGACAAAACTAGTATCAATGTAATTCTTTACAATGAACTATTTGTAATTGTTTGTCACCTCTACACAAATATATTCTTAGTTCTTCCAAAAGATCATAAGAATTTCATTACTATCGTCCAATGATCATTTTATGATTCATTCTCGTATATGCTCATAACACTTAGAGCATAGGACATATCTGGATGTGTACATATCATGGTATGATTGATCAAAACATTCTTGTGATTTCACTCATCAAGTGTCAAAGCGCTTGAATCTTGTTTCACTTATCAAGTGTTAATACACTTGAGTCTTGATTCAATTCTTTTCCATGCGACAAGAATCTTTTCTCGTCGTTTCTATATTGAACTCCTTCAATAGCTCATATATGTACATTTGGCATAACTATATTAGCGTCATAGTCTATCCATGTAGACATTCATGCTAAATATTCGAGTTTTGCCTAAGTCTTTCATCGAAATGAAATTATTAACCTTTGTCAATAAAAGATACATCATTTCCAATCAACAAGATGTCCGCCACATAATGTATTAGAAATATGTCTCAGCGCTTTCACTTAATTTCTAACAAATGCAAGCATCTTCATCGTCTCCAGATGAAAACTCCTTTAACAGTTTCATCACGATGAAGATTCCAACTCCGCGATGCTTACTTCAACCATTGAAGTTTGCATGCCCCTTTTAGCATCCTTTGAATTAACAAAACCCTTTGGATCGTGTCATGTACACGTCCTAGGTAACCATTCTATTAGAAGAACTTTGTTTTGTTTATTCATCTACCATATACCAAATTATATGTAGTGGTTGCTTGATTAATCCGTCCATACTAAATATCGCTATGAAAGATCAAATCTTTACATAGTCAACTCCTTGAACATTGTCGTAAAAACTTTACAACATGTCGACTATTTCATAGATGAGAAACATCCATGTCTGTTTCTTTATAGATCCAAATACAAATAATAGGTTTTCACACCTTTCCGGAGGGTCTTCCAAGTTCAAAAAACTTGATTTCTCGTGTATGGAACTATCACGGATTTTATGGCTTCAAGCCAATTGACGGAGTCAGGGACCATCATTGCTTCTTTGCATTTAGTCGGTTCATCATTGTTAAACAACAACGATTTACTCTCAAATATCAGCATTTCATTGTTTATCCGACCTACTTGGTTCAATCGGAACTTAGACATCCATGACCGCAACCTTTGAGGCACGTGAGACATGAGCATTGTGGCTGCCTCCGGAACGTTTTTCGGCGCTGCGCAACTCACCACATATATCTTAGGTTTGTTAACTTTATGTTTCAAGCGACAAACCCTTTTATCCTTAGTGTTATGGAGGAATACCCAATGGTTATTCGAAATAAACTACAAAGACATGCTCATCTGACTTTGGTTGTAAACATCTTACTTATGCTTAGCATACCAAAATTTAAGAAAGGACAACTTGGGTTTTATCCCAAACCATAACTTACATGGTGTCATTTCAACGGATCAAGATGGAGCTATTTTTAGTGAAAAAGCGGTAGTCTCTAAAGCATTAATTTGTTAAAACATAATGGCAGTTTTATAAATAACACCTTTGATCCAACCATGTCAATAAAGGTTTCATTACAAATCTCAAACACTCCATATTCCTATGGTGTTTCGGGAGATGTAAATCTAGGTGTTTTGCTAAATTTGCATCTCAAATAAATCCCTTTATGATAAAATCATAAATCATTTATTTTCTTGTTACACTTGCAACTCAAATAAATCCATTTATGATAAAATCATAAATCATTTATTTTCTTGTTACAATGATTTTCCACTTCATCTTGAAAGTATTTGAACATTTTCAAATATTTCATACTTCTTTCTCATTAAGTGAATATTCACTCAAATTTCCGTAGAAAGTACATGAAGTTGAAATCCATCGCTTACACCTATACATAATGGACTACATACATCGATATGTATAAATTCCAATAATTTAGTTGATATGTATACATAGATATGTATAAATTTCCGAAGAAAGCATATAAAGTTTTAATTATCCCGAGGAAAGTCTCACAAGCGTCATTTGATAAAATCAAATACTCCAAAAATCCATGAATATGGAGATTCTTCATGTTTTATTTCCAATATAATTTAAACGGCGATGTCACTTCATAAGTGATCTTTCAATCATTTGTCTTGCGACATTTTAGCATTAGTTTTTATGGATGTGATTTCTCCAACTAGTTTGTAAATCATCCATCTTATATGGAATACGATAATTATTTGAACAATCTTTGTTCTCATAATACCTGATTTAAATAACAATTATTAAAACAAATCTTGAAGGAAGACTTTGATGTCAACAATAAATACAAACAACGGCTTGTTTGTTTTCGTTGAACATCATCACATATTCTCTTGCTAGTTACTTAGGCCATTGTGGTTCATGAATTGCGTCATTCTGTATGAAATTTCATACCAACCAATTCGGTATTCAACACCCAATAACCACATTGTTTAACAAGCAAAGAATACAACCATAACATGTATATCATCTATATACCTAAACTGGATATTTCCAATCTTTTCTTTTCTGCCAAATATATTTTATAGATTCTGTTTCAGCATTTCCTTTTCCTTTTTAAAATAATCTATCAACATCAACAGTGGCGCCATATACATGACACATAGACCAAAGATTGTATATTCAAATACAAATACCTTTGGACTTGCCCTTTGAAGTAGATCACCATCATCAATTGATTGGCGTTCTTTCAAAATCCATTCTTTACTAATCTTTTAGTGTAGTAAACACTTTACATACATCTTCTATTCATCCTTATCATGAATACTTTCATGATCAAGCTAATGTAGCTTATAAAGGCAAATCGTGAGTATAACGTTACTTTCCAAAACCCTTTTGGATGATTAGGATGTCTAGCATCTCCAACCTTTGCAACTTGTCATCCAATATGAGAACATATATTATACTCTATCATATTGCAACCAAAACATTATTTCAGATATCGTTATATGTGCCACACATTATGGTTTCTGAAACAATTCTTTCAGCTCCTAGATAATCTCGATATTTAAATCAAGAATCATGGAGGAAAACATTATACTTTACATACTAACAGTGGATGTCACTCTCGATTTAATACTAACTATTAAACTTCATGGAGTAAATAGAGTTTGCTGAAAGTTTGCAATAGGACTTTAGACTTTAGATTGACACTCAACACAATACGATACCAGTTTGTAAAGTAAATATCCAGAATTCTATAGTTATATTATCTCAATTACAACTAAGCATAAGGTGGTGAACGAATGCCAATGACTACAACAAATTATGAAAATTCACTTTTATTTAATTTATGATAAACTGAGTTCTACTAATACAAATTAGAAATGAACTCCCACTCAAAAAATGACATCCCTCGTGTCTTTTTGGTGACTACATGAACCAAATCCACTACACCAAGTCTGATTATCACGTGAGTCGGTGTAGCTTCAAAGGAGAGCATCTAAATGGTCATCATATCAAACATATGACTCATGATTACCCTTTCGGTCCGTGTTCCGAGGCCATGTCTGCACATGCTAGGCTCGCCAAGTAAGAACCTTAGTATTCGCATGTGTAAAATTGTCTTACACCCAAGATATGCTCTTGGATTCAAGTACACCCGATCATCACGTGATGTCTTGAAGCGATGAAACATTGTTGGTGCATACTTAAGGAAGAACACATTTTTATCTTGATATATAAATGAGGGATCATCTTATTATGCTAATAAAACGCCAAACAAGCAATATAAGATGCAACAAACATCTTATGTAAAAAGTGAAATGATATGGTCCTTGCACTTGATCGTTATCATGTGCATCGTGGTATGATCTTCATCATTATTGTATGTGTAAGGCCAAGGTCTATGGAAATTACACGTTATGTGTGTTGTAAGAGTATCAACTAATACTTTTACTTACAGCATCACCATATCATGCCGAAATTTTGAATTTTTGGTTAACTTTTGTAATAACCTTTTGCCTCTTTTTAATGAAGTGCAAATAAACATGTCGAGCAACACGGAGGAGCCTGGCACTTCTAAGCACATGAGAATCAAAGAACAAGTTAGAGAGGGCAACAGGTCATTCTGGAAGGACTTCGGGACCATCGAAGAAAAAGCCAGAGAGGCCCGGGAGGCTGATGACGCCGCAATCGACAAGGAGGAAGAGGGCCGGGAGGCCGACGACGCTGCAAGCTGCGAGGAGGAAGAGGGTCAAGAGGTCGACGACGCCACCACCAGCAACGAGAAAGAGGGTCGGGAGGCCGACGCCACCACAACTGGTGGCGACAAGGAAGAGGGCCGGGAGGCTGACCATACCGACTACTTCCGAGAGGGTGATGACACCACCAACCGCACGGATGGTGGTAGCGGTGACCCCACTGCTGAGAAGAAGAAGACGTGGAAGCCAAGGAAGGATCGGAAGCCGCAAGTGCTCGCCAACGTCACAGACGCTATCACTTAGATCTCGGAAAGTGGCCTGCCATTGGAGCCTCTGGATATTGCCAAAAGGTACAACATGCAAATAGGGTGCATCGTCCGGGAAAGCATGTTGATCAACACAAAGGACCTCAGAAGAAATGCCAACAAGGCTTTGGTGAAACTCTCCTCAAGAAGCTTCACCAACGATACATGTTCCCTGTAACATCTCTAAAATCATAATTTCAAAGTTTGCATATCATTCATGCATGCATATAGATTTGAGAACAATTTCAAACTCATTTTGGAAAACAGTAGCACAAAGTGCTATGATTTTATGTGAGCAGATCCAAATCAAATGGCCATCCCCATTTGAGAAGTTTGATTGGTTTTAAACCTAGATTGTTTAACTTGCTTATAGAAATGTTTGAGTGTGGTTTTGGACCAAGATTTACAAATTTGAAATGTTTCAAAAACCATTTCTCAAAATTTTGCAAACCAAGTGCCAAGCCTCTGATATTTTGATCCCCAAGCTTGACCAAGCCTTTGCAAAGCAACCACATGATCTTATGCCTATATTTGAGACCACTGCTCACTGCAAAAATCCCAAGGAAATTTGAATTCAAATGGAACTTGAATTCATTTGAAAATCAATTCAGAAAAATAGAAATAGAAAAAGAAAAGGAGTAAACAAAAGAAAAGGGCCGAGCGCCAGTAATCTAGCCCAGCTTATGAGAAGGCCCAACTAGCCCACCCGGGCTATCTCTTTTCCTCCCGCACGCGCCAGCGCACCCACACAGCCGCTGACCGCCGGACCCCACCTCCTCTTTGCGCGTTTCGCTGACGACCGGGCCCTCTCCACGTCGCCCCCGTCTTCCTCAAACCGCGCCCGCGACCACGTCGCCGCTACTGTCAAGGCCGGTAATGGCGCGGCGTAATTGGCCTTAATACCGCAGGTGTTTCCTGTCGCGCCTGGGCCTATAAAATCCCCTCTGCACCGCGAGCATTTCCCCCCACTCTCCTTGCTCACTCCGCCACCAGGCTGCGCGCATTAGCTCCCGAAGCCCCGCTGTACCGACGACTCCGGCGTCTAATTCCGGTGAGCCTCGGCTGCCCCCCTCTCTCTGGTTCAAACGATGATGCTCAGCTTGATCTTGCGCACCCACTGATGCTTTTCTTTTGCCTGCACGTGACCCAGGTCGTCCTCTCCGTCCACGACCCAAACCACCTGCGCCGCCGCTTGACTCCGGCGACCAATTAAGGTAAAACCCGAGCGCCCCTTGCCCCTCCTTCACGCGAGTTTGTTCGCCTGTGTCTTGTGCAACTCCTAATGCCTCTGGTTCGTGCTAGGGCGACGCCAAACCTCGGCAAGGACCACGACTGCAAGCTACCAATGCCGCCCGTTACTCCGACGAGCTCCTGAGACCGTTCCCGCACGCCGCTTCGCAAACCAACGCCACGTCGAGCTTCAGCACGCCGTTGCGGATCTGGTATGACCTTTCTCCCTCTCGCGCACAACCTAGAACGCCGACACCGCCACTGACCGACGCGCCGCCGCCAGCCGCCACCGCTAGCGCCGCTCGAGTTTGGTCGTTTGATCCAGGACCGTCAGATCTGGATCCAACGCGTAGATTTAGATCACTTAACGAAACGTTTTTGCTAGATCTGGACCGTGTGTTTTACTTAGATCCTACGGCCGCAGAGCTCGATCCGGCCGAACCGGTACGCGCCAATACAAACACGACGCGTGGCTAGGTTTGAATCAAAAACAGATTTCAAAAACAGATTTAGATCCAATTTTCAAATGGCTATAACTTTTGATTTCCACGTTGGAATTTTGCAAACTTTATACCGTTGGATTCAGTGAAACAAGGCCTTTTTGAATCTAGAAAGTGTTTAACAAATAGTATCTGATAAAATGACTTTTTATACAGAAACATGTTTAAGGCTATTTTGAGTATAGATTTAGTTTAGTAATTTGTATTAGTGCCAAATAAGTTTGATTGGCAAACTTTGTGACTTGTTATGTTTCTGTATCATGCACTTGCTTGGTAGGGTTTTCAAAATCATCACTTAGTAAATTCTTGGATGCATGCATTCATATTTTTGCCTATATATAAATTGTGTGTAATTGTATGCTACAAATTTTTGTAGATTTTGCTAGTGACTGTGATTGTGAAGAGTGCTACTCTCCCCATTACCAAGGAAAGTGATACTTCATGATATTTCCACCCTTTATTTTGAATAAGCATTAGAATTATTTTTGCTAAGTCTTGCATGCTACTTTTGCCAAATGCTATGTTGGGAAATCCTATGTAGTGTAGAATTGTAGAATTGCTAGGGAATTTTCCTAAGATAAGTTACTATGCCAGGCTTAGCCTAGCTAGTAGAAAACAAGGGTTGGTAAAAGTATGTACATGCTATGGTGAAATAATTCTAAGTCCTTTGGGACTCATGCCATTCATAATAAAACAACTAAGTCAATGAACTTCCTGGGTGGAATGGGACTTGAATGGTGGTTTTTGGTTGAGTGGTTACATAAGGCCATGGATTTGGCTTGTGTATCTCACTTGTGGTATGCCACCCAGGCACAAAGGGATTTGGAGGCCAAGTGTTGAGAAAGTGTTGGGGTCCCAACCTTTAATAAGATTGATTCCTCCTGTGTTTACAATGCTAGTCCCTGGATTAATAGCTAGCATCCACAGTTAAGATGTAATATCAAGATACAAAGGTCATAATTTAAATTTATAACCAGGAATAATATAAGTTTATTACATCAAGCATAGCTCATTTGGCTATTACAATACATTGCAGCGGAATAAATAAAATCATGGGTCCTTTATCTTCAAAGTGCCACAGGCAGATGTTGGTTGTAGACTTTGTAGTCCTAGTCAAACAAACAATCTTCATTTAAAAACATTCAACCTGCAACATTACAAGTTACAGCCACAAGGATCAATACATTTTGAATTGTATTGGCAAGCTTCACTTTTATGTATAATAAGAGTGGATTCTATCATTATATGCATATTTGGCTAAGTAGAGTTTAAGGCTTATTTGCATAAAGCATGTTTTATCCTATCTTTTCAAAAAGGGTTTTAAAGTCCTTTGTCAAATTTCTTTTCCAAGTTCCTTGAACTCCTTGGTAGAAACTCAAGTGTTCAAATCCTTGTCAAATCTCTTGAGCACCTTGGTAACCCCAAGTGCAACAAGTTTTATCAAAACTCATGAGTTCCTTGGTAACCCCAAGTACATCATGCTCTTGAGCACCTTGGTAACCCCAAGTGCAACAAGTTTAACAAAATCTCTTTGAATTCCTTGGTAGACACACAAGGGCATCAAGTTTTTATATTAGAAGTTGGAATGTCGAGATCTCCCATAGTTCAAACTTTAGTTGCTCAGTATTGTCCATAACCGGGGACACGGCTAAGTACTTAGATTTTATTTACTTCTGCAGAAGGAGTACACTTTACCCACATGTCACAATCCCATCCTTTTGCCACCAGTGGCCTACTGGATTAGTGCTCACCAAGATGGAGTACTGGCAGATTGAGAATGTGACGAAGTCTTTCCAAAAGGTCCTCCCATACATCATTGCTAGCTTTGTCTTCAGCCCCCATGAAGCATTCCAGATCCCCATGTCCAGTAACTAAAGACAATGTATGGGTCTTCCTAATGTAATTGACTAAGCCAGAGCCATAATAGCATGTGGTTGCACACGAAAGCCACAATTGGAGAAGCATGTTTGATCTCTAAGTTTCCTAGGTGGTTTTCTTTTGGATCCCAACACAAAGTGACTACCATAGACATGGTTCCCTTTTGTTGCCACCTTCTCCAAAACTTAAAGTATCCTCCACCTAGGTGGTTCATTGAGTCCTTGTTTTATTATGTAAAATACAAGTCCTTTTCTCAACCTTTGTAAAATCTAAACATGTATCTCTTTTCAAAACATAGCATGTCTAAGCATGTACAACTACAAGATTTTTTCTAAGGAAAGTAAGGGCATCCTATTAGGATTTAGCATAGCATAAGTATAAATCATTTTCATGCATGTTTTCAAATCCACTAAGTATAATGAAAGTAGTAGGACTTTTGTATGAGAGTGTAACTTGCCTTTTTGGTAGGGAATGGTGGTTCACTCTTTGATCTTGCTAGTCTCACACTTTGCTAAATTCACTACAAGTCAATCAAGCAAGACACAAAATCAACTAACATTCCAGACCAAGGTTAAACAAACAATTTTCACATTCACAAAGTAATGGAATCTAAGTCATGCAAAAGAGGGTTCTATTGCAAGGTTGGTCTCTACTAGTTTTATAAACTTTGTAAAGTCCAAATTGGTCATTTACCAAAATGGAAAAGTCATTTGCAATTGGGTTTTATCTTAAGACCATTTTAAAATTCATTCATCATTTTATGTGGTGAAAATTATTCTTATCAAAGCAAAACTTTAGGTTTTTCACCAAGTGAGTTGCCCTTGGCAAGGCTTGGTGTTTTGGGTCAGTAAGTTTGGTTCAAAACATTTTCCCAAAGTTTTCCTTGCAAAAACATTTCCATAATAAAATCAATGTGTTTATGTGGTTAGAAAATGGCTAAGTTAAATAATTCAACCTATATTTTACCAAAATCATTTTTAACACCAAGGGTTTGTTCCTAGGGTCAGTATGGTCACTAAAAACCATTTTGCAAAAGATTTAATCCTAAAATCAAATTTAAACAATTTTTCTACTCTAAACAAGCTCACAAAAGGATCTGCCATTTCAAACAAGCTAACAGATAATATTTTCGAAACTAAGGCCATGGTTGGCTAGGGCTTGTTCTCCTGAATCCAACGACATAAAATTTGTAATTTTTGGACGTGTGGTTTGAAAGTTACAAACGTTTGAAGTTTGCAAAAGTTTCTGTTTTCAAACTGTTTTTAAACCTAATGGGCGACACGCGGCGTGTTCTTACTGGTCGATACCGGTTCGCTGGGATCGTGGCTGTGGGGCGTTGGATCTAGTTAGATCGAGCGGTGCAGAGAGCGTACCCATTCGCGTTTAAGTGATTCTATCTAATGCGTACGATCCAGATCGAACGGTTGTGGGGTGCTTGACCACAGACGAGCGGCGCTGCGGCGGCTGCTGGCAGCGGAGCGATCGGTCGATGACGGTGCCGGCGATACAGGAAGCGGGAGAGGAAAAGGGGAGGCTCACCGAGTTCGCAGAAGATTGGGGAAACTCAACGTGCTGATGGGGAGTCAGGGGGCGCTCGGACGGGTTGGCAATCTCTCGCCGGAGTTGCTGCGGCGGCGGTGCTCTCGGGTTGTCGTCGTTGGCGTCGCTCGGGACCGTGCTAAGGTAAAGGAGAGGCGCGGTTAGGTGCGCACGAGGGTTGTGAGTAAGGGAGCATCAAAAAGGGGGCGAGGGGAAGTCTGTGCTCACCGGGGAAGTTTGCCGGAGTCGAGGCCGACGGTGGTGGCGAGTAGAGCTTGTCCTGGAGATCGCCCTAAGGAAAAACAGGAGCACATTCAGATGCGCAAGAGCAAGGCGATGCTGTGTGCATGAATGAGAGGGGTCGGGGCGGTCTGGTTCACCTGAAAGTCGTCGCCGGAGTGGAAACGGACGGCGACGCTGTCGGAGCTTGTCGAAGCCGACGTTCCGGGGCGCCCGCGGTTGAAAGAAGGGCACGGGGAGAAGCGTCTGGGAGTGGGGAAGCTGCTAGCGTGCTCGGAGAGGTGGAAGGTGGTCTGTACTGGCCTGAATTGGCCGGAGACGGCGGTCGGAACAGAGGAGCTCGAGGAGGGAATTGGGGTGGTCTAAGGCGTGCGAGCGCGAGGTGTCAGAGGGGAATTATAGAGGAGGCTTGGGCGTTTCAACCTGCGTGATCAAAGCTGGTAACGGTGGTCGAGTTAAAGTGAATTAAGGCCGCGAAATCATCGGCAGGAGCGGCGTCGAAGGAGGGAGAAGAGGTCGTGCGGGTGGGAAGAAGAACAGTGACAAGTGGGGTCGGTCAGTCAGTGGGAAAGAAGCGAAGAGGAGGTCCACCAGTCAGTGTCCTTGCGGGTGAGATTTTAAGTGAAAAACGTTTCGTGGAGATGGAAAAAGACTGGGCTGGTACTGGGCTTGTGGGCTTGGCCGACTAGGCTGGCTGTTGTTTTCATTTTTTTTGTACAGATACATTTTCCTTTTCTATTTCTATTTGCTGATTTGATTTTCAATCAACATTTCAAACATTCAAACCATTCAAACAATTCAAACTATTGTAATGAGTTTTTGGTTCTGCTTAGTAGTATAAACCAACTTCCAAAATAAAATAATATTTTAAATCTTTTTAGGTTCCATTTATTATTTAAATAAAATGGACCATGGTTTATTATTAGAATAGGGTTTGATATTAATAAAATCCTCATTTGAAATCCAAATATTTTTCAAACCCAATCAGTAGGTTTATTTGTAAATAAATAATACTTGGAAACTTGTTTAATTTAAAATAACATTTTATTTTTGGGTCTATTATTAATTATATACAATAGGCTTTCCTTATTTAATTCAAATAGGACTTTATTTTATTGAGTTATTTATTTTGAAATCTAAAATAAAGCCTAAACACTTTAGTAGGTTTTATTTGTGAATATAAAGTATTTGAAACACTTAATTTAATAAGTTTTGATGTTTTAATTAAAATGGTAAAACCTTTTATTCAAATAAAATTTGGATATTATTTCCTTATCATTTTATTTAAATAAACCTTTGCTATTTTTATTCAAAACAAAATGTTTTAAACCCAAGCTTGTCCAAGGTTTAATTTGGCTTTATAAAATAATCTTTATTTATAAATCCATCTTTTCTTTTGAATACCAAATCTTTTTATTTTTTTAAAGATCCAAAATATTATTGCCAAAATATTTTGTTTCACTTTATTTAAAATGTTTATATTTTTAAATCCCTTTAGGATTTTATTTAGTTCAAATGGGTTTGAAGTTCCCTTTTAAATTCAAAAAGTTTCTTCTAGCCCTGAAAATCAAACTAAGTTTGTTTTATTCATTTATTTTCACATTACAAGATTTGGAAAATCTTGGGATGTGACAGGCTACCACCCTTAAAATAAATCTCGTCCCGAGATTTGGGGAGGCTAGGATTACAAGCAAGTTCCAAACAACTAGGGTACTACCACCCTTAAAATTTTCAAAAAAAAATTACATATTATCCTTCTTGGGATCCTGAAAATCTTCTCTAGGCAAGGTTGAACTTGACTCATGGGCCAAGGTTGAGTTTCTCCATAGGCTTGTTCAACTTGTTCTTCATCCTTTCTGGACAGTTGCTTGCATAATGTCCTGGTTCCTTGCAGTTGAAACAATGAATGTCCTTGAGTTCTTTACGTGGCTCTTGTGGGCAAGTTGCTACATAGTGGCCTAACTCGTTGCAGTTGTTGCACCACACTTGGTCAATCTCTTTATTCTTCTTGTTTTCTGGGCATCCACTAGAGTAGTGTCCCATTTCCTTACATTTACGACATTGTGCAAGGCTCATGTCTTTCTTTGGCTTCTTGGTTTTCTTTGATCCTTTGAATTGGGTTGTCTTGTTTGGAGGTATGAGTGGTCCTTTTCCTTTGGTAGACTTGGATTCTTCTTGTTTCCTTTGTTCCACCATGGCATAGATGGGACATTGGTTAGGGGTATGATCACTTCCTTCACAAAGGTAACAAGTAGCTTGAGAGGTGGGACATTGTCCAACAAGATGATCTTCTTCACAATTGGGGCATTGTCCTTCATGCTCCTTGGAAGTATGATCCTTGTCTCCACAAATAATGCAAGCTGGGGCTCCATCTAGAACAACATTCTTGTCATCCTTGTTATCATAAACTCTTTTGGGATAGTTTTCTTCCATGCTGATCATTTGATTAGTCACCTTAAGCATCAGTTGGGATTGTTCCTCCAAAAACCTTTGTAGTGCTGGATCTTTATCACTATTGTTGACTATGAACTGAGCTGTCAGTTGGTTCAACTGATGTTGGGTTGCTATGAGCTCTCTCATGCTGTCAGCTTGGTTGGTGTTGGTGTCATCAACCTTGGAGTCTTTTGGAGTAGTCATCTGTTTGGGTTGAAGGGAGTTAGAATAGGCAAGATATTTCTAAAGAATTATTTCTAATCACATACATCACAATTCACACAAACAGTGTTCAAGCAATCACAAACAAACATTTCACTCAAACAAGGTTCAATCACATACTTAGGCAACAAAATATTTTTGTTACACCACATAAGTTGGTGGTTTGACTTAACTAAATTATGGTGGTCCATCTATATGGTTTACTTGTGATTTCTCCTTCCTTTATGATTCTTCTTGTATGAGATCATGGTTCCTTGAGATAAGCTCTTGGTTGCAATGCTTCAAAGTTATTGATGTCTTCTTCTTATTTTGCATTCCTTCAGTCTCTAAATCTTAAGCAAGATTTCCTTGTTTCACTTGTAGTCCTTAGTGATATCCAGGTTGGAAGTCCTTGGTGAATATGCTGAAGGTGTTGAAGTCATTAGAGTTGAAGATGTTGAAGTCATTAGAGTTGAAGATGTTGAAGAAGTCCTTTGCACATGGTGTAGTCTTTGGTCATGGGGTAGGATTTTTCCATCAAGTTGAAGTAGAAGAGAAGTAGAGTTGAAACCAAAATGGTTGAGGAAAGAGTTTACAAGTGTTTTTGGAACAAATCAACTCCTATTTTTCCTAAGGGGTTTTGTCCAATCCTAGGTTTACAAATCCTACAGGCAACACAATGCTCTGATACCATCTGTTGGGGTCCCAACCTTTAATAAGATTGATTCCTCCTGTGTTTACAATGCTAGTCCCTGGATCAATAGCTAGCATCCACAGTTAAGATGTAATATCAAGATACAAAGGTCATAATTTAAATTTATAACCAGGAATAATATAAGTTTATTACATCAAGCATAGCTCATTTGGCTATTACAATACATTGCAGCGGAATAAATAAAATCATGGGTCCTTTATCTTCAAAGTGCCACAGGCAGATGTTGGTTGTAGACTTTGTAGTCCTAGTCAAACAAACAATCTTCATTTAAAAACAATCAACCTGCAACATTACAAGTTACAGCCACAAGGATCAATACATTTTGAATTGTATTGGCAAGCTTCACTTTTATGTATAATAAGAGTGGATTCTATCATTATATGCATATTTGGCTAAGTAGAGTTTAAGGCTTATTTGCATAAAGCATTGTTTTATCCTATCTTTTCAAAAAGGGTTTTAAAGTCCTTTGTCAAATTTCTTTTCCAAGTTCCTTGAACTCCTTGGTAGAAACTCAAGTGTTCAAATCCTTGTCAAATCTCTTGAGCACCTTGGTAACCCCAAGTGCAACAAGTTTTATCAAAACTCATGAGTTCCTTGGTAACCCCAAGTACATCATGCTCTTGAGCACCTTGGTAACCCCAAGTGCAACAAGTTTAACAAAATCTCTTTGAATTCCTTGGTAGACACACAAGGGCATCAAGTTTTTATATTAGAAGTTGGAATGTCGAGATCTCCCATAGTTCAAACTTTAGTTGCTCAGTATTGTCCATAACCGGGGACACGACTAAGTACTTAGATTTTATTTACTTCTGCAGAAGGAGTACACTTTACCCACATGTCACAATCCCATCCTTTTGCCACCAGTGTCCTATTGGATTAGTGCTCACCAAGATGGAGTACTGGCAGATTGAGAATGTGACGAAGTCTTTCCAAAAGGTCCTCCCATACATCATTGCTAGCTTTGTCTTCAGCCCCCATGAAGCATTCCAGATCCCCATGTCCAGTAACTAAAGACAATGTATGGGTCTTCCTAATGTAATTGACTAAGCAAGAGCCATAATAGCATGTGGTTGCACACGAAAGCCACAATTGGAGAAGCATGTTTGATCTCTAAGTTTCCTAGGTGGTTTTCTTTTGGAGCCCAACACAAAGTGACTACCATAGACATGGTTCCCTTTTGTTGCCACCTTCTCCAAAACTTAAAGTATCCTCCACCTAGGTGGTTCATTGAGTCCTTGTTTTATTATGTAAAATACAAGTCCTTTTCTCAACCTTTGTAAAATCTCAACATGTATCTCTTTTCAAAACATAGAATGGCTAAGCATGTACAACTACAAGATTTTTTCTAAGGAAAGTAAGGGCATCCTATTAGGATTTAGCATAGCATAAGTATAAATCATTTTCATGCATGTTTTCAAATCCACTAAGTATAATGAAAGTAGTAGGACTTTTGTATGAGAGTGTAACTTGCCTTTTTGGTAGGGAATGGTGGTTCACTCTTTGATCTTGCTAGTCTCACACTTTGCTAAATTCACTACAAGTCAATCAAGCAAGACACAAAATCAACTAACATTCCAAACCAAGGTTAAACAAACAATTTTCACATTCACAAAGTAATGGAATCTAAGTCATGCAAAAGAGGGTTCTATTGGAAGGTTGGTCTCTACTAGTTTTATAAACTTTGTAAAGTCCAAATTGGTCATTTACCAAAATGGCAAAGTCATTTGCAATTGGGTTTTATCTTAAGACCATTTTAAAATTCATTCATCATTTTATGTGGTGAAAATTATTCTTATCAAAGCAAAACTTTAGGTTTTTCACCAAGTGAGTTGCCCTTGGCAAGGCTTGGTGTTTTGGGTCAGTAAGTTTGGTTCAAAACATTTTCCCAAAGTTTTCCTTGCAAAAACATTTCCATAATAAAATCAATGAGTTTATGTGGTTAGAAAATGGCTAAGTTAAATAATTCAACCTATATTTTACCAAAATCATTTTTAACACCAAGGGTTGGTTCCTAGGGTCAGTATGGTCACTAAAAACCATTTTGCAAAAGATTTAATCCTAAAATCAAATTTAAACAATTTTTCTACTCTAAACAAGCTCACAAAAGGATCTGCAATTTCAAACAAGCTAACAGATACTATTTTCGAAACTAAGGCCATGGTTGGCTAGGGCTTGTTCTCCTGAATCCAACGACATAAAATTTGTAATTTTTGGACGTGTGGTTTGAAAGTTACAAAGGTTTGAAGTTTGCAAAAGTTTCTGTTTTCAAACTGTTTTTAAACCTAATGGGCGACACGCGGCGTGTTCTTACTGGTCGATACCAGTTCGCTGGGATCGTGGCTGTGGGGCGTTGGATCTAGTTAGATCGAGCGGTGCAGAGAGCGTACCCATTCGCGTTTAAGTGATTCTATCTAATGCGTACGATCCAGATCGAACGGTTGTGGGGTGCTTGACCACAGACGAGCGGCGCTGCGGCGGCTGCTGGCGGCGGAGCGATCGGTCGATGACGGTGCCGGCGATACAGGAAGCAGGAGAGGAAAAGGGGAGGCTCACCGAGTTCGCAGAAGCTTGGGGAAACTCAACGTGCTGATGGGGAGTCAGGGGGCGCTCGGACGGGTTGGCAATCTCTCGCCGGAGTTGCTGCGGCGGCGGTGCTCTCGGGTTGTCGTTGTTGGCGTCGCTCGGGACCGTGCTAAGGTAAAGGAGAGGCGCGGTTAGGTGCGCACGAGGGTCGTGAGTAAGGGAGCATCAAAAAGGGGGCGAGGGGAAGTCTGTGCTCACCGGGGAAGTTTGCCGGAGTCGAGGCCGACGGTGGTGGCGAGTAGAGCTTGTCCTGGAGATCGCCCTAAGGCAAAACAGGAGCACATTCAGATGCGCAAGAGCAAGGCGATGCTGTGTGCGTGAATGAGAGGGGTCAGGGCGGTCTGGTTCACCTGAAAGTCGTCGCCGGAGTGGAAACGGACGGCGACGCTGTCGGATCTTGTCGAAGCCGACGTTCCGGGGCGCCCGCGGTTGAAAGAAGGGCACGGGGAGAAGCGTCTGGGAGTGGGGAAGTTGCTAGCGTGCTCGGAGAGGTGGAAGGTGGTCTGTACTGGCCTGAATTGGCCGGAGACGGCGGTCGGAACAGAGGAGCTCGAGGAGGGAATTGGGGTGGTCTAAGGCGTGCGAGCGCGAGGTGTCAGAGGGGAATTATAAAGGAGGCTTGGGCGTTTCAACCTGCGTGATCAAAGCTGGTAACGGTGGTCGAGTTAAAGCGAATTAAGGCCGCAAAATCATCGGCAGGAGCGGTGTCGAAGGAGGGAGAAGAGGTCGTGCGGGTGGGAAGAAGAACAATGAC
The DNA here is from genome assembly GCA_916181665.1 of Avena sativa. Taxonomy (NCBI): domain Eukaryota; kingdom Viridiplantae; phylum Streptophyta; class Magnoliopsida; order Poales; family Poaceae; genus Avena; species Avena sativa. The sequence continues at coordinate 102,998,644 of OV702285.1, read as the reverse complement.
AAGTGGGGTCGGTCAGTCAGTGGGAAAGAAGCGAAGAGGAGGTCCACCAGTCAGTGTCCTTGCGGGTGAGATTTTAAGTGAAAAACGTTTCGTGGAGATGGAAAAAGACTGGGCTGGTACTGGGCTTGTGGGCTTGGCCGACTGGGCTGGCTGTTGTTTTCATTTTTTTTTGTACAGATACATTTTCCTTTTCTATTTCTATTTGCTGATTTGATTTTCAATCAACATTTCAAACATTCAAACCATTCAAACAATTCAAACTATTGTAATGAGTTTTTGGTTCTGCTTAGTAGTATAAACCAACTTCCAAAATAAAATAATATTTTAAATCTTTTTAGGTTCCATTTATTATTTAAATAAAATGGACCATGGTTTATTATTAGAATATGGTTTGATATTAATAAAATCCTCATTTGAAATCCAAATATTTTTCAAACCCAATCAGTAGGTTTATTTGTAAATAAAGAATACTTGGAAACTTGTTTAATTTAAAATAACATTTTATTTTTGGGTCTATTATTAATTATATACAATAGGCTTTCCTTATTTAATTCAAATAGGACTTTATTTTATTGAGTTATTTATTTTGAAATCTAAAATAAAGCCTAAACACTTTAGTAGGTTTTATTTGTGAATATAAAGTATTTGAAACACTTAATTTAATAAGTTTTGATGTTTTAATTAAAATGGTAAAACCTTTTATTTAAATAAAATTTGGATATTATTTCCTTATCATTTTATTTAAATAAACCTTTGCTATTTTTATTCAAAACAAAATGTTTTAAACCCAAGCTTGTCCAAGGTTTAATTTGGCTTTATAAAATAATCTTTATTTATAAATCCATCTTTTCTTTTGAATACCAAATCTTTTTATTTTTTTAAAGATCCAAAATATTATTGCCAAAATATTTTGTTTCACTTTATTTAAAATGTTTATCTTTTTAAATCCCTTTAGGATTTTATTTAGTTCAAATGGGTTTGAAGTTCCCTTTTAAATTCAAAAAGTTTCTTCTGGCCCTGAAAATCAAACTAAGTTTGTTTTATTCATTTATTTTCACATTACAAGATTTGGAAAATCTTGGGATGTGACAGAAAGCTTACAGTGCAACCACTTGGCAATATGGGCTCTGCCTTGATCATATAGGTTGCTAGAACTTAGCCATTTGGACAGTTGGTGGTAGTGGGATGATAGGTTGGAACGCGTCCATTTGGTTAAGGGAAGGCTTCTGAAAGGTCCTGTCTTGGGAAACCAAGTCTGGTGGGGAAAGTGCACAACCTCTGCAGATGGAAAATCTAAGTACTTAGCCAAGTCCATGGCAATGGACAACTTGAGCATCAAGACATGGAAGCTACAAGAATCTCATCACTCCAACTTCTAAGTAAAACTTGTGGGTGAACGAGGGTGAAGGACCCCAATGTCTATTGGTGGTTTCTTGGGAAAGTTTTGACAAAGAAAAACTTAGTGATTTCAACTAATAGGAAAAACCTATTTTCAAGCAAAGCAAGCCAAGCTACACTTAGCCAAAATGCATATAGTAATATATTCCACCTAAAATTTACTAAGGTATCACTTGCCAATACTATTCCAAAGTATTGACCCACTGTGGCTGTAACTTGTGATGTTGCAGGTTACTCCGATGATGAGTAGGAGTTATGAGTCTACACTCAACATGCTTGCCTGTGGCACATGAAGATGAAGACTTGTGTTTATTTACTTATTCCATAAACTCTTGTATTAGGCCTTTGGCCCTGAGTTGTATAAGACTATGTTTTTATCTCTGGAATGAATGTAATAAATGACCTTTGTATCTGTGTACTTCATCTTAAACTATGGATGCTAGCAATGGTCCAGGGACTAGCATAGCAATCAAAGGGATCCTTTCCTTTACAAAGGAGGGGTCTTACATTCCCGCATCCATTCAATAAAAAGGTGGATAGATTAGCCATCACGAAGATGAGCACCGCCTTGAGAAGCTGGAGATCCAGTGTGAAGAAGAAGATTGCGGATGGTGAGAGCTGGGAGAAGATAAGTAGAAATGTCAACACCCGGATTTTTAATCCCAGATGCCTGTGATGCCATACATCGCAATCCCCTGATTACCATTTTTGCGAGACTTAATAGATTGGATATCACAGTACATCATCCATTACAAACCATACATAAGGTCTTACACAAATAAGGATCCCATGATCCAGTCTTAATACAATTCAAGCAACGGAATAACGTAATAATAATGGTATTATGGGCGAAGCTCCATCTTCATGGTCACGGGCAATGCTGACGATGGGAGATGATCCTAGTTGTCGTAACCTTCCTGCTGTCCGTCTTCCTGATACTTGTCACATCCCAAGATTTTCCAAATCTTGTAATGTGAAAAATAAATGAATAAAATGAAACTTTGTTGATTTTCAGGGTGAGAAGAAACTTTTTGAATCCAATTGGAAACTTTCAAAACCTATTTGGATCAAATAAAATCCTAAAGGGATTTAAAAAGATAAATAAACAATAAAGTTAAAATATTTAGAATTACTATTTTTGGATCTTTTAAATAAAAAGATTTGGTTTTCAAATGAAAAGGTAGAAATATAAGTAAGGATTATTTTATAGAGCCAAATTAAACCTTGGCCAAGCTTTTGAAATAAAATGTTTTGCTTTGATAAAATTAGTAAAGGTTTATTTAAAGAAAATAATGGGGATTTATTAATACCCAATTTTGTTAAAGTAAAGACTTTTCCATTTTTAATAAAACACTAAAACTTATTAATTTATTTTAAAATAAGTTTTCCAAGTATTTTACATTCTCAAATACAACCTACTGAAGTGTTTTTGGTTATATTTAGATTTCAAATGGAGATTTTTAAATAAATCAAAACTCCTTTGATTTAATAACTAAGGACTATTTTATTTAATTATTAAATAGATCCTAAAGAAAATAGAATTATTATTTTGTTTTGTACCTTGATTTGTGTGGTTAAACAGAACAAAAACCAATACATAGTTTGGCAAAGATTTGAAATCATTTGGGTGTTTGTTTTGTTGTTTGAAATTCAAAACAGAAAATCAAATTAGAAAAAGAAAAAAGCAATCAGAATAAAAAAAATAGAATCAGACCTGACCCAACTCACCTGGCCCAGCAGCCCAACTGGCCAGCCCAACAAGGCCCAACCAGCCCACTCCCTCTCTCCCCGCAGGAAAACGGTTCGCACCAGAGAAAGAACCCGCACCCTCACTGACCGGTGGACCCTGCCCTCTATCTCTCTCACTCACTGACACCAGGACCCCACTCCACTGTACATCGTCTTAAAACCCGCGCCGATTACTCCTCGCCGTTTCTGTCTTGAATTGCAGCGATCAATTCGCGTCAATGGAGGCATTAATCTCACCAACGTCTATGCCCTTTTAATCGCCTCTGTCTCCTCCTCCCTTCCCCTCAAACACCGCTGCACGAGAGCCACCAGGCTGCCCTGAATCATATTTGCACCGCCGCTGCTCCGGCAAGTCTCACCGAGCAATTCCGGCCAGTAGACACCGCCCCTTGCCTCATCGACCAATCTCACACACTCCCCAGACCTAGGCGCACCTCCCCGTAGCATTAGCTCGCTCGCGCACGCCCCTAAGCCTCGACAACGACGACAACCTGAGCGCCGCCGCGTCTGCTTCTTTTTCCGGCGACCTCCCAGGTAAGCCAGACCGCACCGAGCCCTCCCGATCATCCTCACGTGAATCCCACAGTCAACCGCATCTAACCATGCACCTATATTGTCTTAGGGTGATCTGCAACGCCATCCTCGACGACCACCAGAACCGCCTGACGCCGCCATCGTCTCCGGCGAGCGATTACTCCCGCTCCAGTGCGCCGCTCGCCAGACCAGCACCACCTCGAGCTTCACCTTGACCTCGCGAGCACGGTGAGAATCCCCGTTTCCTCCTTTGCTTCCTGTAGCCTCCGCAGCGTCATCGTCTGACCGCGCCGCCGCCGTTCACCACCGCTGGCGCCGCCGGTTTATGTCCAGTAGTTGTGAGTCGTTGGATTGTAATCGTACGCACGCGATAGAATAACTTAAACGAATCGGTACACCCGATCTGTGCCGTGCATTACTAGTTAGATCTGACGGCCAGCATCGCTCGATCCACGCGAAGCGGTACTGACCAATGGAAACGTGCCGCGTGGCACCAGATGATTTAAAACATATTTTAGAATCTGATTTAGATGCAAATTTGTAAACCTCATAACTTTTGATCCACACGTCCAAAATTTGCAAATTTTATATCAATGAAATCAGTGGAACAAGCCCTAGCGAACCATGCAATTTGTTTAGTAAAAATCTTCTGGTAAAATGTTTGTTTTTGCAGAAACATTTGTATGCTTGTTTAGGTTATAAAAATTATTCCAAAAAGTTTTTAGGGATGAAATCTTTGCAAAATGGTTTGTTGTGAACTTACTGACCTTAGGAACCAACCTATGGGTTTAAAAATGTATTTTGTGAAGTTTAGGAGTAAATACTTGAATTAACTCATTTCTAGTCAAATAAAATATTGTTTTTGCTATGGAAATGATTTTTGGGTAAAACCTTTGAAAAATGTTTTGATTCAAACCTACTGACCCGAAACACCAAGTTTTGTGAATTAACAACTTGTTTGGTGAACAATATAAAATTGTAGCCTTGCTAAAAACATTTTCCACCACATGAAATGATGATTTGATTTAAAAATAGTCTTTAGATAAAACCCTTTTTGCAAATGGTTTTGCCACTTAGAAAATGACCACTTTGAGCCTTACAATATATAGATCCTAGTAGAAACCACCTTTGCAAATAAAACTATCTTTTGCATGCTTGCATGCATGACTTAGTTTCTATTATTTTATGTGTGTTAATTTGTTTGAATATTGGTTGGAATGCTAGTTGAATCTATGTTTACTTGATTGATTGTAGTGAAGTTAGAAGAGTGTGATATTAGAAAGATCAATAAGTGAACCAACATTCCCCTACCAAAAAGGCAAGTGACACTATCATCTAAAGTCCTATTATTTTCATTATACTTAGTGGATTTTGAAAACATGCATGAAAAGGATTTATATACTTTATGCTATGCTAAATCCTAATAGGATACCCTTATATATTCCTTAGTGAAAACAGTGTAGATGTAAAATGCTTTGCCATGCTATATATTTTGAGAAGAGTTACAAGTTGAGATTTTGTGAAGTTGAGAAAAGACTTATGTTTTATATAATAAAACAAGTACTCAATGAACCACCTGGGTGGAAAAGGTTACTCAAGTGTTGGACAAGGTGGCAACAAGAGGAACCATGTTTATATGGCTATCTCTTTTTGTTGTGCACCAGATGAAAACCACCCAGGGACTTAGAGATTGAACATGTTTCTCGAACAGTGGCTTCCGTGTATAGCCACATGCTAAATGGGCACTGGCTTGGTCAACTACATTGGGAAGACCCATGCATTGGTCTTCAGGTTAACTGGAAAAGAGGGAACTAGGAACCCTACATTGGTGCCTGAAGAAAAGCTAGCATTGTGTATGGGAGGACCCTATGGAAAGACTTCGTCACATTCTCAATCTGCCAGTACTCCATCTTGGTGAGTACTTATCCAACGGCCACTAGTGGCAACAAGATGAGATTGTGTCATGTGGGTAAAGTGTACAACTTCTGCAAAAGATAAAATTCTAAGTACTTAGCTGTGTCCCCGGTTATGGACAATACTAAGCAACTAAAGCCTGAAGCTATGGGAAATCTCGACATTCCAATTTCTAAAACCAAGACTTTAAAGTGACAACCAAAGACTTGAAGCACTTGGGGTGTACCAAGGAGCTCAAAAGATTTTGATAAAAACTTGAAGCACTTGGGGTGTACCAAGGAGCTCAAGAGATTTTGACAAAGACCTGAAGCACTTGGGGTGTACCAAGGAGCTAAGAAAGATTTATGACAAAAGATCAAAACTGTTTTGAAAAGATAGGATAAATTATTGCTTTCTGCAAATGAGCCTAAAACCCTACTTAGCCAAATATGCATGTAATGTTAGGATCCACTTATTTCTACATAGTAGTGAAACTTGCTAATACAATTCAAATGTATTGACCCTTGTGGCTGTAACCTGTTATGTTGCAGGTTTGTTTGATATTAGTGAAGTTGATTGATTAGGATTACAAGTCTACAACCAACATGTTTGTCTAATACAATTCTGCTGCAATGTAATGTAATAGCCAAATGAGCTATGTAAGATGTAATAAAATTATGTTATTCCTGGTTATAAAGTTGTATTATGACCTTTGTTTCTTGATATTACATCTTAACTGTGGATGCTAGCTATTGATGCAGGGACTAGCATTGCAAACACAGGGATCTCTACCTCATTAAAGGTTGGGACCTCTACAATACTCCTCTTCATAGTCTGGCCACGGGAATAGCCAGGGACAAAGCCATGAGTACTCTTTAAGTACTCGCAAACTAGTACTAACAAGTGAAGTGGTTTTGAGTAGGATATACTAAGCTCTAGGGTTGTTTTGCAAAAAAGCCACATTTACCTTAACTGAGTTCAGAAGCAAAGAAAGCTAGTTGGAAGTTTTATAACACCTAAGTGGGAGCTTGAATTTCATGTCACAACTCCGTTGTGGTCAAGTCAAAGTCATAAGACATTTGGAAAACATCTAACGACGGAACCGTATGGCCACTCCAATTGTCCATAACCACAGACACGGCTATTCGAATAGTTTGACACTCTGCAGAGATTGTACACTTTCACCACAACATTCGATACATCCGTCAGGAAAAATCCTGAATTCACCATACTCAGTATGTGGATAATCAATCTTGAACTTTCAATTACACTCCCTAGTATAGGCACCTCTCCTGTGAGTTTGGCATCCCAACCATGACCAACTGTCATCTTGGGAACTACACAGGTGGACAATATTCACAAGGTAGCCTCAGCTCAAACCTTGGCCACAAGGGAACCCATACTAAGGTATATAAATTTCCAGTCAAGCCTTACCCAAATTTTGGGTATTGTGGTTGTACGGTAAAATTGGAATGGTATCGCATCCAAACAACCATCAGTTTTGTAAAAGGGCTAAGGCTCATGCATTAACATTTTCATCATCAAAATCATCTGCTGTTCATGAACACATGTTAAAGCATTTCAGTAGAATTACTCATCATTCTAGGGTTTTCATAACCATTTTCACCAAGTATTCCCATCTAACGTGATCAAGTTTTATGCTTAGCACTAGCATCTACAAGTGGGGGTAAACACTAATGAGGGGTGGTAAACAAGTGTGAACTAGCTAAGTTCAATCTCATGCCTCAGGATGACATCAAGATTATCTAACTTAGGCCAAGTTTTATGCTCTTTATGCTACCTTCAATTATCCTTCTAATACCTACAAGTCACTAAGTAAACTCAAATAAAAGCTTTGATAAAGAAATAAAGGAATTAAGCTTGCAAGTAAAACTGGGATTTGGTATCATCAATTGTATCTAACCAAGCATGCTTAATGCAGAGGTCCCAACCTTTAATAAGGTAGAGATCCCTGTGTTTACAATGCTAGTCCCTGGATCAATAGCTAGCATCGACAGTTAAGATGTAATGTCAAGAAAAAAAGATCATAATACAACTTTATAACCAGGAATAAAATAATTCATTACATCTTACATAGCTCATTTGGTTATCTCATTACAATGCAACAGAAATAACTATAGCATGGAGTCCTTCATCTTCAAAGTGCCACAGGCAATCATGTTGGTTGTAGACTTGTAATCCTAATCAACACACTTCACTAACATCAAACAAACCTGCAACATAATAAGTTACAGCCACAAGGGTCAATAGATTTGAATTGTATTGGCAAGTGATACTATGGTAGTATATGTAAGATCCCTCCTTTATAAAGGAAAAGGATCCATGTGATTGCAATGCTAGTCCCTGGATCATTGCTAGCATCCACAGTTTAAGATGAAGTACACAGAAACAAAGGTCATTATTACAGTCATTCCAGAGACAACATAGTCTTTACAAATCCAAGGCCACAGGCCAGGTTCAAGAGTTTGAATAAGTAAATAAATAAAAGTCTTCATCTTCATGTGCCACAGGTAAACATGTTGAGTGTAGACTCATGACTCCTAATCCTCATCATAGTAACCTGCAACATCACAAGTTACAGCCACAGTGGGTCAATACATTGAAATAGTATTGGCAAGTGATACCTTAGTATAATTTAGGTGGACTAGATACTATATGCAATTTGGCTAAGTGTAGCTTGGCTTGCTTTGCTCAAAATAGGTTTTGCCTATTAGTTGAAATCACTAAGTTTTTCTTTGTCAAAACTTTTCCCAAGGAACCACCAATAGACATTGAGGTCCTTCACCCTTGTTCACCCACAAGTTTTTACTTAGAAATTGGGATGAGGAGATTCTTGATAGCTTCCATGTCTTGATGCTCAAGTTGTCCTTTTCCAGGGACATGGCTAAGTACTTAGATTCTTCCATCTGTAGAGGTTGTGCACTTTCCCCACAAGCCTTGATTTTCACCAAGACAGGACCTTTCAGAAGCCTTCCCTTAGACCAAATGGACGCGCTCCAACCTATCATCCCACTACCACCAACTGTCCAAATGGCAAAGTTCTAGCAACCTATGTGATCCTGGCAGAGCCCATATTGCCAAGTGGCTGCACTAGAAGCTTCTTAACACTTGGCCTCTAAAATCTCTTTGTTCCTGGGTGGCTTTCCACAAGTGAGATACACAAGGTAAACCATAGAAATGGGCCTTGTGTAACCACTCAACATAAACCATTCCTTCCATTCCACCCAGGTGTTTCATTTACTTAGTTGTTTTATTAGGCAAAACACAAGTCCAAAAGACTTAGAAATATTTTCATCATAGCATGTATATTTCACCAACCCTTGGTTGCTACTAGCTAGGCTAAGCATGGCATAGATAAGCATCTTAACTTAGAAATTTTCTAGCAATTCTACAACTACTAGGATTTCCCAACATGGCATATAAGCAAAATATAACATGCAAGTCTAACAAAATATTTCTAATGCTTAGTAGAAAACATAGGGATAAAAATATTCATGAAGCACCACTTGCCTTGGTAGTTTGGAGAGTAGCTACACTCCTCACAATCACAATCACTAGCACCAAAATCTACACAAAGAATCATAGCCACAAATCACATACAAAACATATACAAACAAAAATATATGAATGCATGCAATATGATATGTGATGATTTTAAAACTCAACAAAGAAATTGTACAGTACTGGTTCATAAACAAGTTAAAAACTTTCCAAACAACATTTATTTAAACCTTAAAACATTTCTTAAACAATTCATATACTCAAATTAGCCCTACAGAAGTTTCTACAAAATAAAACCATTTTAACAGAAGCAAAACATTAAACACATTGCATATTTAGAAAGGGCTTGTTCTCCTGAATCCATTGATATAAAATTTGTCAAATTCTAACGTGGGGATCAAAAGTTATAGCCAAAACAAATTCAAACATCTAATAGATTTAAATCCTAATTTTAAACCTAAACTGCTGCCACGCGTCTTAACCTGATTGGCCGGTACCGCTTCGCTCGGGATCGCGTCTGTGAGCCGTTAGATCTACATAATCTGCACGGCCCAGATCTACCTATACCACTTCGTTAAGTGATCTAATCTCACACGCTGGATCCAGATCCAACGGTCCTAGATCAAACGACCATAGCTGGGCGGCGCTGGCGGTGGCTACTGGCGGCGGCGAGCTCTGCCTACGGTGGCGCGGCGCTACATGTTGCTCTGGGGTTGTCGGAGATGCTTACCAGAAACATGATGATGCGCCGATGCTCAACCTGGCGACGGCTTGGCGAGGGGCGCACGGACACGGCTGCACGGGCTCGTCAGAGTTGTGGGTGGCGTCGGGCTTGGGTGGACGACGACGTTGGCAACGCTCCTGGTCACCCTAGCATGCACAAATGGCATCAGGCAATGCGCAATACTACGGCGAACATGATCGTGTGAATCAGAGGCAGAGGGGAACAAGGGGCTCACCGAATTTGATCGCCGGAGTTGAGGACGTCGTCGGAACCTTGCTGTGCTTGTCGAAGACGATGACCTGGGGCGGTATAGAAGGAAACAACGGTGTCAGTAGGTGCGCAAAGAAGTGGCGAGGCTGTCTACAAGAACCAGAGGGAGAGGGGCGCACGCGGCTCACCGGAATCGGTCGCCGGAGAGCTCTCTGTCTGCGGCGGTGCGAGGATGAATGCGGGCAGCCTGGGGGCGCTCTGGGCTCGGAGTTTGGGGGGAAATGGAGAGGGGGCAGAGGGGGTTTAAGTAGGCAAGGCGGGGGCGTGAATTACTCCTGCAATCAACGCGAATTGACGAGCGAGTCAACCAGGTAACGCACGGCGTGATTTGGGGAAGAACACGTCGCGGTGGGGGTGGAGACGACGACACCGTGTGGGCCGCGGCTGTCAGCGAGAGAATCAGAGAGGGAGTGGGTCCTGTCTGTCAGTCACTCAGCGGGTGCGGGGGTGAGTGAAGGAAAACGGTTCGTGGGGTGGGGGTGTTGGGCTTAGCTGGGCCAGTTGGGCCAGATTCGACTGAAGGCTTATTTTTTTCCTTTTAACCTTTTTCTTTTTCTGTTTGGTTTTTTGAAATGAATTTCAACTCCAAATCAAATGAGTTTGAATTCAAATCTTCTCTAGGTTTTTATACTGCAAACCTTGCACTCAAATGTGTGCCAAACACTACTGTTCAATCAAAACACTTTGATCAAATGAAAATAAAAATAAAACCAAGCCTTTATGTGATATATACAATAGGCATAAAATTGGTTTTATTTGCTTATTTGTTTTGAAACTTTGTTCAAACTTTTGATGGTGCCTAAGTTTGAATTTCAAACCTTACTGAATCAAAACAAGTACTCTTCCCATTGGAAGATAGCACTAAGGATAGAGTAAACTTACATGAAATAATAAGCATATATGCTTCTATTTTGAAATGATTTGTTTGAAATGAAACTCATATGATCATGGATGCATGGATGATATGCATGAGTTTGAAACATGATTTTAGGGATGTTACAAATCTAACCCCCTTAAGGTGAATCTCGCCCTCGAGATTCGGATTGGCTAGCAAATAGGTGAGGATGGTCTTTTCGAAGATCATCTTCTCTTTCCCATGTTGCTTCCTCTTCGGAATGATGGTTCCACTGCACTTTGCAAAACTTGATAGTCTTAGTCCGTGTGACTCTTTCGGCAGTCTCAAGAGTCTTGATAGGCTTCTCCTCGTAAGTGAGATCACTCTCCAACTGAACCTCTTCCAAAGGTATAGTATCCTTCAAGGAAGTTTCTTCCATTTCTTGATGACATTTCTTAAGCACACTCACATGAAACACATTATGGACAGCTGACAAAGACTCTGGCAATTCAATTTCATAAGCAACTTCTCCTTTGCGACTTAGAATCTTGAATGGCCCAACATATCTTGGGGCCAACTTTCCTTTGACTCCGAACCTCTTCACTCCACGAAGTGGTGACACTCTAAGATAAGCTCTATCACCAACTTCGTAGGTGACTTATCTACGCTTTGGATCTGCGTAGCTTTTCTGCCGGGACTGTGATATCTTCAATCTGTCCTTAACCAACTTGACCTTCTCTTCGGCTTCTTTGATAAGTTCTGGTCCGAACAAACTTCTTTCTCCCACACCATTCCATAACATTGGGGTGGTACACTTTCTCCCGTAGAGAAACTCAAATGGTGCCATCTCAATGCTGGCTTGATAGCTGTTGTTATAAGAAAATTCTGCGTAAGGCAGACTTTCATCTCAACTGGCTCCATAGTCTAGGGCACATGCCCTCAACATGTCTTCAAGAATCTGATTAGTCCTTTCTGTTTGTCCATCAGTTTGAGGATGAAAAGCAGTGCTGAATTCCAACCTCGTTCCCAATGAATCATGTAGCTGTCTCCAAAAATGGGAAGTGAACCGAGTTCCCCTATCAGACACAATACTCTTGGGCACTCCATGTAGACACACAATTCTACTCATATAGATCTTGGCCAACTTAGCACTTGTATAGGTTGTCTTCACGGGTATGAAATGAGCCACTTTGGTTAGGCGATCCACTACTACCCAAATAGAATCATATCCTGACCGGGTCCTTGGTAATCCGGTAATGAAATCCATACCAATCTTGTCCCACTTCCAATCAGGAATAGGTAGTGGTTGAAGCAAACCTGCTGGTTTCTGATGTTCCGCTTTCACTCTACTACACACATCACACAAAGCAATATGTTCGGCGATGTCCTTCTTGAGGTTATTCCACCAAAATCTTTCCTTCATGTCCATGTACATTTTGGTGTTACCCGGATGAATGGAATACGGAGAGTTGTGTGCTTCTTGCAAAATCAGTTTCCGAAGCTCCGGATCTTGTGGAACACAGATACGTTTCCCATGCCATAAAGTACCCTATTCGTCTTCATGGAATCCTTTGGCTTTTCCCTTGCCAATCTTTTCCTTAATTTCTTCAATTTCCTTATCAGTCTTCTGGGCTTCTTTGATCTTGTCCAACAAAGTGGGTTGAACATCCAAAGACATGAGATGTCCTTCAGGCACAATCTCCAATCTGAGATCTCTAAATTGGGCGCACAAATCATCGGGCAATTCTCCCTTGGTAAGGCCATTCACAAAAACCTTACGGCTTAAAGCATCCACTACAACATTTGCTTTACCGGGATGGTATTGCAAACTTAAGTCGTAATCCTTGATGAGTTCTAGCCATCTTCTTTGTCTCATATTAATTTCCTTCTGGGTGAAGATATACTTCAAACTCTTGTGATCTGTGAACACTTCACAACGCTTTCCCAAAAGATAGTGTCTCCATGTTTTGAGTGCATGGACAATATAGGCTAACTCCAAATCATGTGAAGGATAGTTCACTTCATGAGTTTTGAGTTGTCTCGAGGCATAAGCCACAACTTTTCCTTCTTGCATAAGTACTGCACCCAAACCATGATGAGATGCATCACAATATACTTGAAAATCTTTTTACAAGTCTGGCAAACACAAGACTGGTGCTGTCACAAGTCTCTTCTTCAATTCCTGAAAGCTGAGTTCACAACCTTCAGACCAAGCAAATTTCTTGTCTTTCTTTAGCAATTCTGTCATAGGCTTAGCAACCTTGGAGAAATTCTCAATGAACCTTCTTTGGTAACCTGCTAAGCCAAGGAAACTACGAACTTCTTTCACTGACTTAGGAGATTCCCATTCAGTTACAGCTAAAACTTTAGCAGGATTAACTGCTACACCATCTCCTGACACAACGTGTCCAAGAAATCGAACTTCATTTAGCAAAAATTCGCACTTGCTGAATTTGGCATACAGTTTATGCTCTCTAAGCTTCTCAAGTATCAAACGCAAATGTCCTTCATGTTCTTATTTGCTCTTGGAGTAGACTAAAATGTCATCGATGAAAACGACAACAAACTTATCAAGGAATTCCATGAACACCTTGTTCATCATATTCATAAAGTATGCTGGAGCATTGGTCAAACCAAATGATATCACGGTATACTCATACAATCCATACCTTGTGGTGAAAGTTGTCTTAGGTATGTCTTGCTCTCTTATCTTGAGTTGGAAATATCCTGACTGAAGATCAATCTTTGTGAACACACACGCTCCTTCTAGCTGATCAAACAAGTCATTGATTCTTGGCAAAGGGTACTTGTTCTTGATAGTCACCTCATTGAGTGAACGGTAATCTATGCATAGCCTTTGACTTCTATCTTTCTTTTCCACAAACAAAACTGGTGCTCCCCAAGATGAAGAACTTGGTTGAATAAATCCTTTCTGCAACTGCTCTCCAAGTTGTTTCTTGAGCTCTTTCAGTTCATCAACTGACATCTTGTACAGTCTCTTTGCTATTGGTCCAGATCCTTGTAGAAAATCAATAAGGAACTCCACATCTCTATCTGGTGGCATTCCCGGCAATTCTTCCGTAAACACATCCGGATACTCACTCACGATTGTTACACTATCTATGCTAACCCCCTTAAGAGAATTTAGCTTACTCCCTTTTGATTCAAAGTTAGACTTGAATTTAATCCGTTTCTTTTCCAGGGTTGTGAGTGCAACAGTACGATTAGCACAATCTAGTACTCCTTCATACTTAGCCATCCAATCCATTCCCAATATTACGTCCAGTCCTTGGGAATCTAGGATTATCAGACTCACTGGAAACTTATGCTTTCCAAACTCTATTACTAGATCCCGGCATCCAAGACTAACTATCATATCCCCACCTGGAGAACTAACTTTTATTGGACACCCAATGTTTTCAGTTGGAAACCCATTTCTATCAACAAATGCTTTTGATATGAATGAATGCGATGCTCCAGTATCAAAAAGAACAAATGCTGGAATAGAATTGAGTCTGAACTTACCAGCAACAGCATCAGGCTTCTCATAGATTTCCTCCACACTGATGTGGTTAACTTGCCCTTTCTGAAAAGGGTTGGGCTTGTTGGGTCCTTCAACTTTATTTTCTGGGCATTCATTTGCATAATGCCCCATCTTCTTGCACTTGAAGCATTCCACCTGACTAATGTCCTTCTTGACAGGCTGGCTTCCACTGCCACTTCCATTACCACTGTGGTGACTCTTATATCCACCCTTGTGGTTCTTGTACTTGTCATTGTCATGACTACGGTGATGCTTGTTGTCATGACAGTTGTGGTTGTGGTGCTTGTTGAATTTCCCATGCTTTTGGGATCCTGAGCTTCCACTATCATCATAACGGGAACGTTTGTGAGACGATCCCGAGTTGTGCTTGTCTGAGTGCTTTCTCTTCCTGCTCTCAACTTGCTTCATTTTGTTCTCCAAAATAGCAGCCTTATCACAAAGAGACTGGTATGTGGGAACATATGCCACAGCCAACTGCAGGTTCAGCTCATCATTCAACCCTTCGAGGAACTTTTCTTTCCTCTTAGCATCAGTGTCAACTTCATCCGGTGCGTAACGCGCCAAATTTTTGAACTCCTCAATATATTCAGCCACGCTGCGGTGGCGCTGCTTCAGGTTATGAAACTCTTTCTTCTTCAGACTCATCACTCCAGATGAGATATGAGCAGTACGAAAGCCATCCTCAAAGATAGCCCATGTCACATCTCCTATGGGAGTGGTGATCTGAAGTTATCCCACCAAGTGGCGGCTGGTCCTTCCAGCAAATGTGCTGTAAATCTGACTTTTTCTGCATCAGTACAGCCCACAGTTACCAAGTCCTTGTTCACAGAGCGTAGCCAATCATTGGCCACCATGGGATCAGTTGTTCCTGAGAACTTTGCTGGCCTCAATCTCAAGAACCTGGTAAGCATGTCAAAACCACGTGGGTTGTTGTTGTTGTTGTTGTTGTTATTGTTGTTATTGTAGTAGTAGTAGTAGTTGTTGTTGTTGTTTTGGTTCTGGATGAACATCGTCATCATTTGCATCAGCTGAGTCTGAGATGTCATCATTTGCTGCATTTCTGGAGTGATGTTGTTGTTGTTGGGGTTGGGATTGGCACGACGAGGAGGCATCTTTGGTTTGTTCAATAGAGATAAGAATGAGATACCCATAGATGTTTCATGCACAATACATCACATAAACAATCACAAAACATGCATCATAGCAATAATAGTTCAACAATAAAAACGACAAGTTCGCAAGTAAACACACCAATAACAAGCCATCCACTTGTTGGATGGTCATTGTGACACAAATAAAGTATGATAAATAAATGATAAATGAGTAGTCAACTCTACTCCTCGGCATTAACCTCCTCCTCAACAAAGGTAAGACCTGCATTCTCCATTGCGGTCTTGTATTCCTCGACGTTGGAGGTCAAGGTATCTATTTTGGCTTTGAGAGCCCTCTTCTGAGAACGACGCCTCTCAATCACCGTCTGCTGATGCTCGAGCTCGAAGTCCTTGGCCTGCAGTTCTTCAGTTATGTCTCGGATCTTCTTGTTCCTATCCTGGACTCGCTTCTCCTGACTCTTGAACTTTCTGTCCTGGCTCTCGAACTTTGCCGCCATCTCCTTGACTATCTCATCTTGCTCTGCGAAGAGCTTGTCCTTCTCGCGAAGCTGCACCTGGAGTTCGTCATTGTTGAGCATGACGTTGGTCCTATCAGAGTCCACGTGCCTAATAAGAGCCTCTAAGTCCTGGAGGTATAGGCGAATCGGCTCCGCTGTCTCCCTCGAAGTGTCCTCGAAGTATATGTACTCTCCATCCTCATCACGTCTACCGAAGACGTGGAAGTGACTACCTCTAACCTGTCGAGAGTGTCTCCCCAGCAGACGTCCTATCAGATCCTGCATGACTACGTCAAGGCCTCTCTCCTTGTCATCGTGCATGAGCTTGAAGACTATGGCCTCTGTGGTAGGCTCAGTCTGGCGTCCGGGCTGGTTGACCTTGAAACCCCAAAGGTCTTTCCTCTCAAACTTGATGAGGGGAAGCACCATGATGGTAGGAAGAGGGAGATTGAGCAAAGTAGTAAGCTCAACAATACGAGGACCAAAGCGAGTTCCCTGGAACTCCTCAACAGTGCTGATGGTAACATTAGGCATCTATTTATAAGATAGAAAAAGTTAGGATCAACACAATTTAAGATAAAACACAAGGCAAAACATCACATATTTATCCTTGGAAATCAAAACACACAATTCATGGCATACAAGAATCCATTACAACAACCAAGGTTCAACTTATTTTAAAGCACCAATTGAAAAATAAGGTGATAAGTGGTGGTCCAACTAACGAAGTATGTTTAAAATCCTATCTCACTGGATCTGTTGGCTAACATAATGTTTCTAGAAGCAATCAGTCTATCTTGCTCTCATGACTCCATCACTAATTCTATAATGTCTCCTCTTAAGGTTTGGTTGGTAGCTTCCAACTCTTGGGTATGTTTCTTCTCTTCCTTTAGGTCATTTTGAAGGTTGAGCATTCTGCACTTGACTCTTTCACCAAGTTCTTTGATGGTCCTCCAAGCTGCATCCCTTGCTGAATCAAAGAATGTAGTGTGCACCACTGAATTGGTGAACATGCATAATCCTGATTCCTTGTGGTTGTCTTCCTTGATTTTATACAAGTGATGTTGCACCCACCAGTACTCAACTCCTTCATCTATCACAGGAAAACCTTTGTACACAGCTGCACCATGTATTTCCATTGCAACCATGAGGTCCTTGAGAGCCTTGGGGAATTCCGTCTCACACTCCAAAGTCATTGTCATGAGTGGTCCTTTCCTCACGGCTTCGTTGATGGAGTTCATCTACAATTAGAGATGAGAAAGAAGATTAGAAATGTTTACGAGAAGAATAGACAAGTGTAGAAGTTATTGAAAAAAAATTCCTTACTGGTTTCCAATCCTAGGGTCATAATCCTACAGGAAACACAGTGATTTGATACCATCTGTAAGATCCCTCCTTTATAAATGAAAAGGATCCCTGTGATTTCAATGCTAGTCCCTGGATCATTGCTAGCATCCACAGTTTAAGATGAAGTACACAGAAACAAAGGTCATTATTACAGTCATTCTAGAGACAAACATAGTTAACTATTTCTATTTATCACACCAAGGTTTTCGCTAGATGATATAGGATCATCACAAGCACTACAACCATTAAGGCAAATAGTTTTATTTCCTTTATTTTAGAAAAGTAATTTATACTCATTGAAAAACTACTTAAGGTTTAATATTCTCCAACTAAAACATGAGATCATGTTGACACATATCATCACCACATATTTCAGTACATCGGAATGTGATTTAAAGTGGTGTCAAAATTTAATAAGGTTTAACCTTTTTATTTTAATTAATTAAAGTGACTAGAAATGCCTATGCAGCATTACTTTATCACTTGATCATTATTTCTGCAAGTAAACCTATATATTTTTATATATTCTGAAAGGTATGGTTAAATGTGATTTTTGAGAGTTGGAATCACTCAAAAGCTTTCATGGCTAAATTTTGGAACATCTTTGAATGCATAAAAGCTTCTGCCTTGTTATTTTTACCATAGGTGATCTACAAATCCAAATGATTTGAATCCAATGGGCTTGGATTATGCACTCCAGTACCTTCCTAGCAAAATTGTTTCATACATTTTGGTCAAAGAATTTCAGTAGAATGACTCATCATTATAGGGTTTTCATAACCATTTTCACCAAGTATTCCCATCTAAAGTGATCAAGTTTTATGCTTAGCACTAGCATCTACAAGTGGAGGTAAACACTAATGAGGGGTAGTAAACAAGTGTGAACTAGCTAAGTTCAATCTCATGCCTCAGGATGACATCAAGATTATCTAACTTAGGCCAAGTTTTATGCTCTTTATGCTACCTTCAATTATCCTTCTAATATCTACAAGTCACTAAGTAAACTCAAATAAAAGCTTTGATAAAGAAATAAAGGAATTAAGCTTGCAAGTAAAACTGGGATTTGGTATCATCAATTGTATCTAACCAAGCATGCTTAATGCAGAGGTCCCAACCTTTAATAAGGTAGAGATCCCTATGTTTACAATGCTAGTCCCTGGATCAATAGCTAGCATCGACAGTTAAGATGTAATGTCAAGAAAAAAAGATCATAATACAACTTTATAACCATGAATAAAATAATTCATTACATCTTACATAGCTCATTTGGTTATCTCATTACAATGCAACAGAAATAACTATAGCATGGAGTCCTTCATCTTCAAAGTGCCACAAGCAATCATGTTGGTTGTAGACTTGTAATCCTAATCAACACACTTCACTAACATCAAACAAACCTGCAACATAATAAGTTACAGCCATAAGGGTCAATAGATTTGAATTGTATTGGCAAGTGATACTATGGTAGTATATGTAAGATCCCTCCTTTATAAAGGAAAAGGATCCCTGTGATTGCAATGCTAGTCCCTGGATCATTGCTAGCATCCACAGTTTAAGATGAAGTACACAGAAACAAAGGTCATTATTACAGTCATTCCAGAGACAACATAGTCTTTACAACACCAAGGCCACAGGCCTAGTTCAAGAGTTTGAATAAGTAAATAAATAAAAGTCTTCATCTTCATGTGCCACATGAAAACAAGTTGAGTGTAGACTCATGACTCCTAATCCTCATCAGAGTAACCTGCAACATCACAAGTTACAGCCACAGTGGGTCAATACATTGGAATAGTATTGGCAAGTGATACCTTAGTATAATTTAGGTGGACTAGATACTATATGCAATTTGGCTAAGTGTAGCTTGGCTTGCTTTGCTCAAAATAGGTTTTGCCTATTAGTTGAAATCACTAAGTTTTTCTTTGTCAAAACTTTTCCCAAGGAACCACCAATAGACATTGAGGTCCTTCACCCTTGTTCACCCACAAGTTTTTACTTAGAAATTGGGATGAGGAGATTCTTGATAGCTTCCATGTCTTGATGCTCAAGTTGTCCTTTTCCAGGGACATGGCTAAGTACTTAGATTCTTCCATCTGTAGAGGTTGTGCACTTTCCCCACAAGCCTTGATTTTCACCAAGACAGGACCTTTCAGAAGCCTTCCCTTAGACCAAATGGACGCGCTCCAACCTATCATCCCACTACCACCAACTGTCCAAATGGCTAAGTTCTAGCAACCTATGTGATCCTGGCAGAGCCCATATTGCCAAGTGGCTGCACTAGATGCTTCTTAACACTTGGCCTCTAAAATCTCTTTGTTCCTGGGTGGCTTTCCACAAGTGAGATACACAAGGTAAACCATAGAAATGGGCCTTGTGTAACCACTCAACATAAACCATTCCTTCCATTCCACCCAGGTGTTTCATTTACTTAGTTGTTTTATTAGGCAAAACACAAGTCCAAAAGACTTAGAAATATTTTCATCATAGCATGTATATTTCACCAACCCTTGGTTGCTACTATGTAGGCTAAGCATGGCATAGATAAGCATCTTAACTTAGAAATTTTCTAGCAATTCTACAACTACTAGGATTTCCCAACATGGCATATAAGCAAAATATAACATGCAAGTCTAACAAAATATTTCTAATGCTTAGTAGAAAACATAGGGATAAAAATATTCATGAAGCACCACTTGCCTTGGTAGTTTGGAGAGTAGCTACACTCCTCACAATCACAATCACTAGCACCAAAATCTACACAAAGAATCATAGCCACAAATCACATACAAAACATATACAAAGTTTGGTGGCCTCAATCTCAAGAACCTGGTAAGCATGTTAAAACCCGGTGGGTTGTTGTTGTTGTTGTTATTGTTGTTATTGTTGTTGTTGTTGTTGTTGTTGTTGTGGTTCTGGATGAACATCGTCATCATTTGCATCAGCTGAGTCTGAGCTGTCATCATTTGCTGCATTTCTGGAGTGATGTTGTTGTTGCTGGGGTTGGGATTGGCACGACGAGGAGGCATCTTTGGTTTGTTCAATAGAGATAAGAATGAGATACCCATAGATGTTTCATGCACAATACATCACATAAACAATCACAAAACATGCATCATAGCAATAATAGTTCAACAATAAAAACGACAAGTTCGCAAAGTAAACACACCAATAACAAGCCATCCACATGTTGGATGGTCATTGTGACACAAATAAAGTATGATAAATAAATGATAAATGAGTAGTCAACTCTACTCCTCGTCATCAACCTCCTCCTCAACAAAGGTAAGACCTGCATTCTCCATTGCGGTCTTGTATTCCTCGACGTTGAGAGTCAAGGTCTCTATTTTGGCTTTGAGAGCCCTATTCTGAGAACGAAGCGTCTCAATCACCGTCTGCTGATGCTCGAGCTCGAAGTCCTTGGCCTGCAGTTCTTCATTCATGTCCCGGATCTTCTTGTTCCTATCCTGGACTCGCTTCTCCTGACTCTTGAACTTTCTGTCCTGGATCTCGAACTTTGCCGCCATCTCCTTGACTATCTCATCTTGCTCCGCGAAGAGCTTGTCCTTCTCGCAAAGCTGCACCTGGAGTTCGTCATTGTTGAGCATGACATTGGTCCTATCAGAGTCCACGTGCCTAATGAGAGCCTCTAAGTCCTGGAGGTATAGGCGAATCGGCTCCGTTGTCTCCCTCGAAGTGTCCTCGAAGTCGATGGACTCTCCATCCTCATCACGTCTACCGAAGATGTTGAAGTGAGTACCTCTAACCTGTCGAGAGTGTCTCCCCAGCAGACGTCATATCAGATCCTGCATGACTACCTCAAGGCCTCTCTCCTTGTCATCGTGCATGAGCTTGAAGATGATGGCCTCCGTGGTATGCTCAGTCTGGCGTCCGGGCTGGTTGACCTTGAAACCCCAAAGGTCTTTCCTCTCAAACTTGGTGAGGGGAAGCACCATGATGGTAGGAAGAGGGAGATTGAGCAAAGTAGTAAGCTCAACAATACGAGGACCAAAGCGAGTTCCCTGGAACTCCTCAACAGTGCTGATGGTAACATTAGGCATCTATTTATAAGATAGAAAAAGTTAGGATCAACACAATTTAAGATAAAACACAAGGAAAAACATCACATATTTATCCTTGGAAATCAAAACACACAAGTCATGGCATACAAGAATCCATTACAACAACCAAGGTTCAACTTATTTTAAAGCTACATTTGAAAAATCAGGTGATAAGTGGTGGTCCAACTAATGAAGTACGTTTACAATCCTATCTCACTGGATCTGTTGGCTAACATAATGTTTCTAGAAGCAATCAGTCTATCTTGCTCACATGACTCCATCACTAAGACTATAATGTCTCATCTTAAGGTTTGGTTGGTAGCTTCCAACTCTTGGGTATGTTTCTTCTCTTCCTTTAGGTCATTTTGAAGGTTGAGCATTCTACACTTGACTCTATCACCAAGTTCTTTGATCGTCCTCCAAGCTGCATCCCTTGCTGAATCAAAGAATGTAGTGTGCACCACTGAATTGGTGAACATGCAGAATCCTGATTCCTTGTGGTTGTCTTCCTTGTTTTTATACAAGTGAAGTTGCACCCACCAGTACTCAACTCCTTCATCTATCATAGGAAAACCTTTGTACATAGCTGCACCATGTATTTCCATTGCAACCATGAGGTCCTTGAGAGCCTTGGGGAATTCTGTCTCACATTCCAAAGTCATTGTCATGAGTGGTCCTTTCCTCACGGCTTCGTTGATGGAGTTCATCTACAATTAGAGATGAGAAAGAAGATTAGAAAAGTTTACGAGAAGAATAGACAAGTGTAGAAGTTATTAAAAAAAATTCCTTAGTGGTTTCCAATCCTAGGGTCATAATCCTACAGGCAACACAGTGCTCTGATACCATCTGTAAGATCCTCCTTTATAAAGGAAAAGGATCCCTGTGATTTCAATGCTAGTCCCTGGATCATTGCTAGCATCCACAGTTTAAGATGAAGTACACAGAAACAAAGGTCATTATTACAGTCATTCCAGAGACAAACATAGTTAACTATTTCTATTTATCACACCAAGGTTTTCGCTAGATGATATAGGATCATCACAAGCACTACAACCATTAAGGCAAATAGTTTTATTTCCTTTATTTTAGAAAAGTAATTTATACTCATTGAAAAACTACTTAAGGTTTAATATTCTCCAACTAAAACATGAGATCATGTTGACACATGTCATCACCACATATTTCAGTACATCGGAATGTGATTTAAAGTGGTGTCAAAATTTAATAAGGTTTAACCTTTTTATTTTAATTAATTAAAGTGACTAGAAATGCCTATGCAGCATTATTTTATCACTTGATCATTATTTCTGCAAGTAAACCTATATATTTTTATATATTCTGAAAGGTATGGTTAAATGTGATTTTTGAGAGTTGGAATCACTCAAAAGCTTTCATGGTTAAATTTTGAAACATCTTTGAATGCATAAAAGCTTCTGCCTTGTTATTTTTACCATAGGTGATCTACAAATACAAATGATTTGAATCCAATGGGCTTGGATTAATCACTCCAGTACCTTCCTAACAAAATTGTTTCATACATTTTGGTCAAAGCATTTTAGTAGAATGACTCATCATTATAGGGTTTTCATAACCATTTTCACCAAGTATTCCCATCTAAAGTGATAAAGTTTTATGCTTAGCACTAGCATCTACAAGTGGAGGTAAACACTAATGAGGGGTAGTAAACAAGTGTGAACTAGCTAAGTTCATCTCATGCCTCAGGATGACATCAAGATTATCTAACTTAGGCCAAGTTTTATGCTCTTTATGCTACCTTCAATTATCCTTCTAATATCTACAAGTAAATAAGTAAACTCAAATAAAAGCTTTGATAAAGAAATAAAGGAATTAAGCTTGCAAGTAAAACTAGGATTTGGTATCATCAATTGTATCTAACCAAGCATGCTTAATGTAGAGGTCCCAACCTTTAATAAGGTAGAGATCCCTGTGTTTACAATGCTAGTCCCTGGATCAATAGCTAGCATCGACAGTTAAGATGTAATGTCAAGAAAAAAAGACCATAATACAACTTTATAACCAGGAATAAAATAATTCATTACATCTTACATAGCTCATTTGGTTATCTCATTACAATGCAGCAGAAATAACTATAGAAGGAGTCCTCCATCTTCAAAGTGCCACAGGCAATCATGTTGGTTGTAGACTTGTAATCCTAATCAACACACTTTACTAACATCAAACAAACCTGCAACATAATAAGTTACAACCACAAGGGTCAATAGATTTGAATTGTATTGGCAAGTGATACTATGGTAGTATATGTAATATCCCTCCTTTATAAAGGAAAAGGATCCCTGTGGTTGCAATGCTAGTCCCTGGATCATTGCTAGCATCCACAGTTTAAGATGAAGTACACAGAAACAAAGGTCATTATTAAACTCATTCCAGAGACAACATAGTCTTTACAACTCCAAGGCCACAGGCCTAGTTCAAGAGTTTGAATAAGTAAATAAATAAAAGTCTTCATCTTCATGTGCCACATGCAAACAAGTTGAGTGTAGACTCATGACTCCTAATCCTCATCAGAGTAACCTGCAACATCACAAGTTACAGCCACAGTGGGTCAATACATTGGAATAGTATTGGCAAGTGATACCTTAGTATAATTTAGGTGGACTAGATACTATATGCAATTTGGCTAAGTGTAGCTTGGCTTGCTTTGCTCAAAATAGGTTTTGCCTATTAGTTGAAATCACTAAGTTTTTCTTTGTCAAAACTTTTCCCAAGGAACCACCAATAGACATTGAGGTCCTTCACCCTTGTTCACCCACAAGTTTTTACTTAGAAATTGGGATGAGGAGATTCTTGATAGCTTCCATGTCTTGATGCTCAAGTTGTCCTTTTCCAGGGACATGGCTAAGTACTTAGATTCTTCCATCTGTAGAGGTTGTGCACTTTCCCCAGAAGCCTTGATTTTCACCAAGACAGGACTTTTCAGAAGCCTTCCCTTAGACCAAATGGACGCGCTCCAACCTATCATCCCACTACCACCAACTGTCCAAATGGCTAAGTTCTAGCAACCTATGTGATCCTGGCAGAGCCCATATTGCCAAGTGGCTGCACTAGATGCTTCTTAACACTTGGCCTCTAAAATCTCTTTGTTCCTGGGTGGCTTTCCACAAGTGAGATACACAAGGTAAACCATAGAAATGGGCCTTGTGTAACCACTCAACATAAACCATTCCTTCCATTCCACCCAGGTGTTTCATTTACTTAGTTGTTTTATTAGGCAAAACACAAGTCCAAAAGACTTAGAAATATTTTCATCATAGCATGTATATTTCACCAACCCTTGGTTGCTACTAGGTAGGCTAAGCATGGCATAGATAAGCATCTTAACTTAGAAATTTTCTAGCAATTCTACAACTACTAGGATTTCCCAACATGGCATATAAGCAAAATATAACATGCAAGTCTAACAAAATATTTCTAATGCTTAGTAGAAAACATAGGGATAAAAATATTCATGAAGCACCACTTGCCTTGGTAGTTTGGAGAGTAGCTACACTCCTCACAATCACAATCACTAGCACCAAAATCTACACAAAGAATCATAGCCACAAATCACATACAAAACATATACAAAGTTTGGTGGCCTCAATCTCAAGAACCTGGTAAGCATGTTAAAACCCGGTGGGTTGTTGTTGTTGTTGTTATTGTTGTTATTGTTGTTGTTGTTGTTGTTGTTTTGGTTCTGGATGAACATCGTCATCATTTGCATCAGCTGAGTCTGAGCTGTCATCATTTGCTGCATTTCTGGAGTGATGTTGTTGTTGCTGGGGTTGGGATTGGCACGACGAGGAGGCATCTTTGGTTTGTTCAATAGAGATAAGAATGAGATACCCATAGATGTTTCATGCACAATACATCACATAAACAATCACAAAACATGCATCATAGCAATAATAGTTCAACAATAAAAACGACAAGTTCGCAAAGTAAACACACCAATAACAAGCCATCCACATGTTGGATGGTCATTGTGACACAAATAAAGTATGATAAATAAATGATAAATGAGTAGTCAACTCTACTCCTCGTCATCAACCTCCTCCTCAACAAAGGTAAGACCTGCATTCTCCATTGCGGTCTTGTATTCCTCGACGTTGAGAGTCAAGGTCTCTATTTTGGCTTTGAGAGCCCTATTCTGAGAACGAAGCGTCTCAATCACCGTCTGCTGATGCTCGAGCTCGAAGTCCTTGGCCTGCAGTTCTTCATTCATGTCCCGGATCTTCTTGTTCCTATCCTGGACTCGCTTCTCCTGACTCTTGAACTTTCTGTCCTGGATCTCGAACTTTGCCGCCATCTCCTTGACTATCTCATCTTGCTCCGCGAAGAGCTTGTCCTTATCGCAAAGCTGCACCTGGAGTTCGTCATTGTTGAGCATGACGTTGGTCCTATCAGAGTCCACGTGCCTAATGAGAGCCTCTAAGTCCTGGAGGTATAGGCGAATCGGCTCCGTTGTCTCCCTCGAAGTGTCCTCGAAGTCGATGGACTCTCCATCCTCATCACGTCTACCGAAGATGTTGAAGTGAGTACCTCTAACCTGTCGAGAGTGTCTCCCCAGCAGACGTCATATCAGATCCTGCGTGACTACCTCAAGGCCTCTCTCCTTGTCATCGTGCATGAGCTTGAAGATGATGGCCTCCGTGGTATGCTCAGTCTGGCGTCCGGGCTGGTTGACCTTGAAACCCCAAAGGTCTTTCCTCTCAAACTTGGTGAGGGGAAGCACCATGATGGTAGGAAGAGGGAGATTGAGCAAAGTAGTAAGCTCAACAATACGAGGACCAAAGCGAGTTCCCTGGAACTCCTCAACAGTGCTGATGGTAACATTAGGCATCTATTTATAAGATAGAAAAAGTTAGGATCAACACAATTTGGTATCAAGTAAAACTAGGATTTGGTATCATCAATTGTATCTAACCAAGCATGCTTAATGTAGAGGTCCCAACCTTTAATAAGGTAGAGATCCCTGTGTTTACAATGCTAGTCCCTGGATCAATAGCTAGCATCGACAGTTAAGATGTAATGTCAAGAAAAAAAGACCATAATACAACTTTATAACCAGGAATAAAATAATTCATTACATCTTACATAGCTCATTTGGTTATCTCATTACAATGCAGCAGAAATAACTATAGAAGGAGTCCTCCATCTTCAAAGTGCCACAGGCAATCATGTTGGTTGTAGACTTGTAATCCTAATCAACACACTTTACTAACATCAAACAAACCTGCAACATAATAAGTTACAACCACAAGGGTCAATAGATTTGAATTGTATTGGCAAGTGATACTATGGTAGTATATGTAATATCCCTCCTTTATAAAGGAAAAGGATCCCTGTGGTTGCAATGCTAGTCCCTGGATCATTGCTAGCATCCACAGTTTAAGATGAAGTACACAGAAACAAAGGTCATTATTAAACTCATTCCAGAGACAACATAGTCTTTACAACTCCAAGGCCACAGGCCTAGTTCAAGAGTTTGAATAAGTAAATAAATAAAAGTCTTCATCTTCATGTGCCACATGCAAACAAGTTGAGTGTAGACTCATGACTCCTAATCCTCATCAGAGTAACCTGCAACATCACAAGTTACAGCCATAGTGGGTCAATACATTGGAATAGTATTGACAAGTGATACCTTAGTATAATTTAGGTGGACTAGATACTATATGCAATTTGGCTAAGTGTAGCTTGGCTTGCTTTGCTCAAAATAGGTTTTGCCTATTAGTTGAAATCACTAAGTTTTTCTTTGTCAAAACTTTTCCCAAGGAACCACCAATAGACATTGAGGTCCTTCACCCTTGTTCACCCACAAGTTTTTACTTAGAAATTGGGATGAGGAGATTCTTGATAGCTTCCATGTCTTGATGCTCAAGTTGTCCTTTTCCAGGGACATGGCTAAGTACTTAGATTCTTCCATCTGTAGAGGTTGTGCACTTTCCCCACAAGCCTTGATTTTCACCAAGATAGGACCTTTCAGAAGTCTTCCCTTAGACCAAATGGACGCGCTCCAACCTACCATCCCACTACCACCAACTGTCCAAATGGCTAAGTTCTAGCAACCTATGTGATCCTGGCAGAGCCCATATTGCCAAGTGGCTGCACTAGAAGCTTCTTAACACTTGGCCTCTAAAATCTCTTTGTTCCTGGGTGGCTTTCCACAAGTGAGATACACAAGGTAAACCATAGAAATGGGCCTTGTGTAACCACTGAACCTAAACCATTCCTTCCACTCCACCCAGGTATTTCATTTACTTAGTTGTTTTATTAGGCAAAACACAAGTCCAAAAGACTTAGAAATATTTTCATCATAGCATGTATATTTCACCAACCCTTGGTTGCTACTAGCTAGGCTAAGCATGGCATAGATAAGCATCTTAACTTAGAAATTTTCTAGCAATTCTACAACTACTAGGATTTCCCAACATGGCATATAAGCAAAATATAACATGCAAGTCTAACAAAATATTTCTAATGCTTAGTAGAAAACATAGGGATAAAAATATTCATGAAGCACCACTTTCCTTAGTAGTTTGGAGAGTAGCTACACTCCTCACAATCACAATCACTAGCACCAAAATCTACACAAAGAATCATAGCCACAAATCACATACAAAACATATACAAACAAAAATATATGAATGCATCCAATATGATATGTGATGATTTTAAAACTCAACAAAGCAATTGTACAGTACTGGTTCATAAACAAGTTAAAAACTTTCCAAACAACATTTATTTAAACCTTAAAACATTTCTTAAACAATTCATATACTCAAATTAGCCCTACACAAGTTTCTGCAAAATAAAACCATTTTAACAGAAGCAGAACATTAAACACATTGCATATTTAGAAAGGGCTTGTTCTCCTGAATCCATTGATATAAAATTTGTCAAATTCTAACGTGGGGATCAAAAGTTATAGCCAAAACAAATTCAAACATCTAATAGATTTAAATCCTGATTTTAAACCTAAACTACTGCCACGCGTCTTAACCTGATTGGCCGGTACCGCTTCGCTCAGGATCGCGTCTGTGAGCCGTTAGATCTACATAATCTGCACGGCCCAGATCTACCTATACCGCTTCGTTAAGTGATCTAATCTCACACGCTGGATCCAGATCCAACGGTCCTAGATCAAACGACCATAGCTGGGCGGCGCTGGCGGTGGCTACTGGCGGCGGCGAGCTCTGCCTATGGCGGCGCGGCGCTACAGGTGGCTCTGGGGTCATCGGAGATGCTTACCAGAAACGTGACGATGCGCTGATGCTCAACCTAGCGACGGCTTCGCGAGGGGCGCACGGACACGGCTGCACGGGCTCGTCGGAGTTCCGGGCGGCGTCGGGCTTGGGTGGACGACGATGTTGGCGATGCTCCTGGTCACCCTAGCATGCACAAACGGCATCAGGCGATGCGCAATACTACGGCGAACATGATCGTGTGAATCAGAGGCAGAGGGGAACAAGGGGCTCACCGAATTTGATCGCCGGAGTTGAGGACGTCGTCGGAACCTTGCTGTGCTTCTCTAAGACGATGACCTGGGGCGGTATAGAAGGAACCAACGGTGTCAGTAGGTGCGCAAAGAAGTGGCGAGGCTGTCTGCAAGAACCAGAGGGAGAGGGGCGCACGGGGCTCACCAGAATCGGTCGCCGGAGAGCTCTCTGTCTACGGCGATGCGAGGATGAATGCGGGCAGCCTGGGGGCGCTCTGGGCTCGGAGTTTGGGGGGGAATGGAGAGGGGGCAGAGGGGGTTTAAGTAGGCAAGGCGGGGGCGTGAATTACTCCTGCAATCAACACGAATTGACGAGCGAATCGACCAGGTAACGCACGGTGTGATTTGGGGAAGAACACGTCGCGGTGGGGGTGGAGACGACGACGCCGTCTGGGCCGCGGTTGTCAGCAAGAGAATCAGAGAGGGAGTGGGTCCTGTCTGTCAGTCACTCAACGGGTGCGGGGGTGAGTGAAGGAAAAGGTTCGCGGGGTGGGGGTGTTGGGATTAGCTGGGCCAGTTGGGCCAGATTCGACTGAAGGCTTATTTTTTTACTTTTAACCTTTTTCTTTTTCTGTTTGGTTTTTCTGAAATGAATTTCAACTCCAAATTAAATGAGTTTGAATTCAAATCTTCTCTAGGTTTTTATACTGCAAACCTTGCACTCAAATGTGTGCCAAACACTACTGTTCAATCAAAACACTTTGATCAAATGAAAATAAAAATAAAACCAAGCCTTTATGTGATATATACAATAGGCATAAAATTGGTTTTATTTGCTTATTTGTTTCGAAACTTTGTTCAAACTTTTGATGGTGCCTAAGTTTGAATTTCAAACCTTATTGAATCAAAACAAGTACTCTTCCCATTGGAAGATAGCACTAAGGCTAGAGTAAACTTACATGAAATAATAAGCATATATGCTTCTGTTTTGAAATGATTTGTTTGAAATGAAACTCATATGATCATGGATGCATGGATGATATGCATGAGTTTGAAACATGATTTTAGGGATGTTACAGTATAGTGGAGTCTATCACCTATATTCATTTGGCTAGGTGGAGCTTAGGCTTGCTTTGCTCAAAATAGATTTTCCTTATCATTTGAAAAGACTAAGCTTTTGCTTGTAAAAATCACCCAAGGAACCACCAATAGAAATTGGTGAACCTTCACCCTTATTCAACCACAAGTTTTAACTTAGAAAATTGAGATGAGGAGATTATTGATAGCTTCCATGTCTTGATGCTCAATTTGTCCTGTACCAGGGACATGGCTAAGTACTTAGATTTTACACTCTGCAGAGGTGGTGCACTTTCCCCACAAGACTTGGTTTCACCAAGACAAGATCTTTCAGAAGCCTTCCCTTAGACCAGAATGGACGCGTTCCAACCTATCAGTCCCCTACCACCAACTATCCATTTGGATAATTTATTGCAACCTATATGATCCAGGCAGAGCCCATAATGCCAAGTGGCTGCACTTGAAGCTTCTCAACATTTGACATCTCAAATCTCTTTGTTCCTGGGTGGCATTCCACAAGTGAGATACCAAGTTTTCCCCAGTATACTGGACTTGGTGATTCCCAAGTTTTCCCCAGCATACTGGACTTGCGTAACCACTCAACACGAACCATTCTTTCCATTCCACCCAGGTGATTCATTCACTTAGTTGTTTTATTAAACAAAACCCAAGTCCTTGACTTAGAAATATTCCATAGCATGAATATAATCCACCCTTGTTTTCTACTAGCTAAGCTAAGCATGATAGTAGTAGGAATCTTAACTTAGTAAAATTCTACTAAGGCTTCATCTACTAGGATTTCCCATGGCATGGTATATATTTAGCAAAAATTCCATGCAAGTCCTACTTAGAAATATCACTAATGCATAGTGAAAATGATGGGACAAAAGTATGAAGCATCACTTTCCTTTTTGGTAGAGATTATAAGTTCACTCCTTGATCTTGCAATAGTCACACTCTTCAAATGTCACTACAATTCAATCAAGCAAGGACCAATTTCAATCTACCATTCAAGCAATCATCACATAAAATAATAAAACAAAGCAATGCATGCAAACATGACAAAGATTGTTTTATTTGGAAATGTATTTTCTAATGGGTTATAAACATCATAAAATATCTTTTGGGCATTTATAAAAGTGGTAATGCCATTTGATATCAAGTTAGTGAAAATTGGCCACTTTAAATCATTTTTGTTTTGCTAGAAAGGATTTAAATCCAAAGAATATTTCTAGTGTTTACCAAATATATTTTTAACACAAATGTTAGTGTTTTGTGGTCAAGTTTTTAATATTAAAATCATTTGCAAAAGATTTTATCTATAAACCATTTTTATACCAAATCAATATTTTATGTTGTTGAAAATGCTTTTTAGCAAAGTAATAATTTATAGGGTTCATCAAATATATTTTTAAATCCTAAAACTTGGTGTTTAGGGACAGAGAGTTTAAATCAAATCATTTTCCAAAGGTTTTACTCAAAAAGTATTTTTAACACATAAACCATAATTTCATTTAACTAGAAATGCTTTAATTCAAAGGTTTATTCTTTTTCCTCACAAAATATGTTTTTGAATCCACAAGTTGGTTTATATGGTCAGTAGGTTCAAAACAATCCATTTTCCAAAGATTTTATGACAAAAATAATTTTAGAATGAATTTTATATTAAAATTATGCCTACACAAGTTTCTGCAAAAACAACCAATTTAACATATGCAATTTACTAAACAAAGTACATGTTTGGAAAGTACTTGTTCTTCTGATTCCATTGATATAAAATTTTCAAAATTTGGATGTGTGGATCAAAAGTTATGCGATTTACAAATTGGAACATCTAATAGAACAAATTCTGGTTTTAAAACAAAAAACAGGCCACGCATCGTGTTGCTATTGGTCTGTACCGTTTCATGCGGATCATGCAACGTGGGGCGTTAGATTTTAAACAGATCGTGCGGCTCTAATCAAATGATACCCTTTCGGTTAGTCAATCTATCGTAGCCACGCGATCTCGATCTGACGGCTGGTGTGCGTGTGACCAGGGATGGGCGGCGCTGGCGGCAGCGAGAGGCGGCGCGCGGTTAGACGGATGTGTTCCCGGAAATTCAGGAAGCAAGAGAGGGAGAGAGGTAGCTCACAGGGTTCACAGGGCGATGTTGATGCTCAACATTGTCGTCGCACGGCAGGGGGCGCACGGGGTTGACAATAATCGCTTGCCGAAGTTGTCCCTGGCATCGGGCTTCTCTGTCCGTCGTCGTTGGTGAAGATACGATGCGCGCTAGAGGAAAAGGGGGTGCCATTAGATGCACAGAGACGTGGCGAGTACAGGAGCATCAACGAGAAGGGGAGGCGCAGTCGGAGTTTACCTGGAGAGCTCGTCGGAAAAGTGACAGACGGCGGCGACGTGCAGTAGTCGTCCTTGCCGACGTTCAGGGACAAGCGCGGGAAGGTTCAGGGTACTAGGAGACGTGCACGGTGATGGCGAGCAAGCTCGTGGGGACTAGGAGGCAAGGGGCGGCGGGGAGTTGCTGGAATTGGAGAAGAGGCTCGTCGGAGACAGAGATGCTCAAGAGCAAAATCGGGGCAGCCCTGTGGCTGAGAGGGAGGGGTTAGCGAGGGGAAATGGAGAGGAGAGAGGGGCGTTTAAGGGGGCATGGTCACAGCGAGGTTTTGGCACGGCACTAACGCGTATTGATGCGATTTAAATGAGAATAAACGACCGGCGAGGGGCGTGGTCGTCGTGGCGGGTGAGGACGAAGTCTGACGGGGTGGGGTCTGGGCATCAGCGAGAGAGAAAGGAGAGGTGGGGACCAGCAGTCAGCGGCTCTGCGGGTTCAATACTAGGAAAATGGCTATAGGTAATCAGCACATCCGTGTCTCACATTGTAGAAGTGCCCCACAGCTAAAATAGGCGTGGCTCACCTATGGGCAGTGCCCTACTAGTAACGAGAACAACCGTGGCACACATGGTCATAGTGCGCCACAGATATGTGTCGACCAGGGACCTATGTGTCGCACGCCAGATACCCGTAGAGCACATAGGGTAGGTGCGCTACGCTTGTTAGTGTCAACCGTGGCGCACATGGAGGGGGTGCACTACACCTAAGCGCATGCCCCTCTGCTCTGTAAAACGGGCAGACACATCCGTGGCGCACTATGACATGTGCGCCACGGATGTTATTATTCCCTGTGGCGCACTGGGGCCACGTGCGCCACGGATGTGGCGACCCTTTTTTTGGCAGCTCGACTTTGTGCACATGTGTGATCATCCACCACCCCACCCCACACTTCACTTTCCCCTTCTTCTTCCTCCTTAGATCTAGTCGGGATCCTTCTCCTTCCCACCTCAATTTCTCCACTCATTCACCATTTTTAGCATGTAGAACTTGCCTTGGATGTTACATACGTAATAGAGGAAGCTCTCCGGTCTCTCATCTCCTTCTCCGGTCTCGCGCGCACCTCTCCTTTCCATCTTCTCGCGATCGGTCTCTCATCTCGGTAAGTTGTCCATGTAAGGATGTGTTCATCTGTATATGGATGATATGCTCATATGAATGTAGATGATCGATGCTCATGATGTGTGTATGGAGAGGATCGATGGTCATGTGTGTATATGGAGAGTATCGATGATGCTCATGCATGTGTGTATGGAGAGGATAATGATATGTTCATGTGTGTATGGATCGGTCTCTCTCTCTTGTGTTTGTATGTGAACAAGTTGCCATTTGTTTTGCGAAAATGTTGATTCATTTCCATTTTGGCAAGACTTTGGAATTTCACAAAGGTCCTAATTTTAGGATAGGTCATGCCGAAATTTTCTATCGACCATTGCATGCATGCATTGATGATTATGTGGTTCTAATAGACTTGTAATTGTACCGTGTACACAGTGCAGGCAAAAATGGTGCTCATAATGAGCGAAGACATTGTGGCTAGATTTTTTAAATGTGCGACGACCGACATGATACGAAATAACAAGACGGAGATAAGATGTTCGTGAAGAAGATGCAAACTCAACTGGGCGATCGACCCAGATTCCGGGAATCTGTAGGCGCACCTGCTCCGCCATGGTTTTATGGATGGATACACTCATTGGATAAGCGATGACGAAGACGATGGAGACGGTGAAGGTAGGCAACATGACGATGATCATCAAGGCGAGAACAGGCGAGATGATGAAGAGTCTCCTAGAGATGGTGAAGGTGCGGAAGCAGACCGGGATGATGATGATCTAGATGCCGGAGGAGCAGACGACGATGGAACAAAGTCAGGCTGGGTGCGGGACCCTTATGTGCAAGAGCTGCTTCTCAAGCAAACAAGTAACTCCAGGGCAGCCGCTAGAGAGAAAGCCAAGCTTGCGCAACTTGAGAAAGACGCGGTTACTCCATTGTATGAAGGATGCAGGCCCGATGATACCCGGTTGAATGTAACGCTCAAGGCTATGGAGATGAAGGCAAAACACAAATTGAGCGACGCAAGCTTCGACGATATGATGGCATTCTGGCACGATCGTCTCCCGGAGGGGAACACATGTCCAACTAGTATCGAGGACGCCAAGAAAATCGTCTGTCCTCTCGATCTACTGCGCGTTAGATATCACGTATGCATCAACGATTGCATCATTTATCGGGGCGAGGACACGGAGAAAACCACATGTCCGGTGTACTGCATGAATCGATACAAGAAAGGGAAGAAAGCACCTCGAAAAGTGGTCTGGTACTTTCCTATCACTCCTCGTCTGCAGCGCTATTTCGCGGACCCTAAGGAAGCGAAGCTCATGCGATGGTGCAAGGTTCCCAACCTTTAATAAGGTAGAGATCACTGTGTTTACAATGCTAGTCCCTGGATCAATAGCTAGCATCCACAGTTAAGATGTAATATCAAGAAACAAAGGTCATAATACAACTTTATAACCAGGAATAACATAATTTATTACATCTTACATAGCTCATTTGGCTTTCACATTACATTGCAGCAGAATATCTATAAGCATGGGGTCCTTCATCTTCAAAGTGCCACAGGCAGACATGTTGGTTGTAGACTTTGTAATCCTAATCAACACACTTCACTAAATCAATCAAACCTGCAACATAACAAGTTACAGCCACAAGGGTCAATACATTTGAATTGTATTGGCAAGTGATACTATGGTAGTGTAGTGGAGTCTATCATCTATATGCATTTGGCTAAGTGGAGCTTAGGCTTGCATTGCTCAAAATAGATTTTCCTTATCATTTGAAAACACTAAGTTTTTGCTTGTCAAAAATCACCCAAGGCATCTACCAATCAAAGATTGAAGATCCTTTAACCCTTGTTCAACCACAAGTTTTTAACTTAGAAATTTGGATGATGAGATTCTTGATAGCTTCCATGTCTTGATGCTCAAATTGTCCTTTACCAGGGACATGGCTAAGTACTTAGATTTTACACTCTGCAGAGGTGGTGCACTTTCCCCACAAGACTTGGTTTCACCAAGACAAGATCTTTCAGAAGCCTTCCCTTAGACCAGAATGGACGTGTTCCAACCTATCATCCCCTACCACCAACTGTCCATTTGGCGAAGTTATTACAACCTATATGATCCAGGCAGAGCCCATAATGCCAAGTGGCTGCACTTGAAGCTTCTCAACATTTGACATCTCAAATCTCTTTGTTCCTGGGTGTCTTTCCACAAGTGAGATACACCAGGTATAACCCCTGGGTAACCACTCAACACAAACCATTCCTTTCATTCCACCTAGGTGATTCATTCTCTTAGTTGTTTTATTAAACAAAACACAAGTCCTCAGACTTAGAAATTTATCCATAGTGTGAATATATATTCCACCCTTGTTTTCTATTAGCTAAGCTAAGCTTGATAGTAGTAGGAATCTTAACTTAGGAAAATTTCTACTAAGGTTTCATCTACTAGGATTTCCCATAGCATGGTTTATACTTAGCAAAAATTCCATGCAAGTTTTACTTAGCAAAAACACTAATGCATAGTGAAAGTAATGGGACAAAAGTATGAAGCATCACTGGCCTTTTTGGTAGAGTATAGGTTCACTTCTTGATCTTTGCAATGTTCACACACTTCAAGTCACTACAATTCAACCAAGCAAACAATATTTCAAACTACCATTCAAGCACAACATCACATAAAATGATAAAGTCAAAGTAATGCATGCAAGCATGCCAAGCTTTTTTTATTTGAAAGAGTGGTTCCTAATGGGTCATAAACATTTGAAAACACCTAATGGTCATTTTATAAAGTGGCAAAGTCATTTGCAAAAGATTTCACTTCATAAACCATTTTCAAAACAAGGTATCATTTTATGTGGTGTAGAAATGTTTTTACTAATGCATTAATCTATAGGGTTCACAAAATATGTTTTCAAAATATAAAACTTTGTGTTTAGGGTCAGAGAGTTTGAAACAAAACATTTCCCAAAGGTTTTCTTCCAAAACATTTTTAATAAATAAACCATATTTTTATTTGACTAGAATTGGTTTTAAATCCAAGATTCATTCTTTTGTTTCTCAAAATACATTTTTGAATCCACAAAGTGTTTCCTATGGTCAGTAGGTTCAAAACACTCCATTTTCAAAAGATTTTATCCTCAAAATCATTTTGGAATAATTTTTATAACCTAAACAAGAATACACAAGTTTCTGCAAAAACAAGCAATTTAACCGAAACTTTTTACTAAACAAATGGCATGGTTTGCTAGGGCTTGTTCCACTGATTCTATTGATATAAAGTTTGCAAAATTTGGACGTGTGGATCAAAAGTTGTGGATTTTACAAAGTGGAACATCTAATAGAAAGTTTCTGTTTTTAAAACTAAGTCTGAGCCACGTGTCGCGTTGCTATTAGCTGGTACCGGCTCGCACGGATCGTGCAGTGTGGTGTGTTGGATCTAAGTTTAATCGCGTGGCTCAGTTTCATCCTTACCTCTCCGCCTATATCTAATCCTAGCCGGTCAAAATGGATCCTACGGCTATAGGGAGCTTGCCAGGAACTGGCGGCGCTCGACGGTGGCTGGCGGCAGCGCGGCTCTGGAGGTGGCGTTGGCGACGTTTCAGGAAGAGAGGGAGGGAGTGAAGGCGCTTACAGTGATCGCAGTGATGCCCTGATGCTCAAGGTGCTCGTCATTGGGCAGGGGGCGCACGGGAACGGCGGTGATTGCTCGTCGGAGACGTTGTCGGCATCGGGCTCGCTCAGGTGGCGATGCTGTCGACGTTACAGGGCACAAAAAGGTGAGGCAGAGGGTTCGTTAGATGCGGGAGAGTGTGGCGAATACACGCGTGTGAGCTAGAGGGGTTAGGGCGGTCAGACTTTACCAGGGTGCTTCGCCGGAGAAGTGGCAGACTACGGCGGAGTTCAGTCGATGTTGCTGTCGAGGCTACGGTGCTCGCGCGGGTGTGGGGTTGGTGCTAGGAGATGCAGGAGACGATGGGGATCACACCCGTGTGCTCTGGGGCCAGTGGGGAGGTTCGTGCTCGCCGGAATTTGCACGGTGGCTCGTCGGAGCAGAGGGGTTCGAGGTTGCGATTTGTGCAGCCTGGTGGCTCCGGTCGTGTGAGGGTTGAGGGAAAAGAAGGAGGGAGCGTGGGCGATTAAATGGGCGAGGTTACTAGGAGAATTTAATCGGCCATTTACTCGAATTGATGCGAGAAATTAGAGGCAGCAAACGGCGACGAGGCGAAAGGATCTGGTCGCGGGGTGAGGAAGACGATGACGCGGCAGTGGGGTCACGTCGTCAGTGAGAGAGAGAGAGAGAGAGAGAGAGAGAGAGAGAGAGAGAGAGAGGGAATAGGGTCCACCAGTCATTGGCTCTTCGGGTGGGTCTTTCGGTGGGAAAACAATTCGCTGAGGGATATGCCGGGTGGGCTCCTGCTGGGCTTAGTGGGCTGCTGGGTTGGGTCGACCAGATTCAATTTTTTTTGTTCTAAAAGTCTTTTTCTTTTTCTAATTGATTTTCTGTTTTGAAATTCAAACAACAAATCAAACACTCAAATGATTTCAAATCTTTGCCAAACTTTGCATTGATTTCAGTTCTGTTAATCAGCATAATTCAAAGTCCAAAACAAAATAAAATAATATTTTTATTCTTTTTAGGATCTATTTAATAATTAAATAAAATAGACTTTAGCTAATATATCAAATAGGTTTTGATTTATTAAAATCTCCATTTGAAATCTAAATATTAACAAAACCAAATCAGTAGGTTTTATTTGAAAATATAAAATACTTGGAAATCTTGTTTAAAATAAAATAATAAGTTTTAGTGTTTTATTAAAATGGAAAAGTCCTTACTTTAATAAAATTGGTTTATTAATAAACTCTCATTATTTTATTTAAATAAACCTTTACTCTTTTAATCAAAACAAAATATTTTATTTTAAAAGCTTGGCCAAGGTTTAATTTTGGCTCTATAAAATAATCCTTATTTATAAATCTACCTTTTCATTTGAAAACTAAATCTTTTTACTAAAGGATCCAAAAATAGTAATTCCAAATATTTTTAACTTTACTGTTTATTTAACTTTTTAAATCCCATTAGGATTTTATTTGATCCAAATAGGTTTTGAAAGTTTCCAATTGGATTCAAAAAGTTTCTTCTCACCCTGAAAATCAACAAAGTTTTATTTTATTCATTTATTTTTCACATAACAAGATTTGGAAAATCTTGGGATGTGACAGATGGCATGCGGAAAGGAAGAAGCCAGGAGATGACGATGATGACCCCGAAAAGGATGAGCTGCTGACGCACCCTTCAGATGCTAGCCAGTGGAAAGCATTGGACCTCGAATTCCCAGAATTCGGTGGAGATTCGAGGAACATCAGGCTTGGTGCGAGCACCGATGGACTCAATCCGTTCGGTATCCAGAGCAGCACGCACAACACTTGGCCCGTGTTTGGATGGATGTACAACCTCTGTAAGATCCCTCCTTTGTAAAGGAAAGGATCCCTGTGATTGCAATGCTAGTCCCTGGATCAATGCTAGCATCCACAGTTCAAGATGAAGTACACAGAAACAAAGGTCATTATTACAGTCATTCCAGAGACAAACTTAGTTTTTTACAACTCCATGGCCACAGGCCTAGTACAAGAGTTTAAGTATGTAATAAGATAAATAAGTCTTCATCTTCATGTGCCACAGGCAAGCATGTTGAGTGTAGACTCATGACTCCAAATCATCATCAGAATAACCTGCAACATCACAAGTTACAGCCACAGTGGGTCAATACAATGGAATAGTATTGGCAATAGATACCTTAGTAGAATATTGGTGGACTAAGTACTATATGCATTTTGGCTAAGTGTAGCTTAGGCTTGCTTTTCTCAAAATAGGTTTTGCCTATTAGTTGAAAACACTAAGTTTTTCTTTGACAAAAACTTTCCCAAGGAACCACCAATAGACATTGGTGAACCTTCACCCTTGTTCAACCACAAGTTTTTACATGGAAATTGGGATGAGGAGATTTTTGATAGCTTCCATGTCTTGATGCTCAAGTTGTCCAATAGCAGGGACATGGCTAAGTACTTAGATTCTTCCATCTGCAGAGGTTGTGCACTTTCCCCACAAGACTTGATTTTCACCAAGACAGGACCTTTCAGAAGCCTTCCCTAGAACAAATGGACGCGCTCCAACCTATCATCCCACTACCACCAACTGTCCAAATGGCTAAGTTATTGCAACCTATATGATCCAGGCAGAGCCCATATTGCCAAGTGGCTGCACTAGAAGCTTCTTAACATATGGCATCTCAAATCCCTTTGTTCCTGGGTGGCTTACCACAAGTGAGATACACAAGGTAAACCATAGAAATGGGCCTTGTGTAACCACTCAACACAAACCATTCTTTCCATTTCACCCAGGTGTTTCATTCACTTAGTTGTTTTATTAACAAAGCATAAGTCCAAAGACTTAGAAATATTTTCTCATAGCATGCATATATAACCACCCTTGGTTGCTACTAGGTAGGCTAAGCATGGCATTGAACAGAATCTTAACTTAGAAACTTTTCTAGCAATTCTACAACTACTAGGATTTCCCAAGCATAACATATATAAAAAATAACCTAGCAAAACTAGCAAAATATTTCTAATGCAAAGTTGATAAACTTAGGAATAAAACATGAAGCACCACTTGCCTTGATAGTTTGGAGAGTAGCTACAATCCTCACAATCACAATCACTATTTTCACCAAAATCTACACATAAAATAATAACACCAAAATCACATACATAATAAATACAAGCAAAAATATATGGATGCATGCATAATGCCATGTGATTATTTCTACACCAAACAAGACAAGTTTACAGTACAGAATCATTAATATACAAATAAACTTTATTTGTATATTAAAACATTTTTCAAATAATTAATATACACATAATAGGCCTACACATGTTTCTGTAAAAAACAACCATTTTAACAGAGGCAAAAAATTAAACACATTGCATAGATGGAAATGATTTTCTCTCCCGAATCCATTGATATAAAATTTGTCAAATTTGGACGTGGCAATCAAAAGTTATGATTTAAACAAGTTTTAATATAAAATAGATCAAAATTTCTGATTTTAAACCTAACTCACACACACGCGGCGGCATCTGATTGGCTAGTACCGCTTCGCGCTGGATCGCATCTGCGAACCGTTGGATCTAACTAAAACGTGCGGCAGAGATCACTACTTACCCCTTCGGCTAGGATCTATCGCGTCCACTGGATCTAAATCGAACGGCCCTAAGCAAAAGACCAACAAGTGGCGGCGCTAGCGGCGGCGACAGGCAGCGGCGTGCTCAGTCAGTGGCGGAGCTGGCGAACTAGGTCACGCGGGGAGGTGGGAGGATGCTCATCGGAATCGCCGCGACGAGGAGATGCTCGTGCTCG
The DNA here is from genome assembly GCA_916181665.1 of Avena sativa. Lineage (NCBI taxonomy): Eukaryota > Viridiplantae > Streptophyta > Magnoliopsida > Poales > Poaceae > Avena > Avena sativa. The sequence continues at coordinate 102,957,746 of OV702285.1, read as the reverse complement.
GTTGGCGAAGGGGCGCTCGGAGTCGTCGCAGATTGCTCGTCGGAGAAGTCCCTGGCGACGGATGCTTCTGTTCGTCGACGTTGGCGAGGGTGCAGATCATGCCAAGGCAAAAGGAGCGGTGGGTCAGATGCGCAAGACGACGCTGGTCACGCGGGTGTCAATGAGAAGGAAAGGGGCGGTCGATAATTACCACTGGAGGTTGTCGGAGTTGAAGCCGAAGAGAGTGGCGCTCAGTCGATGGTGTTGCCAACGCTCTGGGTCACGCGCGGGCGAGCTAGTGGTACTGGGAGGTGTGCAAGGTGAAGTAGAGCCTGCTCGTGTGAACCAGGAGCAGATGGGTGGTCGGGGTTGGCCGGAATTGAGACTGTGGTTCGTCGGAGCAGCGAGGTCGCGGCGAGGAATTCTCGCAGCCTGGGGGCGCTCTGTGCTTGGGGTTTGGGGGAGATGGAGAGGGAGCAGAGGGGGTTTAAGTAGCAAGGATGCGGGCGAGATTTACTCGATCATTGATCATGAATTGAAGCCGTGAATTCAAACAGGAAACGCCCGACGTAATTTGGGGATGAACTGGTCGCTGGGGGGGTGGAGACGACGATTGTCAAGTGGCCGCGGTTGTCAGCGAGAGAAAGGAAGAGGGGATGGGTCCAGGCGGTCAGTGACTCTGTGGGTGCGGCTGCGAGTGAAAGAAAACGTTTCACGGGGAGGGGCTGCTAGGCTAGCTGGGTCGAATTGGGCTGGGTTGGGCCAGATTGGCTGTTTGCTTATTTTTTTCCTCTTTACTCCTTTTCTTTTTTATGTTTGAATTTCTAGAATTGGTTTTCAACTCCATTTAAAATCAGTTTAAATTCAAACCTTCTATAGCTTTTTGTATAGTGTACTTTTTACTCAAATATGTGTCAAACACTTCTGTTCACTCAAACCTACTTGGGTCAATTGAAAAATAAAATAAAACCAAGCCTTTAGGAGATATAATAATAGGCATAAATTTGGTTTTATTTCATACTTTGTTTTGAAACTTTGTTCAAGCTTTTGAAATCACTTAAGTTTGAACTCAAAACATTACTGAATGAATATTAGTACCTTTCTCATTAGCAAGTAGCACAAAGGCTAGAACATTCATACATAAAATAATGAGCAACATATGCTCCTGTTTTTGAAATGAATTTGAAATGAAACCCTAAATGATTCATGGATGCATGGATGATATGCATGAGTTTTGAAACATGATTTTAGGGATGTTACAAATAGGGAAGGCTTCTGAAAGGTCCTGTCTTGGTGAAAATCAAGTCTTGTGGGGAAAGTGCACAACCTCTGCAGATGGAAGAATCTAAGTACTTAACCATGTCCCTGGTATTGGACAACTTGAGCATCAAGACATGGAAGCTATCAAAAATCTCCTCATCCCAATTTCTAAGTAATAACTTGTGGTTGAACAAGGGTGAAGGTTCACCAATGTCTATTGGTGGTTCCTTGGGGAAAGTTTTTGTCAAAGAAAAACTTAGTGTTTTCAACTAATAGACAAAACCTATTTTGAGCAAAGCAAGCCTAAGCTACACTTATCCAAAATGCATATAGTACTTAGTCCACCAATATTCTACTAAGGTATCACTTGTCAATACTATTCCAATGTATTGACCCACTGTGGCTGTAACTTGTGATGTTGCAGGTTATTCTGATGATGATTAGGAGTCATGAGTCTACACTCAACATGCTTGCCTGTGGCACATGAAGATGAAGACTTATTTATCTTATTACATATTTAAACTCTTGTACTAGGCCTGTGGCCATGGAGTTGTAAAAGACTATGTTTGTCTCTGGAATGACTGTAATAATGACCTTTGTTTCTGTGTACTTCATCTTAAACTGTGGATGCTAGCATTGATCCAGGGACTAGCATTGCAATCACAGGGATCCTTTCCTTTACAAAGGAGGGATCTTATAGATGGTATCAGAGCACTGTGTTGACTGTAGGATTATGACCCTAGGAATGGAAACCACTAAGGAAAAAAAATTCAACAACTTCCACACTTGTCTTTTCTTCTCGTAAACTTTTCTAATCTTCTTTCTCATCTCTATTTGTAGATGAACTCCATCAACGAAGCCGTGAGGAAGGGACCACTCATGACTATGACTTTGGAATGTGAGACAGAATTCCCCAAGGCTCTCAAGGACCTCATGGTTGCAATGGGAATACATGGTGCAGCTGTGTACAAAGGTTTTCCTGTGATGGATGAAGGAGTTGAGTACTGGTGGGTGCAACTTCACTTGTATAAAAACAAGGAAGACAACCACAAGGAATCAGGATTCTGCATGGTCACCAATTCAGTGGTGCACACTACATTCTTTGATTCATCAAGGGATGCAGCTTGGAAGGCCATCAAAGAACTTGGTGATAGAATCAAGTGCAGAATGCTCAACACTCAGAATGACCTAAAGGAAGAAAAGAAACATACCCTAGAGTTAGAGGATACCAACCAAACCTTAAGGGAATAGATTATAGACTTAGTAATGGAGTCATGTGCTCTAGATAGACAGATTGCTTCTAGAGATGCCCTGTTAACCAATTTGGCAAGTGAGATGGGATTGTAACGTACTTCGTTAGTTGTACCACCACTTATCATTTTATTTTCCAAATGTTGCTTGAAATAAGTTGAACCTTGGAATGTTTGTAATGGTTTCATGTATGCCATGACTTGTGTGATTTGATTTCCAAAGTTATGCATGTGTTGCTCTGTTTTGTGATTCATCTCTATGTATGTTGATTCTAACTTTTTCTATCTTATAAATAGATGCCTAATGTTATTATCAGCACGGCTGAAGAGTTCAAGGGAACTCGCTTTGGCACTCGTCTCATTGAGCTTACTAGTTTGCTCAATCTCCCACTTCCTTCCATCATGATGCTTCCCCTCACCAAGTTTGAGAGGAAAGACCTTTGGGGTTTCAAGGTTATTCAGCCAGGACGCCAGACTGAGCCAGCCACGGAGGCCATCACCTTCAAGCTCATGCATGATGACAAGGAGAGAGGCCTAGAGGTAGTCATGCAGGATTTGCTTGGACGCTTAGTAGGGAGACACTCTCGAGAGGTTAGAGGTACTCACTTCCACGCCTTCGGCAGACGTGATGAGGATGGTGAGGCCATTGACTTCGAGGATACTGCTAGAGAGATAGTAGAGCCTATTCGTCTGTACCTCCAGGACTTAGAGGTTCTTCTTAGGCACCTAGACACTGATAGGACCAACGTCATGCTTAGCAATGACGAACTCCAGGTGCAGCTTCGTGAGAAGGACAAGCTCTTCGCGGAGCAAGATGAGATAGTCAAGAAGATGGAGACCAAGTTTGAGAGTCAAGATAAAAAGTTCAAGAGTCAAGAGAAGCGAGTCCAAGATAGGAACAAGAGGATTCGAGACATGACTGCTAAACTAGAGACTAAGGACTTAGAGCTCGAGCATCAACAAGGTGTGATTGAGAGACTTCGTGCACAGAAGAGGGCTCTCAAAGCCAAAGTAGAGGCCTTGACCACCAATGTCGAGGAATACAAGACCGCGATGGAGAATGTCGGTCTTACACTTGTTGATGAGGAGGTTGATGCAGAGGAGTAGTGATGACTACTCATTTATCATTTATTTATCATACTTTTGATTATTGAGTCGCAATGATCATCCAACATGTGGATGGCTTGCTATTGGTGTGTTTACGTTTCCAAAACATGTTGTCTATGTTGTTGAACTTTTACTACTATGATGCATGTTTGTTGTGGTTTGTTATGTGATGTATTGTGCATGTTAGCATCTATGGTTTGTTATGAGCTGTGCTTGACATGTTGCATGTTAGCAACAACAATGAGAACAACCCACCGGGTTTTGACATGCTTGCCAGGTTCTTAAGACTGAGGCCAGCAAAGTTCTCAGGAACTACTGATCCTATGGTGGCCAATGATTAGTTACGCTCTGTGAACAAAGACTTGCTAACTGTTGGCTGTACTGATGAAGAGAAGGTCAGATTTGCAGCACACTTGTTGGAAGGACCAGCAGCTACTTGGTGGGATAACTTCCAGATCACCACTCCCATTGCTGATGTGACATGGGCTATCTTCGAAGATGGTTTCCGTACTGCTCACATCTCATCCGGAGTGATGAGTCTGAAGAAGAAAGAGTTTCATAATCTGAAGCAGCGCTACAGCAGCGTGGCAGAGTATATTGAGGAGTTCAACAATCTAGCGCGTTATGCACCGGATGAAGTTGACATTGATGCAAAAAGAAGAGAGAAGTTTCTCGAAAGCCTGAATGATGAACTGAACCTGCAGCTATCAGTGTCCTATGTTCCCACTTATCAGTCTCTTTGTGACAAGGATGCTATTTTGGAGAACAAGATGAAGCAAATTGAAAGTAGGAAGAGAAAGCACTGTGACAAGCACAGCTCGGGATCGTCTCACAAGCGTTCCCATTATGATGATAGTGGAAGTTCAGGATCCCACAAGCATGGGAAATTCAACAAGCCCCACAACCAGAACCGTCATCATGACAACAAGCATCACCGTAGTCATGACAATGACAAGTACAAGAATCACAAGGGTGGATATAAGAGACACCATAGTGGTAGTGGAAGTGGCAGTGGAAGTCAGCCTGTCAAGAAGGATCTTAGTCAGGTTGAATGTTTCAAGTGCAAGAAGATGGGGCATTATGAAAATGAATGCCCAGAAAAGAAAGTTGAAGGACCCAACAAGCCCAACCCTTTCAGAAGGGACAAGTGAACCACATCAATGTGGAAGAAATCTATGAGGAGTCCGATGCTGTGGCTCGTAAGTTCAAACTCAATTCTATTCCAGCACTTGCTCTTTTTGATACTGGTGCATCACATTCATTCATATCAAAAGCATTTGTTGATAGAAATGGGTTTCCAACTGAAAACATTGGGTGTCCAATAAAAGTAAGTTCTCCTGGTGGAGACATGTTAGTAAGTCTTCGATGCCCGGATCTAGTGATAGAATTTGGAAAGCATAAGTTTCTAGTGAGTCTGATAATCCTGGATTCCCAAGGACTGGATGTAATTTTGGGAATGGATTGGATGACCAAGTATGAAGGAGTACTAGATTGTGCCAATCGTACTGTTGCACTCAGAACCCCGGAAAAGAAACGGATTAGATTCAAGTTTAACTTTGAACCAAATGGGAGTAAGCTAAATTCTCTTAAGGTGGTTAGCATGGACAGTGCCGCCATTGTGAGTGAGTATCCCGATGTGTTTGCGGAAGAATTGCCGGGAATGCCACCAGATAGAGATGTGGAATTTCTTATTGATTTGCTACCAGGATCTGGACCGATAGCAAAGAGTCCATACAATATGTTAGTTGATGAACTGAAAGAACTCAAGAAACAACTTGGAGAACGGTTACATAAAGGTTTTATTCAACCAAGTTCTTCATCATGGGGAGCACCGGTTTTGTTTGTGGAGAAGAAAGATAGAAGTCAAAGGTTATGCATAGATTACCGTTCACTCAATGAGGTGACTATCAAGAACAAGTACCCTTTGCCTAGAATCAATGACTTGTTTGATCAATTAGAAGGATCTTGTGTGTTCTCAAAGATTGATCTCCGGTCAGGTTATTTCTAGCTCAAGATAAGGGAACAAGACATACCTAAGACAGCTTTCACCACAAGGTATGGATTATATGAGTATACCGTGATGCCATTTGGTTTAACCAATGCTCCAGCATACTTCATGAATATGATGAACAAGGTGTTCATGGAGTTCCTTGATAAGTTTGTTCGTTTTCATCGATGACATTTTGATCTACTCCAAGAGCAAAGAAGAGCATGAAGGACATCTACGTTTGATACTTGAGAATCTTAGAGAGCATAAACTGTATGCCAAATTCAGCAAGTGTGAATTTTGGTTAAATGAAGTTGGTTTTCTTGGACACGTTGTGTCAGGAGATGGTGTAGCAGTTGATCCTGCTAAAGTTTCAGCTGTAACTGAATGGGAATCTCCTAAGTCAGTGAAGGAGGTTCGTAGTTTCCTTGGCTTGGCAGGATACTACAGAAGATTTATTGAGAATTTCTCCAAGGTAGCTAAACCTATGACATAATTGCTAAAGAAAGACAAGAAATTTGCTTGGTCTGAAGGCTGTGAACTTAGTTTTCAAGAATTAAAGAAGAGACTAGTGACAGCACCAGTCTTATGTTTGCCAGATTTGGAGAAAGATTTCCAAGTGTATTGTGATGCATCTCATCATGGTTTAGGTGCAGTACTTATGCAAGAAGGAAAAGTTGTGGCTTATGCCTCGAGACAACTCAAAACTCATGAGGTAAACTACCCTACTCATGATTTAGAGTTAGCCTCTGTTGTCCATGCACTCAAAACATGGAGACATTATCTTTTGGGAAAGCGATGTGAAGTGTTCACAGATCACAAAAGTTTGAAGTATATCTTGACCCAGAAAGAAATCAACATGAGACAAAGAAGATGGCTAGAACTCATCAAGGACTATGACTTGAGTTTGCAATACCACCCCGGTAAAGCAAATGTTGTAGAGGATGCTTTAAGCCGTAAAGTTTTTGTGAATGGCCTTACTAAGGGAGAATTTCCAGATGATCTGTGTACTCAATTTAGAAATCAAAGATTGGAGATTATACCTGAGGGACATCTCATGTCCTTGGAAGTTCAACCCACTTTGTTGGACAAGATCAAGGAAGCCCAAAAGTCAGATAAAGAAATTGAAGAGATTAAGGAAAAGATTGGCAAGGGAAAAGCCAAAGGATTCCATGAAGATGAACAAGGTACTTTATGGTATGGGAAACGTATATGTGTTCCACAAGATCCGGAGTCTCGGAAACTGATTTTACAAGAACCCCACAACTCACCATATTCCATTCATCCAGGTAACACCAAAATGTACATGGATATGAAAGATAGATTTTGGTGGAATAATCTCAAGAAAGACATCACCGAACATATTGCTTTGTGTGATGTATGTAGTAGAGTGAAAGCGGAACACCAGAAACCAGCATTATTGCTTCAACCACTACCTATTCCTGATTGGAAGTGGGACAAGATTGGTATGGATTTCATTACCGGATTGCCAAGGACCCGATCAGGATATGATTCTATTTGGGTAGTAGTGGATCGCCTTACAAAAGTGGCTCATTTCATACCCGTGAAGACAACCTATACAAGTGCTAAGTTAGCCAAGATTTATATGAGTAGAATTGTGTGTCTACATGGTGTACCCAAGAGTATTGTGTCAGATAGGGGAACACAATTAACTTCTCATTTTTGGAGGCAGCTACATGAGTCATTGGGAACGAGGTTGGAATTCAGCACTGCTTTTCACCCTCAAACTGATGGACAGACAGAAAGGACTAATCAGATTCTTGAAGATATGTTGAGGGCATGTTGTAGAGGTCTCAACCTAATAAGGTAGATTCCTCCTGTGTTTTACAATGCTAGTCCCTGGATCAATAGCTAGCATCCACAGTTAAGATGTAATATCAAGAAACAAAGGTCATATTATAACTTTATAACCAGGAATACCATAATTTTATTACATCAAACATAGCTCATTTGGCTATTACATTACATTGCAGCGGAATAATTATAAGCATGGGTCCTTCATCTTCAAAATGCCACAGGCAGATGTTGGTTGTAGACTTTGTAATCCTAATCAACAAACCTGCAACATTACAAGTTACAGCCACAAAGGGTCAATACATTTGAATTGTATTGGCAAGTGATACTATATTAGTAAAGTGGAGTCTATCATCTATATGCATTTGGCTAAGTGGAGTTGAGGCTTGCATTGCTCAAAATAGATTTTTCCTTAACATTTGAAAATACTAAGTTTTTGCTTTGACAAAAATCATTCTTCTCAATCAAAGATTGAAGATCCTTTACAAGGCATCTCTCAATCAAAGATTGAAGTCTTCAAATAACCCTTGTTCAATCCACAAGATTTTAACTTAGAAATTTGAATGATGAGATTCTTGATTGCTTCCATGTCTTGATGCTCAATTTGTCCTTTACCAGGGACATGGCTAAGTACTTAGATTTTACACTCTGCAGAGGTGGTGCAGTTTCCCCACAAGACTTGGTTTCCCAAGACAAGATCTTTCAGAAGCCTTCCCTTAGATCAAAATGGACGCGCTCCAACCTATCAAACACTACCACCCACTGTCCATATGGCTAAGTTCTTGCAACCTATATGATCATGGCAGAGCCCATATTGCCAAGTGGTTGCACTTGAAGCTTCTCAACATTTGACATCTCAAATCTCTTTGTTCCTGGGTGGCATACCACAAGTGAGATACACAAGCCAGGTCCATGGCCTTGTGTAACCACTCAACATAAACCAATCCTTCCATTCCTCCCAGGTGATTCATTAACTTAGTTGTTTTATTAAACAAAAACATAAGTCCTCAGACTTAGAGATTTTTCCATAGTGTGAATATATTTTCCACCCATGTTTTCTATTAGCTAGGCTAAGCTTGATAGTACTAGGAATCTTAACTTAGGAAAATCCTACTAAGGATTCATCTACTAGGTTTTCCTATAGCAAGGTTTATACTTAGCAAAATCCATGCAAGTTTTACTTAGAGAAAAATCACTAGTGCATAGTGAAAGTAATGGGACAAAAAGTATGAAGCATCACTTGCCTTTTTGGTAGAGGGTATAAGTTCACTCCTTGATCTTTGCAACAATCACACTCTTCAAGTCACTACAAATCAATCAAGCAAGGCACAAACTCAATCTACCAATCAAGCAAAACAACACATAAAATGACAAGGTCAAAGTAATGCATGCAAGCATGCAAAAGATGGTTCTAATTGCAAAGGTGGATTCCACTAGGCTTCTAAACTTTGTAAGTTCCAAATTGGTCATTTACCAAAATGGCAAAGTCATTAGTTAGAGGGTTTTGCCCAAAAACTATTTTAAAATCCATTCAACATTTTATGTGGTGGAAAATGGCTTTATCAAATCAAAAATCTTTAAGTTTCTCACCAAAAGTTTCTAACTCTCAAGACTTGGTGTTTTAGGTCAGTAGCTTTGAATTATAATATTTTCCCCAAAGTTTTTATTCCAAAATCCTTTTTCATAATAAAAACCATTATCTTTACTTAGCTAGAAATAGACTAATTCAATTAATCCATTCTAGATTTTTCCAATTTCATTTCCAAAACCATGGGTTGGTTCCTAGGGTCAGTAAGGTCACTACAAACCAATTTGCAAAGGTTTTAACCTTAAAATCATTTTTAAACAATTTTTCTAATCTAAACAAGCACACAAAAGGATCTGCAAAAATAAGCAAGCTAACAGATACTATTTGCTAAACTAATTCCACAGTTGGCTAGGGCTTGCTCTCCTGAATCCAACGACATAAAATTTGTAATCTTTGGACGTGTGGATCCAAAGTTATAAGGGTTTTAAATTCACAAAATATTCTGTTTTCAAATCAGTTTTTAAACAGAACAGTGACACGCGGCGCTTTGCTATTCGCGGGTACCAATTCGGTTGGATCGCGTCTGTAGGGCGTTGGATCTGATCGATCGCACGGTCCTGGACGCGTAACCCTTCGCGGTTAAGTTAAACTATCGTGAGCGTCATATTAGGATCCTACGGTTGTTATTGTTCGGTCACAGATGGGCGGCGCTGCGCGGCGGTGGACGGCGGCGACGGCCATACAAAGTGCTCGCGGTGGTTCTAGGAAGCAAGAAAGATGGAGGTGGCGCTTACCGTGTTCGCGAGGACGAGGTGGTGCTCGACGTGTGGTCGATGTGGCAAGGGGTGCACGGGGTCAGGTGGAATCTCTCGCCAGAGTTCGTTCTGGCGGCGGGTGGCTCTGGTTGAGGTCGAGGGCGTTGCTGCAGATCGCCCTAAGGCAAAACGAAGGCGCGGTCAGATGCGCAGGATCAAGACAACGCTGTGTGCGTGAACGAGAAGTGAAGGGGCGGTCTGGTTCACCTGGAAAACGTCGTCGGGGAATAAACAGACGGCGGCGCTGTCGGAGCTTGTCAAAGTCGACGCTCCGGGGCGCCCGCGGTTGAATGAAGGGCACGGGGAGAAGCGTCTGGGAGTGGGGAAGCTGCCAGCCTGCTCAGGGAGGCTCGGGGTGGTGTGGCTTAGCCGGAATCGGTCGGAGACGGTGGTCAGAGCTGGGAGTGTGTCAAGTCAAATTGGGGCAGCCTCGGGGCAGAGAGGGAATGGCGACAGAGGGAATGGCGACAGAGGGAAAGGGAGGGGAAGATGCAGGCGCTTAATATCGTGCAGTCACGGCGAGATTAACGCGCGGCATTACTGTGAATTGAATGCGACATTCAAAGGCAGCAACGACAGCAAGGTTTGGGGTGATAGGGTCGCGCGGGTGTGGACGATGAGCAGTAGAGGTGGGGTCCACCGGTCAGTGGGAAAAAGAAATGAGAGTGAGGTCCACTGGTCAGTCTCGGCGCGGGTCAGATACGAGGTGCGAAACGTTTTCTTGCGGGGTGAGGAAACTGGGCTGGTTCCTGGGCCTGTTGGGCTGCTGGGTTGCGTCGGCTTAAATCTTATTTTTTTCTGTTTCTGATTCTTTTTCTTTTTCTATTTCTATATTCTGTCTTAAATTTCAAACAATTTCCAAGCAATCAAAACAATTCAAATCTTCACCCAATTTTGTAACTCTGAATTTAGTTCTGTTTAGTAACCTAAACCAAATTCTAAAGTCAAGATAATAATTTTATTTGTAGGTCCATTATTAATTAATAACATGGATCATGATTTATTAATCAAATAGGGTTGGATTTTATTAATAAAATCTCCATTTGAAATTCAATTATTTTCAAAACCAAATCAGTAGGTTGTATTTGAAAATAAGGGATATTTGAAAGCTTGTTTTAAATTAAAATAACATTTTTGTTTTGGTGTCCATTTATAATTGAATACTATGGGCCTTAGTTATTAAATCAATTAGGATTGGTTTTGTTTGAATCCTTTATTTTGAAATCTAAAACAGCACCAAACCATTTAGTAGGTTTTATTTGAGAATATAAAACACTTGGGAAACTTATTTTAAACAAGTCTTGATGGTTTAGCAATAATAAAACCTTTATTAATAAAACTTGGATATCAAATCCTTTTTGTTTTATTTTAAATAAACCTCTATTATTTTAATCAAAGCAAAAACCCTTTTGTTTCAAAGTCCTGGCCAAGGTCTAATTGGCTTTTATAAAATGATCTTTATTTATAAATCTACCTTTTCTTTTGGGAAATCACAACTCTTTATTTAAAGATTTAAAATTGTATTTTCAAAATATTTATTTTCCCTTATTAATTGTTTTAACCTTTTAAGTCCTTTTTAGGATTTTATTTAATCCAAATAGGTTGATGTTCCATTTAAATTCAAAAAGTTTCTTCTGGCTCTGAAAATCAAACAAAGTTTTATTTTATTTATTTATTTTCACATTACAAGATTTGGAAAATCTTGGGATGTGACACATGTGCCCTAGACTATGGAGCCAATTGGGATGAAAGTCTGCCTTACTCAGAGTTCTCTTATAATAACAGCTATCAAGCCAGTATTGAGATGGCACTATTTGAGTTTCTCCATTACTATGGAATGGTGTGGGAGAAAGAAGTTTGTTTGGACCAGAACTAATCAAGGAGGCTGAAGAGAAAGTAAAGTGGTTAAGGACAGATTGAAGATAGCACGGTCCCGACAGAAGAGCTACGCAGATCCTAAACGTAGAGAAGTCACCTATGAAGTAGGTGATAGAGCTAATCTTAGAGTGTCACCACTTCGTGGAGTGAAGAGGTTTGGTGTCAAAGGTAAATTGGCCCCAAGATATGTTGGACCATTCAAAATTCTGATTCGTAAAGGAGAAGTAGCTTATGAGATTGAATTGCCAGAGTCGTTGTCTGCTGTTCATAATGTGTTTCATGTGAGTCAGCTTGAGAAATGTTATCCAGAAATGGAAGAGACTTCTTTGAAGGATACTATACCTTTGGAAGAGGTTCAATTGGAGAGTGACCTCACTTATGAAGAGAAACCTATCAAGATTCTTGAGACTGCAGAAAGAGTTACTCGGACTAAGACTATCAAATTCTGCAAAGTTCATTGGAACCATCATTCTGAAGAAGAAGCAACATGGGAAAGAGAAGATGATCTTCGGAAAGACCACCCTCACCTATTTGCTAGCCAACCCGAATCTCGAGGGCGAGATTCACCTTAAGGGGGTTAGATTTGTAACATCCCTAAAATCATGGTTCAAAACTCATGCATATCATCCATGCATCCATGAATCATTTAGGGTTTCATTTCAAAATCATTTCAAAAACAGGAGCATATGTTGCTCATTATTTTATGTATGAATGTTCTAGCCTTTGTGCTACTTGCTAATGATAAAGGTACTAATATTCATTCAGTAATGTTTTGAGTTCAAACTTAAGTGATTTCAAAAGCTTGAACAAAGTTTCAAAACAAAGTATGAAATAAAACCAAATCTATGCCTATTATTATATCTCCTAAAGGCTTGGTTTTATTTTATTTTTAAAATGACCCAAGTAGGTTTGAGTGAACAGAAGTGTTTGACACATATTTGAGTAAAAAGTACACTGTACAAAAAGCTAGAGAAGGTTTGAATTCAAACTGATTTTAAATGGAGTTGAAAACCAATTCTAGAAATTCAAACAGAAAAAGAAAAGGAGTAAAGAGGAAAAAATAAGCAACCAGCCAATCTGGCCCAACCCAGCCCAACTCGACCCATCTAGCCCAGCAGCCCCTCCCCGCGAAATGTTTTCTTTCACTCGCAGCCGCACCCACAGAGTCACTGACCGCCTGGACCCATCCCCTCTTCCTTTCTCTCGCTGACAACCGCGGCCACTTGACAATCGTCGTCTCCACCCCCCAGCGACCAGTTCATCCCCAAAATACGCTGGGCGTTTCCTGTTTGAATTCACGGCTTCAATTCACGATCAATGCTCGAGTAAATCTCGCCCGCATCCTTGCTACTTAAACCCCCTCTGCCCCCTCTCCATTTTCCCCCAAACCCCAAGCACAGAGCGCCCCCAGGCTGCGAGAATTCGTCGCCGCGACCTCACTGCTCCGACGAACCGCAGCCTCAATTCCAGCCAACCCCGACCACCCCTCTGCTCCTGGTTCACACGAGCAGGCTCCACTTCACCTTGCGCACCTCCCAGTACCACTAGCTCGCCCCGCACGTGACCCAGAGCGTCGGCAACACCATCGACTGAGCGCCACCATCTTCAGCTTCAACTCCGAGGACCTCCAGTGGTAATTACCGACCGCCCCTTTCCTTCTCGTTGACACCCGCGTGACCAGCGTCGTCTTGCGCATCTGACCCACCGATCCTTTTGCCTTGGCATGATCTGCACCCTCGCCAACGTCGACGAACAGAAGCATTCGTCGCCAGGGACTTCTCCGACGAGCAATCTGCGATGACTCAGAGCGCCCCTTTGCCAACGAGCACACGTTGAGCATCTCCTCGTCGCGGCAATTCCGGTGAGCATCCTCCCACCTCCCCGCGCGACCTAGTTTGTCGGCTCCGCCACTGACTGAGCACACCGCCGCCTGTCGCCGCCGCTAGCGCCGCCACTTGTTGGTCTTTTGCTTAGGGCCGTTCGATTTAGATCCAGTGGACAAAGGGGTAAGTAGTGATCTGTGCCACACATTTTAGTTAGATCCAACGGTTCGTAGACACGATCCAGCGCGAAGCGGTACCAGCCAATCAGATGTCGCCACGTGTCTGTGAGTTAGGTTTAAAATTAGAAATTTTGATCTATTTGATATTAAAACTTGTTTAAATCATAATTTTTGATTGCCACGTCCAAATTTGACAAATTTTATATCAATGGATTCAGGAGATAAAATCCTTTCCATCTATGCAATGTGTCTAATGTTTTTCCTCTGTTAAAATGGTTGTTTTTACAGAAACATGTGTAGGACTATTTTGTGTATATTAATTATTTGAAAAATGTTTTAATATTCAAATAAAGTTTATTTAGCTTGTTTTAAACTTGTTTATGATTCAGTACTGTACACTTGTCTTGTTTGGTGTAGAAATCATCACATGGCATTATGCATGCATCCATATATTTTTGCTTGTATTTATTATGTATGTGATTTTGGTGTTATTATTTTATGTGTAGATTTCGGTGCAAGTAGTGATTGTGATTGTGCGGATTGTAGCTACTCTACAAACTATCAAGGCAAGTGGTGCTTCATGTTTTATTCCTAAGTTTTTCAACTTTGCATTAGAAATATTTTGCTAGTCTTGCATGGTTATTTTTGATATATGCTATGCTTGGGAAATCCTAGTAGTTGTAGAATTTCTAGAAAAGTTTCTAAGTTAAGATTCTTCAATGCCATGCTTAGCCTAGCTAGTAGCAACCAAGGGTGGTTATATATGCATGCTATGAGAAAATATTTCTAAGTCTTTGGACTTGTGCTTTGTTAATAAAACAACTAAGTGAATGAAACGCCTGGGTGGAATGGAAAGAATGGTTTGTGTTGAGTGGTTACACAAGGCCCATTTCTATGGTTTACCTTGTGTATCTCACTTGTGTTAAGCCACCCAGGCACAAAGGGATTTGAGATGCCATATGTTAAGAAGCTTCTAGTGCAGCCACTTGGCAATATGGGCTCTTCCTGGATCATATAGGTTGCAATAACTTAGCCATTTGGACAGTTGGTGGTAGTGGGATGATAGGTTGGAGCGCGTCCATTTGGTCTAAGGGAAGGCTTCTGAAAGGTCCTGTCTTGGTGAAAATCAAGTCTTGTGGGGAAAGTGCACAACCTCTGCAGATGGAAGAATCTAAGAACTTAGCCATGTCCCTGGTATTGGACAAATTGAGCATCAAGACATGGAAGCTATCAAAAATCTCCTCATCCCAATTTCTAAGTAAAAACTTGTGGGTGAAAAAGGGTGAAGGTTTACCAATGTCTATTGGTGGTTCCTTGGGGAAAGTTTTTGTCAAAGAAAAACTTAGTGTTTTAAACTAATAGGAAAAACCTATTTTGAGCAAAGAAAGCCTAAGCTACACTTAGCCAAAATGCATATAGTAATTAGTCCACCAATATTCTACTAAGGTATCACTTGCCAATACTATTTCAATGTATTTACCCACTGTGGCTATAACTTGTGATGTTGCAGGTTATTCTGATGATGATTAGGAGTCATGAGTCTACACTCAACATGCTTGCCTGTGGCACATGAAGATGAAGACTTATTTATCTTATTACATATTTAAACTCTTGTACTAGGCCTGTGGCCATGGAGTTGTAAAAGACTATGTTTGTCTCTGGAATGACTGTAATAATGACCTTTGTTTCTGTGTACTTCATCTTAAACTGTGGATGCTAGTATTGATCCAGGGACTAGCATTGCAATCACAGGGATCCTTTCCTTTACAAAGGAGGGATCTTACAACCTCCCTCCATGGTTGTGCATGAAGAAGAAGTACATACAAATGAGTATGCTAATTCAAGGGCCGGAACAACCTGGTACCGACATAAATCTGTATCTCGGGCTGTTGAAAGAGGATCTAGCCATGTTATGGGAATCTGGAGCTAATACTTATGACGCCGTCGCACAAGATTATTTCACTATGAGAGCCGCGTTGGTCACTACGGTGCATGACTATCCAGGTTGCGGGTATATCTCGGGGAAGGTTATCCAAGGATTATGCGCATGCGTTAGGTGCATGGATAACACAAGCTATCTCCAACTAGAGAAAGATCCAAGGTCTTCGAAAACCGTGTTCATGGCGCACCGGAGGTGGCTCAGCAAGAATGATCCATGGAGAAAACGTGGAGACCTGTTCGATGGCAAATCCGAGACCCGAGGAATTTTCAGAGCGTAGGAGCAGTGAAGAAGTGGAAGAGTTGCTATAAAACTGGAAAGATTGTCCTAAGCCTGGAAAGAAGCGAAAGAGGCAGCAAGACAAGCCGCTGATGAAGGTATGGAAAACAAGGTTTGTTTTCTGGGAGTTGCCATACTGGAAGTTTCTCCGCACGCCTCATAGCCTCGACATCATACATATCACGAAAAACTTGCGCGAGAGTCTGGTCGCCACCATAATCAACATGCCAGATAGGACGAAAGATGGTCCGAAAGCAAGGCACGACCTGATATTCATGGGTATCCGTAAGGAGCTTCACGGAGGACGCACTACTCCTGATGATCAGGAAGATGACGATGATGATGAGTCGGAGACGACACAAGGTCGTCGGAAGGGTAAAAAGTTCAAGAAGAACGAATATTACTTCCCTCCTTCTTGCTTCACTCTAAGCCAGGATGAGATCAAACAGTTTTTCAAGTGCCTTCTAGGAGTCGAATTTCCTTACGTCTACGCGGGCAAGATAAGAAGGTACCTAGACGAGGCGAAGCAGAGGTTCAGTGGCATGAAGTCTCACGACTGTGTCGTGCTAATGACGCAGGTACTTCCGGTTGCACTAAGAGGGATAATGGACGAGCACGTCCGTGAAACGTTATTTGGCCTCTGCAAGTTTTTCGACGTCATCTCTAGGAAGTCGATTGGCGTGAATCAGCTCGGGAGGCTAAAGGAGGAGATCGTGGTGATACTATGTGAGCTTGAGGTCTACTTCCCACCCGCATTGTTCGACATTATGGTGCATCTGCTGGTCCATGTCGTGGAGGACATCGTCCAACTCGGGCCGATGTTCCTCCGCAGCATGATGGCGTTCGAAAGGATGAACGGACACATCAAAGGATACGTTCGCAACAGGTCCCGTCCAGATGGAAGCATAGCCAAGGGATTTCTGGCCGAAGAGTGCATCTCTTTTTGCACGAATTATCTAGAGATCGAGAACCCTGTCGGTCTTCCCGTCAACAGGCACCTTGGCAAGCTCGATGGATCTGGTCACCGAGAGGGTCTTCGCGTACTGCATGCAGACTTTGATTTTCGACGCGCAGACCTTGATAGAGCAAACCTCATCGCGCTACAGCATTTAGAACTGGTCGATCCTTGGGTACAAATTCGAGAAAATTGTGGTGGACCCAAAAACCAAACAACTCACCGCGGATCCTTCGGTGAAGGAATTTGAGGAAATTGTGGTAAGTAATCTAATTACCGCGGATCAACTCGATTGCATTCTAATCGATGATCTAAACGATTCACTGTAACTTCTTCTGAAGGAGGAGGAAATTGTTGCTAGTCATGGACCCCAGGGTTCCTCATCCCAGGGGTCGACAGCGGCCACCCGGTGGGATAACCCTTTTAACATGGAGATGACTCGGGCCAAGAAAATAGAGCCGGTTACGAAGAATCCATCGTCGGCTGGCCTTCTGGCCGGCCTCGGGGGTAAGAATTGGGTGGATCATTTTGGTCCACCGCCGAGGACGCATGTGGCACCGTCGGGAAGGAGCGAGGAGGAAAACCGCGAGGTTCAAGAACTTAAGGAACAAGTGGCGCGGATCCCGCAGATCATCCAAGACAACCTGGCAATCACCCTCACGTCCTTCCTGCGTACCTTGGTGGAGTCAATAGTGAACTGCAATGCGGGTGGTCGAGTAGGGCCGTGCCCGATTCCAAGCATGGTCAGCAGCCACTCGAACAACGCGGCGCCGACGAATCAGGCGAACTACGTGTTCGTGACACCGCCCGCTAGCACCGTGGCACCGCAAGTGTTGGTGACTCCCCCTGCCATCACCGCGGCGCCGGACATGTTGGTGGCCCCCCTGCCATCGTCCCAGCGGCACCGGAGCTCCATGCACCCGGTAGGGAGAATACGACGACGGCCAGCACCGCGCCATCAAGCAGCCCTTCCATCTTTTGCATGCCCGTCGCCGTATGCGGTGCCTCGACATTAGCCGATCTCGACACCATCACGGTAAACAAATTGTTTGACCGCCTTTCACGCCATCTATTACTCTTATGGCATCTCTGACGACGCCGTACATGTTTTCCGCAGACGGATGTTCCTTGCACTCTCTTATGCTACGTGAACAATGAGCTGAGGGATGTTGCCAAGGGTACCATGGTTCAACCCTTGCAGCGCACGTTCGATTCAAGGCCGATGTCAAATAGCGTGCACAGGGTTAAAATTAGTCGGGTGCTAAGGAGCTGCGACGACCTGGAACCTCCCATTCAACCCCTAGGAGCGGATGAAGAAGAGCCGGCTGTCCTCAGAAGTTGCTTTGGCTTATTATTGCAATGTACAAAGAGCATGATTCGTTTGGGGATGGTGGGGGCCATCAAGCCACAGACAGCATCACCGCCTGTCGTGTCAGCGACAAGCGGTGGCAAGGCCCCCTTACCGCCCTCGCCGTCACCTCCACGCGGTGGGTCGGATGATCATGTTGATGATATGTACATGGCGCAGGATCCGGCTGAGGACGACGAAGACTGGAATGATCACTTCTTCAACACTCAGTTTAGCAACGAAGACCTAGCTGGTGGCCCCATAGAGAAAGCCACTATCACCAAGCGTCTGTTTGGTTCTCAGGAGGTGCCTCCAGCTTGCACCTTTACATAGCCAGCTGATACAACCAACCGGCCCTTTATTCTAAGCCCTGACACACTATATAGGGCGGCCGGTGCTCAGATTGCAGTGCATGCTCGCTCTCCAAAAGGAAAAAAGGGGAGGAAAAGAAAATCTAGCAGCTCGAGCCATCCGGTGGCGTCAACTGCGAATCCGATCAGGTTTCGGGACGGGCCACCAAGACCTGAGGGTATTATGTGAAGGATTCATGTGGCGGGTGAGCCCATGCTACCTAAGAATTTGCGGAGGCTCGCCAGTTCGGAACTGCAGAGTGTGCATGACGGCGTGCTAACGATAGAGAGACGCCTTCTGGCGGAGAAAGATCCCTCGCACCTGGTATTCGTGGTTAAGGTGCTACCAGGCTTGGGATTCATCGACAATGCCCCTGCGGATCTGTTCTTCCTGCGGTTCGACGACATCTTCAATATGTTCCACCTATACCCTCTGCACTATACCATGGTCCGCGTGTTTTCTCTCAGCCTGGTCATGCAGATCATTAGAGAGAACACACCGGGCATCGCTATAGTGGACCCCTACTACATGCGTGACGGCTGCTTGGGTTCACCCGCTGAACGACGTATCGTGGCCTCGTACCTAAAAAAATCCTCGTGGCGAACAAGACAAAGGAATACATTCTCGTGCCTTACTTTCCCGAGTAAGTCGTTATTCACTCGCCACCGTCGATTGGCTTTATTAGATTATCATCATTCTTTTTCCAACACATTCCATTTGAATTTTTTGCGCATAGATGAACACGGCACGCTCATCTCCTTATCGCCGAAGCATTACCACGCCACGTATTTTGACTCGAGGAGTCTAGAAAAGAAGAAAAACTACGACAAGATGAAGGAAGTTCTGGATGATGCTCTCACTGGCTATGCCTTGACACAAGGCACCACCTTCGTGCGTACGAAGGTCAAGTTCGGGAGGCACGTCTTCAAGCACATAACGGAGTTCCCCTGCGTGAAGCAGCCAGAGAACAGTAAGAAGGAAGCCTACTATGCACTCCATCACATGAGGGCGTTCGTACTTGACCAGCAGAATTCTACGCTGCCAGATCATCTCAAACAGTGGGCCAAAGCAAAGGCCAAGATCACTGATTCAGATATTAGACAAGAGATGTATCGCATCCAACAGCAGTTTGGGGCAATCATCTTTCGTGATGTCATGACTTCGGGGGGGATCTTCTACGGAGGAAATATCCCGAATAACCGTGACATAGAAGATCGCCTAGAGATGCAGGGTGACTATAGGAAGTTCATGACGAGACAAGGCGTCCTCACGTTCCCTAAGCCGAGCCAGAAGGCTTGATGTTGGCCTAGTTGTAGTTACAAACTATAGATGACTTTTGTGTGTATGTCGACAAGTGTACATGCTACTATACTTATCTTATTAGGTTTATGAATCATCGCTTACTTCTTTTGCTTATTATTATTATATATCAATCAATGCTTGGTTTTTTTGCTTACTCTTTGGTCCTTTGCTAATTTTGTTCCTTCTTTTTTTTCCTTAATTTATTAGTCTTTTTTCGAGAATAATGCTGATGACTGAAATGTCGTGGTACAATATATATCTGAATGTGCTACGAAGGGATTGTGAGCCTTGTGATATGCACAAGTCCAGGTGTTGTGCATCCTACTTGGCTCACAGTTCCATCGTAGCATATTCCTGTGTCCAATGACCTATGTATATATATATGAGTCATTCTTTTTGATTTACTTTAGTCTTTTTTCAGAATAGTGCCGATGATTGAAATGTCGTGGCACACTATATATGTGAATGTGCTGTGATGGGATTGTAAGCCTTGTCTTATGCACAAGTCCAGATGTTGTGCATCCTACTTGGCTTATGGTTCCATCATAGCATATTCCTGTGTCCAACGACCTAGCTAGTTATATATGAGACATTCTTTTCGAGTTACTTTGGTCTTTTTCGAGAATAATGTCGATGATTGAAATGTCGTGGCACACTATATATGTGAATATGCTGCGATGGGATTGTCCGCCTTGTGCTATGCATAGGTCCAGGTGTTGTGCATCCTACTTGGTGGACAGTTCCATCGTAGCATATACCTATGTCGAACAACCTAGTTATATATGAGGCATGCTTTTTGAGTTTGGTCTTTTTGATTTAGGAGTACTTTCTATAAGTGTATCTTCATATGCGACTTTAATTATATATGTTTTTTTTCAATCACCGGTTAATTATTATTGTCATCTTGTAGATGACGTGGTACGTCGTGTACAAGGGACAGGTTCCCAGAGTCTACGATGATTGGGAAGACTGCCAGAGACAGGTGCACCGTTTCAGCGGCAATAGCTACAAAGGGTACAACACTATGGCGGAGGCAGAAGCTAGATACATGCGCTATCTAGCGGGATTTAGGACGAGGAACCGGATGAAGACCTACACCTTCGTCGCGGTGATCATGCTTATCTTCTTTGGTTGTTTATCCCGCGTTTGTGTCTAGCTAGTTTAGATGTCTAGGCGAGCTTCCGAGCTCTAACTTGTTTGATCGACACATGTATTCACATGTCACCAACTACTTTGTAACTTGATCGAAACAATGTATTCATGTATGAGACTTATCTATATGTATTTGTTTCAATCTTGTTTTGTGAATTGTGTATTTATATATATAACTGTATATCTTATATCTATGTGTATATCTGCCTATAATATTGTATATAATCTGTATTGTATATCACCTGGCCCTGAAATTAAAAAAAAGACACACGTGGCGCACATGGCACAACTTCTGTGGCACACAGTTGAAGGAAATATGCCCTAGAGGCAATCATAGAGATGATTATATTTCATATGTATCCATGAGTTATTGTAATGTTCCTTGAATATCCATATCAGGCAACTTGTATTGATTGGAAATTATGTGAATTGTTTGTGAAACTCTTTACTTATATGGTTATTTAAGAGTTGTCCCTAGTCGGAGTTCATGTGAGGACACATGTGAATATTAGACTAGCACATAGATTGGTTGATGACTATGTTTCGCAAGTCATAGACATGGAGATGTCAAACCAATGATGTGGACACATGTTATGAACATGGGGTTGGACTGACCCAACTTGAGACTGGAAATTAGTTGCAGTTCTCTCTCTACACATCGTGTACGTTTTGTCCTTAGACCTGAGATTGTCGCATGTACTTGAGATGTGGATCGACCTACTTTGGGGCTATCAAACGCTGCACCGTAACTGGGTAGTTATAAAGGTGGCTTTCGGGTTTGTCCTGAAGCATGCTGCAAGGCATGGTCAATCAAGATGGGATTTTCCCCTCTCTACTTGAGAGAGATATCTCTGGGCCCCTCGAGTGATCGGATCCAGAAATGCATGGCCGTGCTACATAAGGTTAAGAGTTAACCTAGTAAAGGGATTCCGAATCGCAGTATCAAGAAAGGGAGGTCAGCTTAGAGCTAGACCAAATATCGTGAGGCAAAGGGAAAGACATGTACTAAACCTTGTGATGGTTCGTCCGATATGATCTTTGTATGCGTTTAGGAGTTGGCACGTCTTGCTAGAGGCCGCTACCAACTATTGATAGAATAAGTGTATTCGTGTCATGTCTATACGTATATGAACCTATAGGGTCACACACTTAAGGGGCTGGAATCCTAATGAGGATTGGATCCGAATTAGACCAGGCTTAGGGTACTAATGGGCTGCTAATGTAGAAGCCCACTAGGGACGCCTATATAAGAGAGGGTGGGGCGAGCTGACCAGGGTTAGACCTGAGACCTCAGATCATTCCCAGCCGCCACTCCTCACGCCTGTGTTGCATGTGCCAACCTAGAAGTCTGGCGTTTGATGCTTCCACCCTGTACGTGTGGATACCTCGGAGGCGCTGCATCTGTAGCGCTTGGACGAGCCGCGCAAGGGGAGCTGCTCGTGGGACGAGGACAAGGAGGAGACGTGGAACGTCTGCACTGCCTCGACGCGCTTCATCAATTCCGCAACTGCGCGTCTAGTGGTAATCCCGTGATTTATGACAACAGTAATCCTGGTATACGCGGTAGAAATTTTTTGATTGGCGCTAGTGTAGCTGTAAGATCCCTCGTTTGTAAAGGAAAAGGATCCCTGTGATTGCAATGCTAGTCCCTGGATCATTGCTAGCATCCACAGTTTAAGATGAAGTACACAGATACAAAGGTCATTTATTACATCCATTCCAGAGATAAAACATAGTCTTTTACAACTCAAGGCCAAGGCCTAATACAAGAGTTTGGAATAAGTAAATAAACATAAGTCTTCATCTTCATGTGCCACAGGCAAGCATGTGGAGTGTAGACTCATGACACCTAATCATCATCGGAGTAACCTGCAACATCACAAGTTACAGCCACAGTGGGTCAATACTTTGGAATAGTATTGGCAAGTGATACCTTAGTAAATTTTAGGTGGAGCATATTACTATATGCAATTTGGCTAAGTGTAGCTTGGCTTGCTTTGCTCAAAAATAGGTTTTTCCTATTAGTTGAAAACTCTATGTTTTTCTTTGTCAAAAACTTTTCCCAAGAAACCACCAATAGACATTGGGGTCCTTCACCCTTGTTCACCCACAAGTTTTACTTAGAAGTTGGAGTGATGAGATTCTTGATAGCTTCCATGTCTTGATGCTCAAGTTGTCCATTGCCATGGACTTGGCTAAGTACTTAGATTTTTCCATCTGCAGAGGTTGTGCACTTTCCCCACCAGACTTGGTTTCCCAAGACAGGACCTTTCCGAAGCCTTTCCTTAGACCAAATGGACGCGCTCCAACCTATCATTCCCACTACCACCAACTGTCCAAATGGCTAAGTTCAAGCAACTTATGTGATCCAGGCAGAGCCCATATTGCCAAGTGGCTGCACTATAAGCTTCTCAACACTTGGCCTCTAAAATCCCTTTGTGCCTGGGTGGCATACCACAAGTGAGATACGCAAGGTAAACCATGTCCATGGGACTTGTGTAACCACTCAACCAAAAACCACCATTCAAGTCCCAATCCACCCAGGTGATTCATTGACTTAGTTGTTTTATTAAGAAAAACATAAGTCAAAAGACTTAGAAATATTTTCATCATAGCATGTATATACTTTACCAACCCTTGTTTGCTGCTAGCTAGGCTAAGCATGGCATTGTAACTTAACTTAGGAATTTCCTAGCAATTCTATATCTACTTAGGATTTCCCAACATGGCATTTGGCAAAAATAATAACATGCAAGACTTAGAAAAATATTTCTAATGCTTGTATAAAACATAGGAATGGGAATATTCATGAAGTACCACTTGCCTTGGTAGTTGGGAGAGTATCACTCTTCACAATCACAATCACTAGCACCAAAGTCTACACAAAGAATAGTAGCACAAAATTACACACAATTCATATACAAACAAAAATATATATGCATGCATGCAAAAATGCTAAGTGATGATTTTTAAAATTCCACCAAGCAAGTGTATAGTACTGAATCATAACCAAGTCAAAAACTTGCTAAATCAAGCTTAGTTTATACCAAAACAAAATCCTAAACAACTTCTATACTCAAAATAGCCTTAAACAAGTTTCTTCAAATAAAGTCATTTTAACAGAAACTTTTCACTAAACACATTGCATAAACAAAAAGGGCTTGTCTCCCTGATTCCAACGGTATAAAATTTGCAAAAATCTAACGTGGGAAACAAAAGTTATAGGCTATTCAAATTTAAATCCAAATCTGTTTTAAATTCTGTTTTAAACTCAAGCGTTAGCCACGCGTCTTAATTCTATTGGTTGATACCGTTTCGCTCAGGATCACCCTCCCGCGCCGTCGGATCTACTTAAAACACACGGCTCAGATCTACCCATAACGATTCGTTAAGTGATCTAATCCTATACGCTGGATCCAGATCTGACGGCTCTGGATCAAACGACCAAAGCGGGGCGGCGCTGGCGGCGGCTACTAGCGGCGGTGACCTCTGTCTGCGGTGGCGCGGCGCTACAGGTCGTCCGGAGAGGCAGGAGGATGCTCACCAGGTTCGTAGCATCGAGGAGAAGCTCAACTTAGCAGCGGCTTGACGAGGGGCGCACGGGCACGGTCGCTGGGGCTCGTCGGAGTTGCGGGCGGCGTCTGTCGCTTGCTGCCGAGGTCGCTGTTGAGGCTCCGTGTCATGCTAGCACAAGGCAGAGGGTTTAGAAGATGCGCAAGTGACTAGCGAACAAGTTGGTAGCAAAGGGAAGGCAAGGGGCGCTCAGTTCTTACCGCTATTGCTCGCCGGAGTCGAGCGGCGGCGCTGGTAGTTGCGGGCGTGAACAGAAACGATGACCTGGGTCACGAGCAAGCAAACCAGAGGCGTTAGCAGATGCACAAGATCATGCTGGTTGTAGTGGTTTGAACGAGAGGCAACGGGGCGGTCTGAGCTTACCGTGATTCGTCGCCAGAGTGCGTCTGTCTGCGGCGGTGCAAGTGCGATTGTGGGCAGCCTGGTGGCGATGTGGAGGCGTTGAGTGAGGGCAAATGACCGCGGTGCAGAGGGGGTCATGTAGGCGAGAGGGGAGCGGCTATTAAGCGCGGAATCAAGTGCAATTAAGCGAGGAATCAACGCGGCAGTGATGGGCGGAGGAAACGGCCGGCGACGTGGTCGGGCGCGATTTGGGGAAGACGAGGGTGAGATGTCGAGGTCCACCAGTCAGCGAGTGAGACGGAGAGGGGGTGGGGTCCGAGTGTCAGTGCCTGTGTGGGTGCGTCTATGCGTGCGAGTGAGAGAGAGGGAGGCCGGGTGGGCTAACTGGGTCGGTTGTGCTGTTGGGCTAGATTAGGAGCGTCTCGCCCTTTTCTTTTCTTTAATCTTTTTCTTTTTCCAGAATGAATTTTAGGAATGGTTTTCAAATGAATTCAAACTCCATTTGAATTCAAAACTATTTGGGATTCTTGCAGTGTGCAACAGTCTCATTTCTAGGCATAAAACCATGGGGTCACTTAGAAAAGGCTTGGTCATTTTTGGAGAAACAAAATAACAGGGACTTTGCACTTGGTTTGCAAATGTTTGAAAAATGGTTTTTGAAACCATTTCCATTTTGTAAAGTTTGGTTCAAATTCCACACTCAAACCATTAATCAAGGGAGATAACAATTTAGGTTTAAAACATCCAAACTCTCAAATGGAGATGGCCATTTGATATAAGTTTGTTCACATAAAATGATAGCACTATGTGCAACTGTTTCCTGAAATGAGTTTTGAAATTGATCTCAATTCTATATGCATGAATGAATGATATGCAATCTTTGAAATCATGATTTTAGGGATGTTACAAATCTAACCCCCTTAAGGTGAATCTCGCCCTCGAGATTCGGATTGGCTAGAAAATAGGTGAGGGTGGTCCTTCCGAAGATCATCTTCTCTTTCCCATGTTGCTTCCTCTTCGGAATGATGATTCCACTGCACTTTGCAAAACTTGATAGTCTTTGTCCTTATGACTCTTTCTGCAGTCTCAAGAATTTTGATAGGTTTCTCTTCATAAGTGAGATCACTTTCTAGTTGAACTTCCTCCAAAGGTATAGTATCCTTCAAAGAAGTTTCCTCCATTTCTGGGTGACATTTCTTAAGCTGACTCACATGAAACACATTATGGACAGCTGATAGAGATTCTGGCAATTCAATTTCATAGGCAACCTCTCCTTTGCGACTTAAGATCTTGAATGGCCCAACATATCTTGGTGCCAATTTTCCTTTGACTCCGAATCTTTTTACTCCGCGAAGTGGTGACACTCTAAGATAGGCTCTATCACCCACTTCGTAGGTGACTTCTCTATGCTTAGGATCCGCGTAGCTTTTCTGTCGGGACTGTGTTATCTTCAACCTGTCCTTAACCAATTTGACCTTCTCTTCGGCTTCTTTGATAAGATCTGGCCCGAATAAACTTCTTTCTCCCACACCATTCCATAACAATGGGGTGGTACACTTTCTTACATAGAGAAACTCAAACGGTGCCATCTCAATGCTGGCTTGATAGCTATTGTTATAAGAAAATTCTGCGTAAGGCAGAATTTCATCCCAACTGGCTCCATAGTCTAAAGAACATGCTCTCAACATGTCTTCAAGGATTTGATTTGTTCTTTCTGTTTGTCCATCTGTTTGAGGATGAAAAGCGGTACTGAATTCCAACCTCGTTCCCAATGACTCATGTAGATGTCTCCAAAAATGGGAAGTGAATTGAGTTCCCCTATCAGACACAATACTCTTGGGCACACCATGTAGACATACAATTCTACTCATGTAGATTTTGGCTAACTTGGCACTTGTATAAGTTGTCTTCACGGGTATGAAATGAGCCACTTTAGTTAGGCGATCCACTACTACCCATATGGAATCATACCCTGACCTAGTCCTTGGTAGTCCGGTAATGAAATCCATACCAATCTTGTCCCACTTCCAATCGGGAATAGGTAGTGGTTGAAGCAAACCTGCTGGTTTCTGATGCTCCACTTTTACTCTACTACACACATCACACACAGCAATATGTTTGGCGATGTCCTTCTTGAGATTATTCCACCAAAATCTTTCTTTAATGGCCATGTACATTTTGGTGTTACCCGGGTGAATAGAATATGGAGAGTTGTGTGCTTCCTTCAAAATCAGTTTCCGCAATTCCGGATCTTGTGGAACACAGATACGTTTCCCATGCCATAAAGTACCTTGTTCGTTTTCATGGAAATTTTTAGCTTTTCCTTGGCCAATCTTTTCCTTAATCCCTTCAATTTCCTTATCAGTCTTCTGGGCTTCTTTGATGTTGTCCAACAAAGTGGGTTGAACTTCCAAAGACATGAGATATCCTTCAGGCACAATCTCCAATCTGAGTTCTCTGAATTGGGTACACAAATCATCTGGCAATTCTCCTTTGGTAAGGCCATTCACAAATACCTTACGACTTAGAGCATCTGCTACAACATTTGCTTTACCGGGGTGGTACTGCAAACTTAAGTCATAGTCTTTGATAAGCTCTAACCATCTTCTTTGCCTCATATTGATTTCTTTCTGGGTGAAGATATACTTCAAACTCTTGTGATCTGTGAACACTTCACAACGCTTTCCCAAGAGGTAGTGTCTCCATGTTTTGAGTGCATGGACGACAGAGGCTAACTCTAAATCATGAGTAGGATAGTTCACTTCATGAGTTTTGAGTTTTCTCGAGGCATAAGCTACAACTTTTCCGTCTTGCATAAGTACGGCACCTAAACCTTGATGAGATGCATCACAATATACCTGGAAATCCTTTTCCAAATCTGGTAGACATAAAACTGGTGCTGTCACAAGTCTTTTCTTCAACTCCTGAAAGCTGACTTCACAACCTTCAGACCAAGCAAACTTCTTGTCTTTCTTTAACAATTCAGTCATGGTCTTAGCTACCTTAGAGAAATTCTCAATAAACCTTCTGTAGTAACCTGCTAAGCCAAGGAAACTACGAACTTCTTTCACGAACTTGGGAGATTCCCATTCAGTCACCGCTGAAACCTTAGCAGGATCAACTGCCACACCATCCTTTGTCATAACATGACCAAGAAAACCAACTTCCTCTAACCAGAACTCACACTTGCTGAATTTGGCATAAAGTTTATGCTCTCTTAATTTCTCAAGTATCAAACGCAAGTGTCCTTCATGTTCTTCTTTGCTCTTGGAGTAGACTAAGATGTCATAGATGAAAACGACAACGAACTTGTCAAGGAATTCCATGAACACTTTGTTCATCATATTCATGAAGTATGATGGAGCATTGGTCAAGCCAAAAGGCATTACGGTATACTCATACAATCCATACCTTGTGGTGAATGCTGTTTTAGGTATGTCTTGCTCTCTTATCTTGAGTTGAAAATAGCCTGACCGGAGATCAATCTTTGAGAAAACACAAGCTCCTTCTAGTTGATCAAACAAGTCATTGATTCTAGGCAAAGGATATTTGTTCTTGATAGTTACCTCGTTGAGTGAATGGTAATCTATGCATAACCTTTGACTTCTGTCTTTCTTCTCCACAAACAAAACTGGGGCTCCCCAAGATGAAGAACTAGGTTGAATAAATCCTTTCTGCAACTATTCTCCTAGTTGCTTCTTGAGTTCTTTCAGTTCATCAATTGATATTTTATATGGTCTCTTTGCTATTGGTACAGAACCCGCACTGGTAGAAAAGGGCCCATGCGTCCCGGTTGGTAAGGGCCATTAGTCCCGGTTGCCCAACCGGGACGGGGCAATCGGGACTAAAGCTCTAACCTTTAGTCCCGGTTGCCCCACCAACCGGGAAAAATGGGGCACACGTGGCGGCATCAGAGCGCGAGGGGGGGTGGAGCATTAGTCCCGGTTCGTAACACGAACCGGGACTAATAACCTGCTGCCGCGGCAGAGTTTTGGCCCATTTCACTGCCGCGGCAGAGAATTCATTTTGGCACATTTTGTTGCCGCGACAGCATTTTCGCCACTTTTTGTGCCACGGCAGAGAATTCATTTAGGTTGTTTTATTGTTTATTTAGTGTTTTGCACTTATCAATGAAGGAACCTTATATTACACAAGATCATCATGACAACATTACATTCAATACACGGATCGAGTTCATGCACTACATACAAAAGTTGCTATTCGATGCTACCGGCCAATTTCTTGAAAGTTGCTATTTTTATAATTCCTATTGTCTATACACAGCCGAGTAGTATTCCCCTTGTGTGTTTAGGACTTCTGCATCCAAGAATCCCGCCAATTCCTCCTGAATTGCTCGTACGCGATCCTTTGGCAGAAGACCGTCCCGTAGACGTTCGATCTGATTTAAAAAAGGAGTCAGCCTATATGAATATGAAACTAAACACAATTTGATTGTAATTAAAAACTATAGAAATTGTTTACGTACGTGGAGTTGCTCTAAATTTCTGCCCTTCTCATCGCACGTCTGCCGGATGAACTCGCATACATAGTATCCACATAGATTATTACCTGGTCCCTGCGTCAGGCACTTTACAAGAACCGAGTTCAATCAAAATAATAATCAAGCATGATAATAACTGTATCAAAACTAGAATCAAAGAGATGCGCGGATATAGCTAGTGGTGCTTACATTTAGTGGTTGAAATGTAAGCTCCTCTTTCCAAACACCCCTAGCCTTCTTGGTGAACCGTTTCCAAGCGCTGCCCGGCGTAGAAAACGAATAAAATAAGTTATTAAGTACTTGATATCATAAAATTCACGAACGTTGCCGATATAGTGTCGTAATGATTAGAATTACCGCTGGAGAAGTATCTGCATGTCCTTCCACGTCTCAAGGGGTTTATGTTTCGAGTCCATGACTAGTACACGCCCTTTGTCAAGTTGAATGATTAACAGAATATAGTGGAAGCTGCAAATGCATAACTAATCAATTATATACTTAACATCGAGTAAGCGAAATAGAAAGTGTATACAAGACAATAACACTCACTCGAAGTTGTAAGGAAATAGTATTTCCCTTTTGGTTTCTTGAAACCTTAATGCGTGTACTATATTATCCTCCGTATCCTGGGGGCTTATTTTGAGATTAGCTTCATGATCCCAATATGGGTAAATGAAGCCAATGTCATAGATTTTTCCTCTGCTGCATTCGAGAATCTTCATTCTGCATATTACAGTATGATTATATACATGCAATAAACAAAATAATATAGCTGGAGACTAAATTAATTACAGAATTAGTACTTACAGACAATAGGCACTGATGATCGATTTGTCCAAGGCGTCTTGATTGAATAATTGAAATAGTTCATCAAATTCAATGGATATCATGTCATCCTTATCTTTCCCATGATGCTTTTTTGTAACCCTCAGCACTATCTAGTTAGCCCCGGCCCTTGTGGCATGCATGTACCAGTTATGCAATCTTCGCATTTTTGTTGGAAGATTGTTTACCTCCTCAGGTTTGATGAGAGGTTTTCCGTACTGGTATTTGTATGCTACTTCACTCACGGGGAAGAACTCTAACTGGGATAAGTACTGGGCAATACTCATACCTTGAGCAGCGGCAGCTTCTCCGTATTGTGCAACTACCTCTGGATCTGCTCTTCGGCCCCATATTTGCTCGACCCCACATTGGTTTGAGAAATCACCTTGAGAGGGGCGCAAGTCTGTTTTGCTTGTTCTCCGAGCTGGGCAACAGATTTCCCGCTTGCATCAGTACTGCTCTTCGAGGCTTTTTGTGTCGCATGTGACTTGAGAATATAACGCTCATAGTCTGATGACAGCTTTGGCTCGGGTTGATGAAGATTCTTTAGCATTTTCAACACTTTGGCTTTTTCTTCTTTGGTGCTGGGGAACTCTGGCTCTTTCGGCCGCCTCAGCTTAGCGAAAAACGCTGTCGTTTCCGCATCAACGATCGCCGTAGTCTCCTCTTCAGTACAGTCATAAGCTCTCTTGGGAGGAACCGTTGGTACTTTTGGAAGAGGCTCTTGTTTACGTTTCGGCGATCGCTTACGACGCACAGTAGCGATCCGCTTACGCTTTTTATCCTCAGGCGCCGGCGATGGCTCCCGCGGTGATGGCTGCACCGGAGATTGGTGAGGCGACGGAGCCGGGTGAGGCGACGAAGACGGCTGCCGCGGCGGCGACGACCTCGCTGGAGACGGGTGAGGCGGCGGCGAAGATGGCCTTGGCGTGTGATTTCGAAGCACGATACAATCCTTCGGAGAATGGTGACATTTTTTGCGTCACCCAGCACAGTCACATCCCCTTCACCAGCAGGGTAGTGAAGATCCAAAACCTCAAAGGTGGGCATGATTTCATCCACTCCGACAACAGCGTAGCCCTCTGGAACCGGACGACAGTGGTAAGTTGGTGTGGGTCCAATTGGTAAGGCATAGCCGACCGCCACCTTCATTGATATGTTCACAACTTTGACATGTAGCTCGCAGTGTGTCATCTCTGTGATATCATCCACTGGGTAGCCAACAGGAGCCATCGTCGGTGCATCATCGTCATCGCCATTGTCATCACCCGGGACCTCGGTGGAAGCCACACTGCTTTTTCGATTATTCGATAGGCCGGTAGCATCGAATGCAGTGTGCTGCTGAGATGGGCCGGTAGTACTTTGCTCTTTAAGTGTGTTAATTTCATCTTGTTGTTGCTTTAATCATTCTTCAATTAAACGCATTCGCTCTTTCTGACTTTCTGCTTCAACTTTCGCCCTGTCCTTACTCCTCACTACTAGGAAAACGGCTATAGGTAATCAGCACATCCGTGGCTCACATGGTTGAAGTGCCCCACGGCTAAAACAGGCGTGGCTCACCTGTGGGCAGTGCCCTACTAGTAACTAGAACAACCGTGGCGCACATGACTATAGTGCGCCACAGATGTGTGTGGGCCAGGGCCCTGTTGGCCGCACGCCAAACATCTGTAGCGCACTACAGTCATGTGCGCCACGGTTGTTAGTGTCATCTGTGGCGCACATGGGGGGGTGCGCTACGCCTAAGCGCACGCCCCCCTCTGCTGTGAAACGGCCACAAACATCTGTGGCGCACTCGGCCTAGTGCGCCACAGGGAGTAGGATCATCCGTGGCGCACATGGCATGGTGCGCCACAGATTTTTGTACTCCCTATGGCGCACTAGGGCCGTGTGCGCCACGGATGTGTCGATTTTTTTAGGACAGCACTTTATGTGCACATGTGTGACCACACATCCACCACCCCACACTTCACTTTCCCCTTCTTCTTCCTCCTTAGATCTAGTCGGGATCTTCTCCTTCCCACCTCAATTTCTCCACCCATTCACCATTTTTAGCATGTAAAACTTGCTTTGGATGTTACATAAGTAATAGAGGAGGTCTCCGGTCTCTCATCTCCTTCTCCGGTCGACGCGCGCACCTCTCCTTTCCATCTTTTCTCGCGATCGGTCTCTCATCTCGGTAAGTTGTCCATGTAAGGATGTGTTCATGTGTATATGGATGATGTGCTCATATGTATGTAGATGATCGATGCTCATGATGTGTGTATGTGGAGAGGATGGTCATATGTGTGTGTGTATATGGAGAGTATCGATGATGCTCATGCATGTGCGTATGGAGAGGATAATGATATGTTCATGTGTGTATGGATCGGTCTCGATCTCTCTCTTGTGTTTGTATGTGAACAAGTTGCCATTTGTTTTGCCAAAATGTTGATTCATTTCCATTTTGGCAAGACTTTGGCATTTCGCAAAGGTCCTAATTTTAGGATAGGTCATACCGAAATTTTCTATCGACCATTGCATGCATGCATTCATTATGTGGTTCTAATAGACTTCAAAATTGTACCGTGTACACCGTGCAGGCAAAAATGGTCCGCATAATGAGCGAAGGCATTGTGGCTAGATTTTTGAAATGTGCGACAGCCGACATGATACGAAATAACAAGACAGATATAAGATGTTCGTGCAGAAGATGCAAACTCAACTGGGTGATCGACCCAGATTCCGGGAATCTGCAGGCACACCTGCTCTGCCATGGTTTCATGGATGGATACACTCGTTGGATAAGCGATGACGTAGATGATGAAGACGGTGAAGGTGGCCAACATGACGATGATCATCATCACGGCGAGAACGGGCGAGATGATGAAGAGTCTCCTGGAGATGGTGAAGGTGCGGAAGCAGACCGGTATGATGATGATCTAGATGCCGGAGGAGCAGACGACGATGGAACAACGTCAGGCTGGGTGCGGGACCCTTATGTGCAAGAGCTGCTTCTCAAGCAGACGAGTAACGCCAGGGCTGCCGCTAGAGAGAAAGCCAAGCTTGCGCAACTTGAGAAAGACGCGGTTACTCCATTGTATGAAGGATGCAAGCCCGATGATACCCGGTTGAATGTAACGCTCAAGGCTATGGAGATGAAGGCAAAGCACAAATTGAGCGACGCAAGCTTCGACGATATGATGGCATTCTGGCACGATCGTCTCCCGGAGGGGAACACATGTCCAACTAGTATCGAGGATGCCAAGAAAATCGTCTGTCCTCTTGATCTACCGCATGTTAGATATCACGTATGCATCAACG
The DNA here is from genome assembly GCA_916181665.1 of Avena sativa. NCBI lineage: Eukaryota > Viridiplantae > Streptophyta > Magnoliopsida > Poales > Poaceae > Avena > Avena sativa. Next base: position 102,924,258 of record OV702285.1, on the reverse strand, counting down.
GTTGCATCATTTATCGGGGCGAGGACGCGGAGAAAACCACATGTCCGGTGTGCGGCGTGAGTCGATACAAGAAAGGGAAGAAAGCACCTCGAAAAGTGGTATGGTACTTTCCTATCACTCCTCGTCTGCAGCGCTATTTCGCGGACCCTAAGGAAGCGAAGCTCATGCGATGGCATGCGGAAAGGAAGAAGCCAGGAGATGATGATGACCCCAAAAAGGATGAGCTGCTGACCCACCCTTCAGATGCTAGCCAGTGGAAAGCATTGGACCTCGAATTCCCAGAATTCGGTGGAGATTCGAGGAACATCAGGCTTGGTGCGAGCACCGATGGACTCAATCCGTTCGGTAGCCAGAGCAGCACGCACAGCACTTGGCCCGTGTTTGTATGGATGTACAACCTCCCTCCATGGTTGTGCATGAAGAAGAAGTACATACAAATGAGTATGCTAATTCAAGGGCCGAAACGACCTGGTACCGACATCAATCTGTATCTCGGGCTGTTGAAAGAGGAGCTAGCCACGTTATGGGAATCTGGAGCCAATACTTACGACGCCGTCGCACAAGATTATTTCACTATGAGAGCCGCGTTGGTCACTACGGTGCAAGACTATCCAGGTTGCGGGTATATCTCGGGGAAGGTTATCCAAGGATTCTGCGCATGCGTTAGGTGCATGGATAACACAAGCTATCTCCAACTAGAATGATCCATGGAGAAAACGTGGAGACCTGTTCGATGGCAAATCAGACACCCGAGGAATCCCAGAGCGTAGGAGCAGCGAAGAAGTGGAAGAGTTGCTGAAAAACTGGAAAGATTGTCCTAAGCCTCGAAAGAAGCGAAAGAGGCAGCAACAAGACAACCCGCTGATGAAGGTATGGAAAACAAGGTCTGTTTTCTAGGAGTTGACATACTGGAAGTTTCTCCGCACGCCTCATAGCCTCGACATCATGCATATCACGAAAAACGTGTGCGAGAGTCTGGTCGCCACCATAATCAACATGCCAGATAGGACAAAAGATGGTCCGAAAGCAAGGCACGACCTGATATGCTTGGGTATCCGGAAGGAGCTTCACGGAGGACGCACTACTCCTGATGATCAGGAAGATGACGATGATCATGAGTCGGAGACGACACAAGGTCGTCGGAAGGGTAAAAAGTTCAAGAAGAACGAATATTACTGCCCTCCTTCTTGCTTCACTCTAAGCCAGGATGAGATCAAACAGTTTTTCAAGTGTCTTCTAGGAGTCAAATTTCCTTACGGCTACGCGGGCAAGATAAGCAGATACCTAGACGAGGCGAAGAAGAGGTTCAGTGGCATGAAGTCTCACGACTGTGTCGTGCTAATGACGCAGGTACTTCCGGTCGCACTAAGAGGGATAATGGACGAGCACGTCCATGAAACGTTATTTGGCCTATGAAAGTTTTTCGACGTCATCTCTAGGAAGTCGATTGGCTTGAATCAGCTCGGAAGGCTACAGGAGGAGATCGTGGTGATACTATGTGAGCTTGAGGTCTACTTCCCACCCGCATTCTTCGACATTATGGTGCATCTGCTGGTCCATGTCGTGGAGGACATCGTACAACTCGGGCCGATGTTCCTCCGCAGCATGATGGCGTTCGAAAGGATGAACGAACACATCAAAGGATACGTTCGCAATAGGTCCCGTCCAGATGGAAGCATAGCCAAGGGATTTCTGGCCGAAGAGTGCATCTCTTTCTGCATGAATTATCTAGACATTGAGAACCCTGTCGGTCTTCCCGTCAACAGACACCTTGGCAAGATCGACGGATCTGGTCACCGAGAGGGTCGTCGCATACTGCATGCAGACTTCGATTTTCGACGCGCAGACTTTGATCGAGCAAACCTCGTCGCGCTACAGCATTTAGAACTGGTCGATCCTTGGGTACAGAAGAACAAAAGATTAATCGAGAAGAAGTACAGTGACCGGGGCATACAGAGGACGCAGGGAGAAATAATCAAAGAGCACAACTCAGATTTCACGCGTTGGTTTAGGCAGACGCTCCTTGATAATCCCCCGCGCTCGCATTCTTCTGACACGGAAAAGATCATATTCACCTTGTCGCAGGGACCGATGCAAAACCTGGTGACCTATCAGGCGTATGATATCAATGGCTACACATTCTACACGGATGAAAAGGACAACAAGTGTGATTATCAGAACTCAGGCGTAACGTCGGAATTCTACACCGATGACAACGTGAAGGAAAGATTCTACGGAAGAATCGAGGAGATCTGGGAGCTCGAATACTGTGGATAAAAGGTGCCGATGTTCCGTGTCAGATGGGCAAAGAGCGTCGAAAGAGAAGACCGGTATTTCACAACCATGGTTATACCCGAAGCAGCCAAATCCAAGGCCGCCGGTGCAAACGTGGCCGCGAAAAATGAACCGTGGGTATTGGCTACCAAAGTGGACCAATGTTTTTTCATTACCGACCCGACAAAGCCTAGCCGTGTTGTCGTGAGGAGAGGAAAAAGAAACATCATCGGAATGGATGGAGTCGCCAACGAGCAAGACTTGACCAGTACGGCGATCCAAAGATTGAAGATGACGACGACTATGATGCAGCAACATACATCACAAGAAGAAAAAAGGACAACACTACCCAAAAAAGATAGCCCGTTCGAAAGAAGAAACATTAAAGTGCCGGGGCTAAATTATTCAACCGCGACAAAGAAGGGAACAAAGATTGTAAAACGCTAGCTCAAAAAATATTGTAAAACGCGTGGTCGAAAAAGATTGTAAAGTGCGGGTGGTCGAGTAGGGCCGTGCCCGATTCATATTATTATGGACAAATTATTATAAAATTTAGTTATACTTTAAATCATATTATTTGTACCGCTTTTATGACATATATTATCACTTTTGGGAATTTTTGGAACATTTAAAAGTATTTATAAAATAAAAACAAAACAAATATGACATATATTAGCACTTTTGGGAATTTTTGGAACATTTAAAAATATTTTTAAAATAAAAACAAAAAAAGGGGGCACCAGGATTCGAACCTGGGTGCTCTGAAGTTTAGAATAGAGCAGTGGGCAGAACCAGTGGGATAGGATAGTGATTCTGTTAGATAGTGGGACGCTCCTTTCTTATACAATTGTTGGGGGAGATAGGCGTAGCGCACTCTGGCATAGTGCGCTACGGAATATGTAGCGCACTATGCCAGAGTGCGCTACGCGTATCTGTGCCTTATCCACTTTCACGCAGGCACACGTCGGCCTCATCCCCATTCTCAACCGCGCCCACCGCCGCCGTTGTCGATCCCGATCCCGAGCCCCCGCCGCCGCTCTCTCCATCCACCGTCTCGCCAGCCGCTGTCGCTCGAGGAGGAGGCCGTGGAGCAGGAGCAGGAGGAGGCCCGCCGCCGCTCGAGGAGGAGGCCCGCCGCCATCGTCGTTCGCCCGCCTGCCCGCCAACGTCGTCCTCATCTCAGAGGTCAGCGTCGCCCCTCCCCTCTCTCCCTCTCTCTCCCTCTCTCCCTCTCTCTCCCCTCTCTCCCTCTCTCCCTCTCTCCCCTCTCTCCCTCATCTCTGTGTTGGTAATGGTTTCTGTTAGATGCAATTTCATTAGCCAAACAAATCATCCCAGCCATTCCCATATAGCAGGAGTGTTCTTCAAACCTGAAGACTTCAAACCTCTGTACGGCATTCTGACATGACCACAATGTATAGCTCCTTATTGGTTGGTGGTTTGATGTCACGGATGGCTTGGCCCTGTTCGCTATTCCTGAGCTGCGGATAATAACTCGGGTTTCCTGTCAGAGCAAACAAGCATTTGACATGGTATGATGTAGATTGCGGTGATGACGATAAACCCGACATGATAGGTGGTGATATGCTGTAAATTTTGTAAATAGAATGATCCCTGTAGCTAATTTTTTCTCTTGAAAACAGTTTTCAGTTTTGTTGGTGAACTCATTGTGTGCCCATGTAGCTTCTTCTGATTCTATTGAGATCTGATTTCTTGGAATGGTATTGGACATTTAGTTGTTTTGCGGTTATTAGATGCTATTCATCCTGAGAATGTTCTACAGCAGCTAAACTCAGTCTGTTGCTCGTGACTACTCATCTTATTGATATTAGAGTAGGGAGTACTGTGAGCTGCAGGTGTATGCAGCTTGCAGCCCCTGTAAGATTCCTGATTAGTTTTTTATTTTTTATGATGGCTGTAGAGCTGAGAGTCTGCTATTGCAGACTGGAAGACAAAGTGTATGTGTACTTATTTATTACAAGGGCTTAGCTATGGATCTGCTACGCAGCATTGCAAGCTGGAACGAAATGGACACTTGAGCTCATTGCCTCTGTGTTGGTAATGGTTGCTGGCAACTGAATTTGGTAGGATACCTTGCCCACTTTCTTTAGCACTCTGAATGGTCCATGCCATTTTGAGGTTAGTTTCAAAGCATTCCTTAGGCCCAATGATGTCTTAGGGTAGGGCTGCATCTTTAGGTATACAAAGTTTCCTACCTCAAATGATCTCTCAGTTCTGTGAGTTTCAGCAAACTTCTTCATCTTGTTTTGAGCTTTCAATGGGTTTTTCTATAATATTTTGAGCATATGATCCTTTTGCCGAATAGTGACCTGATCTATTATATAGTAGACCCTGAAACCACTCAGGCATCTTAATATTTCTTTTTAACTGCATATAGTAGCCAGCCTAAATTGTTATTGTTTATACATCTGTGGTGGTGCTGTTGTCTATACTAAAACCTAAAACCTGAAACCTGTCTAGAGTAGTGGTGCTGCTGTCTATACTGAAACCTGAAACTGCTGAAACCTTTATGCTTGCTGCTGTGTGTACTATTTGTGAAACCTGTGTGTACTATTTGTGCAAACCTGTGTGTACCATTTATTGTGTGCTAGCTATGCTGGCCATATATATGCAGGTTCTTGTATGAAATGAGTCCCGATTTTTGCCGGAATGTTGATTAACTTCCGTTTTGGCAAAAATCGGGTACTCCTAGTTTATGAAAATTAGCAAAGGTCATGCCAGATTTTTCCGTGCATTTAACCAATTATTTGTTTTTTATTAGTGCAAAGATGTGTGACAACGACGAGGCTGGATGTTCTAAGCGCATCAGCGCTGAAGGAGAACTCAGACCTCCGAATAAACAATTGACATTCTGGGAGGCGGCCCAGCGTCTAGAAGACGATGAAGAATACCATCCCCAGGAGAGCGAGGATGATGAGATGGAAGACGCGGAGGAAGAAGCCGAAGGAACGGCGGACGATGAAACCAATGATGGCGGCGAGGGCACAGGGAGTGGTAGCAACCCTCCTAAGAAGAAGAAGAAGAAGCCGAAGGACCGGCGCCCGAACACGGTCGGCACGGTCAGGGAGGAAATTACCGAAGTGAGCCCATCAGGGGTTCCTTTGGAGCCCGCCCTTGTCGTCAAAGGGTACGGTGGGCAAGTGGCGGCGATCACCCGGACAACCATCTCGATCAACACCGAGAATCTCCGGCATAAAGATAATGGCCACTTGCGCACACTCCTCTTCGAGAAGCTGCACGCAAGATACAAGTTCCCCGCTAAGTATCAGAACACAAATTATCATGGGAACGAAGTAAACAAATCCGCCCTCACAAAGATGAGCACCGCCCTGGCCAGCTGGAGAACCTGGATAAAGAAGAAGATCTATAAAGAAGGCAAAAGTCTCGAGGAGATCCAGAAGATTGACCCGCAGATCACCGAAGATCAGTTCCGGGAGTTCAAGGAGAGGTGTGAATCCGAAAGAGCCCTGGCCAATAGTAATCGGGGAAAGGTGCTGCAGGCGATGAATATAGGTCATCACCATCTCGGATCTGGTGGATACAGAACCGCGGAGGCCAAATGGAATAAGGAGGACGAAGAGTATAGATCCAAGGGGATAGAAAACCCCTTTGCTAAATTCGAACCCGGGCAGGTTTGAAACTTCATCAGGGCCCGTTACCATGTGGACCCAAAAACCAAACAACTCACCGCGGATCCTGCGGTGAAGGAATTCGAGGAAATTGTGGTAAGTATAATCTAATTACCGCGGATCAACACGATTGCAATCTAATCGATGATCTAAATGATTCACTGTTACTTCTTCTGCAGGAGGAGGAAATTGTTGCTAGTCATGGATCCCAGGGTTCCTCATCCCAGGGGTCGACGGCGGCCACCCGGTGGGATAACCCTTTTAACAGGGCGATGAACCGGGCCAAGAAAATAGAGCCGGTTACGAAGAATCCGTCGTTGGCTGGCCGTCTGGCCGGCCTCGGGGGTAAGAATTGGGTGGATCATTTTGGTCCACCGCCGAGGACGCATGTGGCGCCGTCGGGAAGGAGCGAGGAGGAAAACCGAGAGGTTCAGGAACTTAAGGCACAAGTGGCGCGGATCCCGCAGATCGTCCAAGACAACCTGGCAATCACCCTCACGTCCTTCCTGCCTACCTTGGTGGAGTCAATAGCGAACTGGAGTGCGGGTGGTCGAGTAGGGCCGTTTCCGATTCCAAGCATGGTCAGCAGCCACTCGAACAACGCGGCGCCGACGAATCAGGCGAACTACGTGTTCGTGACTCCGCCCGCTAGCACCGTGGCGCCGCAAGTGTTGGTGACTCCCCTGCCATCACCGCGGCGCCGGAGTACATGTTGGTGCCCCCCTGCCGTCGTCGCGGCGGCACCGGAGCTCCAAGCACCCGTCGGTAGGGAGAATACACCGGCGGCCAGCACCGCGCCATCAAGCAGCCCTTCCGTCTCTTGCACGCCCGTCGCCGTATGCGGTGCGTCGACATTAGCCGATCTCGACGCCATCACGGTAAACAAATTGATTTAATTACCGCCTTTCATGCCATCTATTACTCTTATGGCAACTCGCTCTGACGACGCCGTACATGTTTTCCGCAGACGGATGTTCCTTGCACTCTCTTATGCTACGTGAACAACGAGCTGAGGGATGTTGCCAAGGGTACCATCGTTCAACCCTTGCAGCGCACGTTCCACTCAAAGCCGATGCCAGATAGCGTGCACAGGGTTAAAATTAGTCGGGTGCTAAGGGGCTGCGACGACCTGGAACCTCCCATTCAACCCCCAGGAGCGGATGAAGAAGAGCCGTATGTCCTCAGAAGTTGCTTCGGCTTATTCTTGCTATGGCCAAAGAGCATGATCCGTTTGGGGACGGCGGGGGCCATCACGCCACAGACAACAGCACCGCCTGTCGTGCCAGCGACAAGCGGTGGCAAGGCCCCCTTACCACCCTCGCCGTCACCTCCACGCGGTGGGTCGGATGATCATGTTGATGATATGCACATGGTGTAGGATCCGGCCGAGGACGATGAAGACTGGAATGATCACTTCTTCAGCACTCAGTTTGGCAACGAAGAAGACCTAGCTGGTGGCCCCACAGAGAAAGCCACTATCACCAAGCGTCTGTTTGGTTCTCAGGAGAAGCCTCCAGCTTGCGCCTTTATAGAGCCAGCTGATACAACCAACCGGCCCTTTATTCTAAGCCCTGACACACTACATAGGGCGGCCACGGTGCTCAGATTGCGGTGCCTTCCCGCTCTCCAAAAGGAAAAAAGGGCAGGAAAAGAAAATCTAACAGCTCGAGCCAGCTGGTGGCGTCAACAACTGCGAATCCGATCAGGTTTCGGGACGGGCCACCAAGACCCGAGGGAATTATGTGGAGGATTCATGTGGCGGGTGAGCCCATGCTACCTAAGAATTTGCGGAAGCTCGCCAGTTCGGAACTGCAGAGTGTGCATGACGGCGTGCTGACGATAGAGAGACGCCTTCTATCGGAGAAAGATCCCTCGCACCCGGTATTCGTGGTTAAGGTGCCACCAGGCTTGGGCTTCGTCGACAATGCCCCTGCGGATCTGTTCTTCCTACGGTTCGACGACATCTTCAATATGTTCCACCTATACCCGCTGCACTATACCATGGTCCGTCTATTTTCTCTCAGCCTGGCCATGCAGATCATTAGAGAGAACACACCGGGCATCGCTATAGTGGACCCCTACTACATGCGTGACGGCTGCTTGGGTTCCCCCGCCGAACGACGTATCGTGGCCTCGTACCTAAAAAGAATCCTCGTGGCGAACAAGACAAAGGAATACATTCTCGTGCCCTACTTTCCCGAGTAAGTCGTTATTCACTCGCCACCGTCGATTGGCTTTATTAGATCATCATCATTCTTTTTCCAACACATTCCATTTGAATTTTTTGCGCAGAGATGAACACTGCACGCTCATCTCCTTATCGCCGAAGCATTCCCACGCCACGTATTTCGACTCGGGGAGTCTAGAAAAGAAGAAAAACTATGACAAGATCAAGGAAGTTCTGGATGATGCTCTCGCTGGCTTTGCCTCGACGGAAGGCACCACCTTCGTGCGTACGAAGGTCAAGTTCGGCAGGCACGTCTTCAACCACGTAACGGAGTTCCCCTGCGTGAAGCAGCCGGAAAACAGTAAGAAGGAAGCCTACTACGCACTCCATCACATGAGGGCGTTCCTACTTGACCAGCAAAATTCTACGCTGCCAGATCATCTCAAACAGTGGGCCGAAGCAAAGGCCAAGATCAATGATTCGGATATTAGACAAGAGATGTATCGCATCCAGCAGCAGTTTGGGGCAATCATCTTTCGTGATGTCATGACTTCGGGGGGGATCTTCTACGGAGGAAATATCCCGAATAACCGTGACATAGAAGATCGCCTAGAGATGCAGGGTGACTATAGGAAGTTCATGACGAGACAGGGCGTCCTCCCGTTCCCTAAGCCGAGCCAGAAGGCTTGATGTTGGCCTAGTTGTAGTTACAAACTATAGATGACCTTTCTGTGTGTGTGTGGACGACAAGTGAACTTATTTTGCTTATTATTATATATCAATCAATGCTTGGTTTTTTTGCTTACTCTTTGGTCCTTTGCTCATTTTGGTCCTTCTTTTTTTCCTTACTCTTTTTTCGAGAATAATGCCGATGATTGAAATGTCGTGGCACACTATGTATGTGAATGTGCTACGATGGGATTGTACGCCTTGTGCTATGCACAAGTCCAGGTGTTGTGCATCCTACTTGGCGTACGGTTCCATCGTAGCATATTCCTGTGTCCAACGACCTATGTATATATATGAGGCATGCTTTTTGAGTTACTTTGGTCTTTTTCGAGAATAATGCCGATGATTGAAATGTCGTGGCACACTATATGTGAATGTGCTGCGATGGGATTGTTCGCCTTGTGCTATGCACAGGTCCAGGTGTTGTGCATCCTACTTGGCGAACAGTTCCATCGTAGCATATTCCTGTGTCGAACAACCTAGTTATATATGAGGCATGCTTTTTGAGTTAGGAGTACTTTCTATAAGTGTATCTTCATATGCGACTTTAATTATATATGTTTTTTTTCAATAATCGGTTAATTATTATTGTCAACTTATAGATGACGTGGTACGTCGTGTACAAGGGACGGGTTCCCGGAGTCTACGATGATTGGGAAGACTGCCGGAGACAGGTGCACCGTTTCAGCGGCAATAGCTACAAAGGGTACAACACTATGGCGGAGGCGGAAGCTAGATACCCGCGCTATCTAGCGGGAGTTAGGACAAGGAACCGGATGAAGACCTACACCTTCGTCGCGGCGGTGATCATGCTTATCTTCTTTGGTTATTTATCCCGCGTTTGTGTCTAGCTAGCTAGTTTAGATGTCTAGGCGAGCTTTCGAGCTCTAACTTGTTCGATCGACACATGTATTCGCATGTCACCAACTACTACTTTGTAACATGATCGAAACAATATACTAATTAACTTAGACTATGTATTCATGTATGAGACTTATCTATATGTATTTGTTTCAATCTTGTTTTTCATATTGAGTATTTATATATATAATTGTATATCTTGTATTTGTGTGTGTATATCTGCTGTAATATTGTATATAATCTGTATTGCATATAATATGGCTCGGAAATTAAAAAAAAAACAAAAAATACATCTGTGGCGCACATGGTCTACCTTCTGTGGCGCACTACACCTAAAGCGCACTATGGAAGTTTAGTGGCGCACTAGGTAGTGCGCCACAGAAGATCCCAGGAGTAGCGCACCATCCCAAACTTCTATGGCGCACTAGGAGGTGCGCTACGCCTATCTCTACACAACCGTGGCGCACTAGGCAGTGCGCCACGGCTGAGAGATAGCCGTAGCGCAAGGCCCGTGGCGCACTGCTAGTGCGCCACGGATGGGCATTTCGGGTGCACCACTAACAGCCTGTTTCCTAGTAGTGCCTCTGACGGCTTCTATCAGGATATTTCTTCCTCTCTTCGGGAAACCCAGTCCTCCATGATTGGGAGCCTATTGTGCCTCGTGTTCGTCCATCATGTTCCTTATTTCCAAGGGCGAGTGTGAGCTCATCATTCTCTCTATCGGGAATGAAGTCCCCATCTTTAACAGCCTTTACTGCTTTTCTGATCCTCTCGATTGGCAAGGGGTCTTCTTTATGTCGTATGTTATATATACACCTCCCTTCCGAGTCCAACGTGCCCCCATGCCCGTAAAACCAATTCCTTGCACGTTCTACCCAATCGTCTATCTCTAGGGTGATCTTTTTATCACGCAGTTCCTGCTCAAGTTTCTCCCACTTAGGAATGCCAACCCTGTAGCCACCTTCCCCCATAGTATGGTGATACTTCTTCTTAGCAGCATTCAGCTTATTCGTTTCAGACATTTTCTTAGCTTTTTCTGATTTCTTGTATTCCACAAACTCAGCCCAGAATGGTTTTATCTTCTCAAACTGAATATTCTTGAAATCGCGAGTCTTGTTTTTCACGACATAGTCAAGGTGCAATCTTTTCTTCCAGTTGGTGAAACACTGGGCCATCTTCTTCAAAGCCCACTCCCTGACCTTAGCCTCCATGTCTCTCCCATGTTGTAAGGCGTCCTCAACTGGATCCTCCGCATTTGGATCCAGCTCTATCTTCGGTAGTTTGAAATTAACCATGAGCCTCTTCCACAGTAAATCTTTGGCGTGGTTAGGGACAAATAAACATGTTCCCTCTTCATCCGCATTAGCAGGCCTATTCCAATTTCTAATGGTGATCGGGATTAAGTCCCTAACGATTACTCCGCATTGTGCCACAAATTTGGTTGCGACAACTTCGGGAGCTGTCGGTTTGCCGTCTTCAACGACATCTTCGATCCTGAACCTCTCATGGTCTTGCAACTTTTTGGTTGGGCCTCGTCTGCTCTTTTCAGTAGATTCCTTCGATCCGGAGGGCTAAAAGAAGAAATATCGTCGTTACTATTTCTATATAGATAGCAGATGATTAATTAATGAATTGATTTATATTACATGCACCTCGCCGGAGCGGTCATCTTCTCGATTACACAAGGCATCGCCTTCTCCCTCGCGGAAGGCAACACCTTCAACCTCAAACAAGTTGTCTACTCCGGTAAAAAGAGGATCACCCTCACCGGAGTTGTTCAGAAACGTTGATACATCTAAATTATCTTCCCCACGGATCACACCTTGGATCAACTCTTCCTTTTCTTCGTCTCTGACGTGTGGGTCCATATTTTCTGCAAAGGTGGAAAAACGAATAAGTCAAAGCGGCTAAAGGAGAAAGTTAAGTACGGTGTTGAGAGATATAAACCCTAATTCAGAGAAACCCTAATATATACATACACAATAATAAAAATGAAGAGAAAGGGAAATCGTGTAGTAGATAGGCACATCGTCGAACCCACATGCACCTAAGTTGCTTGAAATGTGAATCGGGTCTGGGGATACCCACAGTGACTGACCAGTGGGGCCGAAGACCAATAATACCAAACTAATTAATAAACCTAATAATACCTAACTAATAATAAACCTAATAATCCAAACACCAAAAAGAAAGGGAAACAATCAACACATGGCATCGATGCAATGCTCAAGCAAGTATGATGATATGACAAGTTAATTTGCATTGGAATGTAACCCTAAGAAATGCTCGACGATTTAATCGGGGTTCCGAGGGCTGAAAACCCTAACTCGGAGAAACTCCAGAACACATGAGAGGGGTGGATTTGTTCTTCTAATTAAACTTGTAATTTAAGTTGTTGAACAATGCATGATTATAGCTTAGATAGCTAGGTTTCATTTTTCTGAACATTTTGATATATTATTCATATTTTTATGACTTATAGATTAAAATTTATTGAATTTATAAGATTATAATTATTTCTGAAATTATTAAAAGATGGTTAAACTTTTTACACCGCAGGAATACCTACCCACGGTGACTGACAGAGGGGCCCCATGGCCACCTCAGCAGACTCACAAGCAAGAGGGACCGGGGGTTGGTTGGTTATTTCTCACCGACGTGGCATCTAGCCAGAGAGGCTGACGGGTGGGCCTGGGCCACGCAGGCAACACGTGGACGCCACACGAACGCCACATCGGCTCGCCGGCCAACGGGCCAGACGGCGGCGCGGGTTGGCGCTAGGAGGCGAGCTGGGCTGCATGGGCTAGCGCGCTGGACTCACGCGGTTGCGTTGAGCCAAAAGGAAGCGGCGCCTCTTCGGATTGGTCACCGGAGCATGGCGCATGGCGAGCAGCGGCGGCGGCGCTTGCAGTTCGTCGGCGAGCGGTGACCACAGAGCGAGGGAGAGAGGGAAAAAAGGTCGGCGAGATCCGCGTGCTCACCCTGGTGCTCAAGGTAGTGACGGGGAAGTGCGGGGAGGTCCTGAACGGCGTGAATGGCGACGGCGGCCGGCGTCGGTGACGGAGAGGATGTGCTCGATTCCGGTGGTTGAGGGCACCCCAGCAAGCGAGCTTTGGTGAGGAGGTTCCTGGCGAGGAGGCGGAGCTCTAGAGGCAGCCGTTAGGGCGTGTAGGACGACGGGGCAGCCTGACGGCGTCGCTTCTGTCCCTGTGCGCGAGAAGATTGTGAGATGGGGAAGAAGAAGAGGAGGGGCACCCAGTTATAACCAAAGGGCCTTTAGTCCCGGTTGGTGGCTCCAACCGGAACTAAAGGGTCATACGTCCCGGTTGGAGCCACCAACCGGGACCTAAACTCCAATATTTTCAGCAGACCAAGGGTTGGCGCGAAGGGGGTCTTTAGTCCCGGTTGGTGGCTCCAACCGGGACATATTCCCCTGTTTTCAAAAAAATTCAGGTATTTTCTCTCTGTTCCCGCCTTATTTTTTATTTTGGGGTTTAAATTTATATTGTTTTTTAAATGATAATTAATTTGGAATTTAGAAAAACATTAAACATAAAAAGTGTTTGGATTTGAATAAATAATTTAAAACCATTTTCTGTTTTGAAAAATAATTAATGTAACCATTTAAAATATGAACCATTTACAATTAAAAATGAATTAACTTATATTTTTTTAATATCAATTTGGAATTTAGAAAAACTTTAAACATAAGAAGTGTATGGATTTGAATAAATAATTCAAAAACATATTCTATTTTTAAAAAATAATTAATGTAACCTTTTAAAATGAATTAACTTATATTTTTGAATATTAATTTGGAATTTAGAAAAAATTTAAACATAAAAAGTGTTTGGATTTAAATAAATAATTCAAAACCATTTTCTGTTTTAAAAAATAATTAATGTAACCATTTAAAATATGAACCATTTACAATTAAAAATGAATTAAATTATATTTTTTTAATATCAATTTGGAATTTAGAAAAACTTTAAACATAAAAGTGTATGGATTTGAATAAATAATCCAAAACCATTTTCTATTTTTAAAAAATAATTAATGTAACCTTTTAAAATGAATTAACTTATATTTTTGAATATTAATTTGGAATTTAGAAAAACTTTAAACATAAAAAGTGTTTGGATTTAAATAAATAATTCAAAACCATTTTCTCCTGCAACATTGTTCTCCATACCAATGTCCACACACATGCATAATATGGGCACAACATCACAAACTATGCCGTGATTCAGCACATAACATCGGTCATTTGGACCGAAAAAGCCATGAAACCTCGAACATGATAGGTCATTTTGTGAAGGTTTTTTCGAAACATGATCAATATACCAAGTCTGGTATTTTTCCTTTCAACTATGTAACATAATATGACACCACGCGAAGGATTTTCATTGTTCGGATTTTTTTTTGAATTTATTATGACCGTTTTGAATTATCTGAATTTCTAACTATGGTCGAACCGGTGTGCATGAAGATAGGGGACGAGCATCGTTAGAACTTGCATTGGATCTCTGAAGAAACCACATATTGCGAGTATAAAAATGATTTTTTCAAAAAATCACGGGCGATACATCATGTACCTGTTGTACAAACCGGACCCACTTCCTACCGATTCGGCAGACATTTGTCCTTTTTACCCGGGATGGACGAAAAGGTTTGAGATGTACCGGTTGGGAGATAGTCCATGTAAGGTGGTCTAGTATTTTAGGAAAATAGGACGGTAGCATTCTGAAACGACATTTTGGTGGTTACTTCACAAAACGACCCGTTTTTTGCGCTCGGGAAATGGAAAAGGGCTTTTCCGTGCGACAAAAAGGAAAACTTCCTCCTGCAACATTGTTCTCCATACCAATGTCCACACACATGCATAATATGGGCACAACATCACAAACTATGCCGTGATTCAGCACATAACATCGGTCATTTGGACCGAAAAAGCCATGAAACCTCGAACATGATAGGTCATTTTGTGAAGGTTTTTTCGAAACATGATCATTGTTCGGCACACATTTAGTCCCGGATGTAGTCACAAATCGGGACTAAAAATAGTTGCCGCCATTTCCCACCTCTTCCCGCCAAGTTTTCCCGCCCTTTCCTTTCTACTAGAGCTTTTAGTCCCGGATGTAGTCACTAACCGGGACTAAAGATATTTCCCGCCATTTCCCAAAGCTTCACGCCAAGTTTTCCCGCCCTTTCCCTCTATATTTAGGGTGATCGTTTCATGGCTATCCACACATCCACACCTTCCTCTCTTAGAACAATGGAAAACGCCTACTGGGCCATTCTGACCCTCGAGGAGACCGAGGCGCTGTGCGCCTCCAACTACCCTTGTCCGCCGGGCTACCGGCCGCCCGCCGGCTGGATGCTGAGCGCAGGAGGGGTTCCTGTCCCTCCTGTCCCTCAAGGTTCCGCACGCCAGGCGGACATCACAAACCACTTCTACCACGAGCTCACGCCGGAGCAGCGGATGGATCCCCAGTGGGATCCCGACAACTACGACACCTGGAATGCCTTCTTCGCTAATAGGCGGGAAAGGGAGCTCGCCAGGTACGAGGGTGATGGCCCGCCACCGGTGAACCACAACGAAGCCGACCGTCGTCTGTGGTGGGCGAACCGTACTATCATCGAAGTGATGCGCTACATCTCCGGGGGAGACCATCCTCGCCTACGGTGCCCACGAGTGCACCCGCCACAGGCCCCAAACTGTCCCGGCGGTAGCGGCATCGTCTTCCAGGAGACCCCTCTCCCACCCGTCGTGAATCCGAGGCTGGAATGGCCCCTAGTATATGCCATGGATGGGCTGAGGATCCGCGGAGTGGCAGGTGACGATGACGATGATGATGACGACAACGATGAAGACCCTGAAGCTGCGTACTATAGGACTAGGCATGATTATGACTAAAGGGGGCGGGGCTTTAGTCCTGAGTGTTAGCTAGTCTCGGTTTGTCCCGGTTTTTAATATTAATAAATGTCTTGAGTGTTACCTAATAAATAGAGGGAAATGCCTATATAAAGAGAGGTTTCATATTTAGTCCCGGTTGGAGAAACCAAACGCGACTGAAGGGATTGCGGCAGAGTGGGCCAGGCAATACTAATAATAGGGGTGAGTGTTGACATTATGTCGTGCGGCTTGTACCTTGTCCTAGATGGTGTCACCAACCGGGACTAAAGATGAACCTTTAGTCCCGGTTGGAGACACCAACTGGGACTAAAGATGAGTCAGCACTAATAATAGGGGTGAGTGTCGACATTATGTCGTGAGTGTCGACATTATGCCGAGCTGCTTGTACTATAAATATGCATCCTTGTGAGTCCAGTCCTCCCGCCAGTTTGAGGCATCTCCAAGATGGTTTTAGAGAGCAGGGACACCACTACGGCCAGTTTCAGGGAGATGCCGACGGAGCCCAGTCCTCCGGCATCTCCGAGAAACTGGTCATAGAGGCACTCCCTAATATGTGAAATTAGTTAGCTCCGAGGCGTATTGATCTAGTTAGTGAAGTTACAAGCTGCAAGATGGTTTTCGAGAGCAGGGACACCACTGCGGCCAGTTTCAGGGAGATGCCGACGGAGCCCAGTCCTCCGGCATCTCCGAGAAACTGGTCATAGAGGCACTCCCTAATATGTGAAATTAGTTAGCTCTGAGGCGTATTGATCTACTTAGTGAAGTTACAAGCTGCAAGATGGTTTTCGAGAGAAGGGACACCACTGCGGCCAGTTTCAGGGAGATGCCGACGGAGCCCAGTCCTCCGGCATCTCCGAGAAACTGGTCATAGAGGCACTCCCTAAAATGTGAAATTAGTTAGCTCCGAGGCGTATTGATCTAGTTAGTGAAGTTACAAGCTGCAAGACATTTATTAATATTAAAAACTGAGACTACAAAATCGGGACTAAAGGACACAAACCGCGAAAGATATCCTTCGGTCAAGCCACAAACCGCGAAAGACATGAACTAGAGTTACATAATATGAGCATGAACTTCTTGGCATATGTCATTCCTTATGACCGCTTCAGACGTAACCATGGAGCATCTTCTTTACTTAACGGAATGCTTGGGTCAGTTTTCACTGTGAAGGGCGGAATTTCATCAAACTTATTATAATCTTCTGACATGTATGTCTTGTCCTCGATTCCCACGATGTTTCTTTTCCCTGAAAGAACTATGTGACGCTTTGGCTCATCATATGATGTATTCGTTTGCATATTTTTTCTTTTTTTCGGTCTGGAGGACATGTCCTTCACATAAAAACCTGAGACACATCATTGGCTAGGACGAATGGTTCATCTCTATAACCAAGATTGTTGAGATCCACTGTTGTCATTCCGTACAACTGGTCTATCTTTACCCCTTCCCCATTCAGGTTGACCCATTTGCAGCGAAACAAAGGGACCTTAAAAGAGACTCCATAGTCTAGTTCCCATATCTCCTCTATGTAACCATAATATGTGTCCTTTTGTCCATTCTCGTCTATTGCATCAAAGCGGACACCACTATTTTGGTTGGTGTTCTTTTTATCTTGGGCGATCGTGTAGAATGTATTCCCATTTATTTCGTACCCTTGGAAATTCAATACAGTAGAAGATGGTGACGCGGCCAACAAGTATAGCTGATCTCCAACAGTGGTGTCATTCAAGAGATGTGTCCGCATCCAACCACCGAAAGACTTCATGTGTTCATCTGTAATCCATGATTCAGGCTTCCTCGGGTTTTTGGAGCGTACAATATTCTTGTGTTCCTCGATATACGGAGTTGCCAAGGTGGAATTATGTAGAACTGTGTAGTGTGCTTTAGTGAAATAATCCCCGTCCCTACATATCATTACTTTCTTTCCCAGCGTGCCTTTTCCACTTAGTCTTCCCTCATGCCGCGAGTCAGAAACACCAATCGGCTTAAGGTCAGGAATAAAGTCAACACAAAACTCAATGACCTCCTCTGTTCCATATCACTTGGAGATGCTTCCTTCTGGTCTAGCACGGTTATGAACATATTTCTTTAAGACTCCCATGAACCTCTCAAAGGGGAACATATTGTGCAGAAATACCGGACCGAGAATGGCAATCTCTTCCACTAGATGAACCAGGAGATGCGTCATAATATTGAAGAAGGATGGTGGGAACACCAATTCAAAACTAACAAGGCATTGTACCTCATCCTTCTGTAACCTTGGCAGAATATCTGGATTGATTACCTTCTGAGATATTGCATTGAGGAATGCACACAGCTTCACAATGGGTACTCGAACATTTTCCGGTAGAAGCCCCCTCAATGCAATCGGAAGCAACTGCGTCATAATCACGTGACAGTCATGAGACTTCAGGTTTTGGAACTTTTTCTCTGCCATATTTATTATCCCCTTTATATTATATGAGAAGCCCGACGGCACCTTGATACTGTAAAGGACTTCAAAAAAGATTTCCTTCTCTGCTTTGGTAAGAGCATAGCTGGCACGACTTAAGTGACGCCCTTTATCCGTCTTGTTATCTGTATGCATGTTCTTTGGGTCTTTCATAATTTGTTGGTCCTCCCGTGCTTCAGGTGTATCTTTTGTCTTCCCATACACGCCTAGGAATCCTAGCAGGTTCACGCAGAGATTCTTCGTCACGTGCATCATGTCGATTGAAGAGCGGACACGCAGGACTTTCCAATATGGCAGCTCCCAAAATATAGATTTCTTCTTCCACATGGGTGCGTGTCCTGTAGCGACGTCGTTCGGAACCGATTGACCGCCGGGACCCTTTCCAAAGATTACTTCTATGTCCTTGACCATACCAAATACATCATCACCAGCAGGGAGTCCAGGCTTCTTCCGGTGATCTGCCTCACCTTTGAAATGCTCGCCTTTCTTTCTTACGGGATGATTGGTCGGAAGAAATCGTCGATTCACCAGGTACACAACCTTCTTGCATTTATGCAAATATGTACCTTCGGTCTTATCTAAACAGTGGGTGCATGCCTTATATCCTTTGTTTGTCTGTCCTAAAAGGTTACTAAGAGCAGGTCAATCATTGATGGTTACGAATAACAACCCTCGTAGATTAAATGGCTCCTGTTTGTTCTCATCCCACGCACGTACACCTGGTTTGCCCCACAACTGTAAGAGTTCTTCAACTAATGGCCTAAGGTACACATCAATGTCGTTGCCCAGTTGCTTCGGGCCTTGGATGAGCACTGACATCATAGTGAACTTACGCTTCATGCACAACCAAGGAGGCAGGTTGTAGATACATAGAGTCACGGGCCAGGTGCTGTGACTGCAGCTCTGCTCCCCAAAAGGATTCATGCCATCCGTACTTAGACCAAACCATAAGTTCCTTGCGTCACCTGCAAAGTCTGGGAAGTCTCTCTCGATTTTTCTCCACTGTGACCCATCAGCAGGGTGTCTCAACTTCCCGTCTTTCTTACGATCTTCTTTGTGCCATCGCAACAACCTGGCATGCTCTTTGTTTCTGAACATGCGTTTCAACCTTGGTATTATAGGAGCATACCACATAACCTTAGCAGGAACCCTCTTCCGGAGGGGCTCTCCCTCAACATCACCAGGGTCATCTCGTCTGATCTTATACCGCAACGCATTGCATACCGGGCATTTATCTAAATTCTCATACTCCTTACCGCGGTAGAGAATGTAGTCATTAATGCATGCATGTATCTTTTGCACATCTAATCCCAGAGGACAGAGAGTCTTCTTTGCTTCGTAGGTACTCTCGGAAAGATCGTTATGTTTTGGAAACTTCGGCTTCATTATTTTCAGCATGTTTGCAAATGAGGAGTCAGTTAGACCACACTCTGCCTTCCATCGCAACAATTCCAGTGTGGTACCGAGCTTTGTGCTGCCATCTTCACAATTTGGGTACAACAATTTCTTGTGATCTTCTAACATGCCCTCTAACTTCAACTTCTCATTTTCTGTTTCACAGTCTCGCATTGCATCAGAAATGACCCTACCAAGTTCATCAACCGGCTCATCTGATGCCCGTTCTTCACCTCTTTCCTCTCCATTGTCTTCCATTGCAGTATCACTGTATTCAGGAAACATATGATGATAGTTGTTATCATCATCTTCTTCTTCACCATCTTCCATCATAACCCCTCTTTCCCCGTGCTTGGTCCAGCAATTATAGTTGGACATGAAACCTTTCATAATCAGGTGGCCGCGAATGATTTTCGAGGAAGAGTACTCCTTGTTGTTCCGACATTGAACACATGGACAACGTATAAATCCATTCTCTTTGTGTGCCGTAGCCACATCGATAAATTTATCCACGCCTTTGATATACCCGGCTACGCGCCGGTCACCGTACATCCATTTCCGACCGTTCATCTGCATCATATAAGTAAGTTTATCAAAAAACAGGACATCATAAATAGTGAAATAACCAATTCACACCGACACATGAATTGTATCAATGACCTAGAAAAGATAAGATTGCTAACCTCGATCGAGGGAAATAAAGAGGAGAAAGCTCAAGTGCGTCTCGGACACCTTCTATATTTTTGTTCTATGAGAAATTCAACGGGATTATTCACTCAAACATTTCATCAAACACCTTCAATGCATGCATAGAAGAGAAAAAACTAGCACACCCCACACACCTTCCACCATTCGAAAAACAGAGTGGAGGCAGAGGGGGCTGGGGCGTTGCATTTATAGAGGGCAGGAGAATACGTCCCGGTTGGAGCTAGCAACCGGGAATAAAGGTGCGTGCCACGCCACGTGGCTGTGGCCAAACCTTTAGTCCCGGTTGGTGGCTCCAACCGGGACGTATTCCCCCTTACCAACCGGGACGCAATGCCCCCTGGCCCCGTGGCCGCTCCAACCGGGACGCGTGCCAGCATTAGTCCCGGTTGGTGGCGCAACCGGGACTAATGCTCTGAGGGGTCGCGAACGGATGACCCTTTTTTCACTAGTGTGTCGCAGAATTGTGTAGATTCGGATATATACTAAAATATTTTAGATAAATGCAAATTTAGATAAATCTGTGACATGTAATTTAAAACAAAGTAGTAAAGATTTCATTGTATTTTATTTGTAATATGTTTCTCCGCCGTGTCGTGCTAATTTGGGAGATCTTCTAGACATCCTTGCCTTTGGGAATGTGTACAGGTCGGGTACCGATGGATACAATTTGCCCATGCCCTGTCAACATCTTGGTCAGGCTTCATGCACTTCCAGACAGCGCTAATACACTTATATCCAGACCCAAACCCAATCATCCAAACTCGGCCCCCCTTCTTTATCCGACCTTTAGCTTCACTGTACGCTAGCTCATACCACAAGGTACTACTCGACGTGTTCCCAAACCGGTGCAGTGTCATCCGAGATGGTTCGACATGCTCATCTGACAGATCAAGTCTGCTCTGGACTGCATCTATCACTGCTCGCCCGCCGGCATGAATGCAGAAATGGTCAAAAGCTAGACGGAAGTCCGGGATATGCAGCGTAGTCCTTCCACTGAGCATCTTTCTCGCGATCAACGATACAAAGTATGATAACTTCTCTGAGGCCGGTAGCACAAGTGGTCCGATGGTGGTTATGTTTGCCTTGAGAGCCTTACCGGCGATGGCCATAATGTCCTTTGACAAGTTTACTCCTCAATTTCCTGCCTCGTCTTCCTCATAGATAACACTCTTGTAGGAATTGTCTTGGGCGCTAGTGGATGTCCGCACAACATGCATGAGCTGGAAGCGAGCCTTTGCCTTCCTCGTTGAAAGGAGCACGGCCGCACCTCCTGTGCGGAACAAGATGTTTGTCATATGCATCGCACGCTTGGATCCTTTGTAGTAGCCTCCAGTAAATAATTCCGTCGACACCACTAATGCATGCGCGCCAAAAGGTGCGGTCTGCAAGAGGCTCCTGGCAAGACCCACCGCGATGAGCCCCGCGCTGCACCCCATTCCCGAGAGTTGTATGTTGTGTATGTCACCACGAAGCCTGTATCTTCTCACGATCATGTCCGCAAGGGACGGAGTTGGGTTGAAGATGCTGCAGTTGACGATTAGCATGTCAATTGCGTGGGGGCTGATGCATGTCTTTGATAACAGATCGTCAATGGTCCTGAAGATGACCTGTTCTGCCTCAAGGCGTGTTTCGTCTAAACCAAACAGTGGAGGCATGTAGTGGAAGGAAGGTGGCACGCTGGTCTAGCTCATTACCAAAGCCAGACCGCTCGAGCACGCGTGCCACGAACTGAGAGATGTGTTTATCATTGAAATGAATCAGACGCACATGCTCGATGTACTTGGCCAAGGGCATGCGCCAGCTAGAATCTGGTTGGAAGCAAGCAAAATTGACAAGGTATACATCACGAGGACGGCGGATAAGATAGACCGTGATTATTGTCGCAGTTGGGACGAATGTAGCTGAGAAGAGATGGACGGGACGGATGGCCAGTGGCCAGACAAGAATCTTATCAGCACCTGGCCATATGGCTATTAGCATGGTAGTTACGAGTGCCAAGGAAATCACGATGAGGAAGTGGTTCACTATTAGCTGGTAGATGGACCTTAGTTGCCTAGCATTAGGTCCCCAGGTCATCTTGTGTCGAGAAGGGTTATGTGTGTACCTTCCTACTTGTGTGGCGAACCGACGATCGAGCTCGATTTTATAGCCGCTCCCGCTGTTCCCCAACTGTTTTGGGTCCCTTTCGATCGGTGCAATTTTTCCCCGACGAAAGTGAATATGTATCTGTACTAAAAATAGATATCACTTATTTTTCTAGATCACGTGCATTATAGAAGTAGATACATGTTGATTCAGTCAAATCTTCGGTAGCCTTTTATAAAAGTAATGAACTGATACACCAGTAGAAAACGGTCCACTAGTCCTGGTTTATAAGGGCCTTTAGTCCTGATTGCCGAACCGGGACTATGGAATCCACTACGGAAAAATATATCGCTGCCGTCTATACACGTCTTTGCCATGTGCCAAACGTACCGGAACACGGCAAAGTTTGTCTTTGCTGTGTGTAACCCATAAAGTATATGACAAAGTACGTGAATACACGACAAATTTCTAAAAAGAAACACATCAAAGAAATATACACGGCAAAAACCCACAAAGGAACACGACAAAGAAAATACACTCGGCAAAGTCGACAACGGCACACGACATAGGTATCGTCACGATAACGAGGTGGGACCCGTGACTCCATAGGTCCACTTGACGGGAGGAGCTAACGGCCGTAGACGGTGATCTCTTTGCCGCGTGTCCTCGCTGGTCCTTTGCCGTGTGTATCCTGCAGTATACACGGCAAAGGGTCTTTGTCATGTGTATTCCGCGTACACATGGCAGTTCTATTTTTTTTTCTTTTTTCCCTTTTATCACATTACTCTTAAAAAAATCATAAAAAAATTATTCTAATTCAGAAAAATACAAATAATATATCAAAATTTGCAGAAAAATAAGATCTATCTGTCTACACTCAAATATTAGATATTTACATTGAATAAGAATCTTTATCCTTGTCGTTTTGACCATAGTCTAAAACATGCATAAATAATCAAAAATGATCGAAACAATTTGAAACCTTCGCGTGGTGTCATATTATGTGACATAGTTGGAAGGAAAAATATCAAACTTGGTATATTGATCATGTCACAAAAATATCTTCACAAAATGACCAATCTCATTCGAGGTTTTCTAGGCTTTCGGGTCAAATGACCAATGTTATGGCTAGAATCAAGGCATAGTTTGTGATAATGTGCCAATATTGTGTATGCATGTGCATCATGGGACGGCGAACAATGTTGCAGCAGGAAGTTTTCCTTTTTGTCGCACCAAAAATCTATTTTCTATTTTCCGAGCACAAAAAACGGGTTGGTTTTGTGAAGCAACCACCAAATGGTTAATTTAAAATGCTACCACCCTATTTTTCAAAAATACTAAACCACCTTACATGGACAATATCTCAACAGGAGGATCTCAAACCTTTCTGTCCACCCCAGGTGAAAAACACAAGTTCTTGCCGAATCGGCATGAAGTGGGTCAGATATGAACTACCTCTTCCGGAGGGGCTCTCCCTCAACATCACCAGGGTCATCTCGTCTGATCTTATACCGCAACGCGTTGCATACCGGGCATTTATCTAAATTCTCATACTGTAGGGGTTCGTAGCATGGAAAACAAAAATTTTCTATCGCATACAAACAAACAAGCCAAGATCTATCTACTAGATTGTAGCAACGAGTCGATGGAATAACTTACCCTCGAAGATTCCAAAGCGGTTAACGAGAGCAGATTCTCGTGGGTGATGTAGTCGTACTCTTTCCGATCTCAAGATCGCGTAGACGATCCTTCCGGCGCTGCGTTCCGGCAGCGCTCCCGCAGTCGGTCACACGTTCGGTACTCGACGAAGACCTTCCTCTCCCTTGTTCCAGCAGGCAGCGGAGGTTGTAGCACTCTCCTCGCAATTCCGGCAGCACAACGGCGTGGTACCGGAAGTAGAGGGGAGATCCCGCAGGGCTTCGCCTTAAGCCGGAGCGAGTATGGTGGAGTATGAGAGAGGGCTATTAGTGGTCTAGGGATTAGACACACCAATTTGAAGGCTCTAAACCGAAGGCTAGGGCAATTAGAAGCTCTAAACCAAAACGGCTCTAAACCGGAGATTAGAGGATAGGAACTTGTGTGTCTAGAGGAGGAGGCCCTGCCCCTCCTTTTATGGGTGGAGAGGGCCGGCGGCCAAGGGGAGGGAGGGGAGTCCCTCCCCAACTCGGCCTAGGTGGTGCGCCGGCTTGGAGAGGAGGGACTCCTCCCCCAAGTCGGTTTCAACCTCCTCTTGCTTGTTTCCCACAGTTTCCTGTTTTAGCCGTTTGACTTTCAAACTGGCCATTTGACTTTTCAGTTTTAGGATTCAATTTAATCCTTTATTTGGAACAGAGAGAACACTTAGTACATGATGCAATCATTCCAATATGTAATGACACATTCATGTACCCCTTCCCCCCCGGAGTGCCGGACATTCTGGAACCTTCTAGAACATTCCCGATGAAAACACCGGAATCATTTCCGAACTCCGAAACGGGACTTTCCTTATATGAATCTTATTCTCCGGACCATTCCGGATCACCTCGTGATATCCCGGATCCCATCCGAGACTCCGAACAACATTCGGTCTCTTTCTCATAATACCATAACTACTCAAACAACGTCGAATCCTTAAGTGTGTCTCCCTACGGTTCGTGAATTATGCGGACATGATCGAGACACTTCTCCGAACAATAACCAATAGAGGAATCTGGAAATTCATATGGCTCCCACATATTTCTACGATTACTTTGCGATCGAATGAACCACTTACATACGATACCAATTTCCCTTTGTCTCACGATAGTTTACTTATCCGAGGTTATGATCGTCGGTATCTCTGCATACCTAGTTCAACCTCGTTACCGATAAGTACTCTTTTCTCGTTCCCGTGATATGTGATCCCTTGTGAGCCAGGCACATGCTTGCAAGCTAATTGGATGACATTTCACCGAGAGGGCCCAGAGTATATCTATCCGTCATATGGATGGACAAATCCCACTCTTGATCCATGTGTTTCAACCAATACTTTCTGAACACTCAATGCCACCTTTATAGCCACCCTGTTACGGTGTGGTGTTTGATGACATCAAAGCATCCATCCGGAAAAGGTGATATGCATGATCTCATGGTCGAAGGAATTAGGTTACTACGTATCAGAAAGCATATAGCAATTGAACTATTGAAATGACTTGATCTTTATGCTACGCTTATCTATAGGAGTATGTCCATCACATCATTCTCCTAATGATATGATCCTGTTGTTAATAACATCTCTATGTTCATGATCAGGAAACCATGATCATATATTAACCAACAAGCTAGTTTAACAAGAGGCTTTACTAGGGACTCTTATTTAAGTTTACAAATCACACAAGTATTAATGTTTCCGGTTAATACAATTATAGCATGGTATGTAAACATTTATCAAGTGTGAAGATATGATAATAACCACTTTATTATTACCTCTTGGGAATATCTCCAACACATACTCCTTACCGCGGTAGAGGATGCAGTCATTAATGCATGCATGTATCTTTTGCACATCTAATCCCAGAGGACAGAGAGTCTTCTTTGCTTCGTAGGTACTCTCGGGAAGTTCGTTATGTTTTGGAAACTTCGGCTTCATTATTTTCAGCATATTTTCAAATGAGGAGTCAGTTAGACCACACTCTGCCTTCCATCGCAACAATTCCAGTGTGGTACCGAGCTTTGTGCTGCCATCTTCACAATTTGGGTACAACAATTTCTTGTGATCTTCTAACATGCCCTCTAACTTCAACTTCTCATTTTCTGTTTCACAGTCTCGCTTTGCATCAGAAATGACCCTACCAAGTTCATCAGCCGGCTCATCTGATGCCCGTTCTTCACCTCTTTCCTCTCCATTGTCTTCCATTGCAGTATCACTGTATTCAGGAAACATATGATGATAGTTGTTATCATCATCTTCTTCTTCACCATCTTCCATCATAACCCCTCTTTCCCCGTGCTTGGTCCAGCAATTATAGTTGGACATGAAACCTTTCATAATCAGGTGGCCGCGAATGATTTTCGAGGAAGAGTACTCCTTGTTGTTCCGACATTGAACACATGGACAACGTATAAATCCATTCTCTTTGTGTGCCGTAGCCACATCGATAAATTTATCCATGCCTTTGATATACCCGGCTACCCGCCGATCACCGTACATCCATTCCCGACCGTTCATCTGCATCATATAAGTAAGTTTATCAAAAAACAGGACATCATAAATAGTGAAATAACCAATTCACACCGACACATGAATTGTATCAATGACCTAGAAAAGATAAGATTGCTAACCTCGATCGAGGGAAATAAAGAGGAGAAAGCTCAAGTGCGTCTCGGACACCTTCTATATTTTTGTTCTATGAGAAATTCAACGGGATTATTCACTCAAACATTTCAACAAACACCTTCAATGCATGCATGAGAAAAAACTAGCACACCCCCTCACACCTTCCACCATTCAAAAAAACAGAGTGGAGGCAGAGGGGGCTGGGGCGTTACATTTATAGAGGGCAGGGGTCTTTAGTCCCGGTTGGAGCCAGCAACCGGGACTAAAGGTGCGTGCCACGCCACGTGGCTGTGGCCAAACCTTTAGTCCCGGTTGGTGGCTCCAACCGGGACGCATGCCCCCTTACCAACCGGGACGCATGCCCCCTGGCCCCGTGCCCGCTCCAACCGGAACGCGTGCCAGCATTAGTCTCGGTTGGTGGCGCAACCGGGACTAATGCTCCGAGGGGTCGCGAACGGATAGCCCTTTTTCCTCTAGTGCTGGTACCAAATCTATCAGAAATTTCACATCTCTATCTGGTGGCATTCCCGGCAATTCTTCCGGAAACACATCCGGATACTCACTTACAATTGGCACACTGTCCATGCTAACCCCCTTAAGAGAATTTAGCTTACTTCCTTTAGATTCAAAGTTGGACTTGAATTTAATCCGTTTTCTTTCCGGGGTTGTGAGTGCAACAGTACGATTAGCACAATCTAGTACTCCTTCATACTTAGCCATCCAATCCATTCCCAATATTACGTCCAGTCCTTGGGAATCTAGGATTATCAGACTCACTGGAAATTTATGTTCTCCAAACTCTATTACTAGATCTCGGCATCCAAGACTTACTATCATATCTCCACCCGGAGAACTAACTTTTATTGGACACCCAATGTTTTCAGTTGGAAACCCATTTCTATCAACAAATGCTTTTGATATGAATGAATGCGATGCTCCAGTATCAAAAAGAACAAATGCTGGAATAGAATTGAGTCTGAACTTACCAGCAACAGCGTCAGGCTCCTCATAGACCTCCTCCACACTGATGTGGTTCACCTGTCCTTTCTGGAAAGGATTGGGCTTGACAGGTCCTTCAACTTTCTTTTCGGGGCACTCATTTGCATAGTGTCCCATCTTCTTGCATTTGAAGCATTCAACCTGACTGATGTCTCTCTTAGCAGGCTGACTTCCACTACCATTACCACTGTGGTTGCTATTATGTCCACTCTTGTGGTTCTTGTACTTGTCATTGTCATGACTGCGGTGATGCTTGTTGTCATGACGGTTGTGGTTGTGGTGCTTGTTGAATTTCCCATGCTTGTGGTATCCTGAGCTTCCGTTGTCATCATAGTGAGATCATTTGTGAGACGATCCCGAGCTGTGCTTGTCGGAGTGCTTTCTCTTTCTACTCTCGACTTGCTTCATTTTATTCTCCAATATTGCAGATTTGTCACAGAGCGACTGATAAGTGGGAACATATGCCACAGCCAGTTGCAGATTCAGCTCATCATTCAAGCCTTCCAGAAATTTTTCCTTTCTCTTGGCATCTGTGTCAACCTCATCCGGTGCATAACGCACTAGATTGTTGAACTCCTCAATGTACTCAGCCACGCTACGGTGATGCTGCTTCAGATTGTGGAACTCTTTCTTTTTCAGGCTCATTATTCCTGATGAGATATGAGCAGTGCGAAAGCCATCCTCAAAGATAGCCCAAGTCACCTCATCTATAGGAGTGGTGATCTGAAAGTTGTCCCACCAAGTGGCGGCTGGCCCTTCCAGTAGATGTGCTGCAAATCTGACTTTTTCAGCATCCGTGCAGCCCACGGTTACCAGGTCCTTGTTTACAGAACGTAGCCAATCATTGGACACCATGTGATCAGTCGTCCCTGAGAACTTAGCTGGCCTCAATCTCAAGAATCTGGTGAGCATATCAAAGCCCGGAGGGTTGTTGTTGTTATTGTTGTTGTTATTGGGGTTGTTGTTGTTGTTGTTATTGTTTTGGTTTTGAATGAATGTTGTCATCATTTGCATCAGCTGTGTTTGAGCAGTCATCATTTGTTGCATTTCTGGTGTGATGATGTTGTTGTTGTTGTTGGGGTTGGGGTTTGCGCGACGGGGAGGCATCTGTGGTTTGTTCAAATAGAGATAAGAATGAGATACCCATAGATGTTTTCATGCACATTACATCACATAAGCAAACACATAGCATGCAACACAGAGATAAAAGTTCAACAACAAGATAACGAGCTCACAAAATAAAACACACAAGTAGCAAGCCATCCACATGTTGGATGGTCCAATAACAAGTTCTCAATTAACAAGTACGACAATAAAAGATAAACGAGTAGTCAAATCTACTCATCAGCATCAATCTCCTCCTCGACAAAGGTAAGACCTGCATTCTCCATCGCGGTCTTGTTCTCCTCAATGGTAGTGGTCAAGGATTCAATCTTGGCCTTGAGAGCCCTCTTCTGGGAACGAAGTCTCTCTATCACCGTCTGCTGCTGCTCTAGCTCGAAGTCCTTGGACTGCAGTTCTTCAGTCATGTCCCGGATCTTCTTGTTCCTATCCTGGACACGCTTCTCCTGACTCTTAAACTTCCTGTCCTGGGTCTCGAACTTTGCCTCCATTTCCTTGACTATCTCGTCCCGCTGCGCGAAGAGCTTGTCCTTCTCGCGAAGCTGCACCTGGAGCTCATCATTACTGAGCATGACATTGGTCCTGTCCGTGTCCACGTGCCTAATGAGAGACTCTAAGTCCTGGAGATACAGACGTATCGGCTCTGATGCGTCCCTCGAGTCGTCCTCGAAGTCGATGGACTCTCCATCCTCATCACGTCTTCCGAAGACGTGGAAGTGGGTGCCTCTAACCTGTCGGGAGTGTCGACCTAGCAGACGTCCTATCAGGTCCTGCATAACTACCTCCATGCCTCTCTTCCTGTCATCGTGCATAAGCTTGAAGACAATGGCCTCCGTAGTAGGCTCTGTCTGGCGTCCGGGCTGGTTCACCTTGAAGCCCCAGAGGTCCTTCCTCTCGAACTTGGTGAGTGGATGCACCATGATGGTGGGAAGAGGGAGATTGAGAAAGGTGGTAAGCTCAACGATACGAGGACCAAAACGGGTAACCTGGAACTCCTCAACAGTGCTGATGGTAATAGGCATCTATTTATAAGATAGAAAAGTTAGAACAACACAATTTAAGATAAAACAAAGACAAACATCACATACATATCCTTGGAAAACAAAATCACACAAGTCATGCATACATGAATCCATTACATCAACCAAGGTCCAATCTTATTTAAGGTATCATTTTGGAAAATAAGGTGATAGGTGGTGGTCCAACTAACGAAGTACGTTTACAATCCTATCTCACTGGATCTGTTGGCTAACACAATGTTCCTATAAGCAATCAGCCTATCTTGCTCACATGATTCCATCACTAAGTATATAATATCTCCTCTTAAGGTTTGGTTGGTGGCTTCCAACTCTTGGGTAAGTTCCTTCTCTTTTATCAAGTCTTTTTGGAGGTTGAGTATTCTGCACTTGACTCTTGCACTAAGTTCTTTGATAGTCCTCCAAGCTGCTTCTCTTGCTGACTCAAAGAATGTGGTGTGCACCACTGTGTTGGTATACATGCAGAATCCTTTTTCTTTGTGGTTGTCTTCCTTGTTTTTATACAAGTGAAGTTGCACCCACCAGTACTCAACTCCTTCATTCATCACTGGAAAGCCTTTGTACACAGCTGCACCATGTATTTCCATTTCCACCATGAGGTCCTTGAGAATTTTGGGAAACTCAGTCTCACACTCCAAGGTCATGGTCATGAGTGGTCCTTTCTTTACGGCTTCGTTGATGGAGTTCATCTACAAATAGGGATGAGAAAGAGAAGATTAGAAAAGTTTACGAGAAGAATAGACAAGTGTAGAAGTAGTTGAAAATTTTCCTTAGTGGTTTCCAATCCTAGGGTCATCATCCTACAGGCATACAGTGCTCTGATACCATCTGTAATATCCCTCCTTTGTAAAGGAAAAGGATCCCTGTGATTGCAATGCTAGTCCCTGGATCATTGCTAGCATCCACAGTTTAAGATAAAGTACACAGATACAAAGGTCATTTATTACATACATTCCAGAGATAAAACATAGTCTTTTACAACTCAAGGCCAAGGCCTAATACAAGAGTTTGGAATAAGTAAATAAACATAAGTCTTCATCTTCATGTGCCACAGGCAAGCATGTTGAGTGTAGACTCATGACACCTAATCATCATCGGAGTAACCTGCAACATCACAAGTTACAGCCACAGTGGGTCAATACTTTGGAATATTATTGGCAAGTGATACCTTAGTAAATTTTTAAGTGGACTATAATACTATATGCAATTTGGCTAAGTGTAGCTTGGCTTGCTTTGCTCAAAAATAGGTTTTTCCTATTAGTTGAAATCTCTATGTTTTTCTTTGTCAAAAACTTTTCCCAAGAAACCACCAATAGACATTGGGGTCCTTCACCCTTGTTCACCCACAAGTTTTACTTAGAAGTTGGAGCGATGAGATTCTTGATAGCTTCCATGTCTTGTGTAACCATTGCCATGGACTTGGCTAAGTACTTAGATTTTTCCATCTGCAGAGGTTGTGCACTTTCCCCACCAGACTTGGTTTCCCAAGCCAGGACCTTTCAGAAGCCTTTCCTTAGACCAAATGGACGCGCTCCAACCTATCATTCCCACTACCACCAACTGTCCAAATGGCTAAGCTCAAGCACTTATGTGATCCAGGCAGAGCCCATATTTCCAAGTGGCTGCACTATAAGCTTCTCAACACTTGGCCTCTAAAATCCCTTTGTGCCTGGGTGGCATACCACAAGTGAGATACACAAGGTAAACCATGTCCATGGGCCTTGTGTAACCACTCAACCAAAAACCACCATTCAAGTCCCAATCCACCCAGGTGATTCATTGACTTAGTTGTTTTATTAAGAAAAACATAAGTCAAAAGACTTAGAAATATTTTCATCATAGCATGTATATACTTTACCAACCCTTGTTTGCTACTAGCTAGGCTAAGCATGGCATAGTAACTTAACTTAGGAATTTCCTAGCAATTCTATATCTACTTAGGATTTCCCAACATGGCATTTGGCAAAAATAATAACATGCAAGACTTAGCAAAATATTTCTAATGCTTGTATAAAACATAGGAATGGGAATATTCATGAAGTACCACTTGCCTTGGTAGTTGGGAGAGTAGCACTCTTCACAATCACAATCACTAGCACCAAAGTCTACACAAAGAATAGTAGCACAAAATTACACACAATTCATATACAAACAAAAATATATATGCATGCATGCAAAAATGCTAAGTGATGATTTTTAAAATTCCACCAAGCAAGTGTATAGTACTGAATCATAACCAAGTCAAAAACTTGCTAAATCAAGTTTAGTTTATACCAAAACAAAATCCTAAACAACTTCTATACTCAAAATAGCCTTAAACAAGTTTCTGCAAATAAAGTCATTTTAACAGAAACTTTTCACTAAAAAAATTGCATAAACAGAAAGGTCTTGTCTCCCTGATTCCAACGGTATAAAATTTGCAAAAATCTAACGTGGGAAACAAAAGTTATAACCTATTCAAATTTGAATCCAAATCTTTTTTAAATTCTGTTTTAAACTCAAGCCCTAGCCACGCGTCTTAATTCTATTGGTTGATACCGTTTCGCTCAGGATCACCCTCCCGCGCCGTCGGATCTACTTAAAACACACGTCTCAGATCTACCCATAACGATTCGTTAAGTGATCTAATCCTATACGCTGGATCCAGATCTGACGGCTCTGGATCAAACGACCAAAGCGGGGCGGCGCTGGCGGCGGCTACTGGCAGCGGCGAGCTCTGTCTGCGGCGGCGCGGCACTACAGGTCGTCCGGAGAGGCAGGAGGATGCTCACCAGGTTCGTAGCGTCGAGGAGAAGCTCAACTTAGCAGCGGCTTGACGAGGGGCGCGCGGGCACGGTCGATGGGGCTCGTCGGAGTTGCGGGCGGCGTCTGTCGCTTGCTGTCGAGGTCGCTGTCGAGGCTCCGTGTCGTCCTAGCACAAGGCAGAGGGTTTAGAAGATGCACAAGTGACTAGCGAACAAGTTGGTAGCAAAGGGAAGGCAAGGGGCGCTCAGTTCTTACCGCTATTGCTCGCTGGAGTCGAGCGGCGGCGCTGGTGGTTGCGGGCGTGAACGGAAACGATGACCTGGGTCATGAGCAAGCAAACCAGAGGCGTTAGCAGATGCACAAGATCATGCTGGTTACAGTGGTTTGAACGAGAGGCAACGGGGCGGTCTGAGCTTACCGTGATTCGTCGCCGGAGCGCGTCTGTCTGCGGCGGCGCAAGTGCGATTGTGGGCAGCCTGGTGGCGATGTGGAGGCATTGAGTGAGGGGAAATGACCGCAGTGTAGAGGGGGTTATGTAGGCGAGAGGGGAGCGACGATTAAGCGCGGAATCAAGGGCAATTAAGCGAGGAATCGACGCGGCAGTGATGGGCGGAGGATACGGCCGGCGACGTGGTCCGGCGCGATTTGGGGAAGACGAGGGTGAGCTGTCGAGGTCCACCAGTCAGCGAGTGAGACGGAGAGGGGGTGGGGTGCGAGTGTCAGTGCCTGTGTGGGTGCGTCTGTGCGTGCGAATGAGAGAGAGGGAGGCCAGGTGGGCTAACTGGGCCGGTTGTGCTGTTGGGCTAGATTAGGAGCGTCTGGCCCTTTTCTTTTCTTTAATCTTTTTCTTTTTCCAGAATGAATTTCAGGAATGGTTTTCAAATGAATTCAAACTCCATTTGAATTCAAATCTATTTGGGATTCTTGCAGTGTGCAACAGTCTCATTTCTAGGCATAAAACCATGGGGTCACTTAGAAAAGGCTTGGTCATTTTTGGAGAAACAAAATAACAGGGACTTTGCACTTGGTTTGCAAATGTTTGAAAAATGGTTTTTGAAACCATTTCCATTTTTAAAGTTTGGTTCAAATTCCACACTCAAACCATTAATCAAGGGAGATAACAATTTAGGTTTAAAACATCCAAACTCTCAAATGGAGATGGCCATTTGATATAAGTTTGTTCACATAAAATGATAGCACTATGTGCTACTCTTTCCTGAAATGAGTTTTGAAATTGATCTCAATTCTATATGCATGAATGAATGATATGCAATCTTTGAAATCATGATTTTAGGGATGTTATAGTAGCCTACCCGTATCCCTTTAGTGGTATTAGAGCCGATGCTGTTCAGTTATAGGTTCGGGATGTTTGCATATGGTGATATGCAGATTGATATGAATGATGTGATCGTTTATATGGCGGTGGTTCAGGATTGACCTATGATCTTGCTTTCCGTGATCGTAATTCTGAGGTTGTTGAACGACTTACCCCTACTGGTCGGCTTCCGCCATCGGGGTAGACAGTGACACATAAATCCTGTTGAATCACGCGAAGATCAATATGATTGATGAAATCGGAACCTAGATCTAAAATCGATGTACCGTGATCAAAGGAGTTTGATTGAATCGGGACAGGAGTCGGTTTATGGTTAATTTGATTTGCCAATCAAAATCCTTAAAGAAAATTGTGAAGATACCGCGAGGGGCGCTGCCCCTTCGAACCCACAGGGGGAGACCCCCTAGACCCCCCTTAATCGTAGCCCCGTTTGTATCTCGTTAAGGTAACTAGGTGCTGCGATGTCACATGATCCGGTAGAATGCGATTTTATGCATAACTTGTTTTTGCAGGATGTGTGTGATCAGTATGGCCAATATATGTATGTGATGCATGTACGAAAATTTGCATGACCTGCGTGTCGTGAGTAGGGCAACATGGCTGGAGCCATATGTGTTGTCATTTATTGTAATGGCCTGCGTGCCAACTTGTGATGTTCCCAATACTATGTAATTTTGATTACTAGCTATTAGGAGTAATAGCTTGTATTAGTTCTTGGAGGATTCATCACTTGGAGGATGGCTCACATGGAACATGAAGATGGAGATCATCATGGTGGACAGGTTCTATGGCGACGGAGATCACCGTGAGAAAATGGGCCATACTGTGTCACATCTATGTTAATGTTATTCTTATGCGTTTTACTACTATGCATGCTTAGATGATAGAAGTAGAACGATCCCTCACAAAGTTTAAGTTAAACCATGCCCTCCCAACCAAACCTTGCACCATCCTATGCCCTATAGAATCATTGGTGGGCCTATGAAATTAGGGTGCCGCGATTTTCCTTGGCTGGATGGGTTTGTATCGGAAACCTACACGCATAAGGGTTGGTGAACTTGACAAGGTCATCTTAACAGTTAAGGACCTTGGGGCATACAGGGCCGGTTCTGACCCATGGCCACCATGTGCCATGGCCAAGGGCCCACGACTTAAGAGGGCCCATGATTGCTTGCTTCTTCATATCCATTTTCAGCCACGTTTTAATTTTGGGCTAAAACTAATGCAGACAAAAGACCAGTGTAGAGTGAAAACTCACGAAACAGCAAACAGCGATGGAGCATGCATCTTCCTAATCATGTTCGACTGCTCTTGTCGCCTCTTCCTGGAGTGTCTCTAGACTCTAGACATCCCTATAATTTATTTGGAAAATCAGAGTTGATCATTTAAATTAGGGAGTCCATTTGCGCCTCGTCCTGCTCCTTACGGCCTAGCTCGACTCTGCTCTTAGTACGTTCAATCGTTACTGGTTCCAGTGATAGATTATGGATTCTGGGTTCTTGTTGTATTTAATTTCTTCATGATTGTAGGTGTTCCTTTATGCCCAAAAACATAAGTCCCTGTGATGAGAAAAGGATTGAAAGAAAATGAGGGATCAATTTATTGAAACACAAAGTGGTGCTTTAAATAAGTATATTTTCAAGCAACAAGTAGCGTTGATGTAAACCATAATAATCAAAAGGCAAGGATCTGATTCAGGACAAGATGATGAACCTGATTCAAATGGAGATCTTGATGTCAATAAACAATTCTTGGATCATATTATATTGTACGACCTATATTAGTTGACTTAAATTTGTCTAGATACGAATATAAATCTTGACTAGATACGTCCATATGTAGATAAATCTAAATCAACTAATATAGATCGAAGGGAGTAACTAAGAGTAACTAAGTAGCGTCAATATACTTCCTTAAGGACCCATGTCGTCGATCTCGCACTAGGGCCCTCCCGAACATAGAGCAGGCCCTGGGGGCATAAAGGTTGGGCGCCTAGTTTTGACATAGAGATGTCACCCAACAACAAGAGTCATATGTGATATGATTAGCAAGTGTTGCTTACCGATTTACCTTGTCTTCTAGCAGTGATGCTAAAGCTCACTAGTCGACTTGTTAATTGTGGATCTTGAATCACTTAGTATCAATAGAGGGATATTGATTTAAGTGGGAGTATATGCTATTAAATTGTTTAATATGTTTTACTCTTTCATGGTTACATGGCTTAGTATTTTGCATGTTTTCTGTTGTAGCTCAATGGCACCGAACACTACATCACCTTTCTCTTTGCATTCGATTCTTGACAAAGATAAACTAAATGGAACAAACTATTCGGACTGGGTCCGTAACCTGAGAATTGTTCTCAGGTCTGATAAAAAGGAAACGGTTCTGGATACCCCCGATGAACCTGCTGATAATGCATCTGCTGCCCTAAAGAACGCCTACAAGAGAGCATGTGATGACTCTCTTGAGGTTAGCTGTCTTATGCTTGCATGCATGGAACCTAAACTCCAAAAGAAGTTTGAAGATCAGGAAGCGTACGATATGATCGTAGCGCTTAAGGACATGTTCCAAGATCAGGCAAGGACTGAGAGGTACAATGTTGCCAAGTCCTTTGTCGAATGCAAGCTAGCAGAGTGAGCAGCTGTAGGCCCCCATGTGATCAAAAATGGTTGGTTACAGTCAGACTTTGGAAAAGCTTGGTTTTCCACTAGGCCAAGAGTTGGCCATTAACTTCATTTTGGCGTCTCTTCCGTCCAGCTATGGCCAGTTCATTTCGAACTACCAAATGCATGGGGTGGAGAAGGGCCTTAATGAATTATGTGGGATGCTTAAAACAGCAGAAAGTGACATGAAGAAATGTGCATGGCATAGCCATGTGATGGCTGTGCAGAACAAGCCTAGCTTCAAGAAAAAGGGTACTTCTTGGAAGAAGAAGGGCAAGGCTAAGGATACGATCCCTAAGTCTGCACCCAAGCAAAAGGCTAGACCTGTAGAAGACACTGGGCGCTTCTTTTGTCATGAACATGGCCACTGGAAGAGAAACTGCAGCAAGTACCAGGCTTCTTTGAAGAAGAGTGCAAGTAAGAGTACTTCCTCCTCAGGTACGCTTGTTGTAAATGTTGTGGACATTCTTCTCGCTGATTCCTATGTTAACTCTTGGGTATTTGATACCGGATCGGTTTCTCATATTTGCAATTCGATGCAGGGGCTAATAAGGACTAGAGAAGTGCAGAAAGGCGAAGTGGATTTTCGCGTTGGAAATAAAGCAAGGGTTGCTGCATTGTTCATCGGCGTCATGCAACTTCACCTTCCGTCAGGATTTATTATGGAGTTAAATAATTTTTATTACATTCCAAGTATGGGTCGAAACATTTTATCACCTTCATGTTTGATGAGGGATGGTTATTCATCCGCGAGTGCAAACAATGGTTGTGTAATTTCTAAGAATGATATGTTTATGGCTAATGCTCCCATTGTGAATGGGTTGTTTATTTTAAATCTTGTTGATGCATCTGTTTACAATGTTAGTGCTAAAAGGCTTCGGCCTAATGATTTGAGTCCTACCTATTTATGGCATTGTCGTTTGGGGCATATAAGTGAAAAGCGCATGAAGAAGCTCCATGGTGATGCTCTTCTAACTTCGTTTGATTTTGAATCATACGTGACATGTCAGGCTTGTTTACTTGGAAAGATGACCAAGTCACCTTTTTCGGGTTTACCCGAGAGAGCGACGGACTTGTTGGAACTCGTACATACTGATGTATGTGGGCCAATGAGCACGACAGCTAGATGAGGATATCACTACTTCATTACTTTCACTGATGATTTCAGTAGATATGGTTATGTCTACTTGATGAGGCATAAGTCTGAAACTTTTGAAAAGTTCAAGGAGTTTCAGAGTGAAGTAGAGAATCATCATGGCAAGAAAATAAAGGCCTTGCGATCTGATCGTGGAGGTGAATATTTGAGTCACGAATTTAGCGATCATCTTAAGAGTTGAGAAATTGTTCCACAACTTACGACGCCCGGAACGCCTCAAAGAAATGGGGTCTCCGAACAGCGTAATCGAACTTTGTTGGACATGGTTTGATCTATGATGAGCCAGTCGGATTTACCATTATCATTTTGGGGTTACGCTCTAGAAACGGCATCTTTCACACTTAATAGGGTACCATCTAAATCCGTAGTTAAGACACCATATGAGATGTGGACTGGAAAGAATCCCAGTTTGTCTTTTCTAAAGATTTGGGGTTGTGATGCATTTGTCAAGCGACTTCAGTCGGACAAGCTAACACCTAAGTCGGACAAGTGCATTTTCGTGGGATATCCGAGGGAAACCTTAGGGTATTACTTCTACAACCGAGAGGAGGGCAAAGTGTTTGTCGCTCGTAGCGGTGTCTTCCTAGAGAAAGAGTTTCTCACAAAGGGAACAAGTGGAAGGTCGGTGCGACTTGAAGAAGTTCAAGATGAGCCAGTTGGGGATGCTTCTATGAGTGATGCTATTGTAGCAGAACAAGTTGAGGAACCCGTGGCAACAGAAGAACCACAACCACGAAGGTCGGCGAGGCTCCGCGAAGCGCGGGAATTATTATTGTTAGACAATGATGAGCCTACGACCTATGCAGAAGCGATGGTGGACCCAGACTATGAGAAATGGCTGATCGCCATGAGATCCGAGATAGGGTCCATGGGGGACAATCAAGTTTGGAACTTGGTTGACCTGCCTGATGGTTTTAAAGCCATCGAGTGGAAATGGATCTATAAGAAGAAAATTGATATGGATGGAAATGTTCACATCCATAAAGCTCGACTTGTTGCAAAAGGTTTTCGACAAGTTCAAGGAGTTGACTACGACGAGACTTTCTCGCCCTTAGCGATGCTTAAATCTATACGGATAATTCTAGCCATTGTTGTATATTTCGGCTATGAAATATGGCATATGGATGTCAAGACGGCTTTCCTAAATGGAATCCTAACTGTGAACGTGTATATGATGCAGCCCGTAGGTTTTGTCGATCCAAACAATGCTGGATAGGTATGCAAACTTCTGAAGTCCATTTATGGGCTGAAGCAAGCATCTCGGAGTTGGAACATTCGATTTGATGAAGTTGTAAAGGAGTTTGGCTTCATCAAAACCAAACAAGAACCTTGTGTTTACAAGAAGGAAAGTGGGAGAGCGCTGGTATTTCTAATCTTATATGTAGATGACATATTGCTGACTGGAAATGACATTGCTATGCTCGAGTCTGTTAAGACCTCATTGAAAATAGTTTTTCGATGAAGGACTTGGGAGAAGCGTCATATATTCTGGGCATCAAGATCTATAGAGATAGATCAAGGAGGCTAATTGGATTAAGCCAGAGTACATACATTGACAAAGTGTTGAAACGGTTCAGCATGGAAGAGGCTAAGAAGGGGTTCTTGCCCATGTCTCACGGCATTAAACTCAGCAAGACTCAGTGTCCTTCGACTACTGATGAGCGTGAGCGCATGAGTAGGGTTCCATATGCTTCGGCTATTGGATCCATCATGTATGCAATGATATGTACTTGCTCAGATGTTTCCTATGCTCTAAGTGTTACGAGCAGATACCAGGCTGATCCAGGTGAAGGTCACTGGACAACGGTAATGAACATCCTTAAGTACTTGAAAAGGACTAAGGATGTGTTCCTAGTTTATGGAGGTGAGGATGAACTAAGTGTAAGGGGTTACACAGATGCGAGTTACCTTAACGACTCAGATGATTCGAAATCGCAATCAGGTTATGTGTTTGTCATGAATGGTGGTGCTGTGAGCTGTAAAGGTTCCAAGCAAGATACGGTGACCTCCTCTTCAACAGAAGCTGAATATATTGCTGCCTCGGAGGCTATAAAGGAAGCTGTTTGGATTAGGAATTTCCTGATCGCTCTTGGTGTGGTTCAGGGCGCGTCCAATCCCTTGGACGTTTATTGTGACAACAATGGTGCTATTGCACAGGCCAAGGAACCTAGACAGCACCAGAAGAACAAACATATTCGCATGCGTTACCATCAGATTCGAGAGTTCATTGAGGATGGTAGTGTCATGATATGCAAAATACATACGGACTCAAATGTTGCTGATCCCTTGACTAAGCCTCTCCCGCAGCCCGCGCACGAAGCGCACACAAGAGCAATTGGTATTAGATACATTTTAGATTGACTCTAGTGCAAGTGGGAGATTGAAGGAAATATACCCTAGAGGCAATCATAGAGATGATTATATTTCATATGTATCCATGAGTTATTGTAATGTTCCTTGAACATCCATATCAGGCAACTTGTATTGATTGGAAATTATGTGAATTGTTTGTGAAACTCTTTACTTGTATGGTTATTTAAGAGTTGTCCCTAGTCATAGTTCATGTGAGGACACATGTGAATATTAGACTAGCACATCGATTGGTTGATGACTATGTTTAGCAAGTCATAGACATGGAGATGTCAAACCAATGATGTGGACACATGTTATGAACATGGGGTTGGACTGACCCAACTTGAGACTGGCAATTAGTTGCAGCTCTCTCTCTACACATCGTGTACGTTTTGTCCTTAGACCTGAGATTGTCGCATGTACTTGAGATGTGGATCGACCTACTTTGTGGCTATCAAATGCTGCACCGTAACTGAGTAGTTATAAAGGTGGGGTTTGTCCTGAAGCATGCTGCAAGGCATGGTCAATCAAGATGGGATTTGCCCCTCTCTACTTGAGAGAGATATCTCTGGGCCCCTCGAGTGATCGGATCCAGAAATGCATGGCCGTGCTACATAAGGTTAAGAGTTAACCTAGTAAAGGGATTCCGAATTGCAGTATCGAGAAAGGGAGGTCAGCTTAGAGCTAGACCAAATATCACTACAAGAAATGTGTTATTCTATGACCTTATCATAGTGACCGTGTTCAAAATCGTCATAGAATTATGACGATTTCGCACCGGATGGTCAAAAGCCGTTTGGAAGGTTTAAAACCTTACAGAATTATGACGATTTTGCTCAGGATCGTCATATTTTCATTAGCTCAAATCGTCATAATCTGACGAATATAGCCTACGACGTTATTTGAACCTGACTACGATGATTTAAAATCGTCATGAGGTCCAATTAAGATATGTTAAAATTTATAGTTGGCCAGATCAGCAATTGCGCCTATGTGTCGTGTCTATGCGTCAGTTTTTTACTATGTGTTAATATAAATTTGTCTACGTGTGGATGCTTATGTGGCATATATGTTAAACTCTAACAAGGATGAGTTATTTGCAAAAAAAGCCAAATGGAGACTTGAACCCGCAACCTCCCTAACTAACCCGGCGAGCCATACCACTACAACAACCTATCTTTCTTGTCATATATGTTGAACTCTGACATATATACGTTAAACTCTAACAAGAGTGAGTAATTTGCAAAAAAGAATACCTAGGGACTTGAACCTGCGACCTCCCAACCTAAACAAGCGACCTATACCACTGCACCAACCAAACTTTCTTATCATAATACTACAACGATGCATTATATCTATTGAACTGTTTCGCCTGGGCTGGTTTCTCTGCCACGATGGGCCTCAGTGGGACGGGCGTGGGCTGCAATGGGCCTCTATGAGGGAGTGGGAAGCGGAAGATTAGGGCCTGGCCAGCTCGCCTTGTTCAGTTTTTTTTGTTTTCTTAATTCTTTTGTAGCTTTTTCATAATAAGTATAAAATAATTGTTTTTTTCTAAATTTTTATAAAATTCAGTAGAACAACATAGGGTATTAATTAGAAATACTTTGATTAATTAAAAATAGTGGATTTACTAATCCTACATTAGTCATAGTAGGGATAATACCATAATTTAAAATATGAGTTTAAAACTAGGGAGTGACTGTTTCTTTTCTATGGATTGAGTCTTATTAAAAAGTTTCGGTGTATCTCTGAAGAAACATGATATTATGAGTATAAAAATCAATTTTCAAAAAACAATGGGCATCGGATCATGTACCTGTAGTTCAAACCGGACCCACTTCTTGTCGATTCGGCAGGAATTTGTCTTTTTCGCCAGGGGTGGACGGAAAGGTTTGAGATACCCCGGTTCGGACATTGTCCATGTAAGGTGGTCTAATATTTTTACAAAATGTGGTGGTGCCATTCTAAAACTATCATTTGGTGGTTTCTTCATAAAACGCCCCGTTTTTTGCGCTCGGAAAATGGAAAATGGATTTTCCGTGCGTCGAAATGGAAAACTTTCTCCTGCAAAATTGTTAACCATCCCATAATACATATGTGTGCACAATATGGGCACATTAGTACAAACTATGTCGTGATTCTGGCCATAACATTGGTCGTTTAGCCCGAAAGCCATGAAACCTCGAACACGATAGGTCATTTCTGAGAAGGTTTTTTC
The DNA here is from genome assembly GCA_916181665.1 of Avena sativa. Taxonomy (NCBI): domain Eukaryota; kingdom Viridiplantae; phylum Streptophyta; class Magnoliopsida; order Poales; family Poaceae; genus Avena; species Avena sativa. The sequence continues at coordinate 102,882,098 of OV702285.1, read as the reverse complement.
GAGACACTTGCAATATACCAAGATTGGTATTTTTTCTTGCAACTATGTCACATAATAAGATACCACGCGAAGGATTTGCATTGATCAGACCGTTTTTGAATTTTTTATGCCCGTTTCAAACTATGATCAAAACGATGAGTATAAAGATTCTTAGCTCGGGGCTGAGCCTCGCAAAAGTTGCATTGGATCTCTGAAGAAACAACATATTGTGGGTCTAAAAATCATTTTTCCAAAAAATAATGGGCATCAAATAATGTACCTGTAGTTCAAATCGGACCCACTTCCTACCGATTCGGCAGGAATTTGTCTTTTTCGCCAGGGGTGAACGAAAAGGTTTGAGATACCCCGGTTGGGACATTTTCCATTTAAGGTGGTATAATATTTTTACAAAATATGGTGGTGCCATTCTAAAACTGTCATTTGGTGGTTGCTTCATAAAACGCCCCGTTTTTTGCGCTAAGAAAATGGAAAATGGATTTTCCGTGCGTCGAAATGGAAAACTTTCTCCTGCAACATTGTTCGCCATCCCATGATACATATGTGTGCACAATATGGGCAGATTAGCACAAACTATGTCTTGATTCTGGCCATAACATTGGTCGTTTAGCCCGAAATCCATGAAACCTCGAACATGATAGGTCATTTCTGAGAAGGTTTTTTCGAGCCACTCGCAATATAGCAAGATTGGTATTTTTCCTTGCAACTATGTCACATAATAAGACACCACGCGAAGGATTTGCATTGATCAGACCGTTTTTGAATTTTTTATGCCCGTTTCAAACTATGATCAAAACGACGAGTATAAAGATTCTTAGCTCGGGGCTGAGGCTCGCTAAAGTTGCATTGGATCTCTGAAGAAACAACATATTGTGGGTCTAAAAATCATTTTTCAAAAAAATAATGGGCATCAAATAATGTACCAGTAGTTCAAATCGGACCCACTTCCTACCGATTCGGCAGGAATTTGTCTTTTTCGCCAGGGGTGAACGGAAAGGTTTGAGATACCCCGGTTGGGACATTGTCCATTTAAGGTGGTATAATATTTTTACAAAATATGGTGGTGCCATTCTAAAACTGTCATTTGGTGGTTGCTTCATAAAACGCCCCGTTTTTTGCGCTAAGAAAATGGAAAATAGATTTTCCGTGCGTCGAAATGGAAAACTTTCTCCTGCAACATTGTTACCCATCCCATGATACATATGTGTGCACAATATGGGCACATTAGCACAAACTATGTCGTGATTCTGGCCATAACATTGGTCGTTTAGCCCGAAATCCATGAAACCTCGAACATGATAGGTCATTTCTGAGAAGGTTTTTTCGAGCCACTCGCAATATAGCAAGATTGGTATTCTTCCTTGCAACTATGTCACATAATAAGACACCACGCGAAGGATTTGCATTGATTAGACCGTTTTTGAATTTTTTATGCCCGTTTCAAACTATGATCAAAACGACGAGTATAAAGATTCTTAGCTCGGGGCTGAGCCTCGCTAAAGTTGCATTGGATCTCTGAAGAAACAATATATTGTGGGTCTAAAAATCATTTTTCCAAAAAATAATGGGCATCAAATAATGTACTTGTAGTTCAAATCGGACCCACTTCCTACCGATTCGGTAGGAATTTGTCTTTTTCGCCAGGGGTGGACGGAAAGGTTTGAGATACCCCACTTATTACATTGTCCATGTAAGGTGGTCTAATAATTTTTTAAAATAAGTTGGTAGAATTTTGCAAAATTCATTTGGTAGATATTTAACAAAAGAAACTGTTTTTGCACTCATAAAATAAACACCCATATTCAGCCAATCAGGAGGGAGGACTTGCCTACCCACGGATCGGCCCCAGGAAACCGATCTGAGACGTCCACGAGACGATCCAACTACCAGAAAAGCACCACACCGATAACCATTTTAAAAAAATGTAAAAGAAAAATCCCCTCGTGTGGTTCCCAGGCTCCCAGGTCCCAGACCTAACCCTAACTACCCCAACCTACCTCCCTCCCACCACCCCGCCGCCACTTTGCTCATCTTCTAGATCGCGATCTCCATCCCGTCCTCCCCTGCCACAGCCAAGTCCACGGTGTCCTCCTCCATCGCACAGCCGTGCTTCCCGGCCTACCGGAGCCGCCGTGCTTCCTGGCCTACCGGAGCTGCCATGCTTCCTGGCCTACCGGAGCCACCTCCGCAATGCGAGCAGGGAGACGTCAAGGATGAACGAGCCAGCATCGCGCGACTTATCCAGGGCTTCCTGACCTCCCCGACAGCCTCCTCTCTCCCTGGACGTGATGGTGGAGCCTGGTGGGTCTCCTCCTCCGGCGTGGACCGCTCATCCCTGGCGCCCGCATCTTCCCCAACATGTAGGTGCGGTGACCCTCAACGGCGTCGGCCTTTCCCGCTTCCTCATGGTCCTCTTTGTCACCAACTACACCAGCGACAACCGCGCCTCCTGCCTCGACGACGACCTCCCGAGCTCCCGGCTCGGAGATGTACAGTAAGTTCTCGTACAACTACTTCATCGATTCAGTAAGTTCTACGCCCGCTCCCATCTTCATCCGTTATGGAATTGATTTGAAATTTATCGATGTTGTATGGTTCGGGCTCGATGTATGCAGGGTTGGTGCTCGATTTATTGTATCACGTTCTATGGAGGTGGTCTCAAACTGACTTAAGTTCTAATAAACAGTTTTGTAGTTAAACACGTTGTTCCAACTTGTCTTTAGGTTTAGGGTTTTTTCTTGTACTCTTTATTCCTGTGTAGTTTTGACGCAATCTTGGTTAATAGACGATAAGTAGCATATTTGATGATTAACATGGTATCATATTCTGTCCAATGGTGTCTTTTGACAAGTTTATGCTTTCTTGACGATGTACATCTGTTCATGTGGAGATGGTATTCTAGTAGACAACTAATTTTGTGGTCACTTGTGCTGAGTGTTTCTGTGTAGATGGTTGTCTCGTAGCTATAATACCTTTGGTCATGTTATGTACTTTTGGATGATTGAGCCTTACACTATTGGGTAAATTGTATATTAAATATAATTAAGTACTATAGCAGCACTGATGACACACACTAATCGAGCATGTGGTTTGTATGATTACTCTTATCAGGATCAGAGGACGGGGGCTCTGGCTTTAGGAACGGAAAGAGTAGTGCATGCGGAGAAAAAGGGGGAGGACATGGTGGCAGAAGAATTTGTCAACTGAGAAGGAGCATAGGAACAGGCCAAGAATGGATGCAGATTCGTTCAACATCATGTCTTCTTCATTTTCATTCCATTTTCCAAAAATTGTGGTTATGCTATATAGTCTAGATGCTTAATTTCTTGACTTATTTGTTTAGAAATTTCTGTTATTGATTGAAAAAATAAATTGTTAGCTCCTCTATTTGATAGCTATGTTTCCTATGAAAAAAAGCAATCTAATAGTCTTAGCACTACTAGAGATGTATGCTGCAGAGATAAATATCAGTAATACATGTGTTCAGTTTGCTTATATTACATGTTTACTTACTTTTCTAGTTAATTTTATTTACTTATGTTTGTTGTAGAGAGAAATATCAGTAAACTATTAGACCTCTAATGTGTTTGCTATTGTTTGTGGGCATTGTAGGACAATCTGCAGTGGAACAACCTGGAGCTAGAGAACTTCCAGGACAAGATCAAGAAGAACCAGGACACTAGCAAACTCAACAAGTAGCTGGCCTACACCTTCAACTACCTCCTCGATGAATTATGTAGTGAGTTCTCCGCCCGCTCCCTTCCGATCCTTGCTGATCCTTACCAGTAGTAACTTGTTAAACTATTTGTGTAACTTTAGCTGGTTCATATACTTTCTAATTTCCAGCATGAATAACCTATAGAAATTTCAGCTAGCATTTTCTATGCTCTATGCTCCAATTTATTTTCAAAATACTATGCTCCAACTTGTTGTATTATCTGTCAATTCTTTTTACAATCCTTTCATATTGATGATATGTTTAGAATATTGTACTGTACTGCTGTATTACTATTACTAGCTAGCAATACTGTACAGTCTGTACTGATATGATAATGTTTCATAGTGTGAAAATATACTCTGCCTAATGTCATCAACTGATCCAGTAACTATGGTTGATCGATACACAAATCAACAAGTGTTGTTGATCAATATTAGAGGCAGCTAGCAAGCTTTGTTGTGTTTGGCTGGAGCTAGCTAGCTTTCTTTAGAGTTTTTACTCTCACCTGACACAACTGATAGCCATAATCAACATTTCCTCTATTTTACAGGAGCTCCAGGCTGAAGGTGGAAGAAGCCAAGGCTTCATTACTCAGCAAAGAGTAGTTACTCATATTTTTTAAAGCTATTTGTATTTTCATGGGTGATTTGAACGATGGAATAGTTGTAATATACTAGAATGTACGTTTGTATCGGTTTCATATTCCTGGGTGATTGCAATATCTGCCGATTGTAATATTGATCTAATTTTGGTTATCATTCATGAAAATTAATGTGATTTGGGTTGTGCGTATGAAATATTTGATGTTTACTGCTTGCATGTCTGAAATGAAACAAATACTAGATGGGCTCTAAAAAGGCCTTGGCCCACACGCAATTTTAGACTGGAAAGTGCACAATTTCAAAAAATGGTTCAAAATAAAAAAGAGAAAGATCCTAAGAATGCAAAGGCCCTAAAAATAGAGAAGGCCAACATGTTGGGCTTGGCCCAATGAATGAACCGAAAAGATAGAAAAAATTAATTGACCAAGTTATTGGGCTTGGCCCATATAAACATTAGACAAGGACTGGGCTAATTTCGTGCCACGTAGGATTGGCCACGTTGGAGCTGACCTGGCTAGGCCAAATTGCACATGACGATATCAGATCGTCATAACGTTTATGACATCTATTATCGTCATAGGCGGTTATGACGATTTCGTTAAAACGTCGTTATAGTTCATTTGCGACGCCCAGCTTTTGACGATCTTAAAATCGTCATAGAATCGTCATAAACGAACTACTATGACGATTCTGTGACGAAAATGGAGGGTCATATATAGCTAGATTCCTTGTAAACGTTGTGATGGTTCGTCCGATATGATCTTTCTATGCGTTTAGGAGTTCACACGTCTTGCTAGAGGCCGCTACCAACTATTGACAGAATAAGTGTATTCGTGTCATGTCTATACGTATATGAACCTATAAGGTCACACACTTAAGGGGCTGGAATCCTAATGAGGATTGGATCCGAATTAGACCAGGCTTAGGGTACTAATGGGCTGCTAATGTAGAAGCCCACTAGGGACGCCTATATAAGAGAGGGTGGGGCGAGCTGACCAGGGCTAGACCTGAGACCTCAGATCATTCCCAGCCGCCACTCCTCACGCCTGTGTTGCACGTGCGGACCTAGCAGTCCGGCGTCTGACGCTTCCACCCTGTACATGTGGATACCTCGGGGGTGCTGCATCTATAGCGCTTGGACGAGCCGCGCAAAGGGAGCTGCTCGTGGGACGAGGACAAGGAGGAGACAGGGAACGTCTGCACTGTCTAGTGGTAATCCCCTGATTTATGACAACAGTAATCCTGGTATACGCGGTAGAATTTTTTTGATTTGCGCTAGTGTAGCCTACCCGTATCCCTTCAATAGTGTCTAAAGCGCACCTACGCGGGCTAGTGGCACACTAACATAGAAGATAAGTCTTGTAGCGCACCTGGACAGGTATCCGTGGCGCACTGGCATGTGCACCACGCCTATCTCTACACATGCGTGGCGCACCAGGCAGTGCGCCACGGCTATGAGATAGCCGCATCGCAAGCCTAGTGGCGCACGAACAGTTTGCCACGGATGGCTTTTCCACGTGCGCCACTAACGAGTGTCTTCCTAGTAGTGGTTTGCTGTTAAGTGGAAAACGCTTCGCTCGGGGAAAGAGGGATTGGGCTAGTTGGGCCAGTGGGCTGGGCTTGCTGGCTGGGCTGGCTTCTTCCATTTTTTTGTTCTGAATCCTTTTCTTTTTCTGTTTTCATTTTTCTGTTTTGATTTCTATTCAAATATTTCAAACACCAATTGAATTCAAACCTCTACCAAACTTTGTGTATATTCAAATATTGTTTATTAATACATTCTAAAGTCAAATTTATAATATCTCTTTTATCCTTTTAAGGGTATATTAATTATTTAAAATAGGCCCTTGTATTAATTCAAATAAGATTTATTAATGTTTTCAAACTCCATTTGAAATCTAAAATTTACCAAATCTTTACAGTAGGTTTTATTTAAAAATAAAACACTTTGAATTATTATTTAAAATACTTTATTTTGTTTTTAATGCTCATTTAAAATGGGAAATGTCTTTACTTAAATGAATTTGGATAATAATAAATCCTCATGATTTTATTTAAATAATCCTTTACTCTTTTTATTAAACCAAAATATTTTATTTTATTTGCTTGGTCAATATTTAACTTGGCTTTTTAAAAATAGTCCTTATTTATTTATTTCTTCCTCTATTTTATAAAATCCATATCTTTTTATTTAAGGATCCAAAAATGGTGATTCCAACTTGTAAAATCTTGTTTAATATTTAATTATCCTTTTAAATCTCTTTAGGATTAATTTCTCACCATTTGGTATGGATTTTTAGATAGGTTCTTTGTTAGGTTTGGAAATTCAATTTTCTTATCTTATTAAATTCATGAGATTTTATCTATGGCTCCAAATTAAGTGAAACCAATTTCTATGGTTTAATATTATTTCAATTTGTCATCCTTGATCATTTATAAATGTTTGTTGACAAAAATTTTATATGGACCAAACCCTTAGTCTTTGAGATGACTTGGAAATGTTTTTCTTCCATTAGGGTCTTAGGGATTTGGTTTATTTTCCAAGTGTTTAAATTTCAAGATGCATTTATGAAGAATGCATTACACTTGTTTTGAATTTAGTTGGATTCAAATTTTATTCAAAGTTTGTTCAAGATGGGTTTTAATGTTTCCATTTAGAAACAAAAAGTTTATTTTCACCCTAAATTTAAACAATTATTTATTTTGTTTATTTATTTTTAACATTACAAAATTCGAAAAAAATTTGGGATGTGACAGGCTACCACCCTTAAAAGAAATCTCGTCCCGAGATTTGGGAGGGCTAGGGGTTACAAGTTGGCTCAAGGAAACTAGGGTACTACCACCCTTAAAAATTTCCAACTAGATTACATCTTGGCTTGCTTGGGGTCTTGATGAATCTTCTCTGGGCAGACATCTGCATAGTGTCCTTTGTTTCCACACTTGAAACATGTGACAAGTCTGAGATCTCTCATGGGCTTGTTTGTCTTGTACTTCATCTTTTCTGGACAATTGCTTGCATAATGTCCTTGTTCACTACAATTGTAACATGTGACAAGGTTGATTTCTCCACGTATCTTCTGTGGACAAGTTGATACATAATGTCCTAGCTATTTGCAGTTGTTGCACCACACTTGGCTAATTTCCTTATATTTCTTCTTCTTCTTTGGACATTCATTGGCATAGTGTCCCATTTCTTTACAATGGCAACATTGCACTTGGCTTTTTTCCTTCTTCTTCTTCTTGGGTTTCTCCAAAGCTAGGAGTTCTTCTAGTTCATGCTCTTCATATCTCACCTCAAAGGTGGGAAAGTCTCCTGGTCTCCTTAATCTTTTTCTTGGATAATACATATGTCTCTTCTTCTGTCCATCAAGGTGAGTCATATTGCTTGGAGCTGCAAGCTGAGATTTTCCTTTGTCTTCATCCTTCTTGGTAAAAGTTGTTTCCTCATGGGGGTTTACTATCTGTTGATGCACTCCACCTTGATTCCTTTGTTGAATTATGGAATAGATGGGGCATTGGATAGGGACATGATTATTTCCTTCACAAAGGAAGCATGTAGCTTGAGATGTGGGGCATTGATTAGTTGGATGTTTCTCTTCACAATTGGGGCATTGATCCTCATGCTCTTTGGAAGTGTGATCCATGTCACCACAAATATTGCAAGCTTGAGTTCCTTCTATAATTTCATCCTTGACATCCTTGTTGTCACCATCTCCTTGGGAAAGGTTGTCTTTCATGTTGATCATTTGAGTGGTCATCCCTTGCAACAATTGGGATTGAATTTCCAAAAACTTTTGCATGGTTGGTTCTAACTCATTGTTGTTGGCTAAAAACTGAGTTGTCATATGATTCAACTAGGTTTGATTTGCTAGTAGTTGTTCTGTCATGTGCATCTCTTGGTTGTTGTTGTCACTATTCTTGATGTTGGAGTTTCTTGGAGAAGTCATCTGTTTGGGTTGGATTGGGATTAGAATAGGCAAAAGATTTCTAAGGAAATAATTCTAATCACACAGATCAGAATTCACACATGCAATGTGCAAGCAATCACAAACAAACATTCCACTCAAACAACAAGTTTTAAGCACATTTTTAGGCAACAAAATATTTTTGCTACACCACATAAGTTGGTGGGTTTGATCTAAACTAAACATGGTGGTACAACTATGTGTTTCACTTGAGATCATTCCATCCTTCTTTGTTGTTTCTTCTTGAATGAGATCATGGTTTCCTTGGGAAAAATTCTTGTGTCTTGGTTACAAACTCCAAAGATGATGATGATTCTTCTAAGTTGTGTTTCCTTAGTCTTCAAGTCTTGAGTAATATTTCTTGTCTCACTTGTAGTACTTAGTGATATCCAAGTTGAAGTCCTTGGTGCAAGTAAAGTTGAAGTCTTTGATGATGTTGAAGTTGAAGTCATTTGAGTTGGTTAAGTCCTTTGATCATGGTTGAGGCTTTGTCCATCAAGTTGAAATAGAAGAGATGTAGAATCAAAACCACAAAGGTTGAGGAAAGTGTTTACAAGATTGTTTGTAAATAAGTTTTGGAACAAATACAACTCCTATTTTTTAAGGGGTTTTGTCCAATCCTAGGGTTACAATCCTATAGGCAACACAGTGCTCTGATACCATCTGTAGAGGTCCCAACCTTTAATAAGGTAGAGATCCATGTATTTACAATGCTAGTCCCTGGATCAATAGCTAGCATCCACAGTTAAGATGTAATATCAAGAAACAAAGGTCATAATACAACTTTATAACCAGGAATAAAATAATTCATTACATCTTACATAGCTCATTTGGTTATCTCATTACAATGCAGCAGAAATAACTATAGCATGGAGTCCTTCATCTTCAAAGTGCCACGGGCAATCATGTTGGTTGTTGACTTGTAATCCTAATCAACAGACTTCACTAACATCAAACAAACCTGCAATATAATAAGTTACAGCCACAACGGTCAATACATTTGAATTGTATTGGCAAGTGATACTATGGTAGTATAGTGGAGTCTATCACCTATATGCATTTGGCTAGGTGGAGCTTAGGCTTGCTTTGCTCAAAATAGATTTTCCTTATCATTTGAAAACACTAAGCTTTTGCTTGTAAAAATCACCCAAGGAACCACCAATAGAAATTGGTGAACCTTCACCCTTGTTCAACCACAAGTTTTAACTTAGAAAATTGGGATGAGGAGATTCTTGATAGCTTCCATGTATTGATGCTCAATTTGTCCTTTACCAGGGACATGGCTAAGTACTTAGATTTTACACTCTCCAGAGGTGGTGCACTTTCCCCACAAGACTTGGTTTCACCAAGACAAGATCTTTCAGAAGCCTTACCTTAGACCATAATGGACGCGTTCCAACCTATCAATCCCCTACCACCAACTGTCCATTTGGCTAAGTTATTGCAACCTATATGATCTAGGCAGAGCCCATAATTCCAAGTGGCTACACTTGAAGCTTCTCACCATTTGACATCTCAAATCTCTTTGTTCCTGGGTGGCATTCCACAAGTGAGAGACCAAGTTTTCCCCAGTATACTGGACTTGGTGATGCCCAAGTTTTCCCTAGCATACTGGACTTGCGTAACCACTCAACACAAACCATTCTTTCCATTCCACCCATGCGATTCATTCACTTAGTTGTTTTATTAAACAAAACCCAAGTCCTTGACTTAGAAATATTCCCTAGCATGAATATAATCCACCCTTGTTTTCTACTAGGTAAGCTAAGCATGATAGTAGTAGGAATCTTAACTTAGGAAAATTCTACTAAGGCTTCATCTACTAGGATTTCCCATGGCATAGTATATATTTAGCAAAAATTCCATGCAAGTCCTACTTAGAAATATCACTAATGTATAGTGAAAATAATGGGAAAAAAGTATGAAGCATCACTTTCCTTTTTGGTAGAGATTATAAGTTCACTCCTTGATTGCAATAGTCACACTCTTCAAATGTCACTACAATTCAATCAAGCAAGGCACAATTTCAATCTACCATTCAAGCAATCATCACATAGAATAATAAAACAAAGCAATGCATGCAACCATGACAAAGATTGTTTTATTTGGAAAAGTGTTTTCTAATGGGTTATAAACATCATAAAATATCTTTTGGTCATTTATAAAAGTGGTAAAGCCATTTGATATTAAGTTAGTGAAAATTGGCCACTTTAAGTCATTTTTGGTTTGCTAGAAAGGATTTAAATCCAAAGATTATTTCTAGTGTTTACCAAATATATTTTTAACACAAATGTTAGTGTTTTGTGGTCAAGTGTTTAATATTAAAATCATTTGCAAAAGGTTTTATCTATAAACCATTTTTATACCAAATCAATATTTTATGTTGTTGAAAATACTTTTTAGCAAAGTAATAATTTATAGGGTTCATCAAATATGTTTTTAAATCCTAAAACTTGGTGTTTAGGGTCAGACTGTTTAAATCAAATCATTTTCCAAAGGTTTTGCTCAAAAAGCATTTTTAACACATAAACCATAATTTCATTTAACTAGAAATGCTTTAATTCAATGGTTTATTCTTTTGCCTCACAAAATATGTTTTTGAATCCAGAAGTTGGTTTATATGGTCATTTGGTTCAAAACAATCCATTTGCCAAAGATTTTATCACAAAAATAATTTTAGAATGAATTTTATATTCAAATTATGCCTACACAAGTTTATGCAAAAACAACCAATTTAACAGATGCAATTTACTAAGAAAAGTACATGGTTGGAAAGTACTTGTTCTGCTGATTCCATTGATATAAAATTTTCATAATTTGGACGTGTGGATCAAAAGTTATGCAATTTACAAATTTGAACATCTAATAGAACAAATTCTGGTTTTAAAACAAATCACAGGCCACGCGTCATGTTGCTATTGGTCTGTACCGTTTCATGCGGATCGTGCAACGTGGGGCGTTAGATTTTAAACAGATCGTGCGGCTCTAATCTAATGATACCCTTTCGGTTAGTCAATCTATCGTAGCCACGCGATCGCGATCTGACGGCTGGTGTGCGTGTGACCAGGGATGGGCGGCGCTGGCGGCGGCGAGAGGCGGCGCGCGCGGTCAGACGGAGGTGTTCCCGACGATTCAGGAAGCAAGAGAGGGAGAGAGGTATCTCACAGGGTTCGCAGGGCAATGCTGATGCTCAACGTTGTCGTCGCAGGGCAGGGGGCACATAGGGTTGACAATAATCGCTTGCCGGAGTTGTCCCTGGCATCGGGCTTCTCTGTCCGTCATCGTTGGTGAAGATACGGTGCGCGCTAGAGGAAATGGGGGGTTCCATTAGATGCGCAAAGACGTGGCGAGTATGGGAGCATCAACGAGAAGGGGAGGCGCGGTCGGAGTTTACCTGGAGAGCTCGTCGGAAAAGTGACAAACAGCGGCGACGTGCAGTGGTCGTCCTTGCCGACGTTCTAGGACAAGCGCTGGCAGGTTCGGGGTACTGGGAGACGCGCACGGTGACGGCGAGCAAGCTCGTGGGGACTAGGAGGCAAGGGGCGGCGGGGAGTTGTCGGAATTGGAGAAGAGGCTCGTCGGAGACAGAGATGCTCAAGAGCGAAATCGGGGCAGCCCTGTGGCCGAGAGGGAGGGGTGAGCAAGGGGAAATGGAGAGGAGAGAGGGGCGTTTAAGGGGGTGTGGTCGCAGCGAGGTTTTAGCGCGACAGTAACGCGTATTGATGCGAGTTAAAATAAGCAGAAACGACCAGCGAGGGGCGTGGTCATCGCGGCAGGTGAGGACGAAGTCTGACGGGGTGGGGTCTAGGCGTCAGCAAGAGAGAGAGAGAGGAGAGGTGGGGGCTAGCAGTCAGTGGCTCTGCGGGTTTGCTGTTAAGTGGAAAACGCTTCGCTCGGGGAAAGAGGGAGTGGGCTAGTTGGGCCAGTGGGCTGGGCTTGCTGGCTGGGTTGGCTTCTTCCAGTTTTTTTTGTTCTGAATCCTTTTCTTTTTCTGTTTTGATTTCTATTCAAATATTTCAAACACCAATTGAATTCAAACCTCTACCAAACTTTGTGTATATTCAAATACTGTTTATTAATACATTCTAAAGTAAATTTAGAATATCTCTTTTATTCTTTTTAGGGTATATTAATTATTTAAAATAGGCCCTTGTATTAATTCAAATAAGATTTATTAATGTTTTCAAACTCCATTTGAAATCTAAATTTTACCAAATCTTTTCAATAGGTTTTATTTAAAAATATAACACTTTGAATTATTATTTAAAATACTTTATTTTGTTTTTAATGCTCATTTAAAATGGGAAATGTCTTTACTTAAATGAATTTGGATAATAATAAATCCTCATGATTTTATTTAAATAATCCTTTACTCTTTTTATTAAACCAAAATATTTTATTTTATTTGCTTGGTCAAGATTTAACTTGGCTTTTTAAAAATAGTCCTTATTTATTTATTTATTTATTTCTTCCTCTATTATATAAAATCCATGTCTTTTTATTTAAGGATCCAAAAATGGTGATTCCAACTTGTAAAATCTTGTTTAATATTTAATTATCCTTTTAAATCTCTTGAGGATTAATTGCTCACCATTTTGTATGGATTTTTAGAAAGGTGCTTTGTTAGCTTTGGAAATTCAATTTCCTTATCTATGGCTCCAAATTAAGTGAAAGCAATTTCTATGGTTTAATATTATTTCAATTTGTCATTCTTGATCATTTATAAATGTTTGTTGACAAAAATTTTATATGGACAAAACCCTTAGTCTTTGAGATAACTTGGAAATGTTTTTCTTCCATTAGGGTCTTAGGGATTTCGTTTATTTTCCAAGTGTTTAAATTTCAAGATGCATTTATGAATAATGCATTACACTTGTTTTGAATTTAGTTGGATTCAAATTTTATTCAAAGTTTGTTAAAGATGGGTTTTAATGTTTCCATTTAGAAATAAAAAGTTTCTTTTCACCCTAAATTTCAACAATTATTTATTTTGTTTATTTATTTTTCACATTACAAAATTCGGAAATTTTTGGGATGTGACACTTAATGCATGTCATAGGTTATCTAACTTTCATAGTTGCAAGTGTTAGCTTGCATAATTGCAAGTATAAGCTTGCCAAGTCAACTGGTAGTATTAGGCTTGCCTTGTGCAGAGCACTGGTTGAAGTTCTCCTCAGCTTCTTCCTCGTAATATCCTCCTTCCTCCTCGTATCCTTGGTCGGTACTATCGTCTATAAATAAATACGAGGTACACAATCACCAAACAATACTTAACGATTTCTATTTATCACACCAAGGTTTTCACTAGATGATATAAGATCATCACAAGCATTATAACCATTAAGGCAAATAGTTTTATTTCCTTTATTTTAGAAAAGTAATTTCTACTCATTGAAAAACTACTTAAGGTTTAATAATATCCAACTAAAACATGGGATCATGCTAAAACATGTCATCACCACATATTTCAGTACATGGGAATGTGATTTAAAGTGGTGTCACAATTTAATAAGGTTTAACTTTTTATTTTAATTAATTAAAGTGACTAGAAATGCCTATGGGGCATTCTTTTATCACTTGATCATTATTTCTTCAAGTAAACCTATATATTTTTATATATTCTAAAAGGTATGGTTAAATGTGATTTTTGAGAGTTGGAATCAACTCAAAAGCTTTCATGGTTAAATTTTGAAACATGTTTGAATGCAGAAAAGCTTCTGCCTTGTTATTTTTACCATAGGTGATCTACAAATCCAAATGATTTGAATCCAAAGGGCTTCGATTAAGCACTCCAGTACCTTCCTGACAAAATTGGTTTCATGCATTGTGGTTTAGTGAATCGAGCTGGGTTTATTTTTGAATCTGGGTACAAAAATGAGGTTGAAACTAAAAGAATAAACCTAAATTTGAATTACTGGGTCACGCAGAAGGTTAACTGGGCCGGCCCACTAAGCACAGCACGCGCGCGGGCTGATTAAGTGGCTTCCCCCACTCGTCAGTGAGACAGAGAGTGGCAAAGAGGTACGGGGCGATTTGGGCCGGGCGATCTAGCTCTAATCCTACAACTGTGGTTCATCGTCCATGCCTGAACAAGACGTGGCGAGGTCGAACCCTAGCGCGGCCAGTGGGGGTCGACGGGGGCTCACCGGGGCTTCAGCGATGGTCGGCGATGGGGGCGAACGACGAAGTCCATGACGGCGATCCTCCTGGTACCGGCAGCTCCTCCTGGGGCGACTCCAATCGATGGAGCCTCTCCTCCTCTGCAGCGGCTGACTCCAGTGAAATTCCAGCCACCTGGTGCTTACCTTGCTCCGGGCGTGAGTGGGTGTGATCAGTGAGAGGTGGGGAGTGAGATGGTGTGCTCAAATCGAACGGGGGTGGCCGCCATTTATAGTGCCTGAAGGGGACAAAAGAGCACGGGCTGAGCTCGTCGTGGTCGTCGGCACAGCGTGCTAATGGCATGGGCAACGATAGGGGGCAGTGCACTGCCTCCTAGCGAAGCTCAACGGCTTGATGGCGAGGCGTGGGGCGGTGCGGAACGGTCGAAACGTCGTGGCGCTCTGAGCGGGTCCGACGGCGATTTCAATGGCACACAGCATCCATGGTCCGTGCGGCGGTGAACGGGTTGTCTGGCGGGTTGCTGGGGTGCTGACAAACACGCATGCAAGCGGCGAGGGCGGCGCCCAGTCTGTAGGCTGGTGTCGCGGGTGACGCTCTAGCGCGCGCTCGGCATGCTGGCAGAGAAACTGGGCACGAGCTTTCCGTGTGGTCCAGTGGCTGGCAAGGCTCGGGGCTTGGACAGAGGGTGGCGGTGGACGGTGCTGCGTGTCCCAGATAAGGTTGACGAGGCTAGATCTTCTCCTAGCTCGCTAGCGACATGGAGGTGACAAGGGTGCTCTCGCCATGGTCACCATTGATGGCTATGCTTGCTCACAGTAGTGCTAAGGCTAGTTAGATTAGTTTTATCATCTACTGAGGGTGTAGAGTGACCTAGAGAGGGAACAAGGTTGGCCAAAATTACTGCTTCTAATAGTGTTTTGTGTTTGTTTGTTTGCTGCTTACAAGGTGTTTGATGAAATGGCCGCAAGAGATTCAAATTTGAATTTTGGATTTAAACTTGGTGGGTTTGCTAGTTACATACTAGGGAGTCTTTGGTTAGTTGGATTGGTCAAGGGGTACTGGTTTGCTTGGGTTTTGAAAATGTGGGATCTTCTCATATATTATAGATTGAATTTTCAATTGTCATTTGAATAGGGTTGCCAAATGTTTCTGCAAGTTTCAAAGGTAGTCTTTGATTCACTTTTACATGGTCTAGCAAGGGATGAAAAGAATTGGAGAAGTTTCGGTTTGAAATCTTGGACTAGAAACACTCAAAGTGGCCTAGTGAACAAGATTGGCAAAAATGACCATTTGCCTTATTTGATTTGTTTTTGATTTTCTCTTGATTTGTTTCTGCTTGGAAATGTTTTAGATGATGTTGTATTCATCTTTAAACCATTCCTTGCTATTTATATCACTCACACAAGTCCATTAATGCATTCACACAATCATCATATACACACATGCATTCATAATGATTTGAATTAACAAGAGTTTTTGTTAACCCTAATTTTGGTGATTGGAATTTGATAATCATTGTTGAACATTTTTGGGATGTTACAAGCAAAGAGACGACGCTCGAGAGAGAGAAGACTTTGAGATACTGAAGTCGTTCTTAGAGACCGAGGAGTGTGAAAAATGGACCGCCTAGGAGAGAAAATGCGGCACCTGAACATAGGGTTCCACCATTGCGGAAGCGGCGTCTACCAAGGAAAACGGCCCGTTTAGGACAAGGAGGACCGCGAGATTGAAGGTCTCAAAAAATCCAACCCCTGGCACCTTATCACGGATTTACAGGTTAGGAACTTCATCCTGTCCTGCTACACGTTAGACTGGAAGATGGGGTAATTTGTTATCAAGGACAAGGCTATGAAGTATTTCGGGAAATATTTGGTAAGGATATCATGATCTGTGACACCCTCGGGATTAGGGCTAGACAAATCCCAGACCTCCGTCTGGTATAAGCCTAACCTAAATCTCGAAAGCGTACAAAGGGAGAATCGATAACACAACAGTGACCCTACGACACAAAAGTTATTACAGCAAGCTCATAACTGAGTGAAGAACCAAAATATTACAAGAAGAGGTCACTGACCGCAAACATCAAACAATGGAAGGCAAATTATGCTATTAATTATAGCAAACTTAACAAATGGCCTAAGAGGGGAACTCCAAAGTACTCTTCGATGTCGATGCCGTGAAGAACTCATCCTCAATGGTAACACTTACTCTGTTGCAGAAGTATCAACGAAGCAAGGGTGAGTACAGGGTGTACTCCGCAAGACTTATGGATGGTGGAGTTACTTTGCATAAAGCCATATTTGTTTTGTAAAACAAGAGGGAGAAGAATCTCGACTAATCATAATATTTTAAAAGGGGATAAGAGAGCGGTATCTCTAGCTTCGATCATATTTTGATATCCACCGAATCATCATTAGCTGAACCTATCTAGGATCACCCCCTTGTACCCATGAGGAAGCAACCTTAAGCACACATTACTTAACTTGCCAAGTTTTATGATTAGGTTCAAGTTATCTATGATATTCACGTCTGTTCCCAAGTTCGTCCATAACCGCGGATGCGGCTTTTCGAAAAGATTAATAACCCTGCAGGGGTGTACAAATTTACCCACACGCGCCAACCGATTCTTAATGCCAGTACATTAGCCCTCTTCCTTGGAAGGCCGACAGAGAGTGGTTGACCACGACCTTTACCTTGCTTTCACTGAGACCATGAGTCACGCACTAGGGAGATGCCGCCGTAACAGGTCTAGTCTTGAAGCCGGTCCCTAATGATGTATACAGGGTTCAAGATTACGGATGTCGGGCATCTCTTTTTCCCGGCCACGCTTACCTACCTGTATGAATGCACCTCCTTCACCCCCATTCAAGGACAACCAATATGCGTATGTCGAATGGAAAGCCCAAACTATGTGACTCATGGAATCTACTAGGCAAGTTAGTTGGTCGAGGGGGTTTCCAGGCCCCCGTGTGGCTATACGCTCGTCTTGGTTCAAGAGGCAAGAACATCGGGTCTGAGAGGTGCAAACCCTAGAACAGGGGGATCCTCGGAAACACTTGTGGGGTTCATTTTGTTATTTTTAATAAACTTGCAATTGAAGTTGTTGAACAATGCATGATTATAATTTAAATAGATAGAGCTAATTTTTCCGAACATTTTGATATATTATTTGTGTTTTTCTGATTTAAAATGAATTAGTTATGATTTTTCCCAATTTTAATTCATTTTAAATTTTTTTTGGAATATTATAAAATAATTACAATTTGGCAATTACTTTTAGCATTTTATTTAATCAGAAACATTTCTGAAAATGTTTATTTCTCTTACAGGGTGGACCCACCTGTCAGGTATTCATTTACTGAAATAATTACAGAAATGATTTATTAAATTCATTAAAGAAAATAAAAAGACTTAATGACATCATGATGATGTCATGCTGACATCATCCATGGCTTGCTCTCAAATCGTTGATGGAACTGGCGATTGGGCGCGTGCGGGGCAGCGAGGAGGAGCTAGCTAGACGCGCGTGAACGCGGGTAGTCGATTGGTGGGTGCACGGAGAGCCACTAGCGACGAGGTGCTGCGGCGGTGGTTGGCAGTGCACGGCGGGAGAGGATCACAGGAAGAGAGGAAGAGATTGGGAGGCACTGGGAGGTGCGTGAGCTCACCACGAACATGGAAGAGGGGTCTGCGAGTCGAGCCGTGCACGGAGGTCTCCGGAATCGAGGGTGGACGCGGCGACCGGAGTCGGGGGAGGTGAGGTCGTCGACAGCGATATAGGGCACCTCGGCCAAATCCTTTCGACAGGAAGATGCAGTCCAGCACGGCGGTGATCCTAGGCATCTCAGCTTGGCTCAGGGAGGGTCGGAACGGCGGCGTGGAGCGGTCCTGTGGTGGCTAGGGTTCGGCTCGGAGGGGGAAAGCTGCGAGAAGTCACGAGGAGGGGTGAAATGGGGATGGAGAGAAAGAGGAGGCCGCGGGCGATCTTATCCTCGTCTCCAAGAGCGGCGGGGAGCATCGCACCGTCGGCGAGATGGACGGCAACGTCGCTGCCAGGCAGCTGCTTCACCGTGCAGGAGGAAGACGACAGAGGCGGAAGTGAAGCGGTACGGGGCCAGCTCGGGCTACGTTGGGCTCCTGCTGGGCCGCGGTTGGTTGCACGCGAGCGACAGAGAGTGAGGGAGAGAGAGATGGGCTCGGCCCAGGTTAGGTTAGATAGATGTTTTTCTTTTTCTGTTTTGCTTTCTCCTTTGTAGATTCAAATCCAAATCTATTTTGATTAATTTCAAAATACAGAGACTTTTATAAATATCTAAAATAATACCGGGACCCTTTAACCATTTGGGTTCCACACTTTTTGTTCTTTTTTTTAAAATTCGAAACCATTTTGAGTATGTTTCAAATAGGAAGGGGAAAATAGGGTTGAGGGTTTTGTATATGTTTCTTGTTGTTTTCTTTGTTTATTTGTCTTAGCAGAAAACATGATGCTCATGAATGCACAAACAAACCTAATTAGTATTTAATAAAACTAGGGCTATTACAATTCTATCCCCCTTAAAAGAATCTCGACCCGAGATTCCTGGGTAGGAATATGGAAGGAACAGGGTTACACTAAACTTCGACGATCTTCTCGAAGAGGTTGATCCATGCCACCATGACGAGTTGACGGAGCGCTTCATAATCTTCAAGGTGGCTACTCCCACTAAAGAAGAGAGGGAATGACACAGAACCACGAACTGAGTATCTCATGGTTAACTCATGGATAGATGTTTCGTGAACATCTCTAAAGCCAATAGACATGAAACACGCCAAGGTAACGGAGGAAACAAAAGGATATGGTTTCAAGGTAATAGGTAATTGGTCTTCATAAGGATTGAGACCATGGAACTTCAGAAGAGGGTAGAATTTTGAGGGAAGAAACTTCCAATAGAATAGATAAAGAACACAAACTTCGAGAGGTGAACCTCTACTAAACAGCTTAAGTAGAGCTTTACAGGTGAAAGAGATAGATACCAACAAAACCAAGTTGGTGAACTACTTTTGACACGAAAGGGTCACTCTTTCGTTCAACAGAAGGCCAAGACATAAAGGTGTTTTGGTGGAGAGGACACATAAGAGACACAAGGAACATATAACAAGAGAAACTATTGATTACCAAAATCATAGCCTCTCTTCAAACATGTGTAGATAGAGAGAAAGGAACTCTTTATTCATCCTGGTCTATCGAAATCTTTGCCAAAGATCATGACTTCACTTTACACCACCAAGATGAATAGTTGAGAAGATTCCTGATGACGCAAGAAGAAAGAAACTTCATTCTCAGACTCCAAGTACTTGGCATAACAAGATGCTTTCCATCATAAAATGGTCTAGAGGATTGACCAAGAGACAATTAGCAACTCTACTTTAAATGTTCTCCTTGATATTTGAAACACTGGTAGTAGGCTACTGACAAGCCTTTAACCAGTTATCAAGTAAAGCTCGAACTTCGGGTCCAAAGGAAATCATAAGCGCAACTCCTACATTAAATCATAGAAGATGCCTCATGAGGAGTGGTCGTGATTGTTGATTCAAAAGAGTGTGGCAATAGGTCTTCCGGCTAATTGTGCCAACCATTACATCAATTTTGTCATAGTTACAATAGACCTACGTCATAACCTTAAGGAACACAAACCATCATTTCTACTTGAGATTCATCTTTGGTTAAGTGGAGAGATACTTTAGACTCAGCATGTCCGAATAGGAGGTGTGCAACATTTACCATAGAGGTAAAGTCACTAGATTCTTAAGACATGGACTTCAATGTCAAGCTCCAAAAGATGAGCGAGATTGCAGAACCCATGTGATAGCAAGTTATCAAAAGATAATTGCATCTACATGAATTGTTTGCAATGAAACACAACTGAATCCTGTTTAACAAACATTTAGGAGGATATCAAAGTTTTGTTGGACTTCTTATCTTCCATGACAAGTCAGTCAGTGGCTTGGTGTGCTTGGAGAATCTTATCGATATGTGAAGGTATTAACCTACCATATCAATAATTCTTTGCACATGCTTGATTAACTTGGAACGATTCTCGAGGAGAAAAAGATAACGCTACTCGAATCCACGGTGACATCTTTCAACATTTTGCACGTGAACTAGAGAAGGTTACTTCTAACATCCAGAACACATAACTCGAGATAACACGAAGATGGTTCTCAAAAGTTTCCAACATTAATGCCAAATGTTCCATACGAATCTCGTATATCGTGGAGAAGATAAGGATGTCATTGATGGGCTCAACAACAAACTTATCGAAACACTCCAAGAAGATGGACTCACATATTTTATGAACAAGGCATAGACACTGGTCAGACCAGAGGACATGAAGACGTACTTATGTGGAACATCACAAGTAGATACACCATCAGGATAGTCCTTGGGACTGAGTTTGATTCGACGATAACCCAAATCAAATCAAAGACAAGGAAGGTAACATATCCACAAAGGACATACTATCTTGCTTAAGCACGAAAAAAACTAGACATCCCTTTAACGAGAACGAAGTTGGGTAGAACTTTTGTCTTACAACTCTCCAAGTTGTTGTTTAGGATCAACCAACTAGTTCAGGGGTACCCAGTACGGATCCTTGGAGAAAGGAGCAGTTCAGAGAACTTGCTTGCTCAAGAACTTGACAACACGGTCATGTGACAACATGGGGATACTTCTAGAAAGACGTCTAGAATATCACGAACCATCGATATGTCACTTAGCTTGAGAGGAAAACTTGCGTTATAGAGCAAGAAGACATAGTCGCAGAGGTTCGGCACAAGCCTAACTCTTTGACCGGAAAGAGTGCACTAGAATAGCGGACTTGGTTGCACAATCATTCTTTGCTTAGTGATTAGATAACTAGTCACGCTAGGAATGACACAAATGTCCTTAAAGTTCAAAGCAATAAGAATTGCTAAGAATCTTAGATGACCACATCATTACGCACACGCAATATTCTGGAGCACAAAAACTCAGAGGAAGGGTGGTTAATATGTGTAAGAGCATCGCTTCATTAAGAGGGTCATGAAACTCAGCACGACCAATTAGTATAGAAAGAGTGTGATACTTTAAGGTAGAACAGAAAGTAGCTATTCAACGCTTCTTCATCTGCGGATTACAACACTTTGACCTGGTCGCAGAAATGATGAGGTACTGGAGTTTGTTTCTCCTAGACAACCCGAAGTGGTTTATCATGATGGACCACAAGAGTATCTTGCATCGGAAGACACCAATGCACATTTACTACTTGGATACCATCTGATAGACAAAGGTCAGAAAGCAACAAGAAAAAAAAGGAACATGCTCAGGATAGAATCCCGAGATGTGGATGCACGAGTCAATAATCTTCCGAAAACCGATGCATAGAAAAGGAAGGTGTGGCAGAGTCACGAGTATAGAAGCGAGACTCTCGAGGAGTACCCTTGTCGTGATCTATTTGGTTCCATCAAAGAACATCTGCCATAACATGTGGTAGGGGAAGTCCTTTATCATCACTGTTCAATAGCGACAATATCCACAAGCTTGAAGGCTATACTAGAAGGTACTAGCCATTCTGAGATAATGTGTAAACATTATCGACATGGTCAGCAAAATGGATCTTGGGTTAAAGGTCAGCTTCATGTACAAGATTCACAACATCGGAATCCAGCACAATCAGGGATCTTCGATTCATGTCCAAGGGTTAAAACCCAGAGGAAGGAATAACTACTACTTGAGTGACAAAGTGTACACTACAAGCTAGCAATCACGAGGTAGCTTCCAAAAGAAGATACAACTTCTGAAGTACCCGAACAAATAAAAAGGAGGCACATGAGGCGAAAGGAAACTTCGAGGCCTAGAACAGAACAATATGGAACCATCAACATGATGTTGTGGACCCATAACGTAGAGAGATTATGATAGAAAGAAATCTCTCATAAGAAACAGAACAAAGGGAAACAAGGAACACGCACAACTGACTCTAGAGAACTCAAGACTAGGTCAAATGGTTAAGAACCGGTATGCTTGAAGAGGCACCTAAGTTTTTTGAAAGATGATACGAGATAGCAAAACTTTTCCAAATCAACACAAGGTAAGATAACCCAGAGTTAGAGCAGAACTGGATAAGGAGAAAAAGAAGCATACCAGAGTTTTCGCACATAATTTTCATCCTTGAAAATAGTTTTCACAAGCACTAGACTCAACGTCGACCAATAGAAAGGTTTCCTACAGTCGATACTGCTCTGATACCAAAACCTGTGACACCCCCGGGATTAGGACTAGACAAATCCCAGACCTCCGTCTGGTATAAGCCTAACCTAAATCTCTAAAGCGTACAGAGGGAGAATCGATAACACAACAGTGACCCTACGACACAAAAGTTATTACAGCAATCTCACAACTGAGCGAAGAACCAAAATATTACAAGCAGAGGTCACTGACCGCAAACATCAAACAACAGAAGGAAAATTATGCTATTAAGTATAGCAAACTTAACAAATGTCCTAAGAGGCCTGAAGCATAACGAAGGCGTCCAATCCATAGATCCCAGACTGCCGGCTCGGAACTACAAACTACTCGTCGATGTCGATTCCGTGAAGAACTCATCCTCAATGGTAACACTTACTCTGCTACAAAAGTATCAACGAAGCAAGGGTGAGTACAAGGTGTACTCCACAAGACTTATGGATGGTGGAGTTACTTTGCATAAAGCCATCTTTGTATTGTAAAACAAGAGGGAGAAGAATCTCGACTAATCATAATATTTTAAAAGGGGATAAGAGAGCGGTATCTCTAGCTTCGATCATCTTTTGATATCCACCGAATCATCATTAGCTGAACCTATCTAGGATCACCCCCTCGTACCCATGAGGACGCATCCTTAAGCACACATTACTTAACTTGCCAAGTTTTACGATTAGGTTCAAGTTCTCTATGATCTTCACGTCCGTTCCCAAGTTCGTCCATAACCGCAAACACGGCTTTTCGAAAAGATTAATAACCCTGCAGGGGTGTACAACTTTACCCACACGCGCCAACCGATTCTTAATTCCAGTACATTAGCCCTCTTCCTTGGAAGGCCGACAGATAGTGGTTGACCACGACCTTGTGGCATCCCGCAAAACCACTACTAGAAAATCGCGTTGAATTTGTGCATTGCATCGTCATCATCATATGTTGTTTGTCAAAAACTAATTTTCGCAAAGCCCGATTTGTTTTCCAAACGCCCCATCTACATTCAAACACGCAAACCCGGGTCCCCGGATTATTTTGTTTTGTCCGCTGTCGGATTGCAAAAGCGCTGGGTAAAAAAATAAATATTTTAATTAATTGTTTTAGCGGGGGCAGTCGAACGGGCCGACCCGACCCGAACGACCACCCCAGAAAACTAAATCGGTCCAACCTAAATCCTACAGCTACCTAAAACTCTACCCAGCCCCCCCCCCCTCCACCTCACCCCGACCAGTCCTACGCTGCCACCTCACCCTCTCCCCTCCCCTCTACCTATCCCATGCCGCCACTTGGCCCAGCCACTCTCTCCTCTCTCTCCACTCAGCACACAACACACACGCCAGCCCCCGCGTGGCCCCCACCCACACAGCCCCTGGAACCTGCCTCCCACCCCGCATCTTCTTCCTCTCAACCCCCGCGCTCCCGCTCTCTCCTCCTCCGCTGCGCCCAACCGCGCCTCTCCCTCCGGCGACACCCCCGCCCCGAGCCCGCGTCCGGCCCCCTTCTGCAGCAGCGCCGGCCGCCCCCGCTCGCCGGAGGCCGCTCCTCCGCCTCGCCGGCCCGCATCTTCCCCGCCTCCGTCGACCGCGCGCCGCCCCGCTCCATCGCCCCGCGACCCCCGCCAGCCTTCCCGAGCACCGCCGCCGGCCGCCCGGCCCCGGCCCCGCCTTCCGCTCGCCGACCCCGCGCCGCGCGCAGCTCCCCCGACCCGCAGACCACTCCGCGCTCCCCGCCCTCTGCCCCAACTCCGGCGTCCCACCTCTGTCCGCCGCTCCCCCCACCCAAGCGCTGCCGGCTCGAGCTCGCCCAACCCCGCGGCCCCCGTCGCCGGCCGGTCCTCCGCCGCCTCCTGCAGCCTGTCCGCGTGGCCCCCGCCCGGCCCGTGCTCGCGGCCGTCCCTCCCCCCGCTCGCCTCCGCCGCCGTGGCCGCTCCCGGCGCGCGTCCCGCCTCGCCGGAGCCGCGCCTCCTCCCGTCGCCGGTCCCGCGCCGTCGCCCTGCCAGGCTCGCCGCCGGCCCCGCCTCGCCGGACCGCCCGGCCGCCTCCGCCAAGCTCGCCCCCGAGCAGTTTCCGCTCGTCGACTGCGCCGCCCAGCACCGGACCTCTCCAATCGCCGCCGCGCCCTCCTATCCTGAGCCGCCAGGTCCCGTGCCACCTCCCCAAGGGCGCCTTCACGCTATCGACGTGGTTCTGTCTTGGAGTGGTGCGTTGTTGGTTCCCTGCCGATGTGGAGTATGCTCCAGAGCTGTGAAGAGGACATGCGACAAGATCGACAAAAGGGTAGCGCAAGAAGGATCTTTGACAAGTTTGGCCAAGTTCTTCCTGAAACCTAGACGTCGAGACCCCGAGTGCTCCTTCCCGGCTTCGAAGCCCGACCCTCGGTACATCAAGATCTGCTTCACGGATCCGAAGACCGCGGAACCGACAAGTTCGCCTACAGAACCTCGGAACGCCAAGTGCTTCACCCGAACGACAAGATCGGCACCGACCCGAAAGAATCCGGTGCGCCCCGACACGAGCCAAGTACTCCTTCCGAACGCCAAGCCGCCGAGAACGTTTCCGTCGAACCCTGGACCCTGAGAACGACCCCGAACCCTCGGAACCCCAAGTTCGTCGAGACCCCCTAATGTGTGAACCTTTTTCCCGGACCCTCTTTTATAATATAATCTAACTTGTCGCATATTAATTGTTCATGCATGCCTCCTTGTATGTGGTTTGGGGGCCTTATGCCGATTCACCTAATAACTAATATGGGGCCCATATGCGGGCAAATCTAGCCTTATATTGGCCTCATTTAAACTTGTGTAGCGAACCGGTGCCATCTTTTGTCTTGATAACGCAACACTTAAATTGCGGGGTAGCTAAATAACTTGAACCTATGAATTAAATGTCGGGACCCCGGTTCCGCTTTAATATGACCTAATTGCATCGCACCCTTGCCATGCCATACATCATACATGCATCATGCCGATCTTCTGCCGTTGTATTAAATAGTGCATCCGATGTTTCTTCTAGTGTTTTGCTTCTTCGCGGATAAGGCCGTTGAGTTGATGTGAGCTTCGCCCCGATCTTCAGTTGCACCCTTCGACAATGTTTTCAGGCGAGCATCTCCCCTCTTTCTACCTATCTTACTTTTCTAGTATTTATTCCCTCCTGTTGATCTTGCTATCTGTGTTGCGATGCTCTAGTTTCATACCCGTGATATCCCTTGCAGCCATACATAGCCTTGGACACATCCTATTACCTGTTGTTTGGTAGGTAGTTGGACCCGCGTGTCGTAGTCGCTTGCTCAAGTGCTGTTGCATGTCGCCGAGTACCACAATTGTTGGAGAATTGCCACATGTTGATGTTGAAGATGATCATGGTTTTAATTATTGTTTCACTTTAATTCCTGTTTAACAACTAAAATTGAATTAAGCAGAGGCATCGGTGGGTGATAGATATTATTTGGTTTCCGACCGCCCACTTGTGTCCCGTAGGACCCCGAGTTCTTGACACCTGTTCCGAGATCGAGCGCGCTAACCACAGGTGGGGAGATATGGGCCTCCCATTGATTATTACCTGATTTCAAAGTATTGTACTGGGGGCCACAAACTAGTTTGAGGTTTTATGCCATGCTTTACTGCTTTATTTAAATTGTGCGACATATAGCACCTGTACTGTTTAGGATCGGGACACGTTTTCGCGGTGTCGACAGTCCCCGTTTGGGGATTTGCTGTCGCTCACTGCCGTCTACCCAAACCCTAAGTCCGTCTCGGAGACCGGCCGACTTCGTTACAGGTGTCGACTTGGTGGGGTGGCCCCCATGTACTTGCTTTGGGTCTGGGAACGTCGTGACTTAGGCCCCGCCGACATACCGATGGGTGTATGTTAACTGATCTGGCAAAAAGGGTCGAAGTGCCTGTGGATACTTTGGTGCACCCCTGCAGGGTTAAATCTTTTCGAGAAGCCGTGTCCGCGGTTATGGACGACTTGGAGCACAGTGCTTGATCATAGACAACTATAACTAAAGTTTACTGTTATAAATTGATTTGTATCCGATTTGACTAGTAATCAGCTCCACTACAACGGAATGACTAAGTAAAAGTACCAACAATTGCTGGGTTTTTGGGTGATCTCACGCTAATTGTATCTGACTAGTAAGTGTTGCCACTATAACGGAATGGTTAACTAAAAGTGCCCACTGCTTACTTTATCAGGATGATATTTAAACCTGACTAGTAAAGTGCCGCAACTATAACTGAATAAGTAAAACTGCCAACTGTGTGAGTTCCTCGGTTGACTTCCTCGTTTGGTCTCGAGGGGGAAACGCCAGGATGGGTTTGTTTGATGCTAGTATCAGGTTGGCTCCGAATAGGTCTTTCTCACCCCTCTCTGATAGCCGCCAGTTGTATCGAGTCTCTATAGGTTGTTTAGTGCATGCTGCCGCTGCCGCTTCAGTCCACCATACCTATGTAGGCGAGGACCGCCGAATTCTAGTCTCGCCGTGTACTGGCCTCAGTACTGACGCTCCTCTTTTTCCTTTGCCCGTTGTCGGCACCCCTTTTGTTTAAGCAGGTTTTGAGATCGACGCCGTTAGCAGGGTTACCCTTCCGGCTTGGCCTGGGCAGGGTTATGGACGCCATTGGTTATTCTTCAGGGCTCTTAGCCCCATTTGCATCTTGTCCGTAGACGGACGCTCTATCGCTTTCTAGGTGATTTGGATCTTTGTATATTATATCTGTATTCTTGACTCATTGAGTCGCTGCTGTATATATATCTGTTTTGTGGGTCCCATCGAGGACTGTTGTGTAATGTTATTACTTTGCTTTCCACCCGCACGAAAGTGCCTGGTGGGCACCTTCGAATCGTTTCTATGCGGGTTTGGTGAGTTTCGCTAAAACTTGCATAGGGCCGATTCTGAGGGTGTTACAGAGTGGTATCAGAGCTCAGTAGTTGCGATACCCCACAAGTCCAGCCTGTAGGATAACCTAGCTAACGGCCGAAGTAGAGTGTCAAAACTATTTTTGCAAAATCGGTTGGATAGTTCTGGTTAGGTCTGATTTTATTCCTTACCCCTCTGCTATTCTCCTCTTATCTCGACGTGTTTTGAATCCACTCTCTCCTCTCTCTTCGAGTCAAGGATTTCTCGTGGTTGGGTTTTCCGTCGTACCTTCAGGGTTTCGCTTCCTCCTTTGATAATGGTGTTCTACCATCCGGTGTTCATGCTGCTTGAGGAATCTGTCTGCTGTGGTACCATTCTTTGTTCCTTGTTTGTGCCTTCCGGTGTTTTCCGACGCGACGACATCATCTACGCCAGATCCGATGCAAAGTCTGCATCACTCCTGTGTTTCCGAACCTCGCTTGTTGAGATCTTCAGTCTAATTCCGAGAATGGTTGCACGCTTTTCCACTGATGGTGCGGAGTAATAGTTTGGGTGCGTGATGGATTGGCCCCCATGCCGACTACCCTTTCTATTCGCTTTTGTACATTGAAGTGGATGAGAATGCATCGGTTCCCTCTTTCCATCGAAGCTAGATGTGGCTTTATTTGTTGATACCTTTACCTTCGACCTTTTGTTCCCGGAGTGTTCTCTCGACGATCACGGACAACGACCTCTTGTTAGTGGTGTCGCGAGGATCTACACGGAGCGAGAAGACGCAGAACGCCGATCTTCCTTCCCGGTACCATGAGGCGGATCTCGAGGGCGAGATCCCTTGTTAGTGGTGTCGAATTGTGGCATCCCGCAAAACCACTACTAGAAAATCGCGTTGAATTTGTGCATTGCATCGTCATCATCATATGTTGTTTGTCAAAAACTAATTTTCGCAAAGCCCGATTTGTTTTCCAAACGCCCCATCTACATTCAAACACGCAAACCCGGGTCCCCGGATTATTTTGTTTTGTCCGCTGTCGGATTGCAAAAGCGCTGGGTAAAAAAATAAATATTTTAATTAATTGTTTTAGCGGGGGCAGTCGAACGGGCCGACCCGACCCGAACGACCACCCCAGAAAACTAAATCGGTCCAACCTAAATCCTACAGCTACCTAAAACTCTACCCAGCCCCCCCCCTCCACCTCACCCCGACCAGTCCTACGCTGCCACCTCACCCTCTCCCCTCCCCTCTACCTATCCCATGCCGCCACTTGGCCCAGCCACTCTCTCCTCTCTCTCCACTCAGCACACAACACACACGCCAGCCCCCGCGTGGCCCCCACCCACACAGCCCCTGGAACCTGCCTCCCACCCCGCGTCTTCTTCCTCTCAACCCCCGCGCTCCCGCTCTCTCCTCCTCCGCTGCGCCCAACCGCGCCTCTCCCTCCGGCGACACCCCCGCCCCGAGCCCGCGTCCGGCCCCCTTCTGCAGCAGCGCCGGCCGCCCCCGCTCGCCGGAGGCCGCTCCTCCGCCTCGTCGGCCCGCATCTTCCCCGCCTCCGTCGACCGCGCGCCGCCCCGCTCCATCGCCCCGCGACCCCCGCCAGCCTTCCCGAGCACCGCCGCCGGCCGCCCGGCCCCGGCCCCGCCTTCCGCTCGCCGACCCCGCGCCGCGCGCAGCTCCCCCGACCCGCAGACCACTCCGCGCTCTCCGCCCTCTGCCCCAACTCCGGCGTCCCACCTCTGTCCGCCGCTCCCCCCACCCAAGCGCTGCCGGCTCGAGCTCGCCCAACCCCGCGGCCCCCGTCGCCGGCCGGTCCTCCGCCGCCTCCTGCAGCCTGTCCGCGTGGCCCCCGCCCGGCCCGTGCTCGCGGCCGTCCCTCCCCCCGCTCGCCTCCGCCGCCGTGGCCGCTCCCGGCGCGCGTCCCGCCTCGCTGGAGCCGCGCCTCCTCCCGTCGCCGGTCCCGCGCCGTCGCCCTGCCAGGCTCGCCGCCGGCCCCGCCTCGCCGGACCGCCCGGCTGCCTCCGCCAAGCTCGCGCCCGAGCAGTTTCCGCTCGTCGACCGCGCCGCCCAGCACCGGACCTCTCCAATCGCCGCCGCGCCCTCCTATCCTGAGCCGCCAGGTCCCGTGCCACCTCCCCAAGGGCGCCTTCACGCTATCGACGTGGTTCTGTCTTGGAGTGGTGCGTTGTTGGTTCCCTGCCGATATGGAGTATGCTCCAGAGCTGTGAAGAGGACATGCGACAAGATCGACAAAAGGGTAGCGCAAGAAGGATCTTTGACAAGTTTGGCCAAGTTCTTCCCGAAACCTAGACGTCGAGACCCCGAGTGCTCCTTCCCGGCTTCGAAGCCCGACCCTCGGTACATCAAGATCTGCTTCACGGATCCGAAGACCGCGGAACCGACAAGTTCACCTACAAAACCTCGGAACGCCAAGTGCTTCACCCGAACGACAAGATCGGCACCGACCCGAAACAATCCGGTGCGCCCCGACACGAGCCAAGTACTCCTTCCGAATGCCAAGCCGCCGAGAACGTTTCCGTCGAACCCTGGACCCTGAGAACGACCCCGAACCCTCGGAACCCCAAGTTCGTCGAGACCCCCTAATGTGTGAACCTTTTTCCCGGACCCTCTTTTATAATATAATCTAACTTGTCGCATATTAATTCTTCATGCATGCCTCCTTGTCTGTGGTTTGGGGGCCTTATGCCGATTCACCTAATAACTAATATGGGGCCCATATGCGGGCAAATCTAGCCTTATATTGGCCTCATTTAAACTTGTGTAGCGAACCGGTGCCATCTTTTGTCTTGCTAACGCAACACTTAAATTGCGGGGTAGCTAAATAACTTGAACCTATGAATTAAATGTCGGGACCCCGGTTCCGCTTTAATATGACCTAATTGCATCGCACCCTTGCCATGCCATACATCATACATGCATCATGCCGATCTTCTGCCGTTGTATTAAATAGTGCATCCGATGTTTCTTCTAGTGTTTTGCTTCTTCGCGGATAAGGCCGTTGAGTTGATGTGAGCTTCGCCCCGATCTTCGGTTGCACCCTTCGACAATGTTTTCAGGCGAGCATCTCCCCTCTTTCTACCTATCTTACTTTTCTAGTATTTATTCCCTCCTGTTGATCTTGCTATCTGTGTTGCGATGCTCTAGTTTCATACCCGTGATATCCCTTGCAGCCATACATAGCCTTGGACACATCCTATTACCTGTTGTTTGGTAGGTAGTTGGACCCGCGTGTCGTAGTCGCTTGCTCAAGTGCTGTTGCATGTCGCTGAGTACCACAATTGTTGGAGAATTGCCACATGTTGATGTTGAAGATGATCATGGTTTTAATTATTGTTTCACTTTAATTCCTGTTTAACAACTAAAATTGAATTAAGCAGAGATATCGGTGGGTGATAGATATTATTTGGTTTCCGACCGCCCACTTGTGTCCCGTAGGACCCCGAGTTCTTGACACCTGTTCCGAGATCGAGCGCGCTAACCACAGGTGGGGAGATATGGGCCCCCCATTGATTATTACCTGATTTCAAAGTATTGTACTGGGGGCCACAAACTAGTTTGAGGTTTTATGCCATGCTTTACTGCTTTATTTAAATTGTGCGACATATAGCACCTGTACTGTTTAGGATCGGGACACGTTTTCGCGGTGTCGACAGTCCCCATTTGGGGATTTGCTGTCGCTCACTACCGTCTACCCAAACCCTAAGTCCGTCTCGGAGACCGGCCGACTTTGTTACGGGTGTCGACTTGGTGGGGTGGCCCCCATGTACTTGCTTTGGGTCTGGGAACGTCGTGACTTAGGCCCCGCCGACATACCGATGGGTGTATGTTAACTGATCTGGCAAAAAGGGTCGAAGTTCCTGTGGATACTTTGGTGCACCCCTGCAGGGTTAAATCTTTTCGAGAAGCCGTGTCCGCGGTTATGGACGACTTGGAGCACAGTGCTTGATCATAGACAACTATAACTAAAGTTTACTGTTATAAATTGATTTGTATCCGATTTGACTAGTAATCAGCTCCACTACAACGGAATGACTAAGTAAAAGTACCAACAATTGCTGGGTTTTTGGGTGATCTCACGCTAATTGTATCTGACTAGTAAGTGTTGCCACTATAACGGAATGGTTAACTAAAAGTGCCCACTGCTTACTTTATCAGGATGATATCTAAACCTGACTAGTAAAGTGCCGCAACTATAACTGAATAAGTAAAACTGCCAACTGTGTGAGTTCCTCGGTTGACTTCCTCGTTTGGTCTCGAGGGGGAAACGCCAGGATGGGTTTGTTTGATGCTAGTATCAGGTTGGCTCCGAATAGGTCTTTCTCACCCCTCTCTGATAGCCGCCAGTTGTATCGAGTCTCTATAGGTTGTTTAGTGCATGCTGCCGCTGCCGCTTCAGTCCACCATACCTATGTAGGCGAGGACCGCCGAATTCTAGTCTCGCCGTGTACTGGCCTCAGTACTGACGCTCCTCTTTTTCCTTTGCC
The DNA here is from genome assembly GCA_916181665.1 of Avena sativa. Taxonomy (NCBI): domain Eukaryota; kingdom Viridiplantae; phylum Streptophyta; class Magnoliopsida; order Poales; family Poaceae; genus Avena; species Avena sativa. Next base: position 102,850,085 of record OV702285.1, on the reverse strand, counting down.
CGTTGTCGGCACCCCTTTTGTTTAAGCAGGTTTTGAGATCGACGCCGTTAGCAGGGTTACCCTTCCGGCTTGGCCTGGGCAGGGTTATGGACGCCATTGGTTATTCTTCAGGGCTCTTAGCCCCATTTGCATCTTGTCCGTAGACGGACGCTCTATCGCTTTCTAGGTGATTTGGATCTTTGTATATTATATCTGTATTCTTGACTCATTGAGTCGCTGCTGTATATATATCTGTTCTGTGGGTCCCATCGAGGACTGTTGTGTAATGTTATTACTTTGCTTTCCACCCGCACGAAAGTGCCTGGTGGGCACCTTCGAATCGTTTCTATGCGGGTTTGGCGAGTTTCGCTGAAACTTGCATAGGGCCGATTCTGAGGGTGTTACAGACCTTTACCTTGCTTTCGTCGAGACCATCAGTCACACACTAGGGAGATGCTGCCGTAACGGGTCGAGTCCCGAAGCCGGTCCCTAATCATGTGTACAGGGTTCACGATTATGGATGTCGGGCATCTCTTGTTCCCGGCCATGCTTACCTACCTATATGAATGCACCTCCTTCACCTCCATTCAAGAACAACCAATATGCGTATGTCGAATGGAAAGCCCAAACTATGTGACTCATGGAATCTACTAGGCAAGTTAGTTGGTCGAGGGGGTTTCCAGGCCCCCGTGTGGCTGTACGCTCGTCTTGGTTCAAGAGGCAAGAACATCGGGTCCTAAGGGTCGCAAGTATGGGACTGCAAAAACCATAACCCACGTGGCCTCCCATACAAGCCTTAGCATGTTTATTATCCATCTCTGATCATACCACGTCATCCTATCAAACTAGGTTCATTCGCAGCTCTGATTCATCAACCAGATGGACCAGTGGTAACATATAAGCATGGCTAAGAACAACAAAAGTAACACCTCTAGCAACGCTTCACAAGCTCAAACCCTAGTTATGCTAGGAGCAGTGGATCAGGGAATTTAGGCTAAAAGGAAACATGCATCAGATAAGATTACACTATCTATTGATAAAAGACTTTAGAATCGTATGCACATGGCAAGAATGAAATACTTTGGAAGCATATGATTCATATGTATGTGTGGGGCTTCGCTTGCGTTTGCCAGTTGATATCCAGAAAGCAGAGCTTCGAACATCTGGTACTTGACTTGATTATAGTTGGTCAAGTATTGGTCTTCGAGCTTCGACGGTGTTGATCTCGACCTTCGATGGTATTGACCTTGATCTCGTTATCGTATTCTACCGGAGAAGAATCAAATACCGGAAATAAAGGAAACAATCAACACATGGCATAGATGCAATGCTCACGCAAAGATGATGATATGACAAGTTGGAGTGCATTGAAATAAACCCCTAAGCATGCTCGACCATTTTAAACAGGGTCTGAGAGGTGCAAACCCTAGAACAGGGGGATCCTCGGAAACACTTGTGGGGTTCATTTTGTTCTTTTAAATAAACTTGTAATTGAAGTTGTTGAACAATGCACGATTATAATTTAAATAGATAGAGCTAATTTTTCCAAACATTTTGATATATTATTTGTATTTTTCTGATTTAAAATGAATTAGTTATGATTTTCCCAATTTTAATTCATTTTAAAACATTTTTGGAATATTATAAAATAATTACAATTTGGGAATTACTTTTAGCATTTTATTTAATCAGAAACATTTCTAAATTTTTTTATTTGGCTTACAGGGTGGACCCACCTGTCAGGTATTCATTTACTGAAATAATTACAGAAATGATTTATTAAATTCATTAAAGAAAAATAAAAAGACTTAATGACATCATGATGATGTCATGCTGACATCATCCATGGCTTGCTCTCAGATCGTTGATGGAACTAGCGATTGGCATGTGCGGGGCAGTGAGGAGGAGCTAGCTAGACGCGCGTGAACGCGGGGAGTCGATTGGTGGGTTCACCGCCAAGAAATGGTCGCCGGAGAGCCACCAGCGACAAGGTGCTGCGGCGGTGGTTGGCGGTGCACGGCGGGAGAGGATCACAGTAAGAGAGGAAGAGATTGGGAGGCACTGGGAGGTGCGTGAGCTCACCACGAACACGGAAGAGGGGTCGGCGAGTCGAGCCGTGCATGGAGGGCTCCGGAATCGAGGGTGGACGCGGCGGCCGGAGTCAGGGGAGGTGAGGTCGTTGGCGGCGATATAGGGTGCCTCGGCCAAATCCCTGTGACAGGAAGATGCAGTCCAGCACGGCGGTGCTCCTGGGCATCTCAGCTTGGCTTGGGGAGGGTCGGAACGGCGGCGTGGAGCGGTCCTGCGGCGGCTAGGGTTCGGCTGAGAGGGGGAATGCTGCGAGAAGTCACGAGAAGGGGTGAAATGGGGATGGGGAGAAAGAGGAGGACGCAGGCGATCTTATCCTCGTCTCCAAGAGCGACGGGGAGGATCGCACCGTCGGCGAGATCGACGGCAACGTCGCTGCCAGGAAGCTGCTTCACCGTGCAGGAGGAAGACGACAGAGGCGGAAGTGAAGCGGTACGGGGCCGGCTCGGGCTGCGCTGGGCTCCTGCTGGGCTGCTGCTGGGCCAGGGTTGGTTGCATGCGAGCGGAAGAGAGTGAGGGAGAGAGAGATGAGCTCGGCCCAGGTTAGGTTAGATAGATGTTTTATTTTTTATGTTTTGCTTTCTCCTTTGTAGATTCAAATCCAAATCTATTTTGAATAACTTCAAAATACAGAGACTTTTATAAATATTTAAAATAATACAGGGACCCTTTAACCATTTGGGTTCACATTTTTTTTCTTTTTTTTTAAATTCGAAACCATTTTGAGTATGTTTCAAATAGGAAGGAGAAAATAGGGTTTAGGGTTTTGTATATGTTTCTTGTTTTTTGCTTTGTTTATTTGTCTTAGCAGAAAACATGATGCTCATGAATGCACAAACAAACCTAATTAGTATTTAATAAAACTAGGGTTGTTACATGATCTAATTATATAATGTAGCCAAATGGATTCACCTTACTTTCCTTTGTATGAAGGAGGATCGGTGAAGAAGGGTAGTGCTTCGGCTGACCCGTCGTCCCAGGGGTCGATAGAACCGTGGGACACGCCTTTCAACAGGGCGACGACCGCATATAAGAAAAGGAAAGCGGACGTGCCGCCAACGTCACCTGGCTGTGTGTCCGCCTTTGGTACAAGCATGAAGGTAGCCGAGTACTACGGATCAAACGTGAAGACGAGAAAGGAGAGGAGGACGACTTCTAAGGATAAAGGCGAGGTTCTGGAGCTGAAGAAGAAGGTCGAGACACTATAGAAGAAATTGTACACCACCAAGTCGGTGGACAACACCACGGTAGAGGAGTTAGTGGACGGGAGGCTGCTGCAGCTCACCCCCTGGGTTGATGGAGGGGTTAGCTTCTTGGAATGCGGCGGGTCAAAGGGGGCCGATCCAAGTGCCCAGCTTCACCGGCAACAACTCAAGCATGAACAAGCAAGTGTCGCCGGAACTAGTGACCCCGCATCCGTAGCTCCTTTTGGTCGCACCGACGCCCCCGGCTGGAGTGATGCTTGATAGTGCACACGAGCGGTCAGAGAATGATAGGCCGGACGCCGGCATCGGCGCTCTTGTCTCGACACCTGCCGAGCTCGACGACATCACCAAGGTAACTAACTAGTTAGTCCTCCGCGTCATATTCCTTAACTATGACTTTCATGACTGGAATATCATGATGCCCAAGATTTTTTTGACTCCATGATGAACCTTGAATACTCCTACATCATGTGGTGCCCGGCGGCGAGTTGTCGGAGGTTGCTACCGGCACTGTCATACAACCAAAGTCACAAAATATGCACAACGTTAAAATGGATGCAAACGTGATGAGGGACAAGTTGGCTAATGTAGTGCCGGAGTTTCGCGACGTCCTTTCAACCTCTGGGCTCAAACGAGGACAACTTGGTCCTTGGATATTACACCTCATGGCTTGTGAAATGGCCAAAGAACCAGATTCGTCTTGGGAGGGGTGTTGTGGGTCTCAGGTGCAACACGGGCGCCACCTCCCCTATCGTTCGGCCCCCAAAGCTAACAGTCGTTCGGAAGGAACCCGAGGTCGTCACCACCATCCGGAAGGAAACGGCGGTCGTCGCCACCACCCAAAAGGAACCGGCGGTTGTCGCCACCACTGCACGCCACCAACAGCTATTGGGTATGCTACCGCAACGACCGTCCAAAGGCAAGGCAGTTGTACCTCAACCGCCGGCATCGCAACCGCCACCACCTAAGGACGTGGACATGGTGCTAATTGATGGACACGATGAATACGATGATGATAACAATGTTGACATCGATGCCTTCATCAACAAGGGAGACTGCAACAAAGATATGTACATGCCTCGTATGCATGATGAAGAAGCCTTTCGCAATTATCACGGTGATCAACCTAGGCGTCCCATAGGAGTCATGCATCGCCTGACCTTCCAATGTCTTTCTCAGCAAGACACTCCTCTGGAGGACGGCGCTCTAGATCAAGTCAAACAAGGTACCATTTTCACCCCTAACACACTACATAAGACAGTCGATGAGGTAGGGGCGACACCATCACCCCCAGCAGATCAGATCAAGAAGAAGCAAAGGAAGAGAAGTAATAAGAAGGGTGCCTCTGCGAGCCAGCCTCTTAATAGTAAGAAGATCCGGGATGACGACGTGGTACCACCCCGTTCAGATGGCTTGACCCGGTTGCATGAAGCTGGTAAACTAATACTGCCTCCGGAGCTCGTACTCTTCGCAACTGGAGCAATGCTCCCTTTGGAGTCAACTATCCAGCTGCTAGAGGGCATGCTTCTTAAAGACGAGTGTCCAAATTACCTGGTCTCCACGAGCAAGGTGCCAGAGGACCCATACTTTTCCCATGAAGACCCCGCGGATGTGTTCTTCATAGAGTTCGAGGATGTCTTTAATTTGTTCCACTTGTTGGGGATATGCTATATGGGTACCCTAATAGCATGTCCTCTATCCGGATAACCCGGGTGGTCCATAGTTGGTAGCTGTCACATTCCAAAATTTTCCAAATTTTGAAATGTGAAAAATAAATAAACAAAATAAATATTTGTTGAAATTTAGGGTGAAAAGAAACTTTTTGATTCCAAATGGAAACATCAAAACCCATTTTTTAACAAATAAAATCCTAAAGGGATTTAAAAACATAAGCAAATAATAAATAAAGTTATAATAGTTGGAATCACCATTTTTGGATCTTTAAATAAAAATATATGGATTTTATAAGCAAAGGAAGAAATAAATAAATAAGGACTATTTTAAAAAGCCAAATTAAATCTTGGCCAAACAATTGAAATAAAATATTTTTGTTTAATAAAAAGAGTAAAGGATTATTTAAATAAAATCATAAGGATTTATTAATATCCATTTTTATTTAAGTAAAGACATTTTCCATTTTAAATGAACATTAAAACATATGAAAGTATTTTAAATAATAATTCAAAGTGAAATTATTTTGCATAAAAAAACCTAATGAAAAAGGTTTGGTAAAATTTAGATATCAAATAGAGTTTTAAAACATATTTAAATCTTATTTTGAAATAAAGACTAATGTCTGTTCTTTTTAAATAAATAATAGACCCTAAAAGATTAAATTAATTATTCTAAAATGACTTTAGAATATGTTAATAAACAGTATTAAAATATACTCAAAGTTTGGCAAAGGTTTGAATTCAAATGGAGTTTGAATTATTTGAATAAAAAACAAAACAGGAATTGAAAATAGAAAAAGAAAAACATTCTGTATAAAAAATGAAACAAAGCAACCCAACCCATCTGGCCCAGTCCAGCCCATCGAGCCCAACTCACCTCTCACCCGCAGAAAAAATGATTCACACTCTCAATCTCACCCGCGCAGTCACTGACGCTGGCCCCCACACGCTCTCTCTCCCTCTCGCAGACAACCAGACCCCACCTGCCAGGCCTTCGTTCTCACCCGCACACGACCATTTCTCCCCTCTTCGCCGGTTTCTGTCTTGATTTTGCAGGCTTAATTCGCCTTAATGCCGAGGCCGTTACCCACCGTGATCATGCCCTACTAAACGCCCACTCCTCCTCTCTCTTTTCCCCCAGGCGCCATCTCCTCTCTGCCATCGGGTTGCCGCAATCGCGAGCTCGAACCCCCTCTGCTCCGATGAGGTCCTTCGTCGATTCCGGCGAGGATAGCCACCCCCTCGATCCCTGCTTCACACGAGGCTGATCACAGACTCCTGCGCACCTCCCAGCACAAACCACTAGCCCACACGTTCACTAGAGGGTCGGCAACATCAACATCAGAGCGTCGCCGCCTCCTACCTCGACTCCGGCGAGTTACCCCGGTGAGCACAGACCGCCCCTGTCCCTCTCAATGATACTCCTGTGATCACCGCACTCACCCGCGTCTAACGCAGCCTTCCTTTTGCCTTCTGGTAGTCTGTAGCCCCGCCCCCGTCGACGAACAGAAGCACCTGGCGCCGCCGCAAACACCGGCGAGCAATAGCCACCGCTCGAGTGCGCCCCTCGACGAACTGACCCTACCTTGAGGTTCACTGCAACCACGCGAGCACGGTGAGCATCCTCTCCCTCTCCCGCACGACCTAGTTCCTCGGCAACCTCCTCGTTTGAGCGCGCGCCGCCGTCCGCCGCCGCTAGCGCCGCCCAGTTTTGGTCAAGCTCCTGTACACCGTTGGATCATAATCGCGTGGCTACGATAGAAACTTATGCGAAGCGGTATCAATCGATCTGTGCAATGCGATTTAAATGAAATCCTGCAGCCTGCGCAGCTCGATCCAGCCGAAGCGGTATTGTCCAGTAAGAATGAGCCACGTGTCCAGAGTTTGATTTAAAACAGAAATTTTGATCTATTAGATATGCAAACTTGAAAAATTCATAACTTTTATTCCACACGTCCAAATTTTGCAAATTTTATATCATTGGAATCAGGAGAAAAAAAACTTTCCAACCATGAACTTTGTTTAATGATTTGCTTCTGGAAACTTAGTTGTTTTTGCAGAAACTTGTGTAGGCATAATTTGAATATAAAAATTAATCTAGAAATATTTTTATGGTAAAATCTTTGGCAAATGGATTGTTTTGAACCTACTAACCATAGAAACCAACTTATGGATTTTGTGAAGCCCAAAAATAAATCTTTGAATTAGAACATTTCTAGTGAAATAAAAATATTGTTTATGTGTTAAAAATACTTTTTGAGTAAAATCCTTGTAAAATGATTTGAATTAAACTCCGTGACCCTAAACACCAAGTTTTGAGATTTAAAAATATATGTGATGAACCCTATAAAATTATTACTTTGCTAAAAGGCATTTCCAACAACATAAAATATCACTTTGGTATAAAATTGGTTTATGGGGTGAAACCTTTTGCAAATGGTTTTAATATTAAAACACTTGATCTTAAAACACTAACATGTTGTGTTTAAAAATATTTTACAAACTCTAGGGATTATCATTTTGATTTAAATCATTCCTAGCAAAAACAAATATGACTTAAAGTGGCCATTTTCACCAACTTGAATTTAAATGGTTTTACCACTTTTGTAAATGACCAATATGAGCTTTAAAATGTTTAGAGCCTAACAGAAACCACTTTTCCAAATAAAACCATCTTTTGCATGCTTGCATGCATTTCCTTGTTTTTTATATTTTATGTGGTGAATTGTTTGAACGCTAGTTGAATATATGTTTGCTTGATTGAATTGTAGTGAAGTTAGAAGAGTGTGATATTTGCAAGATCAAGTAGTGAACCAATATTCTATACTTAAAAAGGCAAGTGACACTATCATCCATGTCCTACTATTTTCATTACACTTAGTGGATTTTTGTAACATGCATGATAGGATTGCCATATTTCTATGCTATGCTATATCCTATTAGGATATCCTTATATCTTCCTTAGTGAAAACATTGTAGTTGTAGTATGCTTAGCCCTGTTATATATTTGGGATGGGATACATGATATGATTATATGAAGTGTTGGAAAAATATATGTTTTATATAATAAAACAAGTACCCAATGAACCACCTGGGTGGAAAGAGGATACTCAAGTTTTGGACAAGGTGGCAACAAAGGGAACCATGTTTATATGGCTATCTTTTTGTATGTGCACTAGAAGAAAACCACCCAGGGACTTAGAGATTGAACATGTTTCTCGTACAGTGGCTTCCGTGTACAGCCACATGCTAAATGGGATCTGGCTTAGTCAACTACATAGTGGAAGACCCTTGCATTGGCATCTTTAGGTTAACTAGAATTGTGTATTGGAAATATATCCTTACATTGGTGCCTGGTAGACAAGCTAGCATTGTGTATTGGGAGGACTTCTATGGATAGACTTTGTCACATTCTCGATCTACCAGTTCTCCATTTGGTGAGTACTTATCCAGCGGCCACTGGTGGCGTCAAGACGAGATTGTGTCATGCGGGTAAAGTGTACAACTTCTACAGAAGATCAAATTCTAAGTACTTAGATGTGTCCCCGGTTATGGACAACTCTGAGCAACTAAGGCTTGAAGCTTTGGAAGATCTCGACATTCCAATTTCTCAAAGTAAAACTTGATGGTGACAACAAGGGATTAGAAGCACTTGGAGTTTTCCAAGGAGTTTAGAAAGATTTGTCAAAATATCAAAACTATTTTGAAAAGATTGGATAAAACTATATTGCTTTCTGCAAAGGAGCCTAAACCCTACTTAGCCAAATATGCATTTAATGATAGGATCCATTTATTTCTACATAGTAGTGAAACTTGCCAATACAATTCAAATGTATTGACCCTTGTGGCTGCAACTTATTATGTTGCAGGTTTGTTTGGTGTTAGTGAATTATGTTGAATAGGATTATAAGTCTACAACCAACATGATTGCATGTGGCACTTTGAAGATGAAGGACTCCATGCTATATAGATATTTTGCTGCATTGTAATGTGATAGCCAAATGAGCTATGTAAGATGTAAAGAATTATTTTATTCTTGGTTATACAGTTGTGTTATGACGTTTTTTTCTTGATATTACATCTTAACTGTGGATGCTAGCTATTGATCCAGGGACTAGCATTGTAAATATAGGGATCTCTACCTTATTAAAGGTTGGGACCTCTACAGTAGCATGGCCCATGGCCTGCTGGGCGGCCCAGTTAGATGGATCCAGAAGGGAAGCCCATGCCAGATAAAGGAAGCCTACGAAGGAGTCACCGGCGTACCCGAAGCCTTGGAGTGGAAGACACCCTAGACTTGTTATAGATAGTGTAGGACTCTATAACCTGTTTGGCTAGGACTTTTCCCTGTAACCCTAGGACCTGGCGACTATATAAGTCGGGCCTATGGGAGCCTTTCGGGCACAACACAAGACAACTCCAGATGATAACTTAGACTTTCTAGTCACCTCACACAGCAAACCAATCCCTGTAACTCGGCGTATTGCCATTATAGTGATTTATAGCAGGAGTAGGATTCCGCCACCGTCGTGGGATCTAAACCTGGTTAAGCTGTGTTACCTCGTACCCTTCAACCGCCGTCCTTCCCCCATGTCTCTAAACACGCACTATGAGGCCCCTCCATGGCATACTCGTCGGCAATACCACGACAGTTGGCGCCCACCGTGGGACAAGAGGCGCTTTAGGCTCTTCAGCGGGAGAGGACCAAGATCTTAGCGGGAATCGGCAAAACCATAGCCATCGGTCATGTTCTCTTCTCCGGCAACGTTCCGATCGTCCCTCCCAACGATTTCTGGATCCCGGTGAAGACGAACCCTACTCGATGCTCGATAGTCCCTATCGGAGACATCCACCTCTTCATTGGAGAAACTGACTCGGGCACTAGTTCCCTGGGAGTCGAAGGAGCATGAAGACCCGCACGGACCACCTACGGGCATGATAAGTTCACGGAAGGATCTATGTAGGATCTCTCTTCGGAGTTTTCCAGCAAATATAGGAAAAATTCAAGACCCGTGCGGACTGCCTACAGGCAGGATATGTTTGCGGAAGGATCGATGTCGGATCTCTCTTCGGAGGACGGGGAGCTGGTCGTGGGAAGCAGCGAGGAAGTGAAACCACATCGGCAGCGATCCGTGTTCCCCAAACCTATGAGGAGTACCATGATATGTCGTGCCTCGTACACCTCGATGCCAACGACAAGGCCACCCACACCAATCGCCACTACAAGTTTGTCAACAACCTCAAGGAGGACCCGGAGTTCGGCTACAAGCGAAGTCAGAAGAACAGACCGCGAGGGAATCCAAGGATTCAAGTGACATGGACAAGGACATTGACCCCAAGCATGCCGCCAAGAGCGACGGCAAAGGCAAAAAAACCTTCGAGAAGAAGGCTGCAGTTTTCCACACTTTCCTTGGCACCCCCACCGTACGACAATTGAAGACCTCTATGAGGATACTAATGGCTACTCTCCCCCATTTCCACAATTCCTGCGCTAGTCGGAGATTCCAATTACTTCGGACAGGAAGGATCACCCAGACCTCATCCCTACGGAGAACCAACACCATCTTCCATGGTGTAGTCCCTGGTCGGGAGGCTCGGTCCCTTGGGCGATGTTAATAATTACCGCCAAGAGCGCATGAGCTTTGAGGCGGTCCCCTTCAAGAGCGTGTACCACGTCATATTCGGCCGTGGCATATTCCACACCTTCATGGCCAACCCATGCTTCGTCTACAACAAACTCAAGATACCCAGACCAAATAGTGTCATCATCGTATCTGGAAGCTTTACCAAGGCAAGGGACTGCGAGATTGGAGAAGCAGCCTACACGGAAGCTTTCCTCTAGAGCAAAGAATTTAAGGTGATTCAGAGCAAGGTCGATGCCTCGGAGATGCCCGCATCAAAGAAAAAGATTTCCGAGTCCCCTCCAGCATTCAAGGCCGCCATCGAGACCAAGCCGGTGGAACTTGTGGTAGGCGATGCCTCCAAGACCACCGCCATTGGGACGAACCTGGATCCCAAATAGGAAAGCGCGCTCGTCGAATTCCTCCATGAGAATAGGGACATATTTTCCTGGCTGCCTGCCGACATGAAAGGTGTACCTAGGGAACTTGCCGAGCACAGCTTGAACATTGATCCAAAATGGAAACCAGTGAAACAACCTCTACGTTGCTTTGGAGATGAGAAGAGACGCGCCATAGGCAAAGAGATAGATAGGTTACTTAAGGCTAGTTTTATCCGAGAAATCCTGCAAACTTAATGGGTGGCCAATCCTATACTTGTCCCCAAAAAGGGAACCAAAGAATTAAGAATGTGCGTTGATTACACCGGCTTGAACAAAGCATGTCCCAAAGATCCTTTTGCTTTGCCTCGCATTGACCAAGTTATTGACTCGACAGCTGGCTCGGAGCTTTTGTGTGTTCTCGATGCATACTCAGGATACCACCAGATCAAGATGAGGAAGTCAGACCAATTGGCCACTTCGTTCACTACCCCCAACGGCATGTTTGCTAGTTTACGATGCCCTTTGGGCTGAAAAACGTTGGTGCTACCTACCAGCGGACAATGCAACATTTCCTACATGATCAAATTGGTCGGAACGTTCACGCCTATGTGGACGATATAGCGGTGATGTCTAAAAAATCAAATGATTTAATCTCCGACTTAAAAGAAACCTTTGATAATATCTGGAAATACAAAAAGATGCTTAACCCTAAGAAGTGCGTCTTCGGGGTTCCAGCCGGCAAATTGTTGGGCTTCATCGTTTCCCAGCGCGGAATCGAGGTCAACCCGAAGAAAATCAAGGCCATCTTAAACATAAACCGTCCGACATGCCTAAAGGACATACAACGGCTAATAGGTTGTGTTGCAGCAGTTAGTCGGTTTGTCAGCCGACTTGGAGAGAAGGCTCTGCCGCTGTACAAGTTGCTGAAGAAGGCGGACAAATTCACGTGGACAGACGAAGCAGATGCAACATTGAAGCAGATCAAGGTGATTCTTTCCTCAGCGCCTATCCTTGCAGCACCCGATCCTGGAGAACCCATGTTAATTTACATGGCGGCCACCAATCGGGTAATCAGCATCGTCGTCGTGGTAGAGCGGAAGGAACCAGGCTACAAGCACGGAGTTCAACGACCAGTTTACTATGTAAGCGAGGTCTTGATAGAGTCCAAGCAGCGTTACCCGCACTACCAAAAGATAACTTATGGAGTATTCCTTGCTTCTCGGAAGCTGAGGCACTATTTCCAAGAGCATCCCATCACAGTGGTGAGCAAGACTCCACTGTCCTACATTATCAACAATAGCGACGCTACAGAAAGGGTCGCGAAGTGGGGAATCGAACTTGACGCCTTCAAGATAACCTACAAGAGACGCGACGCTATCAAGTGACAAGCCTTGGCGGATTTTATCGCATATTGGACGGAGATGCCAGATGCTACCCCATTGCCGGAAACAGAATACTGGGTGATGCACTTTGATGGATCAAAGCTGCTCAATGGCTCGGGGGCTGGTGTACTGCTACAGTCACCAACTGGGGACAAGCTACACTATGTTCTGCAGATCCACTTCGAGGCTATGAACAACATGGCGGAGTATGAAGCACTTATTCATGGATTACGCGTAGCCAAGGATATTGGCATCAAGCGCATAGTTTTCTATGGAGATTCCGACTTGGTTGCCCAGCAGGTGGCTGGCACCTGGAATGCGTGGAACCCTATGATGGCGGCGTATTGAGATGAAGTGGACGAGATAGCCAAGAGCTTCTTGGGTTACGAAGTCAAGTGTGTACCTAGGGAGCAAAACGAGGCGGCTGATCTGCTGTCTAAGCTTGGATCAGGGCGCAAACTGATGGGGATATGCCTACCGGGGTATACCCAGCAGGACGTTTCCGACTGGCCCACGACCTGGCGAGTGGGCCTGCAAGACGGCGACTGGATCAAGATCTGGCGTGGATCCAAGCGACTAGAAGCTGAAGGCCTAGGAGAGTAGATAGGCCCAGTCGGATTAGGTTAAACGAGTGCCGAAACCTTAACTGATTCGGTTGAGATATGTAAACCCTAGGGAGGGTGAGTCTATATAAACCTCCCTACAGGGCGTGTAAACGTACGTTCCATCATCCACCCAAGCGACTCGCCGCCTAGCCGTCGAGCTCGCCCCATTCTACCTCCATCATAATACAATCTAGCAAGAGTAGGTCTTTACCCTCCGGGGGGCCGAACGTGGGTAAAACCCTGTGTCTCCACCCTCATCTCGCACCGCAGATGGCTGGCCGCCCTTGCCCTTCGTTCTACTACTCGCTGCCGATTGCAGCATCTGCCGTGGTCGTTCCCACGACAGTGGCGCCCACCGTGGGGCTTGGCCGGTCTGGCCGGTGTTCTGCGGCGAGATCCAATCTGCCCATCAACGAGTTGGTCGCCACCGGCCGCATGATAGCGATCGGGGAGATGCTTCAGATCTTGCCGAGCAGCTACGTCCCGGCGGCATGACCCGTCACGCACAGCATGATCTTGCCGGTCGGCACGATCAGCCTCTTCGTCGGCCTCACCGACGTCATCGTCTCGGAGGACTCGGCTCGCATCTGCGAGTCGCCGCCACGCGACCGGCTCTCCGAGAGCCAGGTCCGCACGATCCATCGCCTCGCCACCGAGTACAACTCGGCCCACAACAACGTGGCCGAAAATTCCGCGGCCGTGGAAGACGCGGCCCTCAACGACGACGCCGACTCGGCGACCCCGGCGTCACTCTCCGGATCCATCACCGCGGCTTCGCCCGCGGGCTCCATCACCCAGGTCTCCAACATGGGAGACTTCGAGGATCCCTCCATCCTTGGGATCTTCGACTTCGACTCCGGATCGGAAAACTCCGCCGATCTCCGCGACGGGACCGGTCGCCACGCCGCGACTGGCACCGATCCGCCGGAGGATCCCTTCTCCCCCCCGATCCCTCCTAAAGCCACGGCAACGGAGGTCGAGGAACTCTGCCTGAAGCTGGCGGAGGCAGTCCGCAAGGAGCAAGCCGAGCGCGAATTTTTTTGCCTCGAGCAGGTGACGGTGCAGGAGCTATCGCGCTACCACCAGCAGCGAATCAGGTCGCGCTTGAACCCCACCATCTAGGGGCGCGCCCTGAACTTTGACAACGAGAACGACCCGGCCCGCGTGGCCGAGCGCGCGATATGCGAGAACGTGCCACCAGGAGGGAGCGCCCGGCCCCCACCAGGGTCGACGGCAAACGGCGCCCCACCTCCACCCAACCGCACACCTCCCAGGGATCAGTCGCGGATAGTGGTATCCTCACGGGAGCGAGACGCGAACGGCCTACCACTGTTCTCCACCCCGATGGACAACCTCGTGGCAGGTCGAGCAGCGGCCAACAACATCACGGCCACCGGTACGTCAGGGCCCTGTAGATCCAGTACGTCAGGGCCCTGCTCGCAAAGGCGGGCGAGCAACAAAACGCAGGCACCGACTCCCAGGGTCGGGTGTACTCGCGTTCTTCGGGCAGCAGAGCGGCCTCAAGCGGCCGCCCATTGGCGGCAAACATCCTCAATTGCCCGCCACCCGAACCGCTGCAGCTCCAACATCGACCCGCGAACGCGGCACTCTCCACCAACGACCCCAGGCCAGCGACCAACTTTGTCGCCGCCAACGGTCAGACCGTCGATGCCCGCACCCACATCATCAACAACCAAAACTGGCGCGCACGCCAGCCCGACGACCTGCGACACACCCTAACTAATCGCCGCGACGGCGAGCTAATGGGGTCGCTAAGCCGACTCGGGCCCCGATGCTTCGGACCGATGATCCGAGGCGAAAAATATCCGGCGAACTTCGAAGCGTCGAAGGAAATAGAGAAGTACGACCCCTCGTACGACCCCTCCATGTGGCTGGACACCTACCTCATGGCAATAGGGATCGCTGGCCACACCGACCTGCTAGCCGCCCGTTACCTCCCCCTGATGATGGAGGGAATGTGCAGGAAGTGGATCAACACCCTTCCCCAGGATAGCATCGACTCCTGGGAAGAGATGCGAGATGCTTTCGTCAGGCACTTCGAGTGCTCCTACACGCGCGCCACCACCATCGAGGACCTGGAACGATGCGTCCAGGGACCCCGCGAGTCCACCCGCAACTGGGTCCAGCGTTGGCAAGAACTATGGTACAACGCGGTCGGCATCCACCCAGACACCACAATCCACTACTTCAAGACCTCGTGCCGCTACGAGCCCCTATTCGCCAAGCTCAAACGACACTCCCGCACACTCGACAACATACCGGATCTCCTCGAGATCGCCAAGAGGTACGCGGAGGAAGACCCAAACCAGTAAACCGACGACGAGTCGGGAGGCCAACGCCGCACGAGCGGCAACGACAACGGATGACGGTCCGACCTACGCTACAGTAACACTCACCTCACCGGCAAGCGCCGCAGTGACGGACGAGTCGACTTCGTCACCAATGCTGGGCACGCGCAGCGCGACCCCAAGAGCTTCCGCCGTGACGGAGGACAACGCCGCGACGGTGGCAAATACAAGGCGAAACCAAGGTTCGACCCTGCGGCCCTCCTTAACCAACCTT
Source organism: Avena sativa (assembly GCA_916181665.1). Lineage (NCBI taxonomy): Eukaryota > Viridiplantae > Streptophyta > Magnoliopsida > Poales > Poaceae > Avena > Avena sativa. The sequence goes on along the minus strand of OV702285.1, from coordinate 102,834,569 downwards.
GTGTGTTTCACAGCAGGCAAGGGAAGCCCGCCACGCACACGACCGCCGACTGCCACTCTCTCAAGGAGATTGAGAAGGCACGCCGAGCGCGGGAGGACCCCGACAACAACCCTCCAAACGGCGGAAAATTCGGCAGTGTGGCCGGCTCGCTCCACACCTTCACAGGCTTCAACACGAAGCGCGAGAAGAAGGTCATCGCCCGCGCCGTCGCCGTCAACGCGGTGGCCCAGGTGGACGTTCCCCAATTCCTCAACTGGTCGGAGCAGCCCATCACCTGGAGTCGCCAAGACCACTCACCACGCATCGAGTATCCGGGCCGATTCGCCCTCGTGGTCAAGCCCAAGGTGGGAGACTACTGGCTCCCCAAGACATTGATGGATGGCGGCAGCTCCATCAACATCCTGTACCTAGACACCTTCAGGAGATTGCGGCTCCCGCAATCGATGGTAGAAACGACCTACACCACGTTCCACGGCATCGTCCCCGGTCGGAAGGCGTATCCGATCAGCAAGGTCACGCTGCCAGTCACCTTTGGCACACCAGCAAACTTCCGCACCGAGCGGATCGTCTTCGAGCTGGTACCCTTCGACAGCCCCTACCACTGCGTCCTGGGGCGCCAGGCGTTCGCCAAGTTCATGGCAGCGCCCCACTACGCGTACAACGCGATGAAGCTCCTCGGGCCGCGCGGCGTCATCACCGTCAACGGCGACCCCGACATGGCCGCCGAGTGCGAGGCCAAAGGAGCCGAACTCGCCGACGCCGTCATCGCGGCAGAGACCAACCACGCCGACAAGCTCGCCAAATACACGAGAGGGGTCAACAACGACGACCCCACCATACTCAAGAAGCCCAATTCGGAGGGCGCCAACACCTCAGCCTTCGAGGCAACGACGCACACCCGCACCGTCGAGCTGGTCCCAGGCGACTCCAGCCAGACGGTGACGATCGGGACGGGCATGAGCCCAGCATAGGAAGGCACGCTCATCGAGTTCCTCCGTAAGAACAGGGACATTTTCGCATGGAAGCCCTCTGACATGCCTGGTGTCCCTAGGTAACTCGCTGAGCACAAACTTAACGCCGACCCCAAAGTGCGACCTGTTAAGCAGAGCTACGGCCCTTCATCCAGCCAATAAAATACTCCAAGTGGCTGGCAAACCTAGTCCTGGTCGAGAAGAAAAATGGGACCTGGAGGATGTGTATCGACTACACAAACTTAAACAGCGCCTGCCCGAAGGAGCAATTCGTCCTACCGCGGATCGACCAAATAATCGATTCCACCGCGGGCTCGGAGTCGCTGTGTTTCCTCGACGCCTACTCTGGGTACAACCAGATCAAAATGGCAGTCGAGGACGAGGAAAAGACGGCGTTCATCACGCCATTCGGAGCCTTCTGCTACACCGCCATGACCTTTGGCCTCAAGAACGCCGGGGCAACCTACCAGCGGTGCATGCAGGAATGCCTTGCGAGCCAAATTGGCCGCAATATCCACGTCTACATCGACGACGTGGTAGTAAAGTCCGCTCGCCAGGGCAATCTACTCGCCGACCTGGCGGAAACATTCGCCAACCTGTGGAAATACAAGATAAAGCTAAACCCAGGCAAATGCACCTTCGGTGTACCAGCAGGGCAACTACTGGGGTACGTCGTCTCCAAGCGCGGGATCGAGGCAAACCCCACCAAGATCGACACGATCGCTCGACTCGGCAAACCCGAGTGCCTGCGCGACGTCCAGAAGCTGGCCGGGCGAGTCGCGGCTCTCAGTCGCTTCATCCCCCGCCTGGGCGAAAAGGCGATGCCCCTATACCGCCTGATGCGCAAGAACCCCATCTTCCAGTGGGACAAGGAGGCGGACGACGCGCTCCGCGACCTCAAGAAGGTGCTACTCGCAGCACCGCTACTCGCCGCCCCCGTCGACAAAGAACCCATGCTGGTCTACGTCGCGGCTTCCGAGCACGTCGTCAGCGCCGTCATGGTCGTCGAGCGGCCAGAAGAAGGAAAGGAGCGCCCGGTATAGCGACCGGTGTACTACATCAGCGAGGTTCTCACTGAGTCGCGCCAACGGTACCCGCAATACCAGAAACTGGTATACGCCGTCTTCAGAGCACAGCGGCGACTGCCGCATTACTTCCAGGAGCATCCGATCACGGTCGTCTTCACAACATCAAGTACGAGCCACGAAAAGCGATCAAATCGCAGGCTCTCGCGGACTTCATCGCCGACTGGGAAAAGGCCCAGCAGCCGGAAAACTGCCATACCTCCACTACTGGAGCCTGCACTTCGACGGCTCCAAGAACGCGGACGGCGCAGGAGCTGGGATCGTGTTGACTTCACCAAAGGGCGAAAAGCTAGGCTACGTCCTCTTCCTCGACTTTACCCCCCGCACCAACAACATGGCCGAGTACGAGGCACTACTCCACGGCATGCGAGCCGCCAAGGAAATGAACGTCAACCGTCTACGCTACTACGGAGACTCCGACCTCGTCGCCGGACAAGTCGCTGGCACCTACGACGCCGTCTCCCCCACCATGGCGGCGTACCGCCAAGCAGTGGACAAGCTGGGCGGACACTTCGCAGGCTACTCCGTCGAATGGATCGACCGGCGGAAGAACGAGGAGGCCGACGCACTCTCTCGCATCGGGTCGGCTTGACTCGCACCGCCCGCCGGCGTCTTCCTCTATGCGATCACCAAGCCGTCAGTCTCTCCCCCACGAGAGATCGACATCGGAGTCCCACTGCAGCCAGAGGCAGCCCTGGTCGCACTCATCGCCAAGCCAGACGACTGGACCAAGCCGTACATCGCCTACCTAGAGGCTGGCACCTTGCCCGCAGACGAGACAGACGCCCGGATGGTTGCACGGCGATGCAAATCCTTCACCATCATCGACGGCGAGCTCCACAAGCGCAGCGTGATCGGCGTGTTCCAACGCTGCGTCCAACCCGCTGAAGGACGCAAGATCCTCCACGACATCCACTCCGGCGACTACGGCCACCATGTCGGAGCCCGCTCTCTAGTCGCAAAGGCTATGCGGCATGGCTTCTACTAGCCCACCGCACACGCCGATGCCGTCGAAATTGTCCAGCGGTGCGCCGGGTGCCAGAAGTACGCCAACCAAACACACGTGCCGAGCTCAGCGCTCAAGACCATCCCCATCACCTGGCCATTCGCCGTATGGGGCATGGACATGGTAGGCCCCTTCAAAAAGGCCCCCTCCAGCTTCACCCACCTCCTATTCACGGTCGACAAATTCACCAAGTGGGTGGAGGCCAAGCCAGTCCGGAAATGCAACGGGAATACCGCCACAAAATTCCTACGCGAGCTCATATATCGCTACGGGTTCCCAAACAGCATCATCACGGACAACGGCACCAACTTCGCCAAAGGAGCCATGGCCGAGTTCTGTGAGGAACATCACATCCGACTCGACCTCGCATCAGTCGCCCACCCGGAGTCCAACGGCCAGGCGGAACGAGCCAACTAGAGCATCCTCCACGGCCTGAAGCCGCGGCTCCAAGTACCACTCGAGCGCATCGCCGGGTGCTGGGTCGAGGAGCTACCCTCCGTCATCTGGGGCATCCGCACCTCGGTCAACAGGTCGACAGGGTTCACCCCCTTCTTCATGGTGTATGGCGCCGAGGCAGTCATGCCCACCGACCTCGAGCACGACTCGCCAAGGGTCGTCCGCTACACGGAGGCTGCGAACGAACTCGCACGTCAGGACGGAGTCGATCAACTCGACGAGGCACGTGACCTAGCTCGCTCACGCACTGCCATTTACCAGCAAGGACTCTGTCGCTACCACAGCCGGCGGGTGAAAACTCGCACCTTCCAAGAAGACGACCTAGTGCTGCGCCTCATCCAGGACAAGAAGGGCATGCACAAGCTCTCACCCCCATGGGAGGGACCATTCGCCATCGGGCGAGTACTCGGCAACGACGCCTACTACCTCATCGACGTCCGCGGGGACGGCGAGCTCGACGTCAAGCGACCATGGAATGTAAACCTCCTACGGAAGTTCTACTCCTAGAACTCCACATATGTATGCCCCAGTCGCTATGAAATAAAAATATTGGTTACACTACTGGAAAAACCATCTTCCGTTCGATCACTAGAAGCCCAGCAGTCCCGGCCCATCACGAACCGCGACTAGTGCTAACACTAGTCCCGGTCCGTGAGGCCCCCAACGGCTAGAAATGCACATACTCATTAGTCCCGGGCCGGACCAGAGTATTAGTCCCGGCCCGTAATACGGCTCGGGACTAATAACCTGGAGCATATGGTGGCCATTTTTCGTGGACTATTAGTCCCGGGTCGTATCACGGCCCGAGACTAATTGTCCATTACTATATATACAGCTCCCTGGCCAGCTGCCCTAAAGCATATGGTGGCCATTTTTCTCAAAGAAAGCAAGAGAGTTCATGCCATTTTTTTCTCAAGATTTGTCAAGATTTAGTTTGCAACACCTAAATCCAAAGCTTTAAAAGGATAGAACTTCATTCTTTCACCTCTTATTGCTACTTTAGCTCTATATAATGCTCTAGAAGTATAGAGATATGGATCAAATGCATGCATGCTCTAGAAGTAGCTAGAAGGATTTTGATATATATGTGTAACAAATTTTGATTAGGCACATAGTTACTGAAAATTGAAATGTGTAATTTTAGAGTTTCAGAGCTTAGAATGGAATGAGGTTTTCACTGATGGAACAATAATAAAACTCCACATTTATCATGTTTATTGTTTTCTCCAATTCACAAATGGGTGCATGTAAATTTTTCAAAATTCAAAATTAGTGCTCTAGAAGCTCTCAATATAACTTGTAATAATTTTATCATGTTGTGTAATGGTTTTTGATATACTTTTACTATAATGCAGATGGTCCGGGAATGGATGTATGGTACTGACCGACGCTCTGGCGAGTTCATTAATGGCGTGCATGAATTCATCCGTGTTGCTGATGCAAACAAGCACAATGGTTTTGTATTATGTCCATGTAATGGATGTAGGAATCAGAAGGATTACTCTGACTCAAAAACCCTTCACAGCCACCTGTTGAAGTCCGGCTTCATGCCCAGTTATAATTGTTGGACCAAGCACGGAGAGAGAGGGGTTATAATGGAAGACAATGAAGAAGAGGAGGAGGATGACAACTATCATGGTTTCCCTGAGTACGGAGATACTTCCATGGGGGATGCTGAAGGGGAGGATGAAGAAGAGGCACATGATGAACCCGCTGATGATCTTGTTCGGACCATTGCCGATGCACGAAGAGATTGTGAAACTGAAAAGGATAGGGAGAAGTTCAATCACATGCTAGAGGATCACAAAAAGTTGTTGTACCCAAATTGCGAAAATGGTCTGAAAAAGCTGGGCAGCACACTAGAATTGCTGCGATGGAAGGCTGAGTGTGCTATACCTAACTCCTCATTTGAAAAGTTGCTGAAAATGATGAAGAATATGCTTCCAAAAGATAATGTATTGCCCGCCAGTACATACGAAGCAAAAAAGGTTGTCTGCCCTCTAGGTTTAGAGGTTCAGAAGATACATGCGTGCCCTCATGACTGCATCCTCTACCGCGGTGAGGAGTATGAGAATTTAGATGCATGCCCAGTATGCACTTCACTTCGGTATAAGATTAGACAAGATGACCCTGGTGACGTTGAGGGCGAGCCCCCCCGGAAGAGGGTTCCTGCGAAGGTGATGTGGTATGCTCCTATAATACCACGGTTGAAACGCTTATTCAGAAACAAAGAGAACGCCAAGTCTTTGCGATGCCATAAAGAGGAACGTAAGTCAGACGGGATGTTGAGACACCCCGCTGATGGGTCGCAATGGAGAAAAATCGATAGAAAGTACCCGGACTTTGCAGATGACGCAAGGAGTTTAAGGTTTGGTCTAAGTACAGATGGCATGAATCCCTTTGGGGAGCAGAGCTCCAGTCACAGCACCTGGCCCGTGACTCTATGCATCTATAACCTTCCTCCTTGGTTGTGCATGAAGCGGAAGTTCATTATGATGCCAGTCTTGATCCAAGGTCCAAAGCAACCCGGCAACGACATTGATGTGTACCTAAGGCCATTAGTGGAAGAACTTTTACAGTTGTGGCACGAACCCGGGATACGCGTGTGGGATGAGCACAAGCAGGAAGAATTTAACCTCCGAGCATTGCTTTTCGTAACAATCAATGATTGGCCTGCTCTTAGTAACCTTTCAGGACAGTCAAACAAGGGATACAATGCATGCACACACTGTTTAGATGAGACTACAAGTATATATTTGGAACATTGTAAGAAGAATGTATACAATGAGCATCGTCGATTTCTTTTGGCCAAGCATCCCTTAAGAAAGAAAGGCAAGCATTTCAACGGTCTGGCATGTCACCAGACGAAGCCTAAGGAGCGTACTGGTGCTGATATATTTGATATGGTCAAAGATTTGGATCAACTGGTAACCGTTGGAAAGGGTCCTGGAGGAAAATCTGTTCCGAAAGACGCTGAAGGACACGCACCCATGTGGAAGAAGAAATCTATATTTTGGGAGCTACCATATTGGAAATTCTTAGAGGTCCGCTCTGCAATCGATGTGATGCATGTGACGAAGAATCTTTGCGTGAACGTGCTAGGCTTCTTGGGCGTGTATGGGCAGACAAAAGATACACCGGAAGCACGAAAGGACCATCAACGTATGGAAGACCCAGATGGCCTGCATCCAGAATGGTTTCAAGGTCATGCCAGCTACGCTCTTACCAAACAAGAGAAGGAAATATTTTTTGAATGCTTAAGCAGTATTAAGGTCCCGTCTGGCTTCTCGTCGAATGTAAAGGGGATAATAAATATGGCAGAAAAAAGTTCCAAAACCTAAAGTCTCATGACTGCCACGTGATTATGACGCAAATGCTTCCGATTGCATTGAGGGGGCTTCTACCAGATAATGTTCGAGTACCCATTGTGAAGCTATGTGCATTTCTCAATGCAATCTCTCAGAAGATAATCAATCCTGAAGATCTACCACGGTTACAGAATGATGTGGTCCAATGTCTTGTCAGTTTTGAGTTGGTGTTCCCACCATCCTTTTTCAATATTATGACGCACCTGCTGGTTCACCTAGTCGAAGAGATTTCCATTCTCGGTCCTGTATTTCTACACAATATGTTTCCCTTTGAGAGGTTCATGGGAATCTTAAAGAAATATGTTCGTAACCGTGCTAGGCCAGAAGGAAGCATCTCCAAAGGCTATGGAAAAGAGGAGGTCATTGAATTTTGTGTTGACTTCGTTCCTGACCTTAAGCCGATTGGTCTTCCTCAATCGCGGTATGAGGGGAGACTGAGTGGAAAGGGTACTCTAGGAAGGAAATCAATAATATGTAGAGACGGACATTCTTACACCGAAGCACATTACACTGTTCTACAGAATTCTATCTTGGCAGCCCCATATATCGAGGAACACAAGAAAATCTTACGCTCCAACAACCCTGGAAAGCATGACTCTTGGATTAGAGATGAACACATGAAGAGTTTCGGCGGTTGGTTGCAACATCTCATAAAAAACAACACTCTTGGAGATCAGCTATACTTGTTGTCTAGGTCACCATCTTCGACTATATCGACTTTCCAAGGGTACGAGATAAATGGGGTCTACATTTTACACGATAGCCCAAGATAAAAAGAACACCAACCAAAACAGTGGTGTCCGCTTTGATGCAACAGACTACAATGGGTCAAAGACCACATATTATGGTTACATAGAGGAGATATGGGAACTTGACTATGGACCTACTTTTAAGGTCCCCTTGTTTCGGTGCAAATGGGTCAAGCTGACGGGAGGAGGGGTTGAGGTAGACAAGAAATACGGAATGACATCGTTGGATCTCAACAATCTTGGGTACTTAGACGAACCATTCGTCCTAGCCAATGATGTGGCCCAGGTTTTCTATGTGAAGGACATGTCTACCAAACCTAGAAAACGAAAAAATAAGAAAAATAATACATCAGACGATGAGCCAAAGCGCCACATAGTTCTTTTAGGAAAAAGGAACATCGTGGGAGTGGAGGACAAGACAGACATGTCAGAAGATTGTGATAAGTTCCATGAAATTCCGCCCTTCGCGGTGAAGGATGTGTTGGAGATATGCCCAAGAGGCAATAATAAAGTGGTTATTATCATATCTTCACACTTATGATAAATGTTTGCATTCATGCTATAATAGTATTAACAAGGAAACCATTAATACTTGTGTGATTTGTAAACTTAATTTGAAGTCCCTAGTATAGCCTCTATACTTCACTAGCTTGTTGGTTGATTGATGATGTGGTTTCTTTGTCATGAACATTGAGATGTTATCAACAACAAGATCATATCGTTAGGAGAATGATATGGTGGACATACTCCTATAGACAAGCGTAGCATAAAGATCAAGTCATTTCAATAGTTCAATTGCTATATGCTTTCTGATACATAGTAACCTAATTCCTTCGACCATGAGATCATGCATATTGCCTTTACTGGATGGATGCTTTGATGTCATCAAACACCACACCGTAACAGGGTGGCTATAAAAGTGGCATTGGGTGTTCGGAAAGTATTGGTTGAAACACATGGATCAAGAGTGGGATTTGTCCATCCACATGACGGATAGATATTCTCTGGGCCCTCTCGGTGAAATGTCATCCAATTAGCTTGCAAGCATGTGACTTGGTCACAAGGGATCACATATCACGGGAACGAGAAAAGAGTACTTATCAGTAACGAGGTTGAACTAGGTATGCAGAGATACCGACGATCATGACCTCGGATAAGTAACATATCGTGAGACAAAGGGAAATTGGTATCGTATGTAAGTGGTTCATTCGATCGCAAAGTAATCGTAGAAATATGTGGGAGCCATATGAATTTCCAGATTCCTCTATTGGTTATTGTTCGGAGAAGTGTCTCGATCATGTCCGCATAATTCACGAACCGTAGGGAGACACACTTAAGGATTCGACGTTGTTTGAGTAGTTATGGTATTATGAGAAAGAGACCGAATGTTGTTCGGAGTCTCGGATGGGATCCGGGATATCACGAGGTGATCCGGAATGGTCCGGAGAATAAGATTCATATAAGGAAAGTCCCGTTTTGGAGTTGGGGAATGGTTCCGGTGTTTTCATCGGGAACATTCTAGAAGGTCCCGGAATGTCCGGCACTCCGGAAGGGGAAGGGTACATAAATGTGTCATTGCATGTTGGAATGATTGCATCATGTACTAGGTGTTCTTGCTGCCCAAAATAAAGGATTTATTTAAATCCTAAATTGAAAAGTCAAACGGCCAGTTTGAAAGTCAAACGGCAATTTTGGGAAGTGGGAAGAGAGGAGGATTGGTGGAGGCCGAGTTGGGGAGGGATTCCCTCCCTTGGCCGGCGCCCCACCAAGCCGACTTGGGGAGGAACTCTCCTCCCCTTGGCCGGCCAGCCCCTCCCACCTATATAAGGAGGGGCAGGGCTCCCTCCCAATACACACAAGTTTCCTATCCTCTAAACTAAAAACCCTAGATCTAGACCCCGGTTTAGAGCTATTCGGTTTAGAGCCTTCTAATTGGTTTAGAGCCCTCTAATTGGTGTGTCTAATTACTAGACCACTAATAGCCTCTCTCATAAGCTCCACCATACTCGCACCGGCTTAAGGCGAAGCCCTGCGGGATCTCCCCTCTACTTCCGGTACCATGCCGTTGTGCTGCCGGAATCGCGAGGAGAGTGCTACAACCTCCGCTGCCTGCTGGAACAAGGGAGAGGAAGGTCTTCGTCGAGTACCGAACGTGTGACCGACTGCGGGAGCGCTGCGGGAACGCGGCGCCGGAAGGATCGTCTACGCGATCTTGAGATCGGAAAGAGTACGACTACATCACCCACGAGAATCTGCTCTCGTTAAACACTTTGGAATCTTCGAGGGTGAGTTATTCCATCGACTCGTTGCTACAATCTAGTAGATAGATCTTGGCTTGTTTGTTTGTATGCGATAGAAAATTTTTGTTTTCCATGCTACGAACCCCTACAGTGGTATCAGAGCCGTGTCTATATGTAGATCTGTTGCACGAGTAGAACACAATGGTCATTGTGGGCGTTGATGCTTTTATTGTAGATTGCTTTTTGTGTACTTTGCATCTTGCGGTATGTTGGGATGAAGCGGCCCGGGCTAACCTTACATGACATCGTTCATGAGACTTGCTCCACGTTTGACATGCAACTTGTATTGCATAAGTGGCTTTGCGGGTGCCTGTTTCTCCTAGCATAGTTAAGATCCAATTTACAACGGGTAATCAACAATGCTAGTATCAATGTTGTGGTTCTTGTTCGTAAGTTAGAACGACACTTATTGAAAGCCCCAAGCCACGTAAAATATGCAAAGAAAGTAGAGGCGTCTAACTTTGTTTTGCAGGGGTGTGCAGTGATGTGATATGGCCATGATTGTGATTATATTTGATGTATGCAATGTTCCTTATTGTAAGTTGGCAACCGGCAGGAGCCATATGGTTGTCTTTAATTTCTGTTAAGACCTGCGTGTCTATTCAAAATAGTTGTAATAGTTGATGCTGGTGGACGACAACCATGAAGAAGCATCATTGACCTTGATGCTATGCCGGTGATGATGGAGATCATGTTCATGCTTGAAGATGGAGATCGAAAGCACAAAGAAGAAAGGCCATATCATATCACATATTATGAATTGCCTGTGATGTTAATCCTTTATGCATCTTGTATTGCTTAGTAGACGACGGTAGCATTATAAGATGATCCCTCATGCACATAAATTTCAAGTTCTAAAGTGTTCACCCTTAGTATGCACCGTTGCCAAAGCTTGCTGCTTCGAAGCACCACGTGATGATCGGGTGTCTTTGATTCCGCGGGTGAATACAACGTAAGCAAGCCAGATTTGCTTATGCGGTAGCTAAGGTTTGATCTTGACGAGCCTAGCATGTACAGACATGGCCTCAGGAACACGGATTACCGAAAGGTAGAGCATGAGTCATATAGTAGATATGATGAACATGTTGATTGTTCGCCATTGAAGCTATATCAATTCTCGTGATGATCGGTTTTGATGTGGTGAATTTGGTTCGTGTGATCACTAAAACAATGTGAGGGATATTGTTTTGAGTGGGAGTTCACCTAGATTAATTTAATTATTAATTAGAACTCAATTTATCATAAACTAAATCAAAGTGAATTTGCATAGTTGTTGTAGTCATTGGCATCCGTTTACCACCTTGCGCTTAGTTATAATTGAGATGATAGAACTATAGAATTCTGGTTAGTTACTTTACGAACTGGTATCGTATTGTTTTAAGTGTTAATCTAAAGTTTAAAAGTCCTATTGCAAACTTTCAGTAAGTTCCGGTTACTCCATGAAGTTTAATAATTAGTATTAAATCAAGAGTAACAATTCCAAGTGTTAGTATATAAGTATCATGTTTGTATCCATGATTCTTGATATTCAAAGGATTCCCTTAATATCAAGGTTATCTAGGATCTGAAAGAGTTGTTTCTGAAACCATGATGTGTGGAAGATATTGTGATATCTGAAACGAAGTTTTGGTTACAACATGATAGAGTATAATATGGCAAAAGTCATGTTCTCATATTTGATGAGAATTTGCAAAAAGGTTGGAGACACTTGTTGTCCTAATCCTCCAAAAGGTTTTGGATAGCAACATTATACTCATAATTCATCGTTATAAGCTAAAAGTAGCTTGATCATGGACGATACCATGATAAGGGTGAATATTTGATGTAGGTAAAATGTTTACTACACCAAGAGATTACTAAAGTAAGGAATTTGAAAGAACACCAAATATTTAATGATGGTGATCTACTTCAAAGTGCAAGTCCAAAGACATTGGTATTTAATTATACACGCTTTGGACTATATGTCATATGTATGACTCCACTATTGATATTGATAGATTCTTTCAAATAGAAAAGGAAATATTGAAAGAGAATCTCATAAATATATGGCAGAAAAGAAAAGACTAGAATTGTTCAGTTTAAGTATATAGATGATATACATGTTATGGCTATATTCTTTGCTTATTAAACAATGTGGTTCTCAAGTATTTGATACTGAATTTGTTGGTGTGAATCGTCATACGAAACAACACAATTCATGAACTACAATGGCCTAAGTAACAAGCAAAAGAATATGTGATGATGTTCATCGAGAACAAATAAAGGGTTATTGCGTTGCTTGTTAAACATCAAAGCTTGCCTTCAAAGATTTGTTTTATCGGGTATTATGAGAACAAAAGGGTTGTTCAAATAATTGCCGTAATCCATAAAAGATGGATGATTCACAAATCTCGTTGGAGAAATCACATCCATAAAACTAGTGCTAAAATGTCGAAAGACAAAATGATTGAAAGATCACTTAGGAAGTGACATCGCCGTTTAAATTATAATGGAAAGAAAACATGAAGAAAATCCATATGGATGGAATTTTGGAGTCTATTTGATTTTGATCAAATAACGCTTGTGAAACTTTCCTAGAGATAATTAAAACTTCGTTCATAGGCCAAAAAGGGAACGAATGACTAGCTAATTGGAACTTGTACATATTGTTGTACGAAGTCCATTATGTGTAGTCAAGAGCGATGGATTTCAACTTCATATGCTTTCTCCGAAAATTTGAGTGAATATATGAATATTTACTTAATAAGGATGAAGTATGAAATATTTGAAAAGTTCAAAAGACTTTCAAGATGAAGTGCAAAATCATTGTAACAAGAATATGAATAGTTTATGATAAAGATCATAAAGGAAGATATTTGAATTACAAGTTTAGCATAATACCTAAGATTTAAGGAATCGTTCCGTGGATTTGCATTTTCCCGAAACACCATAAGTGTATGGAGCGTTCGAGATATGTAATTAAACCTTGTTTGACATGGTAAGATCAAAGGTATAATTTATAAAACTGCCATTATATTTTAAAGATTAAAAGCTTTAGAGATTACCGTTTTTCCACTGAAAAGAGCTCCATCATAATCCGTTGAAATGACACCATATAAGGTTATGGTTTGGGATAAAACCCAAGTTGTCCTTTCTTAAACATTGGTATGCTATGCATAAGAAAGATGTTTGCAACCAAAGTCGGATGAACCTGTCTTTGTATGACTATTAAGTATTCCTCCATAAACACCGGAGACAAAAGTGTTTGTTGCTTAGAACGTCAAGTTTCTTTTGGAAGGAATTTTTCGTGAAAAGTTAAGTGGGAGGACAATAGAACTTTGATAAGGTTGAAAGAACCTTAGCTGTATGTGCAAAGTTGCGCAGCGCCGAAAAGTGTTCCGGAGGCGGCAACAATGCTCATGGCTCACGTGCCTCAAAGGTTGTGGTCACGGAGATCTAAGTTCCTATTGAAACAAGTAGATCGGGTAAACAATCAAATACCAAGATTTGAGGGTTGAATCATTATTTGAGAATAATGAACCGACTACATGCAAAGAAGCGATGATGGGCCCTGACTCCGTCAAATGGCTTGAAGCCATAAAATCCGTGATAGTTCCATACACGAGAAATCAAGTTTTGAACTTGAAGGACCCTCGAGAAAGGTGTAAGACCTTACAGTTGTGTCTGGATCTATAAAGAAATAGACATGGATGTTTTACATCTATGAAATAGTCGACATGTTGGGAAAGAATTCACAACAATGTTCAAAGGTTGACTATGATAAGATTTGATCTATCATAGTGATATTTAGTCTAGACGGATTAATGAAAGCAACCACTACATATAATTTGTTATATGATAGTTGAATAAACAAAACAAGTTCTTCTAATAGAATCGTTACCTAGGCCATGTGCATAACATGGTCCATAGGGTTTTGTTAATTCAAAGGATGCTAAAAAGCATATGCAAATTTCAATGGTTGAAGTAAGCATAGCGGAGTTGGAATCTTCACTGTGATGAAACTGTTAAAAGGGTTTAATTTCATCAGAGACAATGAAGATGCTTGCATTTGCAAGAAATTAAGTGGGAGCGCTAAGACATGTTTCTAATACATTATGTGGAAGACATATTGTTGATTGGAAATAATGTATCTTTTATTAACACATATTAAGAATTTCATCCCGATGAAAGACTTAGGCAAAACCCAAATATTTGGCATCAATAGACGCTAATATGGTTGTGCCAGAAGTACATAGACAAGATATTGAATGAGTTCAATATAGAAACTACAAGAGAAGGTTCTTGTCGCACAGAAAGGATTGAATGAGTTCAATATTGATGATATATTCAAGTGTATTGACATTTGGTAAAGTGAAACAAATAATCAAGTATAGATTGATACTTGATGTATGAAATCACAAAGAGTATTTATATCAATCATACTGTGATATGTACAAATCCAGATATGTCCTATGCTCTAAATGTTGAGAGCATATACCAGAATGATTCATAAGATGATCATTGGACGATAGTAAGGATATTCTTATTATTTTTGAAAGAACTAAGAATATATTATTTGTAGAAGTGACTAATAGATGGTTAGTTCATTGTAAAAGTACTACATTGATACTAGCTTTGTCACAAAGTACAAATTAAGTTTATCTCAATCTAAAACTAAGGGTGGCACAATATAATGGAAAGTGAGTTCCATAATGGATTTGGATGATTTCCAAAGTTAAGACATTGTGACAGATACTACAACAAAAGGCTAAGTATATGACTGCTATTATAGCAGCAAAAGAGGGCATTTGTGTCAAGTAGTTTGTTATCAAACTAGGTGTAGTTCACAGCGGGATAATACTATGAAGATATATTGTACGACAATATTGTCAACATGTTTTAACCCCAAAGAGCTAAAGGTCACACCGAAAGACTAAATTTATACAAAGCCATCTCATTAGAGAATGAGTGATGCGTAGAGACGCAAAGACATGCAATTACACACGGACCTGGAAGTGTCAGATCCGGAGATCAGTTGACCACTAGCAATTGTGTACATACAACACTGGAAAGCCATAGGTGTTATATACACAAAGGTTCGAAACTAGATTATTGACTCTAGTGCAAGTGGGAGACTGTTGGAGATATGCCCAAGAGGCAATAATAAAGTGGTTATTATCATATCTTCACACTTATGATAAATGTTTGCATTCATGCTATAATAGTATTAACAAGGAAACCATTAATACTTGTGTGATTTGTAAACTTAATTTGAAGTCCCTAGTATAGCCTCTATACTTCACTAGCTTGTTGGTTGATTGATGATGTGGTTTCTTTGTCATGAACATTGAGATGTTATCAACAACAAGATCATATCGTTAGGAGAATGATATGGTGGACATACTCCTATAGACAAGCGTAGCATAAAGATCAAGTCATTTCAATAGTTCAATTGCTATATGCTTTCTGATACATAGTAACCTAATTCCTTCGACCATGAGATCATGCATATTGCCTTTACTGGATGGATGCTTTGATGTCATCAAACACCACACCGTAACAGGGTGGCTATAAAAGTGGCATTGGGTGTTCGGAAAGTATTGGTTGAAACACATGGATCAAGAGTGGGATTTGTCCATCCACATGACGGATAGATATTCTCTGGGCCCTCTCGGTGAAATGTCATCCAATTAGCTTGCAAGCATGTGACTTGGTCACAAGGGATCACATATCACGGGAACGAGAAAAGAGTACTTATCAGTAACGAGGTTGAACTAGGTATGCAGAGATACCGACGATCATGACCTCGGATAAGTAACATATCGTGAGACAAAGGGAAATTGGTATCGTATGTAAGTGGTTCATTCGATCGCAAAGTAATCGTAGAAATATGTGGGAGCCATATGAATTTCCAGATTCCTCTATTGGTTATTGTTCGGAGAAGTGTCTCGATCATGTCCGCATAATTCACGAACCGTAGGGAGACACACTTAAGGATTCGACGTTGTTTGAGTAGTTATGGTATTATGAGAAAGAGACCGAATGTTGTTCGGAGTCTCGGATGGGATCCGGGATATCACGAGGTGATCCGGAATGGTCCGGAGAATAAGATTCATATAAGGAAAGTCCCGTTTTGGAGTTGGGGAATGGTTCCGGTGTTTTCATCGGGAACATTCTAGAAGGTCCCGGAATGTCCGGCACTCCGGAAGGGGAAGGGTACATAAATGTGTCATTGCATGTTGGAATGATTGCATCATGTACTAGGTGTTCTTGCTGCCCAAAATAAAGGATTTATTTAAATCCTAAATTGAAAAGTCAAACGGCCAGTTTGAAAGTCAAACGGCAATTTTGGGAAGTGGGAAGAGAGGAGGATTGGTGGAGGCCGAGTTGGGGAGGGATTCCCTCCCTTGGCCGGCGCCCCACCAAGCCGACTTGGGGAGGAACTCTCCTCCCCTTGGCCGGCCAGCCCCTCCCACCTATATAAGGAGGGGCAGGGCTCCCTCCCAATACACACAAGTTTCCTATCCTCTAAACTAAAAACCCTAGATCTAGACCCCGGTTTAGAGCTATTCGGTTTAGAGCCTTCTAATTGGTTTAGAGCCCTCTAATTGGTGTGTCTAATTACTAGACCACTAATAGCCTCTCTCATAAGCTCCACCATACTCGCACCGGCTTAAGGCGAAGCCCTGCGGGATCTCCCCTCTACTTCCGGTACCATGCCGTTGTGCTGCCGGAATCGCGAGGAGAGTGCTACAACCTCCGCTGCCTGCTGGAACAAGGGAGAGGAAGGTCTTCGTCGAGTACCGAACGTGTGACCGACTGCGGGAGCGCTGCGGGAACGCGGCGCCGGAAGGATCGTCTACGCGATCTTGAGATCGGAAAGAGTACGACTACATCACCCACGAGAATCTGCTCTCGTTAAACACTTTGGAATCTTCGAGGGTGAGTTATTCCATCGACTCGTTGCTACAATCTAGTAGATAGATCTTGGCTTGTTTGTTTGTATGCGATAGAAAATTTTTGTTTTCCATGCTACGAACCCCTACAGGATGACCCAACCATCATGTTAATGAATGAAGATGCTCCATGGATACGACGGGATCAGAAAGGAACACAAGCGAAGAAATGATATGTAATAATTGTAACATTTTATGATTTAAGATGTTCCATGCATGTGTCCATTTTTATAGTGTTGTCTGCAAACAATCTTGAGTGTGTTGGTCCCGTTTTGTGGCTGGACCGGGACTAAAGGAGGGCCTTTAGTACCGATTCATACTTACCATTAAGATCTGATCTCCAAACGCGTGATGTCACATTTTAGGGAGTGCATGCCTCTATGACCAGTTTCTCGGAGATGCCGGAGGACTGGGCTCCGTCGGCATCTCCCTGAAACTGGCCATAGTGGTGTCCCTGCTCTCGAAAACCATCTTGCAGCTTGTAACTTCTCTAACTAGATCAATACGCCTGGGAGCTAACTAATTTCACATATTAGGGAGTGCCTCTATGACCAGTTTCTCGGAGATGCCGGAGGATTGGGCTCCATCGGCATCTCCCTGAAACTGGCCGTAGTGGTGTCCCTGCTCTCTAAAACCATCTTGTAGATGCCTCAAATTGGCTGGAGGAGTGGACTCACAAGGATGCCTATTTATAGTACAAGCAGCTCGGCATAATGTCGACACTCACGACATAATGTCGACACTCACCCCTATTATTAGTGCTGACTCATCTTTAGTCTCGGTTGGTGTCTCCAACTGGGACTAAAGGTTCATCTTTAGTCCCGGTTGGTGACACCATCCGGGACAAGCTACAAGCCGCACGACATAATGTCGACACTCACCCCTATTATTAGTGTTGCCTGGCCCAGTCTGCCGCAATCCCTTCAGGCGCGGTTGGTTGCTCCAACCGGGACTAAAGATGAACCCTCTCTTTATATAGGCATTTCCCTCTATTTATTAGGTAACACTCAAGACATTTATTAATATTAAAAACCGGGACAAACCGGGACTAGCTAACACTCAGGACTAAAGTCGCCCCCTTTAGTCATAATCATGCCTAGTCCTATAGTACGCAGCTTCAGGGTCTTCATCGTCATCGTCATCATCATCGTCATCGTCACCTGCCACTCCGGGGATCCTCAGCCCATCCATGGCATATACCAGGTCCAGCCTCAGATTCACGACGGGCGGGAGAGGGGTCTCCTGGAAGACGATGCCGCTACCGCTGGGACGGTGTGGGGCCTGTGGCGGGTGGACTCATGGGCACCGTAGGCGAGGATGGTCTCCCCCGGCGATGTAGCGCATCACTCTGATGATAGTACGGTTCGCCCACCACAGACGACGGCCGGCTTCGTTGTGGTTCACCGGTGGCGGGCCATCACCCTTGTACCTGGCGAGCTCCCTTTCCCTCCTATTAGCGAAGAAGGCATTCCAGGTGTCGTAGTTGTCGGGATCCCACTGGGGATCCATCCGCTGCTCCGGCGTGAGCTCGTGGTAGAAGTGGTTTGTGATGGCCGCCTGGCGTGCGGAACCTTGAGGGACAGGAGGGACAGGAACCCCTCCAGCGCTCAGCATCCAGCCGGCGGGCGGCCGGTAGCCCGGAGGACAAGGGTAGTTGGAGGTGCACAGCGCCTCAGTCTCCTCGAGGGTCAGAATGGCCCAGTAGGCGTTGTCCATTGTTCTAAGAGAGGAAGGTGTGGATGTGTGGATAACCATGGCATGATCACCCTAAATATAGAGGTAAAGGGCGGGAAAACTTGGCGTGAAGCATTGGGAAATGGCGAGAAATATCTTTAGTCCCGGTTAGTGACTACATCCCGGACTAAAAGCTCTCGTAGAAAGGAAAGGGCGGGAAAACTTGGCGGGAAGAGGTGGGAAATGGCGGAAAATATCTTTAGTCCCGGTTTGTGACTACATCCGGGAATAAATGGATATTATATTAAGATTCATTATATTTTTCTGATAATAATAGACATATCATTTGTTTTATTTAGATTATTACAATAAAAGATATGATTTTTCAAAGTTTTTATATTAGTTTTGAATTAAAAAAGAAAATTTAGAAATGAAATAATTTATAAATGATGCAAACAGATAAATGGATATTATATTAAGATTCTTTATATTTTTCTGATAATAATAGACATATTATTTGTTTTATTTGGATTATTACAATAAAAGATATGATTTTCCAATGTTTTTTATATTAGTTTTGAATTAAAAAAGAAAATTTACAAATGAAATAATTTATAAATGATGCAAACAGATAAATGGATATTTTATTAAGATTCATTATATTTTTCTGATAATAATAGACATATTATTTGTTTTATTTGGATTATTACAATAAAAGATATGATTTTTCAAAGTTTTTATATTAGTTTTGAATTAAAAAAGAAAATTTACAAATGAAATAATTTATAAATGATGCAAACAGATAAATGGATATTATATTAAAATTCTTTATATTTTTTGATAATAATAGACATATTATTTGTTTTATTTGGATTGTTACAATAAAAGATATGATTTTTCAAAGTTTTTATATTAGTTTTGAATTAAAAAAGAAAATTTACAAATGAAATAATTTATAAATTATGCAAACAGATAAATGGATATTATATTAAAATTCTTTATATTTTTCTGATAATAATAGACATATTATTTGTTTTATTTGGATTATTACAATAAAAGATATGATTTTTCAAAGTTTTTATATTAGTTTTGAATTAAAAAAGGAAATTTAAAAAAACAAACAGTCGCGGGTCGTGGCTAGACCCGGGACTAAAGGGTCAGTACGCGCGCGAAAACGAAGCGGCCGAAAAATGGTCTTTACTCGCGGGCCGTGGCTTAGCCCGCGACTAAAGGGGGGTCTTTAGTCCCGGACTGAGCCACTGCCCGCGACTAAAGACCCTTTAGTCGCGGGCGGTGGCTCAGCCCGGGACTAAAGGGGGGGTCCCTTTATATACTCTTGCCCACGCCCCTGGTTGTGCCTACCCGCACTTGGCAAACGACGAAGACGAAGGGAGGCGCCGACGCAGAGAACAGGGGAAGACGAAGTGCTGCCCGATTCCCGCGCCACCGACGCCCTGCTTGTCTCCGGCCGGCCCGCCGTACCGCGCTACCCCGCCGTGCCGCACCGCATCGCCGAGCCGCGTCGTGCCGCCCCATCGTGCGCCGTGCCGCGCCGCCCGTCATGCGCCTTGCCGCGCCGCCCCGTCGTGCCGCACCGCCTCGCCCGAGCCTCCGCGCGTCGTGCCGCGCCGCCCCGCCGTGTCGCCGCCCCATTGGGCCGCACCGCCCACGCCGCCGCTGTTCCTCCGGCCGCCCACCACGCCGGAGGTGGTTATATATTTAGTCTAGTATTAATTAGTTATATTAGTAGTTAGTGTAGTTAGTATAGTTAGTGTAGTATTAATTATATTTTTTTAATTAGTAGCATATTTAGGTTTTTGTAGTATATTTAGGTTTTTAATTAGTAGTATATTTAGGTTTTTATATTTAGTGTAGTATATATATTTTTTTAATTAGTAGTATATTTTTTTAATTGTTAGCTAGGATTATTTTTTTAATTATTGTTTTAATTATAATTAGCTAGGGTTATTGTTTTAATTGTTAGCTAGGGTTATTTTTTTAATTATAATTAGCTAGGGTTATTGTTTTAATTATAAATAGCTAGGGTTATTTTTTTAATTATTGTTTTAATTATAATTAGCTAGGGTTATTGTTTTAATTATAAATAGCTAGGGTTATTTTTGTAATTATTGTTTTAATTATAATTAGCTAGGGTTATTGTTTTAATTGTTAGCTAGGGTTATTTTTTTAATTATTGTTTTAATTATAATTAGCTAGGGTTATTGTTTTAATTATAAATAGCTAGGGTTATTTTTTTAATTATTGTTTTAATTATAATTAGCTAGGGTTATTGTTTTAATTATAATTAGCTAGGGTTATTTTTTTAATTATTATTTTAATTATAATTAGCTAGGATTAGGATTATATTGTTAGCTAGGGTTATTTTAATTATAATTAGCTAGGGTTATTTTTTTGTTTTATTTATTAAGATTAGAATTTGGATTAGGGTTATTTTTTTGTTTAAGTTATTATAATTAGGATTATATTGTTTTAGTTATTAGGATTATTGTTTTTTCTAACCTGTTTAACTCTCTTTTTGTTATAGATAATTAAGTCATGGATCCATCCGAAGATCCTGGTCGCATCGGTGAAGGTTTTCTTCAGGGCATGATAAGAGGTGAAATTCCTCTTATTACGGGCACGGCCGAAGATATTTTGCTCGAGGAAGAGATATCCTCATATCTGAATCCATCCGGTGATGGACTAGAGGAAAACCAAGGGGAAGGCCAGATGGACGAAGGGCAAACAAATGCCAACAATAATGATGGCCCCTCGATAGGATCCGGCGAGGTACATATATATATATATATATAAAGTCTCGTGTTACCTCTATTCATTAACTGATCTAGATATATATTAATCACTCTCTCTTCTTCTTTTAGCCCACCGGATCGAAGCAATCGACAGCTCGAACGAAACGAGGGCCGAACAAAAAGTTGGATGGTAATCAGAGGTTCACCATCGAAGAAATAGATGATGATGGTGAACCGATTGCTCCAGAGAAGCACCGGAGGATGTTTATAAATCAATGCGGGGTGCTTGTTAGGGACAACCTGCCGATCACCATCCAAGAATGGAATAAGTCAAAGAAACCCGGTGAAGAATCCAACAGCTATGTCACCGATGATGCCAAAGATGACCTTTGGCAAAAAATCATAGCGCATTTCATACTACCTCCAGAGTATGACGAATTTGAGGTAGATGGTATTACCCCAAGGCCGGGTGGGCTTGATAAAAGAGAAAAAGTCAAGGAGTGGGCACTAAGCAAGATGGCTGAACTGTACCGGAACCACAAGAAAAATTTATACGCGAAATATGTTGCGAAAAAGAAAACTCCAGACTTCACAGGAGTAAACGAGAAGTTGAGAGAACAGTGGCCCGATTTTGTACAGTACAAGCAATCTGATAAAGCAAAGGCAAAGTCGGCAAAGAACGCGTTAAATGCTGCCAACAAGAAATACCATCATAAAATGGGGACTGGTGGCTACAAGAGTGCCATCCCTAAGTGAGAAACTATGGAGAAGGATATGAGGGCTAGAGGCATCACTCCTGGTACAGATGGATGGCCCGAGAGGTCAAAGCACTGGTGGTACGGGCACGGGGGATCCTTGGACCTAGAAACAGGGAAGACATTATTTCATGATGAAATTCTAAAACCCTCCAAAGACCTTATTCAAGCAATGAACGATGCTCAATTGGGATTGTTCCATCCCGAGAGAGAGAACGACGAGCTGACACGCGCCCTAGGGAATCCTGAAAAGGGAGGACGAACACGAGGCAAAGGCGCCGGTGTCTCGTGGAAGAAAGGGTTTCCTCTGTACGATGCTAGTTACAGAAGCCGTCAGATAAAGAAGGACCGGGAGGCAGACCGGATCTCCAGGGTAGAGCAGGACCTAGCTGATCTGAAGAACATCATGCATGAAATTAGCCAAATGCCGCCGTCGTCAACTCACCCGCGGTCTGATGATCCTGCATTGGATCTTAGCCAACGGAGAAGCAGCGTGGCTTCCACGGAGGTCCGTGCTGATGATCAAGCACTGCTGGATGATGCACCGGCTCCTCACTACCCCGTGGATGATGTCATAGAGATGGCACAATGTGAGCTACATCAGCCAATGAACAACCTGTCCTTCAAGGTGGCGATCGACACTGCTTTACCTTGTCTACCTGGAGCACTCCACCATTCACTTCCGATTCCACCAGGCTATGCTCGTGTCACGGTGGATGACATAGTGGAGGATTTTGTGGACCTAGAGATTGAAATCGCTACGCCTGAAGGCCTTACGAAACTAGGAGATGTCAAGTGCAACATCATTCTATGGAATAAGAAGTACATCAAGTTTCCAGGCTCGGCGCCAAGGCCACCGACTCCAAGGAATCCAAATCCACCCCGCATCGAATATCGTCAACCTCCAAGTCCACCCCAACCCGATTATCGCCAACCTCCAAGTCCACCCCAACCCGATTATCGCCAACCTCCAAGTCCACCCTGCCCTGCTGACGATCGCCACAGCAGGAGTACATCAACTCGATCTCCGCCTCCGCCTCTGTGCAATACTACTACCTCGTCGAAGAAACGGAAGTTCGACGGTCCCCCGCGCGCCACATCGAAGAAAGGTCAAACGCCGAAGATAGTCGATATCCCGCCGGCTCTTCCAAAGAGACCTTATGACAAGACCGACGAGGAAACTAACACGGATGTGGCTGCCCAAGTTAAGGCGCATTTTGCACCCAAAAAGCCTGAGCCAAAGCCGGTATATAACGAAAAATACAAAAAAGTGGGCTAAGTCCTTTCTTGAGCAACCATCCCAGATATCGATGAATCTGGAATCAGACTATGACCGGGAGATTATTAAGCAAACACAGAAGAAAAAAATCACAAGTGCAAAAAGCGGGAAGCAAGTTGCCCAGCTCGGAGCACAGAAGAATCAATCGATCGCCCCGCTCAAAGTCATTTTAGACCTCGACAAGGCCTTCAGAGCTGAAATGGATATGGACATGCAAATAATGGACCCTAGAGCCCGTAATAGTGCTGCACTTATGGGAATCACTGTATCGCATGCCAAAGCACTTGCTAACGAAGAAAATATGTCTCTTGGTCAATATTTAGGCTATGAAGATACGCCAGTGGATCAGATAGTATGGCAGTATGTCCAAGGGCAGCCTCTAGTCAGTAATGAGGAGCTCGCGCATCTATCCACAGATATGCGAAATCTGCATGAATGGTACATGTCGCAAGCAGAAAAAAGGCATCATAAAGATTGGTTTCCGGTGGACGTTAGAAAGGAGCATCACTTGAAACCATACTCGATACAGGTTCAAATGACCAAATTGTTTCAGTTATACAACCAGCGCGCCCTCGATAAATCTATCATTGGTTGCTACTGTCTATAAGTTATTTATTTCTATAATTAAGTTTGTAGCTTTAGCTCGTTCATTGCATTTAATATATTATCCTAACTATATATCCTTTTGTATGATGATATTATATTCCGCAGAATGAAGATGCTTGAATGCAAAAGAGCTAGAAGATACGACGTTGGGTTCATTGACCCATATATCATTAATGAATATACGTTAAAGAATCACCCCAAAGACGTGGAGGAAGACCTGTCCAGGTTCTTAACCGAGCATAATTTTGTTAAGGAAATACTATTTCCTTACAACTTCAAGTGAGTGTTTATATCTTGTACACATTTTATTTTTGCTTACTGGATGAGCTATGCATGTATGCTTATGTAAATATCCGCAGATTCCACTGGATCTTGCTAAACATTCAAGTTGACAAGTCGCTAGTCGAAGTCCACGACTCATTAAGTTGGGACCAAGAGAAGTGGAGCGACATGAAAGCAATGCTCCATAAGTAATTTCAATCATTATCGCATTATATCGTCCTCTTTCATTCATTTCCTGATATCAAGTAAATAATAACTCCTTTGTTCATTTTCTTTGCCGAGCAGGTGTTGGACACGGTTCAGACAGAAAATACCAGGTCCATTCAAAGAGGAGCTAACTTATAAAATGGCGAAGAATTTACAGCAGCCACCGGGAACTCATTTATGTGGATACTACGTCTGCGAGTACATCCGCGAGTTGACCAGTGAGCAGAAAGTTGACTCACATTATATTTATGATTTGCAGGAGACACTAGAGCCAGACCAGCGCATAAGAGCAATTCAAGAGGAGCTGGCGGGATTTATGATGAAGGAAGTCCTTGATGTACATGGAGAGCATTATGCGGATGACGTGGAACTCGATTTGCCTTAGTCATATCCATGTAGCTCATATGATATATATATTCATAAATGACCATGTAATTTTCAAAGCATTTCTTCCTTTTGATATGATTGATTATATGTATGCTTGTAAGGGATCGATCTTATATAAATGCATCGACGTGTAGTGTGTATGTAGTAGCGTATAATATGTCTACTGAAATATATGTTTGTTAAGTTATAGTGAAACACAAAACGAAAAAGGAACAAAATGGCAAAAAAAAGGAAATACACAATCTCTGCCGCGGCAGAGAAATGTGGTGTTTCTCTGCCGCGGCAGGAAACCTTTTAGTCGCGGGTGGTGTTACAGCCCGGGACTAGAGGGTTTCGCCCCCCGCGGTGCTAAAACAGCCACGTGGTTGTTATCATTCGCGGGCCTTTGCGAGCCGGGACTAGAGGGGGGGGGGCTCTAGTCCCGTTTCGCAGTCCCGGGCCCAAAACCGGGACTAGAGCCCGTTGCGGCCCAGGACTAGAGCCCCTTTTTCCACCAGTGTTACCACAAATTGCGTCCACTCTCCGTGTCTTGTGCCACTTGCACTCGTAATAACATCACCAAGCTAACCGCAGGAGTCAACCTCTGGTACAGCGATCGGCACGGCCAAGTAGTGCGCTACAAGGGCACTGGGATACCCCAGGTCTTGTAACGTCCACGAAAAGCGCCTACCCGGAGCCCCATTGGAGTCGCCTAGCTCGACTGGCTTAACGATCCAAGACAACTGCCTTCGCTCCTCACAGCGACCATGATCCCCTGCATCCTCGACACAGCGACTCGAACGGCCAAGTACCACGCTCGGGGACTGACAACCAGTTCAGCGCGAACGGCTAGGGAAAACGCCAAGTATGAGATCATGCCCAGGACTCGCCATGCGACTGACCCGACAGGCCAGGCAGGAGTGATGCGCTCACCCTAACGAGCCAAGTCCTCACCCACCCTAGAGTCGCGCCTAGAACAACCAAGTACCACGCTCGGGGACTCGGCTACCCGACCTCGTTCGCGCAAGGGAAAACGGTGAAGTACAGAGCACTCATGGGAGTCGCCTTGCGACTGTCTTTCCGAGTTCGGGCGAGTCGACCTCAATAACAAAACATGCAAAATTGCAAACACATAAGAAACGAGGTAAACCCCATAAAAAGGGCGGACGCGCTCGGGGACTCGTTCAACCCTCAATCAGAAACACACGACAATTCACAAAACAACACAATGTTTCGTTATAGCAGATCACAATCGTTACAAATTACAATGTGCGCCCAATGGCCGAACTGCTACTAATGCCCCAGGGCACAATCTCTTATTCCGCAGGCTTCGATGACGACGCACCGCCACCCTTGCGATTGCCAATGAAGGGAGTGTACGGGTTCGACAGGTACGTCGTCAACTCACCCGCCATGGCCTCACGAAAGGGCTGCTCGATTTTGAAGTCCTGGTGCTACGGCTCGGGGTCGTTGGGCGCGACGATCGTCTCCTGATAAGCAGGAGGTCGCCCATCGCCCAGACGCGCTTGGAGTATACCGCGGCGTGGTCCGTCAGCTTCAGCACCTCGGCGATCTCGACTGAGCCAGTCGACGACGGGTAGCCACTCGTCACGTCGTCCAGGTCGAAGTCCTCCGGGAAGTGGGCGAGCCCAAGGCTAAGCGCCGTCGCCGCCCCGTGCCGGAATGCCGATCGTGTCATGAACTCGACGACCGACGGCGCCTTCTCCAAGTATCGCCACACCTCGACAAGGTCGCTGGGGATCACTTCCGTGGGCGACATCTCCTGAAGATATGCCCGAATACAAGTCGCGGACAGCGTGGCCGAGTCGACCAGAGTGGCCACACACTGTCGTGCGTCGAATGACTGCGCCTCTTCCGCGCTATCAATAATCCGACCTGTGAACAGGAGGGGTAGTGAGCACATCAAATATCACACAATGGAAACATTATAGGCAGAGGTGGCACACATACCAATCAAAGGGCGGGAGAGCTCCGTGATGAAGTTCTGAAGAGCGGAGTAATCATCTTGAAGCCCAGCAACAAGGGCGTCAGAGACCTTACGCTCCTCAGCGGCGGCCGTAACAGCAGCCTCGGCTCGCCCATCCGCCGAGGTCGCCTCCTCCTTCGCGTCCGCAAGTGCGAGCTCAAGGTCGGCGATCCGCTTCTCCGCCAAACTCAACGCCGATTGCGCCGCCGTCACCTCACTCGCCGGGACAAGGCCCTGGCGAACCTCTTCCGCCTTCGCAGCAATCGCTTGGAGTCCCTTGTTCGCCTCTTGAACGGCGACAAGTTCCTTCTCCGCGCGACACTTCGCAGCCAGCAGGTCGGCTGATTCACGCTGCAAACCCTGTGCAAAAGTCAAACAGTTAGCAAAAACGAAATCCTAAAGTGCCCACCCGCTGAAATTCAGCGACTTGACACTCGGGGACTGGAGATCAAAAAACCTAAGTGCCCACCCGCTGAAATTCAGCGACTGGACACTCGGGGACTGGAGGTCAAAAAATTCAGCGAATGGACACTCGGGGACTGGAGATGAAAAAAACCTAAGTGCCTACCCGCTGAAATTCAGCGACTAGACACTCGGGGACTGGCGATCAAAAATCCTGAGCGCCCACCCGCTAAAACTCAGCGAATACGCACTCGGGGACTGGGCGCAAGAAATAAAAGCACAACACCAAAAGCATCCGACCACTGCAATAAAGTGGCCCGATCCTCGGGGACAGGACATACCTGGATGGCTGCGCCCAACATGCCATGAAGTTGTAGTGCGTCCACGAAGGTGAAAAGAGCCGGAGTATGCCCGCGACGTTGCTCGACCTCCATCTCGGTGACCCCAGGTGCGCGGCTCGATCGCGTGGTACCACTCGCCGTGGCTGCTCTGGCCATGAAGCGCGGGAAGGTCGCAATGGATGCGCCGGCACCAATAGAGGCCGGCTCGGTCACCCCAGGCGAGGGAGCACCTTCCTTGATTGCCGAGGCCGCCACCGCCGCAGGATCACTCGGAGCCACTGTCGTGTCGTCAGACACCGTGACGACCTCATCGCTCTTGGCCTTCTTGGCGCTGTCTGTGGGGGCAGCGACCTCATCAGCCTTTCTCTTCCGAGAGGGAGCCTCCTCGGCGATCACTGGCGGCACCTTGTCCACGGACGGGTGGCCTATCTTCTTAACCCCAGTCCTGCAAATCGATTACATGAGCAAAGTGGTTCGAGTACAACGAAAAATAAAGCAGGTGAATGAAACTCACTTGGCGACTGGTATGAACCGCAGCCCTGTGCGGATGCTAGCCGGCTTTTCCAGTTCGGGGCCCAGTCATCGACTGGGCCCATCTCCAGGACATCGTGCGCCCAAGACACGGACGGCTTCTTCGTTGTCGAGGCCGCGACAGGAGCTTCCTAAACGTTTTCGGCGGGAGCTTCCCTAGGAGGCGAAGCTGCTGTGACCGGAGCAGCCCCCGACCTAGAGACTGGGGCAAATGGGGGAGACATCGAGGCCAAAGGCACCTCACTCAGGACGGCGGTGATATCCGGCGCCGCCATCGACTATGGCGCTTCACCCCTGGCCAGGCTAGTGGCGTCGGAGCTGCTTGGCGAATGAGGCGGAGATGCCTGTCTCGCTGGCTTCGTCTTCCTCTTTGGAGGGGCCTTCACCTCCTTCTTCTTCTTCGATGGAGTAGCCTCGCGACGCGAGGTGTGTTCAGGGAGCTCGTCGTCGTCATCGTCATGACGTTCGAGGCTTTTGCTCGCTTCAAGCTCACGCTGCCGCTGTCCGCGAGTTTTGCGGACCAGCGGGGCGACCTCTTCCTCGGATTCGTCGTCTTCGCCGCTCCTGTCGCTCTCAACGCCACCCCTTGCATGAGGCAATTCGCCCCCGTCCTGGACGGACGATCTCGAATTCTCGTCGTCCGCGGGCGAAAGCCACCCTTCCACCACTTGAAATAACTCCAATAGGCATGAGACAGCATCAGTATAACCGCGACAGCATTAACTGCGACTGCCAATGATAGAAAAATGACTTACCGTCGAGGCCGGATGCTTCGCGGTGTAGGGGCGACCCCAGCCTTCGCGTCCAGGTACGCCGCCTGGGTGATCTTCTTCAACGCCGGGAGGTAATCTTCGAGTTGCCACTCGGCGAGGCAGGATTTCGTCGAGTCCTCCCGGCCCGTGTACTCATACATATAATGGTCACGACGGGCCAGGGGAACGAGTCGCCGCCCGAGCTAGCAATTGTACAAGTTGATGGTCTGAAGACCCTTCTTCTTTAGGCCGCGGATGGTTTGAAGCATCTCATCCACGACCATCCGTTGGTCCGTTGGAAGCTTGCCGACTTGGAGTCGGCGTGGTTCGGGCCGGTCGGCGGAGTATCTCGGAATCGCCACCTCGCCGTCTGGAGTCGCCTCGGTGATGTAAAACCAAGACTTCTTCCACTCACTCGCCGCCTTGGCGGGTAGAATCAGGTCAAAAATGGAGGCCTTCTTCCGCCCGCAGGAAGCATTGGGCCGCCTGCTTCTTCGCAACTGATCCGCCCGTGGAACAGATCTTGCCACAGGGGGAAGTAGGGCCTGCAGCCCAGGTAGCACTCGCAGAACGCCACGAAAATGGCGAGCTGCTCGATGCTGTGCGGGCCCAGGTCTGATGGCTGGATCCCGTAGTAGGCGCAGAAGCGCCGGAAGAAGAGAGATGTGGGGAATCCCAGCCCCCGTTCTAGGTGGCTGGTGAAGCAGACGAATTCCCCCTCGCGCGGGTCCGGAGTCACCTCTCCGGCCGTAGGGATGCGCCATCTACCGGCGCGCAGGATCCCGGCCTCCTCGAAACACGCCAGTAGCGCTCTCGTGCACTTGGACCTACCCCATGGTTCGGTGGAGGGGGCCATTGGCGGGAAGGTTCATGGGGGTCGGAGGATTTTGGATCGGCTGGATCGCGACGCGGAGGAGATCGGAGGTGTGCGCAATCGGAGGAAATGACGAGGAGATGGTTTTCCGATCGCTTACCATTCCCTTTATATAGCGGTTGTTACCCGCCAAATCAGGGAGCCATTACTATGCGGTGATTACGCCAAAAGTTACCGTTGGATTACCCCAACGGCTAGTTTTGACTGTGCTTGGCGGTCCAACTTCAGCCACTCGGCTCGCCGACCCGATCACTACAACAGTGACTGAATATTTCGCCGACCCGTTCGCCAAAGCTGCGACCAGCATGACTAGTTTTCTCCTTTATTCAGGAGCTCGCCACCGATTCGACTGGATGTTCGCATTGAAGCCGTATGCTCCGACTGCCAGCAACCACCTGCGCCCAATCGACGACGGCCTCAGGGACTACTGATGGGGATATGCCTACCGGGGTATACCCAAAGGACGTTTCCGACTGGCCCACGACCTGGCTGGGCCTGCAAGACGGCGACTGGATCAAGACCTGGCGTGGATCCAAGCGACTGAAAGCTGAAGGCCCAGGAGAGTAGATAGGCCCAGTCGGATTAGGTTAAACGAGTGCCGAAACCTTAACTGATTCGTTTGATATATGTAAACCCTAGGGAGTGTGAGTCTATAAAAACCTCCCTACAGGGCGTGTAAACGTACGTTCCATCATCCACCCAAGCGTCTCGCCGCCTAGCCGTCGAGCTCGCCCCATTGTACCTCCATCATAATACAATCTAGCAGGAGTAGGTCTTTACCCTCCGGGGGGCCGAACCTGGGTAAAACCCTGTGTCTCCGCCCTCATCTCGCACCGCAGATGGCTAGCCGCCCTTGCCCTTTGTTCTACTACTCGCTGCCGATTGCAGCATCTGCCATGGTCATTCCCACGACATAAACGAATTCCGCCTGGAGTTTTCCTGGAGCATCTACGGATACCATCCGTGAAGGGAGAAGACATCGACAACCCGGACAGAGTAGACTCTTTCGTCCACATGGTGGCAAAGGTTCCTCCGGCTTGGAAAAAACCATTCATGGAGTATCTCAAACACGGAAATTTGCCCGACCACAAAGTCGAAAGATGGAAAATAGTACGTCGAGCAAAGGGCTATACCATAATCAATGGACAGATCTACAAAAGAAGCACTACTGGTGTATACCTTAAGTGTGTTTCCCAGCAAGAAGGTATTGAAATCCTACGTGAAATACATCTCGGAGATTGCGGGCCTCATGCCGCTCCCCCATCTTTGGTCCCAAAAGCCTTCTAGCAAGGATTCTACTAGTTGACAGCGAAGTCGGATGCCGACAAGCTGGTTGAGACATGCATGGGATGGAAGTATTATGCCCGACAACCACATGTTCCTGCTGAAGAATTGCTAACAATACCAATAACTTGGCCGTTTGCAGTCTGGGGGCTAGACATGGTGGGTCCGTTAAAAACGGCACCATGTGGATTTACGCATCTGCTAGTAGCAGTTGATAAATTCACTAAATGGATAGAATCTAAACCCATTACAAAGCTCGATGGGGAAACTGCCCTTAGGTTTGTCCGGGATCTAGTGGTGAGATTTGGTCTCCCACATAGCATAATCACCGACAATGGTAGCAACTTGTCACTCGGAGAAGTGGAGGCTTATTGTTGGGACAAAGGCATCCGACTTGACCTTGCATCTATGGCACACCCACAGTCCAATGGTCAGGTTGAGCGAGCCAATGGATTTCTGCAGGGAATCAAGCCACGTCTTGAGGCATCGCTACATAGGGAAGTTGGCGCCTGGGCAGAAGAATTACCATCTGTATTGTGGAGTTTACGAACTACACCCAATAGATCCACCGGCTACACCCCTTACTTCATGGTATATGGAGCAGAAGCCATCATGCCTTCTGACATCCTTCACGATTCACCAAGATTTGCCGCCTACGACAAAGATGACGCTAAAGAATCCAAACGCCTAGATGTGGACCTTCTCGAGGAGGAGCGCGTTTTGGCATGTCAAAATCCGCCATCTACCAGCAGAAGCTACGCAGCTACCATAGTCACCGCGTTCGGCATCACTCGTTTAAAGAGGGGGATCTGGTGCTCCGACTTAAGCAGAAGAAGTCACACAAATTATCCCCGCCATGGGAAGGACCGTTCATCATAAGCAAGGCGCTGCTAAATGGGTCTTACTACCTCGTTGATAATCATGAACTGAAGGATAGACCCAGCAAGGATCATAAGCGTAAGCGACGTGACCCGGATGATGACTACCCGGAGCTTGATCGGCCATGGAACAAAGCACATCTACGTCCTTTCTACACTTAGCATTTTTTATCTATTGTGTACCTCTTATATGATCAGTTAAATAAAGCTCTCTGGTTCACTCATATTTCTGTGTCTTTTACATCCTTTAGTGTTCATTTTTGGATCATATAAAACTTTATGCATAAGCTTTGCAATTGCACTTGTGAAAATTCCACCTACGGGCGTTAGCTTAAGTTTTCTGTTCTACACGTTCTTTGTCGCTTTTATGTGGATTCTGGAGTAGTGACTTCCGGCACTTATTGTCGGCGATTTTGTTCTTAGGTTATTGACGGTGCCATTGGGCATCATCACCTGAGCGCATGGTTCCGGCAACGAGTCTTCCGACTCATGAAAATTCAAGCATAAAAACCAAAGTAATGGATAAGCCAGCACTTGCTTAAAAAATATATACATGCTGGAACTAATTCTCGAGTAGCAGGAAATAACAACCAATGTTTTCCGCCTTAAGTTAACACATAGTTTTTCCGCATACACATTACAGAGGAAACAAATATTACATAATTGTTTTTCATTCCTCTGGCGCAGGCGACTTGGAAGCAGCATCGTCGGCAGCAAGAGAGTCACCTTCCTCAAAGTTAGCAGTGTTGAGGGACTCAGAGGAGCTTTGGTTGCCGCCATCGATGGTTTTCATGGGCACAAAGACATTAACGTCGACCAACTCGGCGACTCTGGTGTCATAACCCACGAGTGACGCCAAGATAGATTCATGATTTATCTTTTGTCCTTCGTCGTCTATGTCGAGGATACCTGAGGTCACCGTGTCGATGTCGGCATTTTCGTAATGTGCCTTGACCATGGACAGCGCCATCCTTGCACCGGCCCGTGCACACGAAGATTTCTAGCTTGAGATACGCTCGGGGGCTCGGCGCAGGATCTCTGAGAACTTCGCCATAGAGTCCGATGCCTTGATATTAATCTGGAGGGGTTTGGCTATCTCCTTGGCCTGCTTGATGGCGGTGTTGATAAAGTTACCAGCAAGGACCATGCATTCCTTTGGCGGAGGAGGCGATCGGGTGAAACCCATAGGAGCTGCGAATTTCCGACAAAGGAGCGCATGCGTTCAAAAGTTCAGAGTATCTAGCTTACAAAAGTCCAAGACGGAGAATCACTTACTAAAGATGCTTAACTCAGCTTGCTGGAGAGTCTGCGCCATGGAGTCCCGTTCTTGTCGGAGGATCCTGTACGTATCTAGATGGCGCTGATTTTGCTCACCAGCAGCTTTCTTCTGCTCTTTCAAGATCTCAATTTCCTCCTTCAAGCGGTTCATCTCCTCGCTGGCGGATTCTTACAGGGCTTTCATTGAGTCTTCGTGCATCTTCAGCATGTCCTTCCTCTCCTGTTTAAGGATCTTTTTTTTGCTATCCATCTTCTGAATATGCTTGGATTTCTCAACAATGTCCTTAGACTTGGAAATGGTTTCTGTAAGTCGGAGAAAGATAAATACATAGTAAGTACTCGGAGAATGTTGGTACAAGACCAAGCCGGAATACGAAAAAGAAAGGAAAAACAGACGCTTGCTCTTAGTGATTTGTTCCTTCAAGAAGGCAGTTTTACCCTTTTCAGCTTCCAAGTCCGCGTGCATCTTTTGGTACTTGTCATTCGCGACACCCCTCCGAGCATTCTCATTCTACGAAAGAAGAAGGTTAAACGTTGTTTGGTCTACTTGGAGCATCTATCCGGAGAATTTCCACCTAGAAGCTTGGGGGCTACAGTGAAAGTTTTTAACTTAGCAATATGCTTAGTCTTTCTTTAAGCATCTAGTCGGAACTAATTCAGTTCTCGATTAGAAGCTTGGGGGATACAGTATAAAGTTTTTAACTCATTCATATGCTTGGCTTCTCTTTAATCATCTAGTCGGAACTAATTCAGTTACAACTAGAAGCTTGGGGGCTACAGTATCGAAATTTTTAAACACTGCGTATGTTACTCTGAAAGCATCTAGTTGGAATAATTCATTCAAGCTATATGGTTGGGGGCTACAGTGAGAAGTTTTCTAGCTTAGTCACTCTTAGAGCAATTAGATGTGAAGACCTATGGTTTTCCGTCTAAATCCTCGGGGGCTACAATGGGATACTCATATGAAATGCAAAAGGCAGATAAATTTTACAAGCGCAATGATCTTGAGGTTTGTAGCACTCTCAGCAAGCAACTTTCCAAAGGAGAAATTGTTTCCTTGCAAGATTTCCGCTTGCCAGAGAAGCTCCTCGAGACCGCATGTTGGAGATGTCGGCGCCGCACCAGGAACCAGAGCAGTGCTACCCGGCGTAAGTACCGGATAAACTATCTTTGGAAACTCTATGGTCTTCTTCGGTGCGGAGGCGCCGCCTTCGGTAGACGTACCACATTCCACCACCGCCTTACCACTACCGATGGCATCCTTAGCCGGATCTTCAGCCATTTGGGTTGCGGCACTTTCCTACGTCGCCTGTTCTCCGACAACAGCAAGATCGGTGGAGGCACCTGAGTCCACTTCCATGGCGGAAGGGCCAGATGTTTCTTTCGACTGGGAGCTTGTCGAAGCGGACGAAGGCTGGACGCTAGGAGTGACAAGGGCCATAGCGGGAGATGCGCGGGGAGAAAAGTCACGATGCAACATATCTTTAATGTTTTTAGAAGCCCCCAAAGTTTTGGAGGTCTTCTTCAGACTAGTAGTGGCTTTCTTCCTAAAACGTACAAAAAGTATAAGTACAGGAATAAGACAAACAATGGACAAAGTCGGAGAGAAAGAAGCTTACACAAGAGGGGGTGCTTTGGCAAAGGGGATCCCGGTAACCTTTCTTTTCTCCGCCTCTAGGGCGACGATAGACTTCTTGGAGGCTCCACCCTCCGTCTTGTTCTTCTTGCCTCCGTCGACAGCGTTAGAGGTAGAGCTCTTCCGCTTTCGCGCCAACAGCGCCTCGTTGTCGGAAACGACCATGACTTCCTTCATCTTTGGATCGTAGATTTGGACAGCCATGCTATCCTCCTCTAGATCGCTAAGCAGTTATGTGAAATCCACCGTGTTAGATGATATGGTAAAGCCTAGACGGAAGAACTGGAGTATATGTCATACACAGAAAATAAACAGGTACCTTTGGGCACTTGCTCTCTACGAACATGTCGTAGGTGATGGTGAAGCCATGCTTCCTATCCTTCACCTTGACGATGTCCTTGAGGCGGACATTGACGGACTCGCTCGAGAAGAACTACTAGAGAAAAGGCTATAGGAGACATGCTTATGCGAGGCACATTTAGACGTATGCGCCTCCTATAAAAATAGGCGAGGCGCACTTTGCGATATGCGCCTCTAGTATAAAAATAGGCGAGGCGCATATGATAAGAATGCGCCTCCTATAATCCCTGTACGGACGGAATCTAGCAGCCCCATATTATGCGAGGCGCATTCTAGTCATATGTGCCTCCTATATATCAGATAGGCGAGGCGTATATGGACAGAATGCGCCTCGCATAATCTGTGTGGGCCCGCGTGTTGGTAGGTGCACGAATATGAGAGGCGCATATGGTTATATGCGCCTCCTATATTTGATAATATGCGAGGCGCATATGCTCATATGCGCCTCAAGTAACTCCTGCGGGCCCGGGCGGTGGTAGGTGGCCGCATATGCGAGGCGCATATTGCTATATGCGCCTCCTATAGTTTGAATTGTAGGAGGCGCATATTGTGCAATATGCGCCTCGCATAACCTGGCACCACTTTTTTCAGATCCCCTTTCTATTTCAAAAGTCAAACCCCGGTCTGTTCAGATCTTTATTTGCCTAAACATATTTGCAACTATTTTGTTCTAAACAAAATAAAATAAATATAGTATAATAAAAACCTATTTTATCCCCGGGGAGGCAGCCCAGCCATTTAGCCAGGCCACCTACAACCCAGGCATAATCAACCTAAACTAACCCTAATCTTGAAACCCTAGATCCCTATCTGCCTACCCAACCCCACGTTTTCCCTTCCAGCCGCCGCCACCCATCGCTACACACGCATCTGTCACGCACGCACGCTCCCTCCCCCCGGTCAAAGCCCGAGCCCCACCCGCGACCCCTGGCCCACCTGGCCGCAAGACCCACCTCGCAGTGCCTCGACCAAAACCGCCCGCAAGCCCCGCTCCCCTCGCCTTGCTCGCGAACCCCACCTCCCTGCCCTCGTCCCAACCTCCCAATCCCGAGCCCGCCGCCAACGCCGGTGCAGCGTCCGCCTCGCTTGGCCGCCAGCCCTCCTCTTCTCGTCTCCCCGAGATCCACAAGGTTCTACCGCTGTCGGCCGCTCCCTCTTCCACGCCCTCGCCCTCAACCTCGTCGGGTACCAGGCGCCGCCGCAGCCGCCCTGGATCCCCTGCCCTCGCTGCCCCCTTGCCTTCATCCTCCTCTCGGTCGGCATCCACACCCCCGCCGCCGGCCGGAGCTCGAGCTCCATGACCGGCGCCAACCCAGGCCTCCTCTGCGTCGCCTCCTGCTCCTGCGCTCGCCGTCGCCGTGGGACCCCATCGTCGGCCACCTCCCCCGCCTCCCCTTGCAGGCCCCCTCCCTGCCAGCATCCGGTTTTCTTGGCCAGTGTCGGCCGCTGCCTGCTGCCCGAGCTCTCCCCGCATGCTGCAAGCTCCGCAAGCCGCAGTCGCACCCAGGCCCTATTGGAGTGGGTTTGGTGCAGGCACAACGGTTTCAGTAACCGAGGGGTGGTGTTGAAGCTTGGTGGTTATGTTGCTAAGTACAGTCGCTCGAGTTGTTATCGACAAGAGCTTCATCTGCTGTGATGCTCTGTGGTACACCAAGTTCTCCCCGGACGAGCGAGAAAACGTCTATCACGAACTCCAAGTCCTCGCGATAGCCGAAGCTGATGCTCCCGGAAGCCGAAGACCTTGTCGAATCTAAACCACTTCAGACCGTCAAGATCTCCTTCGAAGGTGTAATGTGATTGTGAACTTGTACTCGGAGGTATGAACTTGTGGCACAAACACTTGATGTATGAACTTGTATGTCATGATTGATATGTAATGTATTGTATTCATGTTGGTTCTATTATACTTTGGCAAATTGCAAGTTTCTGAAAAATTATGTGCTCTTTATACTGTATTCTGGACTATATTGTATATTTGAATATCTGTATATTATTATTTATAGTGGTCAGTAAAACTTGAATTTCGAAAATATTACCGGAGGCGCATGTAGGATACTATAGGAGGCACATATACTATAAATATCCGAGGCGCATTGTAAAACATATGCGAGGTGCATATGATATGCGCCTCCTATAAATCACATATGCGAGGCGCATATCGATATGCGCCTCGCATATGTGAATTATAGGAGGCGCATATCATATGCGCCTCGCATAAAATATACCCGAGGCTTGAAGCTAGAGGCCCATATGATATGCGCCTCGGATAGGCTTTTAGGTGTGCCTCGCATAGGCTTGACTCGGAGATGCAGAGGCTATCCTTACTCTCATTGGTATACTCGTGCATCAACTTCAAGCGGTGCTGCAGAGGCTGGATCCGCCTGATGAACCAGCACATGGCCAGGTCCAATCCGGTCAGACCCGTCTCTATGAACCACTCTATCCGCCTTATAGAGCGGGAAGCGTCGATTTTGGAGGGAAGGGAGGCCTGGGATCTCCATTTCGAGGCTCCGGTGGCAGCTCCATCAGCGAAGTCCGGCTACGTTACTTCTCGGCCGACCAGAGGGATATCTGGGCCATAGAAGTATGTCCGCTGCCATTTCTTGCAGGACTCGTGGCGGACGATGTTGGGGAAGAACCGGCCAGGCTGGATCTTAAAACTAATGGTGCCACAATTCCTGAGCTCGTCCTTGCCGGCTCCGGCTTCACGCTTGACGGTGAAGAAATAGATGAAGATATCTAGCGTAGGCCTAATCCCTAAATAACCCTCACAAAGCGCCGCGTAGTTTCTAAGCGCTAAGATGCTATTGGGGGAGAGGTTCTGAGGATACACTCGGTAATGGTTGAGGACAGCAAGAAAAAGTTGGAGATGGGCAGGGAGACGCCGCATACCAGTTGAGCTTTATGGTTCACCTTCTCTCCGGCTTGGGGAGAAGGAGTGACCTCGCCGGCCGGCACCGCCCGCCAGACGAGCCCCTCCGTCGCGGGGAGATAACCCTCGTTGATCAGTTCTTTGATATCATGGTCCGTAATATCCGAACCGCGCCAATCACCCTTGTGGGAGTCATACTCCTCCTCCAGCAGCTCCAGCGCCACAGGGTTATGGTCGCCGCCGGCGGTTTCGACCATCGCGGATTTGGGAATAACCAATCCCCCTAGTGGCACGATGACGGTGCTCGCCGGCTTCGCCGCGGCATCGCCTGACGCTGCCATGGAGGGGGTGAGCTGCTGCTGGCCATTGGGAGTTTTTCGGTGGTGACTAGAAGAGATTAAGGAGCTAGGGTTTTTCGCACTGTGCGCGGAGAGCTCGAGGGGGCGCTCTCTGTAGGAAGAAGATGATGCAGGGAGGAATGAGGTGAAAAGTAAAATTTCCATCGCCGTTATAATTTATAACCTTCGGCATCAAGATCCGTGCGTAATGATCGAACAGTTGACGCGT
Source organism: Avena sativa (assembly GCA_916181665.1). NCBI lineage: Eukaryota > Viridiplantae > Streptophyta > Magnoliopsida > Poales > Poaceae > Avena > Avena sativa. The sequence goes on along the minus strand of OV702285.1, from coordinate 102,796,015 downwards.
GGACGACGTGTGCGGGCGCGTGCGGGAAATTTCGCCACGTTGCCAACCGTCGCCGCCAATGGTTCGTATCGCTCGCGCAGGAAAATCGGACATGATTGCGTTTTCTGCATGTGTGAGTTACAAGGCGTTGCTGACCTATGTCTATGTCGCCCTAGCTGTCACTAGCAGGTGAACCATCACATCGGAAGATTCTGGCATGGACGGATCCAATCCGGCTACGGAAGAGTACGGTAGAAGATTCATCAATTCTCCGACTTACAAGTTGAAGACGAAGAAAACCTTGCAGGGTTCTTTGGGAGGACTACAAGATGTTGCTTGACGATTTGCCGACATCCATCTAGACGGAGCATTCAACGTGAAGAGGCAAGACGGCGCAAGATCTCGGAGTTCTCCGGGGACTACTGTTGGGGATATGCTATATGGGTACCCTCATAGCATGTCCTCTATCCGGATAACCCGGGTGGCCCACAGTTGGTAGCATGGCCCATGGCCTGCTGGGCGGCCCAGTTAGATGGATCAAGAAGGGAAGCCCATGCCGAATAAAGGAAGGCTACGGAGGAGTCACTGACGTACCCGATGCCTTGGAGTGCAAGACACGCTAGACTTGTTAAAGACAGTGTAGGACTCTGTAACCTGTCCGGCTAGGACTTTTCCTTGTAACCCTAGGACCTGGGGACTATATAATTCGGGACTATGGGAGCCTTTAGGGAACAACACAAGACAACTTCAAATGATAACTTAGACTTTCTAGTCACCTCGCACAGCAAACCAATCCATGTAACTCGTCGTATTGCCATTATAGTGATTTATAGAAGGAGTAGGATTCTGCCACCGTCGTGGGATCTGAACCTGGGTAAGCTGTGTTACCTCGTACCCGTCAACCGTGCACCTTCCCCCACGTCTCTAAACACGCACTGTGAGGACCCCTCCATGGCGTACTCGTCGGCAATACAACGACACCACTGGAGGCGGCTGGACTATAAATTGGTCCGTCTATACACGCTCAGTGTTCATATGAAGATCAAGAGAGAGTCACCCCCACACATCATGGTAGCAGATCCCTACTACATGCACGATAGACAGCTGGTGGAAGGATCGAGGACACGGACCAAGGCGGCAGAGTACCTTGAGAGCTTCATGTTGAGGCACGTTGGGAACAACAGCCTTCTTCTGCTTGTCTTTCTCGAGTAAATACATATCCTCTCACGGCCATCGTAACTTATGATTTCTTATAGATTTCTTCCATTGCTAATCCTTTTCTGACAATCCGTCTCAATTGCATGTGTTGAGCAGGGAAAAATACTGCACACTCATCATTCTTTGCCCGAAGTGGTCATTAGCCTAGTATTTTTACTCGTCGAGTACGACGACGAGGAAAGACTACACCAGAATAAGGGGTGTTCTTGATGATGCTATCAATGGCTATGCCTAGAATGGAGGCACCTTCAACAAGAAGGGTGAATGTATCAGGGGTAATGGCATCCACGGGTTCAAGCAATTGACCAAGTTCCCCTGCATCAAGCAACCGGTTGACTGCGCAAAGGAGGCCTTCTATGCCCTCCATCACCTTAAAGGGTTTATCCGAGAGGCAGAAATCATGAATTAACCAGCTATAATACGAGAATGGTACAATAAATTGGTGGGGGAAATCGACGAGGGTGATCTCAGAGAAGACTTCATAGCATCCAAGTAAAGTTATCGGAAATAATCGTTGAAGATTTAAAAAAAGGAGGGGGGGACCTTAAAAAATCCCAGAGGGTTGTGTCAGAGGGGCATCCAAGATCGCCTACATTGGCAGGGTGATGGAAGGACTTGACAACGAAAGACATGTATAAACTGTTTTCGGCCCCGCTCCCGCCACCGAAGAAGAGGTCTCGTTGATCTGGTGCCGCTACCATTACTTTGTAGAAGTTGACGCCTGTGTTGTAAACTAAACTTGCTTTTGTTAGCTCGAAACGTTTGGCATTGTTGGACTTTAATTGCTATTGTGCTCGTTGCCGTTGAAATTGTGTGATATCGATGCTATATATCTTTTAGGTTTATTATTGTTTCCTTGCTTTAATTTTTCTGAAGATATATGCGTGTGAACCCTCGAATACTTCGTGTTGCATTATATATACACAGTAATATGCATTGTGCGTCTGTAGAGATGACTTACTATGTGGTGTTCGAGGGTCGGGTTCCAGGAGTCTACGATGAGTGGGAGGACTGTAAGCAACATGTGCACAAGTCTACGATGAGTTGTACTCTATTTCATCCTAGTTTAGGCGCCGGCAGGTGACCATTTGTAACTTGATATCATGATGAACTTTGTACCATTTGTAACTTAATTGACACATAATGATGAATTTTTTACCAATTTGTAACTTGACATTGTGTTCGTGTTATATCTTTGTTATATATCATGTGAAATGCATTATCTATACTGCTGTATAAATCCTGTATATAAATCCTGTATATATCCTATCATATACCTGTATTTATACGAGAAATGTATTGCCGTGGTGGTGTCACGGTAGATTCCATGGGTAAGCTTAAGTTGGGGGCCGGATGGACGCTTGAGGAACACAGGGAGGGTGTGCGCGGTGTTTCTGCACACGAAGAACATGATGAACTAGCAATACTTGTGATTTTATTCCTTCATAGAACTTACAAGTGCTCCTTGAGCTATTTATGCTTAGCCTTGGGGCTCTAGTCGCGTCTCTCCCTAAACCCTAGCCTTGCCCTTCCTTATATAGGCAACACGAATAGCTAAGTTTTAGTTTTTTCCCTAGCGTTTACTGTTTGGATCTTGTCCTTACTATGTGGGCCGGGTCAAAGGGCCAACCCTAGGCCCTTGACCCAGTCAGAAAAGCTGTACAGCCAACGGTCCTTCCGTATGTATACGCCAGGTCCACGTCGTCATACGTTGATTTATACGTCACTTGGTGCTTTTAGCGTCACCCGGCTCCTTTGTTGTCACCCGGCGGCACCCTTCTCCTTTGACTCTGCTTTACTCCTGGATTTTACTTAGAAAGGGGCCACACGTCCTTCCTCACTCAGCTTCCCCTTGTGAGATCTGTCTTGTCGTTTCCTGCAAGTTAAACTTCCTTGTCCTATATGGGCCGACATACTTCCTATGCCGGCCTTGCACTGGCTTCATATCCTAGACGTTAAGACCTGGATGGTGTTTTCTTGACTCGGCCTAAGCCAATCTAGGTAATGTTTTACCCCTTATGACCCTACCGTGGGATATCCCCCCACATTAGTCCCCGAAGATGGTGAGGCCTAGCAGGTTTAGCTGTTAGGCGTCTCTAGGTTCCTTTAATGAATATGTAACTTCTCTTTTTCTCCTGCATTTCTTCATGCAGGATGACCCATTTGTCTTGACCTCGATCTTTGCTAAGTTCACCAAAGCACTACCGAGACGCTTTTTGACTTAGAAGAATTATTTTATGCTTGCCGAGTCATTTTGCCCTATGCCGAGTCATTTTTAGCTTTTAATATTAGCATTAGTCACTGATAGATTGTAATCATAGCGGTTTGCCTCAAATTTGTCTCAAATCCTGACAGCACAGTGATGGCGGCGCAGTTACGCTCGTCAGTATGGCAGTCCCATCGTGCAACGCCTCGGGTCCTTCGCTGCGTGATGTGGTGTGATGGTGCTCGACGTTGTACTATGTTGGTAACCCCAAGAGCAAGGTGTGATGAGCACAGCAGCAAGTTTCCCTTAGTAGAGACCGAGGTTATCGAACCAGAAGGAGGAAGGAAACATCACACAGGTGTTGCAAACAACATGTAGACCTACACAACACAAACTCAAGACTTTGCCCCAACGAATCAGTGAGGCTGTCAAGCTCACCGGTTTGCTGTAACAAAGGATTAAACGTATGGTGTGGAAGGTAATGGTTTGCAGCAAGTAAATAAGTAACAGTGGAAGATGTATCAATGGTAAAGATTGGACCGGGGTCCATAGTTCACTAGAGGTGTTCTCCTTAGATAAGAAACATGGCATGAAGGGTAAACAAATTACAGCAGGGCAATTGACAGGAACTGAGCAAGGCATAACAATGAAGTTACTAGTCAGAAAGATACTATGAGATTCGATTGGGCAATAAAACAAGATACATAGACCGACATCCAACTGTATCTATTACTAGAAGTCCACCTTCAGGTTATCATCCGAACCCCCTCCAGTATTAAGTTGCAAGCAACAGACAACTGCTTTAAGCAAAGTGTGTAAGGTAAACAGTCCACATGTTCCATGAACAAGAGACCGTTGTTTTCTCCCTAGTACACTACAAGGAATCATTATCTACAATATATGACGATCTTATGACAAAAAACATATCGTCAAAAACTGAGCGTCAGTAATTGCATACAACAACGTTTTTTGTGAAATCGTCATAATCGTCTATGACAATATTAGATCGTCGTAACCTCTATGATGATCCAATATCGTCACGGGCTGTCTAGCCTAGCCACGTTAGATCCTACGTGGACAATGTGACGTGGTAAAATTATGACGAAACGAAATCGTCATAATGTAAATTTAGCCCGGTCCAATTTGGTCGCTTAGATGGGTCGAGCCCATTAGTTGTAGCCTTTTTTTCTTGGTTCAGGCATTTTAAAATACATTTTGTTTTGGCTCTTGGCCTATTCACGATCAATTTCTTACTATTTGGGCCTTGGTTTATTTAAAGTCCAATTATTTTTAGGCCTGCCATTAGCCTTTTTGGAATTTACAATTAGATACTTTTTTACACAATTAGTCATGGGCTGGCCTTTTTAAAACCCAACTTATTTCAAATGATATTCAGGTTGTACATGCAAGTAACATTTGAAGCCCAGAAATTTCTGGATAAATAACGAATCAATTTTCATTGCCAATAAAGACAAGATTTCAAAATGAACCAACCAAAATTACAAATAAACAGACCAAAAATTCAAATGACCAGACCAACACTCGTACATTACATCAAGTCAAAAAATTACTGCATACAATCAACAATGATCCCTCTTCCAGCACCTCCAGGTTGCCAATGATCCCTCGCGGCGCCCAACACCTCCACGCGCGCTAGCCAGCACCTCACTGGCTTCCTCCACTCCGCCCGGGGTGTTCCTGCTCACCCAACAACTCACTCAGTTGCCCACCAGCGATCTACAACAACAACAACAACAACAACTAATGAATGATCTGTGATATGAGAAATCACAGGAGGGCAATAAATCACTGGAGGGCATGGCCTAGAAATATTAAAAATCACTATACTAGAAATATTCCTTCCTTACATATTTTCTATGATTATCTCATTACAACAGGAATTCATAATATATTCGCAAATGATATTTCTCATACATTTGAAACACAGGTACATGTTCAGCAAGGCACAAACCTTGATGCCAATGAGGTAGGGCAGTTGCTTGTTGAGATTGATCTTCTCCTGGTTCTTCTTGATCTTGTCCTTAAATTTCTATAGCTCAAGTGTGTTCTGCTACAGCTCGACCTACACCAACCACAAGCAAACCCAGATCAGACAACCAACAGCAAGCGTAGATCATCCAATAGCCATTTAACTTCAAGTTAAGAACAGCATAATCAAACATTCAAAACACAAGCTATACTAGGCCAATACAATGAGTTCACGACAAGTAGAACAGAAGGTGCAAAAGCAATAGCCATTGCATACAACAAGAACATTGCGTGGCAAAAATAAGATCTAACAGAATTACTATACATTATCTCTTATACTACTACACCATTTGAGCTCATGGCAAGGAACAACAAGACTAACAAACTAAATACACCAATATCATGGCATAGAAGCAAGCAAATAGTTTAAGAACCAAAATCCGCATGAAAGAAAAATAAAATTATTCAATCAAGAGACTATAAAGCTGCAAGCACCACATGGACATCGAGCACAGGCTATCGACATCGCTGCTGTCCTTTAGGTCGTCACCTACACCACCACAAACCTTGCTCTTCTTACCTAATATAATACCAAGTTTGAAATAATGATATAGACAAACCCCTGCATACCATAGTAATACACTTGTAATAAGACAGTAGCAGATCATGTACTAATTTGGGAAATGCATGGCTTGGATTATATCAGATATGAATCATCAAGAAAATATACATCCATACATTTATAAACTCAGCGATGGTAAGAAAATATACATCCATCCATTTTTACATGTACAAAACCTGACTGCACAATCAGATGCTAGACTATCAAAAGAGACAACAAATGTGCATTTAGTGTATAGTGAACCAATGTCTGGAGCATATCATTTTTTTCAGATAGGAGTAATCTGGACAAAGCAAGATCAATTTGTAGATGACTAGTGTTTATGGAACAAATGTACACTAATGATTCAACTAGTCAGATATGTGACATCAGTTCTTATCCCCATTTCATGACATGCATCTCCAACTAGAAGCACACAACAGATCCTGAGCAGGAACATGAATAAGCAGGTCTTGATTCATTAAAGGGAATATTCTAGGTATCATGTAGAATATTCCAGCACAATTATGTCCGCATCATAATTGTAGCATACAATTTCCAGCACGAATGATAAAAGAGTTCTGGAGACGTGTAGCTCATATCATACTGTTTGGTGCAGAAATTTTAGTGCCCTACTTACAGAGACATAAAAATTCAGGAGTGGTTCTACCGCCATCTCAGGAAGGCGACAAAATCAGTGGCGGCAAAACCAACATGGACAACCAGAAGCTGCAGAAATAACATCATCAAATATAAGCAATTCTATACGATCGATAAGGGGAGAGACGAGTCGGGGTTCCTCACAGAATCGCCTCCGTTTAACATGGAGTTATCGACATCGGCCTCTCATTTCGGGGCCTCGCTGCTGCTGACCCTGCTGCTAGAAATAGGAGGAGGCTCAGGGACGACGCCGTCGGCTGCCCGGGCCTTAGACGCGTCGTGCTTCCTCTTGTACGTCACCGTGATATTGTCGCTCATCTCGGCCGACGCCAAACTCTGCTCGAATGAGCCTGCATAACAGAACAAAATGTTGGCGGTAAGGCGGCAATAATCTCATGGACCTGCTGGAAATATAAAGCATGCATCTATTACAAACTCGAACATATCTCTAATTCTCCATAGCATATAAGGATAAGAGCCTCGGTCTATCCTCTCCAACAGACAAACAACACATCTCCAACAAGTTCTCTCTATCTGAACCTGTCCCCAACTCTCCGTCAGAATAAAGCTACCATGACACTCCATGCATCCATGCGGCGCGTTAGAGCATAAAACTCCCTGCCTAATCAGATAGCTACAATAAGCTTTTTAGCTGAAAAAATGCGCATGGCACTATTACGATATTATCTACTACTACAATCCTAATCAACCCTGTGGCTACATACACCTAAACATTGCAGCTATGTTACTGAACCAGAATCCCGCAATCACACCAAACGCCGAGCTCCGAATCGGTGTCACCTCACCCTCATCCCACTTCAGAATCGAACCGCACGATTTACCACTCTGGTACCGCCTTCCGCAGCTCTGGGGTAGGACGAATCGTGGTTGAGGGAAGCACGGGAGTTACCTTGATGTAGACGCTTTCGTCGTCCTTCTTCCCATCATCGAGCACCTTGTCGACGGTGTGTACCACAGCCGGATCTGCCCGAACTTCGCCATCACTGACCCGGCCGGGGTCCTCCCCACTAGTCGCCACCAGATCTCCGCACTAGTGTCCACGCGGTCGATGCGGGTAGGCCGGCTCGACGGAGCGCCGTGCACGGATGCACGCGCATGCCGGCGAGCAAACCCACCACGACACCATGGCTTGTTGGGGAGAATGGGGCGCCGCCGCCGATCTGGTCTGGTTGGGGATAATGTGGTGTGGGGTCGGATTAGGGTGGAGGCGGCGCATGTGGGTAGCAGGGTAGGTGGGAGAGGAGAGAAGGGAGTGGTGCGTCTCCGTCTGGACTGACCTATTTTGGTGTGGTATTTAGGCTTTAGGGCGTTGGATGGTGTTGGTCTGGACGGCTCAGATCGATTCTAAAGGCTGATCCGTGGGCATTTGGTTGCTCACTTTTGATTGGTTGTAGAAGTCTCTATGTTTGACCGCGTTTTAGAATCAGCATAACTAATTCAAAAACGATCCAAACAGTGCAAAACCTTCGCGTGGTGTTATGTTATTTGACACGGTTCCAAGGAAAAATAAGAAACTTGGTAAATTGATTGCGTCTGGAAAAAACTTTCTCATAAATGACCTATCATGTCCGAGGTTTCATGGTTTCCGGGTCAAACGACCAATGTTATGGCTAGAATGAGGGCATAGTTTGTGATAATGTGTCCAAATTGTGAACACATATGTTGATGGGTTTCGCAGCATAGTAAATCAAAAAATTTCTACAGATGCGAACGGGAAATCCAAGATCTAATCTAGGAGATGCAATCAACAAGAGGGATAGATCAGATCTTCATACCCTTGAAGAAATCGCACAGTGGAAACGTTCAACAGAACGTTGGTGATGTAGTCAAACTAGCCTTCTCCTCCTCGCGATCCGATCCGATCCAACGCCGCAAGTGGCGACGCCTCCGAGAGATGCACACGTACGACACCGTGACGTATCCTCCTTCCTCGATCGAGCAAGTGAGGTGGAGAGATAGATTGGATCTACAACACGACGACGTGGTGCAAAGGTGGAGAGTTTTTGCGGCAGGGCTTCGCCTACGCGCAGTCGGGAGAGAGAGAGAGAGAGGTAGGGCAGCAGCTGGCGGCTAGGGTTTGGGGTGAGGGGAGGGTGCGCCCCCTGCCAACCTTGGCACGAAGGTGCTGATCATGTTTTGCTCGTGGAAGAGATTTAGTCAACGGATCTGCGACATTCAGATCCGTATGTACTTTGCTAATCTTCAGATCTCCATCTGATATATAGTCTCGAATTATATGAAACTTGTGGTTGATGTGCTTGGTCTTTGGATGATATCTTGGTTCCTTAGCTAGTGTTATGGCGCCAGTGTTGTCGCACAATATCTCCAGTGGGTTCAAGGCACTTGGAACCACACCAAGCTCAGTGATGAAGTTCCTGATCCAAACTCCTTCACTTGACGCTTCTGCATCAGCTATGTATTCCTCTTCTACTGTAGATCCCGCGATCATGCTTTGCTAACAGCTTCTCCAGCTCACAGCTCCTCCATTCAAAATATAAACGTATCCTGTCTGAGATTTAGAATCATCCGGGTCGGTGTCGAAACTAGCATCGACGTAACCTTTTACGACGAGCTGCTCATCACCTCCATAGACCAAGAACATTTCTTTAGGCCTATTTAAATACTTTAGGATGTTCTTTACGGCTGTCCAGTGTTCCACTCCTGGATCACTTTGGTATCTGCTCGTCAAACTAAGAGCATTGAACACATCCGGTCTAGTACACAGCATGGCATACATGATAGAACCTATGGCCGAGGCATAAGGAACTTTGCTCATAGTTTCTCTATCATTTACCGTAGCTGGACACTGAGCCTTGCTCAATATCTTACCTGACAACATGGTCACTGAACCTTTCTTTGCCTTATCCATTCTGAACCTCTTCAGAACTTTGTCTAGGTATGTACTTTGGCTTAAAGCTATTAGGCGTCTTTGTCTATCTCTATACATTTTGATGCCTAATATATAAGCAGCTTCTCCTAGGTCTTTCATTGAAAAACATTTGTTCAAATAACTCTTCACATTGTTAAGCATACCAATGTAATTTCCAATAATCAATATGTTATCCACATATAGTACTAAAAATGTCACTGAGCTCCCACTCACTTTCTTGTAGATACAAGCTTCGTAGCAATTTGGAACAAATCCAAAGCTCTTGATCACTTGATCAAAACGAAGGTTCCAACTCCGAGATGCTTGCTTCAGTCCATAAATGTAACGCTAAAGCTTGCACACCTTATCAGCATCCTTAGGATCGACAAAACCTTCGGGTTGCATCATATACAACTCTTCATCAATGTTTCCATTGAGGAACGCGGTCTTGACATCCATCTGCTATATTTCATAATCATGAAACGCAACAATTGCTAATAAAATCCGAATGGACTTAAACATCGCTACGGGAGAGAAAGTCTTATCGTAGTCAACACCTTGAACTTGTCGAAAACCTTTCGTGACAAGCCGTGCTTTATAGACAGTAACATTACCATCCGCGTCCATTTTCTTCTTGAAAATCCATTTGCAATCAATGGCCTTTCGGTCGCTAGGAGGGTCCACCAAAGTCCATACTTGGTTTTTTCTCATTGATCCCAATTCGGATTTCATGGCCTCTAGCCATTTCTCAGAGTCTGGGCTCATCATTGCTTCCTCATAGTTCGCAGGTTCACTGTTGTCTACTAACAAGACAGTTAAGACAGGGTTGCCGTACCACTCAGGAGGGGCACGTGACCTTGTCGACCTGCGACGTTCAGTAGTAGCATCGTCCGAAGCTTCATGATCCTTGTCATTAGCTTCCTCTATTGTTGGTGCAGACAGCACTGGAACAATTTCAGGTGCTGCGCTACTCTCTAACTCAAGAGAAGGTTCAATAACCTCGTCTAGCTCTACCTTCCTCCCACTCACTTCTTTCGAGAGAAACTCCTTCTCAAGAAAGGATCCGTTCTTTGCAACAAACACTTTGCCTTCGGATCTGTGGTAGAAGGTATACCCAATCGTTTCCTTAGGGTATCCTATGAAGACGCATTTCTCCGCTTTGGGTTCGAGCTTGTCCGACATCAACTTCTTGACGTAAGCTTCGCATCCCCAAACTTTAAGAAACGACAACTTAGGTTTAGCACCAAACCACAGTTCATACGGTGTCTTCTCAACGGATTTAGATGGTGCCTTATTTAAAGTGAATGCAGCGGTTTCTAATGCATAACCCCAAAATGATCACGGAAAATCTGTAAGAGACATCATTGATCGCACCATATCTAATAGACTTCGATTCCGGCGTTCAGACACACCATTGCGCTGTGGTGTTCCGGGTGGCGTGAGTTGCGAAACGATTCCGCTTGCTTTAAGATGCGTGAGCAAATCATAACTCAAATATTCACCTCCACGATCGGATTGTAGAAATATAATTTTCCTATTACGATGGTTTTCCACTTCATTCTAAAATTCTTTGAACTTTTCAAACGTTTCAGATTTATGTTTCATTAAATAGATATACCCATATCTACTTAAGTCATCAGTAAAAGTGAGAAAATAGCGATATCCACCATGCATCGAAACACTCATTTGTCCGCATACATCGGTATGTACGATTTCCAACAAGTCCGTTGCTCGCTCCATTATTCCGGAGAACGGGGTTTTGATCATCTTGCCCATGAGGCACAGCTCACACGTGTCAAATGATTCAAAATCAAGAGACTCCAAAAGTACATCAGAATGGAGTTTCTTCATGCGTTTTACACCAACATGACCTAGACGGCAGTGCCACAAATAAGTCGAATTATCACTATCTACTTTGCATCTCTTAGCCTCAATGTTATGGATGTGTGTTTCATTGCTTTCGAGATTCAGAAGAAATAAACCATTCACAGCAGGTGCATGACCATAAAAGATGTTATTCATATAAATAGAACAACCATTATTCTCCGATTTAAATGAATAACCATCTTGCAATAAACACGATCCAGATATAATGTTCATGCTCAACGCATGCACATAATAACATTTATTAAGGTTTAAAAATAATCCCGAAGGTAAAACTAAGGAGAGTGTGCCGACGGCCATCACATCAACTCTTGATCCGTTGCCAACACGCATCGTCACCTCATCCCTTGCAAGCCGTCGTCTATTCTGTAGCTCCTGTTTCGAGTTACAAATATTAGCAACTAAACCAGTATCAAATACCCAGGCACTACAACGAGTGCTAGTAAGGTAAACATCAATAACATGTATATCAAATATACCTTTAATGGTGCCAGCCTTCTTGTCCGCTAAGTACTTCGGACAGTTGCGCTTCTAGTGACCCTTGTCCTGGCAATAGAAGCACTCAGTGTCCGGCTTAGGTCCAGACTTGAGATTCTTGTCAGCAGGAGCAACGCGCTTGCCGCTGCCTTTCTTGAAGGACTTCTTTGCACCCTTACCTTTCTTAAAGCTAGGGGGCTTGTTGACCATCAACACATGATTATCTTTCTTGATATCCACCTCCGCATCTTTCACCTTAGAGAAGAGCTTAGTGATCATATCAGTGGAACTAATCTGATTGTGAGTAACTACAAAACCTTTGTAGCTAGGAGGGAGTGATTGCAGAACTCTGTCAATCTTGAGCTCTTCTGGAATCTTGCAGTCCAGTTGCTCAAGACGTTGAGTGTAGCCCGACATCTTAATGGCGTGCTCACTAACGGAACTCCCTTCCTCCCTCTTGCAGTTAAAGAATTTCTCAGAGATCTCATATCTCTCAGAACGGGCCTGAGTCTGAAACATGGTTTTCAGTTCCTCAAGAATCTCAAAGGTCCCGGCGAACTCCTAAAAACGATTTTGAAGGTCCGATTCCATAGCAAACAACATGGTGCTCTTAATCACACCATAATCATCTTTGCGCGACTGATAAACAGCTTTTTCATCAGCCGGCACATCTATAGCAAGGGCGTCACCTAGCTCTTTCTCAAGGACATAGTCCTTTTTGTGGCATCCCGCAAAACCACTACTAGAAAATCGCGTTGTTTTTGTGCATTGCATTGTCATCATCATGCATTGTTTGTCTGAAACTATTTCGAAACGCCTAGTTTTGTTTTCTAAATAACCCCCGTCTTTATTTCAAATTTAAAACATCGGTCTGTTCAGATCTTTTATTTGTCTACAAAGTATTTACAAAAATGTTTTACAAATAAAAATAGATAATAAAAACTATTTTTGTCGGGGAGGCCGTCCAACCGGTCAGGCCAAAAGCCCAACCGGCCAGACCACCTACTACCCGGCCCAAAAGAAAACCCTAGTCTAAAATATCTAGTCCTAATTCCACCCAGTCCTAATCTACCCAGCCCCCTCCACATCATCCCCACCAATCCCCTCCCCCCACCTCACCGTCCCCTCCACCTCATCCTTCACACAGCCACCTCACCAATCCACAGCCCCCACCTACACCCCTCCTTCTCTCTCCCACACAGCGCACCCGCCTGCCCCTCTCCTTCTCTCCCTGCCACCTCGGTCCCACGCCCCACCTGGCCCCACCCGCAGCCACTCACACCCTCACCCACGCACACCACACCTTCCCAACCACCTCACCGTCCACCCCGTTCACCTGGCCCACCCCGTAGCCCCACGTCTCACGCGAGCCGCCCCTCCCCCCCCCCCCCCCCGCTTCTTCCTCCTCTGCCTCGCAAGCGCGCTCCCTCCCCTCTGCCCCTCCGGCAAGCGCGCCGCCCACATCCTCCCAGGCGCGTGCCGCCGCCGGATCCCCCAGGCGCCACGCGACGCACCCCGGCGTCCTTCCTCCCTCCTCGCCCTCCTTGGTACCTCGCCGGCCCCGCACCTCCGTCGCCGTCGCCCAGGAGCCCCGCCGCCGGTCGATCTCGCCTCGCTCGCCCCGCCTCCTCCTCGCCAAGCTCCGCTCGCCGGCCTCCTCTGCCGCGTGGCGCGCCGACCGCCGCCCGTGTCCCTCTCCGGCCTCCCCGCCTGCCGCTCAAGCTCACCGACCCTGCCGCCGCCGCCGGGCCGTCCTCATCCCCGCCTCGCCGGCCCGTTCCCCCGAGCCGCCGCAGGCTAGGCGCCGCCCCGGGCCCGCCCTGCTCCGGCCAGGCGCCCACCTCGCCCCACCTTCCCTCGACCGGCCGCCTCCTCCACCTCCCGCCTCCGGCCTTCCTCGTCTCCTTCCGGCCATGGCGCCGCCGGCAACCGCGGAACCCCGCCTCCCCGTCCTTCCTTCTCGACCCGATCCTCTCCCCCATCTCCCTGCCCGCCCCCTTTCTTCCTCGCCCCTGTGGCCTCTGCATCCGCTGTCCGCGAGCCCTGTGTGCGGTCGCCCTGGCGCTCTCTGCCTCGAGCGATGCTGCGAGCTGGAGCGTGTCGGTTCTCCTTTTTCGTCTGCAACGTCGCAGCCACGCACGCCCACTTGGGGGCCAGATTCCTTTGATGCTATCAGATCCCCGCACCGATTATAAGTGTGACCGAAGACCGTATCGAGCCGAGGGTGTCCGAAAAATCATAGACAAGAACTACATCACGGAACATCAAGTACTCCTACATGGACCAAAGACCGATCCCGAAGACCTTCCCGAACCCTCGAGGCCTTCCACACGGAGCACCGAGAACTACTTCACGGACCCGAAGACCATCGGTCAAGTTCACCACCGACAAAAGACGGGCGACAAGTTCTACTTCACGGGCACCGAGCGTCAAGATCGCCTTCACGGGAAACCGCAAAACATCCTTCCCGGGGATTTGAAGACCGCATCCACGGAACGCCAAGACCTTCTCCTCGGAACGCCATGACCGTCTACGCAGACCCGAAGACCACGAATGCGACAAGATCGACACCGACCAGGGCGAGTCCGATGCGCCCCCGACGCCAACCAGGTCCTTCTTCCCGGATGCGACAAGACCTACTTCCGATGTCCGAGACCGATCCCGTCGAACCCTGAACCCTGAGTCCGACCCCGAACTCCCGAAACCAAGATCTTCGCAACCCTATGTGTGACCCTGATCCGAGCCCCTATTTTTATAAATGCCATCTATGTAAATTATTGCATATTAAATTGTCATACTCGCATGCATATTGTCATGTGGTTTGGGGGCCTTATGCCGATTCACCATATAATTAAATATGGGGCCCATATGCGGGAAAATCTAGTCTTATATTGGCCTCATTTAAATTTGTGTAGCGAACCCGGTGCTATCTTCTGCCATGTTAAGACAACATTTAAATTGCGGGGTATCTAAACAACTGGAACCATATATTTAATTGCTGGGACCCCGGTTCCGCTTAATATGGCCTAATTGCACCGCATATTTGCCATGCCATACATCATACATGCATCATGACCGATCTTTTGCCGTAGTATTAAATATTGCATCCGGTGTTTCTTCTAGTGTTTTGCTTCTTCGCGGATTAGGCCGATGAGTTGATGCGAGTGTCGACCCGATCTTCGGATGAACCCTCGTCAATGTTTTCAGGCGAGCATCTCCCCCCTTTCTACCTATCTTACTTTTATAGTATTTATTCCCTCCTGTTGATCTATTGCTATCTGTGTTGCGATGCTCTAGTTTTCGTACCCGTGATATCCCTTGCAGCCTTATATTGCCTTGGACACATCCTATTACCTGTTGTTTGGTAGATAGTTGGACCTGTGCGTCGTAGTCGCTTGCTCAAGTGATGTTGCGTGTCGTCAAGTACCACAGTTGTTTGGAGTATTGCCGCATGTTTATTGTTGGGGATGATCATCACTTTAATTATTGTTTAACAACTAAAATTGAAGTAGGTAAGCAGAGGCACAGGTGGGCAATAGATGTTATTTGGTTGTTAACCGTCCACTTGTGTCCCGTAGGACCCCGAGTACTTGATACCTGTTCCTTGAATATTCGCGCTATCCACATACGGGGGAATTATGGGACCCCCCTGAGCCAGAGCTTGATTCATTCTTATTTCTTGGGGCCACATGAGGTTTTATTTACTATCCTATACTTATGCCATGCTTTACTGCTTTATTACGATTGTGCGAGGAGCACCTGTACTGTTTAGGATCGGGACACGTTTCCACGGTATCGACAAGCCCGAGTTTTCGGGTTCCCAGTCGTTTACAGCCGTCCACCCAAACCTCGGGTCCGTCTCGGAGTCAGCTAACTTCGTTGCGGGTGTACTCCAAGGGGTGGCCCCCTGAAATATTTCTGAATCCTGTGATTGCTTTGTCGTGAAAGCCTCGTTGGGTTTTGATTTGGTTTTTCCGAGGTTGATCGAGTGTGTGTTGCTATTTGTGCACCCCTGCAGGGTAAAAACTTTCTGAAAGCCGTGTCCGCGGTTATGGACGACTTGGAGCACAGTATCTCGATCATAGACAACTATAACTAAAGTAGTGTTATAAATTTGACTTTATAATGACTAGTAATCAGCTTCACTACAATGGAATGGCTAAATAAAACTGCCAACAATTGCTTGTTTTGGTTGTCGCTTGCGACCATTGTATCTGACTAGTAAGTATTGCAACTACAACGGAATGGATAAATAAAAGTGCCAACAACTGCTGGGTTTTGGGATATCTCATGCTAATTGTATTTAACTAGTAAGTGTCGCAACTACAATGGAATGGTTAACTAAAACGGCCCACTGCTTATTTTATCAGGATGATTATCTATACTTGACTAGTAATTGCTGCAACGATAACTGAATAAATAAAACTGCCAACTGTGGGAGTTCCTCGGTTGACTTTCTCGGTTGGTATCGAGGGGGAATACCAGGATGGGTTTGTGTGGTGTTGGATTCAGGTTGGTTCCGAATAGGTCTTTCTTGTCCCTATCTGATAGCCGCCAGTTGTTTTGAGTCTCTATAGGTTGTTAAGTGCATGCTGCCGCTGCCGCTTCAGTCCACCATACCTATGTAGGCGAGGACCGCCGAATTCTAGTCTCACCGTGTACTGGCCTCAATACTGACCGCTCTCTTTTTCCTTTGCCCTTTGTCGGCACCCCTTTTGTTTAAGCAGGTTTTGAGATCGACATCGTTAGCAGGGTTACCCTTCCGGCTTGGCCTGGGCAGGGTTATGGACGCCATTGGTTATTCTTCAGGGCTCTTAGCCCCATTTGCATCTTGTCCGTAGCCGGACGCTCTAACATTTTCAAGGTGATTTGGATCTTTGTATATTATATCTGTATTCTTGACTCATTGAGTCGCTGTTGTATATATATCTGTTCTATGGGTTCCATCGAGGACTGTTGTGTAATGTTATTACTTCGTTTTCCACCCGCACGAAAGTGCCTGGTGGTCACCTTTGAATCGTTTCTATGCGGGTTTGGCGGGAATCGCTGAAACTTGCATAGGGTCGATTCTGAGGGTGTTACACTTTTGTCCGCCAGCGAGAATGATTCTCAGATTGCAGAACCAGTTGGTGAAGTTAGACCCATTGTTCTTAAGCTTCTTTTCTCAGCAAAAACGTTGAAGTTGAAGTTGGACTTAGCCATTTGATCTACAAAATTTGCAAGTACAATTTAGACTATGTTCATGATAACTAGTTCAACTTAATCAAATTACTAGATGAACTCCCACTAAATTCAACATCCCTCAATTTGTTTAGTGAACATGATCCAAATTCACCACACCTAATCCGATTTTCACGAGAAGAGATGTGGTTTCAATGGTGGACAACAAAGTGTCGATCATATCATTCATATGACTCATGCTTAACCTTTCGGTTCGTGTGTTCCGAGGCCATGTTTGTACATGCTAGGCTCGTCAAGTCAAACCAAAGTATTTCCGCGTGTGCAAAACTGGCTTGCACCCGTTGTGTGTGAACGTAGAGTTTATAGCACCCGATCATCACGTGGTGCTTGAACACGACGAACTTTCGAAACGGTGCATACATGGGGTGAACACAATTTTTTCTTGATCTTTAAGTGAGGAATCATCTTATAATGCTACCGTCGCGATCTAAGCATAATAAGATACATAAAAGGATAAACACCACATGCATATAATTTTATGTGCATGGTATAGCCAATCTCCGTGCAATGATCTCCATCTTGTGCGTGCCAGCATGATCTCCATCACTCCACCATGATTGCCTCCACCACGAATAGTAGCTACAACTATTGCTAACTACTTAGCGATAAAGTAAAGCTATTACATGGCGTATAAGAAGTTGACACACAGGTCATACACAATTATAAAGACAACCATATGGCTCCTGCCGGTTGTGTACTCATTGACATCAAGTCGTGAAATATTACAAAACATGATCATTGCATATAAATACACATCATATCTTGGGCCATACCATATCACAAAAACACTCCCTGCAAAAACAAGTTAGATGCCTCTACTTTGTTGTTGCATGTTTGACGTGGCTTATGGGAGTAACAAGCTAAGAACGATTCTTACCTACGAAAAGCCACAACGGTGATATTATGGTTGCCAACATCCGGTGTAAATCCCATGACAACTATAGTGAGAGAAACTGGCATCCACCAGCCGCATGTGTGGAACAAGGCACACGTCAAGTGCGGAGCCGGTCTCGCGAACGAGGTCGCGTAAAGTTGGCCTGGACCACATCGATCTCACTATCCTGCGTCATAAGAAGTACACAACAAGAGGCTTGCAACAGAAAACATCAACGCCTTCTACAAGCATGTTGGGATAGATGAGATCTTCATACCCTTGAAGAAATCGCACATAGTAAATAAAAAATTTTATAAGGATGCGAACGGGAAAGCCAAGATTTAATCTAGGAGATGCAATCAATGAGAGAGATAGATGAGATCGTCATACCCTTGAAGAAATAGCACAGCGGAAATGTTCAACAGAACGTGGGTGATGTAGTCGAACTAGCCTTCTCCTCCTCGCGATCCGATCCGATCCAACGCCGCTAGTGGCGACGCCTCCGAGATATGCACACGTACGGCACCGCGACGTCTCCTCCTTCCTCGGACCAGCAAGTGGGGTGGAGAGATAGATTGGATCTACAGCACGCCGGCGTGGTGCAAAGGTGGAGAGTTTCTGCGGCAGGGCTTCGCCTACGCACAGTCGGGAGAGAGAGAGAGGTAGGGAAGCAGCTGGCGGCTAGGGTTTGGGGTGAGGGTGTAACATCCTCAAAATCATGTTTCAAACTTATACATATCATCCATGCATCCATGAGCATATGAATTTCATTTCAAACAAATCAATTCAAAACAGAAGCATTTGTGCTTACTATTTTATGTGAGCTTGCTCTAAGCCTCAGTGCTATCTTCCAATGAGAAGAATACTTGTTTTGATTCAGTAAAGTTTGTGTATTCAAACTGAGGCACCACCAAAAGTTTGAACAAGTTTCAAAACAAAATGAATAATAAAAACCAATATTATGCCTATTGAATATATATCATAAAGGCTGGGTTTTATTTTTATTTTCACTTGATCAAGTGTTTGGATTGGACAGTTGTGTTTAAACACACATTGGAATGCAAGGTTTGCAGAATAAAACCTAGAGAAGTTTTGAATTCAAACTCAATTGATTTGGATTTGAAAATCATTCCAGAAAATCAAAACAGAAAAAGAAAAGGAGAAAAGAAATAGAAAAAGGCCAGCGCCAGCAATTGAGCCCAACTACTAATCCAACTGTAAGGTTCCCAACCTTTAATAAGGTAGAGTCCCCTGTGTTTACAATGCTAGTCCCTGGATCAATAGCTAGCATCCACAGTTAAGATGTAATATCAAGAAACAAAGGTCATAATACAACTTTATAACCAGGAATAAAATATTTTATTACATCTTTCATAGCTCATTTGGCTATTACATTACATTGCAGCAGAATATCTATAAGCATGGGGTGCTTCATCTTCAAAGTGCCACAGGCAGACATGTTGGTTGTAGACTTTGTAATCCTAATCAACACACTTCACTAGATCAATCAAACCTGCAACATCACAAGTTACAGCCACAAAGGGTCAATACATTTGAATTGTATTGGCAAGTGATACTATGGTAGTATAGTGGAGTCTATTATCTATATGCATTTGGCAAAGTGGAGTTGAGGCTTGCTTTGCTCAAAAATAGTTTTTTCTTATCACTTGAAAACTCTAAGTTTTTGCTTGACAAAACTCTTTCCCAAGGCATCTCCCAATCAAAGATTGAAGATCCTTTAACCCTTGTTCAGCCACAGGATTTTAACTTAGAAATTTGGATGATGAGATTCTTGATTGCTTCCATGTCTTGATGCTCAAATTGTCCTTTGCCAGGGACATGGCTAAGTACTTAGATTTTACACTCTGCAGAGGTGGTGCACTTTCCCCACAAGACTTGGTTTCACCAAGACAAGATCTTTCAGAAGCCTTTCCTTAGACCAAGTGGACGCGTTCCAACCTATCATCCCACTACCACCAACTGTCAAAATGGCTAAGTTCTAGCAACCTATATGATCCAGGCAGAGCCCATAATGCCAAGTGGCTGCACTTGAAGCTTCTCAACATTTGACATCTCAAATCTCTTTGTTCCTGGGTGGCCATCCACAAGTGAGATACACAAGGTAAACCAAAGAAATGGTCCTTGTGAACCACTCAACACAAACCATTCCTTCCATTCCACCCAGGTGATTCATTCACCTAGTTGTTTTATTAAACAAAACACAAGTCCATGGACTTAGAAAATTTCCATAGTATGAATATATATTCCACCCTTGTTTTCTATTAGCTAAGCTAAGCATGATAGTAGTAGGAATCTTAACTTAGGAAATTCTACTAAGGTTTCATCTACTAGGATTTCCCATGGCATAGTTTATACTTAGCAAAAATTCCATGCAAGTCCTACATAGAAATATCACTAATGCATAGTGAAAGTAATGGGACAAAGTATGAAGCATCACTTGCCTTTTTGCTAGAGGGTATAAGTTCACTCTTTGTCCTTGCTACAATCACACTCTTCAAGTCACTACAATTCAATCAAGCAAGGCACAAGTTCAATCTACCATTCAAGCAATTCATCATATAAACAAGATAATGTATGCAAGCATGCCAAGGATTGTTTTATTTGGAAAAGTGGTTCCTAATGGGTCATAAACATTTGAAAACACCTAATGGTCATTTTATAAAGTGGCAAAGTCATTTGCAAAAGATTTCACTTTATAAACAATTTTCAAAACAAGGTATCATTTTATGTGGTGTAGAAATGTTTTTACTAAGGCATTAATCTATAGGTTCACAAGATATGTTTTCAAACCATAAAACTTTGTGTTTAGGGTCAGAGAGTTTGAAACAAAACATTTCCCAAAGGTTTTCTTCCAAAACCATTTTTAATGAATAAACCATATTTTTATTTGGCTAGAATTGGTTTTAAATCAAAGAATCATTCTTTTTCTTCACCAAATACATTTTTGAAACCACAAGGTGATTCCTAGGGTCAGTACGTTCAAAACACACCATTTTCAAAATATTTTATCCCCAAAATCATTTTTGAACAATTTTTATAATCTAAACAAGCATACAAATGTTTCTGCAAAAACAAACATTTTACTAGAAGCTTTTTACTCAAAAAATTGCATGGTTGGCTAGGGCTTTCTCCACTGATTCCATTGATATAAAGTTTGCAAAATTTGGACGTGTGGAACTAAAGTTATGCAATTTACAAAATTGGAAATCTAATAGATCAAATTCTGTTTAAATCAAACAGACTGGGACACGCGTCCTATTCTGATTCGTCGAAAATGTTTCGCGTGGATCAAGCGACGCAGGCCTTTGGATTAAGTCATATCGCACGGCGCGCAGATGCTACTTACCCTTTCGTCTAGCTTCTATCCTAGCCACTGGATCCTAATCGCATGGCATCTAGCACACTTGCCAGAGACGGGCGGCACTGCGGTGGCTACTGGTGGCGGAGCGGTCAGACGGCGGCGGAGTCGATGCTACAGGAAGCGAGGGAGGAAAGGAATATGCTCACCGTGTTCGCAGAAGCCTGGGGAAGCTCAAGGTGTTCTCGAGGAGTCAAGGGGCACACGGAGTTCACGGCTATTGCTCACTGGAGTTCTTGCTGGCGTCGGTTGCGCATAGTCGTGGTCGAGGGCGAGGCTGCAGATCGTCCCGAAGCAAAATAAGTGCACGGTTAGATGCGGGTGAGTGCGGTGAGTGCAGGAGTGTCATCGGGAAGGAGAGGGGCGGACACATGCTTACGAGGAGGGTCGCCGGAGAGGAAGCAGACGGTGGCGACGGTGGTCGTCGTCGTTGTCGAGGCTCAGGGGCGCGCGCGAGTGAGCTGGCGCTACGGGGAGGTGCGCCTGGGTCTGGGGAACTTGCCCGTGTGCTTGGGGAGGTAAGGTGCGATGCAGTGCTGCCGAAATTGGTCAAGAACCTCGTCGGAGAAGGCGGCAGTGCAGAAGAAATTGGAGACAGCCTGGGGGCTCTCCTGCAGCGGTGTCTGAGGGGAAAGGAATGGGAGGGGGAGGTGGTTAAACAAGCGTGATCGCGGGGGATCTTAATTCGCAGAATAACTCGTATTGAATCAAATTAAGACGCAGAGGAAACAGTCAGGGGCGAGTTCATCGCGGGGTGAAGACGACGATGATCTGGCTGTGGGGCCCGGGTTAGTGAGGGAGGGACGTTTCAGGTGGGGTCCAATGGTCAGCGTCTGTGTGGGTCGACTCGCAGGTTTGAAACGTTTTCTGCGGGGAGGAGAGGGAGTGGGCTAACTGGGCCTAGTGGGCTTGCTGGGTTGGGTTGGTTTGATTCTATTTTTTTCCTGTTCTGAATCTTTTTCCTTTTTCCAATTCAATTTCTGTTTTGAAATTCAATTCACAATTCAAACAACCAAAACAAATAAACTTCCACTAAACTTTATATTGAGTTTAGCTCTGTTTATCAACAAAAATCAAAGTCCAAAACAAAATAATATTTTTAATCTTTTTAGGATCCATTTATTAATTAAATAAAATGGACCTTAGTTATTAAATCAAAAAGGGTTTGATTTATTTAAGATCTCCATTTGAAATCTAAATATTATCAAAACCAAATTAGTAGGTTTTATTTGAAAATAAAGAATACTTGGAAAACTTATTTAAAATAAATTAATAAGTTTTAGTGTTTTATTAAAATGGAAAAGCCTATGCTTAAATAAAATTTGGATATTAATAAATCCTCATTGTTTTATTTAAGTAAACCTTTACTCTTTTAATCAAAACAAAATATTTTATTTCAAAAGCTTGGCCACGGTTTAATTTGGCTATATAAAATAATCCTTATTTATATTTCTACCTTTTGTTTTGAAAACCAAATCTTTTATTAAAAGATCCAAAAATAGTAATTCCAATATTTTTAACTTTATTGTTTATTTTATCTTTTTAAATCCCTTTAGTATTTTATTTGATCAAAATAGGTTTGAAGGTTTCCAATTGGGTTCAAAAAGTTTCTTCTCACCCTGAAAATCAACAAAGTTTTATTTTATTCATTTATTTTTCACATTACAAGATTTGGAAAATCTTGGGATGTGACAGGCTACCACCCTTAAAATAAATCTCGTCTCGAGATTTGGAAAGGCTAGGGTTTCAAGTAGGCTCAAAGCATCTAGAGTACTACCACCCTTAAAAATTTTCCAACTAAATTATATCTTGGCTTGCATGGGATCTTGGTGTAACTTTCCTGGACAGAAGTTTGCATAGTGGCCTAGTTCCTTGCATTGGAAACCTGTGATAAGGCTAAGGTCCTTCATGGGCTGGTTTATCTTGTGCTTAATCTTTTCTGGACAGTGGTTTGCATAGTGGCCTAACTCCTTGCATTTGAAACACATCACATGGCTGATATCTTTCTTTTCCTTTGATATCATTGCCTCTTGTTTGTTTCTTTGGTTCTTCTTCTTTTCTGGACATTCATTGGCATAGTGTCCCATCTCTTTGCAAGTGTAACATTGTTCTTGAGTAATATCCTTCTTGCTAGGGTTGGGGCATTTCTTATTTTTCTTGGGTTTCTCCAAAGCTAGGAGTGCTTCTAGTTCATGCTCTTCATATCTCACCTCAAAGGTGGGAAATATTTCTCTCTTCTTGGGGCAGTTACTAGAGATATGACCTCCTTCTTCACAAGAGTAGCAACACTTTGTGGTCACTTTGGATTTGGCTTTATGTGGCATGGTTCTGACTTTGCCTTCATCCATCTTGGTAGAAGTTGTTCCCTTATGGAGGTTTCCAAACATTTGATGCATTCTATCTTGCTTCATTTGTTGAACTATAGGATAGATGGGGCATTGAATAGGGTCATTATTATTTCCTTCACATAGGAAGCAAGTAACTTGAGATGTGGGGCATTGGCCAACTGGATGTTCCTCTTCACAATTGGGGCATTGATCCCTATGTTCCTTGGAAGTGTGATCCTTGTCTCCACAAATATTGCAAGCTTGAGTTTCTTCTAAAATAACATCTTTTTCATCCTTGTTGTCATTAGCTCCTTGGGAAGAGTTGTCTCCAATGTTGATCATTTGAGTGGCTATCCCTTGTAACAATTGGGATTGAAGTTTCAAAATCCTTTGTATAGCTGGGTCTAATCCATTGTTGTTAGCTAAAAGCTGGGTTGTCACTTGGCTCAACTGGGTTTGGTTTGCTAGTAGTTGTTCTCTCATGTTGTTCTCTTGGTTGTTGTTGTTGTTGTCATCATCCTTGATGTTGGAGTCTCTTGGAGTAGTCATCTGTTTGGGTTGGATTGGGATTAGAATAGGCAAAGTACTTCTAAGGAAAATAATTCTAATCACACACATCATAATTCACACCAACAATGTGCAAGCAATCACAAACAAACATTCCACTCAACAACAAGTTTCAAGCATATTTTTAGGCAACCAAAAATATTTTTGTTACACCACATAAGTTGGTGGGTTGGACTTAAACTAAATATGTTGGTCCATCTATATGGTTCACTTGAAATCCTTCCATCCTTCTTGGTTGATTCTCCTTGAACAAAATCTTTGTATCCTTGGAGAAAATTTCTCATGTCTTTGGTCACAAAACTTCAAAGGTGATGATGGCTCCTTCTAAGTTGTGTTTCCTTAGTCTCCAAATCTTGAACAAGATTTCTTGTCTCACTTGTAGTCCTTAGTGATATCCAAGGTTGAGGTCCTTGGTGAAAATGCTGAAGATGTTGAAGTCATTAGAGTTGAAGATGTTGAAGTCATTAGATTTGATGAAGTCCTTTGCACAAGGTGAAGTCTTTGGCCATGGGGTAGGCTTTATCCATCAAGTTTGAAATAGAAGAGATGTAGAACCAAAACCAAAATGGTTGAGGAAAGAGTTTACAAGATTGTTTGTAGATAAGTTTTGGAACAAATACAACTCCTATTTTTCTAAGGGTTTTTGTCCAATCCTAGGTTTACAAATCCTACAGGCAACACAATGCTCTGATACCATCTGTAAGGTTCCCAACCTTTAATAAGGTAGAGTCCCTTGTGTTTACAATGCTAGTCCCTGGATCAATAGCTAGCATCCACAGTTAAGATGTAATATCAAGAAACAAAGGTGATAATACAACTTTATAACCCGGAATAAAATATTTTATTACATCTTTCATAGCTCATTTGGCTATTACATTACATTGCAGCAGAATATCTATAAGCATGGGGTGCTTCATCTTCAAAGTTCCATAGGCAGACATGTTGGTTGTAGACTTTGTAATCCTAATCAACACACTTCACTAAATCAATCAAACCTTTAACATCACAAGTTATAGCCACAAAGGGTCAATACATTTGAATTGTATTGGCAAGTGATACTATGGTAGTATAGTGGAGTCTATTATCTATATGCATTTGGCAAAGTGGAGTTGAGGCTTGCTTTGCTCAAAAATAGATTTTTCTTATCACTTGAAAACTCTAAATTTTTGCTTGACAAAAATCTTTCCCAAGGCATCTCCCAATCAAAGATTGAAGATCCTTTAACCCTTGTTCAACCACAGGATTTTAACTTAGAAATTTGGATGATGAGATTCTTGATTGCTTCCATGTCTTGATGCTCAAATTGTCCTTTGCCAGGGACATGGCTAAGTACTTAGATTTTACACTCTGCAGAGGTGGTGCACTTTCCCCACAAGACTTGGTTTCACCAAGAGAAGATCTTTCAGAAGCCTTTCCTTAGACCAAGTGGACGCGTTCCAACCTATCATCCCACTACCACCAACTGTCCAAATGGCTAAGTTCTAGCAACCTATATGATCCAGGCAGAGCCCATAATGCCAAGTGGCTGCACTTGAAGCTTCTCAACATTTGACATCTCAAATCTCTTTGTTCCTGGGTGGCCATCCACAAGTGAGATACACAAGGTAAACCATAGAAATGGTCCTTGTGAACCACTCAACACAAACCATTCCTTCCATTCCACCCAGGTGATTCATTCACTTAGTTGTTTTATTAAACAAAACACAAGTCCACGGACTTAGAAATTTTCCATAGTATGAATATATATTCCACCCTTGTTTTCTATTAGCTAAGCTAAGCATGATAGTAGTAGGAATCTTAACTTAGGAAATTCTACTAAGGTTTCATCTACTAGG
Source organism: Avena sativa (assembly GCA_916181665.1). NCBI lineage: Eukaryota > Viridiplantae > Streptophyta > Magnoliopsida > Poales > Poaceae > Avena > Avena sativa. The sequence continues at coordinate 102,769,888 of OV702285.1, read as the reverse complement.
ATTTCCCATGGCATAGTTTATACTTAGCAAAAATTCCATGCAAGTCCTACATAGAAATATCACTAATGCATAGTGAAAGTAATGGGACAAAGTATGAAGCATCACTTGCCTTTTTGCTAGAGGGTATAAGTTCACTCCTTGTCCTTGCTACAATCACACTCTTCAAGTCTATACAATTCAATCAAGCAAGGCACAAGTTCAATCTACCATTCAAGCAATTCATCATATAAACAAGATAATGTATGCAAGCATTCCAAGGATTGTTTTATTTGTAAAAGTGTTTCCTAATGGGTCATAAACATTTGAAAACACCTAATGGTCATTTTATAAAGTGGCAAAGTCATTTGCAAAATATTTCACTTCATAAACCATTTTCAAAACAAGGTATCATTTTATGTGGTGTAGAAATGTTTTTACTAAGGCATTAATCTATAGGGTTCACAAGATATGTTTTCAAACCATAAAACTTTGTGTTTAGGGTCAGAGAGTTTGAAACAAAACATTTCCCAAAGGTTTTCTTCCAAAACCATTTTTAATGAATAAACCATATTTTTATTTGGCTAGAATTGGTTTTAAATCAAAGAATCATTCTTTTTCTTCACCAAATACATTTTTGAAACCACAAGGTGATTCCTAGGGTCAGTAGGTTGAAAACACACCATTTGCAAAATATTTTATCCCCAAAATCATTTTTGAACAATTTTTATAATCTAAACAAGCATACAAATGTTTCTGCAAAAACAAACATTTTACCAGAAGCTTTTTACTCAACAAATTGCATGGTTGGCTAGGGCTTGATCCACTGATTCCATTGATATAAAGTTTGCAAAATTTGGACGTGTGGAACTAAAGTTATGCAATTTACAACATTGGAAATCTAATAGATCAAATTCTGTTTAAATCAAATAGACTGGGACACGCGTCCTATTCTGATTCGTCGAAAACGTTTTGCGTGGATCAAGCGACGCAGGCCGTTGGATTAAGTCATATCGCACGGCGCGCAGATGCTACTTACCCTTTCGTCTAGCTTCTATCCTAGCCGCTGGATCCTAATCGCATGGCATCTAGCACACTTGCCAGAGACGGGCGGCGCTGCAGTGGCTACTGGCGGCGGAGCGGTCTGACGGCGGCGGAGTCGATGCTACAGGAAGCGAGGGAGGAAAGGAATATGCTCACCGTGTTCGCAGAAGCCTGGGGAAGCTCAAGGTGTTCTCGAGGAGTGAAGGGGCGCCCGGAGTTCACGGCTATTGCTCACCGGAGTTCTTGCTGTAGTCGGTTGTGCACGGTCGTGGTTGAGGGCGAGGCTGCAGATCGTCCCGAAGCAAAATAAGTGCACGGTTAGATGCGGGTGAGTGCGGTGAGTGCAGGAGTGTCATCGGGAAGGAGAGGGGCGGACACATGCTTACGAGGAGGGTCGCCGGAGAGGAAGCAGACGGTGGCGACGGTGGTCGTCGTCGTTGTCGAGGCTCAGGGGTGCGCGCGAACGAGCTGGCCCTACGGGGAGGTGCGCCTGGGTCTGGGGAACTTGCCTGTGTGCTTGGGGAGGTAAGGGGCGATGCGGTGCTGCCGGAATTGGTCAAGAGCCTCGTCGGAGAAGGCGGCGGTGCATAAGAAATTGGAGACAGCCTGGGGGCTCTCCTGCAGCGGTGTCTGAGGGGAAAGGAAGGGGAGGGGGAGGTGGTTAAACGAGCGTGATCGCGGGGGATTTTAATTTGCAGAATAACTCGTATTGAATCAAATTAAGACGCGGAGGAAACAGTCAGGGGCGAGTTCATCGCGGGGTGAAGACGACGATGATCTGGTTGTGGGGCCAGGCGTCAGTGAGGGAGGGACGTTTCAGGTGGGGTCCAATGGTCAGCGTCTGTGTGGGTCAACTCGCAGGTTTGAAACGTTTTCTGCCGGGAGAAGAGGGAGTGGGCTAACTGGGCCTAGTGGGCTTGCTGGGTTGGGTTGGTTTGATTCTATTTTTTTCCTGTTCTGAATCTTTTTCCTTTTTCCAATTCAATTTCTGTTTTGAAATTCAATTCACAATTCAAACAACCAAAATAAATAAACTTCCACTAAACTTTATATTGAGTTTAGCTCTGTTTATCAACATAAATCAAAGTCCAAAACAAAATAATATTTTTAATTTTTTTAGGATCCATTTATTAATTAAATAAAATGGACCTTAGTTATTAAATCAAAAAGGGTTTGATCTATTTAAAATCTCCATTTGAAATCTAAATATTATCAAAACCAAATCAGTAGGTTTTATTTGAAAATAAAGAATACTTCGAAAACTTATTTAAAATAAATTAATAAGTTTTAGTGTTTTATTAAAATGGAAAAGCCTTTACTTAAATAAAATTTGGATATTAATAAATCCTCATTGTTTTATTTAAATAAACCTTTACTCTTTTAATCAAAACAAAATATTTTATTTCAAAAGCTTGGCCAAGGTTTAATTTGGCTATATAAAATAATCCTTATTTATATTTCTACCTTTTCTTTTGAAAACCAAATCTTTTATTAAAAGATCCAAAAATAGTAATTCCAAATATTTTTAACTTTATTGTTTATTTTATCTTTTTAAATCCCTTTTGGATTTTATTTGATCAAAATAGGTTTGAAGGTTTCCAATTGGGTTCAAAAAGTTTCTTCTCACCCTGAAAATCAACAAAGTTTTATTTTATTCATTTATTTTTCACATTACAAGATTTGGAAAATCTTGGGATGTGTGTTGCCTGCCAAAACCCACCGGCGAGCAGCGACGGGAAACACGGAGAGCCGGGAGGCTCCCAGGACTGCTGGTGGGCCCTGGTCCCTCGGGCAACGGCCCGCAAAACTCCGGCACACGTCCTGGCTGGTTCGAGGGCGTGCCACCTGACCTATACCTGATCAGGAAGGTGAAAGATTGCTTCGATTGGTTTCCTGCATGGCAAACAAACATACGTAAAATTCAAGCCGTGACCGGCTTTCAGGTTTCCCTGTGAATCGGCTCTTGGAGCCGATTATCCCATGGTTCTGCATTAGATCTATGATAACATGGGGTTTTGCTTCATCAATACAAGTTAAATCGATCTACGACAGTTTAACGTTTTCACCACGTAATTGGAACATCCTACACGTAATTGAGCCTGGTAAATACAAAAGATCATAGAAAACTAACCCTAGAGACGGCCTAACAACCGACGTAAAGTCAATTCCCGGAACAACTCCTCTCGAATTAGCAAACCATATCTTTATGTACTACTGGATCGTTCAACCCGTTTGCAAGGCCTGACCACGTGGATATCAAACTAAACCTTGGAAAACAAGGCAAAACTATAACAGATCGAATCGACGGAATAAAGATCAAGCAAGATGCTACCCTTACACCCCGAACAGGTGCAAAGGCAGCGAGATAAGCAAAGGCAGCATAGCTAAGCAATCATAGTAAAAAGTACCGATGCTAGCCTAAACAAATCTATGATAAAAGTATTACTCGCCATCAACAAGGCTTCAGCACGAGTAACACCAAATAACGCATAAGTAGATACTGCCTAGATCGCAAGATGCGATCTAGGCAGCATGACACTTACCCGAAAGAAACCCTAGAAACAAGGGGTGGCGATGCGCCGAGATTGTGTTTGTTGTGAACGTGATCGTCCTCCTTTTCTCAATAACCTTAGGTACATATTTATAGTCCGGAGACTTTCTATCTTTGGAATAAACCTAGTAATCCTATCTCTTTACTTTAAACCGAAACGTAACCTACTACAATATAAGATACACGGGCAATTTAGCCCAAATCAACGCACAAGGCCGATTCAACAACATGTTGCATATATGTATCTTACAAGCCCATCTTGATTACGGTCCATCTCCTCCTTTGGCCAAAATATGGCGATAACACATGCCCCCCTGGTTTTGGCAATAATAATTCCAAAACCACTCTGTTGATGTTTTTCTTCTTCCCTTCTTTATTTTTGTATCGGGTCACGCGTTGCAGAGCAGAATGCGTTGTAGAATCGTCACGCCACCCCCTCATCATGATGCCCTGTCTTCTCAACTCCTCCGCAGTGCATGATTTGACCGTTTTGGCACCACATTATGGAAACTGCTATGGCATTGAACCGTCTCCCACTATTCCCCTTATTTAAATTCATCTGAGCAGTTTGCAGCCCCCATCTTCCTCCCTTAGCCAAAAAACCCTCTTCCTCCGCCGAAAAAACCCTCTTCCTCCGCCATGGCCTCCTCTTCTTCCTCCGAATCATCTGCCCTTTCCTCCCAATCTTCCAACACGATGAGCAACCGAGAGCCGACGCCGGAGCACCCGCCAACGGCGGCGTACGAGGCTCTCGCCCCACATTGGTGGGACGAGTGGGGCTGGGACTTCGCCGCCTGGTCGGAGGACGACGAGTCCCTGACCGACGGCGAGGAGGGCCTCCAGTTCCTTGTCGACGGGGAACTGGAGGTGGAGAGTTCCGACGACGCCTGGTCCTAGGACGGTGTCGAATCCTTCGACGAGGAGGAGGAAGCGGAGGAGGACACTTCCTCCGATGAATACCCGCCGGTGAAGCGCTTCCGCGCCGGGTCCAGCGAGGACACCGAAGACGACGACGAGGATGAGGAGGCCCCCGCTGACATCCTCAGCAGCAGCGACGAAGACGACGCCGGCAGCAGCGCTGATGACAGCGAGGACGACGACGGCGAGGACAGCGGCGACGACACCGGCCTCTAGATTAGGAACTAGTAGTAGTAGTACTTAGCAGTAGATTCCCTTTTGTAAGCAATCGTCTCCATTGTAAACAATCGTCTTTTGAATCAACCAAGATTGCTTTTCTAATTCGCCTTTTGCCGATAGTCAAAATAAGTCAACACTCCAGAAGCCGATAGCAATGTATCGGCTTTCACCATGCTAGCTCATATGGTCAACCAAGTCAGAGCCCAACGAGCCGATGGTAACGCATTGACTTTCCCCACAATCGTTGACAAAATCAACTTTGGTCGCATATTGGGATAAATCTGAGCGGCCACTCTCTAACCTCAAACGGTAACCTGCGACCCCCTTCAAAAAGGCTAAACCAGATCTCCAATTTCCTCATCGCATAGCTCGAGCTTACAGCGACAAGAACCCTCGATCCCCAATCGCATAGATCCATCTCCGCCGGCAAACAAGATGGCGGAATCGTCCAATATCAACACAGCGGTCTCTGGTCTGAAGGTATGCCTGCTCCTCGTAATCTGAACACGGCGCTAGAATTAATAGCAAACACCTGAATTAATGCTTTATTCCACCATTAAACTTTTTAGGTTTCAGACATCCTGCTGCCGCATCCTTCCCTCCCAAATTCTCTCTGTCTTGGCCCCTGGACAGAATCTAGTCCTGCTCATCTGATCTCTTGCGAGGCAAATAGAATTCCCTTCGCAAGCCAAAACCTAGATTTGAATTCTTGGGCCGACTGCTTGCGAGCCTGGCCTAATCCTCCTGAACATTGGGTTTCTTGGTTCATCAGGGTCGCCAAAACTTACCAATCTCAATGGGAAACCACGGGAATAGCTGATGCCTTGCATTTGTCATTGTCTCCCCTGGAGAAACACGAAAATCTTCTAAAAACCATCGGCTATTTCTGGTCCGATGCTCTGAACTGCTTCATGTTTGGTCATGGTCCCATGACACCAACTCTGTTAGACGTGGTGATGATTACCGGTCTGGATGTTACATCACCCAGCCCCTCTGCTTTTAAGCTGACAAAGGTCCCCTACAAGCTTTCTTCCAAAACAGAGTGCACGAACTGGGGTGCCTATCTTCAAAAACACATGAAAACTAAAGGCCCTGTCACAGAGAAAGAACACACGGCTTTCCTTAACTTCTGGCTAGAACGTTTCATATTCTGTGGTCCTTCCCTGGCTCCGACCAAAAATTACCTCTCCTTGGCCTACGAACTTGCCAAAGGCACTCAACTTAGCATCGGCAAACTGTTCCTTGGAGAAGTCTATCGATATCTCCAGTTGATGTCTGTCAAATTATTCTCCGGCCTAGCAGTCAAAACAGGAGGTCCGTGGTGGTTCATTCAGCTATGGGCCCAGCTGTATTTTCAAAATCATGTCCCAAACTTCCCCCTTTTGGCGAGTTGCACCTTTCCGAATGTCAAAGGGAAGCAGATCCGATGTACCAGCTATGGCCAAGCTCTGTACAGACTGCCAGGTAGCAAACTGATCCCTCAGGAAGCATCCAAATGGTTCAGCATTTTCTTCCAAGGCCTGGATAATCCTATCTTCTTTCCTTACACGGAACAATCGGAACATAAAATCCACTCTCCTTCAGGCTAGACAACTTTGCCGATGACACCAGCACTCGGCAACTGTTTTCTACTGTGATCCGTCCCTGCTTTCTTCCAGTTGGCATGAGCACATCCAATAGAATAATCAAGCCTGGATATGAATTCTACCAGCCAGTCGTAGTGGCTCGGCAATTTGGCCTTGGGCAAGTACCTCCCCATTTCTTTCTCCACCATCTTACAGAGAGCAGAGCTGACCTGCCCGATCCTCTCACCAGTCAAAGGTGTTACTCCTTCTTCGATGCTCTAACCATCCCAATTCCCAACAACCTCATTTTCACTTCATCAACCGATGGTTTTGAGAACTGGTGGGCGATGTGGAAGACTCATGCTTTCAGAAGAGCTCTGGGACCGTTGCTGAAACAGCTCGATGCTGACTATGATATCCCCGTAGAACAGGTACTATTACTTGTAAATTTTCTTGATGCAGTTCCCAAATGATCCTTCTAATAACCCGCTTTGTCTCCTTGCAGCAACAAGATAGTCGTGAACCTACACACGATGATGGTTCCCCCTTCGAATTCTTCCCACCAGCTCCTGTGGTCCTTTTCTGCAAAAATTCGCCACCGTTTAAAAAGGTCGTGATGCAGAACCAGCCGACACTACCACAATCGGCTTCCAAGATCCAAGCCACTTCTGGGCCTGCCACCTCTCGAGTTCCAACTAAAACAAGAACGGTGGTGAGGAAGGTAGCTGCCAGGAAGACCCTGAGGCGCCGGAGCCCTTCTCCAGAAAGCTCGCATGTACGCTGATCCATGCCTTGGTTGATCTTTTTCATCCTCGCAAACACGCTTGTGTTTACTAGCTCCCCTTTTCTTACAGGCTTCCGTCGAAGACACCTCCAGTGAGAACACACCATCTAATCGAGGAGAATTAGGTCCAACAGACTCCGATAGGACCATCACCCCGATTCAGCCAGATTTGCCACAATCGGCTCCCAGGAAAAGGCCAGCTCCTGAACCTGCTGCCCCCCGAGCATCAGTCGAGGCAGGGCCCGTCGTGAGCCCCAAAAGGGCTCGCAAGGAACTACAAACTCCTTCGTCGAGCCAGGAGGTTTCGAAACATCACTCTCCATGCTCTTACCAATTGTTTTTTTATCTGCCGATTCATCACTATTTATATTGGCAAGCACCTTCCATGCAGGCGACTGACACTCCTAGTGGGAAAGCCGGGGAAGTGCCGATGCCTACCGCAGGGCCGGATCTAGGAATCCCTGAAGGTGTAACTGAAACGGTTACCATTTTGGCCAAGCCCCCAGCAACAACACACAAGCCAATGGTCTCGTCATCTGCTATCCCCTTGACCTTAGGAGAGGTATGTTCGCTTCATTCGGCTCTTCCTTCCGTGTTGGACACATACTGACGCCATTTCGGCCTGCCAGGGTTGTGATATCTCAGGTCTGCTAACGTTCGACCCTGAAACCATCGAACCAGCTCTCCCTGCTGCTGACGATGAACCACGAGCAAAGGCTGTTCTACCTCAATTCCAGCGTCTCAAAGCCTTGCTGTCCTCCCCGATCGAGAAGTTGATCGAGGGCTCTGAAGAGGTGCAGAGTGTTCTTGCTGAAATCAAGGACCAACTTCCAGTAGCACTGCAGGTGAAGCTTTGGCCAGTTGTAACTCTGTCTTTCTACGGGTCAAGAGTGAAGTTGGCTCGCGAGAGGATTAATCTGCGCCGCGCCCAACTCCCACTGAAGGCCAACATTGCAGACAAATGTCAGCAGCTCAACGAGAAAAAGGCGTCTCTAGATGCCAAAACTGACACCTCTGTCAGCACCGCCGAGCTCGCATCCTTGAAAAAGGAACTGGGAGATCTTGAAGAGAAGGTCCGGGCGGCTAAACAGCTCATCCGTGACAAAGAAGCATTCATCGCCCGCTCCCAAGACGAAGCAGAAGGTCTCAAAGCTCAGCTGAAGACTGATCTGGCGGAAATACGTGCCCTAAACAAGCAGCTAGTGACGGGCAAGGACGAAGACGACGAAGCCAAGATCGCCGAGGTGGATCGTGTCCGTGCTGGCGCCCTTCACGCCTTCGAGGCATTCCTTCAGTAGCTTCTTCACGTAAACTGGCACCTGCTCGTAGTAGTTTGAACCTCTAGAGTCGATGGCTGTGCATCGGCTGTATTTTTTTTTATTGGCCGATTTCATGTATCGGCCCCCATATTTCACTGTCCATCATCCCACATGCTTGGGAAATATTTCTTGAGGTGTTGACCGTTGACAGCCACTGGGAATTTTACGCCATCCAGCTCCTCAAGCATGTACGCGTTTCCCCTTAAAACTTGATCGACCCTGTATGGCCCGTGCCAATTTGGAGACCATTTACCATATGCTGCATCCTTAGTCCCCAGTGGCAACACAGCTTCCCATACCAGATCGCCAACGTGGAACTCTTTCGGTCTCACCTTTTTATTATATGCACGAGCTACCTTGGCCTTATTTTCTTTGATTTTCTCAAGCGACCACAGCCTGAGCTCAGTTAAATCCTCAACACTGTCACTCATCAGGGCCGTATATTCTTCAGTTGTTAGATCGTTCTGAAAAGTGACACGTCTCGATCCAGCCGTAATTTCCCAGGGCAATACGGCTTCTTGTCCATAGACTAGATGGTATGGCGAGGTTTTTATTGCTCCATGACATGACATGCGATAATCCCATAAAGCCTCTGACAAAACCTCGTGCCAACGCCTAGGGTGCTCATCGATCTTCCTCTTGATCAGCTTGATAAGGCTCTGGTTGGACGCTTCAGCTTGCCCATTTGCTTGAGCATAGTACGGAGATGATCGGATCAGCTTAATTCCCGTGTCCTCACAGAACTCTCTAAACTCGTAAGAAGTGAAGACCGAACCTCCATCGGTCGTGATTGTTTGGGGGATCCCGAATCTATGAATAACATGTTCTTTCACAAAATCGATAACATCCTTTGAGCTCACTGACTTCATAGGGACGGCTTCCACCCATTTAGTGAAATAATCCGTAATGGCCAAAATCCACGTGTGGCCTTTGCTTGATGGAGGATTGATCTTGCCAATCATATCCATGCCCCAACCTCGGAATGGCCAAGGTTTGATGATGGGGTTCATTGCTAACGCGGGTACCGTCTGAATTTTTCCAAATTTCTGACATGCTTGACACCCTTTGTAGTACTTAAAGCAGTCCTCAAGCATGGTGGGCCAATAAAACCCTGATCGCCTGATCAACCATTTCATCTTGTGAGCCGATTGGTGAGTTCCACAGGCGCCTTCGTGTACCTCGTGTAGGAGCCGATTGGCCTCGGTTGGTCCCAGACATTTGAGCAGTAATCCTTCCAGAGTCCTGTAGAACATGTCGTCCCCGATAAGCACGTACTTCATGGCCTTGTACCTTATCCGTTTAGGTGCCCCCCGAGCCGAATCTTTCAAGTAATTGAAGATATCGGCTCTCTAGTCGTCCGTCTCCAGGAACTGAACTTGAACATCAGTTCCCTCTGCTACGTCCTTGTAGCCTGAAGCCATTTGTGCGAGATCATTTGCCTCTGTATTCTGCGATCGCGGGATCCAGTTAAAGTTTATGTACCGGAACTGTGCCATGAGCTCACGGCATTGCAACCATAATGGGAAGAGAGACTCGCTCTCACACTTGTATTCCTCCGTGAGCTGGGAAATCACCAATTTGGAGTCTCCAAAAATTTCCACTGCCTCTGCCCCAGCTTCTATGAGCAACTCCATTCCCTTGCGTATCGCCTCATACTCGGCGACGTTGTTGGTGCACGGGGTAGCTAGCCTGATGGAGAAGGAATATGTTGCCCCCCGGGGCGACACGAGTAGAATGCCAATGCCGCAACCATCATCACAAACCGATCCATCGAAAAACATAGCCCACGCTCGTATAGACAGCGCTGCTATATCAGTGTTGATCCTTTCAGCAATAAGGTCGGCTAATGCCTGACCCTTAACCGCTTTCGCGGGTTGGTACCGGATGTCAAATTCCGATAATGCAAAACATCCATTTGCCGAGTCGGCCTTTCAACATAGGAGCCGACAGCATGTGCTTTATGACATCTGATTTGCATATAATGATAATCTCTGCCGAGAGCAAGATGTGGCGCAGCTTGGTGCAGGTGAAAAACAGGCAGAGGCACAACTTATCGATCTCAGGATACCTTGTCTCTGCATCCAGCATCCTTCTACTGATATAAAACACAACTCGCTCCAGACCATCAAAAACCTGCACCACCACCGAGGCGATGGACGTGTCAGCTACTGACAAGTAAATGTAGAACGGCCTATCCGGCTGGGGCGAAACCAATACTGGCGGCTTTGTCAGATATTCTTTCAAAATTTCGGCCTTCATCTATCGTGCTCGCTGCTGGAACGGCCGAAACCCTTTTTTAAGCGGGAGTCGATGCTCGATGATGCTCCTGTCTAACCAGGGCATCTCTGTATAGTCCCAGGCAAAGCAATCTGGATATTCTTTCAACAAAGCTATCATCGGACCCCGCAAATTCGGATCTAACTTCTTGCTGATAAATGTTGGTCTTGGCTTATCCCCAGGACCGATGTCAATCTCCTCTAGCTCATCAGCGGCTGTAAATCCATACCCTAGCTTTCCGTCACCTGCTAAATCGATGCTAAACACGGGGCCAGCAGCTGGTGAGGATAACAAAGATAATTTGGGCCGATTGCCGGAATCGGCCCCCTTTTTCATTGCATTAGTCAAGGAAGGTTTACAACTTATCTGTGCTCTACAATGGCAGGGAACCTCCCTGCTACGACTGCATGACCTGTTTGTCGTAAGATTGCTGCCTTTTATTTTTTGTGGCCGATCGCAGGGATCGGCCTTACCACGTACGATCGTGGACTTTGCTACTCTGTCAGGCCAGTGGATAAGACCAGCCTCACCCCGTTTTTTGTAGCTTCAAAGCGCTCACAGCCGTCTAGACTGACTCCAGAGATCGGCTCTTGGTCTCCTGCCTCCCAGATGTTCATGCCAGCTATGTAGATCTCAATCGAGTCATCTGCATGAATGACCTCCACTTCATCTCCATCCCACTGTATCAGGCACTGGTGCATCGTAGATGGAATGCAGCAGTTGGCGTGAATCCAATCCCTCCCCAGTAAGACAGCATAGGTGCTTTTGCTGTCAACGATGAAGAATGACGTAGGGATGGTTTTTCTGCCCACGGTCAGGTCCACATTCAGAACGCCTTGCGTCTCTGAAGTTTGGCCGTTGAAGTCGCTTAACGTTACGTTGGTTTTGATCAGATCTGCAGTGGAGCGTCCCAAACGCCGTAGCATGGAGTATGGCATTATATTGACTGCCGCCCCGGTGTCAACCAACATCTTGCGGACAGGCTGCCCATTGATATAACCTCGCAGGTACAGAGCTTTCAGATGTTTGTAGCCCTTCTCTTGTGGCTTTTCAAAGATAACCGGCCGTGGGCCGCAGTCAAGCTGTGCTACTGGTAGTTCTTTGGCTCTTGGAGCACAGAACTCTGACGGAAGTGTGAACACCATGTTTGTGCTAGCCGATGTCTTCGCATCGGCTTTTACTGGTTTGGGGCGCCATTCTTTTCTTTTCGGACGAGCCTCCGTCTCCAAGGTTTGCTGCACTTTCGCGGCCAGATCGGGCCGTGCCTTCCTTAAAGCGTGGAGGTACTGCGCTTCTGCTTCCTCCAAGTTACGCAGCCGCTGAACTCGACGCTTTTGGGTGTGCCTGAGTCCATCAGGGCACCACCTTGGCCGGTGATATCTGTCTTCTTCTTTTCCACCTATTGGCTCCTCGAGGTCTTTTGCTCGAGGAGGGAGAGGCCCTAGGCGCTTGAACACTGAGACTGGACCTGTGTCATCCTTCTGCTGTCCACATTCTAGGCAGTTGTCGATTGTAGGCAATCGGCTCATTCCGGCATCCCAGCAATTCTTGAAGAAAGGACAATCCCAATGTCTATCCACGCCTTCTTTTTCCTTCGACTTTTTGTTAGCGAGGTGCTCATATCCTTCATCATCTCTATCGTGCCGGCGACGTCGGTCATACTGACGCTCATACTTGTTAAGGACGTGCGCGGAGTGCGGCTTCTGATATCGCACGCTTCTCACTTGCTCCTTGGTCACATACCGCCTGTCATCATAACGGGGCCGGTCACGTGGACCGGCCTCCTCTCTTTCTCTGCCCCGAGAGCGACCGTCTTCCTCCTTATATGTGCCATGGTGGTACACAGGTCCTACCATATTAACATCGAACGAGAAATCCAACTGACGCCTCGTGGAGTCGCTGTGTTCTACCATGTTGACACCGGGAAATGGGTTTGTGTCTACTTTCATGGTGAATTGCCCAAGGATCAGACGGCCCTGTTCTATCGCCGTTTGGATCTGGCGACGTAGCTCTTTGCAGTCATTGGTGGTGTGGGTGAAGGAGTGATGCCACTTGCAGTAAGGTCTCCCGTTCATCTCTTGAGCCGTAGGGATTTTGTGGCCTTCGGGTAACTTCAGCTGCTTTTCTTTCAGCAGCAAATCGAATATCTACTCAGCTTTGCTTACGTCGAAGTCGAACCCTTTTGTTGCTGTTTTACCCATTTGCAGGACACAGGATCTGTCCCCCGAGCCCATTCAGCCACGGCCACCTCCTGGTCTTGTGTAGGATCCTCTTCTTCTGTATCGACCAGGCTTATCGGACGTTTGAACTTGTCTTGGTACAACTCAGGGTGGCGCTGTTCATACATTGTCAGCTTCTGGGCCATGTGCGCCAATGAATTGTACTCTACTTGGAAAGCCAGATCTTTGATAGGTGCCGAGAGACCCAACGCTGCCAGCTCGACTGCTTCTTTCTCAGTTAAACGAGCCGAATAACATCGGTTCTTGATAGTCCTGAAATGTTGAATGTACTCAGCTACCGTTTCTCCCCGCTTTTGCCGCACCTGCGCCAGATCTGCAATGCCAGCCTCGGTAGCTTCTGAATGATACTGAATGTGGAACTGCTCTTCCAGTTGCTTCCAGGTCTGGATAGAATCCGGTGGCAACGAGGTGTACCACCCAAAAGCTGGTCCTGTCAGAGATTGCGCAAAGAACCTTACGCGTAACTGATCCGATGCTGAAATCATGCCTAACTGTGCCAGGTATCGGCTCACATGCTCGATCGAGCTCGACCCTTCTGATCCGCTAAACCTTGAGAACTTAGGGAGCCGATACTTGGGTGGCAGCGGAATCAGATCAAACTCGTTGGGGTACGGCTTAGAATAGCCGATTGTCCTTCTCTTCGGCACGAAGCCGAACTGGTCTCTCAAGATGGTATGAATTTTCTCCACCATTTGCGCTGCAGGGGCTAAATTCTCAGAACTCCCTCCGGTGGCGTACTTGGCTAGCCATGCCTGTTTATCAGCGTCCATCCCAGACATCCCTGCTCCAGGGATACCTGCTCCCGGAGCCCCTGCTCCAGAAACTCCTGAACCAGAAATCCCTGCAGTTGCCACCTGGTTCGTGCGCGTCAGGGCATTGCAGTCCGGCACGTAGGTGCACACATATCCATGTGGGATTTCTTTAGGTGGTTCAAACAGGAATTGGCAATCGCCAGGGTCACCTCCAACCTTGTAGATGACGTAAGCCGGTGCCCCTGGTGGCTCCGGAGCTGCAAGCGTGAATGGCAGCTGCGGCCTAGTCTGGAGCGGTCTTTCTCCCTGGTGAGTCCCTAGAGTAGGCCCCGACGGAGAGTACTGATGTTTCATGATCTCCTAAACTACGCGAACCGCGACGCGCTCGAAAGCGTTTACTAGGCTCTCAGAATGGCGGTGAAGAGAATGAGCTACCATGTAATTGACTTCCTGTCGCAGAGCTCTGGTGCGCTCTTCTGAAGGAACAGATAGATCCACCTCGTCAAGAGCACCTTCGGGTGAGAACCCTTTCCATCTGATGCCATGCTTACGGGTCCTCTCAAAAGAGCCGATGAGATCGGCTTCGAAGAGAGCTTTGATATCATCATACTTCGCCTTGTGCTCCTCAGGCAGATCGTCGTACGTGACCGGTCTGTTCTCCATCGCAGCGTCGGATGTTGATGTAGACGTTGTTGAAGGTCCCACCGGGCGTGCCAGAATGTGTTGCCTGCCAAAACCCACCGGCGAGCAGCGACGGGCAACACGGAGAGCCGGGAGGCTCCCAGGACTGCTGGTGGGCCCTGGTCCCTCGGGCAACGGCCCGCAAAACTCCGGCACACGTCCTGGCTGGTTCGAGGGCGTGCCACCTGACCTATACCTGATCAGGAAGGTGAAAGATTGCTTCGATTGGTTTCCTGCATGGCAAACAAACATACGTAAAATTCAAGCCGTGACCGGCTTTCAGGTTTCCCTGTGAATCGGCTCTTGGAGCCGATTATCCCATGGTTCTGCATTAGATCTATGATAACATGGGGTTTTGCTTCATCAATACAAGTTAAATCGATCTACGACAGTTTAACGTTTTCACCACGTAATTGGAATATCCTACACGTAATTGAGCCTGGTAAATACAAAAGATCATAGAAAACTAACCCTAGAGACGGCCTAACAACCGACGTAAAGTCAATTCCCGGAACAACTCCTCTCGAATTAGCAAACCATATCTTTACGTACTACTGGATCGTTCAACCCGTTTGCAAGGCCTGACCACGTGGATATCAAACTAAACCTTGGAAAACAAGGCAAAACTATAACAGATCGAATCGACGGAATAAAGATCAAGCAAGATGCTACCCTTACACCCCGAACAGGTGCAAAGGCAGCGAGATAAGCAAAGGCAGCATAGCTAAGCAATCATAGTAAAAAGTACCGATGCTAGCCTAAACAAATCTATGATAAAAGTATTACTCACCATCAACAAGGCTTCAGCACGAGTAACACCAAATAACGCATAAGTAGATACTGCCTAGATCGCAAGATGCGATCTAGGCAGCATGACACTTACCCGAAAGAAACCCTAGAAACAAGGGGTGGCGATGCGCCGAGATTGTGTTTGTTGTGAACGTGATCGTCCTCCTTTTCTCAATAACCTTAGGTACATATTTATAGTCCGGAGACTTTCTATCTTTGGAATAAACCTAGCAATCCTATCTCTTTACTTTAAACCGAAACGTAACCTACTACAATATAAGATACACGGGCAATTTAGCCCAAATCAACGCACAAGGCCGATTCAACAACATGTTGCATATATGTATCTTCCAAGCCCATCTTGATTACGGCCCATCTCCTCCTTTGGCCAAAATATGGCGATAACAATGTGACAAAAGCCCACTAAGCCCACCCGGGGTCCTTCTCTCTCTCGCTCACCCTCAGACACACCCCCAGAGTCACTGACCGCACGACCCCACCCCCTCGCTGTTTAAACCCGCTGACGAGTGGACCCTGCGACCACGTCGCCTTCGTCGTCAATCACGCGCGCCAGCGCCGCTCGCTCCGATGTTACCTCGCCGCTGTTACTGCGCGCTTAATTACCATTGATACGCCGCGTGATCCTCGCCCCTGCTCTGCCTACTTAACCCCCACCTCTCTGCGACCATTTCCCCTCACTCAGCGCTTCCACATCGTCCCCAGGCTGCCCACAATCGCACTTGCGCCGCCGCAGACAGACGCGCTCCGGCGACGAATCCCGGTAAGCATAGACCGCCCCTTTGCCTCTCGTTCAAACCACTGCAACCAGAATGATCTTACGCATCTGTTAATGCCCTCCGTTTGCTTTCTCATGACCCATAGCGACGTCCCCATTCTCACCCGCGAGCACCTGAGCCGCCGCTCGACTCCGACGTGCGATTCAGGTAAAACCAGACCGCCCCTTGCCTCCCCTTTAGTACTGACTCGATCGCCAGATCCTTGCGCATCTTCTAAACCATGTGGATTGTGTTGGGTTGACGCAGAGCCTCGGCAACAACCTCGACAGCAAGCAGCAGACGCCGCCCGCATCTCCGACGAGCTCCAGCGACTGCGTCCGTGCGCCCCTTGCCAAGCCGTCGCTAGGTTGAGCTTCAGCACGCTGTCACATTTCTGGTATGCCCCTCCGACGACCCTAGGACCACCTGTAGCGCCGCGCCGCCGTAGGCAGAGCTCGCCGCCGCTAGTAGCCACCGCCAGCGCCGCCCAACTTTGGTTGTTTGATCCAGAGCTGTCATATCTGGATCCAGCGTACATGATTAGATCACTTAACGAATCGTTACGAGTAGATCTAAGCCGTGCAGTTTAAGTAGATCTAACGGCTCAGAAGCATGATCCTACGCGAAGCGGTACGGGCCAATTAGAACAAGACGCGTGGCAGCAGTTAGATTTAAAAGACAGAATTTGAATCTATTAGAAGTTTGATTTTGTTTTGGCTATAACTTTTGATCCCCACGTTAGAATTTGACAAATTTTATACCGTTGGAATCAGGAGAGCAAGCTCTTTCTATATATGCAATGTGTTTAATGTTTTGCTCCTGTTAAAAAGGATTTATTGGCAGAAACTTGTGTAGGGATAATTTGAGTATATAAAATGTTTAGGAAATGATTTAGAGTTTAAATAAATGTTGTTTGGCAAGTTTTTAACTTGTTAATGAACCAGTACTGTTTACTTGTTTGGTTGAGTTTTAAAAATCATCACATACCATTTTGCATGCATGCATATATTTTTGGTTGTATATGTTTTGTATGTGATTTGTTGCTATAATTCTTTGTGTAGATTTTGGTGCTAGTGATTGTGATTGTGAAGAGTGTAAATACTCTCCAAACTACCAAGGCAAGTGGTACTTCATGAATATTACTATTCCTATGTTTTACTAAGCATTAGAAATATTTTGTAGACTTGCATGTTATATTTTGCTTATATGCCATGTTGGGAAATCCTAGTAGATGTAGAATTGTTAGAAAATTTCTAAGTTGAGATACTATCTATGCCATGCTTAGCCTAGCTAGTAGCAACCAAGTGTTGGTGAAATTTATACATGCTATGATGAAAATATTTCTAAGTCTTTGGACTTGTGTTCTGCCTAATAAAACAACTAAGTAAATGAAACACCTGGGTGGAATGGAAGGAATGGTTTGTGTTGAGTGGTTGCACAAGGCCAGGAGACTGGTGAACCTTGTGTATCTCACTTGTGGAAAGCCACCCAGGAACAAAGAGATTTTAGAGGCCAAGTGTTGAGAAGCTTCTAGTGCAGCCACTTGGCAATATGGGCTCTGCCTGGATCACATAGGTTGCTAGAACTTAGCCATTTGGACAGTTGGTGGTAGTGGGAATGATAGGTTGGAGCGCGTCCATTTGGTCTAAGGGAAGGCTTCTGAAAGGTCCTGTCTTGGTGAAAATCAAGTCTGGTGGGGAAAGTGCACAACCTCTGCAGATGGAAAAATCTAAGTACTTAGCCATGTCCCTGGAAAAGGACAACTGGAGCATCAAGAAATGGAAGCTATCAAGAATCTCCTCATCCCAATTTCTGAGTAAAACTTGTGGTTGAACAAGGGTGAAGGACCTCAATGTCTATTGGTGGTTCCTTGGGAAAAGTTTTGACAAATAAAACTTAGTGATTTCAACTAATAGGCAAAACCTATTTTGAGCAAAGCAAGCCAAGCTACACTTAGCCAAATTTCATATAGTAATATAGTCCACCTAAATTATACTAAGGGATCACTTGCCAATACTATTCCAATGTATTGACCCACTGTGGCTGTAACTTGTGATGTTGCTGGTTACTCTGATGAGGATTAGGAGTCATGAGTCTACACTCAACATGTTTGCCTATGGCACATGAAGATGAAGACTTTTATTTATTTACTTGTTCAAACTCTTGTATTAGGCCAGTGGCCTTGGAGTTGTAAAGACTATGTTTGTCTCTGGGATGCCTATAATAATGACCTTTGTATCTGTGTACTTCATCTTAAACTGTGGATGCTATCAATGATCCAGGGACTAGCATTGCAATCACAGGGATCCTTTTCCTTTATAAAGGAGGGATCTTACAGATGGTATCAGAGCACTGTGTTGCCTGTAGGATTATGACCCTAGGATTGGAAACCACTAAGGAAAAAATTTCAACAATTTCTACACTTGTCTATTCTTCTCGTAAACTTTTCTAATCTTCTTTTTCATCTCCAATTGTAGAATGAACTCCATCAACGAAGCCGTGAGGAAGGGACCACTCATGACAATGACTTTGGAGTGTGAGACAGAATTCCCCAAGGCTCTCAAGGACCTCATGGTTGCAATGGAAATCCATGGTGCAGCTGTGTACAAAGGTTTTCCTGTGATGGATGAAGGAGTTGAGTACTGGTGGGTGCAACTTCACTTGTATAAAAACAAGGAAGACAACCACAAGGACACATGATTCTGCATGTTCACCAACTCAGTGATGCACCCTACATTCTTTCACTCAGCAAGGGATGCAGCTTGGAAGACCATCAAAGAACTTGGTGAAAGAGTCAAGTGCAGAATGTTCAACATCCAAAATAGCCTAGAAGAAGAGAAGAAACATACCCAAGAGTTGGAGGCTACCAACCAAACCTTAAGAGGAGACATCATAGACTTAGTGATGAAGTCATGTGAGCAAGATAGACTGCTTGCTTCTAGAAACATTATGTTAGCCAACAGATCCAGTGAGATAGGATTGTAAACATACTTCGTTAGTTGGACCACCACTTATCACCTTATTTTCCAAAATGTTGCTTTAAAATAAGTTGAACCTTGGTTGTTGTAATGGATCCATGTATGCCATGACTTGTGTGTTTTGATTTCCAAAGGATATGTATGTGATGTTTTGTCTTTTGTTTTATCTTGAATTGTGTTGTTCTAACTTTTCTATCTTATAAGTAGATGCCTACTGTTACCATCAGCACTATTGAGGAGTTCCAGGGAACTCGCTTTGGTCCTCGTATTGTTGAGCTTGCTACTTTGCTCAATCTCCCTCTTCCTACCATCATGGTGCTTCCCCTCACCAAGTTTGAGAGGAAAGACCTCTGGGGTTTCAAGGTCAACCAGCCCGGACGCCAGACTGAGCCTACCACAGAGGCCATCGTCTTCAAGCTCATGCACGATGACAAGGAGAGAGGCCTTGAGGTAGTCATGCAGGATCTGATAGGGCGTCTTCTGGGGAGACACTCCCGACAGGTTAGAGGTACTCACTTCCACGTCTTCGGTAGACGTGATGAGGATGGAGAGTCCATCGACTTCGAGGACACTGCGAGGGATACAGCCGAGCCGATTCGCCTATACCTCCAGGACTTAGATGCTTTCATTAGGCACGTGGACTCTGATAGGACCAACGTCATGCTCAGCAATGATGAACTTCAGGTGCAGCTTCGCGAGAAGGACAAGCTCTTCGCAGAGCAAGATGAGATAGTTAAGGAGATGGAGGCGAAGTTCGAGAGCCAGGACAGAAAGTTCAAGAGTCAGGAGAAGCGAGTCCAGGATAGAAACAAGAAGATCCGGGACATGACTAAAGAACTGCACGCCAAGGACTTCGATCTCGAGCATCAGCAGACGGTGATTGAGAGGCTTCGTTCTCAGAAGAGGGCTCTCAAGGCCAAGATAGAGACCTTGACCACTAGTGTCGAGGAATACAAGACCGCGATGGAGAACGCAGGTCTTACCTTTGTCGAGGAGGAGGTTGATGCCGAGGAGTAGATTTGACTACTCATTTATCATTTATTATCATACTTGTCGTTGAGAACTTGTTATTGACCATCCAACATGTGGATGGCTTGTTATTTGTGTGTGTTCTACTTTGCGAACTTATTATCTGGTTGTTGAATCTTTATCGTTATGTTGCATGCTTTGTGATTGTTTATGTGATGTATTGTGCATGAAAGCATCTATGGGTATCTCATTCTTATCTCTATTGAACAAACCACAGATGCCTCCCCGTCGTGCAAACCCCAACCCCAACAACAACAACAACATCACTCCAGAAATGCAACAAATGATGACAGCACAGACTCAGCTGATGCAAATGATGACGACGCTCATCCAGAACCAAAACAACAACAACAACAACAACAACAACAACAATAACAACAACAACAACCCACCAGGTTTTGACATGCTTACCAGGTTCTTGAGATTGAGGCCAACAAAGTTCTCAGGAACAACTGATCCCATGATGGCCAATGATTGGCTACGCTCTGTGAACAAGGACTTGGTAACTGTGGGCTGTACTG
The DNA here is from genome assembly GCA_916181665.1 of Avena sativa. NCBI lineage: Eukaryota > Viridiplantae > Streptophyta > Magnoliopsida > Poales > Poaceae > Avena > Avena sativa. Next base: position 102,749,469 of record OV702285.1, on the reverse strand, counting down.
ATGCTGAAAAGGTCAGATTTGCAACGCATTTGCTGGAGGGACCAGTCGCCACTTGGTGGGATAACTTCCAGATCACCACTCCCATAGAAGATGTGACATGGGCTATCTTTGAGGATGGCTTTCGCACTTCTCATATCTCATCTGGAGTGATGAGTCTGAAAAAGAAAGAGTTCCATAATCTGAAGCAGCGCCACCGCAGCGTGGCTGAATATATTGAGGAGTTCAACAATCTGGCGCGTTATGCACCGGATGAAGTTGACACCGATGCTAAGAGAAAGGAAAAAATTCTTGAGGGCTTGAATGATGATCTGAACCTGCAGTTGGTTGTGGCATATGTTCTCACATACCAGTCTCTTTGTGATAAGGCTGCTATTTTGGAGAACAAAATGAAGCAAGTTGAGAGCAGGAAGAGTAAGCACTCGGACAAGCACAGCTCGGGATCGTCTCACAAACGATCCCATTATGATGACAGTGGAAGCTCAGGATCCCACAAGCATGGGAAATTCAACAAGCACCACAACCACAACCGTCATGACAACAAGCATCACCGTAGTCATGACAATGACAAGTACAAGAACCACAAAGGGTGGATATAAGAGCCAGCATAGTGGAAATGGAAGTGGCAGTGGAAGCCAGCCTGTCAAGAAGGACATCAGTCAGGTTGAATGCTTCAAGTGCAAGAAGATGGGGCATTATGCAAATGAATGCCCAGAAAAGAAAGTTGAAGGACCCAACAAGCCCAACCCTTTTCAGAAGGGACAAGTGAACCACATCAGTGTGGAGGAAATTTATGAGAAGCCTGATGCTGTTGCTGGTAAGTTCAGACTCAATTCTATTCTAGCATTTGTTCTTTTTGATACTGGAGCATCGCATTCATTCATATCAAAAGCATTTGTTGATAGAAATGGGTTTCCAACTGAAAACATTGGGTGTCCAATAAAGGTTAGTTCTCCAGGTGGAGATATGATAGTAAGTCTTGGATGTCGGGATCTAGTAATAGTGTTTGGAAAGCATAAGTTTCCAGTGAGTCTGATAATCCTAGATTCCCAAGGACTAGACGAAATATTGGGAATGGATTGGACGGCTAAGTATGAAGGAATACTAGATTGTGCTAATCGTACTGTCGCACTCACAACCCCGGAAAGGAAACGGATTAAATTCAAGTCTAACTTTCAATCAAAAGGGAGTAAGCTAAATTCTCTTAAGGGGGTTATCTTAGACAGTGTGCCAGTTGTGAGTGAATATCCAGATGTATTTCCGGAAGAATTACCGGGAATGCCACCAGATAGAGATGTGGAGTTCCTTATTGATTTGCTACCAGGATCTGGACCAATAGCAAAGAGACCGTACAAGATGTTAGTTGATGAACTGAAAGAACTCAAGAAACAACTTGGATAACAGCTACAGAAAGGTTTCATTCAACCAAGTTCTTCATCTTGGGGAGCCCCAGTTTTGTTCGTGGAGAAGAAAGATAGAAGTCAAAGGTTGTGCATAGATTACCGTTCACTCAATGAGGTGACTATTAAGAACAAATATCCTTTCCCTAGAATCAATGACTTGTTTGATCAGCTAGAAGGAGCTTGTGTGTTCTCAAAGATTGATCTCCGGTCAGGCTATTTTCAACTCAATATAAGAGAACAAGACATACCTAAGACAGCTTTCACCACAAGGTATGGATTGTATGAGTATACCATGATGCCATTTGGTTTAACCAATGCTCCAGCATACTTTATGAATATGATGAACAAGGTATTCATGGAATTTCTTGATAAATTTGTTGTCGTTTTCATCGATGACATTTTAATCTACTCCAAGAGCAAAGAGGAACATGAAGGACATTTGCGATTGATACTTGAGAAGGTTAGAGAGCATAAACTGTATGCCAAACTCAGCAAGTGCGAATTCTGGCTAAATGAAGTTGGATTTCTTGGTCATGTTATGACAAAAGATGGTGTAGCAGTTGATCCTGCTAAAGTTTCAGCTGTAACTGAATGGGAATCTCCCAAGTCAGTGAAAGAAGTTCGTAGTTTCCTTGTCTTAGCAGGCTACTACAGAAGGTTCATTGAGAATTTCTCCAAGGTAGCTAAGCCTATGACAGAATTTCTAAAGAAAGAAAAGAAATTTGCTTGGTCTGAAGGTTGTGAACTCAGCTTTCAGGAATTGAAGAAGAGACTTGTGACAGCACCAGTCTTGTGTTTGCCAGACTTGGAAAAAGATTTCCAAGTATATTGTGATGCATCTCATCATGGTTTGGGAGCAGTACTTATGCAAGAAGGAAAAGTTGTGGCATATGCCTCGAGACAACTCAAAACTCATGAAGTGAACTATCCTACTCATGATTTGGAGTTAGCCTCTGTTGTCCATGCCCTCAAAACATGGAGACACTACCTTTTGGGAAAGCGTTGTGAAGTGTTCACAGATCACAAGAGTTTGAAGTATATCTTCACCCAGAAGGAAATTAATATGAGACAAAGAAGATGGCTAGAACTCATCAAGGACTATGACTTAAGTTTGCAATACCATCCCGGTAAAGCAAATGTTGTAGAGGATGCCTTAAGTCATAAGGTTTTTGTGAATGGCCTTACCAAAGGAGAATTGCCAGATGATTTGTGTGCCCAATTTAGAGATCTCAGATTGGAGATTGTGCCCGAAGGACATCTCATGTCTTTGGATGTTCAACCCACTTTGTTGGACAAGATCAAAGAAGCCCAGAAGATTGATAAAGAAATCGATGAGATTAAAGAAAAGATTGGCAAAGGAAAAGCCAAAGGGTTCCGTGAAGACGAACAGGGTACTTTATGGCATGGGAAACGTATCTGTGTTCCACAAGATCCGGAGCTTCGGAAACTGATTTTGCAAGAAGCGCACAACTCACCGTATTCCATTCATCCGGGTAACACCAAAATGTACATGGACATGAAGGGAAGATTTTGGTGGAATAACCTCAAGAAGGACATCGCCGAAAATATTGCTTTGTGTGATGTGTGTAGTAGAGTGAAAGAGGAACATCAGAAACCAGCTGGCTTGCTTAAACCACTACCTATTCCTGATTGGAAGTGGGACAAGATTGGTATGGACTTCATTACCGGATTACCAAGGACCAGATCGGGATATGATTCTATTTGGGTAGTAGTGGATCGCCTAACTAAAGTGGCTCATTTCATACCCGTGAAGACAACCTATACAAGTGCTAAGTTGGCTAAGATTTACATGAGTAGAATTGTATGTCTACATGGAGTACCAAAGAGCATTGTATCTGATAGGGGAACTCAATTCACATCCCATTTTTGGAGACAGCTACATGAGTCATTGGGAACGAGGTTGGAGTTCAGCACTGCTTTTCATCCTCAAACTGATGGACAAACAGAAAGGACTAATCAGATTCTGGAAGACATGTTGAGGGCATGTGCCCTAGACTACGGAGCCAGTTGGGACGAAAGTCTGCCCTACGCAGAATTTTCTTATAACAACAGCTATCAAGCCAGCATTGAGATGGCACCATTTGAGTTTCTCTACGGGAGAAAGTGTACCACATTGTTATGGAATGGTGTGGGAGAAAGAAGTTTGTTCGGGCCAGAACTTATCAAAGAAGTCGAAGAGAAAGTCAAGTTCGTTAAAGATAGATTGAAGATAGCACAGTCCCGACAGAAAAGCTACGCGGATCCTAAGCGTAGACAAGTCACCTACGAAGTTGGTGATAGAGCTTATCTTAGAGTGTCACCACTTCGTGGAGTGAAGAGGTTCGGAGTCAAAGGAAAGTTGGCCCCAAGATATGTTGGACCATTCAAGATTCTGAGCCGCAAAGGAGAAGTTGCTTATGAAATTGAATTGCCGGAGTCTTTGTCAGCTGTTCATAATGTATTTCATGTGAGTCAGCTTAAGAAATGTCATCCAGAAATGGAAGAAACTTCTTTGAAGGATACTATAACTTTGGAGGAGGTTCAATTGGAAAGTGACCTCACTTATGAGGAGAAGCCTATCAAGATTCTTGAGACTGCAGAAAGAGTCACAAGGACTAAGACTATCAAGTTTTGCAAGGTTCAGTGGAACCATCATTCCGAAGAGGAAGCCACTTGGGAAAGAGAAGATGATCTTCGGAAAGACCACCCTCACCTATTTGCTAGCCAATCCGAATCTCGAGGGCGAGATTCACCTTAAGGGGGTTAGATTTGTAACATCGTCAAAATCATGTTTCAAACTTATACATATCATCCATGCATCCATGAGCATATGAATTTCATTTCAAACAAATCAATTCAAAACAGAAGCATTTGTGCTTATTATTTTATGTGAGCTTGCTCTAAGCCTCAGTGCTATCTTCCAATGAGAAGAATACTTGTTTTGATTCAGTAAAATCTGTGTATTCAAACTTAGGCACCACCAAAAGTTTGAACAAGTTTCAAAACAAAATGAATAATAAAAACCAATATTATGCCTATTGAATATATATCATAAAGGCTGGGTTTTATTTTTATTTTCACTTGATCAAGTGTTTGGATTGGATAGATGTGTTTAAACACACATTGGAATGCAAGGTTTGCAGAATAAATTCTAGAGAAGTTTTGAATTCAAACTCAATTGATTTGGATTTGAAAATCATTCCAGAAAATCAAAACAGAAAAAGAAAAGGAGAAAAGAAATAGAAAAAGGCCAGCGCTAGCAATTGAGCCCAACTACTAATCCAGCCCACTAAGCCCACCCGGGGTCCTTCTCTCTCTCGCTCACCCACAGACACACCCCCAGAGTCACTGACCGCACGACCCCACCCCCTCGCTGTTTAAACCCGCTGACGAGTGGACCCTGCGACCACGTTGCCTTTGTCGTCAATCACGCGCGCCAGCGCCGCTCGCTCCGCCGTTACCTCGCCGCTGTTACTGCGTGCTTAATTACCATTGATACGCCGCACGATCCTCGCCCCTGCTCCGCCTACTTATCCCCCACATCTCTGCGACCATTTCCCCTCACTCAGCGCTTCCACATCGCCCCCAGGCTGCCCACAATCGCACTTGCACCGCAGCAGACAGACACGCTCTGGCGACGAATCCCGGTAAGCATAGACCGCCCCTTTGCCTCTCGTTCAAACCACTGCAACCAGAATGATCTTACGCATCTGTTAATGCCCTCCGTTTGCTTTCTCATGACCCAGAGCGACGTCCCCATTCTCATCCGTGAGCACCTGAGCCGCCGCTCGACTCCGACGTGCGATTCAGGTAAAACCAGACCGCCCCTTGCCTCCCCTTTAGTACTGACTCGATCGCCAGATCCTTGCGCATCTTCTGAACCATGTGGTTTGTGTTGGGTCGACGCAGAGCCTCGGGAACGATCTCGACAGCAAGCAGCAGACGCCGCCCGCATCTCCGACGAGCTCCAGCGACTGCGTCCGTGCGCCCCTTGCCAAGCCGTCGCCAGGTTGAGCTTCAGCACGCCGTCACATTTCTGGTAAGCCCCTCCGACGACCCTAGGACCACCTGTAGCGCCGCGCCTCCGTAGGCAGAGCTCGCCGCCTCCAGTAGCCACCGCCAGCGCCGCCCAACTTTGGTTGTTTGATCCAGAGCTGTCAGATCTGGATCCAGCGTACAGGATTAGATCACTTAACGAATCGTTACGAGTAGATATGAGCCTTGCAGTTTAAGTAGATCTAACGGCTCAGAAGCATGATCCTACGCGAAGCGGTACGGGCCAATTAGAACAAGACGCGTGGCAGCAGTTAGATTAAAGACAGAATTTGAATCTATTAGAAGTTTGATTTTGTTTTGGCTATAACTTTTGATCCCCACGTTAGAATTTGACAAATTTTATACCGTTGGAATCAGGAGAGCAAGATCTTTCTATATATGCAATGTGTTTAATGTTTTGCTCCTGTTAAAAAGGCTTTATTGGCAGAAACTTGTGTAGGGCTAATTTGAGTATATAAAATGTTTAGGAAATGATTTAGAGTTTAAATAAATGTTGTTTGGCAAGTTTTTAACTTGTTAATGAACCAGTACTGTTTACTTGTTTGGTAGAGTTTTAAAAATCATCACATACCATTTTGCATGCATGCATATATTTTTGGTTGTATATGTTTTGTATGTGATTTGTTGCTATAATTCTTTGTGTAGATTTTGGTGCTAGTGATTGTGATTGTGAAGAGTGTAACTACTCTCCAAACTACCAAGGCAAGTGGTACTTCATGAATATTACTATTCCTATGTTTTACTAAGCATTAGAAATATTTTGTAGACTTGCATGTTATATTTTGCTTATATACCATGTTGGGAAATCCTAGTAGATGTAGAATTGTTAGAAAATTTCTAAGTTGAGATACTATCTATGCCATGCTTAGCCTAGCTAGTAGCAACCAAGGGTTGGTGAAATATATACATGCTATGATGAAAATATTTCTAAGTCTTTGGACTTGTGTTTTCCCTAATAAAACAACTAAGTAAATGAAACACCTGGGTGGAATGGAAGGAATGGTTTGTGTTGAGTGGTTACACAAGGCCAGGGGACTGGTGAACCTTGTGTATCTCACTTGTGGAAAGCCACCCAGGAACAAAGAGATTTTAGAGGCCAAGTGTTGAGAAGCTTCTAGTGCAGCCACTTGGCAATATGGGCTCTGCCTGGATCACATAGGTTGCTAGAACTTAGCCATTTGGACAGTTGGTGGTAGTGGGAATGATAGGTTGGAGCGCGTCCATTTGGTCTAAGGGAAGGCTTCTGAAAGGTCCTGTCTTGGTGAAAATCAAGTCTGGTGGGGAAAGTGCACAACCTCTGCAGATGGAAAAATCTAAGTACTTAGCCATGTCCCTAGAAAAGGACAACTTGAGCATCAAGACATGGAAGCTATCAAGAATCTCCTCATCCCAATTTCTAAGTAAAACTTGTGGGTGAACAAGGGTGAAGGACCTCAATGTCTATTGGTGGTTCCTTGGGAAAAGTTTTGACAAAGAAAACTTAGTGATTTCAACTAATAGGCAAAACCTATTTTGAGCAAATCAAGCCAAGCTACACTTAGCCAAATTGCATATAGTAATATAGTCCACCTAAATTATACTAAGGTATCACTTGCCAATACTATTCCAATGTATTGTCCCACTGTGGCTGTAACTTGTGATGTTGCAGGTTACTCTGATGAGGATTAGGAGTCATGAGTCTACACTCAACATGTTTGCCTGTGGCACATGAAGATGAAGACTTTTTTTTATTTACTTGTTCAAAATCTTGTATTAGGCCTGTGGCCTTGGAGTTGTAAAGACTATGTTTGTCTCTGGGATGCCTGTAATAATGACCTTTGTATCTGTGTACTTCATCTTAAACTGTGGATGCTAGCAATGATCCAGGGACTAGCATTGCAATCACAGGGATCCTTTTCCTTTATAAAGGAGGGATCTTACATAGGGGAGGGTGCGCCCCCCTCCCACCTTATATAGGTGGCTGGCCGGCCCCCTTGCCCCCTCATCCAACCCCTAGGGCGGCGTCCCCAAGGGTGGAGTGGGGGGCAAGTCTTCCCCCCCTTCTAGAAGGTCCCTTAGGGTTTCCCCTAGGGTTTTGGCCGGCTGGGCCTATGGGGCCTTTTTCCCCTGGACCAATGCGACCAGGGCACTCCCTCGTAGGCCCACGCCACTCCGACAAGTGGGGCCACATTGGTCCCACTCCGGAAGCTTCTAGAACCTTCCGGTACAATACCGAACATTCCGAAACAATTCCGAAATCCAAAAACTGCTTTCCTTTATATGAATCTTATTCTCCAGACCATTCCGGAACCTCTCGTGATGTCCTGGATCTCATTCGAGACTCCGAACAAAAACTCATAAACCAATTATCCATTCTATCCTAGCGTCGAGACACGTTAAGTGTGTGACCCTACATGTTCGAGAATATGCAGACATGATCTTCTATCAATAATCAACAGCGGGATCTGGAAACCCATATTGACTCCCACATATTCATCGATGATCATATCGGATGAACCACGATGCCAGGATTCAATTAATCCCATATATATATTCCCTTCTTCACGCGATATTTTACTTGCCTGAGATTCGATCGTTGGTATCGGCATACCTAGTTCAACCTCGTTCACAGCAAGTACTTTACTCGTTCCGCAATCCGATATCACTTTGTGATTAACTCCTTAACCATGTGCTTGCAAGCGGTGTTGATATCGATTACCGAGTGGGCCCGAAGTATATCTCTCCGACTCGGGAGGGACAAATTCCATCTCGATACACACAACCCAACAAGTACTTCCCGATCACCTGAGAGACACCTTTATGATCACCCTCTCATAGGATGACGTTTGATGACCTCAAAGCTTTCTTCCGATACCAGGGAGTTGCATTATCTCATGGTCTAAGGAATACAATATTTGACATAAGAAAAAGCTTCGCAAAGATGAACACGATGACACGATGTAATTGCTCTGCTTGATTTGGGCCTGTCCATCATATCATTCTCCTAATGACATGATCTCATTATTAATCGACAACTCATGTCTATGGTTAGGAAACCTTAACCATCATTAATCAATGAGATAGCATAATAGGGACACAGTGTTGTTCATAAACCACACAAGTATCAAAGTTTCCGCTTAATACAATTCTAGCATGGAATATAAACTTTATCATGAACAAGAATTATAATAATAACATATTTATTATTGCCTTTAGGGCATAATTCCAACATATGTATGATGGGATGGCGAACAATGTTGCAGGAGAAAGTTTTCCTTTTGACGCAGGGAAATCCATTTTCCATTTTCTGAGCGCAAAAAATGGGGTGTTTTGTGAAGCAACCACCAAATAACAGTTTTAGAATGGTACCACCATATTTTGTAAAAATATTAGACCACCTTACATGGACAATGTCAGAACCGAGGTATCTCAAACCTTTCCGTTCACCCCTGGCGGAAAAGACAAATTCCTGCCAAATCGGTAGGAAGTGGGTCCGGTTTGAACTACAGGTACATGATATGATGCCCATGATTTTTTGCAAAAATAATTTTTAGACTCACAATATACTATTTTTTCAAAGATCCAATGAAATTTTAGCGAGGCTCAGCCCCTAGCTAAGAATCTTCGTGTCCGCCGTTTTAACCATACTTTGAAACATGCATAAAAAATTGAAAAACGGTCCAATCAATGCAAATCCTTCGTGTGGTGTCTTCTTATGTGACATAGTTTCAATGAAAAATACTAACCTTGGTAAATTGATCGCGTCTCGAAAAAACCTTCTCAGAAATGACCTATCATGTCCGAGGTTTCATGGCTTCCGGGTCAAACGACCAATGTATGGCTAGAATGAGGGTATAGTTTGTGATAATGTGCCCATATTGTGCACACATATGTATCATGGGATGGCGAACAATGTTGCAGGAGAAAGTTTTCCTTTTTGACGCACGAAAAATCCATTTTCCATTTTCCGAGCGCAAAAAATGGGGCGTTTTGTGAAGCAACCACCAAATGATAGTTTTAGAATGGTACTACCGCATTTTGTAAAAATATTAGACCACCTTACATGGACAATGTACCAACCGGGGTGTCTCAAACCTTTCCGTTCACCCCTGGCAGAAAAGACAAATTCCTGCCGAATCAGTAGGAAGTGGGTCCGGTTTGAACTACAAGTACATGATATGATGCCCATGATTTTTTGCAAAAATAATTTTTAGACTTACAATATACTATTTTTTCAAAGATCCAATGCAATTTTAGCGAGGCTCAGCCCCTGGGTAAGAATCTTCTTGTCCGCCGTTTTAACCATACTTTGAAACGGGCATAAGAAATTTCAAAAACGGTCCGATCAATGCAAATCCTTCGCGTGGTGTCTTCTTACGTGACATAGTTTCAAGGAAAAATACCAATCTTGGTATATTGCAAGTTTCTTGAAAAAACCTTCTTAGAAATGACCTATCGTGTCCGAGGTTTCATGGCTTTCGGACCGAACGACCAATGTTATGGCTAGAATGAGGGCATACTTTGTGATAATGTACCCATATTGTGCACACATATGTATCATGGGATTTTGAACAATGTTGCAGGAGAAAGTTTTCCTTTTCGATGCACGGAAAATCCATTTTCTATTTTCCGAGCGCAAAAAATGGGGCGTTTTGTGAAGCAACCACCAAATGACAGTTTTATAATGGTACCACCACATTTTGTAAAAATATTAGACCACCTTACATGGAAAATGTCGCAACCGCAGTATCCCAAACCTTTCCGTTCACCCCTGGCAAAAAGATAAATTCATGCCGAATCGGTAGGAAGTGGGTCCGGTTTGAACTACAGGTACATGATCCGACGCTCATTATATTTGGAAAAATAATTTTTAGACTCACAATATGCTATTTATTCAGAGATCCAATGCAAGTTTAGCGAGGATCAGCCCCTATCTAAGAACCTTCGTGTCCGCCGTTTTGACCATAGTTTGAAACGGGCATAAAAAAATAAAAAAACGGTCCGATCAATGCAAATCCTTCACGTGGTGTCTTCTTATGTGACATAGTTTCAAGGAAAAATACCAACCTTGGTATATTGCAAGTGTCTCGAAAAAACCTTCTCATAGATGATCTATCATGTCCGAGATTTCATGGCTTCCGGGTCAAACGACCAATGTTATGGCTATAATGAGGGCATAGTTTGTGATAATGTGTCCATATTGTGCACACATATGTATCATGGGATGGCGAATAATGTTGCACGAGAAGGTTTTCCTTTTCAACGCATGGGAAATCCATTTTCCATTTTCCGAGCGTAAAAAACGGGGCGTTTTTTGAAGCAACCACCAAATAACAGTTTTAGAATGGTACCACCACATTTTGTAAAAATATTAGACCACCTTACATGAACAATGTCCCAACCGAGGTATCTCAAACCTTTCCGTTCACCCCTGGCAAAAAGACAAATTCCTGCCGAATCGGTAGAAAGTGGGTCTGGTTTGAACTACAGGTACATGATATGATGCCCATGATTTTTTGCAAAAATAATTTTCATTGTCCGGCTTGACACAAACAGATGAGTGTCCTGGTGGTTGACCACCATCGTACCTAGCTAGAGGTTGCGGGTTTGAGCCCCCGCTCCACTCCTTTTTCCCCTATTAATTGACAATGCTCAACCGAACATGGCCATATTCATAAATTTGTAGCGTCTAATGAAAGCACAAAATCCATCGTGGCTTAGTGGTTCTGATCTTGCTTGTCTAGGAAGAGGTCTCCGGTTCAAATCCTGAAACTCTTTACTTTTTGCGCTATTTATTGGCTCACTTTGTGTAGGCCAAACGAAGAAAGCTATGGTTCAAATAAATCTAGATCCCTATTATTACATGAATCGACGAGTGGTGTAGTGGTTGGCCTCCAAGGGATAGAGGAATTGGTTGCCGGTTCGAACCCCGCACCTCCTTTTTTTCCTGCTTAATTGGCAATTCTCTAAAGCAGACACGTGGATTGTTACATCGTAGGCGTAAATGATGATGTGGTAGACCAGTCATTTAAACCTTTTCTATTTTAGACTCTATGATGATATACTTTGGTCATAATCCGCTATACATAAGGTTCTAGGGTGTATCAAGCACGTTATGACGATTTTGTCTATTAAAATTACGACGTTTTGAACCAAAATCATCGTAATTTAGTAAGGTTTGGACCCTCCCAAATAGCTTACGACCATCTTGTGCGAAATCGTCATAGATCTATGACGATTTCATTCCCCGTCACTATGAGAAGGTCACAAGTCAACACATTTCTTATAGTGGTAGCAACAACACATATACAACCGAAGAGATTATTGTCACTTCCCTTGGAAAGTAGAGGCATGAACCCACTATCGAGCATAAATTCCCCCTCTTAGAATCACTAGCAACTACTTGGCCAAGATAGCTACTAACAACAGAGAGAATGCAAGATTAGAAACAACACAGACATGATAGAATCTTAAAGACAAAACCATTAATCAAACCAACATAATAATCTCAATATCCATCGGATCCACACAAACACAACATGCATGATTACAAATAGATTAGATCTTGATCATGAACGGAGCTCACAAGATCTATACATGAAAGCACAAAGGAGGAGATACAACCATCTAGGTACTACATGGACCCATAGTCCAAGGTGGAACTACTGATGCATCATACCAGAGAGAAGGCCTCGGGGATGATCTCCCCTCCGGCATGGTACCGGGAAGAACAGATCCCCCGATCTAGGGACGATGGTGGCGGTGGCTACAGTCGGTTTAGTGGAGATTTGATCGGGTGCTTAGGTTTCTGCATCGGGGGCTTCTTATAGGCGAAGGGGGAGGCCGAGGGGCCCCACACTCTGCCTAGGCGCGAGGCAGGGCCCACCCGCGCCTAGGGCAGTCTGGGCCCTGGCTCGCCTCTCCGGCTCCCATCTGGACTTCTTGTTCCCCACAGAAAGTAATTGACTTTGAAGTTTGTCCCGTCCAATTCTAAGAATATTTATTTACTAGGTTTTCTGAAACCAAAAATAGCAGAAAACAGGCAACGGGCACTGTGGCAACTTGTTAATAGGTTAGTAAGAGAAAACATGTAAAAAGCACCTTAAAGTGTAGACAAAGCAAAGCAAAGTAGATACTAACAAGCATGGAACATCAAAAATTATAGATACGTTTCCGACGTATCAAGCATCCCCAAGCTTAACTTCTGTCCGTCCTTGAGTCGGTAAGTGATAAAAAGAATAATTTTTGAGGTGACATGCACCCTCACAATAAAGATTCACCCATTTGCAAGCATTGAAAGCTGGGATCAAAGAACTCTAAACATGTGCATGAAAGATGGATTTCTAACAATATGACATAGTAACTATGAATGCAACATGAAAGGCTACAAACAAAGATCATGAATAACATGCATTGAAAAACATTTGTGGCAATCAGCTTGTTCCTCATAGAGTAGCAATATAGATGCATAGGACACCTTCAAAGTTCACAAGGGTGATTAGAAACAAATAGCACAAGAACAAGTAATATCACAATATGCATCAATCAATAAGCTTTGGAGCACTGCACACAGAATGACACCTATGCTCTCTTAATGGTGCCTAAAGGTAGAAGGTGGAGACTCAATAATGGTGGAAGAAAGACCTTTTTGTAAAGGAAGCAGGGATTTCAAGTTTCAAAAAGAGCTTCCTAAAATTGTGGTACTTGTTAGCTTTCAGCCCTCATTGACCTTATCATAAGCATCTTGAAGTGATTAAGGTTAAAGTGAACAAACTAGGGAGTATATGCTTGACGAAGTATAAGTTGGCAATCTCAAATCCCTTCAATATGAGGGCCACACCTCATGCTACTCAACTTCAGTCACAGGTAAGTTCTTGTCATTGTAAGTATTTGCATATCATAGAGAACCGCCAACGGGGTACCCCTTGCACATGGTACAAGAGCCTTCCCAAAACCAAAATGACAAGGCAAGCAGACAATGAGCATCTCAGCGATCTTTTTATTTACTATACGCATAGCCTTTTATGAGTATGCTTCATAGATAGCTCACTATGGTGATGCTGCAAGTTTCCACCATGATTAGGCATGGGTTAGGATAGCGTCCGAGGCGTTTCTCTAACACGGAATACAAACTCCATGGACTTACAAGTTCCCTTTTTATTTCACACTGATGACATCCATAGACAAAAGAGCATGATATCAACTGCGTACAAAGTACAAGTGCAATGTTGAAAACGTTCCCCATGATAGCACGGTTCTGCTAATTCCAACGTATAAGTGCAAGCATATACAACATAGCGCCACAATGGTTCAAGTTTATCAGGGGAAAAGGATATAATGTGTGCCATCAAGTTCGTGAGGGGTTTAATCACTAAGTTTTCACATAACAAAATAGTTTTTAATTGGAAGATAGCTAAAAACAAGAATATACTTGGAATGGTGTAACACACCATGCATAGGAGTTTATAGTGGACACTTTGGAATAACTTGGTTTCTTGGGAGTTGGAAGCATTAGTAGAGCTTAATCATACGAGTGGAGGCTAGCAAAAAACTGGGAGCAACCAACTAAGAGAGCATAATGGCCATAGTCATCCAGAGCAACAAAGCATTACTAATCAAAGAATAGAGTGGTACTACAAGCGAAGGACTAAATGATCATAGAGGCTATGGTGAAGTGTTCATAGTCACAACATGGTTGGAGCATGTGCCAAGTCAATCCAAACAAAGCATTAAAGGAGATTACCACAATACTATGCTTTTGCATGCTAAAACAACGCATAATTTATTCAAGGCGCACTAAGCAATCCCAATTGCTTGGAGCAAGCCATGCTACAACAATAATCACTAAGCATAAAGTCAAAACAACACCTAGCATGTCATGCTAAAGTCTAAGTAACAGTCAATGCAAGCTCCTCTTGCACTTCAAGCAAGAACTTACTACTCCTTTCCAACACCAAGCAACTTATTTGCAAAACAACACAGCGAGAACGGGGGTCCAAACTACTCAAGCAAGCTAAACAACTAAGCAAAGAAAACTAAAACTAAGACGCTCCAAGAACAACACAACTATGCAAGAAACAATACAACAAACTGTCTAGACAGACCTGAGATTTTTATTGATGAACAAGGGAATGCCTTGGGCATCCCTAAGCTTTGACGCTTGTACCTCTTGGATATTTCTTGGGGTGACACCATGGTGGCATCCCCAAGCTTGAGCATTTGTCCATTGTTCATCTCATTGCATCATTCTCTCTCTACACCTGAAATTTTTCCTTCATACAAAACTTCACACAATCTTCATTAGCAACATTAGTTTATTCAAAAGATATTAGAACTCTGGCAAATCTTTGGAACAACAAGGATTTTCACTAAAAACACAAGTTACTGTAGCAACTCCTTCAAAAAGCTCAATTCCGCAAAAGAGAACTCCAAAAGGAATCAATAAGAAGCAAATGCAAATAATGGCAGAAATTTGTCAAAATAGACCAGCAGGCAGAAACCATTTTTTTGAACATCTTATATTGCTCAAATAAAAAAGTGTTGAACTAACTAAAGTTAGCTAACATACTGAGGGATTTATTCGTAAATGTTGAGCTCAATACGATTTACAGAGACGCCTCACGAATTTTTTTGGTGGAGGAAAGAAATCTGTTTCAGGAGAACAACTCCCCAAATCTTACTTCCCTCTCATTAGAGGTCATTCTTGGCACAAAAAGCAAACAAAAAGTATAAGGAGAGGTCATTACTGAAGTAGTAACTTCCAAAACTCAAGAAAACTCTTGGGTTATCTCCCAACAAGTACTTTTGTTTAACTACTTTAAGTTAGGCACAAGAAGCAAGAACAATCAAGTATTTTCAAATGAAGAAGCATTAACATCAATACTTGCAAAATCTTCAAATATGAAAGATATCTCATCCAAATGGGTTTTGGAGGATCCCTTATCATCTCTCTTAGGTCTACTACTTTCATCAAAAATATTTTCAGGGGCAATCCAATCAAAATTCTTTTTAAAGGCTTCATGCATTCCAACAAGCTTAAAGGGTATGGGTATCTTAAATTCTTCTCTAAGCTTTGTTTTATCAGAAATAACCACAACATCTACACTTGAGCCTAGCATATTGAAATGCTTAAAGACCTTTTTGGCTTCCCTAGCAACATCATGAAATTCTTTTGATAAAGTTCAAGGATGAATTCTCTCTTTTCAACATCATTTTCTTCTTTTAGTTTTAGGAACAAGTATTGTATGAAGGGGTTAAGGCTAACAAACCTAGCCTCCAACATATGAACTAAAGAAGCTGCAGCAATATCATAATTAGGAGCAAGCTCTGCTATAGATTTATCCTCAATATCCTCATGCTTGCTAACATGATTAAAAAATTCTTCAATATTATCTTTCCCAATTATGGAGCCAGTACCTATTGCAAGATCTTTTAGAGCGAACTTGGGGAACAATATGGTGAGCTAGAGCAAGGTGGCAACTAGAGTAGGAACTATTTTTTTTGTGTTTTTGAAAAGAGGCAAACAAAACCAAGCAAAAGAAACAAAGCAAACTAAAAACAAAGTAAAGCGAAAAGGAAGTGGAGGACTCCCCTTGTGAAGACGTCCTTAACCTCCCCGGCAATAGCGCCAGAAATCTTTGATGGTGCTCAACGTTGCACTTTGTTGGTAACCCCAAGAGCAAGGTGTGATGAGCACATCAGCAAGTTTCCCTTAGTAGAGACCGAGTTTATCGAACCAGAAGGAGGAAGGAAATGTCACAAAGGTGTTGCAAACAATGTGGAGACCTGCACAACACAAACTGAAGATTTTGCCCCAACGAATCAGTGAGGTTGTCAAGCTCACCGGTTTGCTGTAACAAAGGATTAAACGTATGGTGTGGAAGCTAATGGTTTGCCGCAAGTAAACAAGTAAAAGTGGAAGATGTATCAATGGTGAAGATTGGACCGGGGTCCATAGTTCACTAGAGGTGCTCTCCTTAGATAAACAACATGTCATGAAGGGTAAACAAATTACAGCAGGGCAATTGAGAGGAACTAAGGAAGGCATAACAATGCAATTACTAGTCAGAAAGATCCTATGAGATTCGATTGGGCAATACAACAAGATACATAGACCGTCATCCAACTATATCTATGACTAGAAGTCTACCTTCAGGTTATCATCCGAACCACCTCCAGTATTAAGTTGCAAGCAACAGACAACTGCTTTAAGCAAAGTGTATAAGGTAAACAGTCCACATGTTCCATGAACAAAAGACCATTGTTTTCTCCCTACTAGCAACAACACATCTACAACCGAAGAGATTATTGTCACTTCCCTTGGAAACTAGAGTCATGAACCCACTGTCGAGCATAAATACCCCCTCTTGGAGTCACTAGCAACTACCACTGGTGGAAACGGGGCTATAGGTCCCGGTTGGTACGGGGCTTTAGTCCCAGTTGCCCAACCGGGACGGGGCAATCGGGACTAAAGCCCTAACCTTTAGTCCCGGTTGCCCCACCAACCGGGACAAAAGGGTGCACACGTGGCAGCGGCAGAGGGCGAGGGGGGTGGGGCATTAGTCCCGGTTCGTAACACGAACCGGGACTAATAACCTTCTGCCGCGGCAGAGATTTGGCCCATTTCTCTACCACGGCAGAGAATTCATTTTGGCACATTTTGTTGCCGCGGCAGCATTTTTGCCACTTTTTGTGCCGCGGCAGAGAATTCATTGAGGTTGTTTTATTGTTTATTTAGAGATTTGCACTTATCAATGAAGGAAACTTATATTACATCATGAATATCATGACAATATTACATTCAATACACGGATCGAGTTCATGCACTACATACAAAAGTTGTTATTCGATGCTACCGGCCAATTCCTTCAAAGTTGCTATTTTTACAATCCCTGTCTATACACAGCCGAGTAGTATTCCCCTTTTGGGTCTAGGACTTCTGCATCCAAGAATCCCGCCAATTCCTCTTGAATTGCTCGTACCGATCCTTTGGCAGAAGACCGTCCCGTAGATGTTCGATCTGATTTAAAAAAGGAGTCAGCCTATATGAATGAAACTAAACACAATTTGATTGTAATTAAAAAATATAAAAATTGTTTACGTACGTGGAGTTGCTCTAAATTTCTGCCCTTCTCATCGCACGTCTGCCAGATGAACTCGCAAACATAGTATCCACATAGATTGTTACCTGGTCCCTGCGTCAGGCACTTTACGAGAACATAGTTCAATCAAAATAATAATCAAGCATTATAATAACTGTATCAAAACTAGAATCAAAGAGATGCATGGATATAGCTAGTGGTGCTTACATTTAGTGGTTGAAATGTAAGCTCCTCTTTCCAAACACCCCTAGCCTTGTTGGTGAACCGTTTCCAAGCGCTGCCCGGCATAGAAAACGAATAAAATAAGTTATTAAGTACTTGATATCATAAAATTCATGAACGTTGCCGATATAGTGTCGTAATGATTAGAATTACCGCTGGAGAAGTATCTGCATGTCCTTCCATGTCTCAAGGGGTTTATGTTTCGAGTCCATGACTAGTACACACCCTTTGTCAAGTTGAATGATTAACAGAATATAGTGGTAGCTGCGAATGCATAACTAATCAATTATATACTTAACATCGAGTAAGCGAAATAGAAAGTGTATACAAGACAATAACACTCACCCGAAGTTGTAAGGAAATAGTATTTCCCTTTTGGTTTCTTGAAACCTTAACGCGTGTACTATATTATCCTCCGTATCCTAGGGGTTTGTTTTGAGATTAGCTTGATGAACCCAATATGGGTCAATGAAGCCAATGTCATAGATTTGTCCTCTGCTGCATTCGAGAATCTTCATTCTGCATATTACAGTATGATTATATACATGCAATAAACAAGGTGAGATAGCTGGAGGCTAAATTAATTACAGAATTAGTACTTATAGACAATAGGCACTGATGATCGATTTGTCCAAGGCGTCTTGATTGAATAATTGAAATAGTTCATCAAATTCAATGGATATCATGTCATCCATATCTTTCCCATAATGCTTTTTTGTAACCTTCAGCACTATCCAGTTAGCCCCGGCCTTTGTGGCATGCAAGTACCAGTTATGCAATCTTCGCATTTTTGTTGGAAGATTGTTTACCTCCTCAGGTTTGACGAGAGGTTTGCCATACTGGTATTTGTATGCTATTTCACTCACGGGGAAGAACTCTAACTGGGATAAGTACTGGGCAATACTCATACCTTGAGCAGCGCCAGCTTCTCCGTATTGTGCAACTACCTCTGGATCATACTGCTCTTCGGCCCCATATTTGCTCGACCCCACATTGGTTTGGGAAATCACCTTGAGAGGGGCGCAAGTCTGTTTTGCTTGTTTTCCGAGCCGGGCAACAGATTTCTCGCTTGCATCAGTACTGCTCTTCAAGGCTTTTTGTGCTGCATGTGACTTGAGAATAGAACGCTCATAGTCTGATGACATCTTTGGCTCGGGTTGATGAAGAGTCTTTAGCATTTTCAACACTTTGGCTTTTTCTTCTTTGGTGCTGGGGAACACTGGCTCTTTCGGCCGCCTCAGCTTAGCGAAAAACGCTGTCGTTTCCGCATCAACGATCGCCGCAGTCTCCTCTTCAGTACAGTCATAAGCTCTCTTGGGAAGAACCTTTGGTACTTTTGGAAAAGGCTCTTGTTTACGTTTCGGCGATCGCTTACCACGAGGCACAGTAGCGGTACGCTTACGCTTTTTACCCTGAGGCGCCGGCGATGGCTCCCGCGGCGATGGTTGCGCTGGAGATTGGTGAGGCGACGGAGCCGGGTGAGGCGACGGAGCCGGGTGAGGCGACGAAGAAGGCTACCGCGGCGGCGACGACCTCGCTGGAGACGGGTGAGGCGGCGGCGAAGATGGCCTTGGCGTGTGATTTCGAAGCACGATAGATTCCTTCGGCCATAGAATGGT
This sequence comes from Avena sativa, assembly GCA_916181665.1. Lineage (NCBI taxonomy): Eukaryota > Viridiplantae > Streptophyta > Magnoliopsida > Poales > Poaceae > Avena > Avena sativa. The sequence continues at coordinate 102,730,092 of OV702285.1, read as the reverse complement.
GACGTTTTTTGCGTCTCCCAGTAAAGTCACATCCCCTTCACCTGCAGGGTAGTGAAGATCCAAAACATCAAAGGTGGGCATGATTTCATCCACGCCGACAACAGCGTAGCCCTCTGGAACCGGACGACAGTGGTAAGTTGGTGTGGGTCCAATTGGTAAGGCATAGCCGACCGCCACCTTCATTGATATGTTCACAACTTTGACATGTAGCTCGCAGTGTGTCATCTCTGTGATATCATCCACTGGGTAGCCAACAGGAGCCATCGTCGGTGCATCATCGTCATTGCCATTGTCATCACCCGGGACCTCGGTGGAAGCTACACTGCTTTTTCGATTATTCGATAGGACGATAGCATCGAATGCAGTGTGCTGCTGAGATGGGCCGGTAGTACTTTTCTCTTTAAGTGCGTTAATTTCATATTGTTGTTGCTTTAATCGTTCTTCAATTAAACGCATTCGCTCTTTTTGACTATTTGCTTCAACTTCCACCCTGTCCTTTCTCCTCTGACGGCTTCTATCAGGATATTTCTTCCTCTCTTCAGGAAACCCAGTCCTCCATGGTTGGGAGCCTCTTGTGCCTCGTTTTCGTCCATCATGTTCCTTATTTCCAAGGGCGAGTGTGAGCTCATCATTCTCTCTATCGGGAATGAAGTCCCCATCTTTAACAGCCTGTACTGCTTTTCTCATCCTCTCGATTGGCAAGGGGTCTTCTTTATGTCGTATGTTATATATAAACCTCCCTTCCGAGTCCAACGTGCCCCCATGCCCGTAAAACCAATTCCTTGCACGTTCTACCCAATCGTCTGTCTCTAGGGTGATCTTTTTAGCACGCAGTTCATTCTCAAGTTTCTCCCACTTAGGAATGCCAGCCCTGTAGCCACCTTGCCCCATAGTATGCTGATACTTCTTGTTAGCAGCATTCAGCTTATTCGTTTCAGACATTTTCTTGGCTTTTTCTGATGTCTTGTATTCCACAAACTCAGCCCAGAATGGTTTGTTCTTCTCAAACTGAATATTCTTGAAATTTGGAGTCTTCTCTTTCACGACATAGTCAAGGTGCAATCTTTTCTTCCAGTTGGTGAAACACTGGGCCATCTTATTCAAAGCCCACTCCCTGAACTTAGCCTCCATGGCTCTCCTATCTTGTAAGGCGTCCTCAACTGGATCCTCCGCATTTGGATCCAGCTCTATCTTCGGTAGTTTGAAATTAACCATGAGCCTCTTCCACAGTAAATCTTTGGCGTGGTTAGGGACAAATAAACATGTTCCCTCTTCATTCGCATTAGCAGGCCTATTCCAATTTCTAATGGTGATCGGGATTAAGTCCCTAACGATTACTCCGCATTGTGCCACAAATTTGGTTGCGACAACTTCGGGAGCTGTCGGTTTGCCGTCTTCAATGACATCTTCGATCCTGAACCTCTCATGGTCTTGCAACTTTTTGGTTGGGCCTCGTCTGCTCTTTTCAGTAGATTCCTTCGATCCGGAGGGCTAAAAGAAGAAAGATCGTCGTTACTATTTCTATATAGATAGCAGATGATTAATTAATGAATTGATTTATATTACATGCACCTCGCCAGAGCGGTCGTCTTCTCGATTACACAAGGCATCGCCTTCTCCCTCGCGGAAGGCAACACCTTCAACCTCAAACAAGTTGTTTATTCCAGTAAAAAGAGGATCACCCTCACCGGAGTTGTTCAGAAACGTTGATACGTCTAAATTATCTTCCCCACGAATCACACCTTGGATCAACTCTTTCTTTTCTTCGTCTCTGACGTGTGGGTCCATATTTTCTGCATAGGTGGAAAAACGAATAAGTCAAAGCGGCTAAAGGAGAAAGTTAGGTACAGTGTTGAGATATATAAACCCTAATTCAGAGAAACCCTAATATATACATACACAATAATAAAAATGAAGAGAAATCCTAAACCCTAAACCTAGCTACAAAAAGGAAACCGTGTAGTAGATAGGTAACTCTAGCTAAAATCAACTAAAATCAATATTACGGAGTTCCGATGGGTGTAAAACCTAGTTCGGAGAAACCTCGGATGCATATGAGAGGGGAACATGAGTATAAGGCTACAAAAGGAAAACTATCCAGCAGATAGGTAACACTAGATACTAACAAAATACCATATTGGAATCGATTTAAGAGGGCTCGGAATGCCCTGGCGAAGGCACATCGTCGAACCCACATGCACCTAAGGGGCATGCAATTTCATGGGAAGATTTACGCGCGACCGAGTCAGACCGAGCTTTCCTACGTCGAACACAATGGTTTTGACCGCGCGACCCCTTCGCCCATGTCTCGCCCACGCGTGAGCGAACAGGGGAACTCCCATCGGCGCCGCCTCCTCCCCCCTCTCCTCACCTTCCCCGAGCAAACAGAGCTTCTGCCTCTCTCTTGCCACAATACACCCGCCCCACGCGTCCCTGCACGCCTCCCATGTCATGCGGAACCGGCCACCGACATCCCCTTTTCCCCGAGCCTTACAAACCCGACATGAGGGAGTGTAAATCTATCATTGAGTAAATGTGATACTCCTATAGAAAACGAGGATAGTCCGATGATAAGGATGCGATTTGGGATGGCAATGGGGCCCCGAAACCCACAAACCCGATTGATACCCGCCTTAAATGGGGAGGGTTTGGTAAAAATTTAGACCCTCCAAGTTTAATGGGGCGGGTATGGGGGTGGCAAACCCATACCCGCAGACCCGCTCTAAGCCTTAATCCTATCCCTAAGAGCATGTTTAACGCAGACGTTTAAAGCAGACGCTAGCTAGGCTGATTTTACTTGCGGTTAGGCCTCCATCCCGTCCGATCCGGGGATTTCCTCTAGCGTCGACGTACGAGGAAGCGTCGGTCGCTAGGACTACTTTTTTTCAGCGCACAGGAGTTTGATTAGCGCTCCTAGCTGTTGCTAGCTACCCAAATTAGCGTTCCGTGCTGTGAGACGAGGCGTTTAGTCCATAATCCAATTTTCTGGTATTATTTTTTTAAACATAAGCGTCTATACAAGAGCTTGCCATAGTACATGCCCTAATAATCATATGATCACTAACCACACGTCCACGCGGGCCATGCACGCAGACAACACACATCGATCACCCGAAGACGCCGCCCACCACACCTGAAGCCCCCATGCAGCAGCACCTATAGCAGCAGCCGCCGCCACCCACCAGCAGCAGCAGAGGGATGGGGAGGACAGAGGCAGGGAGCTAGGGGCGTACCTGACGCGCGGCGATTGGGGAAGGGCCCGGCGGCGCGGTCGTCGGCGGGAAGCAGAGACGCGGGCGGCGGTCGTCGGGGAGCGCGCGACGGTGGCGGACGGAGGCGGAGGCGTTAACGACGACGGAGGGCGCGGGCAGCCTGGCGGCATCATCGATGAAAGAAGAAGAGAAGAGAAGCAGAGAAGAAGAAGAGAAGTTATATAAAGGGGAGGGAGTATATGTCCCGGTGGGTGGCTCCAACCGGGACTAAAAGGGCATACGTCCCGGTTGGAGCCACCAACCGGGACGTATACTGCAATTTTCAGCAGCTGAAGGGGCGCGCGCGCAGGGGGGGTCTTTAGTCCCGGTTGGTGGCTCCAACCGGGACGTATTCCTCTGTTTTCAAATTTTTTCAGTTATTTTCTATCTGTTCCCGTCTTATTTTTTATTTTGGGGTTTAAATTTGTAATGTTTTTTAAATGATATTTACTTTGGAATTTAGAAAAACTTTAAACATAAAAAGTGTTTGAATTTGAATAACTAATTAGAAACCATTTTCTGTTTTGAAAATTAATTAATGTAACCATTTAAACTATGAACCATTTAAAATTAATAATGAAATAACTTATATTTTATAAATATTAATTTGGAATTTAGAAAAACTTTAAACATAAAAAGTGTATGGATTTGAATAAATAATCCAAAACCATTTTCTATCTTTAAAAAATAATTAATGTAACCATTTAAATTTAATAATGAATTAACTTATATTTTTTAAATATTAATTTGGAATTTAGAAAAACTTTAAACATAAAAAGTGTATGGATTTGAATAAATAATCCAAAACCATTTTCTATTTTTAAAAAATAATTAATGTAACCATTTAAAATTAAAAATGAATTAACTTATATTTTTTAAATATTAATTTGGAATTTAGAAAAACTTTAAACATAAAAAGTGTTTGGATTTGAATAAATAATCCAAAACCATTTTCTATTTTTAAAAAATAATTAATGTAACCATTTAAAATATGAACCATTTACAATTAAAAATGAATTAACTTATAAGTAATTCAAAACCATTTTCTGTTTTTAATGGGCGGAAAAAAGAGGACGGAAAATAATGGGCGGAAAGAAAATTTGATTAGGATAGAACTGGAATTAAAGTACATAACACAACTAACACAAAGTTACATAGAAGAACTGAAAATTAAGATACATGGCCAGATTAAGCCACAATCGGCCGAACTTATTTTGCAATGTTGGAATAATTCAGTCATGCTCCTGCCTACACCTGTAATACTCACCACTGTAGTCGTCGTACTCGCCCCGGCCGTCGTCGCTATCATCGTCGGGGTCGCTGTAGTTGAACCTTGAAGGTTGAGTACGAGTGGGCTGGACTTGAGGGTAGCGCAGGCGGGGGATAGAGTCGGCGGCCGTGTCGTGGGCCATGACGCTCTGGAGAGTCCGGCCGCGCCACCACAGCCGACGGCCGGCCTCGTTGAAGTTCGGAGGAGGTGGGCCCTCCTGCTCGTGCCTGGCGAGTGCCCTCTCACGCCGATCCACGAAGAAGGCTTCCCAAGTCGGGAAATAGTCGGGATGCCATCTGGGATTCCTCCGCTGCTCCGGCGTGAGCTTCAAGTAGTAGTGGTTCGTGATGGCCATCCGACGCGCCACACCTAGAGGGACAGGAGGAACCGGCACGCCTCCGGCGCTCAGCATCTAGCCGACGGGGACACAGTAGCCCGGCGGGTAGGGGTAGTTCGAGGCGCAAAGCGCCTCCACCTCCCTGGGAGTTAGTGCTACGGTGGAAGCCATGGGAAAGAGTGATGAGGTTGCAGATATGAGTCTAGAGATGTGCAATGACAATGGAGGCCAACCCTACATATATATATAGTGAAGAACTGGCGGGAAAAATGGCGGGAAGAAAAATGGCGGGAAAAATGGCGTGTCGACATTATGTCGTGCGGAGTGTACCTTGTCCCGGATGCTGTCACCAACCGGGACTAAAGATGAAAAATGGTGCGTTCACACACATGCATAATAATAGGGGCGAGCATCGTTAGAACTTGCATTGGATATCTGAAGAAACCACATATTGCGAGTCTAAAAATGATTTTTTCAAAAAATCACGGGTGATAGATCATGTACCTGTAGTACAAATCGGACCCACTTCCTACCGATTCGGTAGACATTTGTCCTTTTTACCCGGAATGGACGAAAAGGTTTGAGATGTACCGGTTGGGAGATAGTCCATGTAAGGTGGTCTAGTATTTTAGGAAAATGGGACGGTAGCATTCTGAAACGGCATTTTGGTGGTTACTTCACAAAACGACCCGTTTTTTGCGCTCGAAAAATGGAAAAGGGCTTTTCCGTGCGACAAAAGGAAAACTTCCTCCTGCAAGATTGTTCTCCATACCAATGACCACACACATGCATAATATGGGCACAACATCACAAACTATGCCGTGATTCAGCACATAACATCGGTCATTTGGACCGAAAGCCATGAAACCTCGAACATGATAGGTCATTTTGTGAAGGTTTTTTCGAAACATGATCAATATACCAAGTCTGGTATTTTTCTTTCAACTATGTAACAAAATATGACACCACGCGAAGGATTTTCATTGTTCGGATTTTTTTTGAATTTATTATGCCCGTTTTGAATTATCTGAATTTCTAACTATGGTCGAACCGGTGTGCATGAAGATAGGGGACAAGCATCGTTAGAACTTGCATTGGATCTCTGAAGAAACCACATATTGCAAGTCTAAAAATGATTTTTTCAAAAAATCACGGGCGATAGATCATGTGCCTGTAGTACAAACCGGACCCACTTCCTGCCGATTCGGCAGACATTTGTCCTTTTTACCCGGGATGGACGAAAAGGTTTGAGATGTACCGGTTGGGAGATAGTCCATGTAAGGTGGTCTAGTATTTTAGGAGAATGGGACGCTAGCATTCTGAAACGGCATTTTGGTGGTTACTTCACAAAACGACCTGTTTTTTGCGCTCGGAAAATGGAAAAGGGCTTTTCCGTGCGACAAAAAGGAAAACTTCCTCCTGCAACATTGTTCTCCATACCAATGTACACACACATGCATAATATGGGCACAACATCACAAACTATGCCGTGATTCAGCACATAACATCGGTCATTTGGACCGAAAGCCATGAAACCTCGAACATGATAGGTCATTTTGTGAAGGTTTTTTCGAAACATGATCAATATACCAAGTCTGGTATTTTTATTTCAACTATGTAACAAAATATGACACCACGCGAAGGATTTTCATTGTTCAGATTTTTTTTGAATTTATTATGCCCGTTTTGAATTATCTGAATTTCTAACTATGGTCGAACCGGTGTGCATGAAGATAGGGGACGAGCATCGTTAGAACTTGCATTGGATCTCTGAAGAAACCACATATTACGAGTCTAAAAATGATTTTTTCAAAAAATCACGGGCGATAGATCATGTACCTGTAGTACAAAATGGACCCACCTCCTGCCGATTCAGCAGACATTTGTCCTTTTCACCCGGGATGGACGATTTCGGCAGGCTGGGCCAGGCAGCACTAATGATAGGGGTGAGTGTCGACATTATGTCGTGCGGCGTGTACCTTGTCCCGGATGGTGTCACCAACCAGGACTAAAGATCAACCTGTAGTCCCGGTTGGAGACACCAACCGGGACAAAACACGAGTCAGCACTAATGATAGGGGTGAGTGTCGACATTATTTCGTAAGTGTCGACACTATGCCGAGCGGCTTGTACTATAAATAGGCATCCTTGCGAGTCCAATCCTCCAGCCAGTTTTCGAGAGCAGGGACACCACTGCGGCCAGTTTCAGGGAGATGCCGACGGAGCCCAGTCCTCCGGCATCTCCGAGAAACTGGTCATAGAGGCACTCCCTAATATGTGAAATTAGTTAGCTCCGAGGCGTATTGATCTAGTTAGAGAAGTTACAAGCTGGAAGATGGTTTTCGAGAGCAGGGACACCACTACGGCCAGTTTTAGGGAGATGCCGACGGAGCCCAGTCCTCCGGCATCTCCGAGAAACTGGTCATAGAGGCACTCCCTAATATGTGAAATTAGTTAGCTCCGAGGCGTATTGATCTAGTTAGACAAGTTACAAGCTGCAAGATGGTTTTTGAGAGCAGGGACACCACTGCGGCCAGTTTCAAGGAGATGCCGACGGAGCCCAGTCCTCCGGCATCTCCAAGAAACTGGTCATAGAGGCACTCCCGGTCCAGCCCCAAAACGGGACTAACACTCAAGACATTTATTAATATTAAAAACTGAGACTACATAACCGGGACTAAAGGACACAAACCGCGAAAGATATCCTTCGGTGAAGCCACAAACCGCAAAAGACATGAACTAGAGTTACATAATATGAGCATGAACTTCTTGGCATATGTCCTTCCTTATGATCGCTTCAGACGTAACCATGGAGCATCTTCTTTACTTAACGGAATGCTTGGGTCAGTTTTCACTGTGAAGGGCGGAATTTCATCAAACTTATTATAATCTTCTGACATGTCTGTCTTGTCCTCGATTCCCACGATGTTTCTTTTCCCTGAAAGAACTATGTGACGCTTTGGCTCATCATATGATGTATTCGTTTGCATATTTTTTCTTTTTTTCGGTCTGGAGGACATGTCCTTTACATAGAAAACCTGAGACACATCATTGGCTAGGACGAATGGTTCATCTCTATAACCAAGATTGTTGAGATCCATTGTTGTCATTCCGTACAACTGGTCTATCTTTACCCCTTCCCCATTCAGGTTGACCCATTTGCAGCGAAACAAAGGGACCTTAAAAGAGACTCCATAGTCTAGTTCCCATATCTCCTCTATGTAACCATAATATGTGTCCTTTTGTCCATTCTCATCTATTGCATCAAAGCGGACACCACTATTTTGGTTGGTGCTCTTTTTATCTTGGGCAATCGTGTAGAATGTATTCCCATTTATTTCGTACCCTTGGAAATTCAATATAGTAGAAGATGGTGACGCGGCCAACAAGTATAGCTGATCTCCAATAGTGGTGTCATTCAAGAGATGTGTCCGCATCCAACCACCGAAAGACTTCATTTGTTCATCTGTAATCCATGATTCAGGCTTCCCCGGGTTTTTGGAGCGTACAATATTCTTGTGTTCCTCGATATACGGAGCTGCCAAAGTGGAATTATGTAGAACTGTGTAGTGTGCTTTAGTGAAAGAATCCCCGTCCCTACATATCATTGCTTTCTTTCCCAGCGTGCCTTTTCCACTTAGTCTTCCCTCATGCCGCGAGTCAGAAACACCAATCGGCTTAAGGTCAGGAATAAAGTCAACACAAAACTCAATGACCTCCTCTGTTCCATATCCCTTGGAGATGCTTCCTTCTGGTCTAGCACGGTTATGAACATATTTCTTTAAGACTCCCATGAACCTCTCAAAGGGGAACATATTGTGCAGAAATACCGGACCGAGAATGGCAATATATTCCACTAGATGAACCAGGAGATGCGTCATAATATTGAAGAAGGATGGTGGGAACACCAATTCAAAACTAACAAGACATTGTACCACATCCTTCTGTAACCTTGGCAGAATATCTGGATTGATTACCTTCTGAGATATTGCATTGAGGAATGAACACAGCTTCACAATGGGTACTCGAACATTTTCCGGTAGAAGCCCCCTCAATGCAATCGGAAGCAACTGCGTCATAATCACGTGACAGTCATGAGACTTCAGGTTTTGGAACTTTTTCTCTGCCATATATTAGATGAGAAGCCCGACGGCACCTTGATACTGTAAAGGACTTCAAAAAAGATTTCCTTCTCTGCTTTGGTAAGAGCATAGCTGGCACGACTTAAGTGACGCCCTTTATCCGTCTTGTTCTGTGTATGCATGTTCTTTGGGTCTTTCATAATTTGTTGGTCCTCCCGTGCTTCAGGTGTATCTTTTGTCTTCCCATACACGCCTAGGAATCCTAGCAGGTTCACGCAGAGATTCTTCGTCACGTGCATCACGTCGATTGAAGAGCGGACACGCAGGACTTTCCAATATGGCAGTTCCCAAAATATAGATTTCTTCTTCCACATGGGTGCGTGTCCTGTAGCGACATCGTTCGGAACTGATTGACCGCCGGGACCCTTTCCAAAGATTACTTCTATGTCCTTGACCATACCAAATACATCATCATCAGCAGGGAGTTCAGGCTTCTTCCGGTGATCTGCCTCACCTTTGAAATGCTTGCCTTTCTTTCTTACGGGATGATTGGTCGGAAGAAATCGTCGATTCGCCAGGTACACAACCTTCTTTCATTTATGCAAATATGTACCTTCTGTATTATCTAAACAGTGGGTGCATGCCTTATATCCCTTGTTTGTCTGTCCTGAAAGGTTACTAAGAGCAGGCCAATCATTGATGGTTACGAATAACAGCCCTCGTAGATCAAATGGCTCCTGTTTGTTCTCATCCCACGCACGTACACCTGGTTTGCCCCACAACTGTAAGAGTTCTTCAACTAATGGCCTAAGGTACACATCAATGTCGTTGCCCGGTTGCTTCGGGCCTTGGATGAGCACTGGCATCATAATGAACTTATGCTTCATGCACAACCAAGGAGGCAGGTTGTAGATACATAGAGTCACGGGCCAGGTGCTGTGACTGCAACTCTGCTCCCCAAAAGGATTCATGCCATCCGTACTTAGACCAAACCATAAGTTCCTTGCGTCACCTGCGAAGTCTGGGAAGTCTCTCTCGATTTTTCTCCACTATGACCCATCAGCAGGGTGTCTCAACTTCCCGTCTTTCTTACGGTCTTCTTTGTGCCATCGCAACAACCTGGCATGCTCTTTGTTTCTGAACATGCGTTTCAACCTTGGTATTATAGGAGCATACCACATAACCTTAGCAGGAACCCTCTTCTGGAGGGGCTCTCCCTCAACATCACCAGGGTCATCTCGTCTGATCTTATACCGCAACGCATTGCATACCGGGCATTTATCTATATTCTCATACTCCTTACCGCGGTAGAGGATGCAGTCATTAATGCATGCATGTATCTTTTGCACATCTAATCCCAGAGGACAGAGAGTATTCTTTGCTTCGTAGGTACTCTCGGGAAGTTCGTTATGTTTTGGAAACTTCGGCTTCATTATTTTCAGCATCTTTTCAAATGAGGAGTCAGTTAGACCACACTCTGCCTTCCATCGCAACAATTCCAGTGTGGTACCGAGCTTTGTGCTGCCATCTTCACAATTTGGGTACAACAATTTCTTGTGATCTTCTAACATGCCCTCTAACTTCAACTTCTCATTTTCTGTTTCACAGTCTCACTTTGCATCAGAAATGACCCTACCAAGTTCATCATCCGGCTCATCTGATGCCCGTTCTTCACCTCTTTCCTCTCCATTGTCTTCCATTGCAGTATCACTGTATTCAGGAAACATATGATGGTAGTTGTTATCATCATCTTCTTCTTTACCATCTTCCATCATAACCCCTCTTTCCCCGTGCTTGGTCCAGCAATTATAGTTGGGCATGAAACCTTTCATAATCAGGTGGCCGCGAATGATTTTCGACGAAGAGTACTCCTTGTTGTTCCGACATTGAACACATGGACAACGTATAAATCCATTCTCTTTGTTTGCCGTAGCCACATCGATAAATTTATCCACGCCTTTGATATACCCGGCTACGCGCCGGTCACCGTACATCCATTCCCGACCATTCATCTGCATCATATAAGTAACTTTATCAAAAAACAGGACATCATAAATAGTGAAATAACCAATTCACACGGACACATGAATTGTATCAATGACCTAGAAAAGATAAGATTGCTAACCTCGATCGAGGGAAATAAAGAGGAGAAAGCTCAAGTGCGTCTCGGACACCTTCTATATTTTTGTTCTATGAGAAATTCAACGGGATTTTTCAGTCAAACATTTCATCAAACACCTTCAATGCATGCATAGAAGAGAAAAAACTAGCACACCCCTCACACCTTCCACCATTCAAAAAAACAGAGTGGAGGCAGAGGGGGCTAGGGCGTTGCATTTATAGTGGGCAGGAGAATACGTCCCGGTTGGAGCCACCAACCGGGACTAAAGGTGCGTGCCACGCCATGTGGCTGTGGCCAAACCTTTAGTCCCGGTTGGTGGCTCCAACCGGGACGTATGCCCCCTTACAAACCGGGACGCATGCCCCCTGGCCCCGTGCCTGCTCCAACTGGGACGCGTGCCAGCATTAGTCCCGGTTGGTGGCGCAACCGGGACAAATGCTCTGAGGGCTCGCGAACGGATAGCCCTTTTTGCACTAGTGTACTTGGCCAAGATAGCTACTAACAACGGAGAGCATGAAAGATCACAAAGAACACAGACATGATAATCTCAATAAAGATACATAGATATCATAAAGACAAAACCATTAATCAAACCAACATAATAATCTCAATATCCATCGGATCCCCGCAAACACAACATGCATGATTACAAATAGATTAGATATTGATCATGAATGGAGCTCACAACAAAGGGGGAGATACAACCATCTAGCTACTACATGGACCCATAGTCCAAGGTGGAACTACTCACGCATCATACCGGAGAGAAGGCCTCCAGGATGATCTCCCCTCCAGCAGGGTGCCGGTAAGAACTTCAGATCCCCCCGATCTAGGGATGATGGTGGCGGCGACTATAGATGGTTTCGTGGAGATTTGATTGGGTGCTTAGGGTTTCTGGATCGGGGGCTTCTTATAGGCTAAGGGGGAGGCCGAGGCGGTGTCTAGGGGCCCCACACCCTGCCTAGGCGCGGGGCAGGGCCACCCTTGTCTAGGGGGGTCTGGGCGCCCTGGATCGCCTCTCTGGCTCCCCTCTGGACTTCTTGTTCCCCACGTTAAGTAAATTGACTTTGACGTTTGTCCCGTTCAATTTCGAGAATATTTCTTTACTAGCTTTTCTGAAACCAAAAAAATTAGAAAACAGGCAACTGGCACTGTGGCAACTTGTTAATAGGTTAGTACCAGAAAATATGTAAAACTGACCTCTCAGTGTAGACAAAGCAAAGCAAAGTAGATACTAACAATCATGGAACATCAAAAATTATAGATACGTTTCCGACGTAGCATGATGTGGCCCAAGTCGTGTATTGCCCATATGTAGCACTTACTGACGCGTCCATCGGCCGCATACATGGCCACATCTTGGCCATACAGCACACACAGATCCCACATTTAGGGTTTTTCCTCCCCTTAAGTAGAGGCGTGGGGGGAATAACCGCCCTACCATTTTAGTTCCCCTCCTTCTTCTTCCTTGCGTCGTTCCAATCTTCATCTGCCTCATTGATCTTCTTCTTGCTCGCACTACTGGCTTGTGTTTTCCTTTGCCTTCCTTTTCCTTTGATCCCTCAACGGGTCCTTGGCAGTACAGGCCGCTTCCGATGGAGGAAGCGCCCAAAGCTCAAGAGCACATGGACGCCCGCAACGACGTTGAGGAGGTGGATTAGCATGAGACCACCGGAGAGTGCGGTGCCTGGGAAGGCTCGGAGGTCACCCTCAAGGAGATCGAATGGCTCCACTCCACCAGGCACATTCCTCTTGGCATCGGTTTTCACCTCCCCGTCGGTGAGATTTCTCCTAAGCGCGAGCCATATGAACGCATTATCTTTCTCCCTCATTTCGAGCGCGGTTTTGCTCTTCCCATTAGTGATTTATTTATGTCATTTATGTCGACTTTCTATCAGCAAACTCACCATTTCCCTGCCAAAGCTATTGGCTCTCTGTCCTGTTTCATCTCTGCCTGCGAGGGTTATATTGGTATTTGGCCCATAGTCCTTATCTGAGCCAAGTATTTTTTGAAGAGTTCGCAGCATAGAAAACAAAAAAATTCCAACGATGGGAACAACTATGTACCAAGATCTATCTACTAGATAAAAGCAACGGGTGGATATACATCCATAGAATACATACCCTCGAAGACCAAATAGCGTTATCGAGGTTGTACTCGTGGATGATACAGTCGAACGCTTGCTGATCTCAAGATCCTGATGAAGTCCATCTGGTCCAGCCGGTCCAACACCATCAAGTCTAGCACCGCAAAGCAGTGGTGCATCCGTGATTGCACACACGTCCGGGTACCCCGAGAACCTCCACGCCCTTGCTCCAGCGAAGCAGCGGAAGCAACAAATCCTTCCAGAAAAATCCATCGAGAACATGTATCTCGCTGATCCGAGACCATGGGTAAATTCTAAAGGGGGAGAGAGATCCTTCGCGAGGAGGTGTGAGAGATAAGTGAGAGGAGGGGGTCCTTTTATAGGGGAGGGGTAAGACCAAGGGAGCATGGCCGCCAGCCATGGAGGGTTCCCCCACCTCTCCCTCATTCATGTGGTGGAAGCTCCACTCGCATAAAAACGCCTCCACTCACAATTCCACTCACATGCATTAATTTTCCACCAAATTTAATGCAAGCTCTCATTTAATAAAACTCTTTTATTTATTTTATTCAGAATTTTGTTAATTACTCTAATTAACAAACATCTACATAAAACCCCTTATAACATTTCAATTTCACATGTAGAACCAGTTTCAGCAATTTCAACTAAAACGATTCTGGTGTCTAGTAAAATAAATTCATGTGCTTTATTTTTATTTCTCTGGCATATCATTTGCTCTGAATGGTGTCGGTATCCCTTAAGTGTGTAACCCTACGGTTCGCGAATAATGTAGACATGATCGAGACCTATAACATCCCAAAAATTCATGAATTGTAAAAGCATGCATTTCATTCATATCATCATAGCATATAGAGCTTGCATAAAAAAATTCGAACTTTGAAACCAAATAGAACCACATTTATGCCTTTATATTATTACATATGAGGCATTGTTTTATTTTTATTTTCAAAGGACCAAAGTGTTTTTTAGTGGACAGTTGTGTTTGACACACTTTTGAAAGCTAGGATCACAGTACAAAAATCTAGAAAAGGTTTGAATTCAAACATGTTTGAATTAGGGTTTTAAATTCATTCCTCAAAATCAAATTAGAAAAATAAAAGGATAAGAGAAAAAAATAAAACTGGCGCTGCCTTTTCAGCCCAACACCGCATCTGGACCAGCAAGCCCACCCGGGCCACCCTTCCTCTTTCCCCTCTCTCACCCACGCAAGCTTTACCCCGCACCCACCGACTACTGGGCCCAGTGCCACCTCACCGTTGTCCCCAAACCCCGCGTGCAGACGACACCCCTGCTCTGGCTACTTAAGCACCACCTTGCCGCGTTCATTTCCCCTCACCAAGCCTATACTTAGCACCCCCAGGCTGGCCGTATTCAAGCTTGCAGCGTCGCTGCCCGAGCACCTCCAGCGAGCGATTCAGGTGAGCTCCGTCCACCCCCTGCCCTCTGGTTCACCCTGCCATACGTTCCACCCTATTGTGCGTCTAACCGTGTTCCTAGTTCGCCCTATACTACCCCAGGTCGTCGGCCCCATCAATCACCGTGAGCACCCGAAGTTCCGTCCAACTCCGACGACCTCCCACGGCCGCAGCAGCACGCCCCTGTCCAAGCCAACTATGCATTGAGATTCCTCACATCTGTGCGAATCTGGTAAGCCTCGCCACTACCCCTAGCCCCCTCTGGATTCACCGGAGCGTCGCCGGTAGGAGCGCTGCCGCCAGTTCCATTTTCATGCATTCATCGTATCTGGACCGAAGATCTGACTTATATCTAACAGACCACGCGCGTGATCCACGCGAAGCGGTACGGGCCAATCGGACACAGCCACGTGTCTGAGTTTTCGATTTTAAAATTTGTTTTGAATCTATTAGATATGCAAACTTGTAAAATTCATATATTTTGATCTGATTGTCCAAAAATTACAAATAATATATCATTGGATTCATAAAATTAATCCCAACACCTCTGTGGCCTTGAATTAGTATTTCGCTTCTAGAAAAATAGGAATATTTGCAGAACCAATTATAGGCTTATTTTGACTATATAAAATGTTTTAAAATTGCTTTAGAGTGAAACTTGTTTATTTGAACCTCAGAAATATTACTTTGTGTTCAATACTGTTTGGTTTGACTTGTTTAGTATAGAAAACTCATTCCATTGCATTTGCATGCATTCATATATATTTTTGTTTGAATATTTGAATGTGAATTTGGTGTTATTATTTTATGTGTAGATTTTGGTGATAGTGGTGATTGTGATTGTGAGGACTGTTGCTACTCCCCCAACTATCAAGGCAAGTGATGCTCCATATATTTTGTCCTATTATTTTGACTGCATTAGTGATATTTTGAGTAGGACTTGATGGAGATTTTGCTAAGTATATACTATGCTATGCCTTGGGAAATCCTTGTAGTTGTAGTCAGAATTTTCCCTAAGTTAAGAAAATTGTTATGTTATCATGCTTAGCATAGCTAGTAGCAAACAAGGGTGAATTAAACATGCTATAAAATTTTGCTAAGTCTATGACTTGTGTTTTGATTAATACAACAACTAAGTGAATGTTGGGGAGGTGACCCCGATAGGGTCAAGACAGGGGAAAGAAGAAAGGAATATCCCTTGTCATGAGATGAGTTATTGTTTGTGTCGGTTGGGTCATATAAGAGTCGGCCGAGATAAGTAGGGCCATGGAAAGTGTAGAATGAGTAACACCTTATCCGGACGACATATGAGTTAAGTCGACCGAATGAGTCTGGCTAACATGAATGCAGGTGAAGGCCAAGCCGAGTTATACGAGACAAGGTCGAGTAACACGAAGCTTGTAGGATAAGGAGGTGCCTATAGTCAAACCCTAGTCACTGGCTAGGAGGAATCTAGACAGAGCCAAGCACAAAGGACAAGGAGCAGAGCAGCAGAAGGACAGAAGAAGGTCACGGAGGTGACAGTCAGGGAGCCCGAGGCGCGCATGTGAAGCCCGATAGAAGGGGGACACGGAAAGGAAGCCGCCGAGTTACCATATTGGGACAAGAATATTCCAAGGATATGCTCGCCACGTCAGCCCTAGAAGGAGCCAAGGCACCTCTTTATAAGGGGGGACGCTGGCTCCTGAGAGGGGGATCGATTCATTCTACACCGTAAGGCTCATGTAGTAGCTCTCTTCTTCCTGGATACAGCTCAAGGAGCATTTGTAGTCCATAAGAGGACAAATAAAGATCAATATGTTAGTCATTTGAGTGTAGAAATCACTACATCTTCCCTCCCCGGATCCCTCTAGTATCCATTGGCCCCATACTTTAGCCTACCCATGGCATCTGTCGTGCCACCACCACGACAGTTGGCGCCCACCGTGGGGCCAACAGCGGTGCTAGCTGGAGCCAAGATCTGGACGGCAAACTTCATCCACACCGGCGAGCACGTTGTCTCTGGCTTAGTCTAGAGATTTGATCTCTGGGACTTTGTCAACGATAACGCAGGTAGCTTCAGGAGGAAGTCACCTCCGCGCAACAGCGTCTTCATCAACTTGGGCACACACAAGGTCTACGTCAGCGTCGACACCTCCTGCGTTTATCCTCACTGGGTTATTGATGCAGGAGAGCCTCCCCTCAGTGCCGCTAACGGTCCGTGTGGAGCGCGCCCCGTAGGCAGCATCGAGGTGATGGTCGCAGCCGCGGTACAAGCGGCAGGAGCATGCGCCGGATCGAGCAAGGACCCGGCGGTAGGAGGACAGGTGACCACGAAGCAAGCAGCTCCACAACCCACCGAGGTAGATCCGTCGGTAGCCAAGTCAGCCGAGGTGCAGGAGAGAACCCCAAAGGCAGCAAGGGTAAGATGGCCACCTCTGTAAAGACCAGAGAATATTCTCCAGGCAACTATAGATAATCTAACCACGCCTATGGAGCCGATACTTGATCCGGCTAACGCTCAGGCGGAGATAGAAGAGACTAGGCAAAAAGTACTGGTAGAGGCAAAAAAGGTGTCGGCCTTGCGGGAGTCCTTGAATAGGACCCTGCGAGAATATGCTAAGGCAAACAAACTAGATGTTGCCCCCGAGCGGGTAGATGAATTAAGATTGAGAGGAAAAAACCTCATGAATGATATCAACAAAGAGCACGAGACTCATAAGGCTGATTAAGTTGATCTAGGCTTGACGAGGTATAGCACCCCAGCAAAGAACCTAAGGGCGGCAAATGCCGTTGCATTGGAGTTAGAAGTATTAACCGGCGAAGCCCCGCAGAAACAACAAGAAAGAGTGAATGAGCTGGTACGCATTGCGAACCAGCAGAATGAAGAAATGCTTAGGGCTGACCCGGCAAGACCGGGAGCCTCGCGTATAGTTCATTCGGCTGGAGCAGCGCCCGCACTATCAGCGGCAACAACATCGTCACCCGAAAACAACGCGCGAAAAGATAGAGCAGTAACTTCAGGAAAAAGAAATAAGCAAATTCTTCTGTATGATCCGGCAGTAGCCGGAAAGGTCAATGAAAACAGAGGCAATGGAAGCCGAGGTAACAGTGGCGATAGAAACCCCAACCGTGCCAACAAAGGCAATCGAAGCTGAGGTAATGGAGAGCTCGGAAGAGGAAATCATGAGAACAATAGCCCGGCAGAGGGAAGGAGAGACCCACCGCCCGAACCTCAGCCGAGGTATGAGCCTCGGCAAGAGCGAGAAATGAGACCAGCTCACCATAATCAGGCAAACGAGAGGTACAATGATGGTTCCTCAGATATGGAGTATGCAGGACATGGTGGGAATAACCATTATGGAATACAGGAGAGAATCATTTACAGAAACTTTCCATCAAATGATGCAAGGTTAAAACTCGACAAGTTATATCAGTCCGACTTATTGGAGGAACAGGGTCTGCCTGGTCCGGCGTGTTTTGGACCTTGGATCATGGGCGAACAACCGGTGCCAAACTTTCAACTGGCAAGGGGCACGAAAACATACAATGGGAGCACAAAACCACTGGATTGGTTGATTTACTATGCCACTGCAGTGAAAATAGCTAGTGGAAACTTAAGATGGGCGGTGAGATACGTCCCAAAGATGCTGGAAGGACCATCCAGAGTGTGGCTGAACAATCTGCCAGTAGGCAGTATCAACTGTTGGCTAGATTTTGAAGATATGTTTGTCAGCAACTTCACCAGTACTTATAAAAGGCCAAACAGGCCACATCAGCTCTCTATGTGCAAGCAGAGGCCGAATGAAACAGATAGAGAATTCTTGACTCGGTGGTGTAACCTTAGAAACTCCTGCGAAGGAGTCATAGAGTCTCAAGCGATAGCTTGGTTTGCTCAAGGCTGCCGATATGGAAGTGTGTTATGGAAAATGCTGCAAAGAGATATGCCGACTACATTGGCAGAGACTATCAGGATAGCAGATACGTATGCTTTAGGGGATCCGACGCAACCAGAATTAATGTAGGCAGAGCATCGGGAGCACCAGGATCAATATACAAGAGATGCAGCCAGGTCATCAAGGTGCAATGAATTTAGAGGTAGAAGAAGGGAGGAGAGACTGGATTACAGATGTGCTTCGAATCATGTGGCAGCAGTAGTACAAGATCAGCCGAGTCACGGAAATAGTCAGCGACAGAAAAATGGTCCTCAGAAGTGGACACCGAGGAATGAAGGGAAGAAACAATGGACACCAGAACAGAATAAGCAGTGGTAGGAAAGCCGAAATACACGTTTGAGTCCATGTTGGATCAACCGTGTAAGTTTCACACTCCAAACCCGGCCAAGCCGGCTAATCATACAACTCGTCAATGTGCTTGGATGAAAAATGCAATGGGGAACCCGGCGGGCATGCAAGCGCCCACTCATCAAGCACATCAGCAGTAGCAGCCACAGCTAACTGCAGCAAATGCGCAGCAGTTAATGTTACCACCACCTCCGCCTAGGTATGAAAACACGGACCGGAGAGATGCAGTGCATCAAGTGATAAATCAAGGTCACGATGGAAGGACAAGCCTCGGAAACGACGGGCGTAATGATTACAGGGAGCATCATCAATCATATTGTGTGTTCACAACAGAACAGCAAGATAGGCAAAGTGTACAACGCCGGCACATGGAAGTAAATGCTGTTATGCCGGCGGTACCAAGATATGTGCCTTGGTCCGATCAGGAAATAACCTTGAGCATAAAGGATCACCCGAAGATAATGTCGAATCCAGGGTCGTACACACTCGTACTAGATCCGACATTTGTCGGGCCCAGCATCAATGTAAAATTCTCAAAAGTACTCATTGACAATGGCAATAGTACCAACATCATGTACAAAGATACAATGCACAAAATCGGAATAGCACGGAATATGCTGCAATCCACGAGAACCACATTCCATGGAATAGTCCCGGGACTTTCGTGTGAACCCATTGGGAAAGTCCAAGTAGATGTATTATTCGGCACAAGGGAAAATTGCAGAGCAGAAAATTTGGAATTTGAAGTGGTGGACCTAGAGAGCTACTATCATGCTTTACTCGGACGGCCAGCATTGGAAAAATTCATGAGTAGCTGCCACATTACTTATTTGAAAATGAATTTACCTGTACCACAAGGGGTGATAACATTAGCCTGAGAATATAGAAAGTCGATGGAGTGTGCTTTGGCCGGATCAAACCTGGCCGAGTCATTGGTGATTGCAAGAGAAAAAAGAAGGATTCGGGAGGTAGCGGCTCTCGCTCAGTCTGCGCAGCTGAATATGCCGGCATTAGCCAACCCCCATGGAAGTGTTTCTTTCTAGCCGACTAAAGACACAAAAAAGATCCAGATAGATGAGCAGTTCCCACAGCGCACCATCACGATTGCTGCCGGCCTAGATGCCAAATATGAAGGCGAGCTCACCAACTTCCTCTGTGAGAATTGGGATATCTTTGCATGGTCAATTCAAGACCTGCAAGGTGTGCCGAGGGAGTTGGCTGAGCACTCTTTGCATGTAAGGCCAGGAGCAAGGCCGGTGAAGCAACCTCTCCGTCGCTTCGCCGAAGACAGTAGAAAAATAATAGGGGATGAGATAGCTCGGCTCCTTGCGGTCGGGTTCATCATGGAAGTGCTTCATCCGGATTGGTTATCAAACCCAGTGTTAGTGGAAAATAAAAAGGATGACCCAAATATAGCCGTCGTATGGCGAATGTGCATCGATTACACGAACCTAAACAAGGCGTGTCCCAAAGATCCTTTTCCTTTACCTAGGATAGACCAAGTCATTGATTCGACCGCTGGTTGTGAGTTCTTGTCATTTGTAGACGCGTATTCTAGTTTCCACCAGATACCGTTAAATCCGGCCGATCAAATAAAGACTGCGTTTATTACCCCGTACGGGGCTTATTGCTATCGCACCATGCCATTCGGACTGCGTAATGCAGGAGCAACATACCAAAGATGCATGCAAAAGTGTCTACATGACCAGATAGGAAAAAATGTACAAGTATATGTAGATGATGTGGTTATAAATACCAAAGAGAGCAAAACTCTCCTTGATGACATTCGGCAAACATTCTCAAACTTGAGAAGATTCGGAATGAAGCTTAACCCGGAAAAATGTACCTTTGGTGTGCCGGCTGGAAAATTACTCGGTTTCCTCGTGTCCAGCCGAGGTATAGAGGCAAATCCAACTAAAATCCGAGCAGTTGAAAAATGGAACTACCGAGGTGTCTGAATGATGTACAAAAATTCACGGGCTGCCTGGCCTCACTGAGTCGATTCGTATGTCGGCTAGGGGAAAAGGCATTACCTCTATATCAACTGATGAAAAAGTCTGATAAATTCATCTGGACACCACAGGCAGATAATGCGTTTCATGAGTTAAAAAAGATGTTGGTCACAGCACCAATCTTGGCCTCTCCACTGTCAAAAGAACCTATGTTACTTTATGTAGCTGCCACTAACAGAGTGGTAAGTGCGGTAGTTGTTGTGGAACGGAATGAGGGAGATAGGTCGATACAAAGGCCGGTATATTACCTGAGCGAGGTATTATCGGCCTCAAAACAAAACTACCCGCACTACCAGAAGATGGCTTATGGAGTATACATGTCGGCAAAAAAACTCAAACATTACTTCGAAGAGCATCCGATAAAAGTGATTTGTGAAGCGCCCATAGCCGAGATATTGAGCAACAAAGATGCAAGTGGCCGAATAGCAAAATAGGAAATCGAGTTATCACCTTATGCTCCGCAATTCGATAGGCGAGATGCAATCAAATCTCAGGCAGTGGACGACTTCTATGTGGATTGGGCCGAGGTACAATATGAACCACCATTACCAGATCTGAATTATTGGATAATGCATTTTGACGGATCCAAGATGAGAAATGGTTTGGGGGCAGGGATAGTATTAACTTTGCAGAAAAAATATCAGCTGAAGTATGTGCTGCAGATACATTTCGCCGCGTCAAACAACGTAGCCGAATATGAAGCACTCATCCATGGGTTGAAAGTTGCAAAAGAGATTGGTATACGCCGGATCCTATGATACGGGGATTCAGATCTAGTAGTATAGCAAGTATCAGGCAATTGGGACGCATTAGATGCGAATATGTCCCTATATAGATTTCATGTGCAAAAAATCAGTGGATACTTTGATGGATGCGAGTTTCATCATGTACCTCGGGCGGAAAATGACGCTGCAGACACACTATCAAAACTCGAATCAACTAGGTAGTCAATTCCCCCAGGTATTGCCCTAGAGCACCTGAGAAAACCATCGATTACACCATCACCAGAGTCCGAGTCAATTCGTATCTCGGCAAAATTGAAAGAAGGAAGTGTGCCAATGGAGATCGACAAAGAATGCAACCTGGACTTTCTGAAAGTGAACCCGGCCATCGCACAAGTGAATACAGAAAAATACGAAGCTGTTATGTCGGCACAAAATATGGAAATAGAGAGTGAGATTATCCCAGAGAAAATCACGCCGATATGGGCGCAACCCATATTCTCCTTCCTTAAGGACACAATGCTGCCGAGTAATGAGGTACTGGCTAGACAAACAATAAGAAGAGCGAAATCTTATACAATCATAAACAATGAACTGTATAAGAGAAGCGTCACAAGCGTGCTGCAAAGATGTGTTGACTCGGCAGAAGGCCAGGAAATACTCCTGGATATACATCAGGGAGAATGCGGGCATCACGCCTTGTCTAGAGCTTTAGTGGCCAAAGCATTTAGGCATGGATTTTATTGGCCGACGGCGTTGAAGGAGGCAAAAGAATTGTTAGAAAAATGTAACGGTTGCCAGAGATACGCCAGCAAGATACATATTCCCTCGTCCGAATTAAAGACAATACCAATTACTTGGCCATTTTCTGTATGGTGCTTGGATATGGTAGGTCCGTTCAAGCCAGCCCGGGGCGGAATGAATCACATTCTAGTCATGGTGGATAAATTCACAAAGTGGATCGAGGTAAAACCAATACGAAAATGTGATGGACCAACAACAATAAAATTCCTCAAAGATATTATCTTGAGATATGGTTATCCACACAGTGTTATTACAGACAATGGCACAAATTTTGCTGAAAGAGCCTTTGCTAGATTCTGCCAAGAGAAACACATAAGACTAGATGTTGCCTCGGTGGCTCACCCAACATCAAACGGGTAGGTAGAAAGATCAAATGGGCTGGTATGGTCCGGAATAAAACCCCGGCTTGTCGAGCCTCTACAAAGGTCGGAAGGATGCTGGATCGAGGAACTTCCAGCAGTACTGTGGAGCCTCAGAACTACCCCAAACAGTTCAACAAGGTATACCCATTTTTTCTCGTATATGGGGCAGAAGCTGTGCTTCCAGCCGACATAACACATGATTCGCCAAGAGTGACCCAGTGTAAGGTTCCCAACCTTTAATAAGGTAGAGATCCCTGTGTTTACAATGCTAGTCCCTGGATCAATAGCTAGCATCCACAGTTAAGATGTAATATCAAGAAACAAAGGTTATAATACAACTTTATAACCAGGAATAACATAATTTATTACATCTTACATAGCTTATTTGGCTTTCACATTACATTGCAGCAGAATATCTATAATCATGGGGTCCTTCATCTTCAAAGTGCCACGGGCAGACATGTTGGTTGTAGACTTTGTAATCCTAATCAACACACTTCACTAAATCAACCAAACCTGCAACATCACAAGTTACAGCCACAAGGGTCAATACATTTGAATTGTATTGGCAAGTGATACTATGCTAGTGTAGTGGAGTCTATCATCTATATGCATTTGGCTAAGTGGAGCTTAGGCTTGCATTACTCAAAATAGATTTTCCTTATCATTTGAAAACACTAAGTTTTTGCTTGTCAAAAATCACCCAAGGCATCTACCAATCAAAGATTGAATATGCTTTAACCCTTGTTCAACCACAAGTTTTTAACTTAGAAATTTGGATGATGAGTTTCTTGATAGCTTCCATGTCTTGATGCTCAAATTGTCCTTTACCAGGGACATGGCTAAGTACTTACATTTTACACTCTGCAGAGGTGGTGCACTTTCCCCACAAGACTTGGTTTCACCAAGACAAGATCTTTTAGAAGCCTTCCCTTAGACCAGAATGGACGCGTTCCAACCTATCATCCCCTACCACCAACTGTCCATTTGGCTAAGTTATTGCAACCTATATGATCCAGGCAGAGCCCATAATGCCAAGTGGCTGCACTTGAAGCTTCTCAACATTTGACATCTCAAATCTCTTTGTTCCTGGGTGGCTTTCCACAAGTGAGATACACCAGGTATAACCCCTGGGTAACCAATCAGCACAAACCATTCCTTCCATTCCACCCAGGTGATTCATTCTCTTAGTTGTTTTATTAAACAAAACACAAGTCCTCAGACTTAGAAATTTTTCCATAGTGTGAATATATATTCCACCCTTGTTTTCTATTAGCTAAGCTAAGCTTGATAGTAGTAGGAATCTTAACCTAGGAAAATTTCTACTAAGGTTTCATCTACTAGGATTTCCCATAGCATGGTTTATACTTAGCAAAAATTCCATATAAGTTTTACTTAGAAAAAAACACTAATGCATAGTGAAAGTAATGGGACAAAAGTATGAAGCATCACTTGCCTTTTTGGTAGAGTATAGGTTCACTTCTTGATCTTTTCAATGTTCACACACTTCAAGTCACTACATTCAACCAAGCAAACAATATTTCAAACTACCATTCAAGCACAACATCACATAAAATGATAAAGTCAAAGTAATGCATGCAAGCATGCCAAGCTTTGTTTTATTTTAAAGAGTGGTTCCTAATGGGTCATAAACATTTGAAAACACCTAATGGTCATTTTATAAAGTGGCAAAGTCATTTGCAAAAGATTTCACTTCATAAACCATTTTCAAAACAAGGTACCATTTTATGTGGTGTAGAAATGGTTTAACTAAGGCATTAATCTATAGGGTTCACAAAATATGTTTTCAAACCATAAAACTTTGTGTTTAGGGTGAGTTTGAAACAAAACATTTCCCAAAGGTTTTTCTTCCAAAACCATTTTTAATAAATAAACCATATTTTTATTTGACTAGAATTGGTTTTAAATCCAAGATTCATTCTTTTGTTTCTCCAAATACATTTTTGAATCCACAAAGTGTTTCCTATGGTCAGTAGGTTCAAAACACTCCATTTGCAAAAGATTTTATCCTCAAAATCATTTTGGAATAATTTTTATAACCTAAAAAAGCATACACAAGTTTCTGCAAAAACAAGCAATTTAACTGAAACTTTTTACTAAACAAATGGCATGGTTGTCTAGGGCTTGTTCCACTGATTCTATTGATATAAAGTTTGCAAAATTTGGATGTGTGGATCAAAAGTTGTGGATTTTACAAAGTGGAACATCTAATAGAAAGTTTCTGTTTTTAAAACTAAGTCTGAGCCACGTGTCGTGTTGCTATTAGCTGGTACCGGTTCGCACGGATCGTGTTGTGTGGTGCGTTGGATCTAAGTTTAATCGCGCGGCTCAGGTTCATCCTTACCTCTTCGCCTAGATCTAATCCTAGCCGGTCAAAATGGATCCTACGGCTACAGGGAGTTTGCCAGGAACTGGCGGCGCTCGACGGTGGCTGGCGGCGGCGCGACTCTGGAGGTGGCGTTGGCGATGTTTCAGGAAGAGAGGGAGGGAGTGAAGGCGCTTACAGTGATCGCAGTGATGCCCTGATGCTCAAGGTGCTCGTCGTTGGGCAGGGGGCGCACGGGAACGGCGGTGATTGCTCGTCGGAGACGTTGTCGGCGTCGGGCTCGCTCAGGTGGCGATGCTGTCGACGTTACAAGGCACAAAAAGGTGAGGCAGAGGGTTCGTTAGATGCGGGAGAGTGTGGCGAATACACGCGTGTGAGCTAGAGGGGTTAGGGCGGTCAGACTTTACCAGGGTGCTTCGCCGGAGAAGTGGCAGACTACGGCGGAGTTCAGTCGATGTTGCTGTCGAGGCTACGGTGCTCGCGCGGGTGTGGGGTTGGTGCTAGGATATGCAAGAGACGATGGGGATCACACCCGTGTGCTCTGGGGCCAGTGGGGAGGTTCGTGCTCGCCGGAATTTGCACGGTGGCTCGTCGGAGCAGAGGGGTTCGAGGTTGCGATTTGTGCAGCCTGGTGGCTCCGGTCGTGTGAGGGTTGAGGGGAAAGAAGGAGGGAGCGTGGGCGATTAAATGGGCGAGGTTACTGGGAGAATTTAATCGGCCATTTACCTGAATTGATGCGAGCAATTAGAGGCAGCAAACGGCGACGAGGGGGAAGGAACTGGTCGCGGGGTGAGGAAGACGATGACGCGGCAGTGGGGTAACGTCGTCAGTGAGAGAGAGAGAGAGGGAATAGGGTCCACCAGTCATTGGCTCTGCGGGTGGGTCTTTCGGTGGGAAAACAATTCGCTGAGGGATATGCCGGGTGGGCTCCTGCTGGGCTTAGTGGGCTGCTGGGTTGGGTCGACCAGATTCATTTTTTTTTGTTCTGAAAGTCTTTTTGTTTTTCTAATTGATTTTCTGTTTTGAAATTCAAACAACAAATCAAACACTCAAATGATTTCAAATCTTTGCCAAACTTTGCATTGATTTCAGTTCTGTTAATCAGCATAATTCAAAGTCCAAAACAAAATAAAATAATATTTTTATTCTTTTTAGGATCTATTTAATAATTAAATAAATAGACTTTAGCTAATAATTCAGATAGGTTTTGATTTATTAAAATCTCCATTTGAAATCTAAATATTAACAAAACCAAATCAGTAGGTTTTATTTGAAAATATAAAATACTTGGAAATCTTGTTTAAAATAAAATAATAAGTTTTAGTGTTTTATTAAAATGGAAAAGTCCTTACTTTATTAAAAATTGGTTTATTAATAAAATCTCATTATTTTATTTAAATAAACCTTTACTCTTTTAATCAAAACAAAATATTTTATTTTAAAAGCTTGGCCAAGGTTTAATTTTGGCTCTATAAAATAATCCTTATTTATAAATCTACCTTTTCATTTGAAAACTAAATCTTTTTACTAAAGGATCCAAAAATAGTAATTCCAAATATTTTTAACTTTATTGTTTATTTAACTTTTTAAATCCCATTAGGATTTTATTTGATCCAAATAGGTTTTGAAAGTTTCCAATTGGATTCAAAAGTTTCTTCTCACCCTGAAAATCGACAAAGTTTTATTTTATTCAGTTATTTTTCACATAACAAGATTTGGAAAATCTTGGGATGTGACAGGCTACCACCCTTAAAATAAATCTCGTCCCGAGATTTGGGGAGGCTAGGGTTACAAGTAGGCTCAAAGCATCTAGGGTACTACCACCCTTAAAAATTTCCAACTAGATTACATCTTGTCTTACTTGGGATCTTGGTGTAACTTTACTGGACAGAAGTTTGCATAGTGGCCTAGCTCTGTGCATTTGAAACATGTGATAAGGTTGAGGTCTTGAGGTGGCTTCTCTGGACAATATGATGCATAATGTCCTAGCTCTTTGCAGTGGTTGCACATCACTTGGCTAATATCCTTCCTCATCTTGGGTTTCACTAGCTTTTGTTTGTCTTCTTGGCTCTTCTTCTTTTCTGGGCATTCACTGGCATAGTGTCCCATATCTTTGCAATTGTAACATTGCAACTGGCTTTTGTCCTTCTTTTTCTTTTTGGGTCCCTCCAAAGCTAGGAGTTCTTCTAGTTCATGCTCTTCATATCTCACCTCAAAGGTGGGAAATCTTTCTCTCTTCTTGGGGCAGTTACTAGAGACATGACCTTCTTCTTCACAATTAGGGCATTGATCTTCATGCTCCTTGGATATATGATCCTTGTCTCCACAAATATTGCAAGCTTTGGTTCCTTCTAAAATAACATCTTTGTCATCCTTGTTGCCATTTGCTCTTTGGGGAAAGTTTTCTCCCATGTTGATCATCTGAGTAACCAATCCTTGCAACAATTGGGATTGAAGTTTCAAAATCCTTTGTATGGCTGGGTCTAGTCCATTGTTGTTGGTTAAAAGCTGAGTTTTCTCTTGGCTCAACTGGGTTTGGGTTACTATGAGTTCTCTCATGTTGTCCTCTTGGTTGTTGTTGTTGTCACCATCCTTGATGTTGGAGTTTCTTGGAGAAGTCATCTGTTTGGGTTGGATTGGGATTATAATAGGCAAAATATCTCTAAGGAAATAATTCTAATCACACACATCACAATTCACACAAGCAATGTGCAAGCAATCACAAACAAACATTCCACTCAAACAACAAAGTTTCAAGCACACTTTTAGGCAACCAAAAATATTTTTTTTACACCACATAAGTTGGTGGGTTTGACTTAAACTAAATATGGTGGTCCATCTATATGGTTCACTTGTGATCTTTCCATCCATCTTGGTTGATTCTTCTTGCTTGAGATCATGGTTTCCTTCGGAAAACTCTTGGTCACAAAACTTCAAAGGTGATGATGGCTCCTTCTAAGTTGTGTTTTCCTTAGTCTCCAAATTCTTGAGCAAGATTTCTTGTCTCACTTGTCCTTAGTGTTATCCAAGGTTGAAGTCCTTGGTGAATATGCTGAAGATGTTGAAGTCATTAGAGTTGAAGATGTTGAAGTCATTAGAGTTGAAGATGTTGAAGTCATTAGAGTTGAAGATGTTGAAGTCATTAGAGTTGAAGAAGTCCTTTGCACATGGTGAAGTCTTTGGCCATGGGGTAGGCTTTGTCCATCAAGTAGAAATAGAAGAGATGTAGAATCAAAACCAAAATGGTTGAGGAAAGAGTTTACAAGATTGTTTGTAAATAAGTTTTGGAACAAATACAACTCCTATTTTTAAGGGGTTTTGTCCAATCCTAGGTTTACAAATCCTACAGGCAACACAATGCTCTGATACCATCTGTAAGGTTCCCAACCTTTAATAAGGTAGAGATCCCTGTGTTTACAATGCTAGTCCCTGGATCAATAGCTAGCATCCACAGTTAAGATGTAATATCAAGAAACAAAGGTCATAATACAATTTATAACCAGGAATAACATAATTTATTACATCTTACATAGCTCATTTGGCTTTCACATTACATTGCAGCAGAATATCTATAAGCATGGGGTCCTTCATCTTCAAAGTGCCACAGGCAGACATGTTGGTTGTAGACTTTGTAATCCTAATCAACACACTTAACTAAATCAATCAAACCTGCAACATAACAAGTTACAGCCACAAGGGTCAATACATTTGAATTGTATTGGCAAGTGATACTATGCTAGTGTAGTGGAGTCTATCATCTATATGCATTTGGCTAAGTGGAGCTTAGGCTTGCATTGCTCAAAATAGATTTTCCTTATCATTTGAAATCACTAAGTTTTTGCTTGTCAAAAATCACCCAAGGCATCTACCAATCAAACATTGAATATCCTTTAACCCTTGTTCAACCACAAGTTTTTAACTTAGAAATTTGGATGATGAGATTCTTGATAGATTCCACGTCTTGATGCTCAAATTGTCCTTTACCAGGGACATGGCTAAGTACTTACATTTTACACTCTGCAGAGGTGGTGCACTTTCCCCACAAGACTTGGTTTCACCAAGACAAGATCTTTCAGAAGCCTTCCCTTAGACCAGAATGGACGCGTTCCAACCTATCATCCCCTACCACCAACTGTCCATTTGGCTAAGTTATTGCAACCTATATGATCCAGGCAGAGCCCATAATGCCAAGTGGCTGCACTTGAAGCTTCTCAACATTTGACATCTCAAATATCTTTGTTCCTGGGTGGCTTTCCACAAGTGAGATACACCTGGTATAACCCCTGGGTAACCACTCAGCACAAACCATTCCTTCCATTCCACCCAGGTGATTCATTCTCTTAGTTGTTTTATTAAACAAAACACAAGTCCTCAGACTTAGAAATTTTTCCATAGTGTGAATATATATTCCACCCTTGTTTTCTATTAGCTAAGCTAAGCTTGATAGTAGTAGGAATCTTAACTTAGGAAAATTTCTACTAAGGTTTCATCTACTAGGATTTCCCATAGCATGGTTTATACTTAGCAAAAATTCCATGCAAGTTTTACTTAGAAAAAAACACTAATGCATAGTGAAAGCAATGGGACAAAAGTATGAAGCATCACTTGCCTTTTTGGTCGAGTATAGGTTCACTTCTTGATCTTTGCAATGTTCACACACTTCAAGTCACTACAATTCAACCAAGCAAACAATATTTCAAACTACCATTCAAGCACAACATCACATAAAATGATAAGTCAAAGTAATGCATGCAAGCATGCCAAGCTTTGTTTTATTTGAAAGAGTGGTTCCTAATGGGTCATAAACATTTTGAAAACACCTAATGGTCATTTTATAAAGTGGCAAAGTCATTTGCAAAAGATTTCACTTCATAAACCATTTTCAAAACAAGGTATCATTTTATGTGGTGTAGAAATGTTTTTACTAAGGCATTAATCTATAGGGTTCACAAAATATGTTTTCAAACCATAAAACTTTGTGTTTAGGGTCAGAGATTTTGAAACAAAACATTTCCCAATGGTTTTCTTCCAAAACCATTTTTAATAAATAAACCATATTTTTATTTGGCTAGAATTGGTTTTAAATCCAAGATTCATTCTTTTGTTTATCCAAATACATTTTTGAATCCACGAAGTGTTTCCTATGGTCAGTAGGTTCAAAACACTCCATTTGCAAAAGATGTTATCCTCAAAATCATTTTGGAATAATTTTTATAACCTAAACAAGCATACACAAGTTTCTGCAAAAACAAGCAATTTAACTGAAACTTTTTACTAAACAAATGAAATGGTTGGCTAGGTCTTGTTCCACTGATTCTATTGATATAAAGTTTGCAAAATTTGGACGTGTGGATAAAAAGTTGTGGATTTTACAAAGTGGAACATCTAATAGAAAGTTTCTGTTTTTAAAATTAAGTCTGAGCCACGTGTCGTGTTGCTATTAGCTGGTACCGGTTCGCACGGATCGTGTTGTGTGGTGCGTTGGATCTAAGTTTAATCGCGCGGCTCAGGTTCATCCTTACCTCTTCGCCTAGATCTAATCCTAGCCGGTCAAAATGGATCCTACGGCTACAGGGAGTTTGCCAGGAACTGGCGGCGCTCGACGGTGGCTGGCGGCGGCGCGGCTCTGGAGGTGGCGTTGGCGACGTTTCAGGAAGAGAGGGAGGGAGTGAAGGCGCTTACAGTGATCGCAGTGATGCCCTGATGCTCAAGGTGCTCGTTGTTGGGCAGGGGGCGCACGGGAACGGCGGTGATTGCTCGTCGGAGACGTTGTCGGCGTCGGGCTCGCTCAGGTGGCGATGCTGTCGACGTTACAAGGCACAAAAAGGTGAGGCAGAGGGTTCGTTAGATGCGGGAGAGTGTGGCGAATACACGCGTGTGAGCTAGAGGGGTTAGGGCGGTCAGACTTTACCAGGGTGCTTCGCCGGAGAAGTGGCAGACTACGGCGGAGTTCAGTCGATGTTGCTGTCGAGGCTACGGTGCTCGCGCGGGTGTGGGGTTGGTGCTAGGATATGCAGGAGACGATGGGGATCACACCCGTGTGCTCTGGGGCCAGTGGGGAGGTTCGTGCTCGCCGGAATTTGCACGGTGGCTCGTCGGAGCAGAGGGGTTCGAGGTTGCGATTTGTGCAGCCTGGTGGCTCCGGTCGTGTGAGGGTTGAGGGGAAAGAAGGAGGGAGCGTGGGCGATTAAATGGGCGAGGTTACTGGGAGAATTTAATCGGCCATTTACTCGAATTGATGCGAGCAATTAGAGGCAGCAAACGGCGACGAGGGGGAAGGAACTGGTCGCGGGGTGAGGAAGACGATGACGCGGCAGTGGGGTAACGTCGTCAGTGAGAGAGAGAGAGAGAGAGAGAGAGAGAGAGAGGGAATAGGGTCCACCAGTCATTGGCTCTGCGGGTGGGTCTTTCGGTGGGAAAACAATTCGCTGAGGGATATGCCGGGTGGGCTCCTGCTGGGCTTAGTGGGCTGCTGGGTTG
This sequence comes from Avena sativa, assembly GCA_916181665.1. NCBI lineage: Eukaryota > Viridiplantae > Streptophyta > Magnoliopsida > Poales > Poaceae > Avena > Avena sativa. The sequence goes on along the minus strand of OV702285.1, from coordinate 102,698,497 downwards.
GGTCGACCAGATTCATTTTTTTTTGTTCTGAAAGTCTTTTTCTTTTTCTAATTGATTTTCTGTTTTGAAATTCAAACAACAAATCAAACACTCAAATGATTTCAAATCTTTGCCAAACTTTGCATTGATTTCAGTTCTGTTAATCAGCATAATTCAAAGTCCAAAACAAAATAAAATAATATTTTTATTCTTTTTAGGATCTATTTAATAATTAAATAAATAGACTTTAGCTAATAATTCAGATAGGTTTTGATTTATTAAAATCTCCATTTGAAATCTAAATATTAACAAAACCAAATCAGTAGGTTTTATTTGAAAATATAAAATACTTGGAAATCTTGTTTAAAATAAAATAATAAGTTTTAGTGTTTTATTAAAATGGAAAAGTCCTTACTTTATTAAAAATTGGTTTATTAATAAACTCTCATTATTTTATTTAAATAAACCTTTACTCTTTTAATCAAAACAAAATATTTTATTTTAAAAGCTTGGCCAAGGTTTAATTTTGGCTCTATAAAATAATCCTTATTTATAAATCTACCTTTTCATTTGAAAACTAAATCTTTTTACTAAAGGATCCAAAAATAGTAATTCCAAATATTTTTAACTTTATTGTTTATTTAACTTTTTAAATCCCATTAGGATTTTATTTGATCCAAATAGGTTTTGAAAGTTTCCAATTGGATTCAAAAGTTTCTTCTCACCCTGAAAATCGACAAAGTTTTATTTTATTCAGTTATTTTTCACATAACAAGATTTGGAAAATCTTGGGATGTGACAGGCTACCACCCTTAAAATAAATCTCGTCCCGAGATTTGGGGAGGCTAGGGTTACAAGTAGGCTCAAAGCATCTAGGGTACTACCAGCCTTAAAAATTTCCAACTAGATTACATCTTGTCTTACTTGGGATCTTGGTGTAACTTTACTGGACAGAAGTTTGCATAGTGGCCTAGCTCTGTGCATTTGAAACATGTGATAAGGTTGAGGTCTTGAGGTGGCTTCTCTGGACAATATGATGCATAATGTCCTAGCTCTTTGTAGTGGTTGCACATCACTTGGCTAATATCCTTCCTCATCTTAGGTTTCACTAGCTTTTGTTTGTCTTCTTGGCTCTTCTTCTTTTCTGGGCATTCACTGGCATAGTGTCCCATATCTTTGCAATTGTAACATTGCAACTGGCTTTTGTCCTTCTTTTTCTTTTTGGGTCCCTCCAAACCTAGGAGTTCTTCTAGTTCATGCTCTTCATATCTCACCTCAAAGGTGGGAAATCTTTCTCTCTTCTTGGGGCAGTTACTAGAGACATGACCTTCTTCTTCACAATTAGGGCATTGATCTTCATGCTCCTTGGATATATGATCCTTGTCTCCACAAATATTGCAAGCTTTGGTTCCTTCTAAAATAACATCTTTGTCATCCTTGTTGCCATTTGCTCTTTGGGGAAAGTTTTCTCCCATGTTGATCATTTGAGTAACCAATCCTTGCAACAATTGGGATTGAAGTTTCAAAATCCTTTGTATGGCTGGGTCTAGTCCATTGTTGTTGGTTAAAAGCTGAGTTGTCTCTTGGCTCAACTGGGTTTGGGTTACTATGAGTTCTCTCATGTTGTCCTCTTGGTTGTTGTTGTTGTCACCATCCTTGATGTTGGAGTTTCTTGGAGAAGTCATCTGTTTGGGTTGGATTGGGATTAGAATAGGCAAAATATCTCTAAGGAAATAATTCTAATCACACACATCACAATTCACACAAGCAATGTGCAAGCAATCACAAACAAACATTCCACTCAAACAACAAAGTTTCAAGCACACTTTTAGGCAACCAAATTTTTTTACACCACATAAGTTGGTGGGTTTGACTCTAAATATGGTGGTCCATCTATATGGTTCACTTGTGATCTTTCCATCCATCTTGGTTGATTCTTCTTGCTTGAGATCATGGTTTCCTTGGGAAAACTCTTGGTCACAAAACTTCAAAGGTGATGATGGCTCCTTCTAAGTTGTGTTTTCCTTAGTCTCCAAATTCTTGAGCAAGATTTCTTGTCTCACTTGTCCTTAGTGTTATCCAAGGTTGAAGTCCTTGGTGAATATGCTGAAGATGTTGAAGTCATTAGAGTTGAAGATGTTGAAGTCATTAGAGTTGAAGATGTTGAAGTCATTAGAGTTGAAGATGTTGAAGTCATTAGAGTTGAAGAAGTCCTTTGCACATGGTGAAGTCTTTGGCCATGGGGTAGGCTTTGTCCATCAAGTAGAAATAGAAGAGATGTAGAATCAAAACCAAAATGGTTGAGGAAAGAGTTTACAAGATTGTTTGTAAATAAGTTTTGGAACAAATACAACTCCTATTTTTAAGGGGTTTTGTCCAATCCTAGGTTTACAAATCCTACAGGCAACACAATGCTCTGATACCATCTGTAAGGTTCCCAACCTTTAATAAGGTAGAGATCCCTGTGTTTACAATGCTAGTCCCTGGATCAATAGCTAGCATCCACAGTTAAGATGTAATATCAAGAAACAAAGGTCATAATACAATTTATAACCAGGAATAACATAATTTATTACATCTTACATAGCTCATTTGGCTTTCACATTACATTGCAGCAGAATATCTATAAGCATGGGGTCCTTCATCTTCAAAGTGCCACAGGCAGACATGTTGGTTGTAGACTTTGTAATCCTAATCAACACACTTCACTAAATCAATCAAACCTGCAACATAACAAGTTACAGCCACAAGGGTCAATACATTTGAATTGTATTGGCAAGTGATACTATGCTAGTGTAGTGGAGTCTATCATCTATATGCATTTGGCTAAGTGGAGCTTAGGCTTGCATTGCTCAAAATAGATTTTCCTTATCATTTGAAATCACTAAGTTTTTGCTTGTCAAAAATCACCCAAGGCATCTACCAATCAAACATTGAATATCCTTTAACCCTTGTTCAACCACAAGTTTTTAACTTAGAAATTTGGATGATGAGATTCTTGATAGATTCCACGTCTTGATGCTCAAATTGTCCTTTACCAGGGACATGGCTAAGTACTTACATTTTACACTCTGCAGAGGTGGTGCACTTTCCCCACAAGACTTGGTTTCACCAAGACAAGATCTTTCAGAAGCCTTCCCTTAGACCAGAATGGACGCGTTCCAACCTATCATCCCCTACCACCAACTGTCCATTTGGCTAAGTTATTGCAACCTATATGATCCAGGCAGAGCCCATAATGACAAGTGGCTGCACTTGAAGCTTCTCAACATTTGACATCTCAAATATCTTTGTTCCTGGGTGGCTTTCCACAAGTGAGATACACCTGGTATAACCCCTGGGTAACCACTCAGCACAAACCATTCCTTCCATTCCACCCAGGTGATTCATTCTCTTAGTTGTTTTATTAAACAAAACACAAGTCCTCAGACTTAGAAATTTTTCCATAGTGTGAATATATATTCCACCCTTGTTTTCTATTAGCTAAGCTAAGCTTGATAGTAGTAGGAATCTTAACTTAGGAAAATTTCTACTAAGGTTTCATCTACTAGGATTTCCCATAGCATGGTTTATACTTAGCAAAAATTCCATGCAAGTTTTACTTAGAAAAAAACACTAATGCATAGTGAAAGCAATGGGACAAAAGTATGAAGCATCACTTGCCTTTTTGGTCGAGTATAGGTTCACTTCTTGATCTTTGCAATGTTCACACACTTCAAGTCACTACAATTCAACCAAGCAAACAATATTTCAAACTACCATTCAAGCACAACATCACATAAAATGATAAGTCAAAGTAATGCATGCAAGCATGCCAAGCTTTGTTTTATTTGAAAGAGTGGTTCCTAATGGGTCATAAACATTTTGAAAACACCTAATGGTCATTTTATAAAGTGGCAAAGTCATTTGCAAAAGATTTCACTTCATAAACCATTTTCAAAACAAGGTATCATTTTATGTGGTGTAGAAATGTTTTTACTAAGGCATTAATCTATAGGGTTCACAAAATATGTTTTCAAACCATAAAACTTTGTGTTTAGGGTCAGAGATTTTGAAACAAAACATTTCCCAATGGTTTTCTTCCAAAACCATTTTTAATAAATAAACCATATTTTTATTTGGCTAGAATTGGTTTTAAATCCAAGATTCATTCTTTTGTTTATCCAAATACATTTTTGAAGCCACGAAGTGTTTCCTATGGTCAGTAGGTTCAAAACACTCCATTTGCAAAAGATGTTATCCTCAAAATCATTTTGGAATAATTTTTATAACCTAAACAAGCATACACAAGTTTCTGCAAAAACAAGCAATTTAACTGAAACTTTTTACTAAACAAATGAAATGGTTGGCTAGGTCTTGTTCCACTGATTCTATTGATATAAAGTTTGCAAAATTTGGACGTGTGGATCAAAAGTTGTGGATTTTACAAAGTGGAACATCTAATAGAAAGTTTCTGTTTTTAAAACTAAGTCTGAGCCACATGTCGCGTTGCTATTAGCTTGTACCGGTTCGCACGGATCGTGCTGTGTGGTGCGTTGGATCTAAGTTTAATCGCGCGGCTCAGGTTCATCCTTACCTCTTCGCCTAGATCTAATCCTAGCCGGTCAAAATGGATCCTACGGCTATAGGGAGCTTGCCAGGAACTGGCGGCGCTCGACGGTGGCTGGCGGCAGCGCGGCTCTGGAGGTGGCGTTGGCGACGTTTCAGGAAGAGAGGAAGGGAGTGAAGGCGCTTACAGTGATCGCAGTGATGCCCTGATGCTCAAGGTTCTCGTCGATGGGCAGGGGGCGCACGGGAACGGCGGTGATTGCTCGTCGGAGACGTTGTCGGCGTCGGGCTCGCTCATGTGGCGATGCTGTCGATGTTACAGGGCACAAAAAGGTGAGGCAGAGGGTTCGTTATATGCGGGAGAGTGTGGCGAATACACGCGTGTGAGCTAGAGGGGTTAGGGCGGTCAGACTTTACCAGGGTGCTTCGCCGGAGAAGTGGCAGACTACGGCGGAGTTTGGTATCTCTACCTAATTGATTTTCTGTTTTGAAATTCAAACAACAAATTAAACACTCAAATGATTTCAAATCTTTGCCAAACTTTGCATTGATTTCAGTTCTGTTAATCAGCATAATTCAAAGTCCAAAACAAAATAAAATAATATTTTTATTCTTTTTAGGATCTAATTAATAATTAAATAAAATAGACTTTAGCTAATAATTCAAATAGGTTTTGATTTATTAAAATCTCCATTTGAAATCTAAATATTAACAAAACCAAATCAGTAGGTTTTATTTCAAAATATAAAATACTTGGAAATCTTGTTTAAAATAAAATAATAAGTTTTAGTGTTTTATTAAAATGGAAAAGTCCTTACTTTAATAAAATTGGTTTATTAATAAACTCTCATTATTTTATTTAAATGAACCTTTACTATTTTAATCAAAACAAAATATTTTATTTTAAAAGCTTGGCCAAGGATTAATTTTGGCTCTATAAAATAATCCTTATTTATAAATCTACCTTTTCATTTGAAAACTAAATCTTTTTACTAAAGGATCCAAAAATAGTAATTCCAAATATTTTTAACTTTATTGTTTATTTAACTTTTTAAATCCCATTAGGATTTTATTTGATCCAAATAGGTTTTGAAAGTTTCCAATTGGATTCAAAAAGTTTCTTCTCACCCTGAAAATCAACAAAGTTTTATTTTATTCATTTATTTTTCACATAACAAGATTTGGAAAATCTTGGGATGTGACAGGCTACCACCCTTAAAATAAATCTCGTCCCGAGATTTGGGGAGGCTAGGGTTACAAGTAGGCTCAAAGCATCTAGGGTACTACCACCCATAAAATTTTCCAACTAGATTACATCTTGTCTTACTTGGGATCTTGGTGTAACTTTACTGGACGGAAGTTTGCATAGTGGCCTAGCTCTTTGCATTTGAAACATGTGATAAGGTTGAGGACTTGAGGTGGCTTCTCTGGACAATAGGATGCATAATGTCCTAGCTCTTTGCAGTGGTTGCACATCACTTGGCTAATATCCTTCCTCATCTTGGGTTTCACTAGCTTTTGTTTGTCTTCTTGGCTCTTCTTCTTTTCTGGGCATTCACTGGCATAGTGTCCCATCTCTTTGCAATTGTAACATTGCAACTGGCTTTTGTCCTTCTTTTTCTTTTTGGGTCCCTCCAAAGCTAGGAGTTCTTCTAGTTCATGCTCTTCATATCTCACCTCAAAGGTGGGAAATCTTTCTCTCTTCTTGGGGCAGTTACTAGAGACATGACCTTCTTCTTCACAACTAGGGCATTGATCTTCATGCTCCTTGGATATATGATCCTTGTCTCCACAAATATTGCAAGCTTTGGTTCCTTCTAAAATAACATCTTTGTCATCCTTGTTGTCATTTGCTCTTTGGGAAAAGTTTTGACAAAGAAAAACTTAGTGATTTCAACTAATAGGCAAAACCTATTTTGAGCAAAGCAAGCCAAGCTACACTTAGACAAATTTGCATATAGTATCTAGTCCACTTAAAATATACTAAGGTATCACTTGCCAATACTATTCCAAAGTATTGACCCACTGTGACTGTAACTTGTTATGTTGCAGGTTTGATTGATTTAGTGAAGTGTGTTGATTAGGATTACAAAGTCTACAACCAACATGTCTGCCTGTGGCACTTTTAAGATGAAGGACCCCATGCTTATAGATATTCTGCTGCAATGTAATGTGAAAGCCAAATGAGCTATGAAAGATGTAATAAATTATGTTATTCCTGGTTATAAAGTTGTATTATGACCTTTGTTTCTTGATATTACATCTTAACTGTGGATGCTAGCTATTGATACAGGGACTAGCATTGTAAACACAGGGATCTCTACCTTATTAAAGGTTGGGAACCTTACAGATGGTATCAGAGCATTGTGTTGCCTGTAGGATTTGTAAACCTAGGATTGGATAAAACCCCTTAAAAAAATAGGAGTTGTATTTGTTCCAAAACTTATTTACAAACAATCTTGTAAACTCTTTCCTCAACCATTTTGGTTTTGATTCTACATCTCTTCTATTTCTACTTGATGGACAAAGCCTTCCCCATGGCCAAAGACTTCACCATGTGCAAAGGACTTCTTCAACTCTAATGACTTCAACATCTTCAACTCTAATGACTTCAACATCTTCAACTCTAATGACTTCAACATCTTAAACTCTAATGACTTCAACATCTTCAGCATATTCACCAAGGACTTCAACCTTGGATAACACTAAGGACAAGTGAGACAAGAAATCTTGCTCAAGAATTTGGAGACTAAGGAAAACACAACTTAGAAGGAGCCATCATCACCTTTGAAGTTTTGTGACCAAGAGTTTTCCCAAGGAAACCATGATCTCAAGCAAGAAGAATCAACCAAGATGGATGGAAAGATCACAAGTGAACCATATAGATGGACCACCATATTTAGAGTCAAACCCACCAACTTATGTGGTGTAAAAAAAATTTGGTTGCCTAAAAGTGTGCTTGAAACTTTGTTGTTTGAGTGGAATGTTTGTTTGTGATTGCTTGCACATTGCGTGTGTGAATTGTGATGTGTGTGATTAGAATTATTTCCTTAGAGATATTTTGCCTATTCTAATCCCAATCCAACCCAAACAGATGACTTCTCCAAGAAACTCCAACATCAAGGATGGTGACAACAACAACAACCAAGAGGACAACATGAGAGAACTCATAGTAACCCAAACCCAGTTGAGCCAAGAGACAACTCAGCTTTTAACCAACAACAATGGACTAGACCCAGCCATACAAAGGATTTTGAAACTTCAATCCCAATTGTTGCAAGGATTGGTTACTCAAATGATCAACATGGGAGAAAACTTTCCCCAAAGAGCAAATGACAACAAGGATGACAAAGATGTTATTTTAGAAGGAACCAAAGCTTGCAATATTTGTGGAGACAAGGATCATATATCCAAGGATCATGAAGATCAATGCCCTAATTGTGAAGAAGAAGGTCATGTCTCTAGTAACTGCCCCAAGAAGAGATAAAGATTTCCCACCTTTGAGGTGAGATATGAAGAGCATGAACTAGAAGAACTCCTAGCTTTGGAGGGACCCAAAAAGAAAAAGAAGGAAAAAATCCAGTTGCAATGTTACAATTGCAAAGAGATGGGACACTATGCCAGTGAATGCCCAGAAAAGAAGAAGAGCCAAGAAGACAAACAAAAGCTAGTGAAACCCAAGATGAGGAAGGATATTAGCCAAGTGATGTGCAACCACTGCAAAGATCTAGGATATTATGCATCATATTGTACAGAGAAGCCACCTCAAGACCTCAACCTTATCACATATTTCAAATGCAAAGATGTTAGACCCCTCCTTTATAAAGGAAAGGATCCCTGTGATTGCAATGCTAGTCCCTGGATCAATGCTAGCATCCACAGTTTAAGATGAAGTACACATATACAAAGGTCGTTTATTACATTCATTCCAGATATATAACATAGTCTTTTACAACTCAGGGCCATAGGCCTAATACAAGAGTTTAAGGAACAAGTAATTAAACATAAGTCTTCATCTTCATGTGCCATAGGCAAGCATGTTGAGTGTAGACTCATGACTCCTACTCATCATCGGAGTAACCTGCAACATCACAAGTTACAGCCACAGAGGGTCAATACTTTGGAATAGTATTGGCAAGTGATACCTTAGTATATTTTAAGTGGACTATATTTCTATATGCATTTGGCTAAGTGTAGCTTGGCTTTCTTTGCTCAAAATAGGTTTTTCCTATTAGTTGAAATCACTAAGTTTTTCTTTATCAAAAACTTCCCAAGAAACCACCAATAGACATTGGGGTCCTTCACCCTTGTTCACCCACAAGTTTCATTTTAGAAGTTGGAGTGATGAGATTCTTGTAGCTTCCATGTCTTGATGCTCAAGTTGTCCATTGCCATGGACCTGGCTAAGTACTTAGATTTTCCATCTGCAGAGGTTGTGCACTTTCCCCACCAGACTTGGTTTCCCAAGACAGGACCTTTCAGAAGCCTTTCCTTAGTCAAATGGACGCGTTCCAACCTATCAATCCCTTCTACCACCATCTGTCCAAAAGACTAAGTTCTAGCTACCTATATGATCAAGGCAGAGCCCATTTTGCCAAGTGGTTGCACTGTAAGCTTTCTCAACACTTGGCCTCCAAATCCCTTTGTGCCTGGGTGGCATACCACAAGTGAGATACACAACCCAATTCCATGGCCTTGTGTAACCACTCAACATAATCCAATCCTTCCATTCCACCCAGGAGGTTCATTTGACTTAGTTGTTTTATTAGGAAAGCATAAGTCTCATGACTTAGAAATATTTTCATCATAATAAGTAGATTTTCACCAACCCTTGTTTGCTAAATAGCTAGGATAAGCATGGTATGATAACTTAACTTAGGAAAATTCCCTAGCGATTCTACAATTCTACACTACTTAGGATTTCCCAACTTAGCATTAGGCAAAAGTAGCATGCAAGACTTAGCAAAATATCTAATGCTAGTACAAAACATAGGATAGAAATATTCATGAAAATATCACTTGCCTTGGTAATGTGGAGAGTAGCACTCCTCACAATCACAATCACTAGCAAAATCTACACAAAAATTTGTAGCACACCATTACACACAATTATATACAATCAAAAATAATATGAATGCATGCATGCAAGAATTTACTAAGTGGTGATTTTTAAAACTCTACCAAGCATGTGCATGTTTACAGAAACTTAACCAGTCACAAGTTTGTCAACCAAACTTATTTAACCCTAAAAAAAATTACTAAACTAAATCCATACTTAAAATAGCCTTAAAGAAGTTTCTACAAATAAAGTCATTTTAACTGTTACTATTTGTTAAACACATTGGATATTCAGAAAGGTATTGTTTCACTGAATCCAACGATATAAAGTTTGCAAAATTCCAACGTGGCAATCAAAAGTTATAAGCATTTGAAATTTGGATCAAATTCTGGTTTTAAATCTGTTTTTAGTTCTAACACTTGCCACGCGTCGTGTTGTGATTTGCGCGTACCGGTTCGCACCGGATCGAGCTCTGTAGCCGCAGGATCTAAATAGATCGCACGCTCCAGATCGCGTACCTCTTCGCTGATTAATGAATTTATCCTAACGCTTGGATCAAGATCCGACGGCGCGCGAGCAAGCGACCATGTCCTGGCGGCGCGCGGCGTCAGCGAGCGGCGGAGCGCTCGGTCTACGGCGGCGCTAGCATTCCATATCACTCAGGATGCAAGAAGGTACTCACCGGATCCGCAAAGGCGTGCTAAAGCTCGACGTGGTACTGGTTTGCGGAGGGGCGTTCGGATGTGGCTGAAAGAGCTCGTCGGAGTCGTCCACGGCGTCGGGTGGTCATTGTAGGCGTCGTTGCCGAGGTTCCGCCTCGCCCTAACACAAGCCAGAGGGTTTAGGAGATGCGCAAGAACGTTGCGAACAATCTCGTGTGAGTCAGAAGTGAAGGGGCGCACGGGACTAACGGAATTTGGTCGCCGGAGTCGAGGTGGTCGTCAGATGCTTGCGGCGTCGAGCGGGAACGGCGACCTAGGGCAATACAGGATGAACTAGTGGGGTCAGGAGGTGCGCAAGGAGATTGCGAAGTGGCTTGAATGAATCAGAGAGGAAGGGGCACACGGAGCTCACCGGAATCGATCGCCGGAGTGAGCTCTGTCTGCGGCGGTGTTGTGTGAGTCGTGGGCAGCCTGGTGGCGTGAAGGCAGAATTGACTGGGGGGAAATGGTCGCTAGGAGGTGGGGATCTTATAGCCGGAGCCTCGACAGGAAACGCTCATCGCATCAATGCTAATTACGTTCGCGAGATCAGCGCTGCAACGGCCAGCGGCGGAGTCGTGCGCGGAATCAGAGGGGAAGACGATGCTGACGTGGAGGAGGCCCGCTTGTCAGCGAAGTGCGCGTGGTGGAGATGGGGTCTGTCTGTCAGCGACAGATTGCGTGCGCTCGCGCGTGAGAGAAGAAAAGGAAACCCCCGGGTGGGCTAGTTGGGCTCGATTCTCTGCTGGGCTAGATATCTGGCGCGCGGCCCTTTTCCTTTGTTTAATTATTTTTCTTTTCTATTTCGATTTTCTGAATGGGTTTTCAAATGGTTTCAAAATCAATTTGAATTCAAATCTTCCTGAGGTTTTGTAGTGGTGGTTTGGTCTCAGAAATGGGTCAAAAACTCATGGGGCTACTTTGCAAGGGCTTGGTCAAACTTGGAGATCAAAAATATCAGAGGCTAGGCACTTGGTTTGAAATTTTTGAAAGATGGTTTTTGGAACCCATTTCCCATTTGAAAACTTGGTCTTCAATCTACACTTAAATCCTATGTTCATAGAAGGCAACCTTCTGGTTCACAACAATCAAACTTACAAGTGGTGTTGGCCATTTTAAAATAAGTTTGTCCACATAAAATCATGGTACCATATGATTCTGTTTTCTGAATTGATTTGAGAAAACCCTAAATGATGATGGATGTAAGGATGATCTGAATGAGTTTTGGAATATGAATTTAGGGATGTTACAAATCTAACCCCCTTAAGATGAATCTCTCCCTCGAGATTCGGATTGGCTAGCAAATAGGTGAGGGTGGTCTTTCCGAAGATCATCTTCTCTTTCCCATGTTGCTTCCTCTTTGGAATGATGATTCCATTGTACTTTGCAAAACTTGATAGTCTTTGTCCTTGTGACTCTTTCTGCGGTTTCAAGAATCTTGACAGGATTTTCTTCATAGGTGAGATCACTTTCTAGTTGAACTTCTTCCAAGGGTATGGTATCCTTCAAAGATGATTCTTCCATCTCTGGGTGACATTTCTTAAGCTGACTCACATGAAACACATTATGGACAGCTGACAGAGACTCTGGCAATTCAACTTCATATGCAACTTCTCCTTTGCGACTTAGAATCTTGAATGGCCCCAACATATCTTGGTGCCAACTTTCCTTTGACTCCAAATCTTTTCACTCCACGAAGTGGTGATACTCTAAGATAAGCTCTATCCCCAACTTCGTAGGTGACTTCTCTACGCTTAGAATCCGCGTAGCTTTTCTGTCGGGACTGTGCTATCTTCAACCTGTCCTTGACTAATTTGACTTTCTCTTCGGCGTCTTTGATAAGATCAGGTCCAAATAAACTTCTTTCCCCCACACCATTCCATATCAATGGGGTGGTACACTTCCTTCCATAGAGAAACTCAAATGGTGCCATCCCAATGCTAGATTGGTAACTGTTATTGTAAGAGAACTCTACGTAAGGCAAACTTTAATCCCAACTTGCTCCATAGTCTAGGGCACATGCCCTCAACATGTCTTCAAGAATCTGATTAGTCCTTTCTGTTTTTCCATCAGTTTGAGGATGAAAAGCAGTGCTGAATTCCAACCTCGTTCCTAAGGATTCATGAAGCTGTCTCCAAAAGTGAGAAGTGAACTGAGTTCCTCTATCTGACACAATACTCTTAGGCACACCGTGAAGGCATACAATTCTGCTCATGTAGATCTTTGCTAACTTGGCACTTGTATAAGTTGTCTTCACGGGTATAAAATGAGCCACTTTAGTTAGGCGATCCACTACTACCCATATGGAATCATACCCTGACCTGGTTCTTGGTAATCCGTTAATGAAATCCATACCAATATTTTCCCACTTCCATTCAGGAATAGGTAGTGGTTGAAGCAAACCCGCTGGTTTCTGATGCTCCGCTTTTACTCTGCTACACACATCACACAAAGCAATATGTTCGGCGATGTCCCTTTTGAGATTGTTCCACCAAAATCTTTCTTTCATGTCCATGTAAATCTTGGTGTTTCCCGGGTGAATAGAATACGGAGAGTTGTGGGCTTCCTGTAAAATCAGTTTCCGCAACTCCGGGTCTTGTGAAACACAAATACGTTTCCCGTGCCATAAAGTACCTTGTTCGTCAATATGGAAACTTTTAGCTTTCCCTTGGCTAATCCTTTCCTTAATCTCTTCGATTTCCTTATCCATCTTATGGGCTTCTTTAATCTTATCCAACAGAGTGGGTTGAACATCCAAAGTCATAAGATTTCCTTCTGGCACAATCTCCAATCTGAGTTCTTTGAATTGCTTACACAAGTCATCTGGCAATTCACCTTTGGTAAGGCCATTCACAAACGTCTTACGACTTAGAGCATCTGCTACTACATTTGCTTTACCGGGGTGGTACTGCAAACTTAAGTCGTAATCCTTGATAAGTTCTAGCCACCTCCTTTGTCTCATATTGATTTCCTTCTGGGTGAAGATATACTTCAAACTCTTATGATCGGTGAATACTTCACAACGCTTTCCCAAAAGGTAGTGTCTCCATGTTTTGAGTGCATGGACGACAGAGGCTAACTCCAAATCATGAGTAGGATAGTTTACTTCATGAGTTTTGAGTTGTCTCGAGGCATAGGCTACGACTTTACCGTCTTGCATAAGTACGGCACCCAAGCCTTGATGAGATGTATCACAATATACATGGAAATCCTTTTCCAAATCTGGCAGACATAGTACTGGTGCTGTTACAAGTCTCTTCTTCAATTCTTGGAAGCTGACTTCACAACCTTCAGACCAAGCAAATTTCTTTTCCTTCTTTAACAATTCAGTCATTGGCTTAGCAACCTTTGAGAAATTCTCAATGAACCTTCTGTAGTATCCTGCTAAACCAAGGAAACTGTGAACTTCTTTTACGTTCTTAGGAGATTCCCATTCAGTTACAGCTGAAACTTTAGCAGGATCAACTGCCACACCATCCTTTGTCATAACATGACCAAGAAAACCAACTTCTTCTAACCAGAACTCACACTTGCTGAATTTGGCATAAAGTTTATGCTCTCTTAACTTTTCTAGTATCAAGCGTAAATGTCTTTCATGTTCTTCCTTGCTCTTGGAGTAGACTAAGATGTCATCGATGAAAACGACAACAAATTTATCAAGGAATTCCATGAACACCTTGTTCATCATATTCATGAAGTATGCTGGAGCGTTGGTTAATCCAAAAGGCATCACAGTGTACTCATACAATCCATACCTTGTGGTGAATGCTGTCTTAGGTATGTCTTGCTCTCTTATTTTGAGTTGAAAATAGCCTGACCGAAGATCAATCTTCGAGAACACACATGATCCTTCTAGCTGATCAAACAAGTCATTGATTCTTGGCAAAGGATATTTGTTCTTGATGGTTACCTCGTTGAGAGAACGGTAGTCAATGCATAATCTTTGTGTTCTATCCTTCTTCTCCACGAACAATACTGGGGCTCCCCAAGATGAAGAACTTGGTTGAATAAACCCTTTTTGCAACTGTTCTCCTAGTTGCTTTTTGAGTTCCTTCAGTTCATCAACTGACATTTTGTATGGTCTCTTAGCTATTGGTCCAGAACCTGGTACCAAATCTATCAGAAACTCCACATCTCTATCCGGTGGCATTCCTGGCAACTCTTCTGGAAACACATCCGGATACTCACACACAATTGGCACACTGTCCATGCTAACCCTCTTGAGAGAATTTAGCTTACTTCCTTTGGATTCAAAGTTGGATCTGAATTTTATTCTTTTTCCTTCTGGGGTTGTGAGTGTAACTGTACGATTGGCACAATCTAGTACCCCCTCATACTTAGCCATCCAATCCATTCCCAAAATCACATCCAATCCTTGGGAATTCAGGATTATTAGTTTCACTGGAAACTTATGTTTTCCAAACTCTATGACTAAGTCATGACATCCTGAGTTTACTATCATTTCTCCACCCGGAGAACTTACTCTTATAGGACACCCAATGGTTTCTACCGGTAGTTCATTTCTTTCAACAAATGCCTTTGATATGAATGAATGAGATGCACCGGTATCAAAGAGTACAAATGCTGAAATTGAATTGAGTTTGAACTTACCAGCAATGGCATCAGGCTCCTCATAGACCTCCTCCACATTGATGTGGTTAACCTGTCCTTTCTGAAAAGGATTTGGCTTGTTAGGTCCTTCAACTTTCTTCTCAGGGCACTCATTAGCATAATGCCCCAGCTTCTTGCATTTGAAGCACTCAACCTGACTGATGTCCTTTTTTGCAGGCTGACTTCCACTTCCACTACCATTGTGGTGGCTCTTATGTCCACTCTTGTGGTTCTTGTACTTATCATTGTCATGACTGCGATAATGCTTGTTGTCATGACGGTTGTGGTTGTGGTGCTTGTTGAATTTCCCATGCTTGTGGGATCCCGAGCTGCCACTGTCATCATGGTGAGATCGTTTGTGAGACGATCCAGAGTTGTGCTTGTCGGTGTGTTTCCTCTTCCTACTCTCGACTTGTTTCATTTTACTCTCCAAAATAGCAGCCTTGTCACACAGAGACTGATAAGTTGGGACATATGCCACAGACAGCTGCAGATTTAGCTCATCATTCAAGCCCTCCAGAAACTTCTCCTTTCTTTTTGCATCTGTGTCAACCTCATCCGGTGCATAGCGCGCCAGATTGTTGAACTCTTCTATGTATTCTGCCACGCTGGGGTGGCGCTGCTTCAGGTTGTGAAACTCCTTCTTTTTCAGACTCATCATTCCTGATGAGATATGAGCAGTGCGAAAGCCATCTTCAAAGATAGCCCAAGTCACCTCATCCAAAGGAGTGGTGATTTGGAAGTTGTCCCACCATGTGGCGGCTGGTCCTTCCAACAGATGTGCTGCGAACCTGACTTTCTCAGCATCCGTGCAGCCCACGGTCACTAAATCTTTGTTCACAGAACGTAGCTAGTCATTGGCCACCATGGGATTAGTCGTCCCCGAAAACTTTGCTGGCCTCAAACGCAGAAATCTGGTGAGCATATCAAAACCCAGAGGGTTGTTGTTGTTGTTGTTGTTGGGGTTGTTGTTGTTGTTGTTGTTGTTATTCTGGTTTTGGATGAATGTTGTCATCATCTGCATAAGCTGTGTTTGCGCATTCATCATTTGTTGCATTTCCGGGGTGATGTTGTTGGGGTTGGGGTTTGCGCGACGGGGAGGCATCTGTGGTTTGTTCAAATAGATAAGAATGAGATACCCATAGATGTTTTATGCACAATACATCACAAGCAAACACATAGCATGCAACTCAAGGATAAAAGCTCAACAACAGAATAACAAAGTTCTCGAAATAAAACACACAAGTGGCAAGCCATCCACATGTCGGATGGTCCAATAACAAGTTCACAAATAACAAGTATGATAATTAAAGATAAACGAGTAGTCAAGTCTACTCATCAGCATCAATCTCCTCCTCGACGAAGGTAAGACCTGCGTTCTCCATCGCGGTCTTGTTCTCCTCAATTGTAGTGGTCAAGGAATCGACCTTGGCCTTGAGAGCCCTCTTCTGGGAGCGAAGTCTCTCAATAACCATCTGCTGCTGCTCTAGCTCGAAATCCTTGGACTTCAGTTCCTCGGTCATGTCCCGGATCTTCTTGTTCCTATCCTAGACGCGTTTCTCCTGACTCTTTAACTTGCGGTCCTGGGCCTCGAACTTCGTCTCCATTTCCTTGACCATCTCATCCTGCTGTGCGAAAAGCTTGTCCTTCTCGCGAAGCTGCACCTGGAGATCGTCATTGCTGAGCATGACGTTCGTCCTATCCGTGTCCACGTGCCTGATGAGAGACTCTAAGTCCTGGAGATAGAGACGTATCGGCTCTACCGTGTCCCTCGAGTCGTCCTCATAGTCAATAGACTCTCCGTCATCGTCACGCCTTCCGAAGACGTGGAAGTGAGTGCCTCTAACCTGTCGGGAGTGACGGCCTAACAGACGTCCTATCAGGTCCTGCATGACTACCTCCATGCCTCTCTCCCTGTCGTCGTGCATCAGCTTGAAGACGATGGCCTCCGTAGTAGGCTCCGTCTGGCGTCCGGGCTGGTTCACCTTGAAGCCCTAGAGGTCCTTCCTCTCGAACTTGGTGAGTGGGTGCACCGTGATGGTGGGAAGAGGGAGATCGAGCAAAGTGGTAAGCTCAACGATACGAGGGCCGAAACGGGTAACCTGGAACTCCTCAACAGTGCTGATGGTAATAGGCATCTATTTATAAGATTAAAAAGTTAGAACAACACAATTTAAGATAAAACAAGACAAACATTTCATACATATCCATGGAACACAAACATCACACAAGTCATGCATACATAAGTCCATTACATCAATCAAGGTCCATACTTATTTAAGGTATCATTTTTGGAAAATAAGGTGATAGATGGTGTTCCAACTAACGAGGTGTGCTCACAATCCTATCTCACTGGATCTGGTGGCTATCACAATGTTCCTAGAGGCAATCCACCTATCTTGTTCACATGATTCCATCACTAAGTCTATTATATCTCCCCTTAACTCTTGGTTGGTGGCTTCCAACTCTTGGGTAAGTTCCTTCTCCTTCTCTAAGTCTTTTTGGAGGTTGAGCATCTGTTGCCTACCAAAACCCACCGGCGAGCAGCGACGGGCAACACGAAGAGCCGGGAGGCTCCCAGAACTGCTGGTGGGCCCTGGTCCCTCGGGCAACGGCCCGCAAAACTCCGGCACACGTCCTGGCTTGGTTCGAGGGCGTGCCACCTGACCTATACCTGGTCAGGAAGGTGAAGGATTGCTTCGATTGGTTTCCTGCATGGTAAACAAGTATACGTAAAATTCGAGCCGTGACCGGCTCCCAGGTTTCCCTGTGAATCGGCTCCCAGAGCCGATTATCCCATGGTTCTGCATTAGATCTATTATAACATGGGTTTTTGCTTCATCAATACAAGTTAAATCGATCTACGACAGTTTAATGTTTTCACTACATGACTGGAACATCCTACACGTAATTGAGCCTGGTAGATACAAAAGATAATAGAAAAACTAATCCTAGAGAAGGCCTAAAAACCAACGTAACGTCAATTCCCGGAACACCCCCTCTTGGATTGGTAAACCATATCTTACGTACTACTGGATCATTCAACCCGTTTGCAAGGCCTGATCATGTGGATATCAAACTAAACCTTGGAGAACAAGGCACAACTATAACAGACAAAATCGACCTAAATATAGATCAAGCAAGATGCCACCCTTACACCGGGGAAAAGGTGCAACGGCGGCGAGATAGCTAGAGGTAGCATAACTAAACAATCATAGCGAAAAGTACTGATGCTAACCCAAACAAATCTATGATAATAGTGTTACTCGCCATCAACAAGGCTTCAGTACGAGTAACACCAGATAACGCATAAGTAGATACTTCCTAGATCGCAAGATGCGATCTAGGCAGCATGGCACTTACCCGAGAAAAACCCTAGAAACAAGGGGTGGCGATGCGCCGAGATTGTGTTTGTTGTGAACGTGATTGTCCTCCTTTTCTCGATAACCTTAGGTACATATTTATAGTCCAGAGACTTTCTGTCTTTGGAATAACTCTACAACTCTATCTCTTACCTAAATCTAAACGGAATCTATTACAATATAAGATACACGGGCAATTTAGCCCAAATCAACACACGAGGCCGATTCAACAACACGTTGCATATACGTATCTTCTAAGCCCATCTTGATCACGGCCCAACTCCTCCTTTGGCCAAAATATGACGATAACACATGCCCCCCTGGTTTTGGTAATAATAATTCCAAAACCACTCCTTTTTTTCCTTCTCCTCTTTTTTTCTGTATCGGGTTACGCGTCGTCAGAATGCGTTGCAGAACAGAATCGTCACGCCACCCCTTCATCATGATGCCCTGTCTTCTCAACTTCTTCGCAGTGCATGATCTGACAATTTCGGCAGTGCATTTTGGGAAACCGCTATAGCATTGAACCGCTTCATACTATTCCCCTTATTTAAATTCACCTAAACAGTTCGCAGTCCCCACCTTCCTCCAGTAGCCACAAAAAAACCCTTCTTCCTCCTCCGCCGAAAAAACCCTCTTTCTCCACCATGGCCTCCTCCGCTTCATCTGGCCTGTCCTCCCAAGCCTCCAACTCAATGAGCGACCGAGAGCCGACGCCAGAACACCCGCCGATGGCGGCGTACCACACTCTCGCCCCACAATGGTGGGACGAGAGGGATTGGGACTTCGCCGCTTGGTCGGAGGACGACGCGTCCTTGACTGACGGCGAGGAAGATCTGCAGTTCCTCGCTGATGGGGAACTGGAGGCGGACAGCACCGACGACGCCATGTCCTGGGATGGCGTCTACTCCTCCGACGAGGAGGAGGAAGAGGAGGACACCTCCTCCGAGGAGTACCAGCCGGTGAGGTACTTCCGCGCCGGGTCCAGCGAGGACACCGAAGACGACGACGAGGACGAGGAGGCCCCCGCTGGCATTTTCAGCAGCAGCAGCGAAGACGACGCCAGCAGCAGTGCTGAGGACAGCGAACAGGACGGCGGCGACGACAGTGACGACGACCTCGGCCTCTAGATTAGGAACCAGTAGTAGTAGTAGTAAGCTCCCTTTTGTAAGCAATCAGCTTTTGAATGAATGAATGAAAATCTGTTTCTCGAAGATTGCTTTTTTCGTCCCAATCTTGCCGATATCCAAAAAAGATCGATGCTCCAGAAGCCGATAACGCTGTATCGGCTTTTACCACACTGCACTCACTCCGTTAACTAAGTCAAAGCTCAAAGAGCCGATGGACATCGGCTTTCCCAAAAACGTTGACAAGGTCAAAACTTGGTCGCATATTTAGGCAAACCTAAGCGGCTGCTTTTCAGTCTCAAACGGTAACCTGCGACCTTCTTCAAAAAGGCGACCTAGATCTTCAATCGCCCACTGACCAGATCGAGCTCACAGCGACAAAAACCCTCGATCCCCAACTGCACAGATCCATCTCCGCCGGCGAACTAGATGGCGGAATCGTCCAACACCAACCCAGAGGTCTCCGGTCTGAAGGTACGCCTACTCCTCGCAGTCTGAACACGATGCTAGACTTAATGGCGAACACCTGAATTAATGCCTTATTCCACCATTAAATTTTCTAGGTTTCAGACATTCTGCTGCCGCATCCTTCTCTCCCAAACTCCCTCTGTCTTGGCCCTCGCACACAATCTAGCCCTGCTCATCTGATTTCTTGCGAAGCCAATAGAATCCCCTTCGTAAGCCAAGACCTAGATCTGAACTCTTGGGCCGACTGTCTGCGAGCCTGGCCTAATCCCCCTGAACACTGGGTCTCTTGGTTCAGTAGAGTAGCTAGAGCTTACCAATCCCAATGGGAAACCACAGGAATAGCCGATGCCTTGCATTTATCATTGTCTCCTCTTGAGAAACATGAGAACATTCTAAAAACCATCGGCTACTTCTGGTCTGACGCTCTGAACTGCTTTATGTTCGGCCATGGCCCTATGTCACCAACCCTGTTAGACGTGGTGATGATCACCGGCCTGGATGTCACATCACCCAGCCCCTCTTCTTTTAAACTTACCAAAGTTCCCTACAAACTGTCTTCTAAAACAGACTGTACGAATTGGGGTGCCTACCTCCAACGCCATATGAAGACAAAGGGCCCTGTCTCAGAGAAAGAACATACAGCCTTTCTCAACTTCTGGCTGGAACATTTCATATTCTGTGGCCCTTCCCTTGCTCCAACCAAGAACTATCTCTCCCTAGCCCACGAACTAGCCAAAGGTACTCAACTTGGCATCGGCAAACTGTTCCTTGGAGAGGTCTATCGATATCTCCAGTTGATGTCTGTCAAGCTGTTCTCAGGCATAGCAGTCAAAACAGGTGGTCCTTGGTGGTTCATTCAACTATGGGCTCAGTTGTACTTTCAGAACCACATCCCAAACTTCCCCCTTTTGGCGAGTTGTACCTTTCCCGATGTCAAAGGGAAGCAGATCCGATGCACTAGTTATGGCCAAGCTTTGTACAGGCTGCCAGGCAGCAAACTATCCCCTCAGGAAGCAGCCAAGTGGTTCAGCACTTTCTTTCAAGGTCTGGACAATCCTACCTTCTTCCCTTACATGGAAGAATCTGAACATTTCGAAAATCCACTCTCCTTCAGGCTAGATAACTTCGCCGACGACACCAGCACCCGACAACTCTTTTCCACTGTGATCCGTCCCTGTTTCCTTCCAGTTGGTATGAGTACATCCAACAGAATCATCAAACCTGGGTATGAATTCTACCAGCCGGTCATAGTGGCCCGGCAATTTGGCCTTGGGCAAGTACCTCCCCATCTCTTTCTCCATCATCTTACGGAGTGCAGAGCCGACCTGCCTGATCCTCTCACCAGTCAGAGGTGTTACTCCTTCTTTGACGCTCTGACCATCCCCATTCCAAATGACCTCACCTTCGCTTCGTCAACTGATGGCTTCGAGGACTGGTGGTCGATGTGGAAAACCCACGCTTTCAGGAAAGCTCTGGGACCGTTGCTGAAACACCTTGATGCCGATTATGACATCCCCGTGGAACAGGTACCACTGCTTATAAATCTTCTTAATGCAGCTCATAAATGACTCTTTTACTAACCCAATTTTCTCCCTTTGCAGCAACAAGATGGCCCTGAACCTACACACAGTGATGGCTCCCCTTTTGAGTTCTTTCCGCCAGCTCCTGTGGTTCTTTTCTGCAAAAACTCGCCGCCTTTGAAAAAGGTAATAATGCAGAAACAGCCGATAACACCTCAATCGGCTTCTAAGAAGCAAGGAACTTCAACATCAGCTGCCCCTCGAGTTCCCACTAAGATAAGAACGATGACGAGGAATGTAGCTGCCAGGAAGACCTTGAGACACCGGAGCCCTTCTCCAGAAAGCTCGCATGTAGGCTGATCCATGTCTTGGTCGATTCTTCTCATTCTTTCATTCTTGCAGATGTGCTCGTGTCTAACAGCCTTCCTTCTTTTGCAGGCTTCCGTCAAAGAAACATCCCACGAGGACACACAACCCAACGAGGGAGAATCGAGCCCAACGGATTCTGAGAGGACCATCACCCCGAGCCAGCCAGATGTGCCACCATCGGCTTCCAGGAAAAGGTCGGTTCCCGAACCTGCTGCCCCCCGAGCACCAGTCGAGGTCGGGCCAGCTGTGGGTCCCAAGAGAGCTCGTAAAGGACCACAAGCTTCTTCATCGAGCCAAGAGGTTCCGAAAAATCATCATCCTTTATGCTCTTTCCCCTTACTCCCTTTTGTCTGCTGGTTCATCATTATTTACATCGGTTAATCACCTTTCATGCAGACAACTGAGGCTTCTAGTGGGAAGGTAGGGGCCGCGCCGACGCCTTTAGCCAAACCAGACCTGGCAATCCCCGAAAATGCAGATGGAATGGCTACCACTTTGGCAACGCCCCCAGCAACCACACATAAACCGATCGCCTCGCCGTCTGCTATCCCCTCGGTCTTAGGAGAGGTATGTTAACTTCTGTCGGCTTTATTCTTCCTTGTTGGACGCACACTGACGCCTTTTAGGGCTGCCAGGGTTGTGACATTTCAGGCTTGCTGACCTTTGATCCTGACTCCATCGATCCAACTCCCTCCGTCGCCACCGATGAACCACACGCCAGGGCTGTTCTACCTCAATTCCAACGACTTAGAGCCTTACTGTCTTCCCCGATCGAGGAGCTGATCAAGGATTCTGAAGAGGTGAAGGGCGTTCTTGCTGAAATCCAGGACCAACTCCCAGTAGCATTGCAGGTGAAGCTTTGGCCCGTCGTAACTTTGTCCTTCTTCGGGTCAAGGGTGAAGCTAGCTCGTGAAAGGATCAATCTGCGCCGTGCCCAACTCCCGCTGAAGGCGAATATTGCCGACAGATGTCAGCAGCTCAACGAGAAAAAGGCGTCCCTTGATGCCAAAACTGACACCTCTGTCAGTACCACCGAGCTCGCATCTTTGAAAAAGGAGCTGGAAGATCTTGAAGAAAAGGTCCGGGTGACAAAACAACTCATTCGTGATAAGGAAGCCTCCATCGCCCGCTCCCAAGATGAAGCAGAGAGCCTCAAAGCCGAACTGAAGACCGATCTGGCAGAAATACGTGCCCTGAACAAGCAGTTAGTGACGGGCAAGGATGAAGATGACGAAGCCGAGATCGCCGAGGTGGACCGTGTCCGTGCTGACGCCCTCCAAGCCTTCGAGGCATTTCTTCAGTAGCTTGTTTATGTAAACTGGCATCTGCTTGTAACAGTTTTGAACCTCTAAAGTCGATGACTGTGCATCGGCTGTATACTTCTATTGGCCGATTTCATGTATCGGCCCCCATATCTCACTGTCCATCATCCCACGTGCTTGGGAAATATATAATAATAAATTTTTTTTTATTGGCCGATTTCGTGTATCGGCTCCCATATCTCATTGTCCATCATCCCACATGCTTGGGAAATATTTCTTGAGATGCTGACCGTTGACAGCCACTGGGAATTTCACGCCATCCAGCTCCTCCAGCATGTACGCGTTCCCTCTTAAAACTTGATCTACCCTGTATGGCCCGTGCCAATTTGGAGACCATTAACCATATGCTGCATCCTTAGTCCCTAATGGCAACACCGCTTCCCATACCAGATCGCCAACATGGAACTCCTTAGGCCTCACCTTCTTGTTGTATGCACGAGCTACTTTGGCCTTGTTCTCTTTGATTTTCTCAAGCGACCACAGTCTAAGCTCAGTCAAATCTTCAACGCTGTCACTCATCAAGGCTGCATATTCTTCAGTCGTTAGATCGTTCTGAAAAGTGACACGTCTCGATCCAGCCGTAATTTCCCAAGGCAATATGGCTTCTTGTCCATAGACTAGATGGTATGATAAGGTTTTTATCGCTCCATGACATGACATGCGGTAAGCCCATAAAGCCTCTGACAAAACCTCGTGCCAACGCCTAGGGTGCTCATCGATTTTCCTCTTGATCAGCTTGATAAGGCTATGGTTGGACGCTTCAGCTTGCCCATTTGCTTGAGCATAGTACGGAGATGATCGCATCAGCTTGATCCCTGTGTCCTCACAGAACTCTCTGAACTCGTGAGAAGTGAAGACCGAACCTCCATCGGTCGTGATAGTCTGGGGAATCCCAAACCTATGAATGACGTGTTCTTTCACAAAATCGACGACATCCTTTGAACTTACTGACTTCATAGGGACGGCTTCCACCCACTTGGTGAAATAATCCGTGATGGCCAAAATACACATGTGGCCTTTGCTTGACGGAGGATTGATCTTGCCGATCATATCCATGCCCCAACCTCGGAATGGCCAAGGCTTGATGATGGGGTTCATTGCTGACGCGGGTACCATCTGAATTTTTCCAAATCTCTGACATGCTTGACACCCTTTGTAGTACTTAAAACAGTCCTCGAGCATGGTAGGCCAATAAAACCCTGATCGCCTGATCAACCACTTCATCTTGTGAGCCGATTGGTGAGTTCCACAAGTGCCTTCGTGTACCTCGTGTAGGAGCCGATTGGCCTCAGCTGTCCCCAGACATTTGAGCAATAACCCCTCTAGAGTCCTGTAAAACATGTCATCCCCAATGAGCACATACTTCATGGCTTTGTATCTTATCCGTTTAGGTGCCCCCCGAGCCGAATCCTTCAAGTAATTGAAGATATCGGCTCTCCAGTCGTCTGCGTCCAAGAATTGCACCTGAACATCGGCTCCCTCTGCCACGTCCTTGTAGCCTGAAGCCATTTGTGCAAGATCATTGGCCTCGGTATTCTGCGATCGTGGGATCCAGGTGAAGTTTATGTATCGGAACTGTGCCATCAGTTCACGGCATTGCATCCATAATGGGAAGAGCGACTCGCTCTCACACTTGTATTCCTCCGTGAGTTGAGAAATCACCAGCTTGGAGTCTCCAAAAATTTCCACTGCTTCCGCTCCAGCTTCGATGAGCAACTCCATTCCCTTGCGTATCGCCTCATACTCAGCGACGTTGTTGGTGCGAGGGGTTGATAACCTAATAGAGAAGGAAAATGTTGCCCCCCGGGGTGACACGAGTAGCATGCCGATGCCGCACCCATCGTCACAAACCGATCCGTCGAAGAACATAGCCCACGCTCGTATAGACAGTGCTGCTATATTGGTGTTGATCCTTTCAGCGATAAGGTCGGCCAATGCCTGCCCCTTAACTGCTTTCGCGGGTTGATACCGGATGTCAAACTCCGATAATGCAAACATCCATTTGCCCAGTCGGCCTTTCAACATAGGAGCCGACAGCATGTGCTTTATAACGTCTGATTTGCAGACGATGACAATCTCTGCTGATAGCAAAATGTGGCGCAGCTTGGTGCAGGTGAAAAACAGGCAGAGGCACAACTTGTCGATCTCAGAGTACCTTGTTTCTGCATCCAGCATCCTTCTGCTGATGTAAAATACCACTCGCTCCAGCCCGTCATAAACTTGCACCACCACTGAGGCGATGGACGTGTCCGCTACTGACAAGTAAATGTAGAACGGCCTGTCCGGCTGGGGCGGGACTAAAACCGGCGGCTTCGTCAGATATTCTTTGATCTCGTCGAAGGCTCGTTGTTGTTCTGCCCCCCAGCTGAACTCCTCATCAGATTTAATCTTTACAAGTCCCATGAACGGCTCTATCCTTCCTGACAGATTGGAGATGAATCTTCTGACGAAGTTGATGTTGCCGATGAGAGACTGCAGTTCTCTCTTCGTGGTAGGTGGCTTCATTGTTCGCACTGCCTCCTGACTTTTCAGGCCGATCTCGATTCCTCGTTCATGGACCAAGAAGCCCAAGAACTGACCGGCCGTCACACCGAAGGCACACTTCTTTGGATTCATCCGTAGCCCGAATCTCCTTGTTCGGTCTAGGACGTGTCGCAGGTCATCCAAGTGTCCTTGTACTGAAGTTGACTTGACCACCACGTCGTCGATATAAATTTCCACCAGCTTGCCGATCAGATCATGGAAGATGTAATTCATTGCTCTTTGGTATGTGGCGCCGGCATTCTTTAGTCCAAACGTCATGACTACATATTCAAACAACCCCACCGAACCTGGGACTCTGAATGCAGTCTTGTGTATATCTTCCGGAGCCATAAAAATTTGGTTGTAACCGGCATTGCCATCCATGAAGCTCAAAATTTTATGACCAGCAGCTGCGTTGATTAACGTCTCTGCTACTAGCATCGGATATTCATCCTTCGGAGTGGCTCTATTGAGATCCCGAAAATCTATGGCAACACGCCAGCGGCCATCCTTTTTCTCTACAGGTACAATGCTAGAAATCCACTCAGCATACCTGCATGGCCTGATTAAATCGGCTGCCAACATTTTCTCGATCTCCTTCTTGACTTCTTTCAAAATTTCGGCCTTCATCTGTCGTGCTCGCTGCTGGAACGGCCGAAAACCTTTTTTAAGTGGGAGTCGATGCTCGATGATGCTCCTGTCTAGCCCGGGCATCTCTGTATAATCCCAGGCAAAGCAATCTGGATATTCTTTCAACAAAGCTATCATCGGACCCCGCAGATTCGGATCCAACTTCTTGCTGATAAATGTTGGTCTTGGCTTATCCCCAGGACCGATGTCAATCTCTTCTAGTTCATCAGCAGATGTAAATCCATATCCTAGCTTTCCGTCACCTGTCAAATCGATGCTAAGCACAGGGCAAAGAGTAGGTGAGGTTAACAAAAATAACTTGGGCCGATTGCCTGAATCGGCCCCCTTTTTGATTGTATTAGTCAAGGACGGTTTACACCTTATGGTTTTACAATGGCTGGGAATCTCCCTACTATGACTGCATGATCTGCTCGTCGTAAGATTGCTGCTTTTTGTTTATTGTGGCCGATCGCAGGGATCGGCCGTACCACGTACCGTCGTGGACTTTGCTACTCTGTCAGGCCGGTGGATAAGACCAGCCTCACCCCGTTTTTTGTAGCCTCAATGCGTTCACAGCCGTCTAGACTGATTCGAGAGATCGGCTCTTGGTCTTCTGCTTCCCAGACGTTCATGCCAGCAATGGAGACCTCGACGGAATCGTCTGCATGAATGACCTCTACCTCATCTCCATCCCACTGTATTAGGCACTGGTGCATCGTGGATGGGATGCAGCAGTTAGCATGAATCCAATCTCTCCCTAACAAGACAGCGTAGGTGCTTTTGCTGTCCACGACGAAGAATGACGTAGGGATGGTTTTTCTGCCCACGGTCAGGTCCACGTTCAGTACGCCTTGCGTTTCTGAAGTCTGGCCGTTGAAGTCGCTTAAAGTGACGTTGGTTTTGATCAGATCTGCAGTGGAGCGTCCCAAATGCCGTATCATGGAGTATGGCATTATGTTGACTGCCTCTCCGGTGTCCACTAACATCTTGCTGACCGGTTGCCCATTGATGTAACCTCGTAGGTACAGGGCTTTCAGATGTTTGTAACCCTTTTCACGTGGCTTCTCAAAGATAACTGGCCGTGGGCCGCAGTCGAACTGTGCCACTGGTAGCTCGTTGGTTCTTGGCGCGCAGAACTCTGACGGAAGTATGAATACCATGTTTGTGCCAGCCGATGTCTTTGCATCGGCTTTTACCGGTTTGGGGCGCCACTCTTTCTTTTTCGGGTGATCTTCCGTTTCCAAGGTCTGCCTAATTTTAACGGCCAGATCGGGCCGTGATTTCTTTAGAGCGTGGAGATACTGCGCTTCGGCTTCCTCCAAGTTACGCAGCCGCTGCACTCTACGCTTTTGGGTGTGTCTGAGTCCGTCAGGACACCACCTTGGACGGTGATACCTGTCTTTCTCTTTGTCATCCATTGGCTCCTTGAGATCTTGTGCTCGAGACGACTCCCTGCGTCGGCTCTGAGGTGGGAGAGGCCCTAGGCGCTTAAACACTGACACTGGCTCCGTGTCCTCCTTCTGCTGTCCGCATTCCGGGCAGTTATCGATAGTAGGCAATCGGCTCATTCCCGCGTCCCAGCAATACTTGAAGAACGGACAATCCCAATGCTTGTCTGCGCCTTCTTTTTCTTTTGACGGTCCCCTAGCGAGGTGCTCATATCCTTCATCTTCTCCGTCGCGCCGGCGACGTTGGTCATACTGACGCTCATACTTGTTAAGGAGATGCGTGGAATGTGGTTTCTGATATCGCACACTTTTCACTTGTTCCTTAGTTAAGTACTGCCTGCTGTCGTAGCTGGGCCGGTCGCGTGGACCAGCCTCCTCTCTTACTCTGCCGTGAGAGCGACCGCCTTCCTCCCTGTACGTGCCATGGTGGTACCCTGGTCCTGCCATGTTGACATCGAACGAGAAATCCAACTGGCGCCTGTTGGATTGGCTGTGTTCTACCATGTTGACGCCGGGGAATGGGTTGGTGTCTACTTTCATGGCGAATTGCCCCAGGATGAGACGGCCCTGCTCTATTGCCGTTTGGATCTGGCGACGTAGCTCTTTGCAGTCATTGGTGCTGTGGGTGAACGAGTGATGCCACTTGCAGTATGGTCTTCCGTTCATCTCCTGAGCCGTAGGGATTTTGTGGCCTTCGGGTAACTTCAGCTGCTTTTCTTTCAGCAGTAAATCGAATATTTGCTCAGCTTTGCTCACATCGAAGTCGAACCCTTTTGCAGGCCCTTGCTGTTTCACCCATTTGCAGGATACGGGATCTGCCCCCCGAGCCCATTCAGCCACGGCCACCTCCTGGTCTTGCGTGGGGTCTTCTTCTTCTATATCGACCAGGCCTATCGGACGTTTGAACTTGTCCTCGTACAACTCAGGGTGGTGCTGCTCATACATCGTCAGCTTCTGGGCCATGTGCGCCAACGAGTTGTACTCTACTTGGAAAGCCAGATCTTTGATAGGTGCTGCGAGACCCAACGCTGCCAGCTCGACTGCTTCCTTCTCAGTTAACCGAGCTGAGTAACATCGGTTCTTGACAGTCCTGAAGCGTTGGATGTACTCGGCTACCGTTTCTCCTCGCTTTTGCCGCACCTGTGCTAGGTCTGCAATGCCAGCCTCGGTAGCTTCTGAATGGTACTGGATGTGGAACTGCTCTTCCAGTTGCTTCCAGGTCTGGATCGAATCAGGTGGCAGTGAAGTGTACCACCCAAAAGCTGGTCCTGTCAAAGATTGCGCAAAGAACCTTACGCGCAACTGATCTGATGCTGATATCATGCCTAACTGTGCCAGGTATCGGCTCACGTGCTCGATCGAACTCGACCCTTCTGACCCGCTAAATCTCGATAACTCAGGGAGCCGATACTTGGGTGGCAGCGGGATCAGGTCAAACTCGTTGGGATACGGCTTTGAATAGCCGATTGTCCTTCTCTTTGGCACGAAGCCGAACTGGTCTCTCAAGATGGTACGGATTTGTTCCGTTGTTTGGGCTGCAGGGGCTAGATTCTCATGACTCGTTCCAGTGGCATACTTGGCTAGCCACGCCTGTTTGTCGGCGTCCATCCCAGAGATTCCTGCTCCAGAAACACCTGCTCCCGAAGCCCCTGCTCCAGAAACTCCTGCCCCAGCAATCCCTGCGGTTGCGATCTGGTTCGTGCGCGTCAAGCTGTTGCAGTCTGGCACGTAGGTGCACACGTATCCATGTGGGATTTCTTTAGGTGGTTCACACAGGAATTGGCAATCGCCAGGGTCGCCTCCGACCTTGTAGACGACGTACGCCGGTGCCCCTGGTGGCTCTGGAGCTGCAAGTGTGAATGGCAGCGGTGGCCTGGCCTGGAGCGGTCTTTCTCCCTGGTGAGTCCCCAGAGTAGGCCCCGACGGAGAGTACTGATGTTTCATAATCTTCTGAACTACGCGAACTGCGATCCGCTCGAAAGCGTTTACCAAGCTCTCAGAATGGCGGTGAAGAGAATGAGCCACCATGTAGTTGACTTCCTGGCGCAGAGCTCTGGTGCGCTCCTCTGAAGGAACAGACAGATCCACCTCATCAAGAGCACCCTCGGGTGAGAACCCTTTCCACCTGATGCCATGCTTACGAGTCCTCTCAAAAGAGCCGATGAGATCGGCTTCGAAGAGAGCTTTGACGTCATCATACTTCGCCTTGTGCTCCTCAGGTAGCTCATCGTACGTGACCGGTCGGTTGTCCATCGCAGCGTCGGATGTTGATGTAGACGTTGTTTAAGTGTCCCACCGGGCGTGCCAGAATGTGTTGCCTACCAAAACCCACCGGCGAGCAGCGACGGGCAACACGAAGAGCCGGGAGGCTCCCAGAAATGCTGGTGGGCCCTGGTCCCTCGGGCAACGGCCCGCAAAACTCCAGCACACGTCCTGGCTTGGTTCGAGGGCGTGCCACCTGACCTATACCTGGTCAGGAAGGTGAAGGATTGCTTCGATTGGTTTCCTGCATGGTAAACAAGTATACGTAAAATTCGAGCCGTGACCGGCTCCCAGGTTTCCCTGTGAATCGGCTCCCAGAGCCGATTATCCCATGGTTCTGCATTAGATCTATTATAACATGGGTTTTTGCTTCATCGATACAAGTTAAATCGATCTACGACAGTTTAATGTTTTCACTACATGACTGGAACATCCTACACGTAATTGAGCCTGGTAGATACAAAAGATAATAGAAAAACTAATCCTAGAGAAGGCCTAAAAACCAACGTAACGTCAATTCCCGGAACACCCCCTCTTGGATTGGTAAACCATATCTTACATACTACTGGATCATTCAACCCGTTTGCAAGGCCTGATCATGTGGATATCAAACTAAACCTTGGAGAACAAGGCACAACTATAATAGACCAAATCGACTTAAATATAGATCAAGCAAGATGCCACCCTTACACCCGGGAAAAGGTGCAACGGCGGCGAGATAGCTAGAGGTAGCATAACTAAACAATCATAGCAAAAAGTACTGATGCTAACCCAAAAAAATCTATGATAATAGTGTTACTCGCCATCAACAAGGCTT
Source organism: Avena sativa (assembly GCA_916181665.1). Lineage (NCBI taxonomy): Eukaryota > Viridiplantae > Streptophyta > Magnoliopsida > Poales > Poaceae > Avena > Avena sativa. The sequence continues at coordinate 102,667,751 of OV702285.1, read as the reverse complement.
CAGTACGAGTAACACCAGATAACGCATAAGTAGATACTTCCTAGATCGCAAGATGCGATCTAGGCAGCATGGCACTTACCCGAGAAAAACCCTAGAAACAAGGGGTGGCGATGCGCCGAGATTGTGTTTGTTGTGAACGTGATTGTACTCCTTTTCTCGATAACCTTAGGTACATATTTATAGTCCGGAGACTTTCTGTCTTTGGAATAACTCTACAACTCTATCTCTTACCTAAATCTAAACGGAATCTATTACAATATAAGATACACGGGCAATTTAGCCCAAATCAACACGCGAGGCCGATTCAACAACACGTTGCATATACGTATCTTCTAAGCCCATCTTGATCACGGCCCAACTCCTCCTTTGGCCAAAATATGGCGATAACAGCATCCTGCACTTGACTCTAGCACTTAGTTCTTTGATAGTCCTCCAAGCTGCATCTCTGGCTGACTCAAAGAATGTGGTGTGCATTACAGTGTTGGTGTACATGCAGAATCCCCTTTCTTTGTGGTTGCCTTCCTTGTTTTTGTACAAGTGAAGTTGCACCCACCAATACTCCACTCCTTCATCCTTTACTGGAAAGACTTTGTATATAGCTGCTCCATGTGCTTCCATTGCCACCATGAGATCCTTGAGGATCTTGGGAAACTCAGTTTCACACTCCAAGGTCATGGTCATGAGTGGTCCTTTCTTCACGGCTTCGTTGATGGAGTTCATCTACAAATGGAGTTGAGAATGAAAAGATTAGAAAAGTTTTACGAGAAGAATAGACAAGTGTAGAAGTAATTGAAAACTTTTCCTTAGTGGTTTTCCAATCCTAGGGTCATAATCCTACAGCCAACACAGTGCTCTGATACCATCTGTTAGACCCCTCCTTTATAAAGGAAAGGATCCCTGTGATTGCAATGCTAGTCCCTGGATCAATGCTAGCATCCACAGTTTAAGATGAAGTACACAGATACAAAGGTCGTTTATTACATTCATTCCAGAGATATAACATAGTCTTTTACAACTCAGGGCGATAGGCCTAATACAAGAGTTTAAGGAACAAGTAATTAAACATAAGTCTTCATCTTCATGTGCCACAGGCAAGCATGTTGAGTGTAGACTCATGACTCCTACTCATCATCGGAGTAACTTGCAACATCACAAGTTACGGCCACAGAGGGTCAATACTTTGGAATGGTATTGGCAAGTGATACCTTAGTATATTTTAAGTGGACTATATTGCTATATGCATTTGGCTAAGTGTAGCTTGGCTTGCTTTGCTCAAAATAGGTTTTTCCTATTAGTTGAACTCACTAAGTTTTTCTTTATCAAAAACTTCCCAAGAAACCACCAATAGACATTGGGGTCCTTCACCCTTCTTCACCCACAAGTTTCATTTTAGAAGTTGGAGTGATGAGATTCTTGTAGCTTCCATGTCTTGATGCTCAAGTTGTCCATTGCCATGGACCTGGCTAAGTACTTAGATTTTCCATCTGCAGAGGTTGTGCACTTTCCCCACCAGACTTGGTTTCCCAAGACAGGACCTTTCAGAAGCCTTTCCTTAGTCAAATGGACGCGTTCCAACCTATCAATCCCTTCTACCACCAACTGTCCAAAAGACTAAGTTCTAGCTACCTATATGATCAAGGCAGAGCCCATTTTGCCAAGTGGTTGCACTGTAAGATTTCTCAACACTTGGCCTCCAAATCCCTTTGTGCCTGGGTGGCATACCACAAGTGAGATACACAACCCAAGTCCATGGCCTTGTGTAACCACTCAACATAATCCAATCCTTCCATTCCACCCAGGAGGTTCATTTGACTTAGTTGTTTTATTAGGAAAGCATAAGTCTCATGACTTAGAAATATTTTCATCATAATAAGTATAGATTTTCACCAACCCTTGTTTGCTAAATAGCTAGGCTAAGCATGGTATGATAACTTAACTTAGGAAAATTCCCTAGCGATTCTACAATTCTACACTACTTAGGATTTCCCAACTTAGCATTAGGCAAAAGTAGCATGCAAGACTTAGCAAAATATCTAATGCTAGTACAAAACATAGGATAGAAATATTCATGAAAATATCACTTGCCTTGGTAATGTGGAGAGTAGCACTCCTCACAATCACAATCACTAGCAAAATCTACACAAAAATTTGTAGCACACCATTACACACAATTATATACAATCAAAAATAATATGAATGCATGCATGCAAGAATATACTAAGTGGTGATTTTGAAAACTCTACCAAGCATGTGCATGTTTACAGAAACTTAACCAGTCACAAGTTTGTCAACCAAACTTATTTAACCCTAAAAACAAATTACTAAACTAAATCCATACTTAAAATAGCCTTAAACAATTTCTACAAATAAAGTCATTTTAACTGTTACTATTTGTTAAACACATTGGATATTCAGAAAGGTCTTGTTTCACTGAATCCAACGGTATAAAGTTTGCAAAATTCCAACGTGGCAATCAAAAGTTATAAGCATTTGAAATTTGGATCAAATTCTGGTTTTAAATCTGTTTTTAGTTCTAACACTTGCCACGCGTCGTGTTGTGATTTGCGCGTACCGGTTCGCACCGGATCGAGCTCTGTAGCCGCAAGATCTAAATATATCGCACGCTCCAGATCGCGTACCTCTTCGCCGATTAATGAATCTATCCTAACGCTTGGATCAAGATCCTACGGCGCGCGAGCAAGCGACCATGTCCTGGCGGCGCGCGGCGTCAGCGAGCGGCAGAGCGCTCGGTCTACGGCGGCGCTAGCGTTCCATATCGCTTCAGGATGCAAGAAGGTACTCACCGGATCCGCAAAGGCGTGCTAAAGCTCGACGTGGTACTGGTTTGCGGAGGGGCGTTCGGATGTGGCTGAAAGAGCTCGTCGGAGTCGTGCACGGCGTCGGGTGGTTGTTGTCGGCGTCGTTGCCGAGGTTCCGCGTCGCCCTAACACAAGCCAGAGGGTTTAGGAGATGCGAAAGAACGTTGCGAACAATCTCGTGTGAGTCAGAAGTGAAGGGGCGCACGGGACTTATGGAATTTGGTCGCCGGAGTCGAGGTGGTCATCAGATGCTTGCGGCGTCGAGCGGGAACGGCGACCTGGGGCAATACATGATGAACTAGTGGGGTCAGGAGGTGCGCAAGGAGATTGTGAAGTGGCTTGAATGAATCAGAGAGGAAGGGGCGCACGGAGCTCACCGGAATCGATCGCCGGAGTGAGCTCTGTCTGCGGCGGTGTTGTGTGAGTCGTGGGCAGCCTGGTGGCGTGAAGGCAGAATTGACTGGGGGAAAATGGTCGCTAGGAGGTGGGGATCTTATAGCCGGAGCCTCAACAGGAAACGCTCATCGCATCAATGCTAATTACGCTCGCGAGATCAGCGCTGCAACGGCCAGCGGCGGAGTCGTGCGCGGAATCAGAGGGGAAGACGATGCTGACGTGGAGGAGGCCCGCTTGTCAATGAAGTGCGCGTGGTGGAGATGGGGTTTGTCTGTCAGCGACAGATTGCGTGCGCTCGCGCGTGAGAGAAGAAAAGGAAACCCCCGGGTGGGCTAGTTGGGCTCGATTCTCTGCTGGGCTAGATATCTGGCGCGCGGCCCTTTTCCTTTGTTTAATTCTTTTTCTTTTCTATTTTGATTTTCTGAATGGGTTTTCAAATGGTTTCAAAATCAATTTGAATTCAAATCTTCCTGAGGTTTTGTAGTGGTGGTTTGGTCTCAGAAATGGGTCAAAAACTCATGGGGCTACTTTGCAAGGGCTTGGTCAAACTTGGAGATCAAAAATATCAGAGGCTAGGCACTTGGTTTGAAATTTTTGAAAGATGGTTTTTGGAACCCATTTCCCATTTGAAAACTTGGTCTTCAATCTACACTTAAATCCTATGTTCATAGAAGGCAACCTTCTGGTTCACAACAATCAAACTTACAAGTGGTGTTGGCCATTTTAAAATAAGTCTGTCCACATAAAATCATGGTACCATATGATTCTGTTTTCTAAATTGATTTGAGAAAACCCTAAATGATGATGGATGTAAGGATGATATGAATGAGTTTTGGAATATGAATTTAGGGATGTTACAAAAGAGCTAGGCCACTATGCAAACTTCTGTCCAGTAAAGTTACACCAAGATCCCAAGTAAGACAAGATGTAATCTAGTTGGAAATTTTTAAGGGTGGTAGTACCCTAGATGCTTTGAGCCTACTTGTAACGCTAGCCTCCCCAAATCTCGGGACGAGATTTATTTTAAGGGTGGTAGCCTGTCACATCCCAAGATTTTCCAAATCTTGTTATGTGAAAAATAAATGAATAAAATAAAACTTTGTTGATTTTCAGGGTGAGAAGAAACTTTTTGAATCCAATTGGAAACTTTCAAAACCTATTTGGATCAAATAAAATCCTAATGGGATTTAAAAAGTTGAATAAACAATAAAGTTAAAAATATTTTGAATTACTATTTTTGGATCCTTTAGGAAAAAGATTTAGTTTTCAAATGAAAAGGTAGATTTATAAATAAGGATTATTTTATAGAGCCAAAATTAAACCTTGGCCAAGCTTTTAAAATAAAATATTTTGTTTTGATTAAAAGAGTAAAGGTTTATTTAAATAAAATAATGAGAGTTTATTAATAAACGAATTTTATTAAAGTAAGGACTTTTCCATTTTAATAAAACACTAAAACTTATTATTTTATTTTGAACAAGATTTCCAAGTATTTTATATTTTCAAATAAAACCTACTGATTTGGTTTTGTTAATTTTTAGATTTCAGATGGAGATTTTAATAAATCAAAACCTATTTGAATTATTAGCTAAAGTCTATTTTATTTAATTATTAAATAGATCCTAAAAAGAATAAAAATATTATTTGATTTTGTTTTGGACTTTGAATTATGCTGATTAACAGAACTGAAATCAATGCAAAGTTTGGCAAAGATTTGAAATCATTTGAGTGTTTGATTTGTTGTTTGAATTTCAAAACAGAAAATCAATTAGAAGAAGAAAAAGACTTTCAGAACAAAAAAAAATGAATCTGGTCGACCCAACCCAGCAGCCCACTAAGCCCAGCAGGAGCCCACCCGGCATATCCCTCAGCGAATTGTTTTCCCACCGAAAGACCCACCCGCAGAGCCAATGACTGGTGGACCCTATTCCCTCTCTCTCTCTCACTGACGACGTTACCCCACTGCCATGTCATCATCTTCCTCACCTCGCGACCAGTTTCTTCCCCCTCGTCGTCGTTTGCTGCCTCTAATTGCTCGCATCAATTCGAGTAAATGGCCGAAAAATTCTCCCAGTAACCTCGCCCATTTAATCGCCCATGCTCCCTCCTTCTTTCCCCTCAACCCTCACACGACCGGAGCCACTAGGCTGCACAAATCGCAACCTCGAACCCCTCTTCTCCGACGAGCCACCGTGCAAATTCCGGCGAGCACGAACCTCCCCACTGGCCCCAGAGCACACGGGTGTGATCCCCATCGTCTCCTGCATCTCCTAGCACCAACCCCACACCCGCGCGAGCACCGTAGCCTCGACAGCAATATCGACTGAACTCCGCCGTAGTCTGCCACTTCTCCGGCGAAGCACCCTGGTAAAGTCTGACCGCCCTAACCCCTCTAGCTCACACGCGTGTATTCGCCACACTCTCCCGCATCTAATGAACCATCTGCCTCACCTTTTTGTGCCCTGTAACGTCGACAACATCGCTACCTGAGCGAGCCCGACGCCGACAACGTCTCCGACGAGCAATCACCGCCGTTCCCGTGCGCCCCCTGCCCAACGACGAGCACCTTGAGCATCAGGGCATCACTGCATTCACTGTAAGCGCCTTCACTCCCTTCCTCTCTTCCTGAAACGTCGCCAACGCCACCTCCCGAGCTCGCCGCCGCCAGTAGCCGCCGCTAGCGCCGCCCGTCTGTGGTCAATTAGATTAGGGCCATAGGATTTAGATCTAACGAGTAAGATTAGATCTGTGTCGAAGAGGTACGCGTCAGATCTGGCCATGCATCTTCACTTAAATCGTGTGGCTCTCGTTGATCGATCCGCCCGAACCGTTACGCACCAATCAGAACATGACGCGTGGCTGGAGTTTAGATTTAAAACAGGATTTGAATCTGATTGTGGTTTGAATTTGATTTGTCTATAACTTTTGATCCCCACATTAGAATTTGACAAATTTTATACCGTTGGAATCAGGAGAGCAAGATCTTCATATTTATGCAATGTGTTTAATGTTTTGCTTCTGTTAAAATGGCTTTATTGGCAAAAACTTGTGTAGGGCTAATTTGAGTATATGAAATGTTTAGGGTTTAAATAAATGTTTTTTGGAAAGTTTTTAACTTGTTTATGATTCAGTACTGTTTACTTTCTTGGTTGAGTTTTAAAAATCATCACATACCATCTTGCATGCATGCATATATTTTTGGTTGTATATGATTTGTATGTAATTTGTTGCTATAATTCTTTGTGTAGATTTTGGTGCTAGTGATTGTTATTGTGAAGAGTGTAACTACTCTCCTAACTACCAAGGCAAGTGGTACTTCATGAATAATTCTATCCCTATATTTTATACTAAGCATTAGAAATATTTTGCTAAATCTTGCATGTGATTATTTTGCCTATATGCCATGTTGGTAAATCCTAAGTAGTTGTAGAATTGCTAGGAAATTTCTAAGTTAAGTTACTATCTATACCATGCTTAGCCTAGCTAGTAGCAAACAAGGGTTGGTGAAATTATACATGCTATGATGAAAATATTTCTAAGTCTTTGGACTTGTTTTACTTAATAAAACAACTAAGTCAATGGATCACCTGGGTGGAATGGTAATTTCTTGGTGGTTTTTGGATGAGTGGTTACACAAGGCCCATGGCTATGGTTTACCTTGTGTATCTCACTTGTGGTAAGCCACCCAGGAACAAAGAGATTTTAGAGGCCAAGTGTTAAGAAGCTTCTAGTGCAGGCACTTGGCAATATGGGCTCTGCCTGGATCACATAAGTTGCTAGAACTTAGCCATTTGGACAGTTGGTGGTAGTGGGAATGATAGGTTGGAACGCGTCCATTTGGTCTAAGGGAAGGCTTCTGAAAGGTCCTGTCTTGGTGAAACCAAGTCTGGTGGGGAAAGTGCACAACCTGTGGGTGGACAACTTGAGCATCAAGGCATGGAAGCTATCAAGAATCTCATCATTCCAACTTCTAAGTAAAACTTGTGGGTGAACAAGGGTGAAGGACCTCAATGTCTATTGGTGGTTCCTTGGGAAAAGTTTTGACAAAGAAAAACTTAGTGATTTCAACTAATAGGCAAAACCTATTTTGAGCAAAGAAAGCCAAGCTACACTTAGCCAAATTTGCATATAGTATCTAGTCCACTTAAAATATACTAAGGTATCACTTGCCAATACTATTCCAAAGTATTGACCCATTGTGGCTGTAACTTGTTATGTTGCAGGTTTGATTGATTTAGTGAAGTGTGTTGATTAGGATTACAAAGTCTACAACCAACATGTCTGCCTGTGGCACTTTGAAGATGAAGGACCCTATGCTTATAGATATTCTGCTGCAATGTAATGTGAAAGCAAAATGAGCTATGTAAGATGCAATAAATTATGTTATTCCTAGTTATAAAGTTGTATTATGACCTTTGTTTCTTGATATTACATCTTAACTTTGGATGCTAGCTATTGATCCAGGGACTAGTATTGTAAACACACGGATCTCTACCTTTAACCCTTGTTCAACCACAAGTTTTTAACTTAGAAATTTGGATGATGAGATTCTTGATAGCTTCCATGTCTTGATGCTCAAATTGTCCTTTACCAGGGACATGGCTAAGTACTTACATTTTACACTCTGAAGAGGTGGTGCACTTTCCTCACAAGACTTGGTTTCACCAAGACAAGATCTTTTAGAAGCCTTCCCTTAGACCAGAATGGACGCGTTCCAACCTATCATCCCCTACCACCAACTGTCCATTTGGCTAAGTTATTGCAACCTATATGATCCAGGCAGAGCCCATAATGCCAAGTGGCTGCACTTGAAGCTTCTCAACATTTGACATCTCAAATCTCTTTGTTCCTGGGTGGCTTTCCACAAGTGAGATACACCAGGTATAACCCCTGGGTAACCACTCAGCACAAACCATTCCTTCCATTCCACCCAGGTGATTCATTCTCTTAGTTGTTTTATTAAACAAAACACAAGTCCTCAGACTTAGAAATTTTTCCATAGTGTGAATATATATTCCACCCTTGTTTTCTATTAGCTAAGCTAAGCTTGATAGTAGTAGGAATCTTAACTTAGGAAAATTTCTACTAAGGTTTCATCTACTAGGATTTCCCATAGCATGGTTTATACTTAGCAAAAATTCCATGCAAGTTTTACTTAGAAAAAACACTAATGCATAGTGAAAGTAATGGGACAAAAGTATGAAGCATCACTTGCCTTTTTGGTAGAGTATAGGTTCACTTCTTGATCTTTTCAATGTTCACACACTTCAAGTCACTACAATTCAACCAAGCAAACAATATTTCAAACTACCATTCAAGCACAACATCACATAAAATGATAAAGTCAAAGTAATGCATGCAAGCATGCCAAGCTTTGTTTTATTTGAAAGAGTGGTTCCTAATGGGTCATAAACATTTGAAAACACCTAATGGTCATTTTATAAAGTGGCAAAGTCATTTGCAAAAGATTTCACTTCATAAACCATTTTCAAAACAAGGTATCATTTTATGTGGTGTATAAATGTTTTTACTAAGGCATTAATCTATAGGGTTCACAAAATATGTTTTCAAACCATAAAACTTTGTGTTTAGGGTCAGAGAGTTTGAAACAAAACATTTCCCAAAGGTTTTCTTCCAAAACCATTTTTAATAAATAAACCATATTTTTATTTGACTAGAATTGGTTTTAAATCCAAGATTCATTCTTTTGTTTCTCCAAATACATTTTTGAATCCACAAAGTGTTTCCTATGGTCAGTAGGTTCAAAACACTCCATTTGCAAAAGATATTATCCTCAAAATCATTTTGGAATAATTTTTATAACCTAAACAAGCATACACAAGTTTCTGCAAAAACAAGCAATTTAACAGAAACTTTTTACTAAACAAATGGCATGGTTGGCTAGGGCTTGTTCCACTGATTCTATTGATATAAAGTTTGCAAAATTTGGACATGTGGATCAAAAGTTGTGGATTTTACAAACTGGAACATCTAATAGAAAGTTTCTGTTTTTAAAACTAAGTCTGAGCCATGTGTCGCGTTGCTATTAGCTGGTACCGGTTCGCACGGCTCATGCTGTGTGGTGCGTTGGATCTAAGTTTAATCGCGCGGCTCAGGTTCATCCTTACCTCTTCGCCTAGATCTAATCCTAGTCGGTCAAAATGGATCCTACGGCTACAGGGAGCTTGCTAGGAACTGGCGGCGCTCGATGGTGGCTGGCGGCGGCGCGGCTCTGGAGGTGGCGTTGGCGATGTTTCAGGAAGAGAGGGAGGGAGTGAAGGCGCTTACAGTGATCGGAGTGATGCCCTGATGCTCAAGGTGCTCGTCGTTGGGCAGGGGGCGCACGGGAAAGGCGGTGATTGCTCGTCGGAGAAGTTGTCGGCGTCGGGCTCGCTCAGGTGGCGATGCTGTCGACGTTACAGGGCACAAAAAGGTGAGGCAGAGGGTTCGTTAGATGCGGGAGAGTGTGGCGAATACACGCGTGTGAGCTAGAGGGGTTAGGGCGGTCAGACTTTACCAGGGTGCTTCGCCGGAGAAGTGGCACACTATGGCGGAGTTCAGTCGATGTTGTTGTCGAGGCTATGATGCTCGCACGGGTGTGGGGTTGGTGCTAGGAGATGCAGGAGACGATGGGTATCACACCCGTGTGCTTTGGGGATAGTGGGGAGGTTCGTGCTCGCCAGAATTTGCACGGTGGCTCGTCGGAGCAGAGGGGTTCGAGGTTGCGATTTTTGCAGCCTGGTGGCTCCGGTCGTGTGAGGGTTGAGCGGAAAGAAGGAGGGAGCGTGGGCGATTCAATGGGCGAGGTTACTGGGAGAATTTAATTGGCCATTTACTCGAATTGATGCGAGCAATTAGAGGTAGCAAACAGCGACGAGGGGGAAGGAACTGGTCGCGGGGTGAGGAAGACGATGACGCGGCAGTGGGGTAACGTCGTCAGGGAGAGAGAGAGAGAGAGGGAATAGGGTCCACCAGTCATTGGCTCTGCGGGTGGGTCCTTCGGTGGGAAAACAATTCGCTGAGGGCTATGCCGGGTGGGCTCCTGCTGGGCTTAGTGGGCTGCTGGGTTGGGTCGACCAGATTCATTTTGTTTTGTTCTGAAAGTCTTTTTCTTTTTCTAATTGATTTTCTGTTTTGAAATTCAAACAACAAATCAAACACTCAAATGATTTCAAATCTTTTCCAAACTTTGCATTGATTTCAGTTCTGTTAATCAGCATAATTCAAAGTCCAAAACAAAATAAAATAATAGTTTTATTCTTTTTAGGATCTATTTAATAATTAAATAAAATAGACTTTAGCTAATAATTCAAATAGGTTTTGATTTATTAAAATCTCCATTTGAAATCTAAATATTAACAAAACCAAATCAGTAGGTTTTATTTGAAAATATAAAATACTTGGAAATCTTGTTTAAAATAAAATAATAAGTTTTAGTGTTTTATTAAAATGGAAAAGTCCTTACTTTAATAAAATTGGTTTATTAATAAACTCTCATTATTTTATTTAAATAAACCTTTACTCTTTTAATCAAAACAAAATATTTTATTTTAAAAGCTTGGCCAAGGTTTAATTTTGGCTCTATAAAATAATCCTTATTTATAAATCTACCTTTTCAATTGAAAACTAAATCTTTTTACTAAAGGATCCAAAAATAGTAATTCCAAATATTTTTAACTTTATTTTTTATTTAACTTTTTAAATCCCATTAGGATTTTATTTGATCCAAATAGGTTTTGAAAGTTTCCAATTGGATTCAAAAGTTTCTTCTCACCCTGAAAATCAACAAAGTTTTATTTTATTCATTTATTTTTCACATAACAAGATTTGGAAAATCTTGGGATGTGACACCCAGTACACAACTGCTGAGGTAAATGAGGTAGCTCGGCAAGACGATGTCGATTTGCTAGAAGAGGCCAGGGAATTGGCATTATCAAGATCAGCTATTTATCAGCAAGACCTCCGACGATATCACAGCAAGAAAGTCAATCGAAGAGTTTTTAAAGAAGGAGATTTGGTTCTTTGGCTAGTGCAGCACACAGCCGACATGCACAAACTTTCACCCCCATGGGAAGGAACATTCATCGTGAGTAAAGCATTGCACAATGATGCATATTACCTAATCGATGCTCAGTTACCAGAAAAGAACAAGGCGAACAAAGCCGGCGACGAATCAAAAAGACCGTGGAACATAGCTTTACTTCGCCCATTCTACTCTTACAAGACATATGTTGTACATCATGATGTGACGCATCAAGTTTGAGTATCAAGCGTGTATTGAACCTTGGTACCTCGAGCAGCGACTCAGGGACTGCACCGTGTTATTTCCTATTTTGAACTATGTAGTAAACTTCGGCACCTCGAGCAGTGACTCGGGGACTGCACCGTGTTATTTCCTATTTTGAACTATGTAGTAAACTTCGGCACCTCGAGAAGTGACTCGGGGACTTCATCGTGTTATTTCCTATTTTGTATTATATATTAAAATTCGGCACCTCGAGCAGTGACTCGGGGACTGCACCGTGTTGTCCCTTATTTCAGATTATGCATTAAACCTCGGTACCTCAAGCATCGACTCGGGGACTGCCCCATGATTGTTTCTTGTTCTGAAATATGTACTAAACCTCGGCACCTCGAGCAATGACTCGGGGACTTCACCGTGGTATTCTCTTCATTGAGCTATGAATTATATTTCGGCAACCCAGTTTGTAACTCGGGGACTGTTTCGTGTTATTCGATATCATCTGAACAGATATATACCTTCAGCGACCCGAGTGATAACTCGAGGACTGACTTGTATTACCCACTATTTGTCGCCAGACACATAAGAGCTTCATAGCTCAGCTAAAGACTCAGGGACTCCCCAAAATTGTTGATCATAACTTGCAAGATATGATATAAACTTGTCTCGGTAATCAGAGGAACAGCAAAGCGGAAACAAACAAAGATCTCTAAGGATAATGCAAAAAAGAATAACAACCCCAGCAAATCGAAGTATGAGAAGGGATGCAACTTATTGTATCACTTTACCAGATATGGGCTTCGGGCATTGTACTTCAGATAGAAGTTGAAAACACAACAGCTACGCAATCGAGTTTACAAAGGGAAAGCAACATAAATGCCGAACCAAGGTCAGCCACATGGAAAAATACAATCCGAACTTACGAAATCAAAGTTCGCCAAAGCAAAGATATAAAGCAATGAGATTTGTTTAGATAGAGTAATAATAATTACCATCAACCATGCCTCAGCGGCGAAAGGCAAAAAGGTTCACACCACACCAAAAGCCAGACAATTGTTCCACATACATCATATGCCCGGCATACCGGGGACTGAAAATAACTTAGAGTTTTTTGAACCTCAATAGAGAAAAGGGCGAGAGCACCCTTAAGGGGCAGTAGCATGATCAGGAGCATCGGGAATGGGTATCTCAGATGATGGTGGGGCGACCTCGGTCTCCTGCGCATGGGTATTTTTAGGAACTGGGCGCTCCGAGGTAGCTGGCGCCTCTGCCGAATTTACTTCGCCTTCAACAGAAGCAATAGAAACCTCGGGGGCAAGCCTCGGCTGCTGAGAAACATTATCTTGAGCTCGAGAATTCTCAGTCCCTTTAGAGGATGATCGCGCGTCGCCATCCTCTTCCGAGCTTGCATTTGAGTCACGAGAGTTATCCGAGTCACCCTCTGCGTCATCCTGATTGGCCGAATCATCATCAGATGCATCTTCAACTTCGACATCATCCGCCGGATTGGGAAGAAAACTCGGCCCTTCAATCCAATTATGCACGTCAGCATACTCAATAAGCTGGAAGGCACGAGCTTGGCAGCGAGCGACGAACTCTGGATCCTTAACCCAATGAGAGCCAGTGCGCAAATTCATCAGAGTATCGAGTGAGATATCCTCGTACCAAGACAACACTGCTGTATGTGCCATACCAGCACCAGCCCTCCCAGCAGATTCCCTCCAGAGATTTAACTAGGTCTGAGATGCCATTAATCTCTCCACAAGTATTTTGACTTCGTCAATATCAGGCGTTCTATAGGTATTTGGCCAGAGAACATGGTAGGCCCGAATGGCTGCTTGCACCAGATCTCTTCCCATAATCTTCATTGGTCCAATAGCAGCACCTACGGCAGTCAGGAAGTCTTCCATTGAGTATTCTGGACTCGAGTCTGCGCGGACACCTCGAGCTTGCATTTGAGTCACGACAGTTATCCGATTCACCCTCTGCTTCATCCTGATCGGCCAAATCATCATCAGATGCATCTTCAACTTCGACATCATCCGCCGGATTGGGAAGAAAACTCGGCCCTTCAATCCAATTATGCACGTCAGCATACTCAATAAGCTGGAAGGCACGAGCTTGGCGGCGAGCGACGAACTCTGGATCCTCAACCCAAGGAGAGCCAGTGCGCAAATTCATCAGAGTATCGAGTGAGATATCCTCGTACCAAGACAATACGACTGTAAGTGCCATATCAGCACCAGCCCTCCCAGTAGATTCCCTCCAGAGATTTAACTGGGTCTGAGATGCCATTAATCTCTCCACAAGTATTTTGACTTCGTCAATACCAGGCATTCCAGAGGTATTCGGCCAAAGAACATGGTAGGCCCGAATGGCTGCTTGCACCAGATATTTTCCCATAATCTTCATTGGTCCAATAGCAGCACCGATGGCAATCAGGAAGTCTTCCATTGAGTATTCTGGAGTCGAGTCTGCGGGGACACCTCGGCGCCGACGAGAAGAAATCACTGCCTTAGAGCTCACTGGTTTCGCTTCCGGAAAATGATCTACACGAAAGGAAAACATATCAATTAAAAATAAGAAAGATAAGAAAATAACTCGGCCATGGTCGAAAACATACGATGAATATAACTCAACATTTTCTAGAGATCCTGGGTCCAGTCGGCCTTATTCTTCTCAAAGTGAGTGATTTCCTCGCTCATCGTCCGGTTCTTCAGCTCAGAAGCATCGAGGAGTTCCTTAACTTTATGCAACTGCAGGCTCAGTCGATTCTTTTCTTCAGAAAATTCCTGATCAACTTTTCCCAATTCTGATTTCTGCGAAAGCTTGAGAGACTCAACCTCGGCACGTAACCGGGTTATATCATCATCCTTTTCTTTAAGTTGTGTCGAATGAGTGGCGGCTTGTTCTAAAAAATGCAGCATCATATCAGGCATGGATATGCATTCTTGATGCGATGCTGCAAGTGTTTGTAACTCGGCTATACAAAAGCCGGAAGGTTATAAGAAACCCAGGATTTGTCTCCAAAGAAAGTCAACAAATCACAAGACGAAAAGGATAACTAACCTTCCAGAGCGTCAACTTTCTTGGTAAGGCGGGTATTAAGATTATTGATACTAGTTGCATACCAGCAAAGAGTGAATTAGCACGTCAAGCCAAAAATGTTAAGAACTTAAGGAACAGTATACCGATTAGTTAAAATTACTAGTCTTTTTCACCATAGGAACAAACTTCTCATACTTTTCTTGCAGTTTCTTGTGGGCGAAGAGTAACCTTTGAAACTCGGCTGTCCGCCGATCATGGGCAACCTAGATATAATGGAAGGTTAAAAAGCTGGATATTCAAAGTTGAAACAGATCCGAATCAAGTAAAACTTGACTCGGATCTAGGTGGCTGGATATTCGAAGTTAAAGTAGATCCGAATCAAGTAAAACTTGACTCCAATCTAGGTGGATGGATATTCGAAGTTAAAGTAGATCTGAATCAAGTAAAACTTGACTCGGATCTAGGTGGCTGGATATTTAAAGTTAAAGTAGATATGAATCAAGTAAAACTTGACTCGGATCTAGGTGGCTGGATATTCAAAATTAAAATAGATCCGAATCAAGTAAAACTTGACCCGGATCTAAGTGGCTGAATATTTAAAGCTAAAACATACCCAATCAATTAAAACTTGACTCGGATATGTATGGACAACGGCTAATCTGAATCGCTAAAGTGTTAAGTTAGCAAGAAATGCAATTACAGCCTAATAAAGCTTCCAAACGAACAACAAGTTATCCGGTTGCAAGCTTCGGGGACTAGTGCATATATAGTACCACTTGAATAACAGACAAAGTATCAACGAAAGCACTTACCTCGTTCATCTTATCTCTATCAAGAACAATCATAGCAGCCATGTGCAAGCGACTGCTGATGTCGGAAAGATGAAATGGTTGGCTGCTCGGATTGCCTTCAAGTTGATCGGCGGCATTCCAGTTATTGGCATACTCCACCAAAGAGCCGAGGCTTGTTGGGGGGGTGACCCCGAGTAGGTCAAAGACGGGTAAAGACAGAGGTATGAACCCCCTCTGGTTTCCGAGTTACAGCCTAAGTCGGCCGAATCATGAAGAGGTCGGCCGACATACGAAGGCAAGAGGCCCGTATAAGTATATTAAGGCATTACCCGGCCGAGTTACTGCGTGGGTCGGCCGGGTTAGCCTGAGTGATCTTGATACAGGTAAAGGACAATCCGAGCTATGCAGGGAAGGGCCGAATGATGTGAGGCTTGCAGGAGAAGGAAAAGCCTGAAGTCAAATCCTAGGTGCAAGCTAGGGAGAATCTAAGCAGTGCCAAACGCTACGGACAAAGGCGCAGAGCGGCAGAGAGGCAGGAGGAGGTCACGGAGGTGACAGTCCAGAAGACCGAGGCGCACAGGAGGGGCCCTCTGGAACCTTGCCGTCATTAGAGGGGCGACAGGGAAAGGAGGGCGCCGAACTGCTATATTAGGACAAGCATATTCTTCGAATATGCTTGCCACGTCAGCCCTAAAGGAACCCAAGGTTCTCCTTTATAAGGAGAATCTTGGACTCAGAAAGGGGCATGGGCTCATTTTGGTACCGTTAGGCTAGTAAAGTTCATCTGCTCTCCTTGTATACAGCTCAAGGAGCACTTGTAGCCCCGGAGAAGAGAAATAAAGATCTTTGCCTTAGCTTCTTGTGTGTAGAATTAACTGCATCTTCCCTCCCCAGATCCCTCTAGCATCCATTGGCCCCATACTTTAGCCTACCCATGGCATCTGCCGTGCCACCACCACGACAGTTGGCGCCCACCGTGGGGCCAGCAGCGATGCTAGCTGGAGTTATGATCCGGACGGGAAACTTCATCAACACGGGCGAGCGCGTTGTTTCTGGCTTCGTCCAGAGATTTGGTCTCTGCGACTATGTCAGCGACAATGCAGGGAGCTTCAAAGGGAAAGTTCCCCCGCACAACGGTGTCTTCATCAGCCTGGGCGAGCACAAGGTTTACGTCGGCGTCGACATCACCGGCATTTATCCTCACCAAGTTGTTGTTGCAGGAGAGCCGCCTCTTAACGCAGCAAGCCGTCCATCCAAAGTACATCCTGCAGGCAGCGTTGAGGTGATGGTAGCTGCAAGAGCGCAAGCTGGAGCAGCAGTAGCCGGGTCAAGCAGAGAACCCGCCACATGCGTACAAGGCGCACCCAGGCAAACCGCGCCACAACTCACCGAGGTAATCCCACCAGCGACCGAGCCGCAGGACACCACCCCAAAAGCACCAAGAGTAAGAGGGCCACCTCTAGAAAGGCCAGAGAACATTCTTCAGGCGACCATAGAAAACTTGACTACACCTGTAGCGCCGATACTTGATCCGGCAAATGCTCAGGCAGAGTTAGAAGAAACCAGGCAAAAGGTGCTGGTAGAGGCCAAGAAAGTATC
Source organism: Avena sativa (assembly GCA_916181665.1). Taxonomy (NCBI): domain Eukaryota; kingdom Viridiplantae; phylum Streptophyta; class Magnoliopsida; order Poales; family Poaceae; genus Avena; species Avena sativa. The sequence continues at coordinate 102,650,856 of OV702285.1, read as the reverse complement.
GGCCTTGCGGGAGTCCTTGAACAGGACCCTGAGAGAATATGCCAAAGCTAATAAGCTTGATATCGCACCCGAGAGGGTGGACGAGTTAAGAATAAGAGGGAAGAACCTCATGGATGACATTAACAAAGAGCATGAAGCTCACAGAGCAGAATCAGGTGATTTGGGTTTGCCGAGGTACAGTACCCCGGCGAAGAACCTGAGGGAGGCGAATGCCGCAGCTCTGGAGTTAGAGGGGTTGACCGGGGAAGCCCGGCAGAAACAACAAGAAAGAGTGAATGAGCTGGTGCGCATCGCGAACCAGCAAAATGAGGAAATACTCAGAACAAACCCGGAAAGGCCAGGGGCCTCGCGGATGGTTCACTCGGCAGGGGCAGCGCCTGCCTTATCCGCGGCAGCGGCATCTTCACCCGGAAACAACGCACGAAGGGACAGAGATGTAACCTCAGGAAAGAGGAACAAGCAAATTGTTCCATATGATCCGGCAATGGCTGGAAAGGCAAATGAGAAAGGAGGCAATGCAAGCCGAGGTAACAGTGGGGAGAGGAACCACCGCCGTGTGGAGAAAGACGGCGGAGCCGAGGCAATGGAGACCTCGGCAGAAGAGAACCCGTGCGAGGTAATCATGAAAACCAGATCCCGGCCGAAGTAAGGAGAGAGATGCCGCTCAACCCGCAGCCGAGGCATGAACCTCGGCAGGAAAGAGAAGCGAGGCCAGCTCGCCACAATCAAATGAATGAAAGGTACAACGATGGTTATTCCGAGGTGGAATATGCGGTCCATGGTGGAAATAACCACTATGGGATGCAAGAGTGAATCTGGACCGGCTATACCGGTCCGAGTTGTTGGAAGAACAAGGTCCACCAGGCCCGACATGTTTTGGACCACGGATCATGGGCGAACCACCAGTGCCGAACTTTCAGTTAGCAAGAGGCACAAAAACATACAATGGAAGTACCAAGCCACAAGATTGGTTGATTGACTATGCCACTGCTGTGAAGATAGCGGGTGGGAACTTAAGATGGGCAGTGCGGTATGTCCCACAAATGTTGGAAGGACCAGCTAGGGTATGGCTGAATAATCTACCAGCCGGCAGTATCAACTGTTGGTTAGGTTTCGAAGAAATGTTCGTCAGCAACTTTACCAGCACATACAAGAGGCCAAACAGGCCACAACAGTTAGCCATGTGCAAGCAGAGGCCGAGTGAAACAGATAGAGAGTTTTTGACTCGATGGTGCAACCTGAGAAACTCATGTGAAGGGGTTATAGAATCGCAAGCAATAGCTTGGTTCGCGCAAGGCTGTCGTTATGGCAGCGTGTTGTGGCAACGTCTGCAAAGAGATATGCCAACCACATTGGCAGAAACCATCAGAATAGCAGACTCCTATGCATTAGGGGACCCAACGCAACCGGAATTAATGTCGGCAGATCATCGCGAGCAACAGGACCATTATGCAAGAGATTTGGCCGGATCATCCAGGCGCAATGATTTCAGAGGAAGAAGAAGAGAGGAAAGGCAGGATTATAGATATAACTCGGCCCAAGTGGCAGCAGTAGCGCAAGATCCGCCGAGTCATGGAGCGACTCAGCGGCATAAGAATGGTCCTCACCAGTGGACACCAAGGAATGAGGGAAAGAGACAGTGGACCCCAGAACAGAAAAAGCAGTGGCAGGAGAGGCCGAAGTACACATTTGAATCTATGTTAGATCAGCCGTGTAAATTTCACACGTCAAACCCATCCAGGCCGGCCAACCATACGACCCGTCAATGTGCATGGATGAAAAATGCGATGGGAAATCCTGTAGGCATTCAGGCAGCACCCCTTCAAGTACATCAACAGCATCAACTGCAATTGACAGGAGCAAATGCACATCAACTGATGTTACCGCCTCCTCCCCCGAGGTACGATGACTCGAATCGAAGGGATGCGGTACATCAAGTGATGAACCAGGTGCAGGATGGAAGGTCAAATCCAGCGAGTACTGGACGCAATGATTATAGAGAACATCATCAGTCATATTGCGTGTTCACAACTGAACAGCAAGACAAGCAGAGTGTGCAACGCCGGCATATGGAAGTAAATGCAGTTATGCCGGCAATACCAAGATATGTGCCTTGGTCAGATCAGGAGGTAACTTGGAGCATAAAATATCACCCCAAGATAATGCCGAATCCAGGGTCATATGCACTCGTGTTGGATCCGACGTTCGTTGGACCAAGCATCAATGTGAAATTTTCGAAAGTACTCATTGACAATGAGAGCAGTATCAACATCATGTACAAAGATACCATGCATAAACTCGGAATATCGCAGAACATGCTGCAGTCCACGAGAACCACTTTCCATGGGATAGTGCCGGGACTTTCGTGCGAGCCCATCGGTAAAATCCGAGTGGATGTGTTATTCGGCACAAGAGATAACTGCAGAGCAGAGAATTTAGAATTTGAGGTGGTATATCTGGAAAGTTGTTATCATGCTCTACTCGGACGGCCTGCGCTGGCTAAATTCATGAGTAGCTGTCATATAAGTTATCTGAAGATGAAACTACCCGGACCACAAGGAGTAATAACAGTTGCAGGAGATTACAAGAAGTCAATGGAGTGTGCTTCAGCCGGATCAAATTTGGCCGAGTCATTGGTTATAGCAAGAGAAAAAAGAAGAATTCAGGAGGTAGCAGCCCTCGCTCAGTCGGCCCAGCTGAACATGCCGACGCTGGCCAACCCACATGGCAGTGTTTCTTTTCAGCCGACTAAAGAAACGAAGAAATTCCAGATCGATGAGAAATTCCCAGAGCGTACCGTTACCATTGGTGCAGGCCTGAATGCTAAATAGGAAAGCGAGCTCACCAACTTCCTCCATGATAATCGGGACATATTTGCATGGTCTACTCAGGATTTCCAAGGTGTTCCGAGGGACTTGGCTGAGCACTCTTTGAACGTGAGGCCAGGAGCAAGGCCGGTGAAGCAACCTCTCCGCCGCTTCGCCGAAGACAGGAGAAAAATAATAGGAGATGAGATAGCTCGGCTCCTCGCGGCCGGGTTCATCATGGAAGTGCTGTACCCGGATTGGCTGTCGAATCCGGTGCTAGTAGAAAAGAAGAAAGATGATCCCAATGTAGCCATTGTATGGCGAATGTGTATCGATTACACCAACCTGAATAAGGCGTGTCCAAAAGATCCTTTCCCATTACCTAGAATAGACCAAGTCATTGACTCGACCGCTGGTTGTGAGCTATTATCATTTGTAGACGCGTATTCTGGTTTCCACCAGATACCGTTAAATCCGGCCGATCAAATAAAGACTGCGTTTATTACCCCGTACGGGGCTTATTGTTATCGCACAATGCCATTCGGCCTGCGAAATGCAGGAGCGACATACCAAAGATGCATGCAAAAATGCCTACACGATCAAATAGGGAAAAATGTACAAGTATATGTAGATGATGTGGTCATTAAAACCAGGGAAAGCAAAACACTACTGGAGGATATACGACAGACTTTTGCGAACCTGAGAAGGTTCCGAATGAAACTTAATCCAGAAAAATGCACATTTGGCGTGCCGGCGGGAAAATTACTCGGTTTTCTTGTGTCTAGCCGAGGTATAGAGGCCAACCCGAAAAAGATAAAGGCAGTAGAAAGAATGGAATTGCCAAAATGTTTAAATGATGTACAAAAATTCACGGGTTGTCTGGCCTCGCTTAGTCGGTTCGTATGCCGGCTAGGAGAAAAAGCGCTACCACTCTATCGGCTGATGAAAAAATCAGATAGATTCGTTTGGACACCACAGGCGGACATCGCATTTCATGAATTAAAAAAGATGTTAGTTACAGCACCTATCTTGGCTTCTCCATTATCAAAAGAGCCTGTGTTACTTTATGTAGCAGCTACCAACAGAGTGGTTAGTACTGTAGTCGTAGTGGAACGACTTGAAGATGGTAAGTCGGTTCAGAGGCCGGTGTATTATTTAAGTGAAGTATTATCCACTTCAAAGCAGAATTACCCCCATTATCAGAAGATGGCTTATGGGGTATATATGTCGGCAAAAAAGCTCAAACATTACTTTGAAGAGCATCCCATCAAAGTGATCTGTGAGGCACCCATAGCCGACATATTGAGCAACAAAGACGCAAGTGGCCGAATAGCAAAATGGGCAATCGAGTTGTCACCATACGCTCCACAATTTGATAGGAGAGATGCAATCAAATCTCAGGCAGTAGCCGACTTTTTCGTAGACTGGGCCGAGGTGCAGTATGAGCCATCGTTGCCAGATCCAAATTATTGGACTATGCATTTTGATGGTTCCAAACTAAGGAACGGTTTGGGGGCAGGAATAGTGTTAACCTCCCTAAAAAAGACCAACTGAAGTATGTGTTACAAATACATTTCGCTGCGTCCAACAATGTAGCCGAATATGAAGCACTGGTCCATGGATTGAAGGTAGCAAAAGAAATTGGCATACGCCGAATCTTATGCTATGGTGACTCGGACCTAGTAGTACAGCAAGTCTCAGGCAGTTGGGACGCATTAGATGCTAATATGGCATTATACAGATTTCACGTACAAAAGATCAGTGGATACTTTGAAGGATGTGAATTTCACCACATACCTCGGGCAGAGAACGATGCCGCAGACACGTTGTCAAAGTTAGGATCAACTCGGCAATCAGTTCCTCCGGGTATTGCCCTGGAGCACCTCAGGAAACCATCAATAACCCCATCGCCAGAATCCGAGTCTATCTTTATCCCGGCAAATCCAGCAGAAGACAACGCGCCGATGGAAGTAGATCAGCAATATAACCATTATGGGCGCAACCCATATTTTCCTACCTAAAAGACTCGGCATTGCCAAGTGATGAGGTATTAGCTAGACAAACTGTAAGGAGAGCAAACGCTTACACAATCATAAACGGTAAGCTATATAAGAGGAGCGTTACAAACGTGTTGCAGAAATGTGTGAGTTTGGAAGAAGGTCAGGAGATCCTCCAAGATATACACCAAGGAGAATGTGGACACCACGCCTCATCTCGTGCCTTGGTAGCCAAAGCATTCAGGCATGGATTTTATTGGCCAACGGCATTGAAAGAAGCTAAAGAGTTAGTTAAGAAATGCAATGGATGTCAAAGGTACGCAACCAAAATACACATGCCATCGGCCGAGCTAAAAACAATACCTATCACTTGGCCATTTTCTGTATGGGGTTTGGATATGGTAGGACCATTTAAGCCGGCACGAGGGGGAATGACTCACATATTGGTTATGGTGGACAAGTTCACGAAATGGATTGAAGTAAAACCAATAAAAAAGTGCGATGGGCCCACAGCAGTCAAATTTCTCAAGGATATTATCTTAAGATATGGGTATCCGCACAGTATTATCATAGATAATGGCACAAACTTTGCAGAAGGAGCCTTCGCCAGATTTTGCCGAGAAAAACACATAAGACTAGATATTGCCTCTGTGGCTCACCCTGCTTCCAATGGGCAAGTGGAAAGGTCGAATGGATTGGTGCTATCAGGAATAAAACCACGACTCATCGAACCATTGGAAAGGTCGGCAGGGTGTTGGATTGAGGAACTCCCGGCCGTACTATGGAGCTTCAGGACTACTCCGAATAGATCAATAGGTTATACACCATTCTTTCTGGTATACGGGGCAAAAGCCGTACTTCCAGCCGACATACAATATGACTCGCCAAGAGTTACTCAGTATACCACCTCGGAGATAAACGAGATAGCTCGGCATGATGCTGTAGACCTACTAGAAGAAGCCAGAGAACTGACATTATCACGATCAGCTATTTATCAGTAGAACCTGCGACGATATCACAGCAAAAAGGTGAATCCAAGAGTGTTCAAAGAAGGAGATTTAGTCCTCCGACTCGTGCAACGTACTGCCGGCATGCACAAGTTGTCACCTCCATGGGAGGGACCATTCATTGTAAGCAAAGCATTGCATAATGATGCCTATTATCTAATCGATGCTTAGACCCCCGGAAGGAGCAAGGCAGACAAGGCTGGCGAAGAAACGAAGCGTCCATGGAATGTAGCTTTACTTCGACCATTTTATTCGTAGCATTGTATCTCAAGGTCAAGAACTGAGCATGTATTAAACATCGGCACCCAGAGCGATGACTCGGGGACTGCCCTATGTTATTTCAATTTCATGTTATGTATTTGAGCCTCGGCGCCCAGAGCAGTGACTCGGGGACTGCCCTATGTTATTTCAATTTCATGTTTGAACCACGGCGCCCAGAGCAGTGACTCACGGACTGCCGTATGTTATCTCAATTCCATGTCATATATTTAAGCCTCGGCGCCCAGAGCAGTAACTCGGGGACTGCCATATGTTATTTCAATCTCATGTTATGTATTTGAGCCTCAGTACTCAGAGCAGTGACTCGGGGACTGCCATATATAATCTCAATTTTATGTTGTCTATTTAAACCTCGGCACGCAGAGCAGCGACTCGGGAAATGCCATATATTATTTTCATCTCATATCAGCTATTTGAACCTCGGCATCCAAAACAGCGACTCGGGGACTGTCATGTGCCATTTAAAATCTACGGTGGGCATTACCCTGGGAGCGCCTCCATGTTGATATTATATCATTTCTGAAATTTGGCGTACGTATTAAAGTTCGGCGCGATAAACAGTAATCCAGGGAGTGCCATATATTATCCCAAGGTAGTAGTAAACCACCGTCCAGGATGCCATTCGTAAAAAAACGAAAGCAACGATAAATCCCAAAAGCAAGAAATTGCAGGCCACCAGAGCAAGAATTTTGACAAACACCCACTCAACCACGTGGTAACAGCTACAAGCGTACATGTCACAGCAATACACGGCAAAAGAAATTCAAGTCATACAGAGAGCAGACAAATGTTTCACGTACATCATACGCCTGGCATGCCAGGGATAAGAAATAACTAAGCGTAGTTCGCAGGGGAGGCAACCACTTGGTCAGGCACTGGGCACTCCGACGTCGGAGGAACTTCGACCGAGGTTACCTCGCCCTCCATAGACCCAGGCGCAACCTCAGCGGAAGCTCGAGACTGTTCAGGAGCATCCGTCGGTGCAGTTGAGTGCCCAGTACCTTTGGAGGAGGACCGCGCGTCGCCGCCGTTATCCGAGCTTGAACCGGAGCTTTCAGATGTGGCCGAATTATCCTCACCCTCTCCTTGCTCAGCCGAGTTATCATCCGAGGCATCTTCAACTATAACTTCCTCATCCGGGTTTGGAAGAAAACTCGGCCCTTCGTTCCATGTGTGCACGTCGGCGTACTCGACGAGTTGGAAGGCGCGAGCTTGCCGAAGAGCAACAAAAGTGGGATCCTCAACCCAGCGGGAACCAGTGCGCAAATTTCTCAGGATGTCAAGAGAGATATCTTCGTACCATGACATGATAACAGTAAGGGCCATGTCGGCACCAGCGCGCCCAGCTGATTCCCTCCAGAGACTTAATTGCCTCTCTGATGCCATTAATCTTTTCACCAGTAATTCGACCTCGTTGATATCAGGAGTCCCCGAAGTATTGGGCCAAAGTACGTGGTAAGCTCGGATGGCTGCTTGCACCAGGTCCCGACCCATGATTTTCATTGGGCCAACTGCAGCACCAACAGCAACCAGGAAGTCCTCCATTGAATACTCCGAGTCAGCGGTAACAGAAACACCTCGGCGCACACGAGCTGCAAGAACCGCTTTAGAACTCACAGGTTTGGCTTCGGGAAAATGATCTGCGTAAAACTCGAACGTGTCAGGTGGCAACAGGGACAAAGAGAAAAATATAATTCGGCTGTGCTAAGTAGCTTACGATGAATGTAACTCATCATTATCTGAAGGTCTTTGGCCCAATCAACCTTGCTCTTCTCAAAACGAGCAATTTCCTCGCTCAACCCCTGGGTTTTTAGTTCGGTAGCCTCGAGGAGTTCTTTGTTCTTCTGCAGCTCCAAAGCCAGCCGATTCTTCTCCTCGGAAAATTCTTGGTCGACCTTTTCTAGTTCGGACTTCTGGGAGAGCTTAAGGGTGTCCACCTCGGCTCGCAGGCGAGCTATCTCATCATCTTTTTCTTGCAATTGCGCCGCATGAATAGCGTTTTGCTCTAAAAAATGCAGCATCACGTCAGGCATGGGCATGCAATCTTGGTGCGACGCTGCAAAGGATTGCAACTCGGCTTTACCAGAGCCAAACTCAATAAGAAAGCTTAGCTCAAATGTTAAAAGGGCAAAGGCGTAGGATAAAAGGGAAACTAACCTTCCAAACTCTTGACTTTCTTCTCAAGGCGAATGTTGAGGTTATTAATGTTACCTATTTCACCAAGAAAGTAAGCCGGTATATCGCGGGCGAATAAATGAGAACGTGAAAATAACGAAAAGGAACTATCGACATACCAGCCTTCTTCACCACAGGAAGGATTTTTTCATACTTTTCTTCCAGCTTGCGGTGCGAAAAAAGCAACCTCTGAAACTCGGCAGTCCGCCGGTCATGTGCAACCTGAACAATAGGGCAAAACAATAAATCGATATTCAAAGCTAAATAAGATCCGAGTCAAGTAAAACTTAACTCGGATCTAGGTGGCTAGATATTCAAAGCTAAATTAGATCCGAGTCAAGTAAAACTTAACTCGGATCTAGGTGGCTAGATATTCAAAGCTAAATCAGATCCGAGTCAAGTAAAACTTAACGCGGATCTAGGTGGCTAGATATTCAAAGCTAAATCAGATCCGAGTCAAGTAAAACTTAACTCGGATCTAGATGGCCAGATATTCGAACCCTAGAAATAAATCAAGTCAAAGATCATTAAACTTCCAAGCATATACCAAGTTATCTCCTTGCAAGTTTCGGGGACTAGAGCATATGGTAACATCTGGAGACAAATACAAGACTCAGAGAAACAGCAATTACCTCATTCACCTTGTTAGTGTCAAGGATAAACTTGGCAGCATGGTCGAAGCGGCCGCTGATGTCGGAAAGCTGAAAGGGCTGGTTGATGGGATTACCCTCGAACTGATCAGCAGCATTCCAATTATTGGCGTACTCCACCAGCGCGCCGAGGCTATTCCCGCTTGCTGTCCGAGTTAAGACTTTACCCCGGACATGTCCTGTAACCACTGCGGCCGCAGGGCTCTTATGGAGAGCAAGCTGAGTGCTGGCAGCCGAGGCAACGGAGGCTTTAGTGGGCGCGGTCCCCTTGCGCAGCATGTCGGCGATACTAGGCTGAGAAGAGCCGACCAGACCCTTCTGGGAAGAGGAAGCCTTGGTGGTAACAGTTTTTCTCTCCTTAGAAGAAGCATCAACAGGAAGTGACACCTCGGTGGTAGGGACGGCACCTTCAGGAACAACAGGAGTTACGGTCGCAGAAGGCGCCGAGATAACGACCTCTTCGGCCGAGGCCGGAGTGGCCGAAGAACTGCCGGGGTGGATAAAGGCTCAGTAGCGGCGCTGGGACCCATAGAAGGGGCAACGGGTTCAACGAAAACCTCGGAGGGCCGAGTGGAATCAATGTCAACAGAAGGGGTTTCAGGCACATCGCGACAAGGAGGCGATGGATTCGGAGCTGGAGGAGAGGAAGCACGAGTGGGACTGGGAATCCTGGTATCATCGATGGGCGGAGGAGACGGCGGCCGAGTCCGGCGGTTAGTCATGCTAGGACCACCGGGTTTAACAGAGAGCAGAGCACTGCAAAGATAAGAAAGGACAAAGTGTCAGTATGAAAAACGGAAAGAGAGAAACAAGAAATATGAGCAAAAGGAACTTACCCGGCAACCCCAGGCATAGTCTTGCGCCTGGGAGGATTCGGAGCGGATTTCTTCGTTCGTTTCTTGGGAACCGTTTCCGAGGCACTGGCAGGAGCCCCGCGCTTTCCCAAGGTAACAGGGGGTCGAGAAGCAATAGGCTCGGTGTCGTGAACCTGACCGGCCGGATTAGCTGGGAAAGTAGAAGCCGGAAATGCATAAGAAATAGGCATTGCGGCAACTACCTCAAGAATTTGGACCTAGTCCGAATCACCTTCCTCCTCGTGCGCCGAGGTCTTGCCACGAGCTCGAGCCGGAGCAGGATCCGACTTAGGAACGAACTCCTCCGAGTCTGGTTCACCAGTATCCGGGGTGCTCCGGTCCGTGGGCCACGGAAGCAATAAAACTTCGGCATCCTCATTCTTCTGCTCTGTGAATCTCTGCAAGACGAGGAAAAGGAAAGTTAGCGGATTCCGTTACGAAAATGGGGGGATAACACGGCGTTATTGTTTAAACTTACTTCGGGAGGTGGGTGATCGCGGGTGAATGGTTTCAGTCCCCAAGCCCAATCCTCAGGCATCTCCGTCTTAAAAATAGCTCGGACACGCTTATAGATAAGGTAGTTGTCCAGCTCCACGGTCGAGACTCGGTTAGGGTCAAGAGGACCACTCATTTAGCACAGCTTGTGAGTCCGCTTCTGGAATGGGCAGATCCGGCTACTAATAAAGGTAGCCATCAGGTCTTCGCCGCATAACCCGGCGCGGATCAGTTCTTTAAGCCGAATCTCAAAAGCCTCGGCCAAGGCGTGAGTTTTCCTCGGATTGTAAAGCCAATTCACCTTGGAAGGCGGACCGATTGAGAAGGCAGGGAGCCGAATCTTGTCCTCCGTCCCTCTGTTCTTGACATAAAATAAGGATTTGTGCCACTTCTTGCACGACTCTAACCCGGTGACACGAGGAAATACGGACTTCCTCCGAGGTGTAATAGACGCAACCCCGCATTGGGTAAGCGATTTCTCGGAAGGGTGCAGAGATTTGTCAGGGAATATGTTGGAGCAAATTTGTAAGAACTTCGACCAGACGTGCACTGACGGCCACAGGCCGAAGTATCCCTCAGACGCGGAGATGAAAGCAGAAAGAGAAGCGATGGCGTTCGCAGGAAGATGATGCGGCTGAAGGCCGAAGTAGTCGAGAAATTCTCTAGCGAAGTCGCTAAGAGGAAGACCGAATCCACGCGCGAAGTGCGACATAAAAACCACATACTCGCCCTCCCTAACATCCGGAGAGGACTCGCTGCCGGGTAAGCGGCAAGAGACCTCGGCGGGAATCGTCCGAGTTCGGATCAGCCACTCAATCTCGCGGCGCGTAACGGAAGAACCTTGCCACAAGCCTCGCTCGTGCCCAGAGCCAGCGTCGTCATCCTCAACCAGAGCACCACTAAAGGAGCTAGACATGGGTGGTTCGCCGGAGAGATCCACGGAAGAAGAGCTAGCGGCGGAGGGGAGTTTAGAGCTACGAGGCCCCGTCGTGATTTTGCACGGAAGCGGCGGCGGAGGAACAGAGGAACCGCAGCACAAACGCGAGATCGAAACGGAGAAATCTGGGGCAAAACCTAGGCAGTACGGCCGGAAAGGACTCACCGGCGACGGCGCCAAAGCTGGCGAGCACGGGCGAGGCAAGCAGAACGGCACGGCAGAGTCCTCGCCGTCGGAAGCTCTGATGAGCGCGCGGCGGCGGAGCTGTGATAAGGCGCGCAGGCGAGAGGAACGAGGTGGGCAGAGACGAACGAGGAAGGGAAAAATAAATCCCCAAGCACCGTGCCCCTCTTTATAGTCGAGCCACGAGCAAGGTAGTGGGATCGAGCAGGTAGCGGCTAACCGTGTAGATCGTGGGTGCGGCACGAACGCACGACGATAAGTGGAGCCGCACCAACGGCCACACAGGAACGAAGAAGGTTGCGATCCCCCACGGAAACGGCACACGAGGCGTCGCAGCGGCGGCGCAGCAGGTACAGAGTTAACTGTAGCCTGTCAGTAAACACTGTAGAGGAACCAAAAAACTAGAAGAACAATGATGGGAGTGACACGTAGGACGAGGCGTACGAGAGAAGGAACAAGTATACCTCGGACGAGAAAAAGGTAGCTCGGAAACAATATTGAAAAATGTGCTGAAGCTGATACGACCCAGCCGAAGTTATCGACAGGGTCACACCAGCTTCGGGGACTAATGTTGGGGGGGTGACCCCGAGTAGGTCAAAGACGGGGAAAGACAGAGGTACGAACCCCGTCTAGTTTCCGAGTTACAGCCTAAGTCGGCCGAATCATGAAGAGGTCGGCCGAATCATGAAGAGGTCGGCCGACATACGAAGGCAAGAGGCCCGTATAAGTATATTAAGGCATTACCCGACCGAGTTACTGCGTGGGTCGGCCGGGTTAGCCTGAGTGATCTTGATACAGGTAAAGGACAATCCGAGCTATGCAGGGAAGGGCCGAATGATGTGAGGCTTGCAGGAGAAGGAAAAGCCTGAAGTCAAATCCTAGGTGCAAGCTACGGAGAATCTAAGCAGTGCCAAACGCTACGGACAAAGGCGCAGAGCGGCAGAGAGGCAGGAGGAGGTCACGGAGGTGACAGTCCAGAAGACCGAGGCGCATAGGAGGGGCCCTCTGGAACCTTGCCGTCGTTAGAGGGGCGACAGGGAAAGGAGGGCGCCGAACTGCTATATTAGGACAAGCATATTCTTCGAATATGCTTGCCACGTCAGCCCTAAAGGAACCCAAGGTTCTCCTTTATAAGGAGAATCTTGGACTCAGAAAGGGGCATGGGCTCATTTTGGTACCGTTAGGCTAGTAAAGTTCATCTGCTCTCCCTGTATACAGCTCCAGGAGCACTTGTAGCCCCGGAGAAGAGAAATAAAGATCTTTGCCTTAGCTTCTTGTGTGTAGAATTAACTGCATCTTCCCTTCCCAGATCCCTCTAGCATCCATTGGCCCCATACTTTAGCCTACCCATGGCATCTGCCGTGCCACCACCACGACAAGGCTGTTTCCGCTCTCAGTACGGGTCAGCACTTTACCTCGGGCCCATTGTGTAACTACCATCATCGCAGGACTCTTGTGAAGAGTAAGCTGAGTATCGGCGGTCGGGGTGACAACAGGTTTAGCAGAGGAAACCCCCTTGCGAAGTGCATCAGCTATGTTGGGTTGATAAGAGCTAGTCGGCCCCTTCTGAGATACTGAACATTTGGTAACAACAACCTTCCTATTCTTAGGAGAGGCTTCAACAAGGGCAGCAACCTCGGCATTAGGAATCACAGCCTGAGGGGCAGGGGGAACTATGGTTTCCAAGGGGGCCGAGATGGTGATATGTTCGGATGGAGAGGGAGTAACAGCTGGGATCGTGGTGATCAGAGGGTCGTTGGGGGAAACCCCGACGGTCTGAAGAGGGGCAACAGGTTCAACAGGGTGATCTACTGCCGGAGTTATGTCGGCGTTAACGGTGGGAGCTGTGGGTACATCTCGCTGAGGCGATGTATCAGTCGGCACAGGAGGAGAGTCAACACGAGAGGGACTGAGAGCCCGAGTATCCTCCGGGGGCGGAGGAGAAGGCTGCCGAGTTGTATGGCTTGCCATACTCGGACCGCTTGGCTTGGTAGAGAGAGGACCTCTGCAAAGGACAAAGAGTCGAATCAAAGCACAGAAAGAGAGAAACAAGAAATACGAATGAAAATAAACTCACCCAGTAACCCCAGGCATGGTCTTACGCCTCGGAATATGCTGGGCAGACTTCTTCATTCGCTTCTTGGGAGCAGTGTCGGAGGGACATGTCGGAGCGGTGCGCTTCTTCGAGGTAGCAGGAGCTTGAGAAGCAAGAGGCTCGGCATCGTGCACCTGACCGGCTGGATTAGCTGGGAAAGTAGGAGCCGGAAATGCATAAGAGATAGGCATCGCGGCAACTACCTCAAGAATTCGGACGTCGTCCGAGGTCTTGCCACGGGCGCGAGCCGGAGAAACATCCGACTTAGGGAAAAACTCTTCCAAGTCAGGTTCCCCGCCGTCCGGGGTATTCCGATCTGCAGTCCACGGAAGAGCCAGAACCTCGGCGTCCTCGATATTTTTCTCCGCAAACCTCTGCGAGAGAAGAAACACAGTAGAATTAGCAAAAGAACTGTCACAAACACGACTCGGAAACAAACACCAATGCGTAAATTTACCTGAGGAGGGGGATTCCCGCGAGTGAACGGCTTCATTCCCCATGCCCAATCCTCTGGCATATCGGTCTTGAAGATAGCTTGGACACGCTTATAAATATAATAGTCGTCGAGCTCAACCGTCGAAACTCGGTTGGGATCGAGAGGACCACTCATGTAACAAATCTTGTGAGAGCGAAGCTGGAAAGGGCAGATTCGGCTGCTGATGAATGCGGTCATCAGATCCTCACCACGGAGCCCGGCGCGGATCAACTTCTTGAGCCGAATCTCGAATGCCTCGGCCAAAGCATGGCTCTTCCTAGGATTGTAGTTCCAATTCTTCTTGGAAGGGGTGCCAATAGAAAAATGATCTATGCCATTTCTATTGCAAGACTCGAGGCCGGCAACACGAGGGAACTTGGAGTTTCGCCGAGGTGTAATAGACGCGGCCCTGCACCGGGTAAGGGACTTCTCGGAAGGGTGAAGAGATTTGTCCGGTACGACATTAGATCGGATCTGGAAGAATTTAGACCAAACAGGTATGGAGGGCCAGAGGCCGAAGTACCCCTCCGAGGCCCGAGATGTAAGCTGACAAGGAAGCGATAGCATTGGCCGGCAGGTGATGCGGCTGGAGGCCGAAGTAACCGAGGAACTCCCTGGTGAAATCGCTAAGGGGGAGGCTGAACCCGCGAGCAAAATGGGACATGAATACTACGTATTCTCCCTCGTTGAGCACGGGGGAGGATTCATTGCCGGGCAAGCGACAGCTTACCTCGGCAGGGATTCGGCGCGTCTTGATTAGCCACTCTACCTCACGGTGAGTGACAGTGGAACCCTGCCAAGAACCTTGTTCTGGACCGGATGCGAAATCATCCTCCTTGACGAGGGCTCCGCTAGCAGAACTAGACATGGGCTCACCAAAGGAATCAACGGAGGAGAAACTAGCGGCGGAGGGAGGCCTAGAAGCGCAGGGCCCCGTCATGATTCTAACGAGCGTGGCGGCGCGACAAAGAAGAACCACCGCGAGGAATCTGGGAAACCGAGGGATAGCCTAGGGCGGAAATCTAGCGGCGGTGTGGTAGAATAACTCACCCGCAGAGGCGGCGAAGAAGGGAACAACGGTGAGGTCGCAGGAGCAGAGAACTGCAGTATCACCGTCGAGGAGAACGACAATGGCGCAGCCGCCAGCACACGAATAGAGGCACGGGCGCGAGAAGGAAGAAGAAGGGCAAACAAAGGGGGAAAGTAAAACCGTCTGAAAGGATACAGATGTCTCCTAGATGGGGGGGATGAATAGGCGATTAAAACTTTTCCTAGAGTGGCTCAACAAAGGCGGAATAAAACTAGTGTTTACTTTGTTAAGCACAACCTAGAAACAACTAAGGTTCCCCTATGTGCACCAACAACTTATGCTAAGCAATACAAGCAACAATGTGATAGCAAGATATAGATTACTTCAAGCACGAAGGCTATCACAATGTAAAGTGCATAAGTAATGAGCTCGGGTATAGAGATAACCGAGGCACGTGGGGACACCGATATTTTACCGAGTTCCTCCCAACATGGAGTACGTCTCGTTTGGAGAGGGGGTGGTATCAAACCACCAACGCCACAAAAGGCCTCCCTTATTCTCCGGTGAATCTCACCCCAATGGGATCGATCCACGCTTCCACTATCGATGCACTTGTCGGTGGCAACCGGAACCTCTCACAAGGTTGGGGCACAACTCCACAACTTAATTGGAGGCTCCCAACAAACGCCACAAAAGGCCTCAACAAATGCCACCAAGGCCACAATGCCACCAAGGCCACAAAACCGTCTAGGGTTCCAAGAACCCAAGAGGGACAAGCTCCAATGAGCAATTCAAACCAAATCCTTTGAGGAGAACTCAAACCGATGCAACAAATGCAAATGGCAAGAACACCACAAAGATGCCCAAATCTCTCACTCTCAAGTTCCAACAAAGCTACTAAAGCTATTGGGGAAACAAGAGAGGAGGAATCAAAGAGAGACACAAAATCCCCCAAAATATAGATCCCCAAAGATGCACTCACAAAGAGATGAATCGGTTAGGTCAAAACGTGGGGCTAGAACTCCTCCAACAACCCATCAAATATTTGCAAGAATCAATGGAGGGGTGTGTAGAAATCAAGCTTAAAGAGTAGAGCAAATGGGGGCAAAGCTTGGGCAAGAAAAGGAGGAAGAAGTAACCCTAAATGAAAAAGGGCAAAATACTTATATAGGGCTAGCCAAAATATGGCTGTTGGGGTATTTTTTCTGGACGAACCGGTAGTACCGGATGCGACCGGTACTACCGGACCGATTAAATCAAAACGGGTCGAGGCGAAGACGAGCTAGCCAGGAAGAGGAAAAAGCAGAGCAGCGCATGCGAGAGGTGGGGCCAGCAGGGGGCAGCAGCAGAGCAGCACTGTGGCAGCCGCATGCAGCCAGCGCAGCATCGCGCGCGCGGCAGGCCATGCAGCGGAGCAGCAGCTGCGCAGCAAGCAGCTGGCCAGCGCCAGCGGGGCAGAGCAGCAGCAGCTGCATGCGCGTGCGCGCGCAGGCCATGCAGCGGGCCCAGCAGCGAGCGGCAGCACAGCGAGCCAGGCAGAGGCGCGGGCGGCCACGCGGGACGACGTCGGACAGCGCGCGCGTGCGCTGGTCATGCGGCAACGGCTCAAGATCTAGATCTAGACAAGTAAACGAATCTAGGAAAATTAAACTGGGCCGGCCGGTAGTACCGGCCCACTCGGGCGGTACTACCGGGCCGGTCCGGTAGAACCGGTTGTGGGTACCGGGCCACACAGGAATGGGCTGCGCGCAGCCAGGCACGACCGGTACTGGGCCCGGTAGTACCGGTCGGCCCAGAAACACTGTTTTTCTTTTTTCCTTTTAGAAATAAAAACGACAAATATTTAAACGGTCATAACTTTTAAACGTTAGCTCCGATTGACCCGATTTCAATTGCGTTGGATAGAGGACAACAAGGGCTTCTCAATAAAAAGTATAAATATTGATTATCACCAAGTGAGAAAATGTCAAGTAGAATAATGTGAGATATCTCACTTGGTGAGAAACCGAAAAGCCGCATAAATCAAAATCGCAACACGATATATATGGGAGATCCGATTTTGATGAACACGAGCTTGTTATGGAGATTACCACAAGCTCTATATCCTCACATGGACCAAATAACAACCAATATGATGATGCAAGTATGCAAAGGTTTGAGCTCTCTTCGAACGATGTGACCGAATTACTCATACGAGAGCCCCTCTTGATAGTACGGTTATCTATCCTAAAACCGGTCTCCTACACACAACAGGAGACCGGCAAAAGGAAAACCTATCAAGATTATACCTTTGCCTTGAGAATTCCACTTGAGCTCTATGTAGACGGTCTTGCCCTTCTCAAGATGGAACGCCTTTCTTAATTCCTCATCATCAACCTCGCATATTGAGCATGCCCAACATATCTTCTTTGCATTTCATCGACCTTGAAGCCAACACATGCTCCAAGCGATGCCAATGGACAAATCCTACAAGTATAACTTAATACACACATTAGTCCATAAAGATTGTCATTAATTACCAAAACCACACATGGGGGCCCAACATGTTCTTTCAATCTCCCCCATTTTGGTAATTGATGACAATCCCTTTAAAAGGGTTTATATAAGGAATATTAATAAATAAAATGGTAATACCAATATCAAATACTACAAAAGTATGTGATATTGGTACCACCACCATATATAGAGCAAACTCCCCCACAATCTATGCATGTGTGATGAACTTGAATTTCATTGCATATATTGCCAATCATTATCATTGGTGGAGTTTCCTCTATATATACCACATGCTAAGCAACAACAAAGTTGCAAGAGCATGAGAAGCAAATGCACGAGAACAAACTCAATGCATAAACCAACTTCCCTTAAACCCTCTAAAACTTCTCCCCCATTGGCATCGATTGCCGAAATGGGTGACAAGTTCTAGAAGGAGAATATAGTAATAATTCCTCCAAAGGTGTGCCTTCGCACATATCCAATGATGAATACTTGGGAGGGAGTAAAACTATATCGAGGACCCTAAGATTGCAAAAATAAATCAAATGATGCAAGCAAATACAAGGTCCGACAAACCAATTTGAAAACAACAAATGAGTCCAAATGGAAACAACAAGATATTATGATATGAGCAAAAGAGTGTTTTAAATAACAAATAGAGAAGATCCACAAGATTTGTGCACAATTCAAAATTAATGTATTGGAATACATAATGCACAAATATGGAATCCTTGCTCCCCCATAAGCATTTAAAACACAACAAATGTGAAAGAATGCAAATGAGTATTATTAAATGAATTAGATGAGCTCCCCAAAGAGCATGCACCAATTATGATAATTGCATTTGGGAACGAGGTGCATAGTCATGGACTCCTCACTCATCCAAATTCATTTAACAATACAAGACATGAAAGAACAAATATGAGTGTCCGAAGATGCAAACAAGAGGAACAAGCACTCATAGGAAAATAAATTTGGAAGCCACCGAAGAATCAAAAGGAATAGAAAGGTGGTCTCCAAGGATTAAAAATCAACTAAAATTATCTTCTCATATGCGTATATGTCTCTAAGTGGAAAATATCACAAAGACATATTCCAAAGAAGAAATATGCACACATAAAGAAGATTATACAGGAAAGCATATGAAAGGCAAAAATGAAGTCATAACATATATCAATAAGATTTTTGATTCAAAGCATGGCCAAAGGCTCACATATATATTATTGTACATTAATGAGCTTCAAACACCGACACACTACATATATTACAACTAGGACCAAGGTAAAAGGAGAAAGTTGGAATATATGGAGAAAGGCAACAATTATCATAAGATAAAATAGACTAGCAAAAATCTCACTATTGCATATGAGAGAAGTTGATGAAATGATAGGCAATAAAATTGCTAGATTGACATATTTGGGATTGGAGGATCATGTGTATGATTTTGTATAGTCCCAACTACATGTACTCATCTCAACTTAAACACATATACACTAGAGAGTCCTCTTAAAACCATGGCTAAAACTACAATGATTACAAATACATTAATTCATGCTAGAAGGCAACCGAAAAACGGTTGGAATCAAGATATGTGAGCATGAGAAAGAGATACTAGTTACCGAGATATAATTGGTAGGATGTAGAGAATATGAATTCGTTGATCATCCTATAGCTTGCCTCAAATTTTCTTCTAAGCATCACTTCTTCAAAATTGAGAGACAAGCGTCCAATATATCTCCAATGTACCTAAAACACATTTAAGTACAAAATGGTCCCCAAACATATTGGGCCCAAAGTAGTTAGTGCAACTACAATACATAGGAGAGACTCCACATAATTATGTGCATATTGATATGAAATTGAATTTCATGCACAACTTAGCCGATGGGAATCGATGGAGTTTCCCCTATATATTGGATCAAAGAAATCAAGCATGCCATAATATAATCATATAGTAAATATGCATGCATAAAGCTTTCAAGAACCAAAAAGGAGATACAATTTGAACAAAAGCACCAAGTAAACCGAGATGGCACACACAAGAGTGTGACAAGATAAGCGGTGTCCAAATTGTATCAAAAAAACCAATTCAACACATGAAAGATCACAAGTTCAACAAATGAACTAGGCTAAGGCTAAACGAGCAAAAATAGATAGAAATAAAAATGCTCAAGAATTTATCTCATTCTAAAATGGTCAAATCAAGAAGCAAGGAATGAGACAAAACCAACTCCCAAAAGGTAGCAAGGTTCCAACAACAAACCAAACTCCCCAAACTTCTCATGATGGCACAAATACCAAAACGAAAAGATTGAGGTTCCAAGCACATAAAACCCGATATGGATCGAACACAGAAGCATAAATATGAGTGTTCTAAATAATATAGGAGATCTCCCGCATAGATAGTGCATTATGTAGGATTTTCTTTTTAAATGCAAAATGCAGACAAATGGGATCATCACTATTACCTACATTAAATAAACACAAGAGGATATCAATACAATAAGAAGATCCAAAAGTAGCAAGGAATACATGGGAGCACACAAAACATTTACTTGGCCAAAGATAGGAGAATGTTAAGAAAGGGCCAAAGTGAATATGATCAATAAATTCTACCATAAATTGGATACTCATTGTCCAAGGACAAGAAATATTGGGAATAATTTTCCCAAGTTAGCTTGCATGGATATCCAAGATCATAGTCACAACAAGAAGCATATAACTAAATATAAGAATTGAGCATGATACTTCGAACAAGATTCTTGGTAGCTTCCAATAGTTACACAATCACTAGTGATTAGAGTAACTTGAAGCAAATGGTTTCCATGATGATATAGAGATCTAAATATGAGGAAACATATACCAAGAAACACTCTCATATACAAGATCCAAGATATGATCAATAAAGGCATTCAAGCAAATTGGAACTTGTATGAGAAAATGTGTCACATAGGTGCTAGATAATTATCGATATCAATTCTAAGTGACACAACCTCGAAAATTCACATTTTCTAGGATTGTAATATGCACTAAGCATATGACTCCCCCATAATGTGATACTACCATAAAACAAACACGAGGCAAAAAGATACAAAAGGAGATAATTAATGGACATTATAAAATTAAATTTCTCATGAGAATTATACCACATAGAGACTAGACAATAATCCAATATAGATACTAGGTGGTATTCCTCATGTACACATATTTTTAGGATTGTGGAACGCCCAAGCATAACACTCCCCCAAAATGGAATAATCCATTAATCTCTCACAAGAGCCAAATAAGATACCAAATATAACCAAGTAAGGCTCAAACACAAGAAACACACATACATGGAGTGCCACCTAATCATACAAAAAATATACTTGATATATCTCAAGATAATTAAGTGGAAAGCACAACATGTACAAAAACATGGAAGATACAAAACCAACACATGCACAAGGGGCGAGTAACTTTCAATGTAAAGAGTTTAGCATATGTTACCGCAAGGAGGAACATTGGAAATATAATATAATCAAGATAATCCAAATGCTTGGCTTGACAATAATATTTGATGAAGATCCCTCAATTCTTCATAATGTAGCCAAGTCTCCAATGCTCTCCAAAAAATACCTATTGATCAAGTTTTAGCTTGTTGATCCCCAACCAAGTTGGGTCCTAAGAAGTTAGTCACAATAGGCTTGGAAACCCAAATGGTTCTTTTCTTGACACCACGTTGGGTACCAACAAATTTGGCAAACACATTGCCAACCTCATCCTTACAAAGAGAATAAGAATCATCAATCAAGATAGGATGGGATGAGGAGATACCAACAGTGCATGAGGAAGAAATGTGCCCCTTCTCGCGGCATATGTAGCAAGTTCTACTCTTGCCATCTTTCTTCTTGGATGAAGAAACAACTTGAGGAAGAGCTCGAGTCTTCTTGAGAGGAGGCCCATCTCTAACAATATGTAGAGCTTGAGGCCGCTTCCCTTTTTGCTTCTTGCCAAGGGACTTCTTCTTTAATGGGCAATGTTTGACATGATGCCCTTCTTCCTTACACTTGAAGCAAATTATGTTGGCTGGATTCTTGACTTGATCTTGGCCATTCTTCTTGTTATCCTTGTGCTTCAACTTGATAGTGGACTTGTTCTTGACATTTGAGTTGAATCCAAGCCCACTCTTGTCATTGGGGGATTTTTGCACACTCAAGATTTTGTTGAGTGTGACCTTCCCTTGATGACCCTTTTTCAAGTCATTTCTCAAATAAGTGACTTGAGCCTTGAGCTCTTTTATTTCCTCTGCATGGTTAGTTTCAATAAAAGTACTAGAGGAAGTAGATGCTATATTGTTAGAGAAACAAGGCACAAAATGTAATTCATCAAGAGATATAGCATGGTTGTGAGAGGATGAATTACAAGGACTAGCACATGGAAATATAACATTTGGAGTAGATATAGTGCTAATGTCCACATGAGGCCCACTAGATGTTACCTTTGACACGATGGCCTCATGAGACAACTTTAGCTTACCATGGGAGACTAGGAGATCCTCATGCGAGCTTGAGAGCTTAACATGGCTTTCTTCTAATTTCCCATAGTTGCTAGTTAGCAAAGCAAGTTGAGCCTTTAGCTCAACATTCTCCTTCAAAATAGATGCTTCACAAGAAATAGAGTTAGTAGCACAAGCATCATTATTATTAGCAAGAGGTGAGGGCAACTTGTCAAGCTCTTTTGAATATGAGGCTTTAAGTTGCTCATGTGACTCGGTGAGTTTGATGAGCTCACCCTTTATGACCCTAGAGCCATTTTTGAGGTGCTCAAAATCCTCAAGGAGTTTAGCATAAGCAACTTGAGTCTCATCATTTTTATGTTTGAGATCACTTACCACCTCAAGATCTCTATCATGAGATTCCTTTACTCTAGATAGCTCTAAAGCAAAGGTCTCCTCAAGAGATTCCTTGGTGGTTTGTTCCTCTTCAAGATCTTTATTTAGGTTTGCAATTATATTAGCATACTCACGCTCAAGACTACACATTTTATCAACGGTGTTGTCATGCACCTCAATTTGTGTTTATAACTTATCAATATGTTCTTTGCTCTTAATAGAAAAGTACAAGACTTCAACAAAGTTAGAACAAGCAATATCCTTTTTAACAAGGGCACGATAAACAATCTCACCCTTCTCATATAAATCATCAATATCAAGCTCTTCTTCCACATTATCCACATCCTCCTCATCACAAGAGGTAATGGGTTCCAAAGTAGGAGTTACCTTAGAATCCCTAGCCATAAGGCATAGGTGGGTACCGGAAGAAGTTGAAGATGAGATTGCATTTGTGGCTTCATTCAAAACCATGTCTTGCCCCATAGAATCTTCGGTTTCCTCTACATGGTTAGCAACACAAGCACTAGAGGAAATGGAAGCATTTTTATCATGGCAACGAGACAACACAAGCATATCATCATGAGATTTATTCAAGTCATTTCTACATGATATGCAAGGACTATTAACACAAGCATGTAAGGAGTTTGTAGTGCTAGAAGTGTTAAAGTCCAAAGATAGATCATTGCAACTCGATAGGGATGAGGGATTACAAATAGTAAGCACACTATCCAAATTGCAATTTCTATCACCACTCACCATATCATTACCTTGTGAAAAGTCACATGTTGGTGAAGTGGTAGAGGATGAGAACTCATCTCGACCGGAAGTGGAAGCAACACAATCATCCTCAATAATGTTGGACACAGCATATTTATCTTGAAGTTTTGTCCATAACTCATGAGCGCTCCAAAAAGGAATGATTGAAGAAGTAACTACATAGCTCAAAGCATTAACAAGCACATTAGAAGCTTGAGCATCGAGATATAAGTTTTTCTCATCCTCACTAGATAGATTTTTGAAATCCATTGGAGGAGAAAAACCTATATCTATAATACGCTCCAAATTTGGGTCCATGTCCCAAAAATGAATGAGCATGCAATTTTTCCATATATCATAATTTGTGCCATCGAATATAAACATGTCATTGTGCACTAATCCTCTAGCCGACATCTTTACTCTCAAGGCGGTGAAGCCTAAAATGAGAGACCGGGCTCTGATACCAATTGAAAGGATACGGATGTCGCCTAGAGGGGGCGGTGAATAGGCGATTAAAACTTTTCCTAGAGTGGCTCAACAAAGGCGGAATAAAACTAGTGTTTACTTTGTTAAGCACAACCTAGAAACAACTAAGGTTCACCTATGTGCACCAACAACTTATGCTAAGCAATACAAGCAACAATGTGATAGCAAGATATAGATTACTTCAAGCACGAAGGCTATCACAATGTAAAATGCATAAGTAAAGAGCTCGGGTATAGAGATAACCGAGGCACGCCGGGACACCGATATTTTACCGAGTTCCTCCCAACATGGAGTACGTCTCGTTTGGAGAGGGGGTGGTATTAAACCACCAACGCCACAAAAGGCCTCCCTTATTCTCCGATGAATCTCACCCCAATGGGATCGATCCACGCTTCCACTATCGATGCACTTGTCGGTGGCAACCGGAACCTCTCACAAGGTTGGGGCACAACTCCACAACTTAATTGGAGGCTCCCAACAAACGCCACAAAAGGCCTCAACAAATGCCACCAAGGCCACAATGCCACCAAGGCCACAAAACCGTCTAGGGTTCCAAGAACCCAAGAGGGACAAGCTCCAATGAGCAATTCAAACCAAATCCTTTGAGGAGAACTCAAACCGATGCAACAAATGCAAATGGCAAGAACACCACAAAGATGCCCAAATCTCTCACTCTCAAGTTCCAACAAAGCTACTAAAGCTATTGGGGAAACAAGAGAGGAGGAATCAAAGAGAGACACAAAATCCCCCAAAATATAGATCCCCAAAGATGCACTCACAAAGAGATGAATCGGTTAGGTCAAAACGTCGGGCTAGATCTCCTCCAACAACCCATCAAATATTTGCAAGAATCAATGGAGGGGTGTGTAGAAATCAAGGTTAAAGAGTAGAGCAAATGGGGGCAAAGCTTGGGCAAGAAAAGGAGGAAGAAGTAACCCTAAATGAAAAAGGGCAAAAGACTTATATAGGGCTAGCCAAAATATGGTCGTTGGGGTATTTTTTCTGGACGAACCGGTAGTACCGGATGCGACCGGTACTACCGGACCGATTAAATCAAAACGGGTCGAGGCGAAGACGAGCTAGCCAGGAAGAGGAAAAAGCAGAGCAGCGCATGCGAGAGGTGGGGCCAGCAGGGGGAAGCGGCAGAGCAGCACCGCGGCAGCCGCATGTAGCCAGCACAGCATCGCGCACGCGGCAGGCCATGCAGCGGAGAAGCAGCGAGCGGCAGCACAGCGAGCGGCAGCACAGCGATCCAGGCAAAGGCGCGGGCGGCCACGCGGGACGACGTCGGACAGCGCGCGTGAGTCAACGTGCGCAGGCGCGCGTGCGCGGGTCATGCGGCAACGGCTCAATATCTGGATCTAAACAAGTAAACGAATCTGGGAAAATTAAACTGTGCCGGCCGGTAGTATCGGCCTACCCGGGCGGTACTACCGGGCCGGTCCGGTAGAACCGGTTGTGGATACCGGACCACACAGGAATGGGCTGCGCGCAGCCAGGCACGACCGGTACTGGGCCCGGTAGTACCGGTCGGCCCAGAAACACTGTTTTTCTTTTTTCCTTTTAGAAATAAAAACGACAAATATTTAAACGGTCATAACTTTTAAACGGTAGCTCCGATTGACCCGATTTCAATTGCGTTGGATAGAGGACAACAAGGGCTTCTCAATAAAAAGTATAAATATTGATTATCACCAAGTGAGAAAATGTCAAGTAGAATAATGTGAGATATCTCACTTGGTGAGAAACCGAAAAGCCGCATAAATCAAAATCACAACACGATATATATGGGAGATCCGATTTTGATGAACACGAGCTTGTTATGGAGATTACCACAAGCTCTATATCCTCACATGGACCAAATAACAACCAATATGATGATGCAAGTATGCAAAGGTTTGAGCTCTCTCCGAACGATGTGACCGAATTACTCATACGAGAGCCCCTCTTGATAGTACGGTTATCTATCCTAAAACCGGTCTCCTACACACAACAGGAGACCGGCAAAAGGAAAACCTATCCAGATTATACCTTTGCCTTGAGAATTCCACTTGAGCTCTATGTAGACGGTCTTGCCCTTCTCAAGATGGAACGCCTTTCTTAATTCCTCATCATCAACCTCGCATATTGAGCATGCCCAACATATCTTCTTTGCATTTCATCGACCTTGAAGCCAACACATGCTCCAAGCGATGCCAATGGACAAATCCTACAAGTATAACTTAATACAAACATTAGTCCATAAAGATTGTCATTAATTACCAAAACCACACATGGGGGCCCAACATGTTCTTTCACCGTCTAGCCCTTTTCCTCTACTTATAACCGCGCAGTCCTGGCGGTAGTGGGATCGTGGGTGCGCACGATAACCGTGTAAACCACGCGTGCGGCAGAACCGTTCGCTACTAGTGGAGCCACACCGAAGACCACACGGCGCAGGAGGGGATCGGGCCTCCTGACCGATGCGGCGCAGGAGGGGATGGGCGCAATAATCACTATAGCTTGTCAGTGGGCACTGTAGAGGAACAAAAAACTAGAAGAATCATGATGAGTGGTACACGTAGGACGAGGCATGCTCAGGAAGCTGCACGGAAACCTCGAATAGAAAGAAGTAACTCGGAAATAAGGAGAGAAGTATGTTGGGAAACTGATGTGGCCCGGCCGAGGTTTCAGGCAGGACCACACCAACTTTGGGGACTAATGTTGGGGAGGTGACCCCGAATAGGGTCAAGACAGGGGAAAGACGAAAGGAATATCCCTTGTCATGAGCCGAGTTATTGTTTGTGTCGGCCGGGTCATATAAGAGTCGGTCGAGATAAGCAGGGCCATGGCAAGTGTAGAATGAGTAACACCTTATCCGGCCGACATATGAGTTAAGTCGGCCGAATGAGTCTGGCTAACTTGAATGCAGGTGAAGGCCGAGCCGAGTTATATGAGACAAGGCTGAGTAACACGAAGCTTGCAGGAGAAGGAGGTTCCTATAGTAAAACCGTAGTCACTGGCTAGGAGGAATCTAGTGTCAACACCCGGGTTTTTAATCCCAGATGCATGTTATGCCATACATCGCAATCCCAGGATTACCATTTTTGCGAGACATAACAGAATTGGATACCATAGTACATCATCCATTACAAACCATACATAAGGTCTTACACAAATAAGGATCTCATGATCTAGTTCTTAATACAACTGAAGCTGCGGAAATACGTAATAATAAAGGTAGCGTAGGCGAAGCTCCATCTTTGGGGTCACATGCAATGATGACGATGGGAGATGATCCTAGTTGTCGTAACCTTCCTGGGGTCCATCATCCTGGTACTCCTCTTCATAGTCTGGCCACGGGAATAGCCAGAGACAAAACCATGAGTACTCTTTAAGTACTCGCAAACTAATACTAACAAGTGAAGGGGGTTTTTGTAATAGGACACTAAGCTCTAGGGTTGTTTTGCAATAAGCCAGATTTACCTCTACTAAGTTCAGAAGCAAGAAAGCTAGTTGAGTTTGTATAACACCTAAGTGGGAACTTGTATCTAATGCCACAACAGCTCTGTTGTGGCCAAGTAAAGTTCTCAAATCATTTCACAAGTCATTTTGGAAAACATCTGACGAGGGAACAGTATGGCCACTCCAACTGTCCATAACCGCGGACGCGGCTATTCGAATAGTTTGGCACTCTACAGAGATTGTACACTTTCACCACAACATTCGATACATCCATCAGGAACAAATCCTGAAATCACCATACTCAGTATGCGGATAATCAATCCTAACCTTTCAATTACACGCCCTAGTATAAGCACCTCTCCTGTGAGTTTGGCCTCCCAACCATGGCCAACTATCATCTTGGGTACTGCACAGGTGGACAATCTTCACAAGGTAGCCTCAGCTTAGACCTTAGCCGTGAGGGAACCAATACTAAGGTATATAAGTTTCCAGTCAAGCCCTACCCAATTTTCGGGTATTGTGGTTGTACGGTAAAATTGGAATGGTATCACATCCAGACAACCATCAGTTTTATAAAGGGCTAAGGCTCATGCCTCAACATTTTCATCACCAAATCATCTGGTGTTCAGAAACACATGTCAAAACATCTCAGTAGAATGATCCATCGTTCTAAGGTTTTCATAACCATTTTCACCAAGTATTCCCATCTAAAGTTGATCAAGTTTTATGCTCAGCACTAGCATCTACAAGTGGGGGTGAGTACTAATGAGGGGTGGTAAACAAGTGGAGTTTTACTAAGTTCAATCTCATGCCTTAGCATGACATAAAGATTATCTAGTTTAGGTTAAATTTTATGCTCTTTATGCAACCTTCAGCTAATCTTCCTAGAATCTACAAGTCACTTAAGTAAACTCTAAAGGAAATCTTTGATAAAGAAAATAAAGTAGAAAGCTTGCAAGTAAAACTAGGATTGGTTTATCAAGAGGGTATAGCCATATATGCTTAAGGCATATGGGTGGCATGGTAACAAGCAAGTATTTGCTTGCATCAGTCTCAATATAAGCTTGCTAAGTTAATAGCTTGCAAGTATTGGCTTGCTAAAGTAGAGTATATTGCAAGTGTTAGCTTGCCTTGTGCAGAGCAGTGGTTGAAGTTCTCCTTGGCTTCTTCTTCGTAGTATCCTCCTTCCTCCTCGTATCCTTGGTCGGTACTAGCGTCTATAAATAAATACGAGGTACACAATCACCAAACAATACTTAACTACGTTCAATCATCACACACAAGGGTTCTATAGATGATCTAGCATCATCACTAATATTACAAGCACTTGACATAATGATTTTATTTTTAGAAAAGTAATTTCTACTCATTGGAAAACTACTTAAGATTTAATATTCTCCAAACCAAACATGGGATCATGTTGACACATGTCATCACCACATATTTCGGTCCATGGGAATGTGATTTAAAGTGGTGTCACAATTTAATAAGGTTTAACCTTTTTTATTTTAATTAAATAAAGTGACTAGAAATGCCTATGTGGCATTCTTTTATTACTTGAACATTATTTCTATAAGTAAGCCCATATATTTTTATATATATATTCTGAAAGGTATGATCAAATATGATTTTTGAGAGTTGGAATCAACTCAAAAGCTAATATGGTTTAAATTTGAAAAATGTTTGAATGCAGAAAAGCATCTGCCTTGTTATTTTTACCAAGGGTGATCTACAGGTCCAAATGATTTGAATCCAACGGACTTAGATTCAGCATTTCCAGACCTTTCTAAAAAAATTGGTTTCATTCAATTTGGTTCACTAAATCGAGCTTGGTGGATTTTTGAAACTAGGTACAGAACTGTGTTTGAATGAAAATTGAAAAATCCAAATTCAAACGAGTGGGTTGCGCGGGAAGAGAAAATGGGCCGGCCTTCTACGCATAGCGCTTACGCGGGATGGTTAAGTTGCTGTCCCCACGCGTCAGTGAGATGGGGGGGTGCGAAGCGGTACGGGGCAACGTGGTGCGTTAGATCTAGTTCTAATCCAACGACTCTGGTTTATCGTCCACGTCGGGCAGCGCCGGCGATACAGAACCCTAACGCGGTAGGTGGGGGTCGTGGGAGGCTCACCGGGGCTCAGGCGAGGGTCGGCGAGGCGGGCAAACGACAAAGTCGATGACGGAGAACCTCCTGGTACCGGCAGCTTCTCCTGGGGCGGCTCCAATCACTGGCTTCCTTCTTCTCCAGCAACGGCGCGCTCCGGTGAAATTCCGGCGATGCGCTGTCGCCTTGCTCTGGGAACGGGGTAGAACGATCAGTGAAGAGAGGGGAGTAAGATGGTGTGAAGAGTTTGAGCGGGGGAGGCCTCTATTTATAGTCTCGACGACAAGACCGAACGGGATGGGCAGGCAACGGTGGTGACAAGGCTACGGGCTGCTAGAGGCATGGCCGAGGGTGGAGATCGATCGTTGGTCTCCTGGCGATGCTCTTTGGCTTTAATGTGCGTGTAGGGGCGATGGCAAACGGTCTTAAACGCTCGACGTTCTGCGTGGCAGAGGCGGTGTCTTCGACGGCTAGCGGTGGCTACGGGGTACGGGCGGTGAAATGGGCATGTCTGTCGGTCTCCTGGGACGGTTGGGAGCATGTTGGCGGGCGGCGAGGGCTCGAGGTGGTCTGGTTGAATGGGAACGGCGCGTGCTCTGCGGATCGGGTCGGCACGGTCGACAGCGGCACGGGGTGCTGTCCGCGAGGCAGGGCTGGTCGAGAGGGGGCGGTGAGGCATGGGCTACCTCCCAGACAAGGTTGGCACGGCTAGTTCTTCCTCTAGCCTGATGTCTATGCTGGGGTGACATCGGTGTCCTCGGTTGTTCACCACTGATGACATTGTCAAGCTTACAATGGTGCTAGGGATTAGTTAGGGTCGTTAGATGATCTACTA
This sequence comes from Avena sativa, assembly GCA_916181665.1. Taxonomy (NCBI): domain Eukaryota; kingdom Viridiplantae; phylum Streptophyta; class Magnoliopsida; order Poales; family Poaceae; genus Avena; species Avena sativa. Next base: position 102,620,880 of record OV702285.1, on the reverse strand, counting down.
AGGCTAGTGGTGTCCAGATAGGGAACAAGTTAGGCCCAATACACTGCACACTATAGTGTTTTGATTTTTTTTGATTTGAATCTACAAGGTGTTTGATGAAATGGCCGCATGAACTCAAGTTTTGAATTTTGAAAAAAAATTGGTGGGTGTGCAAGGTATGTGCTGGTGAGTCTGTGGATGCTTGGGTTTTGAAAGTTGAGCTTGTTTGAGTGGTTTTTGAAAAAGTGGGATCCTCCCATATGATATAGATTCAATTTTAAACTGTCATTTAAACTATGCATTCAAATGTTTTTGGATGATCACAAGGTGGGCCTTGGTACTTTGTTATGAGTACTATCAAGGGGTGTAAAGATCCAAACAATTTTCTGTTAGGTTTTGAAAGTTAGAGACATCCAAAGTAGGCATGGGAGTTAAATTGGCCAAAGTGACCATTCCCTTATTTTGTTTGTTTTGATTTACTTGTCATTGGGAAAGTGTGGGGATTGTTTAGATGATGTTTGTTTCACCTAAGAATCCTTTTACAAGCAAAGAAACACACAAGCAAGGTGATTCAAAAGAATCCAAATTGGAATGCATACACACATGGATGCTTTCATGTTTTTAATTTGAAAAGTTTTTGTTAACCCTAAATTTGATGATTAGAGTTTGATGATCCAAGTTTAGTATTTTTGGGATGTTACAAACCTTCCCCCCTTAAACAAAATATCGTCCCGAGATTTGAAAAAGGACGAAAAAGATTACCTAGGATTTGAAGAGATCGGGAAACTCCGTCCTGATGTGATATTTGCGCTCCTATGTAGCTTCCTCTTCCGTGTGGTTGCTCCACTGAATCTTGAGAAACTTGATGCTTCGGATTCTGGTAGTTCTGAAAGCTTCTTCCAAAATACGGATGGGTACTTCAGGATAGTTCAGGTCATCGTTGATCTCTATGGTCCGGTGATCGATATTCTTGAACACTTCAGTCTTCTCTGGAACTTCGAGGCACTTGTGAAGTAATGAGATATGGAACACATTGTGCACGACTGACATCTCTTCGGGCAATTCCAATTGATATGACACTTCTCCTCGACGGTTCAGAATCTTTAAGGGTCCGATATATCTGGGGGCTAACTTCCCTTTGAGTTGGAAACGCTGCATTCCCTTTAATGGCGACACTTTCAGATATAAAAAATCTCCTATGTTGAAGGCGAGGTCTCGACGTCTCTTGTCGGCGTAACTCTTCTGTCTGGACTGGGCTGTCTTGAGGTGCTCACGAATCTTGTGAACCTTATCTTCTGCTTCTCGTAGGATGTCAGGTCCGAAAATCTGACTCTCTCCTACTTCCGACCAGTTCAAAGGGGTGCGACACTTCCTTCCGTACATGAATTCAAATGGGGTCATTTGCAAACTAGCTTGATAATTGTTGTTGTATGAAAATTCTGCAAATGGCAGAAAGTCTTACCACTTAGATCCATATTCTAACACACACGCTCTCAGCATATCTTCGAGTATTTGATTTACTCGCTCCGTTTGTCCATCGGTCTGGGGGTGATATGCGGTGCAGAAATCTAGACGGGTTCCTAAACGTTCTTGGACTTTCTTCCAGAATCTTGAGGTAAACTGAGTTCCTCGATCCGATACGATGTTCTTGGGGACTCCATGCAAATTAACGATTCTAGCGATGTATAACTCCGCTAGCTTCGAACTCTGATATGTGGTCTTGACAGGTAAGAAATGGGCGACTTTGGACAATCTATCCACTATGACCCAGATAGAGTCATTTCCCCTACTAGAAGTAGGCAATCCGGTGATAAAGTCCATTCCAACTGAATCCCATTTCCATTCCGGAATCTGCAATGGTTGCAACAATCCAGCGGGTCTTTGAAGTCCCGCCTTGACTCGCTGACATATATCACACTTGGCGATATAGCTTCCGATTTCTCTCTTCATCTTATGCCACCAAAATTGCTCCTTCAAATCTTGATACATCTTGGTTCCTCCGAGGTGGATAGAATAAAGAGTATCATGAGCCTCCTTCAGAATAACTTCCTTCAACTCAGAATCTGCTGGTACACAAAGGCGTCCTTTGTACCACAGAACTCCTTCGTCTTCGGTGAATCCGGGTACTTTGCCTATACCGATACGACGCTTGATTCCATCGATACTAGCATTTCCTTTCTACACCTCTTTGATCTGGCTGATCAAAGTGGGTTGAAGTTCTATGCTAGCCAAAAATCCTTCACTCACTAATTCCATTCGAAAATCTTCCATCTCTTTGTGTAAGCTTGGTTGCTCCTTCAAAATCATGGAGTTCAAGCGGCACGACAATCTGCTAAAGGCATCTGCTACCACATTGGTTTTACCAGGGTGATAGTGAATGTCCAGATCGTAATCCTTGATTAGCTCAATCCATCTTCTCTGTCTCATATTCAGCTCCTTCTGAGTGAATATATACTTCAGACTCTTGTGATCCGAATAAATCTCACAACGGTTTCCCATCAGGTAATGCCTCCATGTATTCAGGGCTAGAACTACGGCTGCGAGTTCGAGGTCATGGGTTGGATATTTTTGCTCATGTTGTTTCAATTGTCGTGATAGATAAGATATAACCTTGCCTTCTTGCATTAGCACACATCCGAGACCGATCTTGGATGCATCACAATACACGTCGAAGGGCTTCGTGATATCCGACATGATTAAGATTGGGGCTGAAATCAATCTCCTTTTGAGTTCTTGAAAACTCGCTTCACATTTGTCGGTCCAATCAAACTTCTTGTCCTTCTTCAGCAATTGGGTCATGGGTCTGGCGATACTCGAGAATCCTTCTACGAACTTGCGGTAATATCCCGCCAATCCGAGAAATGCACGAACTTGGGTTTGAGTGGTTGGGGCTTGCCAATCCTCGACATCTTTCACCTTTGCGGGGTCAACGGAAATTCCTCCGGCTGATACAATGTGACCGAGGAATCCTACCTCCTGTAACCAGAATTCACATTTGCTAAACTTGGCATACAACTGATGCTCTCTAAGGGTTCCAAGAATGGTCTTTAGGTGTAGCTCATGTTCTTCTTCTGATTTGGCATAAATTAGAATGTCATCGATGAAAACAACGACAAACTTATCCAGGAAGTCCATAAAAATCATATTCATGAGATTCATGAAATAAGCGGGGGCATTGGTTAATCCAAAAGACATGACAGTATACTCGTATAATCCATAACGGGTGGTAAAGGAAGTCTTTGGAATGTCCTCTACCCGAATCTTGAGTTGATGATATCCAGTCCTAAGATCAATCTTAGAAAACACTTTGGCACCGGTCAACTGATCAAACAAGTCTTCTATCTTGGGCAAAGGGTATTTGTTCTTGATGGTGACATCATTCAATTTCCGGTAATCCGTACACAAACGGTTACCTCCATCTTTCTTGTCCACGAACAAAACAGGTGATCTCCATGGTGACGCACTTAGTTGAATCAATCCAATTTCCAACATGGCATCAAGTTGCTTCTTCAGTTCTGCTAGTTCAGACGGGTTCATACTATAGGGTCTCTGAGCTATGGGTCCTGTTCCGGGGATTTGTTCAATGATAAACTCGATATCCCGATCTGGGGGCATACTGGGCAAAACATCTGGAAATACATCGGGGTATTCACAGACTATCCGGACTTGGTCAATGGTAGGTTGGGCTATACTCTTGTTGCACTTGAATTGGCGAGGTAAGGTTTCAGATATATGCTCGACTGATATTCCGGCTGTACTGGTCATGGTTATGGCTTTCTTGGCACAGTCAATCAATCCTTTATGTTTGGACATCCAATCCATTCCTAGTACTACTTCCAAACCTTTAGTTCCGAATACTATCAGATTAGCATAAAAATCTATGCCATGGATTCGAATAGGGACGGCTTTCCAAATATGCCTAGCCTTGGTGGTTGATCCGGGGATTTGAACAATCATGACATGCTTCAGTTTGGTTGGTTGGATTTTACTAGTGCATGCAAATTCTTCGGTGACAAATGAGTGCGATGCACCATAATCAAACAACACTCTAGCAAGTACTGAATTAACAAAAAACATACCCAGAACGACGTCTGACGCTTCCTGAGCTTCTTCAGCATGCATGAGAAAAAGACGGCCGTTGCTGTTGAGCGAATTCCCTGGGGAAATCTTCTTCCGGGCTGAACACGACGCTGCTGCTGAGCTGGGGCATTTGTATTGGGCGTTGTGGCATTCTTCTTGTTGGGGCACTCGTTGGAGTAGTGACCCTTATTTCCACAGTCATAACAAGTTACTTGCGACTTGTCCTTTACTTCCACAGGCACAACATTGCTTCCAGTCCTCGGGGCAGTGTTGGTGTTGGCGGTAGCATTGTTGTTGTTGAACTTGGGTGGGGCATGGTTGAAATTGCTAGAGTTGCCGGGGTTGTTGTGATTTCCTCCGGGCCTAGGGTTTCCACGGTTGGGATAGGTCGGATGGTTCATTGGGGGTCTGTTGGTTCTCGGGGAAAATCCGGGCGATGGGTTAGGGCGATACTTTGGGGTCTGATGGGTTCCTGGCTGATGCATCATGCGACACTTGCGGTTCTCATTGGCTTGGTTAATCTTTCCTTCCATCTGGATGGCATAGTCGACAAGGGCTTCAATATCCACAAAGGGGATATTGACTAACACAGTCTGCATCTCATTATGCAGACCATTCAGGAATCTTTCTTTCTTCTTGGCTTCGGTGTCGATCTCATCCGGGGCATACCTAGCTAATGACAAGAATTTGTCACGGTATTCTACTACAGTCATCCTTCCTTGCTTCAGTTCTCTGAACTCATCTCTCATTCTCTTGATCAAACCTGGTGGCACATGGGTTCTGTTGAACTTGACCTTGAATTCCTCCCAGGTCATCATTTGTCCTCCGGTCATTGCACGAACGTTGTTCCACCATTCTCTGGCATCTCTGGCAAGATAGTGGGTGGCAAATAGAACTTTCTTGTTGGCTTACACTCCGGCGACTTCTAGGTTATTTTCCATGGTTTGCAGCCAATCATCGGCATCTAGGGGCTCTTCTGACTTAGTGAAAACAGGCGGGTTGGTATTCTTGAAATTCTTGATCTTAGATCCATGGTTGTCCTTATTTCCTTGGAATTGGTTGTTGTGGGCCAGCTGGGCTATCTGCTGAAGGGTGGCTAGGTTGGCTTGACGTTCGGCTCTTTCGACTTCGCGGTTAGAAACCAACATTTGCAGGATCTGCAACATCGTGTCCGGGGATGAACCACTTCCTCCACGTGGCATCTGAAGATTGAGATAGATCATGAGAAAAGAGGTAAATTTCTAAGGTTTCGGGACTTTGAAAAGTTTTTAAAGTTTGACTCAGATTTTCTAGCAACTTTCTTTTCATTCATTCATTCACACAATACAACACACACCACAACAAAGGTAAACAGATGGTTTTAGGAACCATCCTGGAAACTACGATACAGTGGGACCGAATACTACTCACTACGCTAGTGCTCAAGTGCTACTACTCCTTGGAGTCGGTGTAGTCATCATCCTCATCATCATCGTCGTCGTTGATGAAGGCGAAATCATCCTCATCGGTGAAGAAGTCCATAGCCTGATCCTCCAGAAAATCATCATCATCGCTGAGATAGGAGTAAGGGTCTCCATGAAGATCCTCTCCGGCATTCTTCCTTTCCTCCAACTGCATGTCTCTCTCGTGGATGGTCTCCTCCAAGTCCGAGATACGGTGGCGAAGACGAGCAATGATGCGCTCCTTCTTGTCGAGATGACGGCGGCGAGACTTGCGATCCTTTGCTAGCATGGCAATGGTCTGATCCTTCATCTTGATGATGGCAGACTTGTGGTTAGAGTAGTCACGACAATTGTCCAATTCCTACTAACGATCATACCTCATGAAACTAAGGTGGTCCAATTGAGTCTTCAGCTCGGGGTGGTATGGGGCTTCCAGTGGTTGTCCATTGGCATCACGCCTTGGGCAAAACTCAAAGCGGGTACCCTTGATCTGGTTGATACTCTGCCCACACAGACGGGCAAGAGCTTCCTGCATGGCCCTGGCAAGTCCATCGAGCCAGTTGTTCTCTCTTAAGGTAAAATGAATTCCCTCAGCAGTGGGAGGTTCAATCTTTCCTCGGAGACTTGCAACAAATAGCCACTGCAGATCTTCTCCTCCTTGATCATTGAGCTGAGCTCCGAAGAACTCGGGTGCGGACGCTCTAGAAGTTCCGAAAGCTGGTCCAAATCCCTCTCAAAGATAAGGTCTCCTCCATTCCCCAACTGATAAAATTTGCTGTACTTCACGTCCATCTATTAAGAATATAGGATGAGTAAGTTAGTAGAGTGATCAAGTGTGTCAAATTTTATGTATTTTGAAAGAGTTTTTGAGGAACATGAATTTTCATGAAAGAATAAAGGTGATAAGAATGGGAATAAGTTTTTGTAAATATTTGTTTCCTTTGGTTTTTAAACTAAGTTTTTGACTCAAACATCCAGTCTAACTACGGTCTCCTATGGTCAGGATGGCTCTGATACCAACTTGTCAACACCCGGGTTTTTAATCCCAGATGCCTGTTATGCCATACATCGCAATCCCAGGATTACCATTTTTGCGATACATAACAGAATTGGATACCACAGTACGTCATCCATTACAAACCATACATAAGGTCTTACACAAATAAGGATCTCATGATCTAGTTCTTAATACAACTCAAGCAGCGAAAATACGTAATAATAAAGGTATCGTAGGCGAAGCTCCATCTTCGGGGTCACAGGCAATGCTGACGATGGGAGATGATCCTAGTTGTCGTAACCTTCCTGGGGTCCATCATCCTGGTACTCCTCTTCATAGTTTGGCCACGGGAATAGCCAGGAACAAAGCCATGAGTAATCTTTAAGTACTCGCAAACTAATACTGACAAGTGAAGGGGGTTTTTGTAATAGGACACTAAGCTCTAGGGTTGTTTTGCAATAAGCCAGATTTACCTCTACTAAGTTTAGAAGCAAGAAAGCTAGTTGAGTTTTTATAACACCTAAGTGGGAACTTGTATCTCATGCCACAACTCTGTTGTGGTCAAGTCAAGTTCTCAAATCATTTCATAAGTCATTATGGAAAACATCTGACGGGGGAACAGTATGGCCACTCCAACTGTCCATAACCGCGGACGCGGCTATTCGAATAGTTTGACACTCTTCAGCGATTGTACACTTTCACCACAACATTCGATACATCCGTCAGGAACAAATCCTGAAATCACCATACTCAGTATGCTGATAATCAATCCTAACCTTTCAATTACACGCCCTAGTATAAGCACCTCTCTTGTGAGTTTGGCCTCCCAACCATGACCAACTGTCATCTTGGGTACTGCACAGGTGGACAATCTTCACAAGGTAGCCTCAGCTCAGACCTTGGCCGTGAGAGAACCAATACTAAGGTATATAAGTTTCTAGTCAAGCCCTACCCAATTTTCGGGTATTGTGGTTGTACGGTAAAATTGGAATGGTATCGCATCTAGACAACCATCAGTTTTATAAAGGGCTAAGGCTCATGCCTCAACATTTTCATCACCAAATCATCTTGTTTTCAGAAACACATGTCAAAACATCTCAGTAGAATGATCCATCATTCTAAGGTTTTCATAACCATTTTCACCAAGTATTCCCATCTATAGTTGATCAAGTTTTATGCTTAGCACTAGCATGTACAAGTGGGGGTGATTACTAATGTAGAGATCCCAACCTTTAATAAGGTAGAGATCCATGTGTTTACAATGCTAGTCCCTAGATCAATAGCTAGCATCCACAGTTAATATGTAATATCAAGAAACAAAGGTCATAATACAACTTTATAACTAGGAATAAAATAATTTATTACATCTTACATGGCTCATATGGCTATCTCATTACAATGCAGCAGAAATAACTATGGCATGGGGTCCTTCATCTTCAAAGTGCAACAGGCAATCATGTTGGTTGTAGACTTGTAATCCTAATCAACACATCTCATTAACATCAAACAAACCTGCAACATAATAAGTTATAGCCATAAGAGTCAATACATTTGAATTGTATTGGCAAGTGATACTATGGTAGTATAGTGGAGTCTATCATCTATATGCATTTGGCTAAGTGGAGCTTAGGCTTGCATTGCTCAAAATAGATTTTCCTTATCATTTGAAAACACTAAGTTTTTGCTTGATAAAATCACCCAAGGCATCTCCCAATAGAAATTGGTGATCCTTCAACCCTTGTTCAACCACAAGTTTTTATCTTAGAAATTTGGTTAAGGAGACTCTTGATAGCTTCCATGTCTTGATGCTCAAATTGTCCTTTACCAGGGACATGGCTAAGTACTTAGATTCTGCAGAGGTGGTGCACTTTCCCCATAAGACTTGGTTTTACCAAGACAAGATCTTTCAGAAGCCTTCCCTTAGACCAGAATGGACGCGTTCCAACCTATCATCCCCTACCACCAACTGTCCATTTGGCTAAGTTATTGCAACCTATATGATCCAGGCAGAGCCCATAATGCCAAGTGGCTGCACTTGAAGCTTCTCAACATTTGACATCTCAAATCTCTTTGTTCCTGGGTGGCATTCCACAAGTGAGAAACCAAGTTTTCCCCAGCATACTGGACTTGGTGATGCCCAAGTTTTCCCCAGCATACTGGACTTGCATAACCACTCAACACAAACCATTCTTTCCATTCCACCCAGGTGATTCATTCACTTAGTTGTTTTATTAAACAAAACGCAAGTCCTTGACTTAGAAATATTCCATAGCATGAAATATAATCCACCCTTGTTTTCTACTAGATAAGCTAAGCATGATAGTAGTAGGAATCTTCATAATGTAGATCCCTCAATTCTTCATAATGTAGCCAAGTCTCCAATGCTCTCCAAAAAATACCTATTGATCAAGTTTTAGCTTGTTGATCCCCAACCAAGTTGGGTCCTAAGAAGTTAGTCACAATAGGCTTGGAAACCCAAATGGTTCTTTTCTTGACACCATGTTGGGTACCAACAAATTTGGCAAACACATTGCCAACCTCATCCTTACAAAGAGAATAAGAATCATCAATCAAGATAGGATGGGATGAGGAGATACCAATTGTGCATGAGGAAGAAATGTGCCCCTTCTCGTGGCATATGTAGCAAGTTCTACTCTTGCCATCTTTCTTCTTGGATGAAGAAACAACTTGAGGAAGAGCTTGAGTCTTCTTGGGAGGAGGCCCATCTCTAACAATATGTAGAGCTTGAGGCCGCTTCCCTTTTTGCTTCTTGCCAAGGGACTTCTTTAATGGGCAATGTTTGACATGATTCCCTTCTTCCTTGCACTTGAAGCAAATTATGTTGGCCGGATTCTTGACTTGATCTTGGCCATTCTTCTTGTTATCCTTGTGCTTCAACTTGATAGTGGACTTGTTCTTGAAATTTGAGTTGAATCCAAGCCCACTCTTGTCATTGGGGGATTTTTGCACACTCAAGATTTTGTTGAGTGTGACCTTCCCTTGATGACCCTTTTTCAAGTCATTTCTCAAAGAAGTGACTTGAGCCTTGAGCTCTTTTATTTCCTCTGCATTGTTAGTTTCAATAAAAGTACTAGAGGAAGTAGATGCTATATTGTTAGAGCAACAAGGCACAGAATGTAATTCATCAAGAGATATAGCATGGTTGTGAGAGGATGAATTACAAGGACTAGCACATGGAAATATAACATTTGGAGTAGATATAGTGCTAATGTCCACATGAGGCCCACTAGATGTTACCTTTGACACGATGGCCTCATGAGACAACTTTAGCTTACCATGGGAGACTAGGAGATCCTCATGCGAGCTTGAGAGCTTAACATGGCTTTCTTCTAATTTCCCATAGTTGCTAGTTATCAAAGCAAGTTGAGCCTTTAGCTCAACATTCTCCTTCAAAATAGATGCTTCACAAGAAATAGAGTTAGTAGCACAAGCATCATTATTATTAGCAAGAGGTGAGGGCAACTTGTCAAGCTCTTTTGAATATGAGGCTTTAAGTTGCTCATGTGACTCGGTGAGTTTGATGAGCTCACCCTTTATGACCCTAGAGACATTTTTGAGGTGCTCAAAATCCTCAAGGAGTTTAGCATAAGCAACTTGAGTCTCATCATTTTTATGTTTGAGATCACTTGCCACCTCAAGATCTCTATCATGAGATTCCTTTACTCTAGATAGCTCTAAAGCAAAGGTCTCCTCAAGAGATTCCTTGGTGGTTTATTCCTCTTCAAGAGCTTTATTTAGGTTTGCAATTATATTAGCATACTCACGCTCAAGACTACACATTTTAACAACGGTGTTGTCATGCACCTCAATTTGTGTTTCTAACTTATCAATATGTTCTTTGCTCTTAATAGCAAAGTACAAGACTTCAACAAAGTTAGAACAAGCAATATCCTTTTTAACAAGGGCACGATAAACAATCTCACCCTTCTCATATAAATCTTCAATATCAAGCTCTTCTTCCACATTATCCACATCCTCCTCATCACAAGAGGTAATGGGTTCCAAAGTAGCAGTTACCTTAGAATCCCTAGCCATAAGGCATAGGTGGGTACCGGAAGAAGTTGAAGATGAGATTGCATTTGTGGCTTCATTCAAAACCATGTCTTGCCCCATAGAATCTTCGGTTTCCTCTACATGGTTAGCAACACAAGCACTAGAGGAAATGGAAGCATTTTTATCACGGCAACGAGACAACACAAGCATATCATCATGAGATTTATTCAAGTCATTTCTACATGATATGCAAGGACTATTAACACAAGCATGTAAGGAGTTTGTAGTGCTAGAAGTGTTAAAGTCCAAAGATAGATCATTGCAACTCGATAGGGATGAGGGATTACAAATAGTAAGCACACTATCCAAATTGCAATTTCTATCACCACTCACCATATCATTACCTTGTGAAAAGTCACATGTTGGTGAAGTGGTAGAGGATGAGAACTCATCTCGACCGAAAGTGGAAGCAACACAATCATCCTCAATAATGTTGGACACAACATATTTATCTTGAAGTTTTGTCCATAACTCATGAGCGCTCCAAAAAGGAATGATTGAAGAAGTAACTACATAGCTCAAAGCATTAACAAGCACATTAGAAGCTTGAGCATCGAGATATAAGTTTTTCTCATCCTCACTAGATAGATTTTTGAAATCCATTGGAGGAGAAAAACCTATATCTACAATACGCTCCAAATTTGGGTCCATGTCCCAAAAATGAATGAGTATGCGATTTTTCCATATATCATAATTTGTGCCATCGAATATAAACATGTCATTATGCACTAATCCTCTAGCCGACATCTTTACTCTCAAGGCGGTGAAGCCTAAAATGAGAGACCGGGCTCTGATACCAATTGAAAGGATACGGATGTCGCCTAGAGGGGGCGGTGAATAGGCGATTAAAACTTTTCCTAGAGTGGCTCAACAAAGGCGGAATAAAACTAGTGTTTACTTTGTTAAGCACAACCTAGAAACAACTAAGGTTCACCTATGTGCACCAACAACTTATGCTAAGCAATACAAGCAACAATGTGATAGCAAGATATAGATTACTTCAAGCACGAAGGCTATCACAATGTAAAGTGCATAAGTAAAGAGCTCGGGTATAGAGATAACCGAGGCACGCGGGGACACCAATATTTTACCGAGTTCCTCCCAACATGGGGTACGTCTCGTTTGGAGAGGGGGTGGTATCAAACCACCAACGCGACAAAAGGCCTCCCTTATTCTCCGATGAATCTCACCCCAATGGGATCGATCCACGCTTCCACTATCGGTGCACTTGTCGGTGGCAACCGGAACCTCTCACAAGGTTGGGGCACAACTCCACAACTTAATTGGAGGCTCCCAACAAACGCCACAAAAGGCCTCAACAAATGCCACCAAGGCCACAATGCCACCAAGGCCACAAAACCGTCTAGGGTTCCAAGAACCCAAGAGGGACAAGCTCCAATGAGCAATTCAAACCAAATCCTCTGAGGAGAACTCAAACCGATGCAACAAATGCAAATGGCAAGAACACCACAAAGATGCCCAAATCTCTCACTCTCAAGTTCCAACAAAGCTACTAAAGCTATTGGGGAAACAAGAGATGAGGAATCAAAGAGAGACACAAAATGCCCCAAAATCTAGATCCCCAAAGATGCACTCACAAAGAGATGAATCGGTTAGGTCAAAACGTGGGGCTAGATCTCCTCCAACAACCCATCAAATATTTGCAAGAATCAATGGAGGGGCGTGTAGAAATCAAGCTTAAAGAGTAGAGCAAATGGGGGCAAAGCTTGGGCAAGAAAAGGAGGAAGAAGTAACCCTAAATGAGAAAGGGAAAAAGACTTATATAGGGCTAGCCAAAATATGGCCGTTGGGGTATTTTTTCTGGACGAACCGGTAGTACCGGATGCGATCGGTACTACCGGACCGATTAAATCAAAACGGGTCGAGGCGAAGACGAGCTAGCCAGGAAGAGAAAAAAGCAGAGCAGCGCATGCGAGAGGTGGGGCCAGCAGGGCGCAACAGCAGAGCAGCACCGCGGCAGCCGCATGCAGCCAGCGCAGCATCGCGCGCGCGGCAGGGCATGCAGCGGAGCAGCAGCTGCGTAGCAAGCAGCATACAAGCAGCTGGCCAGCGCCAGCGGGGCAGAGCAGCAGTAGCTGCATGCGCGCGCGCAGGCCATGCAGCGGGTCCAGCAGCGAGCGGCAGCACAGCGAGCCAGGCAGAGGCGCGGGCGGCCACGCGGGACGACGTCGGACAGCGCGCGTGCGCGGGTCATGCGGCAACGGCTCATGATCTGGATCTAAACAAGTAAACGAATCTGGGAAAATTAAACTGGGCCGGCCGGTAGTACCGGCCCACCCGGGCGGTACTACCGGGCCGGTCTGGTAGAACCGGTTGTGGATACCGGACCACACAGGAATGGGCTGCAAGCAGCCAGGCACGACCGGTACTGGGCCCGGTAGTACCGGTCGGCCCAGAAACACTGTTTTTCTTTTTTCCTTTTAGAAATAAAAACGGCAAATATTCAAACGGTCATAACTTTTAAAAGGTAGCTCCGATTTACCCGATTTCAATTGCGTTGGATAGAGGATAACAAGGGCTTCTCAATAAAAAGTATAAATATTGATTATCACCAAGTGATAAAATGTCAAGTAGAATAATGTGAGATATCTCACTTGGTGAGAAACCGAAAAGCCGCATAAATCAAAATCGCAACACGATATATATGGGAGATCCGATTTTGATGAACAAGAGCTTGTTATGGAGATTACCACAAGCTCTATATCCTCACATGGACCAAATAACAACCAATATGATGATGCAAGTATGCAAAGGTTTGAGCTCTCTCCAAACGATGTGACCGAATTACTCATACGAGTGCCCCTCTTGATAGTACGGTTATCTATCCTAAACCCGGTCTCCTACACACAACAAGAGACCGGCAAAAGGAAAACCTATCAACATTGTACCTTTGCCTTGAGCATTCCACTTGATCTCTATGTAGACGGTCTTGCCCTTCTCAAGATGGAACGCTTTTCTTAATTCCTCATCATCAACCTCGCATATTGAGCATGCCCAACATATCTTCTTTGCATTTCATCGACCTTGAAGCCAACACATGCTCCAAGCGATGCCAATGGACAAATCCTACAAGTATAACTTAATACAAACATTATTCCATAAAGATTGTCATTAATTACCAAAACCACACATGGGGGCCCAACATGTTCTTTCACCGTCTAGCCCTTTTCCTCTACTTATAACCGCGCAGTCCTGGCGGTAGTGGAACCGTTCGCTACTAGTGGAGCCACACCGAGGACCACACGACGCAGGAGGGGATCGGGCCTCCTGACCGATGCGGTAATCGAGGCGTCACTGCGCCGACGCGATGGGCGCAATAATCACTATAGCTTGTCAGTGGGCACTGTATAGGAACAAAAAACTAGAAGAATCATGATGAGTGGAAGCTGCACAGAAACCTCGAATAGAAAGAAGGAGAGAAGTATGTTGGGAAACTGATGTGGCCCGGCCGAGGTTTCAGGCAGGACCACACCAGCTTCGGGGACTAATGTTGGGGAGGTGACCCCGAATAGGGTCAAGACAGGGGAAAGACGAAAGGAATATCCCTTGTCATGAGCCGAGTTATTGTTTGTGTCGGCCGGGTCATATAAGAGTCGGTCGAGATAAGCAGGGCCATGGCAAGTGTAGAATGAGTAACACCTTATCCGGCCGACATATGAGTTAAGTCGGCCGAATGAGTCTGGATAACTTGAATGCAGGTGAAGGCCGAGCCGAGTTATATGAGACAAGGCTGAGTAACACGAAGCTTGCAGGATAAGGAGGTTCCTAGGGTAAAACCCTAGTCACTGGCTAGGAGGAATCTAGTGTCAACACCCAGGTTTTGAATCCCAGATGCCTGTTATGCCATACATCGCAATCCCAGGATTACCATTTTTGCGAGACATAACAGAATTGGATACCATAGTACATCATCCATTACAAACCATACATAAGGTCTTACACAAATAAGGATCTCATGATCCAGTTCTTAATACAACTGAAGCAGCGGAAATACGTAATAATAAAGGTAGCGTAGGCGAAGCTCCATCTTCGGGGTCACAGGCAATGATGACGATGGGAGATGATCCTAGTTGTCGTAACCTTCCTGGGGTCCATCATCCTGGTACTCCTCTTCATAGTCTGGCCACGGGAATAGCCAGAGACAAAACCGTGAGTACTCTTTAAGTACTCGCAAACTAATACTAACAAGTGAAGGGGGTTTTTGTAATAGGAAACTAAGCTCTAGGGTTGTTTTGCAATAAGCCAGATTTACCTCTACTAAGTTCAGAAGCAAGAAAGCTAGTTGAGTTTGTATAACACCTAAGTGGGAACTTGTATCTAATGCCACAACAGCTCTGTTGTGGCCAAGTAAAGTTCTCAAATCATTTCACAAGTCATTTTGGAAAACATCTGACGAGGGAACAGTATGGCCACTCCAACTTTCCATAACCGCGGACGCGGCTATTCGAATAGTTTGGCACTCTGCAGAGATTGTACACTTTCACCACAACATTCGATACATCCGTCAGGAACAAATCCTGAAATCACCATACTCAGTATGCGGATAATCAATCCTAATCTTTCAATTACACGCCCTACTATAAGCACCTCTCCTGTGAGTTTGGCCTCCCAACCATGACCAACTATCATCTTGGGTACTGCACAGGTGGACAATCTTCACAAGGTAGCCTCAGCTCAGACCTTAGCCGTGAGGGAACCAATACTAAGGTATATAAGTTTCCAGTCAAGCCCTACCCAATTTTCGGGTATTGTGGTTGTACGGTAAAATTGGAATGGTATCACATCCAGACAACCATCAGTTTTATAAAGGGCTAAGGCTCATGCCTCAACATTTTCATCACCAAATCATCTGGTGTTCAGAAACACATGTCAAAACATCTCAGTAGAATGATCCATCGTTCTAAGGTTTTCATAACCATTTTCACCAAGTATTCCCATCTAAAGTTGATCAAGTTTTATGCTCAGCACTAGCATCTACAAGTGGGGGTGAGTACTATTGAGGGGTGGTAAACAAGTGGAGTTTTACTAAGTTCAGTCTCATTCCTTAGGATGACATCAAGATTATCTAGCTTAGGCTAAATTTTATGCTCTTTATGCAACCTTCAGCTAATCTTCCTAGAATCTACAAGTCACTTAAGTAAACTCTAAAGGAAATCTTTGATAAAGAAAATAAAGTAGAAAGCTTGCAAGTAAAACTAGGATTGGTTTATCAAGAGGGTATAGCCATATATGCTTAAGGCATATGGGTGGCATGGTAACAAGCAAGTATTTGCTTGCATCAGTCTCAGTATAAGCTTGCTAAGTTAATAGCTTGCAAGTATTGGCTTGCTAAAGTAGAGTATATTGCAAGTGTTAGCTTGCCTTGTGCAGAGCAGTGGTTGAATTTCTCCTTGGCTTCTTCTTCGTAGTATCCTCCTTCCTCCTCGTATCCTTGGTCGGTACTAGCGTCTATAAATAAATACGAGGTACACAATCACCAAACAATACTTAACTACTTTCAATCATCACACACAAGGGTTCTATAGATGATCTAGCATCATCACTAATATTACAAGCACTTGACATAATGATTTTATTTTTAGAAAAGTAATTTCTACTCATTGGAAAACTACTTAAGATTTAATATTCTCCAAACCAAACGTGGGATCATGTTGACACATGTCATCACCACATATTTCGGTCCATGGGAATGTGATTTAAAGTGGTGTCACAATTTAATAAGGTTTAATATTTTTATTTTAATTAAATAAAGTGACTAGAAATGCCTATGTGGCATTCTTTTATTACTTGAACATTATTTATTTAAGTAAGCCCATATATTTTTATATATATTCTGAAAGGTATGATCAAATATGATTTTTGAGAGTTGGAATCAACTCAAAATCTACTATGGTTTAAATTTGAAAAATGTTTGAATGCAGAAAAGCAAATGCCTTGTTATTTTTACCAAGGGTGATCTACATGTCCAAATGATTTGAATCTAACGGACTTAGATTCAGCATTTCCAGACCTTTCTAAAAAAATTGGTTTCATTCAATTTGGTTCACTGAATCGAGCTTGGTGGATTTTTGAAACTAGGTACAGATATGTGTTTGAATGAAAATTGAAAAATCCAAATTCAAACGAGTTGGCTGCACGGGAAGAGAAAATGGGCCGGCCTTCTACGCATAGCGCTTACGCGGGCTGGTTAAGTTGCTGTCCCCACGCGTCAGTGAGATGGGGGGGTGCGAAGCGGTATGGGGCAATGTGGTGCGTTAGATCTAGTTCTAATCCAATGACTCTGGTTTATCGTCCACGTCGGGCAGCGCCGGCGATATAGAACCCTAACACGGTAGGTGGGGGTCGTGGGAGGCTCACCGGGGCTCAGGCAAGGGTCGTCGAGGCGGGCAAACAACAAAGTCGATGACGGAGAACCTCCTGGTACCGGCAGCTTCTCCTGGGGCGGCTCCAATCACTGGCTTCCTTCTTCTCCAGCAGCGGCGCGCTCCGGTGAAATTCCGGCGATGTGTTGTCGCCTTGTTCTGGGAACGGGGTAGAACGATCAGTGAAGAGAGGGGAGTGAGATGGTGTGAAGAGTTTGAGCGGGGTAGGCCTCTATTTATAGTCTCGACGACAAGACCGAACGGGATGGGCAGGCAACGGTGGCGACAAGGCTACGGGCTGCTAGAGGCATGGCCGAGAGTGGAGATCGATCGGTGGTCTCCTGGCAATGCTCTTTGGCTTTAATGTGCGTGTAGGGGCGGTGGCAAACGGTCTTAAACGCTCGACGTTCTGCGTGGTAGAGGCGGTGTCTTCGACGGCTAGCGGTGGCTACGGGGTACGGGCGGTGAAATGGGCATGTCTGTCGGTCTCCTGGGACGGTTGGGAGCATGTTGGCGGGCGGCGAGGGCTCGAGGTGGTCTGGTTGAATGGGAACGGCGCGTGCTCTGCAGCTCGGGTCGGCAGGGTCGACAGCGGCACGGGGTGCTGTCCGCGAGGCAGGGCTGGTCGAGAGGGGGCGGTGAGGCATGGGCTACCTCCCAGACAAGGTTGGCACGGCTAGTTCTTCCTCTAGCCTGCTGTCTATGCTGGGGTGACATCGGTGTCCTCGGCTGTTCACCATTGATGACATTGTCAAGCTTACAATGGTGCTAGGGATTAGTTAGGGTCGTTAGATGATCTACTAAGGCTAGTGGTGTCCAGAGAGGGAACAAGTTAGGCCCAATACACTGCACACTATAGTGTTTTGATTTTGTTTGATTTGAATCTGCAAGGTGTTTGATGAAATGGCCGCATGAACTCAAGTTCTGAATTTTGAAAAAAATTTGGTGGGTGTGCTAGGTATGTGCTGGTGAGTCTGTCGATGCTTGGGTTTTGAAAGTTGAGCTTGTTTGAGTGGTTTTTGAAAAAGTGGGATCTTCCCATATGATATAGATTCAATTTTAAACTGTCATTTAAACTATGCATTCAAATGTTTTTGGATGATCACAAGGTGGGCCTTGGTACTTTGTTATGAGTACTATAAAGGGGTGTAAAGATCCAAACAATTTTCTGTTAAGTTTTGAAAGTTAGAGACATCCAAAGTAGGCATGGGAGTTAAATTGGCCAAAGTGACCATTCCCTTATTTTGTTTGTTTTGATTTACTTGTCATTGGGAAAAGTGTGGGGATTATTTAGATGATGTTTATTTCACCTAAGAATCCTTTTACAAGCAAAGAAACACACAAGCAAGGTGATTCAAAAGAATCCAAATTGGAATGCATACACACATGGATGCTTTCATGTTTTTAATTTGAAAAGTTTTTGTTAACCCTAAATTTGATGATTAGAGTTTGATGATCCAAGTTTAGTATTTTTGGGATGTTACAAACCTTCCCCCCTTAAACAAAATCTCGTCCCGATATTTGAAAAAGGACGAAAAAGATTACCTAGGATTTGAAGAGATCGGGAAACTCCGTCCTGATGTGATATTTGCGCTCCTATGTAGATTCCTCTTCCGTGTGGTTGCTCCACTGAATCTTGAGAAACTTGATGCTTCGGATTCTGGTAGTTCTGAAAGCTTCTTCCAAAATACGGATGGGTACTTCAGGATAGTTCAAGTCATCGTTGATCTCTATGGTCCGGTGATCGATATTCTTGAACACTTCAGTCTTCTCTGGAACTTCGAGGCACTTGTGAAGTAATGAGATATGGAACACATTGTGCACGACTGACATCTCTTCGGGCAGTTCCAATTGATACGACACTTCTCCTCGACGGTTCAGAATCTTTAAGGGTCCGATATATCTGGGGGCTAACTTCACTTTGAGTTGGAAACGCTGCATTCCCTTTAATGGCGACACTTTCAGATATAAAAAATCTCCTATGTTGAAGGCGAGGTCTCGACGTCTCTTGTCGGTGTAACTCTTCTGTCTGGACTAGGCTGTCTTGAGGTGCTCACGAATCTTGTGAACCTTATCTTCTGCTTCTCGTAGGATGTCAGGTCCGAAAATCTGACTCTCTCCTACTTCCGACCAGTTCAAAGGGGTGCGACACTTCCTTCCGTACATGAATTCAAATGGGGCCATTTGCAAACTAGCTTGATAATTGTTGTTGTATGAAAATTATGCAAATGGCAGAAAGTCTTCCCACTTAGATCCATATTCTAACACACACGCTCTCAGCATATCTTCGAGTATTTGATTTACTCGCTCCGTTTGTCCATCGGTCTGGGGGTGATATGCGGTGCAGAAATCTAGACGGGTTCCTAAACGTTATTGGACTTTCTTCCAGAATCTTGAGGTAAACTGAGTTCCTCGATCCGATACGATGTTCTTGGGGACTCCATGCAAATTAACGATTCTAGCGATGTATAACTCCGCTAGCTTTGAACTCTCATATGTGGTCTTGATAGGTAAGAAATGGGCGACTTTGGACAATCTGTCCACTATGACCCAGATAGAGTCATTTCCCCTACTAGAAGTAGGCAATCCGGTGATAAAGTCCATTCCAACTGAATCCCATTTCCATTCCGGAATCTGCAATGGTTGCAACAATCCAGCGGGTCTTTGATGTCCCGCCTTGACTCGCTGACATATATCACACCTGGCGATATAGCTTCCGATTTCTCTCTTCATCTTATGCCACCAAAATTGCTCCTTCAAATCTTGATACATCTTGGTTCCTCCGGGGTGGATAGAATAAAGAGTATCATGAGCCTCCTTCAGAATAACTTCCTTCAACTCAGAATCTGCTGGTACACAAAGGCGTCCTTTGTACCACAGAACTCCTCCTTCGTCTTCGGTGAATCCGGGCACTTTGCCTGTACCGATACGACGCTTGATTCCATCGATACTAGCATTTCCTTTCTACACCTCTTTGATCTGGCTGATCAAAGTGGGTTGAAGTTCTATGCTAGCCAAAAATCCTTCACTCACTAATTCCATTCGAAAATCTTCCATCTCTTTGTGTAAGCTTGGTTGCTCCTTCAAAATCATGGAGTTCAAGCGGCACGACAATCTGCTAAGGGCATCTGCTACCACATTGGTTTTACCAGGGTGATAGTGAATGTCCAGATCGTAATCCTTGATTAGCTCAATCCATCTTCTCTGTCTCATATTCAGCTCCTTCTGATTGAATATATACTTCAGACTCTTGTGATCCGAATAAATCTCACAATGGTTTCCCATCAGGTAATGCCTCCATGTCTTTAGGGCTAGAACTACGGCTGCGAGTTTGAGGTCATGGGTTGGATATTTTTGCTCATGTTGTTTCAATTGTCGTGATAGATAAGATATAACCTTGCCTTCTTGCATTAGCACACATCCGAGACCGATCTTGGATGCATCACAATACACGTCGAAGGGCTTCGTGATATCCGGCATGATTAAGATTGGGGCTGAAATCAATCTCCTTTTGAGTTCTTGAAAACTCGCTTCACATTTGTCGGTCCAATCAAACTTCTTGTCCTTCTTCAGCAATTGGGTCATGGGTCTGGCGATACTCGAGAATCCTTCTATGAACTTGCGGTAATATCCCGCCAATCCGAGAAACGCACGAACTTGGATTTGAGTGGTTGGGGCTTGCCAATCCTCGACATCTTTCACCTTTGCGGGGTCAACGGAAATTCCTCCGGCTGATACAATGTGACCGAGGAATCCTACCTCCTGTAACCAGAATTCACATTTTCTAAACTTGGCATACAACTGATGCTCTCTAAGGGTTCCAAGAATGGTCTTTAGGTGTAGCTCATGTTCTTCTTCTGATTTGGCATAAATTAGAATGTCATCGATGAAAACAACGACAAACTTATCCAGGAAGTCCATAAAAATCGTATTCATGAGATTCATGAAATAAGCGGGGGCATTGGTTAATCCAAAAGACATGACAGTATACTCGTATAATCCATAACGGGTGGTAAAGGAAGTCTTTGGAATGTCCTCTGCCCGAATCTTGAGTTGATGATAGCCAGTCCTAAGATCAATCTTAGAAAACACTTTGGCACCGGTCAACTGATCAAACAAGTCTTCTATATTGGGCAAAGGGTATTTGTTCTTGATGGTGACATCATTCAATTTCCGGTAATCCGTACACAAACGGTTACCTCCATCTTTCTTGTCCACGAACAAAAACAGGTGATCTCCATGGTGACGCACTTAGTTGAATCAATCCAATTTCCAACATGGCATCCAGTTGCTTCTTTAGTTCTGCTAGTTCAGACGGGTTCATACTATAGGGTCTCTGAGCTATGGGTCCTGTTCCGGGGATTAGTTCAATGATAAACTCGATATCCCGATCTGGGGGCATACTGGGCAAAACATCTGGAAATACATCGGGGTATTCACAGACTATCCGGACTTGGCAATGGTAGGTTGGGCTATACTCTTGTTGCACTTGAATTGGCGAGGTAAGGTTTCAGATATATGCTCGACTGATATTCCGGCTGTACTGGTCATGGTTATGGCTTTCTTGGCACAATCAATCAATCCTTTATGTGTGGACATCCAATCCATTCCTAGTACTACTTCCAAACCTTTAGTTCCGAATACTATTAGATTAGCATAAAAATCTATGCCATGGATTCGGATAGGGACGGCTTTCCAAATATGCCTAGCCTTGGTGGTTGATCCGGGGATTTGAACAATCATGACATGCTTCAGTTTGGTTGGTTGGATTTTACTAGTGCATGCAAATTCTTCGGTGACAAATGAGTGCGATGCACCATAATCAAACAACACTCTAGCAAGTACTGAATTAACAGAAAACATACCCAGAACGACGTCTAACGCTTCCTGAGCTTCTTCAGCATGCATGAGAAAAAGACGGCCGTTGCGGTTGAGCGAATTCCCTGGGGAAATCTTCTTCCGGGCTGAACACGACGCTGCTGCTGAGCTGGGGCATTTGCATTGGGGGCTGCGGCATTCTTCTTGTTGGGGCACTCGTTGGAGTAGTGACCCTTATTTCCACAGTCATAACAAGTTACTTGCGACTTGTCCTTTACTGCCACAGGCACAACATTGCTTCCAATCCTCGGGGCAGTGTTGGTGTTGGCGGTAGCATTGTTGTTGTTGAACTTGGGTGGGGCATGGTTGAAATTGCTAGAGTTGCCGGGGTTGTTGTGATTTCCTCCGGGCCTAGGGTTTCCACGGTTGGGATAGGTCGGATGGTTCATTGGGGGTCTGTTGGTTCTCGGGGAAAATCCGGGCGATGGGTTAGGGCGATACTTTGGGGTCTGATGGGTTCCTGGCTGATGCATCATGCGACACTTGCGGTTCTCATTGGCTTGGTTAATCTTTCCTTCCATCTGGATGGCATAGTCGACAAGGGCTTCAATATCCACAAAGGGGATATTGACTAACACAGTCTGCATCTCATTGTGCAGACCATTCAAGAATCTTTCTTTCTTCTTGGCTTCGGTGTCGATGTCATCCGGGGCATACCTAGCTAATGACAAGAATTTGTCATGGTATTCTACTACATTCATCCTTCCTTGCTTCAGTTCTCTGAACTCATCTCTCATTCTCTTGATCAAACCTGGTGGCACATGGGTTCTGTTGAACTTGACCTTGAATTCCTCCCAGGTCATCATTTGTCCTCCGGTCATTGCACGAACGCTGTTCCAACATTCTCTGGCATCTCCGGCTAGATAGTGGGTGGCGAACAGAACTTTCTCGTTGGCTTCCACTCCGGCGACTTCTAGGTTATTTTCCATGGTTTGCAGCCAATCATCGGCATCTAGGTGCTCTTCTGACTTAGTGAAAACAGGCGGGTTAGTATTCTTGAAATTCTTGATCTTAGATCCATGGTTGTCCTTATTTCCTTGGAATTGGTTGTTGTGGGCCAGCTGGGCTATCTGCTGAAGGGTGGCTAGGTTGGCTTGACGTTCGGCTCTTTCGACTTCGCGGTTAGAAACCAACATTTGCAGGATCTGCAACATCGGGTCCGGGGATGAACCACTTCCTCCACGTGGCATCTGAAGATTGAGATAGATCATGAGAAAAGAGGGAAATTTCTAAGGTTCTGGGACTTTGAAAAGTTTTTAAAGTTTGACTCAGATTTTCTAGCAACTTTCTTTTAATTCATTCATTCACACAATACAACACACACCACAACAAAGGTAAACAGATGGTTTTAGGAACCATCCTGGAAACTACGATACAGTGGGACCGAATACTACTCACTACGCTAGTGCTCAAGTGCTACTACTCCTTGGAGTCGGTGTAGTCGTCATCCTCATCATCATCGACGTCATTGATGAAGGCGAAATCATCCTCATCGGTGAAGAAGTCCATAGCCTGATCCTCCAGAAAATCATCATCATCGCTGAGATAGGAGTAAGGGTCTCCATGAAGATCCTCTCCGGCATTCTTCCTTTCCTCCAACTGCATGTCTCTCTCGTGGATGGTCTCCACCATGTCCGAGATACGGTAGCGAAGACGAGCAATGATTCGCTCCTTCTTGTCGAGATGATGGCGGCGAGACTTGCGATCCTTTGCTAGCATGGCAATGGTCTGATCCTTCATCTTGATGATGGCAGACTTGTGGTTAGAGTAGTCACGACAATTGTCCAATTCCTACTAACGATCATACCTCATGAAACTAAGGTGGTCCAATTGAGTCTTCAGCTCGGGGTGGTATGGGGCTTCCAGTGGTTGTCCATTGGCATCACGCCTTGGGCAAAACTCAAAGCGGGTACCCTTGATCTGGTTGATACTCTGCCCACACAGACGGGCAAGAGCTTCCTGCATGGCCCTGGCAAGTCCATCGAGCCAGTTGTTCTCTCTTAAGGTAAACTGAATTCCCTCAGCAGTGGGAGGTTCAATCTTTCCTTGGAAACTTGCAACAATTAGCCACTGCTGATCTTCTCCTCCTTGATCATTGAGCTGAGCTCCGAAGAACTCGGGTGCGGACGCTCTAGAAGTTCCGAAAGCTGGTCCAAATCCCTCTCAAAGATAAGGTCTCCTCCATTCCCCAACTGATAAAATTTGCTGTACTTCACGTCCATCTATTAAGAATATAGGATGAGTAAGTTAGTAGAGTGATCAAGTGTGTCAAATTTCATGTATTTTGAAAGAGTTTTTGAGGAACATGAATTTTCATGAAAGAATAAAGGTGATAAGAATGGGAATAAGTTTTTGTAAATATTTGTTTCCTTTGGTTTTGAAACTACGTTTTTGACTCAAACATCCAGTCTAACTACGGTCTCCTATGGTCAGGATGGCTCTGATACCAACTTGTCAACACCCGGGTTTTTAATCCTAGATGCATGTTATGCCATACATCGCAATCCCAGGATTACCATTTTTGCGATACATAACAGAATTGGATACCATAGTACATCATCCATTACAAACAATACATAAGGTCTTACACAAATAAGGATCTCATGATCTAGTTCTTAATATAACTCAAGTAGCGGAAATACGTAATAATAAAGGTAGCGTAGGCGAAGCTCCATCTTCGGGGTCACAGGCAATGCTGACGATGGGAGATGATCCTAGTTGTCGTAACCTTCCTGGGGTCCATCATCCTGGTACTCCTCTTCATAGTCTGGCCACGGGAATAGCCAGGGACAAAGCCATGAGTACTCTTTAAGTACTCGCAAACTAATACTAACAAGTGAAGGGGGTTTTTGTAATAGGACACTAAGCTCTAGGGTTGTTTTGCAATAAGCCAGATTTACCTCTACTAAGTTCAGAAGCAAGAAAGCTAGTTGAGTTTTTATAACACCTAAGTGGGAACTTGTATCTCATGCCACAACTCTGTTGTGGTCAAGTCAAGTTCTCAAATCATTTCATAAGTCATTATGGAAAACATCTGACGGGGGAACAGTATGGCCACTCCAACTGTCCATAACCGCGGACGCGGCTATTTGAATAGTTTGACACTCTGCAGAGACTGTACACTTTCACCACAACATTCGATACATCCGTCAGGAACAAATCCTGAAATCACCATACTCAGTATGCGGATAATCAATCCTAACCTTTCAATTACACGCCCTAGTATAAGAACCTCTCTTGTGAGTTTGGCCTCCCAACCATGACCAACTGTCATCTTGGGTACTGCACATGTGGACAATCTTCACAAGGTAGCCTCAGCTCAGACCTTGGCCATGAGAGAACCAATACTAAGGTATATAAGTTTCCAGTCAAGCCCTACCCAATTTTCGGGTATTGTGGTTGTATGATAAAATTGCAATGGTATCGCATCTAGACAACCATCAGTTTTATAAAGGGCTAAGGCTCATGCCTCAACATTTTCATCACCAAATCATCTGGTTTTCAGAAACACATGTCAAAACATCTCAGTAGAATGATCCATCATTCTAAGGTTTTCATAACCATTTTCACCAAGTATTCCCATCTATAGTTGATCAAGTTTTATGCTTAGCACTAGCATGTACAAGTGGGGGTGATTACTAATGTAGAGATCCCAACCTTTAATAAGGTAGAGATCCATGTGTTTACAATGCTAGTCCCTGGATCAATAGCTAGCATCCACAGTTAATATGTAATATCAAGAAACAAAGGTCATAATACAACTTTATAACTAGGAATAAAATAATTTATTACATCTTACATGGCTCATATGGCTATCTCATTACAATGCAACAGAAATAACTATGGCATGGGGTCCTTCATCTTCAAAGTGCAACAGGCAATCATGTTGGTTGTAGACTTGTAATCCTAATCAACACATCTCACTAACATCAAACAAACCTGCAACATAATAAGTTATAGCCATAAGAGTCAATACATTTGAATTGTATTGGCAAGTGATACTATGGTAGTATAGTGGAGTCTATCATCTATATGCATTTGGCTAAGTGGAGCTTAGGCTTGCATTGCTCAAAATAGATTTTCCTTATCATTTGAAAACACTAAGTTTTTGCTTGATAAAATCACCCAAGGCATCTCCCAATAGAAATTGGTGATCCTTCAACCCTTGTCCAACCACAAGTTTTTATCTTAGAAATTTGGTTGAGGAGACTCTTGGTAGCTTCCATGTCTTGATGCTCAAATTGTCCTTTACCAGGGACATGGCTAAGTACTTAGATTCTGCAGAGGTGGTGCACTTTCCCCATAAGACTTGGTTTTACCAAGACAAGATCTTTCAGAAGCCTTCCCTTAGACCAGAATGGACGCGTTCCAACCTATCATCCCCTACCACCAACTGTCCATTTGGCTAAGTTATTGCAACCTATATGATCCAGGCAGAGCCCATAATGCCAAGTGGCTGCACTTGAAGCTTCTCAACATTTGACATCTCAAATCTCTTTGTTCCTGGGTGGCATTCCACAAGTGAGAAACCAAGTTTTCCCCAGCATACTGGACTTGGTGATGCCCAAGTTTTCCCCAGCATACTGGACTTGCATAACCACTCAACACAAACCATTCTTTCCATTCCACCCAGGTGATTCATTCACTTAGTTGTTTTATTAAACAAAACGCAAGTCCTTGACTTAGAAATATTCCATAGCATGAAATATAATCCACCCTTGTTTTCTACTAGCTAAGCTAAGCATGATAGTAGTAGGAATCTTAACTTAGGAAAATTCTAGTAAGGTTTCATCTACTAGTATTTCCCATGGCATAGTTTATACTTAGCAAAAATTCCATGTAAATCCTACTTAGAAATATCACTAATGCATAGTGAAAATAATGGGACAAAAGTATGGAGCATCACTTGCCTTTTTGGTAGAGAATATAAGTTCACTCCTTGTCCTTGCAATGTTCACACTCTTCAAGTTCCACTACAATTCAATCAAGGAAGCAAGAATTCAATCTACCATTCAAGCAAACATCACATAAAATAATAGAAACAAAGCAATGCATGCAAGCATGCAAAAGATTGTTTTATTTTGAAAAGTGGTTCCTAATGGGTTATAGACATTTGAAAGCACCTATTTTATAAAAGTGGCAAAACCATTTGCAAAAGATTTTACCTATAAACCATTATTTAAACCAAATCAATATTTTATGTGGTTGAAAATGCCTTTAGCAAAGCAATAATATTTAAAGGGTTCACCAAATACATTTTAAATACTAAAACTTGGTGTTTGGGGTCAGAGAGTTTAATCCAAATCATTTCCCAAAGATTTTTCTCCAAAAAGTAGTTTTAACATATAAACAATATTTTTATTTGACTAGGAATGCTTTGATTCAAAGATTTATTCTTTTGCCTTAAAAAATATGTTTTGGAAACCACAAGTTGGTTTATATGGTCAGTAGGTTCAAAAAAATCCATTTGCCAAAAGGTCTTATCAAAAAAATAATTTTAGAATGAATTTTATATTCAAAACATGCCTACACAAGTTTCTGCAAAAACTACCATTCTTCCAGAAGCAATTCATTAAAAAAAGTGCATGGTTGGGTAGTGTTTGTCTTTGTGATTCCATTGATATAAAGTTTGCAAAATCTGGACGTGTGGTTTGAAAGTTATGCAATTTACAAGTTTGAACATCTAATAGAATCTATTCTGGTTTTTATTAAACAGACAGGGCCACGTGGAATGTTCTGATTGGTTGAAAACTGTTCGTGTGGATTGACTAACGTGGCCCGCTGGATCTAAAGCAAATCGCATGGCGCAGATGCTCTCATACCTCTTCGATAAGTGACTCTATCTTAGCCGATGGATCTGCATCTAACAGTTGTTGCGCGTTTGACCTAGAGTGAGCGGCGCTGGCGGCGGCGAGTGGCGGCGGCGCGCTCTGGTGGCGAGGTTGTCGGTGATTCAGAAGGCGAGAGAGAGAGACAGATGGCTCACAGCGATCGCATCATTGTGGGAAATCTCAAAGTAGTCTTTTCCTGGACAGGGGCTCACGAGGACGACCAAAATTTCTCGCCGGAGTTCTGCCTGACGTCGGGCTCATGTTGGTCTTGACAAAGGCGAGGGTTGAGAGCGCGCTAAGACGAGTGGAGGACACGGTCAGATGCGCATGGTCGTGACGCACATAGGAGTATCAAAAATAGGGGAAAGGAAGGTCAGAGCTCACCGTGTGGAGTCGCAGGAGTCGAGGCAGACAGTGGCAGAGTTCAGTTGAGGTTGTTGCCGAGCGTCTGAGGCACGCGCGAGTGGGGGAAATGCACTGGCAGGTGCAGGAGATGATGGCGAGCAAGCTCGTGTGCTCAGGAGGCAGTGGGGCTGGCGTGGTGGCCGTAATTGCTCGGAGAGCTCGTCGGAGATAGTGGCGGTGCAGTGCAAAATTTGGCAGCCTGGGGGCGCATGGGGATGGGAGATTGAGGGGGAAACGGAGAGGAGGGAGAGGCGGTTAAGAAGGCGTGGTCACGGGGCTGTGTTATTGCGCCATTAATCGTGAATTCAACTCGCGAAATCAACGCAGAAATGTTCGGGATGAACATGTCGTGGGGATGACGATGACTGCGTGGCAGTAGGGTCGCTTTGTCAGCGAAGGAGAGAGAGGGGAGTGGGTCCAGGCAGTCAGCGAGGGAGTGGGTCAGGTCCGTGGTGAGAAAAACGTTTCGGGGAGAGGGAGTGGGAGTGGGCTGCTGGGCCAGATGGGCTTGGTTGGGTTGGGCTGCTCCTTTTCATTTTTTTTATACATAATCTTTTTCCCTTTTCTTTTTCTATTTATCTGTTTTGATTTTGTTTAAACTTTTCAAACCACAATTTGATTTCAAACTTCAATCAAACTTTGTGTGTATTCAAATACTGATTAATAATACATTCTGAAGTCAATTTTGGAATAAATCTTTTATTCTTTTTAGGGTCTTTTAATTATTTAAAACAAATCCCTGGCTTTAAATTCAATTAATATCAAATATATTTTTAACCCTTATTTAATTTCAATTTTCACAAAACCTTTTTAGTAGGTTTTATTTATTTATTTATTTCGGTGTCAAATAATTCACTTTGAATTTTGGAATATTTTTAATATGATTTATTAATCATTTTAATTTGGGTACTTGTCTTTATTCTAATGAAAATAATTATGGGTTTAATTCCATAAATTTATTTAGTTGATTTCTTTGATCCCATTTAAGTTAATTAAACAACTTTTATTCCACTTGGGTAAATTCCAAATATTATTTTCTCATGATTTAAATAATCATTCATATTAGAGTTTTGTCTTTATTCAAATAGGATTTGGTTAATGCCATTTTATTTTATTTGGAATAATTCTTTATCCTCTTATTTTATTTGGATTTGAATTATATTCATTCCATTTACTTATGGATTAAGACAAGATTTAATTTGGTATTTAAATATTCCTCATTTAATATTTCTTTCTCTATCTTATAAAATCCATATCTTTTTATTTATAGATCCAAACTTGGTGATTCCAATTTGAAAAACCTCATTTAATATTTGTTTATCCTTTTAAATATCTTTAGGATTATTTTCTCACCATTTGGTATGGATTTTAGATAAGTGCTTTATTAGCTTTGGAAATTACTCTTCCTTATCTTATTAAATTCATAAGATTTTATCTTTGTTTCCAAATTGATTGAAATCAATTTCTATGGTTTTATAATATTTTTATTTGTCATTCCTGATCATTTATAAATGTTTGTTGACAAATTTTTATATGGGTCAAATCCATAGGCATAGAGATAACTTGGAAATGTTTTTCTTCCATTAGGGTTTTAGGATTTTGGTTTATTTTCCAAGTGTTTAAATTTCCATATGCATTTATGAAGAATGCGTTTCACTTGATTTGAATTTAGTTGGATTCAAACATTAACCAAAGTTTGTTCAAGATGGGATTTTAATTTTCTATTTAGAACAAAGTTTCTTTTCACCCTAAAAATCTTGGGATGTGACAACTAATGAGGGGTGGTAAACAAGTGGAGTTTTACTAAGTTCAATCTCATGCCTTAGGATGACATCAAGATTATCTAGCTTAGGCCAAATTTTATGCTCTTTATGCAGCCTTTAGCTAATCTTCCTATAATCTACAAGTCACTTAAGTAAACTCTAAAGGAAAGCTTTGATAAATAAAATAAAGTAGAAAGCTTGCAAGTAAAACTAGGATTGGTTTATCAAGAGGGTATAACCATATATGCTTAAGGCATATGGGTGGCATGGTAACAAGCAAGTATTTGCTTGCATTAGTCTCAGTATAAGCTTGCTAAGTTAATAGCTTGCAAGTATTGGCTTGATAAAGTAGAGTATCTTGCAAGTTTTAGCTTGCCTTGTGCAGAGCAGTGGTTGAAGTTCTCCTCGGCTTCTTCTTCGTAGTATCCTCCTTCCTCCTCGTATCCTTGGTCGGTACTAGTGTCTATAAATAAATACGAGGTACACAATCACCAAACAATAATTAACTAATTTCAATCATCACACACGAGGGTTCTATAGATGATCTAGCATCATCACTAACATTACAAGCACTTGACTTAATGATTTTATTTTTAGAAAAGTAATTTCTACTGATTGAAAAACTACTTAAGATTGAATATTCTCCAAACCAAACAAGGGATCATGTTGACACATGTCATCACCACATATTTCAGTCCATGGGAATGTGATTTAAAGTGGTGTCACAATTTAATAAGGTTTAACCTTTTTATTTTAATTAAATAAAGTGACTAGAAATGCCTATGTGGCATTCTTTTATTACTTGAACATTATTTCTATAAGTAAACCCATATATTTTTATATATTCTGAAAGGTATGATCAAATATGATTTTTGAGAGTTGGAATCAACTCAAAAGCTAATATGGTTTAAATTTGAAAAATGTTTGAATGCAGAAAAGCATCTGCCTTGTTATTTTTACCAAGGGTGATCTACAGGTCCAAATGATTTAAATCCAATGGGCTTGGATTCAGCATTTCCAGACCTTTCTAACAAAATTTGTTTCATTCAATTTGGTTCACTGAATCGAGCTGGGTGGATTTTTGAAACTAGGTACAGAACTGTGTTTGAATGAAAATGGAAAAATCCAAATTCAAATGAGTGGGCTGCGCGGGAAGAGAAAATGGGCTGGCCTGCTACGCATAGCGCTTATGCGGGCTGGTTAAGTTGTTGTCCCCATGCGTCAGTGAGACAGGGGGTGCGAAGCGGTATGGGGCAACATGGTGCGTTAGATCTAGTTCTAATCCAATGGCTCTGGTTCATCGTCCACGTCGGGCAGCGCCGGCGAGACAGAACCCTAACGCGGCAGGTGGGGGTGGTGGGAGGCTCACCGGGGCTCAGGCGAGGGTCGGCGAGTCGGGCCAACGACGAAGTCGATGACGACGAACCTCCTGGTACCGACAGCTTCTCCTGGGGTGGATCCAATCACTGGCTTCCTTCTTCTCAGGCAGCGGCGGGCTGTGGTGAAATTCCGGCGATGCGCTGCTCGCCTTGCTCTGGGAACGGGGTAGAACGATCAATGAAGAGAGGGGAGTGAGATGGTGTGAAGAGTTTGAGCGGGGGAGGCCTCTATTTATAGTCTCGACGACGAGACCGAACGGGATGGGCATGCGACGGTGGCGACATGGCTACGGGCTGCTAGAGGCATGGCCGAGGGTGGCGGTCGATCGGTGGTCTCATGGCGATGCTCTATGGATTTAATGCGCGTGTAGGGGCGGTGGCAAACCGTCTGGAACACTCGACGTTCTGCGCGGCAGAGGTGGTATCTTCGACGGCGAGCGGTGGTTACGGGGTATGGGCGGTGAAATGGGCATGTCTGGCGGTCTCCTGGGACGGTGGGGAGCATGTTGGTGGGTGGCGAGGGCTCGATGTGGTCTGGTTAAATGGGAACGGCGCGTGCTTTGCGGCGCGGGTCAGCACGGTCGACAGCGGCACGGGCGCGGCGTTCCTGGCGGTTCTGGCTGTTGTCCACGAGGCAGTGCTGGTCGAGAGGGGGCGGTGAGGCATGGGCTACCTCCCAGACAAGGTTGGCACGGCTAGTTCTTCCTCTAGCCTGCTGTCTACATTGGGGTGACATGGGTGTCCTCGGCTGTTCACCATTGATGACATTGTCAAGCTTACAGTGGTGCTAGGGATTAGTTATGGTCGTTAGATGATCTACTAAGGCTAGTGGTGTCCAGAGAGGGAACAAGTTAGGCCCAATACACTGCACACTATAGTGTTTTGATTTTGTTTGATTTGAATCTGCAAGGTGTTTGATGAAATGGCCGCATGAATTCAAGTTTTGAATTTTGAAAAGATTTTTGGTGGGTGTTCTAGGTATGTGCTGGTGAGTCTGTGGATGCTTGGGTTTTGAAAGTTGAGCTTGTTTGAGTGGTTTTTGAAAAAGTGGGATCTTCCCATATGATATAGATTCAATTTTAAACTGTCATTTAAACTATGCATTCAAATGTTTTTGGATGATCAAAAGCTGGGCCTTGGTACTTTATTGTGAGTACTATCAAGGGGTGTAAAGATCCAAATAAGTTTCTGTTACGTTTTGAAAGTTAGAGACAGCCAAAGTAGGCATGGGAGTTAAATTGGCCAAAGTGACCATTCCCTTATTTTGTTTGTTTTGATTTACTTGTCTTTGGGAAAAGTGTGGGGATTGTATAGATGATGTTTATTTCACCTAAGAATCCTTTTACAAGCAAAGAAACACACAAGAAAGGTGATTCAAAAGAATCCAAATTGGAATGCATACACACATGCATTCTTTCATGTTTTTAATTTGAAAAGTTTTTGTTAACCCTAAATTTGATGATTAGAGTTTGATGATCCAAGTTTAGTATTTTTGGGATGTTACATATAGACAAAGCCAAGCACAAAGGACAAGGAGCAGAGCATCAGAAGGTCAGAAGAAGGTCACGGAGGTGACAGTGAGGGAGCCCGAGGCGCGCATGTGAAGCTCTCTGGAACATTGCCGCTGATAGAAGGGGGAAACGGAAAGGAAGCCGCCGAGTTACCATATTGGGACAAGCATATTTCAAGGATATGCTCGCCACGTCAGCCCTAGAAGGAGCCAAGGCACCTCTTTATAAGGGGGACGCTGGTTCCTGAGAGGGGGATCGATTCATTCTACACCATAAGGATCGTGTAGTAGCTCTCTTCTTCCTGGATATAGCTCAAGGAGCATCTGTAGTCCATAAGAGGAGAAATAAAGATCTATATGTTAGTCATTTGAGTGTAGAAATCACTACATCTTCCCTCCCCGGATCCCTCTAGCATCCATTGGCCCCATACTTTAGCCTACCCATGGTATCTGCCGTGCCACCACCACGACAGTGAATGAATCACATGGGTGTAAAGGTATGTTGGTTTACGTTGAGTGGTTACACAAGGCCCATGTCTATGGTTTAACTTGTGTATCACACTTGTGGAAAGCCACCCAGGAACAAAGGGATTTGAGATGTTTAGTGTTGAGAAGCTTCTAGTGCAACCACATGGCATATGGGCTCTGCCTTGACCACATAGGTTGCAAGAACTTAGAAAGATGGACAGTTGGTGGTAGGGTGAAAGGATGTAACGCTTTCCTGGTGGTCTATGGGAATGCTTCTTAAAGGTCTCGTCTCAATGCATGTCGAGTCTTGTGGGAAAAGTGCGCCACCTCTCGAGAGGGTAAGACCTAAGTAATTAGCCGTGTCCCCGGCAACGGACAATTTGAGCATAAAAGACATTGAAGCTATCAAGGATCTCCTCATCCCAATTTCTAAGTTAAAAACTTGTGGTTGAACAAGGGTAAAGGTTCACCAATGTCTATTGGTGGTTCCTTGTGTGTTTTTGACAAACAAAAACATAGTGTTTTCAACTAATAAGGAAAACCTTATTTTGAGCAAAGCAAGCCTAAGCTACACTTAGCCAAATTAATATAGAAGTTAGATACTACTATTCTACTATGGTATCACTTGCCAATACAATTCCAAATGTATTGACCCACTGTGGATGTAACTTATGATGTTGTACGTTACTCTGATGGAGATTAGAGTTGTTAGTCTACACTCAACATGCTTGCTTGTGGCACATGAAGATGAAGACTTATAGTTATTTCCTTTAAGTTATGAAAAATATGTACTAGCCTTGGGCTATTGAGTTGTAAAGACTATGTTATCTCTGGAATGACGATGTAATACCGACCTTTGTATTTGTGTACTTCATCTTAAACTGTGGATGCTAGCATCTGATCCAGGGACTAGCATTGCAATCAGAGGGGCCTTTACCTTTAAAAGGTGGGGTCTTACATATGGTATCAGAGCCAACTGTGTTGCCTGTAGGATTAGGACCCTAAGTTGGATTAGACAAAGGAAACCACTAGGAAAAATGCAACTCTTTGCAAATTCCACGCTTGTCTTTTTCTTCTCGTAAACCTCTTCTAATCTTATTTCTCATCTCTATTTGTAGATGGCCACCATCAACGAAGCCGTCAAGAAGGGACCACTCATGACCATGACTTTAGAATGTGAGACGGAGTTTCCCAGGGCACTCAAAACCTCATGGTTAGCTTGGGAATACATGGTGAGGCCGTGTACAAGGGATTTCCAGTGATGGATAAAGGAGAAGAATATTGGTGGGTGCAACTCCACTTGTACAAAAACAAGGGAGACAACCACAAAGAGAAGGGATTCTGCATGGTCACCAACTCAGAAATGTATATGTCATTCTTTGACTCTGCAAGAAATGCAGCTTTGAATTCTATCAAGGAGCTTGGTGAAAGACTCAAGTGTAGAATGCTCAACACTCAAAATGACCATATGGAGGAGAAGAAGTATACCCAAGACTTAGAGACCGCCATAAAACGTCGAAGGGAAGATATCATAGGCTTAGCATATGAGTGAGAATTGGGACGTATTCCAATAGTTGGACGACCCCACTTGTCGTTTTCTCGCAAAATTTTATCTAAGTTATGTTTGAACCTTAGTGATTGTGGTATATTTTTGTATGCCATGACTTGTATGTTTTTAATATTGAATGTATGCTTTTAGCTTTTGTTTCACTATCTCGTGTTTTTCTCCCTACTTGTATTGTTTCTAATTTTTCTCTATCTTATGCAATAGCTGCCTAGATTTGTTGTCAGCACTGCCGAGGAGTTCAAGGGAACTCATTTCGGTTCTCGTATTGTGGATCTCACTAGTGTGCTCAACCTCCCACTTCCTAGTATTAAGGCACTCTAGCTTACCAAGTTCAAGAGAAGGATCTTTAGGGCTTTAGAGTCTAGCAGCCTGGATGCCAGACGGAGTCACTCACCAAGGAGATTACCTTCAAGCTGATGCATGATGACAAGGAGAAGGGACTAGATGTAGTCATGGAGGAGCTACTTGGAAGCCTCTGCGAACGTCACTCCACCGAGCTCAAGGGCCTCTACTTCCACCCATTCGGGAGACGCGACAAGCAGGGACAGGATATTGTGTATGACGACACCACTAGAGAGACGATCAAGCCGGTGCGTCTGTATCTCCAGGACCTCGAGAGCCTCGTTAGACACCTCGACACAGATAGGACCAATGTCATGCTTAGCAATGACGAGCTTCAGGTTCAGTTGAGGGAGAAGGACAACAACTAGTGGAGAACGGGGCAATAGTCCCGGTCCTAGAAGGCCTCTAGTCCCGGATTGACAGCCGGGACTACGGAAAAGGGACTAGAGGTCCCAGCCTTTAGTCCCAGGCCTGTTACGGGCCGGGACTAAAGGCTCTGCACGTGGCAGCGTAGCAGTGCGAGGGGGGTGGTCTTTAGTCCCAGTCCGTATTATAGGCCAGGACTAGTTCCTTTCTGCCGTGGCAGCATTTTACCAATTCGGCTGCCGCGACAGCCGATGGGGGTTTCTACCGCGGCAGAGTTTTGGGGCCGTTTTCTTCCGCGGCAGCCGATGGGGGTTTTTGCCGCAGCAGAGTTTTAGGGCCATTTTCTGCCACGGCAGCCAATGCGGGTTTTTGCCGCGGCAAAATTTTGGGGCCGATTTCTACGGCGGTAGCCGAATGCGGGGTTCTGCCGCGGAAGGAGGATAGGTAGAGGAGGGTTGCGTTTGGTGTAAAGTGACTTGCAACAAAGAAACCCATTACACACAATTTCGTCATAATGATATAGATATAATTCTACATTACATATAATTCTACATTACATAAATATATACATAAATGGAGATCACAACCCGTCTATTCGGTTACAAGTTCATTAAATCACTAGTAGCCGGAGGTATGTTATTTTCCTTCTGGGTTTATGACATGGTCAACAAGAAATCCCGCCAATTCCTCTTGAATTGCTACCAAAACGCTTCCTTGGATCGAGATTCTCCCGCAATCTTTCCAACTATATATAAAAGAAGGAGGTCAATATGAATATCAATAGTCATAACATATTATGAATGACACTCAACAAAAATTGTGAATATATTGTTCACGTACTTCTAAAAATATCCCGCTCACTGACCTTGGAGCGAATGTACTCGCACACTAAGTATCCATATAGATTAGTACCTAGTGGCTGCCTCTCGCACTTTACGACAAAAGGTTTCAATCAAATAATAATCAAGCATGACATAATGGTATTGAAACTAGAATTGAAGAGATCCGCGGATCTAGATCGTACTACCTACATCGATACGATGAAAACTAAGCTCATCTTTAAATTCACCAACCATAGCATTGGTGAAAGCTTTCCAAACCCTGCCCGGCAAAAAAAAGAATAAATGAGTTATTAGTTTCTTGATATCTCAGGATATATATATGAACGAAAGAGACCGATATAGTGCGATAATGACTGAAATTACCCCTGGAGCACATCTTTAATGAATGCGTACTCTAATTCGTCTCTCATTAGTGAGTCCTTGA
Source organism: Avena sativa (assembly GCA_916181665.1). NCBI lineage: Eukaryota > Viridiplantae > Streptophyta > Magnoliopsida > Poales > Poaceae > Avena > Avena sativa. The sequence goes on along the minus strand of OV702285.1, from coordinate 102,584,150 downwards.
TTTCAACTCTTCCAGCGTCAACTTCAATGATTAGAAGAATCCAGTGATAGTTGTGCACGTTCATATACGTCAGTAACTCATCAATTACACTTAGCAGAATCAAGTGATCTGTACAAGGAAGTAACACTCTTACATGTAGTTGTAGGGAAACAATATTATTCGTTTGTAATGTTGCCTCAATAAGACCCTTAGCAAGTTACACTCCGTGTCCTTGGGGTATTCCTTTAGCAATGCTTGACTAAACCGATGAGGGTCGATGAACCCAGTGTCAAAGATTTTCTTCCGGTCACATTCATCGCTCTTCATTCTGCATAATAGCATATAGTGAAGATAATTACATGCAATAAAAGAGCTAAGTTAGAGAATTTATCGTAGAAAGAAATGAACCACTTACAGACAATAGGTAGCGAGGAGACTCAAGTCAAGGGCATCTTATTTGAATAACATATAGAATTCCTCAAAATAAATTTACAACTGGTCTTCACCATTAAAATGCTCACTTGTAATTCTCACAAGCAACGCTGACAATTGATCTTCTTCATCGCATGTAGAGGCTTTCTCGCACCACTCATGCAGTCTTCGCATTTGAGTAGAGTGTAGTACTCCCTCGCTCTGGCCGAGTCAACTACGAGGATGCCCGGGCATATCCTAAAGTAGGTATCGATTTGACCGAAATAATGTTAAGTCAATAATTATATTCTAATAATAGTAATAATTTCCGAAATATTAGCAATAATATCCTAAATACTAACAAATATTTATATACAAATCTCTAAATATCCTAAATACTAACTAATATTATTTAGGAAAAATACACTATACACTAAATACTAACTAATATCCTAAATACTAAACAATATACACTATATATTGAAAAAATACACTATACACTAAATACTAACTAATATCCTAAATACTAAAAAATATACACTACTTAGGAAAAATACACTATTTAGGAAAAAATACACTATACACTAAATACTAACTAATATCCTAAATACTAAACAATATACACTATATATTGAAAAAATACACTATACACTAAATACTAACTAATATCCTAAATATTACTTAAAAAATATGCACTATATATTGCAAAATACACATTATATCTATATTGAAAAAACAGAAAAAAAAACTCACCGTAGGGCGGCGCGGGGATAGGCCGGTGAGGAGCGGCGCGAAGGGCGGCGCGGGGATGGGCCGGTGAGGGGAGGTGGCGCAGGGACGGGTGCGCGAGGGGCGGCGCAGGGACGGGGCCAATGAGGGGCGCGGCGGCGACTCCACGGGCCAGGCGTGGTGGGGAGGGGCGTGCGGGGACGAGCGAGGGGACAGCGCAGGGCGAGGCGGCGCGGGGACGGCACGCGGTGGGGCGGCGAGAAGCTACGGCGACGGGCGGCGGCATGGCGGCATGAGCTCGACGGGCACAGGCAGCATCGATTTGGAAAAGAGGAGGCGTCCCGGGCAGTTGCTCGCCGGGTGGAGGGCGGTGGGTATTTATACCCACCACCTCTAGTCCCGGCTCCAGCCTCCAGCCGGGACTAGGGGGGCCTCTAGTCCCGGTCCCAGCCACGAGCCAGGACTAAAGGTCTTTTCGGCGTGCCGTTTTGTTCTCGCGCCAAAAATCCTCTAGTCCCGGTTGGAGGCTGGAGCCGGGACTAGAGGTTGATTTTTTGTTTATTTCATTATTTCTTTATCTTTTGTTCTGTGATGATGAAAAATATGTATTATATATCAAATTTTGCAGAAAAAAGATCTATAATGTAAATCTATTAGCATATTCTATATAAAACTAATATTTTGTTGAATAAAAAAATATCTTTTGTATACTAGAGTTTGAATTTATTAATATTATTATTTCAACATCTTTTATTCTGCAATGATGAAAAATATGTGTCATATATAAAATTTTGCAGGAAAAGAAGATCTATAATGTAAATCTATTAGCATATTCTGTTATAAAACTAATATTTTTTGTTGAACTAAAAAATATCTTTTGTATACTAGAGTTTGAATTTATTAATATTATTATTTCAATATATTTTATTCTGTAATGATGAAAAATATGTATCATATATCAAAATTTGCAGTAAAAAAGATCTATAATATAAATCTATTAGCATAGTAAATATGGACCGGGACTAAAGCTTGCGGCAGGCTAGGGAAGGCAGGACTAGGGCAGGCAGGCTAGGGCAGGCAACACTAATGATATGGGTGTGTGTCGACATTATGTCATGCGGATTTTACCTTGTCCCGGATGGTGTCGCCAACCGGGACTAAAGCTGAACCTTTAGTCCCGGTTGGAGACACCAACCGGGACAAAACATGAGTCAGCACTAATAATAGGGGTGAGTGTCAACATTATGTCATGAGAGTCGACACTATGCTGAGCTACTTGTACTATAAATAGGCGTCCTTGTGATTCCAGTCCTCCAGCCAGTTTGAGGCATCTCCAAGATGGTCTTCAAGATCAGGGACACCACTATGGCCAGTTTCAGGGAGATGCCGCCGGCGCCCAGTCCTCCGACATCTCAAAGAAACTGTTCATAGAGGCACTCCCTAATATGTGAAATTAGGTTAGCTCCCAGGTGTATTGATCTAGTTAGAGAAGTTACAAGCTGCAAGATGGTATTCGAGAGCAGGGACACCACTACGGCCAGTTTCAGGGAGATGCCGCCAGAGCCCAGTCCTCCGGCATCTCCAAGAAACTCGTCATAGAGGCACTCCCTAATATGTGACCACACGTGTTTGGAGATCAGATCTTCATGGTAAGTACGAATCGCGACAACATATTCATAGTTTGGGAAAGTTGTAGTACGAATCGGAACTAAAGGCCCCCCTTTAGTCCCGGTCCAGCCACAAACCGGGACTAATACTCAATATTAAAAACCGGGACAAACCGGGAGCTAACACTCAGGACTAAAGCCGCCCCCTTTAGTCATAATCATGCCTAGTCCTATGGTACGTAGCTTCTGGATATTATTCGACATCGTCATCATCACCTGCCACTCCGGGGATCCTCAGCCCAGCCATGGCATATACCGGGGCACCTGCCACTCTGGCCTCGGATTCACGGCGGGCAGGGGAGGGGTCTCCTCGAAGACGATGCCGCTACCGCCGGGCGGGGGAGGGGCCTTCTTGTGGCTCTGTGGCGGGTGGCCTTGTGGACACCGCGGGAGAGGATGGTCTCCCCCGGTGATGTAGCGCATCACGCCGATGATAGTCTAGTTCGCCCACCACAGGCGGCGGCCGACTTCTTTGTGGTTCACCGGGGGAGGACCATCACCCTCGTACCTGGAGAGCTCTCTTCCTCGCCGGTTAGCAAAAAAGGCATTCCAATTGTCATAGTTGTTGGGATCCCACTAGGGATCCATCAGCTGCTTCGACGTGAGCTCGTGGTAGAAGTGGTTCGTGATGGCCGCCTGGTGTGTGGAACCTTGAGGGACAGGAGGGACAGGAACCCCTCCAGCGCTCAGCATCCAGTTGACGGGCGGCCGATAGCCCGGAGGGCAAGGGTAGCTGGAGGCGCACAGTGCCTCGGTCTCCTCGAGGGTCAGAATGGCCCAGTAGGCGCTGTACATTGTTGTGAGAGAGGAAGGTGTGGATGTGTGGATAGCGATGGCGTGGTCGGCCTAGATATATAGGAAAAAGGTGGGAAAACATTGCGGGAAGCGGTGGGAAATAGCGGCACCGGGACTAAAAGCTTCGGTCAGAGGAAAAGGGCGGAAAAACATGGCGGGGAGCGGTGGGAAATGGCGGGAAATATCTTTAGTCCCGGTTAGTGGCTACAACCGGGATTAAAAGATTCGTTCAGAGGGAAAGTTAGTATAATTATTCTTATAAAACAGACAAAATAACAAACTTGGTAAAAGCTTCACAAAATGATATACATATGTACATGTTGATTGCATCTAAAAACGGCAGCAGGCAAAATTCAGAATACATCATATGACTTTCTTATGACCGTGTGGCCTTAACCATCGAGCATCTTCATCAAGTAACATGATGCTTGGGTCATCCTTCACTAAAAATGGCGGAATTTCATGAAACTTGTCATAATCTTCGGACATCTCTATCTTGTCCTCCACTCCTACGATGTTTATTTTCCCTGAAAGAACTATGTGGCGCTTTGGCTCATCATTTGATGATGTATTTGTTTTCTTATATTTTCTTTTTCTTGGTTTGGTAGACATGTCCTTCACATAGAAAACATAAGACACATCGTTGGCTAGGTTGAATGGTTCGTTCATGTACACAAGATTGTTGAGATCCACTATTGTCGTTCCGTATTTTTTGTCTACCTCAACCCCGCCTCCTGTTAGCTTGACCCATCTACACTGAAACAAAGGGACCTTCAAAGCAGGTCCATAGTCAAGTTCCCATATCTCCTCTATGTAACCATAATATGTATCCTTTGACCCATTGTCGTTTGTTGCATCAAAGAGGACACCACTGTTTTGGTTGGTGCTCTTTTTATCTTGGGCGATCGTGTAAAATGTATTCCCATTTATCTCGTACCCTTGGTAAGTCCATATAGTCGAAGATGGTGAGCTGGCCAACAAGTACAACTCATCACAAACAGTGTTGTTATTCATGAGATGTGTTTACAACCAACCTCCAAAAGTATTCAGGAACACCAATCGACTTAATGTCAGGAATAAAGTCAGCACAAAACTCAATGACCTCCTCTGTTCCATAGCCCTTAGAGATGCTTCCTTCTGGACTAGCACGGTTATGGACATATTTCCACAAGACTCCCATGAACCTCTGAAAGGGGAACTTATTGTGTAGAAATACAGGACCCAAAATGTTAATCTCGTCAACTAGGTGTACCAGCAGATGCGTCATAATATTGAAGAAGGATTGTGGGAACTGTAGCACCCCCGGGATTAGGGTTAATAACCTCAGATCACCATCTAAGATAAGTTCAACTCCCAAACATGGAATATCACAGTATGATTCGGTAACATTACAGAACACAAGGATTCAACATCATAAGTTTAAACTCCTAGCAGAGTGAGATATTAGAGTTATTACAAACCAGAGGTCATAGACCCAACATTACATCACACAGCGAAAGCAAATTATATTGTTCTACATAACAACTTAGCAAAAGGCCTAAGAGGCCATAAACAAAAGCGACGTCCATCCCATAGTCCTCAGGCTGCTACCTGGGACCCCCAACTACTCGTCGATGTCAACATAGAAGCCACCTTCAGTTGCAACCAGATCCGCTGTAGAAAAACAACAATGGCGCAAGGCTGAGTACGAGAATGTACTCCGCAAGACTTAGATAACCTAGTATCTACATGCTCTGGCTAGAAAGGCTTTCTCTGGATTTTCTTTTTGCGGAAAGCAATATTTATTTGTAATCAAGAGAGAGAAGAGGCTCGTCTACTCAGAATCTTCTAAAAGGGATAAGATAGCGACTTCTTCATCTTGTCCATCACATTCTTGGTAACCACCAGCTTCATTAGAACCTCCTACCTAGGATCACCCCCTCAACCCATAGGAAGCATCCTTAAGCACACGTGGATCAGCAAGTTTTATATTGTTTAATGTTATCTATGATCTTAAGTCCGGTCGCCAAGTCATTCATAACCATGAACATGACTTTTCAAAAAGATTTTACCCTGCAGGGGTGTACAACTTTACCCACACGTACAAACCGACTCTTAATGCCAAATTATTAGCCCTCTTCCTTGGAAGGCCGGCAGAGGGTGGTTGACCACGACCTTTACCTTGCTTTCGTCGAGACCATGAGTCACGCAATAAGTATGAATCCGCCGTAACGGGTCAAATCCCGAAGCCGGTACTTAAAGATGTGAGGCGAGGTTGGTTCACCAGGGGATCCATCGACCCCAAGCAACCCGGTCGACGCTTCCCTACCTGTTATGATGCACCTCTATCACCTCCACTTTCGAAAACGTTTTCAATGCGTATGCTAGATGAAAAGCCTGAACTATGGGACTCATGGAATCTACTAGGCAAGTTAGTTGGTCGAGGGGTTGTCCAGGCCCCGTGTGGCTGTACGCTCGTCTTGGTTCCAAAGGTAAGACCTCATTTCCTAGTGGTGGCGAGCATGGGACTACAAAAACCACACCCAACATGGCCTCCCATACAAGCCTTAGCATATTTAGTTACTCCTCGAATGATGTCACCATCTCCTTCCTCACTATCTTCCTTAGCACCTCTGATTCATCGTTTGGATATATCAGACGTTGTTACTATGCATGGCTAAGCTGTCGGAAACACAATATTTCACAACGCTCACATGCCAAACCTAGGTATGCTAGGAGTAGTGGATCAGGAGTATAAGGCTACAAAAGGGAAACGGTGCAGCAGATAGGTAACCCTAGCTACTAACAAAAGACCACATTGTCATCGTGTGCATCATAGCGAGAAAGTAATATACTTTGTAAAACATAGGTTCAGAATGAGAGGCTACGCTTGCCTTGTCCGTCAGTAGACATGTATGGATCTTCGGTGTTGTTGACTTCAGCTTCGGGTTCGGTTACTATTCGCGAAGAACCAAATACCGGAAAGAAAGGCAACAATCAAGATATGACATCGATGCAATGCTCAAACAAGGATGATGACATGACAAGTTAAATTGCATTTAAATGAAACCCTAAGGCACGCTTGACAGCTTTAATGGGGTTCCGAGGGGTGAAAACCCTAACTCGGGGAAACTCCGGAATCACCTATGAGGGGTTAATTTTGTTCTCTAATTAAACTTGTCATTAAAGTTGTTGATCAATGCATGATTATGGCTTAAATAGATAGAACTCATTTTTCTGAACATTTTGATACATTATTTGTATTTTCCTGATTTAAAATGAATTAGTTATGAATTTCTCAAATTTTAATTCATTTTAAATTATTTTTGGAATATTTAAAACAATTTTAGATTATATTAAATATTTATTCACTTGGGCCCACATGTCATAGTTTTATTCATTTCTGAAAACATTTATGAAAATTATTAAAAACCTGACAGGTGTGGCCCACAGGGTTTTATTTATATTCTAGAAAATAATTAAATAAAAATTTAAGAAAATAAATTAACTTATTGCATCACTGTGACGTCATCAATGGCGGGCTCTCAGATCGAATGCGGTGCAGGCAATTGGGGGCTCGCGCGCGTGCGTGGTTGGCCTCGTTCGAAAGAGGAGGCCGAGGCGAACGTTATAGTGGCGGCGCCGCCTCGGTATGGTCACCGGAGCGACGACGCGACAAAAAACAGCGGCAGCAGCGTCGAGTGCTCGTCGGGCCAGCAACACAGCGCGAGAGGGGAGGAAAGGAGAGGTCCAGGAGGACCGCTAGCTCACCACAGTCACGACGGTGAGGTTGATGAAGCGAGGGGAGGCCGGAGGGGGAAGAATTGACGACTTGACTGCGGAAGCTGGAGTTGAGGTCGAGCTCGATGCCGGCCAAACGACGTCCTTCCGGCTTGCGTGGCTTGACAGGGATGATGACGGCGACGCGGCGCTTCTCCCAGACCACTCCTCGGTGCACGGGGCAGCCGGAGACGGCGGGGCTCCCCGGAGCCCGAACGGCTAGGGTCTGGCCTAGGAGGAAAAAGAAGCACGCGAGGGGGAGAAAGAAGGTTAGGGTTCTCCATGGCGGCAGGGGGTTCTTGTAGGCGCCAGCATCGTTGGTGGCGCGAATCTTGGCGCGCGGCATGACAGCAGACGTCATCGCTGGTGACAGCAAAGCAAAGCTTCGTTGTCGACGAAGACGATGCCCTGTGAAGCGGTACGGGGCCGGCTCCTGGGCCTCGAGCGGGCCCGTTTGGGCTACTATGGCCTGCACAGCGCGGCAGAGAGAAAGGAGAGGGAGATGGGCCACGGCCCATCTACGGCTGCTGCTATTTTTTTCCAAACAGAAGCTTTTTCTTTTTCTGATTTTCAAAAACTGTTTTGTATTTCTATTTGAGTTCTGTTTTGAATAATTCAAAATACAAGACTTTGTTATAAATATTTTAAATATTGTAGGGTCCCCATTAATACTTTTGGGATCCAAACATTTTGTCATTTTCAAAAATTCAAAACTATTTGAATGCTGTCAAATAGAGGGGGAGGGTTAGGGTTTAGGGTTTGTACTTGTATTTAATTCAACATACTTGGTCTTATGCATATAGTTCATTAGGTTTAACACATGCATGCCATGCTTTAAGTACTAAGTACATATATTACAAGCTTGTGCTGTTACAGATCTACCCCCCTTACAAGAATCTCGACCCGAGATTCCTAAGTTTTAGAAAAGAAGGTAGGGTACTCAGATCTAAGACGATCTTCTCGTTCCCAGGTTGATGCGTCCTCAGAGTGATGAGACCACTGAACTTTCAGGAACTTGATGTTTTTACAACGATTTTTGCGCTCGGTTTCATCAAGGATACGAACAGGATACTCACGATAAGTCAGATCCTTCTAGAGATCAAGAGTTTGGTGATCAATACCACGGACAGGATCTTTGAAGCAACGCTTTAGTTGAGACACATGAAAGACGTCATGCACCTCAGGGAAGTTTGCAGGCAACTCCAACTTGTATGTGAGGTTACCTTGCCTGGATAGAACACGGAAAGGAACAACATGCGAGGAGCCAGTTTGCCATTGATACCAAAACAGTGGACACCCTTCATATTCAATATGTTGATGGTGAGGATCATGATAGATTTTCTAGCGAGACTAAGCAGTTTTCAAATGATCTCGAATGATACGAACTTGATCTTCTTCTTCCTGGATCATATCCGGACCAAAGAACTTTCTTTCGCCGATTTCTGACCAGTTCAAAGGAGTACAGGTTCCTCCATATAGGAACTGGAAAGGTGCCATTTCTATACTAGACTAATAACTGTTGTTGTAGGAGAATTCAGCAAAAGGAAGGCATTTCTCCCAGTTCTTTCCAAAAGATATGACACACGCCCTAAGCATGTCTTCAAGGATTTGATTCACTCTTTTGGTCTGGCCACCGGTACTAGGATGATAAGTTGTACTGAAAGACAAACGAGTTCCCATAGCAGCTTGGAAAGTTGTCCAGAACTTTGAGGTGAACAAACTCCCTCGGTCAGAGACAATTTTCTTTGGAATTCCATGAAGAACAACTATTCGAGAGATATATAGATCTTCTAGCTGTCTAGCATTGATACTCTCGCGAACATGTAGAAAGTGAGAAATCTTGGACAGATAGTCAACGATTACCCAGATGGCAACATTTCCTTTCTGAGTCTTAGGAAGACCAGTGATGAAATCCATACCCACTTCATCCCATTTCCACTCAGGTATTTTATGTGGTTGCAGGAGACCAGCGGGTCTTTGGTGCTCAACTTTGACGCGACAGCAAACGTCACATTCAGCAACAAAACGAGAGATATCCTTCTTCATACCAGACCACCAGAATCTTTGACGAAGATCCCGATACATCTTGGTACCTCCAGGGTGGATAGAAAGAGGTGATTCATGAGCCTCTTGGAGAATTAAATCCCTCAATTTTGTTCTCTTCGGCACTACCAGATGGTTACCAAAGTAGACAGTACCTTGATTATCAACAGAGAAACACTTAGAAACTCCGCTAGCAACATTCCCTTTGATCTCAGCAATTTCAGAATCATGTTTCTGAGAAAGCTTGATGTCATCCTCTATAGAAGACTTCACTTCAAGAGTAGAAAGGAATCCATGAGGAACTACTTGACATTCAATCGAGCAAATTCCTCATGAAGATAAGGTTGAAATTGTTTGATCACCAAATTATTGCAATAAGACTTACGTCTTAGCGCATCAGCAACAACATTGGCTTTTCCAGGTTGATAGTTGAGACCCAAATCATAGTCCTTGATGAGTTCCAACCATCTTATTTGCCTGAGATTCAAATCAGGTTGTGTGAAAAGTTACTTCAGACTCTGGTGATCCAAGTATAACTCGCAACGACTACCGAAAAGGTAATGTCGCCATTGCTTAAGAGCATGAACAACAGCTGCAAGCTCAAGATCATGAGTTGGGTAGTTGTTCTCATGTGGTTTTAGCTGACAGGAGGCATAAGCCACCACATTCCCATGTTGCATTAGCACACATCCGAGACCTTGGTGGGAGGCATCGCAGAAGACAACAAAGTCTTTGCTGGTGTCTGGAAGAACCAGCACTGGTGCAGTGGTTAACTTGGTTTTCAATAACTGGAAGCTTTCCTCAGCCTTATTATACCATTCGAACTTCTTATCCTTCTTAAGAAGATTAGTCATTGGCTTTGCAATCCTGGAGAAGTTCTCGATGAATCAACGGTAATAACTAGCCATCCCAAGAAAGCTTCGGACATCCTTGACGGATTTAGGAGACTCCCAGTAGAGGATAGTTTGGACTTTATCGGGGATAACAGCAACCCCTTGAGCGAAAACAACATGACCAAGGAATACGAGCACTTGTAACCAGAACTCAAATTTGGAAAACTTGGCACGGAGACGATGTTCTCGGAGTTTTGTCAACACCAAACGAAGATGTTCGGCGTGCTCTTCTGCAGTCTTGGAATAAAACAGAATATCATCAATGTAGACCACGACGAACTTGTCAAGATACTCCATGAAGACAGAGTTCATGAGCCGCATAAAAGTGGCTGGAGCATTGGTAAGACCAAAGGACATGACTGTGTACTCGTAAAGACCATAAGGAGTGGTGAAAGCAGTCTTTGGAATATCTTCCTTATGGATATTTATCTGGTGATACCCTGACCTTAAATCCATTTTGGAAAAGACAGTGGCACCACTTAACGTTTCAAAGAGATCATTGATCCTAGGGAGAGGATACTTATTCTTGATAGTCATAGCATTGAGTGGGCGATAATTCACAACCAGACGCGGTATATTAGTATCCCGCTTCTTGACAAAGATGGTAGGACATCCCCAAGAAGATGTGCTGGGCTGAATGTATTCTTTTCCTTCTAACTCCTCTAATTGCTTCTTCAACTCCACAAGCAAATGAGGAGGCATGCGATAGAGTCTTTTAGAAACAGGAGCAGTTCCAGGAACTAACTCTATGACAAACTCCACACTTCGATCAGGTGGCATGCCAGGCAACTCCTCAGGAAAGACATCCGGAAATTCACAGACCACGGAAATATCTTGGATCTCTGACGGAGGTAGAGCTTCAAGAGCATACAACTATGCTTCAAGAATAGAAACAGCTGAAGGAGATAGTGACCCTACGGTCCAGTACTTGACTGTTATGCCAGCAGGACTAGTAAGAGTCACTGACTTGGTTGTACAATCGAGAATAGCTTGATAACGGGTCAACCAGTCCATGCCCAAAATGATGTCAATATCAGTTGACTTGAGGGCGATCAAAGAAGTGGGAAAGAGTTGAAATGCAACTTCAATTAAATTCCCATGACTAACCATGGTGGAACACCACCTAGAACCAGGAGACTGAACTAGAAGAGGAACAGATAACCCCTCAAAACCTATCCCATGCATTTGAGCAAAAGCTTGTGAAAGGAATGAATGCGATGCTCCAGAATCAAACAAAACTTTAGCTGGAATTTGATTGATACGAAGCGTACCCATGATGACGCTTGGATCTTCCTGAGCCTCCTCAGCAGATATATGGTTCAGGCGTCCTTTTCCAGCACCTAGATACTTATCATTCTTCATTGGTGGTGGTACCTTCTTAGCGGCATTCTTTTTAGGACACTCCTTTGCATAATGGCCAGGCTGGCGACAATTGAAGCATATAAAACCTGATGCATTACCAGCAGGAGGGTAGTTTGATCCACCAGCATTGCTTGAAGTAGCATTCGGACGAGGAGCTTATCCAGAAGTCCTTGGAGTATAAGGAGCACGTGGCACAACACTGTAAGGCACAAAGACGTGACGCTTCTTATTACCAGAAACAGCCTTGTTGTACCCCTCCTGAGGACGCTTACGAGTTTCTTCATACTCCACTTTTCCACTCTCGGCCTTCATAGCCTTGTTGACTAGACCTTGGAAGTTACCAAAGTCCATGAGGTGGATATCACGGCGAACCTCAGGATCCATTCCCTTACGGAACAGAGATTGCTTCTTGACATCAGTGAAGACCTCTTCAGTAGCATAACAGGCAAGACGATTGAAATTGCGCTGGTATTCACACACGGAACCAGTGCCCTGCTTTAGCTTGAGGAACTCCTCCCTCTTTTGATCCATCAGGCCATCCGGAATATGATAAGCTCGGAAGGCTTCAGTGAACTCTTGCCATGAAACAACATGTTGAGCTTCTTGCATAGCCAAGAAATTTTCCCACCAGGAGTTAGCTGCTCCCTCCAGATGATAGGCAGCAAAAGTCACCCAATCAGCTTGAGCAACATGCCCAACCTGAAGTTTGTGCTCCATGGTGCGAAGACAGTAGTCCGCATCAAGTGGCTCAGTGGAATAGCTGAAAACTGGTGGAGTGAGACGTGTGAAGTTTGCGGCACCCCGAGCATGAGCACGGGTACGGGCACGAGAGGTGTCACCCATCCTGAAAGAACAAAAAGAAGTTTAGACAAGAGATTCAAAGGAACAAGACGGAAAGATGAACAAAGAGTACTTGATATAAAAGTATCACCTTATCAAGCATGGTAGTATCAAATCATACTAATGTATACACTAACCAGCTGACTTGCAAACCATGACAATGGAATGCTAAGATGTTACATACCAAGCAAAACTAAGATATCTTGGAACTCTAAGAATAGCAACCAAGTACTGAGTACTTCAGAAAAACCACCCCAAAACCACGATCCTAGAAGTTTTGAGATATAAGATAAGGAATGAAAACCTTTTCAAACCAAATAAGGTAAGAGAAACTCCAGCATCAGAAACACACCAGAGGAGGAGTAAAAGAATCCTAGTCAGAGTTTCTGCAAATATTTTTGACTTCAAATATTTTTATCAACTTCTAGAATCAACATCGACCAATAAAAGGGTTTCCTACAGGCAGTCCTGCTCTGATACCTAAACCTGTAGCACCCCCCGGGGTTAGGGTTAAACTAACCTCAGATCACCATCTAAGATAAGTTCAACTCCCAAACACGGAAGATCACAATATGATTCGGTAACATTACAGAACACAGGGATTCAACAACATAAGTTTAAACTCCTAGCAGAGTGAGATATTAGAGTTATTACAAACCAGAAGTCATAGACCCAACATTACATCACACAGCGAAAGCAAATTATGTTGTTCTACACAACAACTTAGCAAAAGGCCTAAGAGGCCATAAACAAAACGACGTCCATCCCATAGTGCTCAGGCTGCTACCTGGGACCCCCAACTACTCGTCGATGTCAACGTAGAAGCCACCTTCAGTTGCAACCAGATCATCTGTAGAAGAACAACAATGGCGCAAGGCTGAGTACGAGAATGTACTCCGCAAGACTTAGATAACCTAGTATCTACATGCTCTGGCTAGAAAGGCTTTCTCTGGATTTTCTTTTTGCGGAAAGAAATATTTATTTGTAATCAAGAGAGAGAAGAGGCTCGTCTACTCAGAATCTATTAAAAGGGATAAGATAGCGACTTCTTCATCTTGTCCATCACATTCTTGGTAACCACCAGCTTCATTAGAACCTCCTACCTAGGATCACCCCCTCAACCCGGAGGAAGCATCCTTAAGCACACGTGGATCAGCAAGTTTTATAGTGGTTAATGTTATCTATGATCTTAAGTCCGGTCGCCAAGTCGTTCATAACCGTGAACACGGCTTTTCGAAAAGATTTAACCCTGCAGGGGTGTACAACTTTACCCACACGTACCAACCGACTCTTAATGCCAAATTATTAGCCCTCACTAGTGGAAACGAGGCCTTTTGTTGATCCTGGAAATGGGCTTTAACACCGGTTCTTCTACAAACCGGTGTTAAAGGGGGGGGCATACCAGCGTGGCCCGTGCAGCAAAAAGGAGCCCCCCTTTAACACCGGTTCTTGGCATGAACCGGTGTTAAAGGACCCTACACCAGTGGCCCGTGCAGCCCCCCTTTAACAGCGGTCCGTGGCTTTAACCGGTGTTAAAGGGGGGGGCTATATAAGACACCGCAGCCCACACCCCACTCTTCCATTTTTTCACTATCTCATTTTGGAGCCTAGCAAGAGGGTGTGAAGTGTGCTAGTTTGTGTTTTTTTCATATGCACAAGAGGTGTTCGGTGAAATGCCCGAGAGCTCAAAATAAGGTGTTCGGTGTAATAATTGTTGGACCAAGCACGGAGAAAAAGGGGTTGTGATGGAAGACAACAAAGAAGAAGAGGATGATGACAACTATCATAATATGTATCCTGAATATGATGATACTGCAACGGGGGTAGATAATGAAGATCAAGAGGGAGCAGATGGGCCCGCTAATGACGATCTTGGTTGGGTCATTACTGATGCAAAGGAAGAATGTGAAACTGAAAAGGAGAAGGAGAAGCTGGAGCAGATGTTAAAGGATCACAAAATATTGTGGTATACAACTTGCGAAGATGGCCACAAAAATCTAGGGACTACACTGGATTTGCTGCAATGGAAGGCAGAGAACGGTGTGACTGACAGCGCATTTTCAAAGTTGTTGGTAAAAATGAAGAATCTTCTTCCAAGAAATAATGAGTTGCCCGACAGTACATACCAAGCAAAGAAGGTTGTGTGCCCTCTAGGATTAGACGTGCAGAAGATACATGCCTACATTAATGACTGCATCCTCTACCGCGGTGAGAAGTACGAGAATTTGGATGCATGCCCGGTACGCACTACACTGCGGTATAAGATCAGACGAGACGATCCTGGCGATGTTGAGGGCGAGGCCCCTAGGAAGAAGGTTCCTGCCAAGGTTATGTGGTATGATCCTATAATACCACGGTTAAAACGTCTCTTTAGAAATAAAGAGCATGCCAAGTTGTTGCGATGGCACATGGAAGACCGTAAGAAAGACGCGATGTTGAGACACCTCGCTGATGGGTCACAGTGGAGAATGTCGAGCGAGAGTACCCGGACTTCACACGTGATGCAAGGAACTTAAGGTTTGGTCTAAATACAGATGGCATGAATCCTTTTGGTGAGCAGAGCTGCAGTCACAGCACCTGGCCTGTGACTCTATGTATCTATAACCTTCCTCCTTGGTTGTGTATGAAGAGGAAGTTCATTATGATGCCAGTGCTCATCCAAGGCCCGAGGCAACCCGGCAACGACATTGATGTGTACCTAAGGCCATTAGTTCAAGAACTTTTACAGATGTGGGCCAAACCAGGTGTACGTATGTGGGATGAGCACAAAGGGGAGCCATTTGACCTACGAGCATTGCTTTTCGTAACCATCAATGATTGGCCTGCTCTTAGTAACATTTTAGGGCAGACAAACAAGGGATACAATGCATGCACACACTGTTTAGATGAGACTGAAAGTGTATATTTGGATAAATGTAAGAAGGTTGTGTATCTAGGGTATCGCCCATTTCTTGCGAACCTGCATCCAGTAAGAAAGAAAGGCAAGCATTTCAAACGTCTGGCAGAACCCCGGAGGAAGTCTGTCCTCCGTACCGGTGAGGAGGTATTTGGTATGGTCAAGGACCTAGAAGTAATCTTTGGAAAAGGTCCTGGCAGTCTATCTATTCCGAATGACGATGCCGGACACGCGCCCATGTGGAAGAAGCAATCTATATTTTGGGACCTACCCTATTGGAAAGTCTTAGAGGTCCGCTCTCAATCGCCGTGATGCACGTGACGAAGAATGTTTGCGTGAACCTGCTAGGCTTCCTAGGAGTGTATGGGAAGATAAAAGATACACCGGAAGCACGGCAGGACCAGCAACGTCTGAAAGACCCTGAAGAGCCTATGCATCCTGAGAACGAGAAGGTTAAACGATGCCACTTAACTCCTGCTAGCTACTCTCTTACCAAAGAAGAGAAGGAAATCTTTTTTGAATGTCTGAGCAGTATCAAGGTCCCGTTTGGCTTCTCGTCGAATATAAAGGGAATAATAAATATGGCAGAGAAAAAATTCCAAAACCTGAAGTCTCATGACTGCCACGTGATTATGACACAATTGCTTTCGATTGCATTAAGGGGGCTTCTACCTGAAAATGTTCGAGTACCTATTGTGAAGCTATGTGCATTCCTCAATGCAATATCTTAGAAGGTAATGGATCCAGAAATCCTACTAGGGTTACAGACAGATGTGGCCCAATGTCTTGTCAGCTTTGAGTTGGTGTTCCCACCATCCTTCTTCAATATTATGACGCATCTCCTGGTTCACCTAGTAGAAGAGATTGTCATTCTCGGTCCTGTATTTCTACACAATATGTTCCCCTCTGAGAGGTACATGGGAGTCTTAAAGAAATATGTTCATAACCGTGCTAGGCCAGAAGGAAGCATCTCCAAGGGCTATGTAACAGAGGAGGTCATTGAGTTCTGTGTTGATTTTATTCCTGACCTTAAGGCGATTGGTGTTCCAGAATCACGACATGAGGGGAGACTGCGTGGAAATGGCACCCTAGGATGTAAAGAAATGAGATGTAGGGACATGCATTCTCTCAATCAAGCACAGTACACGGTTTTACAAAGATCTATCTTGGTTGCCCCGTATATCAATGAACATAAGAATTTAATACGCCTCAAACACCCGGGGCAGTCTGATTGATGGATTATAAGTGAAGACATGGCGAGTTTTGGCGGCTAGCTGCAAAGACTTCTCACGAATAACTCCACTGTTGGGGATCAGCTGTACTTGTTGGCCAGGACACCATCTTCGACTGTATGTACTTTCCAAGGGTACGAGATAAATGGGAATACATTTTACACGATAGTCCAAGATAAAAAGAGCACCAACCAAAATAGTGGTGTCCGCTTCGATGCAGCAGAAGACAATGGGCAACAGACCACGTATTATGGGTTCATAGAGGAGATATGAGAACTTGACTATGGACCTAATTTTAAGGTCCCCTTGTTTCGATGCAAATGGGTCAATCTAACAGGAGGAGGGGTTGAGGTAGATAAGAAGTACGGAATGACAACGGTGGATCTCAACAATCTTATGAAGGTAGACAAGAACTTAGACGAACCATTCATCCTAGCCAATGATGTGGCTCAAGTTTTCTATGTGAAGGACATTTCCTCCAGACCAAAAAAAAAAGAAAAAATATGCAAACGAATACATCATATGATGAGCCAAAGCGTCACATAGTTCTTTCAAGGAAAAGAAACATCGTGGGAATCGAGGACAAGACAGACATGTTAGAAGATTATAATAAGTTTGATGAAATTCTGCCCTTCACAGTGAAAACTGACCCAAGCATTCCGTTAAGTAAAGAAGATGCTCCATGGTTACGTCTGAAGCGATCATAAGGAAGGACATATGCCAAGAAGTTCATGCTCATATTATGTAACTCTACTTCATGTCTTTCGTGGTTTGTGGCTTGACCAAAGGATATCTTTCGCGGTTTGTGGATTGACCGGGACTATATATAGGGGGGCCTTTAGTCCCGGTTTCGTAGTCTCTGTTTTTAATATTAATAAATGTCTTGAGTGTTAGTCCTGTTTTGTGGCTGGACCGGGACTATGAAGAAGTTGTCCCGATTCATACTTACCATTAAGATCTGATCTCCAAACGCGCTCGGTCACATAGTAGGGAGTGCCTCTATGACCAGTTTCTTAGAGATGCCGGAGGACTGGGATCCGGCGGCATCTCCCTGAAACTGGTCGTAGTGGTGTCCCTGCTCTCGAAAACCATCTTGTAGCTTGTAACTTCTCTAACTAGATCAATACACCTAGGAGATAACTAATTTCACATATTAGGGAGTGCCTCTATGACCAGTTTCTCGGAGATGCCGGAGGACTAGGCTCCGTCGACATCTCCCGGAAACTGTCCGTAGTGGTGTCCCTGCTCTCGAAAACCATCTTCCAGCTTGTAACTTCTCTAACTAGATCAATACGCCTGGGAGCTAACTAATTTCACATATTAGGGAGTGCCTCTATGACCAGTTTCTCGGAGATGCTGGAGGACTGGGCTCCGTCGGCATCTCCCTGAAACTGGCCGTACTGGTGTCCCTGCTCTCGAAAACCATCTTGCATCTTGTAACTTCTCTAACTAGATCAATACGCCTGGGAGCTAACTAATTTCACATATTAGGGAGTGCCTCTATGACCAGTTTCTCGGAGATGCCGGAGGACTGGGCTCCGTCGGCATCTCCCTGAAACTGGACGTAGTGGTGTCCCTGCTCTCGAAAACCATCTTGGAGATTCCTCAAACTGGCTGGAGGACTAGACTCACAAGGATGCATATTTATAGTACAATCAACTCGGCATAGTGTCGGCACTTACGAAATAATGTCGACACTCACCCCTATTATTAGTGCCGACTCGTGTTTTGTCCTGGTTGGTGTCTCCAACCGGGACTAAAGGTTAATCTTTAGTCCCGGTTGGTGTCTCCAACCGGGACTACAGGTTCATCTTTAGTCCCGGTTGGTGACACCATCCGGGACAAGGTACACGCCGCACGACATAATGTCGACACTCACCCCTATCATTAGTGCTGCCTGGCCCAGCCTGCTGAAATCTCTCCAACCGTCCCATTTTTAGAACAATGTCATATTTCTTCTGTTAACAGTATATGAATTAAATGAGCCATTTTTGTTCCTTCGATTTCTTCCCTCCATTTTTCTTCCCGCCATTTTTTCCCGCCAGTTCTTCCCGCCAGTTCTTCCCTCCAGTTCTTCCCGGCAGTTCTTCACTATATATATATGTAGGGTTGGCCTCCATTGTCATTGCACATCTCTATACTCATATCTACAACCTCATCACTCTTTCCCATGGCTTCCACCGTAGCACTAACACCTAGGAGGCGGAGGCGCTTTGCGCCTCGAACTACCCCTGCCCGCCGGGCTACTGTGTCCCTGTCGGCTGGATGCTGAGCGCCGGAGGCGTGCCGGTTCCTCCTGTCCCTCTAGGTGTGGCGCGCCAGATGTCCATCACGAACCACTACTACTTCGATCTCACGCCGGAGCAGCGGAGGAATCCCAGATGGCATCTCGACTATTTCCCTACTTGGGAAGCCTTCTTCATGGATCGGCGTGAGAGGGCGCTCGCCAGGCAAGAGGAGGACGGCCCACCTCCTCCGAACTTCAACGAGGCCGGCCGTCGGCTATGGTGGTGCGGTCGGACTCTCCAGAGCGTCATGGCCTATGACACTGCCGCCGACTCTAACCCCCGTCTGCGCTACCCTCAAGTCCAGCCCACACGTACTCAGCCTTCAAGGTTCAATTACGGCGACCCGACGACGATAGCGATGACGGCGACGGCGAGTACGATGACTACAGTGGCGAGTATTACAGGTGTAGGCAGGAGCAGGACTGAATCACTCCAACATTCCGAAACAAGTTCGGCCGATTGTTACTTAATCTGGCCATGTATCTTAATTTTCAGTTCTTTTATGTATCTTAATTTTCAGTCGTGCTTTATGTAACTTACTATTAGTTGCATTCTGTATTTTAATTCCAGTTCTATCTCCTTCACAAAATGACCTATCTCATTCGAGGTTTCTTGGCTTTCGGGTCAAATGACCAATGTTATGGCTAGAATCAAGGCATAGTTTGTAATAATATGGCCATATTGTGCATACATGGGCATCATGGCATGGCAAACAATGTTAGAAGAGGAAGTTTTCCTTTTTATCGCACCAAAAAGGCATTTTCCATTTTCCGAGCATAAAAAACGGACGGTTTTGTGAAGCAACCACCAAATGGTTAATTCAAAAAACCACCACCACATTTTACAAAAATACTAGACCACCTTATATGGACAATGTACCAATAGGGGGATCTGAAACCTTTCCGTCCACCTCTGGTAAAAAAGACAAATTCCAGCCGAATCGGTAGGAAGTGGGTCAGATATGAACTACACGTACATGATACGATGCTCATGATTTTTTACAAAAATCATTTTTAGGTTCACAATATGCTATTTTAACAAAAATCCAATGCAAGTTGAGCGAGGCTTTGTCAGATTCAAGTGTATACAAAAGATGCGGCATTTAAATATCCAATCAATTAAAAAATGTTAATACAAAATAAAATATGATTTGCTCTAATAAAATAGGGTTAGATTCCTTTTTAGATGCTTAATATTTCTTATGTTCAAAGTTTTAGGATTTGACAATTTATTTTTGTTTGAATTGAATAATCAAAATTTATATGTAAGTGTTTTAATTATTTTGAAAATTTTCATCTAAAGTAAATATAAAATATTTTACATGAATGGATAGATATTATTTTTCTGAAAATTATGATATATTATTCATATCTTTTTGAGTTGAAATGAATAAGATATGAATTTTCTAAATTCATATCCTATTTTTTGAATTATAAAATGCCCCCACCCCTTTAATGCATGAAATAAATGCCCCCCTTTAACACCGGTTCCAGCCACGAACCGGTGTTAAAGGGGGGGCCCCCCTTTAACACCGGTTCGTGGCTGGAACTGGTGTTAAAGGGGGGGTGCGGGCGCGAAACGAATCCCCCCCTTTAACACCGGTTCCAGCCATGAACCGGTGTTAAAGGGGGGGTTATATACGCGCGCCTTCCCCTTCCTTCTTCCCCCCAGCCAGATCGAAACCGTGCGCGCAGAGAAAAGCAGAGGAGATCGCCAACGCCGTCCAGCCGTCGCCGTCCAGCCCTCGCCGTCGCCGCCCTCGCCGTCTCCATACCGCGGGAGCGCCGTAGCCCCCCTCGCCGCGCGCGAGGCGTCGTCGTCGCAGTCGACGCCCCCTGCCGCGCCAGCACCGTTCGCCACTGCGCGCGCCCGCGTCGGCCACCACCCCCGTCGCCGCCGCTCGCCGTCCAGCCGTCGCCGTCCAGCCCTCGCCGTCGCCGCCCTCGCCGCCGCCAACCCCGCGTCCACGACCGCTGCCGCCGACCCAGTTCGTGAGTTGCCGCCACCGGCGGTGAGCTCTCTGTTTGTGTTTTATAGATATTGGATATTTCTTGTAAATGTTATTTGTGTGTATATTGGATAAATGTTGTATATATGTATATATATTGTTGTGTATGAATAATTTTATTTGTGTGTAATTGCATATATATTGTTGCATATATATATATATGTTGTATATATTGTTGCATATATGTATATAATTAGTTATTAGTATTTTATAAGTGTGTAGTTTAGTGTGTATTATTAGTAGTTTAGTGTTAGTATTAGTTTAGGGTTTATTTAGTTTAGGGTTATTAGTTTAGGGTTTATTTAGTTTAGGGTTATTAGTTTAGGGTTATTTATTTAGTGTAGTTTAGTGTATTTAGTTTAGGGTTATTTAGTGTATTTTATAGTTAGTATTAGTTTAGGGTCGTCACCTCGCTGCTCTGCAAGCGCCGCCGCTGGCCGTCGTCGTTAACGTCGCTCCGGTGACCCCTAGGTAGTGGCGCCACCCGTTTTAGGTAGGCCGCATCACGCTGAGGCGAACCCTCTACCTCGCGCGCCCTAGGTCGCTCTCCAGCGCCGCCAGCCGCCGCTTTCTGGAGCATCCTGCGGTCAGCCAATGTAGCTAGCCCCTCTCATATGCATCCGGGATTTCTCCGAATTAGGGTTTGGACCCCTCGGAACTCGTTTAAAATGATCAAGCATCCTTAGGGTTTTAATTTCATTTGTGTATTTATTTGTGTATTTTTGTATGAATAATATGTATATTTGTGTATGAATCCAAATCCACTTGAATGTTTACTCTCTTACTCTAGATAATATTATTGTTTTAGAAACTATGGATCCACTTAGTAGAAACCTTGAAGAAGAAGAAATAATGGAGAACATTATCGATGAGGACACCTCACAATATCTGAACTTGGAGGGACATGATGACATCTCAAGTAGTCATGGATAAGATGAAGACTCCGGTGAACGCAATTTAGTGATTACAAAGTCCGGCGAGGTATATGCATTGATTAAGCCTCTGCTAACTGCCACCAACAATCTTCTTCTACATGCATTAATTAACGCTTCTTTCTTCTTTTAGCCCTCTGGATCGACCAGCCAGCAACCATCTTCTTCTACGAAAAAGAGCAAGTGAGGCGTGAGCCATCGGTTGAAAGATCGTGCAAAGTTCACGATTGAAGAAGTCCGTGTTGATGCCAGGCCGATGGAGCCCAAGAAGGCCGCAGACAAATTTGTACGTCAGGTTGGAGTTCTTGTTAGGGACCAAATCCCAATCATAATTGAATATTGGAATAAGCCAAAGAAGGGCCACGGTACCTTTGTCGATGAAAGATCCAAAGAAACGCTTTGGAATTCGTTGTTGGTAAATTTCACCCTTCCGCTAAAGGAGGATGAAAACAAACCGGTTATAAAGGAAAAGGTCAAAGAGTGTACTCTAAAGAAGATGGTGTCAACACCCGGATTTTTCAATCCTAGATGCCGGTTATGCCATACATCGCAATCCCAGGATTACCATTTTTGCGAGACATAACAGAATTGGATACCATAGTACTTCATCCATTACAAACGATACATAAGTTCTTACACAAATAGGGATCTCATGATCCAGTTCTTAATACAACATCAAGCAGCGGAATACGTAAAAATAACGGTAGCGTAGGCGAAGTTCCATCTTCGGGGTCACAGGCAATGCTGACGATAGGAGATGATCCTAGTTGTCATAACCTTCCTGGGGTCCATCTTCCAGGTACTCCTCTTCATAGTCTGGCCATGGGAATAGCCAGGGACAAAGCCATGAGTACTCTTTAAGTACTCGCAAACTAATACTAACAAGTAAAGAGGGTTTTTGGATAATAGGACACTAGGCTCTAGGGTTGTTTTGCAAAAGCCAGATTTATCTCTATTAGGTTCTGAAGCTAGTCATAATTTTATAAGTCCTAAGTGGGAACTTGTATTTCAAGTCACAACTCTGTTGTGGTCAAGTCAAAGTCTCAATTCATTTCACAAGTCATTTTGAAAAGTCTGATAGGGGAACAGTATGGCCACTCCAACTGTCCATAACCGCGGACACGGCTATTCGAATAGCTTGACACTCTGCAGAGATTGTACACTTTCACCACAACATTCGATACATCCGTCAGGAACAAATCCTGAATTCACCATACACAGTATGCGGATAATCAATCCTAACCTTTCAATTACACGCCCTAGTATAAGCACCTCTCCTGTGAGTTTGGCCTCCCAACCATGACCAGCTATCATCTTAGGTACTGCACAGGTGGACAATCTTCACAAGGTAGCCTCAGCTTAGACCTTGGCCGTGAGGGAACTAATACTAAGGTATATAAGTTTCTAGTCAAGCCCTACCCAATATTCGGGTATTTAGGTTGTACGCTAAAATTGGAATGGTATCGCATCCAGACAACCATCAGTTTTATAAAGGGCTAAGGCTCATGCCTCAACATTTTCATCACCAAAATCATCAAGTGTTTGGAAACACATGTCCAAAACATTTCAATAGAATGATCCATCATTCCAAGGTTTTCATAACCATTTTTCCACCAAGTATTCCCATCTAAAAGTTGATCAAGTTTTATGCTTAGCACTAGCATCTACAGGTGGGGGTAGTACTAATGAAGGGTGGTAACTAGTGGAGTTTCACTAAGTCCAACCTTTTATCTTAGGCTGATATCAAGGTTTCTAGCTTAGGCCAAATTTTATGCTCTTTATGCAACCTTCAGCATCTTTCCAAAATCTACTAGTCACTTAAGTAAACTCTAAGTAAGCTTTGATAAAGAAAAATAAAGTGAGAAGCTTGCACATAAAACTAGGATTGGTTTATCAAATGGGTATGATCACATATGTTTAAGGTATAGTAACAAGTAGGGGTTTGTTGCATCAGTAGGGTATCTTGCATGTGTTAGCTTGCATCAATTTCAAATATAAGCTTGCTAAATTGCAAGTGTTAGCTTGCAATGTTACTAGCTTGCATAAGTCAACTTGATTAGTAAGCCTTGCCTTGTGCAGAGCAGTGGTTGAAGTTCTCCTCGGCTTCCTCTTCGTAGTATCCTCCTTCCTCCTCGTAGCCTTGGTCGGTACTAGCGTCTATGAATAAATACGAGGTACACAATCAACAAACAATACTTAACTACTTGCAATCATCACACACAAGGGTCTTATAGATGATCTAACATCATCTCTAACATATGCTTTATATGGTCTTATAGAGGGTCTTATAGATGATCTAACATCATCTCTAACACAAGGGTCTTATAGAGGGTCTTTTGAAGAATTTGGATAAGTTTTATAATCATAAGGATATTCCTTGGGTTCACTTGATATGGAATACTTACTATTGTAATGATAAGCTACCTAGAAGAAGTCTTGAGGGATCCTTTTGGTGGAAAGCTCATCTAAAACCGATTGACATTTTTAAAGGACTTGCAAAGTGCTTGGTTGGAAATGGGAAATCCACACTATTCTGGACTGATATGTGGAATGATAGTTGCCTCCAACATAAGCTTCCTCACCTCCTTTCATATGCAAAAAACCCTCACATCTCTGTCAGTGAGTTCCTGCATACTGCAAATACTCAGGATCTCTTTTATCTTCCTTTGTCCCAACAAGCTTATCAGGAATATCAAAGTCTTGAACAAATTCTCAATTCTGGCAGGGAAGGGGAATCTGATTGTTGGTCTTACATTTGGGGCAGTAATTTTTCGGTCAAAAAGGCTTACTGCTCTTTAGTCGGTTACCAACCGGTTCAGCCACATTTCTCTTGGATATGGAAATCTTCTTGTCAACAAAAGCACAAATTCTTCTTCTGACTCTTACTGCTTGATAGACTCAACACAAGAAATCTTCTGAAAAGGAAATGTTTTTCTCTGGCATCTTATGACTGTGTCTTCCAGGGCTGCAATAGTGAAGAAACCAGTTTACATTTGTTTTGGGAATGCCCCTTTGCAAGAGCCTGCTGGGCTGAAATTTCACAGGTCAATTCGGCTGACCAAAGCATCTTTGAAGTTTTAGCCTGTATTAAAAAAGACCTCAAGGTCCCTTTTGCAATGGAAATTCTGATACTTGGAACTTGGAGCATCTGGATTTGCAGAAATAATGATTTTTTCAACAATCAGCATGCGTCGATGGAGACCTGGAAGGCTATTGTAGCCCAGGAATTAAGATGGGTCCTTTATAGAATTAAGAAGAAGTATTATCAGGACCTTAAGGTTTGGATTGAAACCAATTTAGACAGGAGATTGCTGATTAGAATGTTATCCCTCTTTTTTTGAGGTGGAATATGTTTGTAAATATTCTTTTGTAACGCTCTATAATATATAAAAATTGCAGTGGGGATTTTTTGCCCTACTGTTTTACCCTAAAAAAAACATCATCTCTAACCTTACAAGGTTAAGGCTTGATTTGATTCTTTTTATTTTTAGAAAAGTAATTTCTACTCATTGGAAAACTACTTAAGATTTAATATTCTCCAAACCAAATATGGGATCATGTTGACACATGTCATCACCACATATTGTAGTCCATGGGAATTTGATTTAAAGTGGTGTCACAATTTAATAATGTTTTACCCTTTTATTTTAATTAATTAAAGTGGCTAGAAATGCTTATGTAGCATTCTTTTATTACTTGAAAATTATTTCTGCAAGTAAACCTATATATTTTTATATATTCTGAAAGGTATGGTTAAATGTGATTTTTGAGAGTTGGAATCAACTCAAAAGCTTTTATGGTTTAAATTTGAAAAATATTTGAATGCAGAAAAGCTTCTGCCTTGTTATTTTTACTATGGGTGATCTACAGATCCAAATGACTTGAATCCAATGGGCTTGGATTCAGCATTCACAGACCTTTACAAAAAACTTGGTTTCGTCCAATTTGGTGCACTGAATCGGTCTGGGTTGATTTTTGAAGTTGGGTACATAAGTGTGTTTGAATTTAAAAAGAAAAAGGTTTAATTTGAATCGCTGGGCTGCGCGGGAAAAAGTACTGGGCCGGCCTGCTAAGCACAGTGCTCCCGCGGGCTGCTTAAGTGGGTGTCCCCACTCGTCAGTGACACGGGGCTGGGTGAAGCGGTATGGGGCAACGTGGATCGTTCGATCTAGTTCTAATCCAACGGCTGAGGGTCATCATCGACGCGAGACAACTCCGGCGAGAACGAAACCTAGCGCGGCCAGTGAGGGGTGCTGGGGGCTCACCGGGGTACTGGCGAGGGTCGGCGAGGCGGGCGAACGACGAAGTCGACGACGGCGAATCTCCTGGTACCGGTGGCTTCTCCTGGGGCGGCTCCAATCGCTGGCTCCCTTCTTCTCCAGAGGCGGCGGGCTCCGGTGAAATTCCGGCGAGGTGGTGCTCGCCTTGCTCTGAGAACGGTGTGGCACGGTCAGTGAGGAGAGAGGAGTGAGATGGTGTGAAGAAATCGTGCGGGGGTGGCCTCTATTTATAGTCGAGCGAGGGGACCGTCGGGGCGCACGGTGAGCTCGTCGGGGGCGAGGTTACAGGCGGCTAAAGGCATGGGCAAGGGTAGGGGACAGTGCGGTGTCTCCTGGCGATACTCAATGACATGGTCTCGAGGCATGGGGCGGTGTGGTTTGGTCTGGAACGGGCGGTGCTCTGCGCGGCAGAGGCGACGTCTTCCACGGCGGGCGGTGGCTGTATGGCACGGGGCGGCAAACGGGGATGTCTGGCGGTCTCTTGGGTCGGTGGTGATCGTGTGTGCACGCGGTGAGGGCGGCGCGCGGTCTGTGGACGTTGGTCGAGGGTGGCGCTCTGGCGCATGCTCGGCATGGTCTGGGCGCGGCTTGTGCGCGTGGTCCAGGGCTTGGCAACGCTCGCGGCTGGGACAGGTAGTGGCGGTGGACGGTGGGCTGCCTCCCAGACATGCTGGCTAGGCTTGCTTCTCTTCCTAGCTTGCTGTCGACATGGGGGTGATAAGGTTGACTTCGGCTGTTCACCATTGATGTCAATGGCAAGCTCACAGTGGTGCTAGTGGTTAGTTAATCTTCGTAGATGATCTACTGAGCTGTGTGTGAGCTAACTAGGGAACAAGTTAGGCAAGAATCACTACACACTATAGTGTTTGATGTTTTGTTTGATTTGTGTCTGCAACCTGTTTGATGAAATGGCCGCATGAAATCAAGTTTTGAATTTTGAAATGAATTTTGGTGGGTTTTCTAGATTGGTGCTGGTGAGTCTGCAGATGCTTGGGTTTTGAAAGTTGAGCTTGTTTGAGTGGTTTTTGAAAAAGTGGGATCTTCCCATATGATAAAGATTCAATTTTGAATTGTCATTTAAACTATGCATTTGAAAGTTTCTGTATGATCACAAAGTGGGCCTTGATACCTTGTTATGAGTACATTCAAGGGGTGCAAATATCCAGAAAAGTTTCTGTTAGGTTTTGAAAGTTTGAGACAGCCAAAGTAGGCATGGGAGTTAAATTGGCCAAAATGACCATTCACTTCATATATGTGTTTTGATTTACTTGTTTTTAGGAAAAGTGTGGGAAATGTTTTAGATGATGTTTATTCACCTAAGAAACATTTTACAAGCAATGAAACAAACAAACAAGGTGGATTTAAAAGAATTCAAAATCAATGCATACACATATGCATGCATTCATAATTTTTATTTAGAAAAGTTTTTGTTAACCCTAAATGTGAGGATTAGAATTTGATGATCCAAGTTTAGTATTTTTGGGATGTTACAAACCTTCCCCCCTTAAACAAAATCTCGTCCCAGATTTGAAAAGGACGAAAAGATTACCTAGGATTTGAAGAGATCGGGAAACTCCGTCCTGATGTGATCTTCGCGCTCCCAGGTAGCTTCCTCTTCTGTATGGTTGCTCCACTGAATCTTGAGAAACTTGATGCTTCGGGTTCGGGTAGTTCGAAAGGCTTCTTCCAAAATACGGATGGGTACTTCGGGATAGGTCAGGTCATCGTTGATCTCAATGGTCCGGTGATCGATATTCTTGAACACTTCGGTCTTCTCGGGGACTTCGAGACACTTGCGAAGTAACGAGATATGGAACACATTGTGCACAGCTGACATCTCTTATGGTAGTTCCAATTGATACGATACTTCTCCTCGACGGTTCAGAATTTTGAAAGGTCCGATATATCTGGGGGCTCACTTTCCCTTGAGTTGGAAACGCTGCATTCCCTTCAATGGCGACACATTCAGATAAACAAAATCTCCTATGTTGAAGGCGAGGTCTCGACGTCTCTTGTCGGCGTAACTCTTTTGGCGGGATTGGGCTGTCTTGAGGTGCTCACGAATCTTGTGAACCTTCTCTTCTGCTTTTCGTAGGATGTCGGGTCCGAAAATCTGACTCTCTCCTACTTCCGACCAGTTCAAAGGGGTGCGACACTTTCTTCCGTACATAAATTCAAATGGGGCCATTTGAAAACTGGCTTGGTAACTATTGTTGCATGAAAATTCTGCAAACGGCAGACAGTATTCCCACTTGGATCCATATTCTAGCACACATGCTCTAAGCATATCTTCGAGTATTTGATTTACTCGCTCCGTTTGTCCATCGGTCTGAGGGTGATACGCGGTACTGAAATCTAGGCGGGTTCCTAAACCTTCTTGGACTTTCTTCCAGAATCTCGAGGTAAACTGAGTTCCTCGATCCGATACGATGTTCTAGGGGACTCCATGCAAACTAACGATTCTAGCGATGTACAACTCTGCTAGCTTCGAACTCTGATTGGTGGTTTTGACGGGCAAGAAATGGGCGACTTTGGACAATCTGTCCACTATAACCCAAATAGAGTCATTTCCCCTACTACAAGTAGGTAGTCCAGTGATAAAGTTCATTCCTACAGAATCCCATTTCCATTCCGGAATTTGCAAAGGTTGCAACAATCCAGCGGGTCTTTGATGTCCGGCCTTGACTCGCTGACATATATCACACTTGGCGATATAGCTTCCGATTTCTCTCTTCATCTTATGCCACCAAAATTGCTCTTTCAAATCTTGATACATCTTAGTTCCTCCGGGATGGATAGAATAAAGAGTATCATGAGCCTCCTTCAAGATAACTTCTTTTAACTCAGAATCTGATGGTACACAAAGGCGTCCTTTGTACCACAAAACTCCTTCTTCGTCCTCGGTGAATCCGGGTACTTTGCCTGTACCGATACGATGCTTGATTCCGTCGATACTGGCATTTCCCTTTTGCGCTTCTTTAATCTGACTGATCAAAGTGGGCCGAAGTTCTATGCTAGCCAAAAATCCTTCACTTACTAATTCCATTCGAAAATCTTCCATCTCTTTGTGCAAACTTGGTTGCTCCTTCAAAATCATGGAGTTCAAGCGGCACGGCAATCTGCTAAGGGCATCGGCTACCACATTGGCTTTACCAGGGTGATAGTGAATGTCCAGGTCGTAATCCTTGATTAGCTCAATCCATCTTCTCTGCCTCATATTCATCTCCTTCTGAGTGAATATATACTTTAGGCTCTTGTGATCCAAATAAATCTCACAACGGTTTCCCATCAGGTAATGTCTCCATGTCTTCAGGTCTAGAACTACGGCTACGAGTTCGAGGTCATGGGTTGGGTAATTTTGTTCATGTTTCTTCAATTGTCGCGATAGATAATATATAACTTTGCCTTCTTGCATTAGCACACATCCGAGACCAATCTTGGATGCGTCACAATACACATCGAAGGGCTTCGTGATATCCGGCATGATCAAGATTGGGGCTGAAATCAACCTCCTTTTGAGTTCTTGAAAACTCGCTTCACATTTGTCGGTCCATTCAAACTTCTTGTCCTTCTTCAGCAATTGGGTCATGGGTCTGGCGATACACATCGAAGGGCTTCGTAATATCCCGCCAATCCGAGAAAAGCACGAACTTGGGTTTGAGTGGTTGGGGCTTGCCAATCTTCTACATCTTTCACTTTGGCAGGGTCAACGGCAATTCCTCCGGCTGATACAATGTGACCGAGGAATCCTACTTCCTGTAACCAGAATTCACATTTGCTAAACTTTGCATACAGCTGATGCTCTCTAAGGGTTCCAAGAATGGTCCTTAGGTGTATCTCATGTTCTTCTTCTGACTTGGAATAAATCAGAATGTCATCAATGAAAACAACAACAAACTTATCCAGGAAGTCCATAAAAATCTTATTCATGAGGTTCATGAAATAAGCGGGGGCATTGGTTAATCCAAAAGACATGACTGTATACTCATACAATCCATATCTGGTGGTAAAGGCAGTCTTTGGAATATCCTCTGCACGAATTTTGAGTTGATGATAGCCAGTCCTAAGATCAACCTTAGAAAACACTTTGGCACCGGTCAACTGATCAAACAAATCTTCTATCTTAGGAAAGGGGTACTTGTTCTTGATGGTGACATCATTCAACTTTTGATAATCCGTACACAAACGGTTACCTCCATCCTTCTTGTCCACAAACAAGACAGGTGATCTCCATGGGGACGCACTTGGTTGAATCAATCCGATTTCCAACATGGAATCCAGTTGCTTCTTCATTTCTTCTAGTTCTGACGGGTTCATACTATAGGGTCTCTGGGCTAAGGGTCCTGTTCCGGGGATTAGTTCGATGATAAACTCGATATCCCGATCTGGGGGCATACCGGGCAAAACATCTGGAGATACATCGGGGTATTCGCAGATTATCCGGACTTGGTCAATGGTAGGTTGGGTTATACTCTTGTTGCATTTGAATTGGCGAGGTAAGGTTTCAGATATATGCTCGACTGATATTCCGGTGGTACTGGTCATGGTGATGGCTTTCTTGGCACAGTCAATCAATCCTTTATGTTTGGACATCCAATCCATTCCTAGTACTACTTCCAAACCTTTAGTTCCGAGTACTATTAGGTTAGCTTAAAAATCTATGCCATGGATTCGGATAGGGACGGCCTTGAAAATTTGCCTAGCCTTGGTGGTTGATCCGGGAATTTGTGCAATCATCACATGCTTCAATTTGGTTGGTTGAATTTTACTAGTGCAGGCAAATTCTTCGGTGACAAATGAATGCGATGCACCAGAGTCAAACAACACTCTTGCAAGTATTGAATTAATAGAAAACATACCCAGCACGACGTCTGGCGCTTCCTGAGCTTCTTCAGCATGCATGAGAAAAATACGGCCATTGCGGTTGAGTGAATTCCCTGGGGCAAATCTTCTCCCTGGCTGGACACGACGCTGCTGCTGAGCTGGGACATTGGCGTTGGGGGTTGTAGCATTCTTCTTGTTGGGGCACTTGTTGGAATAGTGGCCTTTATTTCCACAGTCATAACATGTCACTTGTGACTTGTCCTTGGCTGCGACAGGCACAGCATTGCTTCCAGTCCTTGGGGCAGTGTTGGGGTTGGCGGTAGCATTATTGGTGTTGAACTTGGGTGGGGCACGGGTGAAATTGCTAGAGTTACCGGGGTTGTTGTGATTTCCTCCGGGTCTAGGGTTTCCACGGTTGGGGTAGGTCGGACGGGTCATAGGGGGTCTGTTGGTTCTTGGGGCAAATCCTGGAGATGGGTTGGGGCGATACTTTGGGGTCTGATGGGTTCCTGGTTGATGCATCATGCGACACTTGTGGTTCTCATTGGCCTGGTTGATCTTTCCTTCCATCTGGATGGCAGAGTCGACAAGGGCTTCAATATCAACAAAGAGGATATTGACTAACATTGTCTGCATCTCGTCATGCAGACCATTCAGGAATCTTTCTTTCTTCTTGGCTTCAGTGTCTATCTCGTCCGGGGCATACCTAGCTAATGACAAAAATTTGTCACGGTATTCCACTACAGTCATCCTTCCTTGCTTCAACTCTCTGAACTCGTCTCTCATTCTCTTGATCACTGTTCCACCATGCTCTGGCATCTCCGGCTAGATAATGGGTGGCGAACAGGACTTTCTCGTTGGCTTCGACTCCTGCTACTTCTAAGTTGTTTTCCATGGTTTGCAGCCAATCATCGGCGTCTAGGGGCTCTTCTGACTTAGTGAACACAGGTGGGTTGGTATTCTGGAAATTCTTGAGCTTAGATCCATGGTTGTCCTGATTTCCGTGGCCTTGGTTGTTGTGGGCTAGCTGGGCTATCTGTTGTAGAGTGGCTAGGTTGGCTTGACGTTCCTCTCTTTCAGCTTCGCGGTCAGAAGTCAACATTTGCAGGATCTGCAACATCGGGTCTAGGGCTGAACCACTTCCTCCACGTGGCATATGAAGATTGATATAGATCATGAGAAAAGAGGGAAATTTCTAAGGTTTTGGGTTTTTGAAAAGTTTTTAGAGTTTGACTCGGGTTTTTCTAGCAACTTGCTATTTCATTCATTCATTCATAGCACACAGTACAACACATGCCACAACAAGGAAAAACAGATGGTTTTAAGAACCCTTCTGAAAACTACGATACAGTGGGACCGACTACTATTCACTACGCTAGTGCTCAGTGCTACTACTCCTCGTAGTCTGTGGCTTCATCATCTTCATCATCATCGATGAAGGCGAAATCATCCTCATCGGTGAAGAAGTCCATGGCCTGATCCTCCAGAAAATCGTCGTCATCGCTGAGATAAGAGTAAGGGTCTCCACGAAGATCCTCTCCGGCATTCTCCCTTTCCTCTAACTGCATGTCTCTCTCGTGGATGGTCTCCTCCAGAGATGAGATGCGATGGCGAAGACGGGCAATAATGCGCTCCTTCTTGTCGAGCTGACGGCGGCGAGACTTGCGATCCTTTGCTAGCATGGCGATGGTCTGGTCCTTCGTCTTGATGATGGCAGACGTGTGGTTGCAATAGTCACGACAGTTGTCCAATTCTTGCTGACGATCATACATCATGAAGCTAAGGTCGTCCAATTGAGTCTTCAGCTCGGGGTGGTATGGGGCTTCCAATGGTTGTCCATTTGCATCACGCCTTAGGCAAAACTCAAAGCGAGTACCCTTGATCTGATTGATGCTCTGCCCACACAGACGGGAAAGAGCTTCCTGCATTGCTCTGGCAAGTCCATCGAGCCAGTTGTTTTCCCTCAAGGTAAACTGAATTCCCTCCGCAGTGGGAGGTTCAATCTTTCCTCGGAGACTTGCAACGATTAGCCACTGCAGATCTTCTCCTCCTTGATCATTGAGCCGAGCTCCGAAGAACTCGGGATGCGGACGTTCCAGAAGTTCCGAAAGCTGATCCAGATCCCTCTCAAAGATAAGGTCTCCCCCATTCCCAAGTTGGTAAAACTTGCTGTACTTCACGTCCATCTATAAAAATAGAGGATGAGTAGATTAGCAGAGTGATCAAGTGTGTCAAAATTTTATCTATTTTGCAAGAGATTTTGAGGAACATGAAGTTTTATGAAAGAATTAAAGAGGTAAAAATGAGAATAAGTTTTCGTAAATATTGTTTTCTGTGGTTTTGAAACTAAGTTTTTGGTTCAACGTCCAATCTAACTAGGGTCTCCTATGGTCAGGATGGCTCTGATACCAACTTGTCAACACCCGGATTTTTCAATCCTAGATGCCTGTTATGCCATACATCGCAATCCCAGGATTACCATTTTTGCGAGACATAACAGAATTGGATACCATAGTACTTCATCCATTACAAACGATACATAAGTTCTTACACAACTAGGGATCTCATGATCCAGTTCTTAATACAACATCAAGCAGCGGAATACGTAATAATAACGGTAGCGTAGGCGAAGCTCCATCTTCGGGGTCACAGGCAATGCTGACGATGGGAGATGATCCTAGTTGTGTAACCTTCCTGGGGTCCATCTTCCAGGTACTCCTCTTCATAGTCTGGCCATGGGAATAGCCAGGGACAAAGCCATGAGTACTCTTTAAGTACTCGCAAACTAATACTAACAAGTAAAGGGGGTTTTTGGATAATAGGACACTAGGCTCTAGGGTTGTTTTGCAAAAGCCAGATTTATCTCTACTAGGTTCTGAAGCTAGTCATAATTTTATAAGTCCTAAGTGGGAACTTGTATTTCAAGTCACAACTCTGTTATGGTCAAGTCAAAGTCTCAATACATTTCACAAGTCATTTTGAAAAGTCTGACGGGGGAACAGTATGGCCACTCCAACTGTCCATAACCGCGGACGCGGCTATTCGAATAGTTTGACACTCTGCAGAGATTGTATGTAACATCCCAAAAATACCAAACTTAGATCATCTAAACACTAATCATCAAGATTAGAGTTAACAAAAACTTTTCTAAATCAACTCATGAATACATGTATATGTGTATGCATGAATTTTGAATTTCTTTAAAAACCACCTTGTTTGTGTGATCCATTGATTGTAAAATGTTTCTTAGGTGAAATGAACATCATCTAAAACATTTCCCACACTTTTCGTAAAGACAAGTAACTCAAAACAAATATATGAAGTGAATGGTCATTTGGACCAATTTAACTCCCATGCCTACTTTGGTTGTCTCAAACTTTCAAAACCTAACAGAAACTTTTCTGGATCTTTGCACCCCTTGAATGTACTCATCACAGGGTATCAAGGCCCACTTTGTGATCATCCAGAAACTTTCAAATGCATAGATTAAATGACAATTCAAAATTGAATCTTCTTCATATGGGAAGATCCCACTTTTTCAAAACCCACTCAAACAAGCTCAACTTTCAAAACCCAAGCATCTGCAGACTCCCCATAACCAATCTAGCAAGCCCACCAAAAATCATTTCAAAATTCAAAACTTGATTTCATGCGGCCATTTCATCAAACAGGTTGCAGACACAAATCAAACAAAACATCAAACACTATAGTGTGCAGTGTTTTGAGCCTAACTTGTTCCCTAGTTAGCTCACACACAACTCAGTAGATCATCTAGAAAGATTAGCCCAACACTAGCACCCCTGTGAGCTTGCCATTGCCATTAATGGTTAACAGCCGAGCACCCCCATGTCACCCCATTGTGGATAGCAAGCTAGAGGAAGAACTATCCGTGCCAACCTTGTCTGGGAGGCAGCCCACCGTCCACCGCCACTCCCTTTCCCAGCCGCGAGCGTTGCCAAGCCCTCGACCACGCGCACAAGACACGCCCAGACCATGCCGAGCGTGCGCCAGAGCGCCACCCTCGACCAGCATCCACAGACTGCGTGCCGCCCTCACCGCGTGCACACACGATCACCACCGACCCAGGAGACCGCCAGACATCCCCGTTTGCCGCCCCGTGCCATACAGCCACCGCCCGCCGTCGAAGACGCCGCCTCTGCCGCGCAGAGCACCGGCCGTTCCAGACCAAACCACATCGCCCCATGCCTCGCGACCATGTCGTTGAGCATCGCCATGAGACACAGTACCGTCCCCTACCCTTGCCCATGCCATTAGCCGCCTGTAACATCGCCCCCGACGAGCTCACCGTGCGCCCCGACGGTCCCCTCGCTCGACTATAAATAGAGGCCACCCCCGCACGATTTATTAACACCATCTCACTCCCCTCTCCTCACTGATCGTGCCACACCATTCTCAGAGCAAGGAGAGCACCACCTCGCCGGAATTTCACTGGAGCCTGCCGCTGCCGGAGAAGAAAGGAGCCAGCGATTGGAGTCGTCCCAGGAGAAGCCACCGGTACCAGGAGGTTCGCCATTGTCGACTTCGTCGTTCGCCCGCCTCGCCGACCCTCGCCCGTACCCCGGTGAGCCCCCAGCACCCCTCATTGGCCGCGCTAGGTTTCGTTCTCGCCGGAGTTGTCTCGCGTCGACGATGACTCTCAGCCGTTAGATTAGAACTAGATCGAACGATCCACGTTGCCCCATACCGCTTCGCCCAGCTCCGTGTCACTGACGAGTGGGGATACCCACTTAGGCAGCCCGCGGGAGCACTACGCTTAGGCAGAAGCTTTTCTGCATTCAAACATTTTTCAAATTTAAACCATAAAAGCTTTTGAGTTGATTCCAACTCTCAAAATTTACATTTCACCATACCTTTCATAATATATAAAAATATATAGGTTTACTTGCAGAAATAATGTTCAAGTAATAAAAGAATGCTACATAAGTATTTCTAGCCACTTTAATTTATTAAAATAAAAGGGTAAAACCTTATTAAATTGTGACACCACTTTAAATCACATTCCCATGAACTACAATATGTGGTGATGACATGTGTCAATATGATCCCATGTTTAGTTTGGAGAATATTAAATCTTAAGTAGTTTTTCAATGAGTAGAAATTACTTTTCTAAAAATAAAAAGTTTTAAACCAAGCCTTAACCTTGTAATGTTAGAGATGATGCTAGATCATCTATAGGACCCTTGTGTGTGATGATTGCAAGTAGTTAAGTATTGTTTGGTGATTGTGTACCTCGTATTTATTCATAGACGCTAGTACCGACCAAGGATACTACGAGGAGGAAGGAGGATACTACGAAGAAGAAGCCGAGGAGAACTTCAACCACTGCTCTGCACAAGGCAATCTAACACTGTTAAGGCTTGGTTTAAAACTTTTTATTTTTAGAAAAGTAATTTCTACTCATTGGAAAACTACTTAAGATTTAATATTCTCCAAACAAAATATGGGATCATGTTGACACATGTCATCACCACATATTGTAGTCCATGGGAATGTGATTTAAAGTGGTGTCACAATTTAATAAGGTTTTACCCTTTTATTTTAATTAATTAAAGTGGCTAGAAATGCTTATGTAGCATTCTTTTATTACTTGAACATTATTTCTGCAAGTAAACCTATATATTTTTATATATTCTGAAAGGTATGGTTAAATGTGATTTTTGAGAGTTAGAATCAACTCAAAAGCTTTTATGGTTTAAATTTGAAAAATGTTTGAATGCAGAAAAGCTTCTTCCTTGTTATTTTTACTATGGGTGATCTACAGATCCAAATGACTTGAATCCAGCGGGCTTGGATTCAGCATTCACAGGCCTTTCCAACAAAATTGGTTTCATCCAATTTGGTGCACTGAATCGGTCTGGGTTGATTTTTGAAGTTAGGTACAGAACTGTGTTTGAATTTAAAAAGAAAAAGGTTTAATTTGAATCGCTGGGCTGCGCGGGAAAAAGTACTAGGCCGGCCTGCTAAGCGCAGTGCTCCCGCGGGCTGCTTAAGTGGGTGTCCCCACTCGTCAGTGACACGGGGCTGGGCGAAGCGGTATGGGGCAACATGGATCGTTCGATCTAGTTCTAATCTAACGGCTGAGAGTCAGCGTTGACGCGAGACAACTCCGGCGAGAACGAAACCTAGCGCTGCCAATGAGGGGTGCTGGGGGCTCACCGGGGTACGGGCGAGGGTCGGCGAGGCGGGCGAACGACGAAGTCGACGACGGCGAACCTCCTGGTGCCGGTGGCTTCTCCTGGGGCGGCTCCAATCGCTGGCTCCTTTCTTCTCCGGCAGCGGCAGGCTCCAGTGAAATTCTGGTGAGGTGGTGCTCGCCTTGCTCTGAGAATGGTGTGGCACGATCAGTGAGGAGAGGGGAGTGAGATGGTGTGAAGAAATCGTGCGGGGGTGGCCTCTATTTATAGTCGAGCGAGGGGACCGCCGGGGCGCACGGTGAGCTCGTCGGGGGCGACGTTACGGGCGGCTAATGGCATGGGCAAGGGTAGGGGACGGTGCTGTGTCTCCTGGCGATGCTCAACGACATGGTCGCGAGGCATGGGGCGGTGTGGTTTGGTCTGCAACTAGCGGTGCTCTGCGCGGCAGAGGCGGCGTCTTCGACGGCGGGGGGTTGTTGTATGGCTCGGGGCGGCAAACGGGGATGTCTGGCGGTCTCCTGGGTCGGTGGTGATCGTGTGTGCACGTGGTTAGGGCGGCGCGCGGTCTGTGGACGCTGGTCGAGTGTGACGCTCTGGCGCACGCTCGGCATGGTCTGGGCGTGTCTTGTGCGCGTGGTCCAGGGCTTGGCAACGCTCGCGGCTGGGACAGGTAGTGGCGATGGACGGTGGGATGCCTCCCAGACTGTTGGAGATATGCCCTAGAGGCAATAATAAATGTAGTTATTATTATATCTTTGTGTTTATGATAAATGTTTACATTCATGCTATAATAGTATTAACAAGGAAACATTGATACTTGTGTGATTTGTAAACTTAATTTGAAGTCCCTAGAATAGCCTCTATACATCACTAGCTTGTTGGTTGATAAATGATTGTGGTTTTCCTATCATGAACATTGAGATGTTATCAACAACAAGATCATATCGTTAGGAGAATGATATGATGGACATACTCCTATAGATAAGCGTAGCATAAAGATCAAGTCATTTCAATAGTTCAATTGCTATATGCTTTCTGATACATAGTAACCTAATTCCTTCGACCATGAGATCATGCATATCACCTTTACCGGATGGATGCTTTGATGACATCAAACGCCACACCGTAACTGGGTGGCTATAAAGGTGGCATTGAGTGTTCGGAAAGTATTGGTTGAGACACATGGATCAAGAGTGGGATTTGTCCATCCATATGACGGATAGATATACTCTGGGCCCTCTCGGTGGAATGTCATCCAATTAGCTTGCAAGCATGTGACTGGCTCACAAGGGATCACATATCACGGGAACGAGAAAAGAGTACTTATCGGTAACGAGGTTGAACTAGGTATGCAGAGATACCGACGATCATAACCTCGGGTAAGTAAACTATCGTGAGACAAAGGGAAATTGGTATCGCATGTAAGTGGTTCATTCGATCGCAAAGTAATCATAGAAATATGTGGGAGCCATATGAATTTCCAGATTCCTCTATTGGTTATTGTTCGGAGAAGTGTCTCGATCATGTCCGCATAATTCATGAACCGTAGGGAGACACACTTAAGGATTCGACGTTGTTTGAGTAGTTATGGTATTATGAGAAAGAGACCGAATGTTGTTCGGAGTCTCGGATGGGATCCGGGATATCACGAGGAGATCCAGAATGGTCCAGAGAATAAGATTCATATAAGTAAAGTCCCATTTCGGAGTTGGGGAATGATTCCGGTGTTTTCATCGGGAATGTTCTAGAAGGTTCCGGAATGTCCGGCACTCCGGAGGGGAACGGGTACATGAATGTGTCATTGCGAGTTGGAATGATTGCATCATGTACTAAGTGTCATCGCTGTTCCAAATAAAGGATTAATTCAAATCCTAGTTTGAAAAAGTCAAATAGCTAAATTGAAAAGTCAAACGGCTAAATTTGGAAAGAGGAAAAGAGGAGGAAGTGGGAAACCGAGTTGGGGAGGAAATCCCTCCTCCAACCGGCGGCGCCCCCTCCAAGCCGAGTTGGGGAGGGACTCCCCTCCCTCCCCCTTGGCCGCCGGCCCCTCCACCTATATAAGGAGGGGCAGGGCTCCCTCCTAGGACACACAAGTACCTCTCCTCAAACCCTAGCTTGGCGCCTACCACCATAGGCGCCGCCGCCCCCTAGGGTTTTGCCCTAGCCGCCGATTTGGGGGTCCCCGGAACCCTAGCCGCCGGCTCTATCCTCTCCTCCTTGGTGTGTCTAAAACCTAGATCGCCGAGGAGCTCTCTCATACTCCACCATACTCGCTCCGGCTTAAGGAGAAGCCATGCGAGATCTCCCCTCTACTTCCGGTACCACGCCGTTGTGCTGCCGGAATCGCGAGGAGAGTGCTACAACCTCCGCTGCCTGCTGGAACAAGGGAGAGGAAGTTCTTCGTCGAGTACCGAACGTGTGACCGACTGCGGGAGCGCTGCCGGAACGCAGCGCCGGAAGGATCGTCTACGCGATCTTGAGATCTGGAAGAGTACGACTACATCACCCACGAGAATCCGCTCTCGTTAAACACTTTGGAATCTTCGAGGGTAAGTTATTCCATCGACTCGTTGCTACAATCTAGTAGATAGATCTTGGCTTGTTTGTTTGTATGCGATAGGAAATTTTTGTTTTCCATGCTACGAAACCCTTCAGTGGTATCAGAGCCATGTCTATATGTAGATCTGTTGCACAAGTAGAACACAATGGTCATTGTGGGCGTTGATGCTTTTATTGTCGATTGCTTCTTGTGTACTTTGCATCTTGTGGTATGTTGGGATGAAGCGGCCCGGGCTAACCTTACATGACATCGTTCATGAGACTTGCTCCACGCTTGACATGCAACTTGTATTGCATAAGTGGCTTTGTGGGTGCCTGTTTCTCCTAGCATAGTTAAGATCCAATTTACAACGGGTGATTAACAATACTAGTATCAATGTTGTGGTTCTTGTTCGTAAGTTAGAACGACACTTATTGAAAGCCCCAAACCACGTAAAATATGCAAAGAAAGTAGAGGCGTCTAACTTTGTTTTGCAGGGGTGTGCAGTGATGTGATATGGCCATGATTGTGATTATATTTGATGTATGCAATGTTCCTTATTGTAAGTTGGCAACCGGCAGGAGCCATATGGTTGTCTTTAATTTATGTTAAGACCCGCGTGTCTATTCAAAGTAGTTGTAATAGTTGAAGCCAGTGGATGACAACCATGGAGAAGCGTCATTGACCTTGATGCAATGCCGGTGATGATGGAGATCATGTTCGTGCTTGAAGATGGAGATCGGAAGCACAAAGAAGAAAGGCCATATCATATCACATATTTTGAATTGCATGTGATGTTAATCCTTTATGCATCTTGTATTGCTTAGTAGACGACGGTAGCATTATAAGATGATCTCTCATGCACATGAATTTCAAGTCATAAAGTGTTCACCCTTAGTTAGCACCGTTGCTAAAACTTGTTGTTTCGAAGCACCACGTGATGATCGGGTGTGTTAGATTCTGCAAGTGTATACAACGTGAGCAAGCCAGATTTGCTCATGCGGAAACTAAGGTTTGATCTTGACGAGCCTAGCATGTACAGACATGGTCTCGGAACACGGATCACCGAAAGGTAAAGCATGAAT
Organism: Avena sativa; assembly: GCA_916181665.1. Classification (NCBI taxonomy): domain Eukaryota; kingdom Viridiplantae; phylum Streptophyta; class Magnoliopsida; order Poales; family Poaceae; genus Avena; species Avena sativa. Next base: position 102,543,433 of record OV702285.1, on the reverse strand, counting down.
CATATAGTAGATATGATGAACATGACGATTGTTCGCCATTGAAACTATATCAACTCTCGTGATGATCGGTGTTGATGTGGTGGATTTGGTTCGTGTGATCACTAAAACAATGTGAGGGATGTTGTTTTGAGTGGGAGTTCACCTAGATTAACTTTATTATTAATTTGAACTCAATTTGTCATAAACTTAGTCTAAACTATTGCAAATATGTTGTAGATCAATGGCAGCCCCTACCATCAATTTTAATGCGTTCCTAGAGAAAGAAAAGTTGAAAAACAATGGAAGAAACTTCACGGATTGGTTCCGCAATTTGAGGATTGTCCTCACAGCTGGTAATTTGACCTATGTGCTGGATGCACTGCTGGGTGACCCACCTGCAGCTGATGCTTCCGATGAAGTAAAGAATGTTTACCTCGCTCGGAAGAATCAGTACTCCATAGTTCAGTGTGCTATCTTGTATGGTTTGGAATCGGAGCTTCAGAAAAGGTTTGAGAATTCAGACCCATATGATATTGTCGAGGATCTCAAATTGATCTTTGAGACTCATGCGGCAATTTAAAGTTATGAGGCTTCTGAAAAGTTCTTTAACTGCAAGATGGAAGAGGGCAGCTTCGTCAGTGAGCATGTGCTTAAGATGTCTGGGCACGCAAACAAACTTCAAAGATTGGGTATAGTGATTCCTAATGCTTTGGGGATTTACCGTGTCCTCCAATCACTACCACCAAGTTACAAGAACTTTGTGATGAACTACAACATGCAGAACATGAACAAGCAGTTACCAGAACTGTTTGCTATGTTAAAGTCTGCAGAAGTGGAGATCAAGAAAGAGCACCAAGTGTTGTTGGTCAATAAGACCACCAAATTCAAGAAAGGCAAGTCTAAGCAGAAGGGACACTTCAAGAAGGGTGGTAAGAAAGTTACCGCGCCGGCGAAGAAGACCAAGGCTGGACCTAAGCCTGAAACTGAGTGCTTTTACTGCAAGGGATAAGGTCACTGGAAGCGGAATTGCCCAAAGTACTTGGCGGATTTGAAGAACGGCAACATCAAGAAGAAAGGTATATCTGATATACATGTTATTGATGTGTATCTCACTAGTACTCGTAGTAGTGCCTGGGTATTTGATACTGGTTCGGTTGCTCATATTTGTAACTCGAAACAGGTGCTGCAGAATAAACGGAAGCTAGCGAAGAACGAGGTGACGATGCGTGTGGGAAACGGATCAAAGGTTGATGTGATCGCGGTCGGCACGCTACCCCTTCATCTACCATCGGGATTAGTTTTATACTTAAATAATTTTTATTTGGTGCCTGCGTTGAGCATGAACATTATATCGGGATCTTGTTTATTGCGAGACGGTTACTTGTTTAAGTCCGAGAATAATGGTTGTTCGATTTATATGAGTAATATGTTTTATGCACATGCACCTTTGATAGATGGTCTATTCTTGTTGAATCTCGATAGTGGAAATACACATATTAATAACATTGAGGCTAAACGGTTGAAATCAAGCGATAACTCGACCTATATGTGGCACTGTCGTCTTGGTCACATTGGAGTGAAGCGTATGAAGAAACTCCATTCCGATGGACTTCTTGAATCACTTGATTTCGAATCACTTGATAGATGCGAAGCATGTCTGATGGGTAAAATGACTAAGACTCCATTTTCTGGTATGATGGAGCGAGCTACAGACTTATTGGAAATCATACATACCGATGTATGTGGTCCAATGAGTGTAGCGTCGCACGGTGGTTATCGTTATGTTCTTACCTTCACGGATGACTTGAGTAGATATGGGTATATCTATTTCATGAAACATAAGTCCGAAACTTTCGAGAAGTTTAAGGAGTTTTAAAGTGAGGTAGAGAATCAACGTAACAAGAAGATTAAATTTCTGCGTTCTGATCGTGGAGGTGAATATCTAAGTTACAAGTTTGGCGAGAATTTGAAGAAATGCGGAATACTTTCACAGTTTACACCGCCGGGAACACCACAGCGTAATGGTGTGTCCGAACATCGTAATCGAACTCTCTTAGATATGGTTCGTTCTATGATGTCACTTACAGATTTACCGCTATCATTTTGGGGTTATGCATTAGAAACAGCCGCATTCACTTTAAATAGGGCACCATCTAAATCCGTTGAAACGACACCGTATGAATTATGGTTTGGGAAGAAACCTAGATTGTCGTTCCTTAAAGTTTGGGGATGCGAAGCCTATGTAAAGAAGTTACAGCCGGACAAGCTTGAACCCAAAGCAGAAAAATGCGTCTTCATAGGATACCCAAAGGAAACTATTGGGTATACCTTCAATCATAGATCCGAAGGCAAAATCTTCGTTGCCAAGAATGGATCCTTTCTAGAGAAGAAATTTCTCTCGAAAGAAGTGACTGGAAGAAAAGTAGAACTCGACGAGGTTGTCGAACCTTCTCTCGAAATTGCGAGTAGCGCAGCACCGGAAGAAGTTCCTGTGGTGCCTGCACCAATAAGAGAGGAAGCTAATGATGGTGATCATGAAACTTCGGTTGAAGTTGCTACAGAGCCTCGGAGGTCAACGAGAACTCGTACCACTCCAGATTGGTATGATCCCGTTATGAGTGTCATGTTGGTGGATAACACCGATGACCCCGAGACATATGAGGAAGCGATGATGAGCCCAGATTCCAATAAATGGCAAGAAGCCATGAAATTCGAGATTGGATCCATGTACGAAAACCAAGTATGGACTTTGGTGGACTTACCGGATGGCCGGAAGGCTGTCGAGAACAAATGGATCTTCAAGAAGAAAACAGATGCTGATGGTAATGTTACTGTCTATAAAGCTCGACTTGTCGCAAAAGGGTTTCGACAAATTCAAGGAGTTGACTACGAGGAGACTTTCTCACCTGTAGCGAAGCTAAAGTCTGTGAGGATTATGTTAGCAGTCGCTGCATATTATGATTATGAGATATGGCAGATGGATGTCAAAACAGCATTCCTCAATGGATACATTGATGAAGAGTTGTATATGATGCAACCCAAAGGTTTTGTCGATCCTAAAGATGCTAACAAGGTATGCAAACTTCAACGGTCCATCTATGGATTGAAGCAAGCATCCCGAAGTTGGAATCAACGTTTTGATAAGGTGATCAAAAGTTTTGGTTTTATACAAACTTATGGAGAAGCTTGTATTTACAAGAAAGTGAGTGGGAGCTCTGTAGCATTCTTAATACTATATGTGGATGACATATTGTTGATTGGGAATGATGTAGACCTTCTTAATAGTGTCAAGGAATATTTGAATAATAGTTTTTCAATGAAGGATCTTGGCGAAGCAGCTTACATATTAGGCATAAAGATTTATAGAGATAGATCGAAATACCAAATATCATTGTCACAAAGTACATATTTGGACAAAGTTCTAAAGATATTTGGAATGGAAGATAGCAAGAAAGGGTTCTTGCCCATGTTGCCCAATACGACCTTGAGTAAAACTCAAAGTCCGACATCGGCAGAAGATAGAGAAAGGATGAGTAAGAATCCCTATGCCTCAGCCATAGGATCTCTAATGCATGCCATGCTATGTACTAGACCCGACATTGCATATGCTGTTAGTTTAACTAGCAGATATCAAAGTGATCCAGGAGTGGATCATTGGACAGCGGTCAAAAACATCCTTAAGTACTTGAGAAGAACTAAGGATATGGTTCTTTCTTATGGAGGTGATGAACAGCTCGTTGTTAATGGTTACACCGATGCTAGTTGGAACACCGATCCGAATGATTCTAAATCACAATCTGGATACGTATTTATTTTGAATGGTGCAGCAGTTAGATGGAGGAGTGCAAAGCAAAGCGTTGTGGCGAGATCTTCAACTGAATCGGAATACATGGCTGCTTCGGAGGCTTCACAAGAAGCGGTATGGATGAAAGAGTTCATGACAGAGCTGGGTGTGGTTCCTAGTGCGTTGGACCCAATGTCTATCTACTGTGATAACATGGGCGCCATAGCCAATGCGCAAGAACCAAGGTCACACAAGAAGCTGAAGCACATCAAGCTACGTTTTCACGCTATTCAAGAACATATCCAAGATGGGGATATAAATATTTGCAAAGTACACACAGATCTGAATGTGGCGGATCCGTTGACTAAACCTCTCCCGAGGTCAAAACATGACCAGCACCAAACTGCCATGGGTGTTCGGTATATTACCTTGTAATCTAGATTAGATGATTCTAGTGCAAGTGGGAGACTGTTGGAGATATGCCCTAGAGGCAATAATAAATGTAGTTATTATTATATCTTTGTGTTTATGATAAATGTTTACATTCATGCTATAATAGTATTAACAAGGAAACATTGATACTTGTGTGATTTGTAAACTTAATTTGAAGTCCCTAGAATAGCCTCTATACATCACTAGCTTGTTGGTTGATAAATGATTGTGGTTTCCCTATCATGAACATTGAGATGTTATCAACAACAAGATCATATCGTTAGGAGAATGATATGATGGACATACTCCTATAGATAAGCGTAGCATAAAGATCAAGTCATTTCAATAGTTCAATTGCTATATGCTTTCTGATACATAGTAACCTAATTCCTTCGACCATGAGATCATGCATATCACCTTTACCGGATGGATGCTTTGATGACATCAAACGCCACACCGTAACTAGGTGGCTATAAAGGTGGCATTGAGTGTTCGGAAAGTATTGGTTGAGACACATGTATCAAGAGTGGGATTTGTCCATCCATATGACGGATAGATATACTCGGGGCCCTCTCGGTGGAATGTCATCCAATTAGCTTGCAAGCATGTGACTGGCTCACAAGGGATCACATATCACGGGAACGAGAAAAGAGTACTTATTGGTAACGAGGTTGAACTAGGTATGCAGAGATACCGACGATCATAACCTCGGATAAGTAAACTATCGTGAGACAAAGGGAAATTGGTATCATATGTAAGTGGTTCATTCGATCGCAAAGTAATCGTAGAAATATGTGGGAGCCATATGAATTTCCAGATTCCTCTATTGGTTATTTTTCGGAGAAGTGTCTCGATCATGTCCACATAATTCACGAACCGTAGGGAGACACACTTAAGGATTCGACGTTGTTTGAGTAGTTATGGTATTATGAGAAAGAGACTGAATGTTGTTCGGAGTCTCGGATGGGATCCGGGATATCACGAGGAGATCCGGAATGGTCCGGAGAATAAGATTCATATAAGGAAAGTCCCGTTTCGGAGTTGGGGAATGATTCCGGTGTTTTCATCGGGAATGTTCTAGAAGGTTCCGGAATGTCCGGCACTCCGGAGGGGAAGGGGTACATGAATGTGTCATTGCAAGTTGGAATGATTGCATCATGTACTAAGTGTCATCGCTGTTCCAAATAAAGGATTAATTCAAATCCTAGTTTGAAAAAGTCAAATAGCTAAATTGAAAAGTCAAACGGCTAAATTTGGAAAGAGGAAAAGAGGAGGAAGTGGGAAACCGAGTTGGGGAGGGAATCCCTCCTCCAACCGGCGGCGCCCCCTCCAAGCCGAGCTGGGGAGGGACTCCCCTCCCTCCCCCTTGGCCGCTAACCCCTCCACCTATATAAGGAGGGGCAGGGCTCCCTCCTAGGACACACAAGTACCTCTCCTCAAACCCTAGCTTGGCACCTACCACCATAGCCGCCGCCCCCTAGGGTTTTGCCCTAGCCGCCGATTTGGGGGTCCCCGGAACCCTAGCCGCCGGCTCTAGCCTCTCCTCCTTGGTGTGTCTAAAACCTAGATCGCCGAGGAGCTCTCTCATACTCAACCATACTCGCTCCGGCTTAAGGCGAAGCCCTGCGAGATCTCCCCTCTACTTCCGGTACCACGCCGTTGTGCTGCCGGAATCGCGAGGAGAGTGCTACAACCTTCGCTGCCTGCTGGAACAAGGGAGAGGAAGGTCTTCGTCGAGTACCGAACGTGTGACCGACTGCGGGAGCGCTGCCGGAACGCAGCGCCGGAAGGATCGTCTACGCGATCTTGAGATCGGGAAGAGTACGACTACATCACCCACGAGAATCCTCTCTCGTTAAACACTTTGGAATCTTCGAGGGTAAGTTATTCCATCGACTCGTTGCTACAATCTAGTATATAGATCTTGGCTTGTTTGTTTGTATGCGATAGAAATTTTTTGTTTTCCATGCTACGAAACCCTTCACAGACATGCTGGCTAGGCTTGCTTCTCTTCCCAGCTTACTGTCGACATGGGGGTGACAAGGTTGGATTCGGTTGTTCACCATTGATGGCAATGGCAAGCTCACCGTGGTGCTAATGGGTAGTTAATCTTCCTAGATGATCTACTGAGCTGTGTGTGAGCTAACTAGGGAACAAGTTAGGCAAGAATCACTGCACACTATAGTGTTTGATGTTTTGTTTGATTTGTGTCTGCAACATGTTTGATGAAATGGCCGCATGAAATCAAGTTTTGAATTTTGAAATGAATTTTGGTGGGTTTGGTAGATTTGTGCTGGTGAGTCTGCAGATGCTTGGGTTTTGAAAGTTGAGCTTGTTTGAGTGGTTTTTGAAAAAGTGGGATCTTCCCATATGATAAAGATTCAATTTTGAATTGTCATTTAAACTATGCATTTGAAAGTTTCTGGATGATCACAAAGTGGGCCTTGATACCTTGTTATGAGTACATTTAAGGGGTGCAAAGATCCAGAAAATTTTCTATTAGGTTTTGAAAGTTTGAGACAGCCAAAGTAGGCATGGGAGTTAAATTGGCCAAAATGACCATTCACTTCATATATGTGTTTTGATTTACTTGTCTTTAGGAAAAGTGTGGGAAATGTTTTAGATGATGTTTATTCACCTAAGAAACATTTTACAAGCAATGAAACAAACAAACAAGGTGGATTTAAAAGAATTCAAATCAATGCATACACATATGCATGCATTCATAATTTTATTTAGAAAAGTTTTTGTTAACCCTAAATGTGAGGATTAGAATTTGATGATCCAAGTTTAGTATTTTTGGGATGTTACAGATGGCTGACGCTTTCCGCAACTAGAAGACAAAATTGAACAAATTTGTCAAAGCTCGCGAGACTCCAAATTTCAAAGACGCAAATTATGCGAAGATAAGACCTCACTGGCCCGAATTTGTGGCATATAAAAAAGGTGCTATATCTAAAAAGTGGTCAGAACCAATATGCTAAATCCCCAGAAGAAGGAATATCACCACAGGACGGGGTCAGGTGTCTACATATCTCAGAGGCCTAAGTGGGAGGAAGCTGAGAAGGCCCTGTGCGCTAGAGGGATCACACCCTAGACAGATGGGTGGGACCTACGTGCAAAGACTTGGTTCTACGGAATCGGGGCAAGGTTGGACCCAGAAACAGGATTGTGTATCTTCCCAACCCTCCTTGCCAAACCCATCACTGAACTCATCACGGCATACTAGGAAACAGCCGCCAGGACCTTCCATCCCGACAAAGAGAATGACCAGCTCACACGCGCCATCGGTAAAAAAGAACACCCTAGACATGCATGAGGCACAGGGGGTATGACGTGGAAGGATGGGTTTGCCGAGTGGAGCGACTCTTACAGATGGCGCGACAGAAAAGAAAAAGAGCGTACAGAGCGGATGACACAGATAGAACATGCACTTGTGCCGCTGCAGGCGCAAGTGAATGCACAACAGAGCCATCAAGCTACCGGCCCATCTCAGCGGCACGAAGAGCCTACATTGGAAGCTGTCGGCGGCCCAGACTCTGCGCGAAAAAGCAGCGTGGCTTCCACGGAGAACGTGCAGCCCACGTTTGAAATGGCGGGTCCTCGATACCCCGTGGATGAGATCACGGAGAGCGAACATGCTGAGCTGCATGTGAGATTAATGGGGTTATCCATTAAGGTGGCTGTCGGCTATGCCTTACCTCCTGTAGCTGGTGGAACTTACCACTGCCAACCAATTCCAGATGGCTATGCTATTGTCGGGGTGGATGAGGTTGTGAAGGAATATGAGGAAGCACAGCTTGACCATGCTACAGGTGAAGGGGAAAATCAACTCAAATTTGCAGTGAAAACAACCATTCTTTGGAAGAAGGAACACATCGTGCTTCCAAATTGGAGGCCACTGGCACCCCCGCCGTCTCCGCATCGTTAGCAGTCTGAGCCGCTTCAGCCATCTCCTGCGCGGCAGCCATCTCCGGCGCTTCAGCCATCTCCGGCGCTTCAACCATCTCCAGCGCGCCAGCCATCTCCTGCCCGTCAGCCATCTCCGGAGCTTCAGCCATTTCCTCAGCGTAAGCGGAAGAGCACTGCCACGAAGAGCATCACTAGCACTACCACAAAGAAATCCGCAGGAAACCGTACGCCAAAGAGTTCAAAAAATACGTCCCGCAGCCTTCCGCCAAGCCATTGCCGGTTTTACCGTGGAATCGCAGCGACGAGGAGACCAATAGGATCTCGGAAGAAGAGGTCAAGAAATTCTTTGCACCTAGACGGGCCAAGCCAAAGGAGAAAATAGATCCGGCGGTGGTGGAGAAGTTTTACAAAAATATTTTGAAACCTGAAACCCCACTTGTGCCGGACTACGAGCGCCAAATTTTGAAGGCGGATGCAAGGCGCCGTAGGGAGACTGAAAGTAGAAGTCGTGCGGCACCCCAGAAAACAGTTCCCATGCTCGGAGAGCAGGAAAACCAATCATGTGCCCCGCTCCAAGTGTTCGACACACGGGACGCTCCTCCCGTAAATGATTACGAGGCAGAGCTACAAAGAAAGGCCAATGAGATGGGGATGACTTACATTGCATACTTGAACATCATGGGAGACAACTTACCCAAATGCGATGCCAACCCCATACAACCATGGAAGTATGGGAAGAATCTCATCAAGAAAGAGGAGCTCAAGAATCTACCAACAAAGATGCGAAGATTGCACAAGTGGTAACTTGATTTCTGCAAGATGAGAAAGGAATAATGGATCATGGCGCATATAAGAGATGAGATTTTCTTGTGCGGAGACGACGAGATCGACTTCAACATTCAAGACTTGCATTTTCTATTCAATCAGAAGGAACTCGACAAAGCTGCCATCAGCCTTTATTGTGTGTAAGTACTATTTCTGTATTTTCTATCTCATCTCATTCACTTCATTAATTGCATGTATATATATATATATGCTCACCATATATGTATATATTATTATGCAGGAAAAAGGTTATGGAATGCATGAAAGGAGGACCTTTTGACATTGGGTTCGTTGACCCAAATAGAGTTCATGAAGAAGTGGTAAGAACCAAACCCGGGCAAACAGAAGATTTATTGCTAAGTTCTTTACTGAGACAACAAACCAAAAGGGAAATACTATTGCCTTACAACTTCTCGTGAGTACTGTTACCCTCTCTTGTACACATTCTGTTTCGGCTTACTCGATGTTAAGTGTAACTGATGATGAGTTATGCGTGCGTAGGTTCCACTTTATTCTGCTAGTCATTCAACCTGACTCAGGAAAAGTCCTTGTCATGGACTCGTTAAGAAAAGAAAAAGAGCTATGGGCAGACTTTAGAGAGATGCTCCAGAGGTAATTTCAATCATATTATCGCACTAGATCGGCAACTTTCGTGACAACAAGTAATTAATTACTCCTTTATCCATTTTCTTTGCCGGACAGGGTTTGGAAAAGGTTCACGGGCAGGGCCGTGGGTGAATGGTCATAAGAACTAAAATTTGTAGACCAAAATGTAAGTAGTACTAGCCAGCTAGGTCTGCGTATCTCTTTGATTATGCTTCCAATTCCATTATATCATGTTTTATTGATTATTATTTTGATTGAACTCTCTATTCTCGTAAAGTGCGCGCATCAGGGACCCAACAATAACTTATGTGGATACTATGTTTGCGAGTTCATTCGCAACACGATATGTGCGACGGGCCAAGCCGCACTAGAACAACTTAGAGTAAGTAAACAAAGTACACACAACATTATTTTATTACCATCAGTTGTGTTGAGTTTTATTCTTATATATATATTGACCTATTCTTCATATATATTTAGATCGAACGGATGCGGGACCGACTCCTACCATTTGACCGCATACGAGCCATGCAAGAGGAATTGGTGGGGTTCATACTTGATGAGGTCGTCACGCCTGGCAGAGAACTCTTTAGATATCCACCAAAATGAACGTTGTATATATGCTTGAACGTGTTTGTCTTGTACTTGATGTTGTGTATAATAATAGTTGCTTAATTATTCATGTACTCGTATGTACCGATGACAATGTATGTGTATACCGCTCCCGATCGATTCCCCCTCCCTCCCCCTCCCCGTCCCCGCCGCGCCGCAGAAATACGCCCAGAACGGGGCAGGGGCATAACTCTGCCGCGGCAGAGATTTAGGCCGTTTTCCTGCCGCGGCAGAATTCTACGCTGCAAAGATTTATCTCTTTTCCTGCCGCGACACAGAACCTTTAACACCGGTTCGTGTTACGAACCGATGTTAAAGGGGGGGGCTGAGCCCTACGGCATCCCCACGTGCGCCACCCTTTAACACCGGTTCGTATAAGAACCAGTGTTAAAGGGGGGGCCTCTAACACCAAACCCTCAACAGCTGTTAGAGGGCCCTCCAAACCGCTGTTAGAGGGCCCTCCAAACCGGTGTTAGAGGGGGGTGTGCACTAGTGCCTCTTCCTTGGAAGGCTGGCAGAGGGTGGTTGACCACGACCTTTACCTTGCTTTCGCCGAGACCATGAGTCACGCAATAAGTATGAATCTGCCGTAACGGGTCAAATCCCGAAGCCGATACTTAAAGATGTGACGTGAGGGTTCACCAGGGGCTCCATCGACCCCAAGCAACTCGGTCCACGCTTCGCTACCTGTTATGATGCACCTCCATCACCTCCACTTTCGAAAACATTTTCAATGCGTATGCCAGATGAAAAGCCCGAACTATGTGACTCATGGAATCTACTAGGAAAGTTAGTTGGTCGAGGGGTTATCTAGGACCCGTGTGGCTGTATGCTCATCTTGGGTCCAAAGGTAAGAACTCAGTTCCTAGTGGTTGCGAGCATGGCACTACAAAAACCACACCCAACGTGGCCTCCCATACAAGCCTTAGCATATTTAGTTACTCCTTGAATGATGTCACCATCTCCTACCTCACTATCTTCCTTAGCACCTCTGATTCATCGTTTGGATATGTCACATGTTGTTACTATGCATGGCTAAGCTGTCGGTAACACAAGCTTTCACAACGCTCACATGCCAAACCTAGGTATGCTAGGAGCAGTGGATCAGGAGTATAAGGCTACAAAAGGAAAACGGTGCAGCAGATAGGTAACCCTAGCTACTGACAAAAGACCACATTGGAATCGTGTGCATCATAGCGAGAAAGTAATATACTTTGTAAAACATAGGTTCAGAATGAGAGGCTACGATTGCCTTGTCTGTCAGTAGACAGGTATGGATCATCGGTGTTGTTGACTTCAGCTTCAGGTTCGGTTCCTATTCGCGAAGAACCAAATACCGGAAAGAAAGGCAACAATCAAGACATGGCATTGATGCAATGCTCAAACAAGGATGATGATATGACAAGTTAAATTGCATTGAAATGAAACCCTAAGGCACGCTTGACAGCTTTAATGGGGTTCCGAGGGGTGAAAACCCTAACTCGGGGAAACTCCGTAATCACCTGTGAGGGGTTAATTTTGTTCTCTAATTTAACTTGTAATTAAAGTTGTTGATGAATGCATTATTATGGCTTAATAGATATAACTCATTTTTATGAACATTTTGATATATTATTTGTATTTTTCCGATTTAAAATGAATTAGTTATGAATTTCTCAAATTTTAATTCATTTTAAATCATTTTTGGAATATTTAAAACAATTTTAGATTATACTAAATATTTATTCACTTGGTCCCACATGTCATAGTTTTATTCATTTCTAAAAACATTTATGAAAATTATTAAAAACCTGACAGGTGTGGCCCACAGGGTTTTATTTATATTCCAGAAAATAATAAAATAAACATTTAAGAAAATAAATTAACTTATTGCATCAGTGTGACGTCAGGGTGACGTCATCAATGGCGGGCTCTCAGATCGAATGCGATTGGGGGCTCGCACGCGTGCGTGGTTGGCATCGTTCGAAAGAGGAGGCCGAGGCGAACGTTATAGTGGCGGCGCCGCCTCGGTATGGTCACCGGAGCGATGGCACAACAACAAACAGCGGCGGCAGCGTCGAGTGCTTGTCGGGCCAGCAGCACAGCGCGAGAGGGGAGGAAAGGAGAGGTCCAGGAGGACCGCTAGCTCACCATGGTCAGAAGGTGAGGTCGATGAAGCGAGGGGAGGTCGGAGGGGGAAGAATCAACGACTTGACTGCGGTAGCCGGAGTTGAGGCCGAGCTCGATTCCGGCCAGACGACGTCCTTCCGTTTTGCGTGGCTTGACAGGGACGATGACGGCGATGCGGCGCTTCTCCCATACCACTCCTCGGTGCATGGGGCGGCCGGAGACGGCGGGGCTCACCGGAGCTCGAACGGCTAGGGTTTGACCTAGGAGGAAAATGAAGTGCGCTAGGGGTAGAAAGAAGGTTAGGGTTCTCCATGGCGGCAGGGGGGTTCTTGTAGGCGCCGGCGTCGTCGGTGGCGCGAATATTGGCGCGCGGCACGGCGGCGGACATCATTGCCGGCGACAGCGAAGCAAAGCTTCGTCGTCGACGAAGACGACACCCTGTGAAGCGGTACGGGGCCGGCTCCTGGGCCCTAGGCGGGCCAGGTTGGGCTGCTGCGGCCTGCTCAACGCGGCAGAGAGAAAGGAGAGGGAGATGGGCCACGTCCCATCTACGACTGCTGCTATTTTTTTTCTAAACAGAAGCTTTTTCTTTTTCTGATTTTCAGAAACTGTTTTGTATTTCTATTTGAGTTCTGTTTTCAATAATTCAAAATACAATACTTTGTTAGAAATATTTGAAATATTGCAGGGGCCCTATTAATCCTTTTGGACTCCAAACATTTTGTCATTTTCAAAAATTCAAAACTATTTGAATGCTTTCAAATAGAGGGGGAGGGTTAGGGTTTAGGGTTTGTACTTGTATTTAATTCAACATATTTGGTCTTATGCATATAGTTCATTAGGTTTAACACATGCATGCCATGCTTTAAGTACTAAGTACATATATTACAAGCTTGGGGTTATAGGAACACCAACTCAAAACTAACGAGACACTGGACCACATCATTTTGTAACCTCGGTAGAATTTCTGGATCGACTACCTTCTGAGAAATAGCATTGAGGAATGCACATAGCTTCACAATGGGCAGTCGAACATTTTCCGGTAGAATCCCCCTCAATGCAACCGGAAGCAATTGTGTCATAAGCACGTGGCAGTCATGAGACTTTAGGTTCTGGAATTTTTTATCTGCCATATTTATTATTCCCCTTATATTCGACGAGAAGCCAGAGGGGACCTTCATACTTCTTAGGACTTAAAAAAAAATTCCTTCTCTTCTTTGGTAAGAGCATAGCTGGGAGCACTTAGACGTCCTTTATCTGTCTTTATTGGATGCACGCCATCTCGGTCTTTCATACCTTGCTGGTCCTGCCGTGCTTCTGGCGTATCTTTTGTCTTTCCATACACGCCCATAAAGCCTAGCAGGTTCACGCAAAGATTCTTTGTCACGTGCATCACGTCAATTGTAGAGCGGACCTCTAGAACTTTCCAATAGGGTAGCTCCCAAAATATAGATTTCTTTTTCCACATGGGCACATGTCCTTCAGCGTCATTTGGAACAGATTGACCGCCAGGGCCCTTTCCAAAGATTACTTCTGGATCCTTGACCATACCAAATATATCATCACCAGTATGGCGGATAGGCTTGTTCCGGTGATCTGCCTCACCATTGAAATGCTTGCCTTTCTTTCTTGCGGGATGCCTGGCCGAAACAAATCGACGATTCCCCAGGTACACATTCTTCTTACCTTTATCCAAATATATACTTTCAGTATCATCTAAACAATGTGTGGATGCATTGTATCCCTTGTTTGATTGTCCTAAAAGGTTACTAAGAGCAGGCCAATCATTGATGGTTATGAACAACAACGCCCGCAAGTCAAATGGCTCCTGTTTGTGCTCATCCCACATACGAACACCTTCGTCACACCACAACTGTAGTAGTTCTTCAACTAATGGCCTTTGATAGACATCAATGTCATTTCCGGGTTGCTTCGGGCCTTGGATGAGCACTGGCATCATAATGAACTTCCGCTTCATGCACAACCAAGGAGGTAGGTTATATATACATAGAGTTGCAGGCCAGGTGCTATGACTGCAGCTCTGCTTTCCAAAAGGATTCATGCCATCTATACTTAGACCAGACCTTATGTTCCTTGCGTCATCTGCAAAGCTCGGATACTCTCTATCGATTTTTTCCATTGCGACCCATCAGCGGGGTGTCTCAACATCGAGTCTTTCCTGCGCTCTTCTTTGTGCCATCACAACAACTTGGCATGCTCTTTGTTTCTAAACAAACGTTTCAACCCTGGTATTATAGGAGCATACCACATAACCTTTGCAGGAACCCTCTTCCTGGGGCGCTGCTCACCCTCAACATCACCAGGGTCATATCGTCTGATCTTATAACGCAATGCGCCGCATACCGGGCATGCTTCCAAATTCCCGTACTCCTCACCACGATATAGTATGCAGTCGTTAATGCATGCATGTATCTTCTGCACCTCTAGTCCTAGAGGGTAGACGACCTTCTTTGCCTCGTATGTACTGACAGGCAATTCATTATCCTTTGGAAGCTTCTTCTTCCAAATTTTTAGTAGCTTCTCAAATCCCTTGTCAGATAAACCATTCTCTGCTTTCCATTGCAGTAATTCCAGTGTGGTACCGAGCTTTGTGTTGCCATCTTCGCAATTTGGGTATAACAATTTTTTGTGATCCTCCAACATTCGCTGCAACTTCTTCTTCTCGTTTTCATTTTCGCATTCACTCCGTGCATCAAGAATGGCCTGACGAAGATCATCAGCAGTCTCATATAATTCCCATTCTTTGCCTTCTTCTTGTTCATTTTCTTCTAGTGTAGTGCCACCGTATTTAGGAAACATTGGATAGTTGTCATCGTTCTCTTCTTATTCGCCGTCTTCCATCATAACCCCGCTTTCTTCATGATTTGTCCAAAAAATATAGCCAGACATGAAACCTGATTGAATCAGGTGGATGTGAATGGTTTTGGATGAAGACTAATCCTTCTCATTCCGACAGACACGACACGGACAACACATCAAACCATTCCGCTTGTTTGCCTCAGCCAAATCGAGGAAAGAATGCACACCTTTAATGAACGCATCAAACATTTGGGGAGCGTCGTACATCCATTCTCGGCTCATCTACAGTATAATTAAAATTTTCTATCATATAAAAACTTTGGATCATTTTTACTACAATTACTTTTACATGCACTAATTTTTGAATTAAGATTTTCTATCATATTAAAATTTTACATGCACTAATATTTGAATTGTACATAAAAATGTTGGCTATTTAATTATTGCTCTAGCAGTGAAAACCTTATTCAATTCTAAGATCCGAAACTCTTAAAATGCACATCTCAACTTTTAGTAGCTTTTTGTATAATCAAACTATGCTTAAAGTTACACATCTAAAATTCCCTCTACACTTCTAAGAATGAAATCCCTGATTCTAGTTCTAGAGCATTGAGCTAAACTATAACAATAAGAGATGAATGATTGAAGTTGCTAACCATTTTAGAAGCTTGGATTGATAGATGATGCCACCAAATCTTGGATTGAAAGTTGCCACCAAATTGGACAAAAAATGAGGATGATCTTGAGCTGTTCCTTGGGGGAAATGGCCTTGCTTTTGTGCTAGGTCGGTGAGGGATATATAGTGGTAATAAATTGTCCCGGGTGGTAAAACAAACCCAGACTAGAGGTTGATCTCTAGTCCCGGCTGGTAACAAGAACCCAGACTAAATATAGCCATGGGTCCCACAGAGCTCTAGTCCCGGCTTGTGTTACCAGCCGGGACTAGAGGTTTCCCACGGACCGGGACTAGTCAGGCAAACGTCAAGGTTTTGACCACCAGTGTGGAGGAGTACAATATTGCCATGGAGACAGCTGGACTTACTCTTGTGGACATGGAAGTCGACATGGAGGAGTAGTGTTGACTACTCGACTATCTATTTATCTATCATCCTTTGATTTATCGAGTCGCAATGATCATCCAACATGTGGATGGCTTGCTAGTGTGTTTACTTTTCTGAAACTTGTTGTTTACGTGGTTTAAACTCTAAGTTTATCTTATGCTTGTTTATTTGTGATTGTTACTATGTGATGTATTGTGCATGTTAGCATCTATGGGTTATATCTCATTACTTATCCTTATTGAAACCACAGATGCCTCCCCGTCATGCCAATCCCAACCAAAACAACAATAACAACAATGGCAAGGAGTTGTAGAAGCTGATGACAGCTCAAACTCAGTTGATGCAGATGATGACCCAGTTCATGGAAAATCAGAATCAAAACAACAACAACAACAACAACAACAATATCAACAACACCAACAATCAAAACAACCCACCAGGCTTTGAATGCTTACAAGGTTTTTGAGGTTGAGGCCTGCCAAGTTCTCGGGAACCACTGATCCTATGGTAGCCAATGACTGGCTACGCTCCGTGAACAAGGACTTGGTCACCGTTGGCTGCACCGATGAGGAAAAGGTCAGATTTGCAGCACATCTGCTTGAAGGACTAGCAGCCACATGGTGGGACAACTTCCAAATCACTACTCCTATTGAGGAAGTGACTTGGGAAATTTTTGAGGATGGATTCCGCACTGCCCATATTTCTTCGGGAGTGATGGGATTGAAAAATAAGGAGTTCCATAATCTCAAGCAATGTCACCGCAGTGTGGCAGAATACATTGATGAGTTCAACAATCTGGCACGCTATGCGCCAGATGATGTTGACACGGATGCCAAGTGGAAGGAAAAATTCCTGGAAGGGCTGAATGATGAGATGAACCTGCAGCTATCTTTTGCATATGTCCCAACTTATCAATTACTATATGATAAGGCCACCATCTTGGAAAGCAAGATGAAGTAAGTTGAGAACTGGAAGAGGAACCATCACTTTGATAAGAACAGTTCTGGATCGTCACACAAGCGTTCCCATGGTGATGATAGTGGAGGTTCTGGGTCCCACAAACATGGGAAGTATAACAGCCACCACAACAGTAACCGTCACCATGACAACAAGTACCACCGCAGTCATGACAATGATAGATACAAGAACCACAAGAGTGGACACAAGAGCCACCATAGTGGAATTGGTAGTGGAAGTCAGCCTGCTAAAAGAGATATCAGTCAGGTTGAGTGCTTCAAGTGCAAGAAGACTAGGCAATATGCAAATTAATGACCAGAAAAGAAGGCTGGTGGAGCAAACAAGCTTACCCATTTCAGAAGGGTCAAGTGAACCACATCAATGTGGAAGAAATCTATGAGGAATCTGATGTTGTGGCTGGTAAGTTCAAGCTTAATTCTTTTCCAGCACTTTTTCTTTTTTATACCGGCGCATCGCACATTCATATCAAGAGCATTTGTTGATAAAAATAGACTTCCAACTGAAACTATTGGGTGTCCAATTAAAGTAAGCTCTCCCGATGGAGAGATGATAGTGAATTTTAGATGTCATGATCTAGTGATAGAATTTGTAAAGTATAAGTTTCTAGTTAGTCTGATAATCCTAGATTCCCAAGGATTGGATGTAATTTTGGGCATGGATTGGATGACTAAGTATGAAGGAGTAATAGATTGTGCCAATCGTACTGTTACACTCACAACCCCGGATAAGAAACGGATTAGGTTCAAGTCTAACTTTGAATCTAAAGGGAGTAAGCTCAATTCTCTTAAGGGGGTTAGTATAGACAGTGTACCAGTTGTGAAGGAGTACCCGGATGTGTTTCTAGAAGAATTACCAGGAATGCCACCATATAGGAATGTGGAGTTTCTGATTGACTTACTGCCAGGATCTAGACCAATTGCAAAGAGACCCTATAAGATGTCAGTTGATGAGTTGAAAGAACTCAAGAAACAACTTGGAGAACAGATGCAGAAAGGATTTATTCAACCAAGTTCTTTGTCTTGGGGTGCACCAGTTCTGTTTGTTGAGAAGAAGGATAGAAGCCAAAGGTTATGCATGGATTATCATTCACTCAATGAGGTGACTATAAAGAAGAAGTATCCTTTGCCTAGAATCAATGATCTATTTGATCAATTAGAAGGAGCTCGTGTGTTCTCAAAGATTGATGTCCGATCAGGCTATTTTTAGCTAAAGATTAGAGAGCAAGACATACCTAAGTCTGTTTTTAACACCAGGTGTGGATTGTATGAGTATACCGTGATGCCATTCGGATTGACAAATGCACCAGCTTATTTCATGAACAAGATGAACAAGGTGTTCATGGAGTTTCTTGACAAGTTTGTTGTCGTATTCGTCAATGACATTTTGATCTATTCCAAGAGCAAAGAAGAGCATGAAGAACATTTGCGTTTGATACTTAAGAAGCTCAGGGAGCACAAGTTGTATGCCAAGTTCAGTAAGTGTGAATTTTGGTTGAATGAAATTGGATTTCTCGGACATATTGTGTCGGAAGATGGTATAGCCGGCGATCCCGCAAATGTGTCAGCTGTAACTGAGTGGGAATCTCCCAAGTCAGTTAAAGAAGTTCGCAGTTTCGTAGGCTTGGCAGGATACTATAGAAGATTCATTGAGAATTTCTCAAAGGTAGCTAAGCCAATGACGGAGTTACTTAAGAAGGAAAAGAAGTTTGACTGGACTGAAGGATGTGAAATCAGTTTCCAAAAATTGAAGAAGAGACTAGTATCAGCACTAGTCCTATGTCTGCCAGATTTGGAGAAGGATTTCCAAGTCTATTGTGATGCATCTCACCAAGGATTGGGTGGAGTCTTTATGCAAGAAGGGAAAGTTGTGGATTATGCCTCAAGACAACTAAAAACTCATGAAGTGAATTATCCTACTCATGATTTAGATTTAGCCTCTCTTGTCCATGCACCCAAAACATGGAGACATTATCTTTTGGGAAAATGTTGTGAAGTATTCACGAATCACAAGAGTTTGAAATATATCTTCACTCAGAAGGAACTCAATATGAGACAAAGAAGATGGATAGAGCTCATTAAGGACTATGACTTCAGTTTGCAATACCATCCCGGTAAAACAAATGTTGTAGCAGATGCTTTAAGCCGTAAGGTTTATGTGAATGGCCTTACTAAAGTAGAATTGCCAAATGATCTGTGTGCCCAATTCAAAGATCTCAGATTGGAGATAGTGCCTGAAGGATATCTCATGTCATTGTTAGTTCAACCAACATTGTTGGACAAGATTAAAGAAGCACAAAAGTTGGACAAGGAAATAGAGGGAATTAAAGGTAAAATTAGTAAAGGAAAGGCTAAAGGATTCCATGAAGATGAACAAGGTACCTTCTGGTATGGAAAGCGTATCTGCATTCCGCAAGATCCGGAACATCGGAAATTGATTCTGCAAGAGGCACACAATTCACCATATTCTATTCATTCAGGTAACACCAAAATGTACATGGATGTGAAGGAAAGATTTTGGTGGAACAATCTCAAGAAAGATATCACAAAACATATTGCATTGTGTGATGTGTGTAGTCGAGTGAAAGCGGAACATCAGAAACTGGCAGGATTATTGCAACCACTACCTATTCCTGATTGGAAGTGGGATAAGATTGGAATGGACTTAATCACCGGATTGCCAAGGACCAGATCTGGATTTGATTCCATTTGGGTTGTTGTAGATCACCTAACTAAAGTGGCTCATTTCATACCCGTGAAGACTACCTATACAAGTGCTAAGTTAGCCAAGATCTATATGAACAGGATTATATGTCTACATGGAGTACCTAAGAGTATTGTGTCTGACAGAGGAACTCAGTTCACTTCACATGTTTGGTGACAACTACATGAATCATTGGGAACAAGGTTGGAGTTCAGCACTACTTTTCATCCCCAGACTGATGAACAGACAGAAAAGACCAATCAGATTTTGGAGGATATGTTGAGGGCATGTGCCCTAGACTATGGTGCTAGTTGGGATGAAAGCCCACCTTACGCAGAATTCTCTTACAATAACAGCTATCAAGAAAGCATTGAGATGGCACCGTTTGACTTTCTTTATCGAAGGAAGTGTACTACACCATTTCTATGGAGTGGTGTAGGAGAAAGAAATTTTTTCGGACCAGAACTGATCAAGGAAGCTGAAGAAAAAGTTAAATTGGTAAAGGATAGATTGAAGATAGCCCAGTCCCGACAAAAGAGCTACGCAGATCCAAAGCATACATAAGTCACCTATGAGGTAGGTGATAGAGATTATCTTACAATCACACCACTTCGTGGTGTGCAGAGATTTGGAGTCAAAGGAAAATTGGCACCTAGATATGTTGGACCATTCAAGATTTTGAGCCGCAAAGGAGAAGTGGCTTATGAGATTGAACTGCCCGAATCAATGTGTCTGCTGTTAACAATGTGTTTCATGTGAGTCAGTTGAAGAAGTGTCATCAGGAGATGGAAGAAACTTCATTGAAGGACACTATACCATTGGAAGAGGTTCGGTTGGAGAGTGATCTCACCTATGAAGAGAAACCTATCAAGATTCTTGAGATTGCGGAAAGAGTTACTCGTACCAAACTATCAAATTCTGCAAATTATAGTGGAATCATCATACCGAAGAAGAAGCAACTTCGGAAAGAGAAGATGATCTTCGGAAAGACCACCCCCACCTATTTTCTAGCCAACCCGAATGTCGAGGGCGAGATTCATCTTAAGGGGGTTAGATTTGTAACATCCCAAAAATTCATGAATTGTAAAAGCATGCATTGCATTCATATCATCATAGCATATAGAGATTGCATAAAAAATTTCAAACTTTGAAACCAAATAGAACCACATTTATGCCTTTATATTATTACATATGAGGGATGGTTTTATTTTTATTTTCAAAGGATCAAAGTGTTTTTGAGTGGAAAGTTGTGTTTGATACACTTTTGAATACTACGATCACAGTACAAAAATCTAGAAAAGTTTTGAATTAAAACAAGTTTGAATTAGGGTTTCAAATTCATTCCTGAAAATCAAATTAGAAAAAGAAAAGGATAAGAGAAAAAATAAAACTGGCGCTGCCTTTTCATCCCAGGACCGCATCTGTCCCAGCAAGCATACCCGAGCCACCCTTCCCCTCTCCCCTCTCTCACCTGCGCGAGCTTTACCCTGCACCCACTAACTACTGGTCCCAGTTCCACCTCACCGTCGTCCCCAAACCCCGCGCGCAGATGACGCCGTCGCCGCCCGTTTCCTCCCCATCACTGCCGCGATGAATTCGCTTCAATTGGCATTGATTCGCAGCATGATAGCCGCCCCTGCTCCGTCTACTTAAGCACCACCTCTCCATGGTCATTTCCCCCCACCAGGTCCCCACTTAGCGCCCCCAGGCTACCCGTATTCAAGCTTGCACCGCCGCTGCCCAAGCACCTCCGGCGAGCGATTCAGGTGAGCTCCATCCACCCCGTGCCCTCTGGTTCACCCTGACATACTCGCCACCCTCTTGCGCATCTAACCGTGTTCCTGGTTCTCCCTATACTACCCCATGTCATTGGCCCCGTCAACCACCATGACACCTGAAGCTTTGTCCAACTCCGACAAGGGATTAAGGTAAGAGTCGAACACCCCTTGCCTTCTAGATCAAACTAACTTGTGCACCTTGTACTTGTGCATGTTATGATGCCTTTTTTTTGCTCTATGGTGACCTAGGACATCGCCGTTGTCTCCGATAACACGTGCCCGACGCCAGCAGCAACTCCGACGAGCTCCCATGGCCGCAGCAGCACGCCCCTGTCCAAGCCAACTACGCCTTGAGCTTCCTCGCATCTGTGCGAATCTGGTAAGCCTCGCCACTACCCCTAGCCCCCTCTGGATTTGCCGGAGCATCTCCGGCAGAAGCGTCTCTGCCGCCAGTGCCATTTGCGCCGCCCACTTTAGGTCGTTTGATCCAAAGCCATAGGATTTAGATCTGACGCCGTAGATAGATCCCTTTAGCGAAACAGTATCATCGGATCTGGAACGCATATCTGACTAAGATCTAACGGCCCACGCGCGTGATCCCCGTGAAGCGTATGGGACAATCATGCATGGCCACGTGTTTGTGTTTTCAATTTAAAAATGTGTTAATCTATTATATATGCAAACTTGTAAAATTCATATCTTTTGATCTGTTTGTCCAAATATTACAAATAATATATCATTGGATTTAGAAAATTAAGCCCTACACCTCTATGGCCTTGAATTAGTATTTTGCTTCTGGAAAAATAGGATTATTTCCAGAACCAATTATAGGTTTATTTTGACTATATAAAATATTTTAAAAATTGTTTTAGAGTGAAACTTGTTTTATTTGAACCTTAGAAAGTTTACTTTGTGTTCAGTACTGTTTGGTTTGACTTGTTTAGAATAGAAAAATCATTCCATTGCATTTTCATGCATTCATATATATTTTTGTTTGAATATTTGAATGTGAATTTGGTGTTATTATTTTATGTGTAGATTTTGCTGATAGTGGTGATTGTGAGGACTGTTGCTACTCCCACAACTATCAAGACAAGTGATGCTCCATATATTTTTTCCTATTATTTTTACTATGCATTAGTGATATTTTGAGTAGGACTTGCATGGAGATTTTGCTAAGTATATACTATGCTATGCCTTGGGAAATCCTAGTAGTTGTAATCTTAGTAGAATTTTCCCTAAGTTAAGAAAATTGTTATGTTATCATGCTTAGCCTAGCTAGTAGCAAACAAGGGTGGATTATACATGCTATGAAATTTTCCTAAATCTATGACGTGTTTTTTGATTAATAAAACAACTAAGTGAATGAATCACCTAGATGGAAAGGTATGTTGGTTTATGTTGAGTGGTTACACAAGGCCCATGTCTATGGTTTACCTTGTGTATCACACTTGTGGCAAGCCACCCAGGAACAATGGATTTGAGATGTTTAGTGTTGAGAAGCTTCTAGTGCAAACACATGGAATTGTGGCTCTGCCAGATGGACAGTTGGTGGTAGAGTGATAGGATGGAACACGTCCATGGTGGTTTAAGGGAATGCTTCTGAAAGGTCTCGTCTCGAGGCATGTCAAGTCTTGTGGGGAAAGTGCACCACCTCTTGAGAGGGTAAAACCTAAGTACTTAGCCGTGTCCCTAGCAACAGACAATTTGAGCATCGAAGACATTGAAGCTATCAAGGATCTCCTCATCCCAATTTCTAAGTTAGAAACTTGTGGTTGAACAAGGTTAAAGGTTCACCAATGTCTATTGGTGGTTCCTTGGGTGTTTTTGGCAAACAAAAACTTAGTGTTTTCAACTAATAAGGAAAACCTTATTTTGAGCAAAGCAAGCCTAAGCTACACTTAGCCAAATTCATATAGAAGTTAGATACTACTATTATACTATGGTATCACTTGCCAATACAATTCCAAATGTATTGACCCACTATGGCTATAACTTATGATGTTGCAGGTTGTGAGTCTACTCTCAACATGCTTGCCTATGGCACATGAAGATGAAGACTTATAGTTATTTCCTTTAAGTTATGAACTCTATGTACTAGCCTTGGGCTATTGAGTTGTAAAGACTATGTTATCTCTGGAATGACGATGTAATAACGACCTTTGTATCTATATACTTCATCTTAAACTGTGGATGCTATCATTTGATCCAGGGACTAGCATTGCAATCACAGGGGCCTTTACCTTTAAAAGGTGGGATCTTACAAGACCCCTCTTCGATCAATAATCAGCAGCAGGACCTGGAGATCCGTACCGACTCCCACACATTCAACGATGAGTTCTGTGATCGTGTGAACCTTATACGCATGTAACTCAATCCCTTTGTCTTGCGATATATTACATGTACGAGATTCGATCATCGGTATCTCCATACCTAGTTTGATCTCGTTACTAACATGTACTCTTTTCTCGTTCCCATGATAGAACATTCTAGTGATCAAATCACTTGCTTGCAAGCTAACTAATGTGATATCACCGAGAGGGCCCAGATTATATCTCTTCATCATCGGGATGGACAAATTCCATTCTTGATCCATGAGCCTCAACATAACACCTTCGTAGTACTGAACCCATCTTTATAGTCACCCTGTTATGGTGTGACGTTTGATGTTATCAAGATACTCTTCCGGTGTTACTGATTGACATGATCTCATGGTCTAAGGACTAAGATTACTTTGTATGATGTTATAGAAATATAAACACAATGACCTTGATCGTAATTCTATACTTCGGATGAATGTTCATCACATGATTCCAATAATGTTGTGACCTCGTTAATAACAACATCCAATGTCCATGATCAGGAAACCTTTGATCATCTTGTTAATCAACGATCTAGTTTATAAGAGAGGCATAACTAGGAACTTTCTATTTGTAAACACACATGTATTAACGTTTCCATATTAATACATCTATAGCATGCAAAATAAAGATTTATCATAAATAAGGAATACAATAATAACCACTTTATTATTGCCTCTCGGGCATATTCCCTTCAGACTCCCACTTGCACCAGAGACAATAATCTAGTTTGAAAACTTTGCGTATTGAACACCTATGGCTTTCTGGTGTTCCATATACGCGATTGCAAGTGGTTAACCTAATCTACGGATCTGAATCTTTCAGTTCCGTGTGTATTTGCATGTCTTTGCGTCTTCACGCATCACTCATTCTCCAATGAGATGGCATTGTATAAATTTGGTCTTTTGGTGAGACCTTTAGTTCCTTGCGGTTAAATCATGTCGATACTATTGTCGTACAATATATATTTAGTGTTAGCCCATTGCGAACCACACATGTGACACCCCCGGGATCAGGGCTAAACAAATCCCAGACCTCCGTCGGACATAATCCTAACCTTGAGCTCGAGAATATCCAGTGAAGAATCGGTTGCACAACAGTGACCCTACGACACAAAATTTATTACAGCAAGCTCATAACTGAGCAGAGAACCAAATTATTACAAGCAGAGGTCACTAACCACAAACATCAAACAACAGAAGGCAAATTATGCTATTAAGTATAGCAAACTTAACAAATGGCCTAAGAGGCCTGAAGCATAACTATGACGTCCCAGCACATAGATTCCAGGCTGGCGGCCGGGAACCCCAAGCTACTCGTCGATGTCGATGTAGTACCAAACTGATCTTCAGGGAACACTTACTCTGCCAAAAGTATCAACAAAGAAAGGGTGAGTACAGGGTGTACTCCGCAAGACTTCTGGCTAGTGGAGTTGTTTTGCGAAAAGCCATCTTTCTTTATAAAACAAGAGAGGGAGAAGAATCTCATCTAATCAGAGTATTTTACAAGGGGATAAGATAGCGACATCTCCAGAGTATTGACCACCATCTTTTGATATCCAGCGAATTATCATCATCTACCAACTAGGATCACCCCCTCGTATCCATGAGGAATCATCCTTAAGCACACGTTGATCTGCCAAATTTTATGATTAGGTTAAAGTTATCTATGACCTTGAGTCCGG
This sequence comes from Avena sativa, assembly GCA_916181665.1. Lineage (NCBI taxonomy): Eukaryota > Viridiplantae > Streptophyta > Magnoliopsida > Poales > Poaceae > Avena > Avena sativa. The sequence continues at coordinate 102,517,793 of OV702285.1, read as the reverse complement.
TCGCCAAGTCGTTCATAACCGTGAGCACGGATTTTCGAAAAGATTATTACCCTGCAGGGGTGTACAACTTCACCCACATGTACTAACCTTCTCCAAATGCCACATGACTAGCCCTCTTCCTTGGAAGGCCGGCAGAGGGTGGTTAGACACGACCTTTACCTTGCTTTCGCGGAGACCATGAGTCACACAATAAGTATGGTTCCGCCGTAACGGGTCAAATCCCAAAGCCGGTACTTAAAGATGTGAGGCGAGGTTGGTTAACAGGGGCTCCATCGACCCCAAGCAACCCGGTCCACGCTTACCTACCTATTATGAATGCACCAACTTCACCCGGCAAATCTTTCAAAAGATTTTCTATGCATATGTCAAATGGAACGCCCGAACTATGTGACTCATGGAATCTACTAGGCAAGTTAGTTGCTCGTGAGGTTTTCCAGGTCCCGTATGGTTGTACGCTCGTCTTGGTTCCAAAAGGCAAGAACTCAGTTCCTAGTGGTGGCGAGCATGGGACTAGAAAAACCACATCCCACTATGGCCTCCCATACAAGCCTTAGAATGTTTAACTTATATCACCTCTGATATCATCTCATCACGATCTCTTGTCATACTAGATTCTCTGCATCTGATACATCATCTGGATTGGACCAGACTCAATAGCTATGCATGGCTAAGCAGACACATATAATAGCTCTAGCAGTGCACACAAGCCAAACCTAATTATGCTAGGAGCAGTGGATTAGGTAATATAAGCTCAAAGGGAGTATGCAATAGATAGGATACTTTATCTATCGATAAAAGACAACAGTAGAATCGTATGCAATCATGGCAGGAATTGAAATGCTTTCGAAATCATAGGATTATATCATGGTGGGGCTATGTTTTCCTTTGCCTGTTGATAAACAATAAGCAGATCTTCGAGAGCCTTATACTTGATTTGATTATAGTTGATCAAGTATTGTTCGTCGATCTTTGAACTTCGACAGTCTTGATCTCGGTCTTCGATCTTGATCTCGATATCGTATTCTACCGGAGAGAAGCAAACACCAAAAAAAGAGGGAAACAATCAACACATAGCATCGATGCAATGCTCAAGCAAGGATGATGATATGACAAGTTAAATTGCATTGAAATGTAACCCTAAGGCATGCTTGGCAATTTAATCGGGGTTCTGAGGGGTAAAAACCCTAACTCGGAGAAACTCAGGAACATATGAGAGGGGTTGATTTTGTTCTCTAATTAAACTTTTCATTTAAGTTGTTGAACAATGCATGATTATAGCTTAAAGAGATATCTCTTATTTTTCTAAACATTTTGATATATTATTTGTATTTTTCTGAATTACAGATTAAAAGTTATTGAATTTACAATATTTAAAACAATTCCTGAAATTATTAAACCATTTCTTAATTCAAATAAAACTAGGAATACTTTTTACACAGAGGGCTGGCTAGCCACAGTCACAGACAGGTGGGCCTCTGGCCACCTCAGCCTCCACGCACGCAAAGTGGGACAGGGGGGCGGTTGGTGTGTTTATCATCGAGGCAGGGGCTACCCACTGCCACTGACAGGTGGGGCCGGTGCCACGTTGGCAAGCCACATAGGCGCCACGCGGGACTCGTCAGAGAACTCGTCGGCCGACTGGGTTTGACGATGCTAGGGAACTAGCGGGCTGGCGCAGAGGGGTGCGTTGGACGCGGCTCTACGCGGGCGACCTCAAGGTGGCGGCACAGCTTGGGTTAGGTCACCGGAACAGGAAGCACGATGGCGGCCGACGGCGGTGGCTATAGGTACTCGGCGCGGTAGCGATACAGAGAGGAAGAGGAAGAACGGAGAGGACTGAGAGGTGGAGGGGCTCACCACGGAGGCAGTGGAGGGTTCAGCTCGACCAAGCGAGCTCGGACGCGGCCGGAATCGTCAAGAACAGCGGTAGACGGACTTCGGGAAGGAGCTCCCGATTGCGGTGGTTACGGGTGCCCTTCGTCGATTCCGTTGGAGGGGAATACCAGCACGGCGAGGCGAAGCTCGTGATAGCCTCAGAGGAACCTGGGGTGGTCGGAGACGGCAGGACGTCGGCAAGGCAAAGAGCTAGGGTTCGGGCTAAAGAGGGGAAACCAGGAGAGAGCGCGAGAGATAGTGAGATGGGTATGGGGAGAGAGAGGACGCCGTGCTGGTTCTTATCCTCGGCTCGGCGGTCGGCGGCGTGCATCGTGGCGCAGAGGACATCGACAGCGAAAGCGCTGACACGGAGCAGCTTGCCGGCGGGAGGAAGAAGAAAGAAGAAAAGACGCGAAGGGGTACGAGCCTGCGGGGCCGCTGCTGGGCCGCAGAGGACTGCGCTGGGTGACATGGAGAGAAGGTAAGAGAGAGAGAGAGGCAAGCTGGGTCGGCCTGGCTGGCTGTTGCTCCATTTTTTCTTTGCAAAACACTTTTCTATTTCTGTTTTCATTTCTTCTTTTGAATTTCATTTTGTAATCTGTTTTGAACATTTTCATAATACAATAGGCTTTGTAAATATTTAAAATAACAAGGAGACCCATAATAACCATTTGGGTTTCAATAATTTTTGGGTTTTTCAAAATTCCTACCATTTGAATGTGTTTCAAAGAGAGGGGAGAAAACTAGGGTTTAGAGTTTTGATTTGTTTTCTCCAATGCACCATTTAATGATGATGCTCATGATGCACAAAACTAACCCTAATATTGATTAAGTAAAACTGGGGTGTTACAGCTCTATCGCCCTTACGAGAATCTCTACCCGAGATTCCAAAGGTAGGAAAGGAGACATAGAGAGAAAGAAATAGGGTCACTCTAAGCATAAGAGGGAAACACAATAAACAACACAGTGTATCTCATGGTCAACTCATGTATGGAGTGTTTAGAAACAACTCTGAGATGACGAGCATGAAACACACCAAGGTAACATAGGAAACAAGAGGAGAAGGTTTCAAGTTGTTAGAAAACTGGTCTTCATAAAGATTGAGACCATGGAGCTTCAGAAGGGTTTAAGGTTCTGGAAAGGAAAGCTTCCAAAGAAATAACATGACCACAGACTTCGACAGGGGACCTCTACTAAATGGCTTAAGTAGAGATTTCGTTGTGAAGAGATATGGATCAACAAAACCAAGCTGTTGAATTACTTTTGACAGAGAAGGTTCACTTTTTCATTCAACAGAAGGCCAATACGGAAAGGTGTTTTGTGGAGAGGAATCATAAGAGTCACAAGGAACATGTATCAAGAGAAACTTATGATTATCAAAATCATAGTCACTCTTAAACATGGTTGAGAAAACGAAGGAAACTCTTTATTCATCCAGATTTATCAAAATCTTTGCCAAGATCATGATATTACTTTACACCAATAGGATGAATAGTTTAGAAGATTCCTGATGAAACGACAAGAAAGAAACTTCATTCTCAGACTTCAATTACTTGGCACAACAAAATGCTTGCCAACCTAAAAGGGTCTGGACGATTGACCGAGAGACATTTAGCAACACTACTTGATGTTCAAGAAATCAGACACCAAGTAAAGGTCGGACTTCGGATACAAGGGAATCATAAGCACAACTCCTACAATTAATTATACAAGAAGCCTCATGAAGAGTGGTTGTTATTGCTAAATCAAAAGAATATGACAAGAGGTCTTTCTGGCTAAGTGTGTTAACCGTTACATCAATCTTGCCAGATTTACAAAGATACCTATGTCAAAACCTTGAGGAACACCAACCATCGTATCTGCTTGAGATCCAGATTTGGTTAGGTGAGATGATACTTCAGACTCAGCATGTCTGAATAGAAAGTTTGCAACATTTACCGCAAAGGTAAAGTTACTAGATTCTCAAGACAGGGACTATAGTGTAGAGCTCCAAAAGACTGAGCTAAATTGCTAGACCCATGTATTTACAACTTGTCGAGAGACAACTGCACACACATAAGGCACTAACAACAAAACACACATGTTTCCTTAGGGAACGGAGCTAATTCTACTCGAATCCACGGCGACATCTTTCAACGTTTGCACGTGAACTAGAGAAGATCACTTCTAACATCCAGAACACATACTTCGAGATGAATCAAAGACGGTTCTCAAAAGTTTCCAACATTGATGCCAAATGTTCCATATGAATCTAATCTAGCATGGAGAAGATAAGGATGTCATCGATGGGCTTAACAACAAACTTATCAAGACACTCCAAAAAGATGGACTCACATGTTGCTTGAACAAGACAAAAGTATTGGTCAGATCAAGGGACATGAAGATGTACTCAAGTGAAACATCATGAGAAGAAACATCATCAAGATAGTCCTTGGAGCTGAGTTTTATTTGACGATAACCCAAATCAAATCAAATATAGGGGAAGATAACATGTCCACGAAGGAAATACTATCTTTCTTCAACACTAACAAAACTAGACAACCCTTTAAGAAGGAACGAAGTCATATAAAGCTTTTGTCCTACAACTCTCCAAGTTGTTGTTTAAGCTCAACCAACTAGTTCAGAGGTATCCAGTACAGATCCTTGGAGAAAGGTGCAGTTCAGAGAACTGGCTTGCTCAAGAACTTTACAAGACGGTCATGTGGCAACATGGCGATACTTCTAGTAGACATCTAGAATATCACGAACCACCGATATGTCCCTTAGTTCGAGAGGAAACTTGCTTGGTAAGGCAAGCGGACATAGTCTTAGAGCTTCGGCATGAACCTAACTCTTGACTGAAGAGAGTGCACCAGAATAGCGGACTTGGTAGCACAGTCAAACTTTGCTTGGTGACGGGGTTAACCAATCAAGCTAAAAATGACTCAAATGTCCTTAGAGTTCAAACAACAAGAATTGCTAGAATCTCAGATGGCCACATTATTATGCACACGCATCACTCACGAGCACGAAAGCTTGAGGAAGGGTGGTAAATATGTGTAAGAGCATCACTGCATTAAGGGGTCATGAAACTTAGCACAACCTCTTAGTATAAAAGGGTGTGATACTTTAAGGTAGAACATATGGGAGACAATCAATGCCTCTTGATCTGCGAATTACAACACTTTGACCTGGCCCTAGAAATGACGAGGTACTGGAGTTTGTTTCCCCTAGACATTCCGAAATGGGTTGTCTTGACGGACTACAAGAGTATCTTACATCGGAAGACACCGATGCACATTACTACTTGGCTACCAACTGGTAGGCAAAGGTGAGAACACAACAAGGGGAAAGGAACATGCTAAAGTTAGAATCCCGAGATGTGGATGCATAGTTTAACAATCTTCCTAAAACCAATGCATAAGAAGTATAAGGTGTGGCAGAGTCATGAGTATAGATGCGAGACTCTCGAGGAGTACTCTTGTCGTGATCTTTTTGGTTCCATTAGAGAACATCTGCCATAGCATGTGGTAGGGGAAGTCCTTAATTGTCACAATTCAATCGCGACAATAACCACAATCTTGAAGGCTAGAATGGTAATACCATCCATCCTGGGGTAATGAATGAACATTAGCGACAGAGGTCAACAAAAGGGATCTTCGGTTAAAGGTCAGCTTCATGTACAAGATTCACAACACTAGAATCCAGCACAATCAGGGATCTTCGGTTCAAGTCTAAGGGTTAAAACCCAAAGAAAGAAGTAACTAGTACTTGAGTGACGTAGCATACACTGCAAGATAGTAACCACGAGGTAGCTTCCAAGAGAAGAAACGACTTCTGATGTACCCAACAAATGAAAAGGAGACACACAAGGCGAAAGGAAACCTCGAAGCCTAGAACAGAACACTTCAGATCCAACAATATAATATTGTGGGTCCCAAAAGATAGTGTAACATCCCTAAAATCATGATTTCAAAGATTGCATATCATTCATTCATGCATATAGTTTTGAGATCAATTTCAAACCAAATTCAATAAAACAGAAGCACATAGTGCTATCATTTTATGTGAGCAAACTTAAATCAAATGCCCATCCTCATTTGAGAGCATAGTGTTTTAAAAACCAAGTTTGTTTGCTTCCTTGTTGATTGGTTTGAGTGTAGAGTTTGAACAAATTTATACAAAATAAAAATGGTTTCAAAACCATTTTCAATCTTTTGCAAACCAAGTGCTAAGTCACTGTTATTTTGTCTTTCCAAAAATGACCAAGCCAACTCAAAGTGACCACATGGTTTTATGACAAGTTTTGTGATTGTTGCACACTGCAAAAATCCCAAAAAGATTTGAATTCAAATAGAGTTTGAATTCATTTGAAAACCAATCCAGAAAATCAAAACAGAAAAAGAAAAGGAATAAATAAAAGGAAAAGGGCCGGCGCTACCATTCTGGCCCAACAGCGAAACCAGCCCAGCTAGTCCACCCGGGTCCCCTCTCTCTCTCTCCCGCACGCGCGGACACACCCAACGAGTCGCTGACGCTCGGACCCCACTCCCTCTCTGCTTATTTCGCTGACAAGCGGGCCCTCTCCACGTCACTCCTTCTTCCCAAAATCTCGCGCGCAGACGTCGTCGCCGCTGGCCGTTGCTGCGTTGATTTCTCGGCGTAATTGCCATTGATTCGCTGAGCGTTTCTTGTCGAGCCTCTGCCTAATTAAGCACCTCCCCACTCCGCTCCATTCCCCTCACTCAATTTCATCTCCACGCCCCCAGGCTGCTCGCAACTCTCCAAACACCGCCGCAACTCCGACGACCTCCGGCAGCAAATTCCGGTGAGTCCCGACCGCCCCTATGCCTCTGATTCAAACGAATGTGCCCAGCGTGATCTCGTGCATCTTCTGATACTCTTTGCTTTCCTGCTCGTGACCTAGGACGCCGTCCCCGTTCGTGCCCGCAACCGACCGAGCCGCCGCTGAACTCCGGCGACCAGTTACGGTAAGCAGAGCGCGCCCCTTGCCCCCTCTTGCATACGAGGATGTTCGCCACTGTCTTGCGCGTCCCCTAATCCATATGGTTCGTGCTAGGGCGACGCGAAACCTCTGCAACAACTTCGACAGCAACCACCCGACGCCGTGCACGACTCCGACGAGCTCCAGCAGCCCCTGCCGTGCGCCCCTTGCCAAGCCACCTCCACATTGAGCTTCGCCTCGACCCTGCGGTTCTGGTAAGCACCCTCTCCCCTCCCCGGACGACCTAGAACGCCAGCGCCGCCGCTGACAGACACGCCGCCGCCAGTCGCCGCCGCTAGCGCCGCTAGTCTATGGTCAAGGCAACAGCAGCCGTTAGATGTAGATCTGGCGGTTTAGATTAGATCCGAGCGAATCGTTTTCTTTGAATCTGGCGCGTTGGATCTGACTTGATCCGACGGCGCGGAAGGGTAATCCTGATCGAAAAGGTATCGACCAATAGGATAGTGCCGCGTGGCTAGGGTTTAGTTTAAAAACAGAATTTGAATCAGATTTATATCCAAATTTGATTTGCTTGTAACTTTTGATTTCCATATTAGATTTTAGCAAATTTTATACCATTGGAATCAGGAAGACAAGCCCTTTCTGTTTATGAAATGTGTTTAGTGTTTACTTTCTGTTAAGATGGCTTTATTTGCAGAAACTTGTTTAGGACTATTTTGAGTAAAGGAATTGTTTAGGAAATTGTTTTAGTGTCAAATAAACTTGGTTTAGCAAGTTTTTAACTTGATTATGATTCAGTACTATGCACTTTCTTGGTTGAGTTTTAAAAAAAATCATCACTTAGCATTTTTGCATGCATGCATATGTATTTTTGTTTGTTTGTATATGTTGTGTGTAATTTGTTGCTACCATTCTTTGTGTAGACTTTGGTGCTAGTGATTGTGATTGTGAAGAGTGCTACTCTCCCAACTACCAAGGCAAGTGGTACTTCATGAATATTACTATCCCTATATTTTCATACAAGCATTAGAAATATTTTGCTAAGTCTTGCATGTTACTATTTTGCCAAATGCCATGTTGGGAAATCCTAAGTAGTTGTAGAATTGCTAGGGAATTTCTAAGTTAAGTTACTATCTATGCCTTGCTTAGCCTAGCTAGTAGCAAACAAGGGTTGGTAAAATATATAAATGCTATGATGAAAATATTTCTAAGTCTATGGACGTATGTTTTTCTTAATAAAACAACTAAGTCAATGAATCACCTGGGTGGAATGGGACTTGATTGGTGGTTTTTGGTTGAGTGGTTACACAAGGCCCATGGCTATGGTTTACCTTGTGTATCTCACTTGTGGAAAGCCACCCAGGAACAAAGGGATTTTAGAGGCCAAGTGTTGAGAAGCTTCTAGTGCAGCCACTTGGCAATATGGGCTCTGCCTGGATCACATAGGTTGCTAGAACTTAGTCATTTGGACAGATGGTGGTAGTGGGATGATAGGTTGGAACGCGTCCATTTGGCTAAGGGAAGGCTTCTGAAAGGTCCTGTCTTGGTGAAACCAAGTCTGGTAGGGAAAGTGCACAACCTCTGCAGATGGAAAAATCTAAGTACTTAGGCAAGTCCATGGCAATGGACAACTTGAGCATCAAGACATGGAAGCTATCAAGAATCTCATCATTCCAACTTCTAAGTAAAAACTTGTGGGTGAACAAGGGTGATGGACCTCAATGTCTATGGGTGGTTCCTTGGGAAAAGTTTTTGACAAAGAAAAACTTAGTGATTTCAACTAATAGGAAAAACCTATTTTGTGCAAAGCAAGCCAAGCTACACTTAGCCAAATTGCATATAGTAATATAGTCCACTTAAAATTTACTAAGGTATCACTTGCCAATACTATTCCAAAGTATTGACCCACTATGGCTGTAACTTGTGATGTTGCAGGTTACTCTGATGAGGATTAGGTGTCATGAGTCTACACTCAACATGTTTGCCTGTGGCACATGAAGATGAAGACTTATATTTATTTACTTATTCAAACTCTTGTATTAGGCCTGTGGCCTTGAGTTTTAAAGACTATGTTATCTCTGGAATGGATGTAATAAATGACCTTTGTATCTGTGTACTTCATCTTAAACTGTGGATGCTAGCAATGATCCAGGGACTAGCATTGCAATCACAGGGATCCTTTTCCTTTACAAAGGAGGGATCTTACAGATGGTATCAGAGCACTGTGTTGCCTGTAGGATTATGACCCTAGGATTGGAAACCACTAAGGAAAAAAAATTCAACTACTTCTACACTTGTCTATTCTTCTCGTAAACTTTTCTAATCTTCTCTCTCTCATCTCTATTTGTAGATGAACTCCATCAACGAAGCCGTAAGGAAAGGACCACTCATGACAATGACTTTGGAGTGTGAGACAGAGTTCCCCAAGGCTCTCAAGGACCTCATGGTTGCATTAGAGATACAAGGTGCAGCTGTGTACAAGGGTTTTCCAGTGATGGATGAAGGAGTGGAATACTGGTGGGTGCAACTTCACTTGTATAAAAACAAGGAAGACAACCATCAGGAAAAAGGATTCTGCATGTACACCAACACTATAGTGCACACCACATTCTTTGAGTCAGCAAGAGATGCAGCTTGGAGGACTATCAAAGAACTTAGTGCTAGAGTTAAGTGCAGAATGCTCAACCTCCAAAAAGACTTAAAGAAAGAGAAGGAACATACCCAAGAGTTGGAGGCTACCAACCAAACCTTAAGAGGAGACATTATAGACTTAGTGATGGAGTCATGTGAGCAAGATAGGCTGATTGCCTCTAGAAACATTGTGTTAGCCAACAGATCCAGTGAGATAGGATTGTAAACGTACTTCGTTAGTTGGACCACCACCTATCACCTTATTTTCTAAAATGTTGCTTAAAATAAGTTTGAACCTTGGTTGTTGTAATGGTTTCATGTATGCATGACTTGTGTGTTTTGCTTCCCAAGGATATGTATGTGATGTTTTGTCTTTTGTTTTATCTTGAATTGTGTTGTTCTAACTTTTCTATCTTATAAATAGATGCCTATTACCATCAGCACTGTTGAGGAGTTCCAGGTTACCCGCTTTGGTCCTCGTATCGTTGAGCTTACTACTTTGCTCAATCTCCCTCTTCCCACCATCATGGTGCATCCCCTCACCAAGTTCGAGAGGAAGGACCTCTGGGGCTTCAAGGTGAACCAGCCCGGACGCCAGACAGAGCCTACTACGGAGGCCATCGTCTTCAAGCTTATGCACGATGACAGGGAGAGAGGCCTTGAGGTAGTGATGCAGGATCTGACAGGACGTCTGCTAGGGCGACACTCCCGACAGGTTAGAGGCACCCACTTTCACGTCTTCGGAAGACGTGATGAGGATGGAGAGTCCATCGACTTCGAGGACGATTCGAGGGATGCAGCAGAGCCGATACGCCTGTACCTCCAGGACTTAGAGTCTCTCATTAGGTATGTGGACACGGACAGGACCAATGTCATGCTCAGCAACGATGAGCTCCAGGTGCAGCTTCGCGAGAAGGACAAGCTCTTCGCGCAGCAAGACGAGATAGTCAAGGAAATGGAGGCGAAGTTCGAGACCCAGGACAGAAAGTTCAAGAGTCAGGAGAAGCGTGTCCAGGATAGGAACAAGAAGATCCGGGACATGACTGAAGAACTGCAGTCCAAGGACTTCGAGCTAGAGCAGCAACAGTCGGTGATCGAGAGGCTTCGTTCCCAGAAGAGGGCTCTCAAGGCCAAGATAGAGTCTTTGACCACTATCATTGAGGAGAACAAGACCGCGATGGAGAACGCAGGTCTTACCTTTGTCGAGGAGGATATTGATGCCGATGAGTAGACTTGACTACTCGTTTATCTTTTATTATCATACTTGTTATTTGTGAACTTGTTATTGGACCATCCGACATGTGGATGGCTTGCTACTTGTGTGTTTTACCTTGTGAACTTGTTATCTTGTTGTTGAACTTTTATCTTGTGTTGCATGCTTGTGTTTGCTTATGTGATGTAATGTGCATGAAAGCATCTATGGGTATCTCATTCTTATCTCTATTTGAACAAACCACAGATGCCTCCCCGTCGTGCAAACCCCAACCCCAACAACAACAACATCACTCCAGAAATGCAGCAAATGATGACTGCTCAAACACAACTGATGCAGATGATGACAACATTCATCCAGAACCAAAACAATAACAACAACAACAACAATAATAACAACAACAACAATAACAACAACCCTCTGGGCTTTGACATGCTCACAAGGTTCTTGAGATTGAGGCCAGCGAAGTTCTCAGGAACGACTGACCCCATGGTGGCCAATGATTGGCTATGCTCAGTAAACAAGGACTTGGTAACCATGGGCAGTACGACTGCTGAAAAGGTCAGATTTGCAGCACATCTGCTGGAAGGGCCAGCCGCCACTTGGTGGGACAACTTCCAGATCACCACTCCCATAGATGAAGTGACATGGGCTATCTTTGAGGATGGATTTCGCACTGCTCATATCTCATCAGGAGTGATGAGCCTGAAAAAGAAAGAGTTCCACAATCTGAAGCAGCGCCACCGCAGCGTGGCTAAATACATTGAGGAATTCAACAATATGGCGCATTATGCACTAGATGAAGTTGACACTGATGCCAAGAGAAAGGAAAAATTTATTGAAGGCTTGAATGACGAGCTGAATCTGCAATTGGCTGTAGCATATGTTCCCACTTATCAGTCGCTCTGTGACAAGGCTGCTATTTTGGAGAACAAAATAAAGCAAGTTGAGAGTAGAAAAAGAAAGCACTCTGACAAGCACAGCTCGGGATCGTCTCACAAACAATCTCATTTTGATGACAGTGGAAGCTCAGGATCCCACAAGCATGGGAAATTCAACAAGCACCACAACCACAACCGTGATGACAACAAGCATCATCGCAGTCATGACAATGACAAGTACAAGAACCACAAGAGTGGACATAAGAGCCACCACAGTGGTAATGGAAGTGGAAGTCAGCCTGTTAAGAGAGACATCAGTCAATTTGAATGCTTCAAATGCAAGAAGATGGGGCATTATGCAAATGAGTGCCCTGAAAATAAAGTTGAAGGACCTATCAAGCCCAATCCTTTCCAGAAAGGACAGGTGAACCAAATCAATGTGGAGGAGGTCTATGAGGAGCCTGATGCTGTTGCTGGTAAGTTCAGACTCAATTCTATTCCAGCATTTGTACTCTTTGATACTGGTGCATCTCATTCATTCATATCAAGAGCATTTGTTGAAAGAAATGAACTACCGGTAGAAACTATTGGGTGTCCTATAAAAGTAAGTTCTCCTGGTGGAGAAATGATAGTGAATTCGGGATGTCATGATCTAGTCATAGAATTTGGGAAATATAAGTTTCCCGTTAACTTGATAATTCTAAACTCCCAAGGATTGGATGTCATTCTGGGAATGGACTGGATGACTAAGTACAAAGGAGTGATAGATTGTGCCAACCATACCGTCTCACTCACAACTCCAGAAAATAAAAGGATCAGATTCAAGACCAACTTTGAAGCAAAAAGGAGTATGCTTAATTCTCTTAACGGGGTTAGCATGGACAATGTGCCAATTGTGAGTGAGTATCCGGATGTGTTTCCGGAAGAATTACCGGGAATGCCACCAGATAGAGATGTGGAATTTCTTATAGATTTGGTACCAGGGTCTGGACCAATAGCAAAGAGACCATATAAAATGTCAGTTGATGATCTGAAAGAACTCAAGAAGAAACTAGGAGAACAGTTGCAGAAAGGATTTATTCTACCAAGTTCTTCATCTTGGGGAGCCCCAGTCTTGTTTGTGGAGAAGAAAGATAGAAGTCAAAGGTTATGCATAGATTACCGTTCACTCAACGAGGTAACTATCAAGGAACAAATATCCTTTGCCTAGAATCAATGACTTGTTTGATCAGCTTGAAGGAGCATGTGTGTTCTCAAAGATTGATCTAAGGTCAGGCTATTTTCAACTCAAGATAAGAGAACAAGACATACCTAAAACAGCGTTCACCACAAGGTATGGATTGTATGAGTATACTGTAATGACTTTTGGCTTGACCAATGCTCCAACATACTTCATGAATATGATGAACAAGGTGTTCATGGAATTTCTTGACAAGTTTGTTGTCGTTTTCATCGATGACATCTTAGTCTACTCCAAGAGCAAAGAAGAACATGAAGGACACTTGCGTTTGATACTTGAGAAGTTACGCGAGCATAAGCTTTATGTCAAATTCAGCAAGTGTGAGTTCTGGTTGGAGGAAGTTGGTTTTCTTGGTCATGTTATGACGAAGGATGGTGTAGCAGTTGATCCTGCTAAGGTTTCAGCTGTGACTGAATGGGAATCTCTCAAATCCGTGAAAGAAGTTCGTAGTTTCCTTGGCTTGGCAGGTTACTACAGAAGGTTCATTGAGAATTTCTCTAAGGTAGCTAAGCCCATGACTGAATTGTTAAAGAAAGACAAGAAGTTGCTTGGTCTGAAGGTTGTGAACTCAGCTTTCAGGAATTGAAGAAGAGACTTGTGACAGCACCAGTTTTGTGTCTGCCAGACTTGGAAAAAGATTTTCAAGTATATTGTGATGCATCTCATCAAGGTTTGGGTGCAGTACTTATGCAAGACGGTAAAGTTGTGGCTTATGCCTCGAGACAACTCAAAACTCATGAAGTAAACTATCCTACTCATGATTTAGAGTTAGCCTCTGTCGTCCATGCACTCAAAACATGGAGACACTATCTTTTGGGAAAGCGTTGTGAAGTGTTCACATATCACAAAAGTTTGAAGTATATCTTCACTCAGAAGGAAATTAATATGAGACAAAGAAGATGTCTAGAACTTATCAAGGACTATGACTTAAGTTTACAATACCACCCCGGTAAAGCAAATGTTGTAGCAGATGCTCTAAGTCGTAAGGTATTTGTGAATGGCCTTACCAAAGGAGAACTGCCAGATGATCTGTGCATCCAATTTAGAAAACTCAGATTGGAGATTGTGCCTGAAGGACATCTCATGTCTTTGGATGTTCAACCCACTTTGTTGGACAAGATCAAAGAAGCCCAGAAGATTGATAAAGAAATCGAAGAGATTAAAGAAAAGATTGGCAAAGGAAAAACCAAAGGGTTCCATGAAGACGAACAAGGTACTTTATGGCATGGGAAACGTATCTGTGTTCCACAAGATCCGGAACTGCGGAAACTGATTTTGCAAGAAGCACATAACTCTCCGTATTCTATTCACCCGGGTAACACCAAAATGTACATGGACATGAAAGAAAGATTTTGGTGGAATAATCTCAAGAAGGACATCGCCGAACATATTGCTTTGTGTGATGTGTGTAGTAGAGTGAAAGCGGAGCACCAGAAACCAGCAGGTTTGCTTCAACCACTACCTATTCCTGATTGGAAGTGGGACAAAATTGGTATGGATTTCATTACCGGATTACCAAGGACCAGGTCAGGATATGATTCCATATGGGTAGTAGTGGATCGCCTAACTAAAGTGGCTCATTTCATACCCGTGAAGACAACCTATACAAGTGCTAAGTTAGCCAAAATCTACATGAGTAGAATTGTATGTCTACATGGAGTGCCCAAGAGTATTGTGTCTAATAGGGGAACTCAATTCACTTCCCATTTTTGGAGATAGCTACATGAGTCATTGGGAACGAGGGTGGAATTCAATACTGCTTTTCATCCTCAAACCGATGGACAAACAGAAGGAACTAATAAAATTCTTGAAGACATTTTGAGGGCATGTGCCCTAGACTATGGAGCCAGTTGGGATGAAAGTCTTCCTTACGCAGAATTTTCTTATAACAACAGCTATCAAGCCAGCATTGAGATGGCACCGTTTGAGTTTCTCTACGGAAGAAAGTGTACCACCCCATTGTTATGGAATGGTGTGGGAGAAAGAAGTTTATTCGGGCCATATCTTATCAAAGAAGCCGAAGAGAAGGTCAAATTTGTTAAGGACAGGTTGAAGATAGCACAGTCCCGACAGAAAAGCTACGCAGATCCTAAGCGTAGAGAAGTCACATACGAAGTTGGTGATAGAGCCTATCTTAGAGTGTAACCACTTCGAGGAGTGAAAAGATTCGGAGTCAAAGGAAAATTGGCACCAAGATATGTTGGGCCATTCAAGATTTTGAGTCGCAAAGGAGAAGTTTCCTATGAAATTGAATTGCCAGAATCTCTGTCAGCTGTCCATAATGTGTTTCATGTGAGTCAGCTTAAGAAATGCCACCGAGAAATGGAAGAAACTTCTTTGAAGGATACTATACCTTTGGAGGAAGTTCAACTAGAAAGTGATCTCACTTATGAAGAGAAACCTATCAAGATTCTTGAAACTGCAGAAAGAGTCACAAGGACTAATATCAAGTTTTGCAAAGTGCTGTGGAATCATCATTCCGAAGAGGAAGCAACATGGGAAAGAGAAGATGATCTTCGGAAAGACCACCCTCACCTATTTGCTAGCCAATCCGAATCTCGAGGGCGAGATTCACCTTAAGGGGGTTAGATTTGTAACATCCCTAAAATCATGATTTCAAAGATTGCATATCATTCATTCATGCATATAGTTTTGACATCAATTTCAAACCAAATTCAAGAAAACAGAAGCACATAGTGCTATCATTTTATGTGAGCAAACTTAAATCAAATGCCCATCCTCATTTGAGAGCTTAGTGTTTTAAAAACGAAGTCTGTTTGCTTCCTTGTTGATTGGTTTGAGTGTAGAGTTTGAACAAATTTATACAAAATAAAAATGGTTTCAAAAACATTTTCAATCTTTTGCAAACCAAGTGCTAAGTCACTGTTATTTCGTCTTTCCAAAAATGACCAAGCCAACTCAAAGTGACCACATGGTTTTATGCCAAGTTTTGTGATTGTTGCACACTGCAAAAAATCCCAGAAAGATTTGAATTCAAATAGAGTTTGAATTCATTTGAAAACCAATCCAGAAAATCAAAACAGAAAAAGAAAAGGAATAAAGAAAAGGAAAAGGGCCGGCGCTACCATTCTGGCCCAACAGCGAAACCAGCCCAGCTAGCCCACCCGGGTCCCCTCTCTCTCTCTCTCGCACGCGCGGACACACCCAACGAGTCGCTGACGCTCGGACCCCACTCCCTCTCCGCTTATTTCGCTGACAAGCGGGCCCTCTCCACGTCACTCATTCTTCCCCAAATCTCGCGCGCAGACGCTGTCGCCGCTGGCCGTTGCTGCGTTGATTTCTCGGCGTAATTTCCATTGATTCGCTGAGCGTTTCATGTTGAGCATCCGCCTACTTAAGCACCTCCCCACTCCGCTCCATTCCCCTCACTCAATTTCATCTCCACGCCCCCAGGCTGCTCGCAACTCGCCAAACACCGCCGCAGCTCCGACGACCTCCGGCAGCAAATTCCTGTGAGTCCCGACCGCCCCTATGCCTCTGATTCAAACGAACGTGCCCAGCGTGATCTCGTGCATCTTCTGATACTCTTCTCTTGCCTGCTCGTGACCCAGGACGCCGTCCCCGTTCGTGCCCGCAACCGACCGAGCCGCCGCTCAACTCCGGCGACCAATTACGGTAAGCAGAGCGCGCCCCTTGCCCCCTCTTGCATACGAGGATGTTCGCCACTGTCTTGTGCGTCCCCTAATCCATCTGGTTCATGCTAGGGCGACGCGAAACCTCAGCAACAACTTCGACAGCAACCACCCGACGCCGTGCACAACTCTGACGAGCTCCAGCAGCCCCTGCTGTGCGCCCCTTGCCAAGCCACCTCCACGTTGAGCTTCGCCTCGACCCTGCGGTTCTGGTAAGCACCCTCTCCCCTCCTCGGACGACCTAGAACGCCAGCGCCGCCGCTGACAGACGCGCCGCCGCCAGTCGCAGCCGCTAGCGCCGCTAGTCTATGGTCGAGGCAACAGCAGCCGTTAGATGTAGATCTGGCAGTTTAGATTAGATCCGAGCGAATCGTTTTCTTTGAATCTGGCGCGTTGGATCTGATTTGATCCGACGGAGCGGAAGGGTGATCCTGAGCGAAACGGTATCGACCAATAGGATAGCGCCGCGTGGCTAGGGTTTAGTTCAAAAATAAAATTTGAATCAGATTTATATCCAAATTTGATTTGCTTGTAACTTTTGATTTCCACATTAGATTTTAGCAAATTTTATACCATTGGAATCAGGAAGACAAGCCCTTTCTGTTTATGAAATGTGTTTAGTGTTTAGTTTCTGTTAAAATGGCTTTATTTTCATAAACTTGTTTAGGACTATTTTGAGTATAGGAATTGTTTAGGAAATTGTTTTAGTGTCAAATAAACTTGGTTTAGCAAGTTTTTAACTTGATTATGATTCAGTATTATGCACTTGCTTGGTTGAGTTTTAAAAAAATCATCACTTAGCATTTTTGCATGCATGCATATGTATTTTTGTTTGTTTGTATATGTTGTGTGTAATTTGTTGCTACCATTCTTTGTGTAGACTTTGGTGCTAGTGATTGTGATTGTGAAGAGTGCTACTCTCCCAACTACCAAGGCAAGTGGTACTTCATGAATATTACTATCCCTATATTTTCATACAAGCATTAGAAATATTTTGCTAAGTCTTGCATGTTACTATTTTGCCAAATGCCATGTTGGGAAATCCTAAGTAGTTGTAGAATTGCTAGGGAATTTCTAAGTTAAGTTACTATCTATGCCTTGCTTAGCCTAGCTAGTAGCAAACAAGGGTTGGTAAAATATATACATGCTATGATGAAAATATATCTAAGTCTATGGACTTATGTTTTTCTTAATAAAACAACTAAGTCAATGAATCACCTAGGTGGAATGGGACTTGATTGGTGGTTTTTGGTTGAGTGGTTACACAAGGCCCATGGCTATGCTTTACTGTGTGTATCTCAATTGTGGAAAGCCACCCAGGAACAAAGGGATTTTAGAGGCCAAGTGTTGAGAAGCTTCTAGTGCAGCCACTTGGCAATATGGGCTCTGCCTGGATCACATAGGTTGCTAGAACTTAGTCATTTGGACAGATGGTGGTAGTGGGATGATAGGTTGGAACGCGTCCATTTGGCTAAGGGAAGGCTTCTGAAAGGTCCTGTCTTGGTGAAACCAAGTCTGGTGGGGAAAGTGCACAACCTCTGCAGATGGAAAAATCTAAGTACTTAGCCAAGTCCATGGCAATGGACAACCTGAGCATCAAGACATGGAAGCTATCAAGAATCTCATCATTCCAACTTCTAAGTAAAAACTTGTGGGTGAACAAGGGTGACGGACCTCAATGTCTATTGGTGGTTCCTTGGGAAAAGTTTTTGACAAAGAAAAACTTAGTGATTTCAAATAATAGGAAAAACCTATTTTGTGCAAAGCAAGCCAAGCTACACTTAGCCAAATTGCATATAGTAATATAGTCCACTTAAAATTTACTAAGTTATCAGTTGCCAATACTATTCCAAAGTATTGACCCACTATGGTTGTAACTTGTGATGTTGCAGGTTACTCTGATGAGGATTAGGTGTCATGAGTCTACACTCAACATGTTTGCCTGTGGCACATGAAGATGAAGACTTATATTTATTTACTTATTCAAACTCTTGTATTAGGCCTGTGGCCTTGAGTTGTAAAGACTATGTTATCTCTGGAATGGATGTAATAAATGACCTTTGTATCTGTGTACTTCATCTTAAACTGTGGATGCTAGCAATGATCCAGGGACTAGCATTGCAATCACAGGGATCCTTTTCCTTTACAAAGGAGGGATCTTACAGATAGAGAGATCATGATAGAAAAGAATCTCTTAGATGAACAAGAGCAAAGGGGACAAGGAATTCACAACACAAACAACTCTAAAGAACTCAACACTAGGTCAACTGGCTTAGAAACGACATGCCAAGAAGGCACCTAAGCTTTGAAAAACTAGAAGAGATATCAAAACTTTTCTGAAATCAACACCAGATAAGATAACCAGAGTTAGAGCGAAACTGGAGAAGGAGTAAAAGAAGCATACTAGAGTTTTCGCAAATACTTTTCAGCTTTAAAATAGTTTTCACAAACACTAGACTCAACATCGACCAATAGCAAGGTTTTCCTACGGTCGGTACTGCTCTGATACCAAGAACTCTGACACCCCCGGGATCAGTGCTAAACAAATCCCAGACCTCCGTCTGACATAAGCTTAACCTTGAGCTCGAGAATATCCAGTGAAGAATCGGTAAAACAACAGTGACCCTATGCCACAAAATTTATTACAGCAAGCTCATAACTGAGCAGAGAACCAAATTATTACAAGCAGAGGTCACTGACCACAAACATCAAACAAAGGAAGGCAAATTATGCTATTAAGTATAGCAAACTTAACAAATGGCCTAACAGGCCTGAAGCATAACGATGACGTCCCA
Organism: Avena sativa; assembly: GCA_916181665.1. Taxonomy (NCBI): domain Eukaryota; kingdom Viridiplantae; phylum Streptophyta; class Magnoliopsida; order Poales; family Poaceae; genus Avena; species Avena sativa. The sequence continues at coordinate 102,498,560 of OV702285.1, read as the reverse complement.
GCCCATAGATTCCAGGCTGCCGGCCGGGAACCCAAAGCTACTCGTCGATGTCGATGTAGTACCAAACTGATCTTCAGGGAACACTTACTCTGCCAAAAGTATCAACAAAGCAAGGGGTGAGTACAGGCTGTACTCCGCAAGACTTCTGGCTAGTGGAGTTGTTTTGCGAAAAGCCATCGTTCTTTATAAAACAAGAGAGGGAGAAGAATCTCGTCTAATTAGAGTATTTTAAAAGGGTATAAGAGAGCGATATCTCTAAAGTATTGACAATCATGTTTTGATATCCAGCGAATTATCATCATCTACCAACTAGGATCACCCCCTTGTACCCATGAGGAAGCATCCTTAAGCACACGTTGATCTGCTAAGTTTTACGATTAGGTTAAAGTTATCTATGATCTTGAGTCAGGTCGCCAAGTCGTTCATAACCATGAACATGGCTTTTCGAAAAGATTATTACCCTACAGGGGTGTACAACTTTACCCATACGTACTAACCTTCTCTTAATTCCACCTGATTAGCCCTCTTCCTTGGAAGGCCGGCAGAGGGTGGTTAGACACGACCTTTACCTTGCTTTCGCCGAGACCATGAGTCACGCAATAAGTATGGTTCCGCCATAACGGGTCAAATCCCGAAGCCGGTACTTCAAGATGTGAGGTGAGGTTGGTTAACAGGGGCTCCATCGACCCCAAGCAACCCGGTCCACGATTACCTACCTGTTATGAATGCACCAACTTCACCCGGCAAATCTTTCAAAAGATTTTCTAAGCATATGTCGAATGGAACGACCGAACTATGTGACTCATGGAATCTACTAGGCAAGTTAGTTGCTCGTGAGGTTTTCTAGGCCCCGTATAGTTGTACGCTCGTCTTGGTTCCAAAGGCAAGAACTCAGTTCCTAGTGGTGGCGAGCATGGGACTAGAAAAACCACATCCCACCGTGGCCTCCCATACAAGCCTTAGCATGTTTAACTTATATCACCTCTGATATCATCTCATCATGATCTCCTGTCATACTAGATTCTCTGCATCTGATACATCATCTGGATTGGACCAGACTCAATAGCTATTCATGGCTAAGCAGACACATATAATAGCTCTAGAAGTGCACACAGGCTTAACCTAGTTATGCTAGGAGCAGTGGATCAGGTAATATAAGCTCAAAGGGAGTATACAATAGATAGGATACTTTATCTATCGATAAAAGACCACAGTAGAATCGTATGCAATCATGGCAGGAATTGAAATGCTTTCGAAATCATAGGATTATATCATGGTGGGGCTATGCTTGCCTTTGCCTGTTGATAAACAATAAGCAGATCTTCGGGAGCCTTGTACTTGACTTGATTATAGTTGATCAAGTATTGTTCGTCGATCTTCGAACTTCGACAGTCTTGATCTTGGTCTTTGATCTTGATCTCGATATCGTATTCTATCAGAGAGAAGCAAACACCGGAAAAAGAGGGAAACAATCAACACATGGCATCGATGCAATGCTCAAGCAAGGATGATGATATGACAAGTTAAATTGCATTGAAATGTAACCCTAAGGCATGCTTGGCAATTTAATCGGGGTTCCGAGGGGTAAAAACCCTAACTCGGAGAAACTCCGGAACATATGAGAGGGGTTGATTTTGTTCTCTAATTAAACTTTTAATTTAAGTTGTTGAACAATGCATAATTATAGCTTAAAGAGCTAGATCTCATTTTTATGAACATTTTTATATATTATTTGTATTTTTCTGAATTACAGATTAAAAGTTATTGAATTTACAATATTTAAAACAATTCCTGAAATTATTAAACCTTTTTTAATTCAAATAAAACTGGGAATACTTTTTACACAGAGGGCTGGCTAGCCATAGTCACAGACAGGTGGGCCTCTGGCCACCTCAGCCTCCACACAGGCAAAGTGGGACAGGGGGGCCGTTGGTGTGTTTCTCACCGAGGCAGGGGCTACCCACTGCCACTGACGGGTGGGGCCGGTGCCACGTTGGCAAGCCACGCAGGCGCCACGCAGGACTCGCCGGAGAACTCATCGGCCAACTGGGTTTGTAGGTGCTAGGGAACGAGCGGGCTGGCACAGAGGGGTGCGTTGGACGCGGCTCTACGCGGACGACCTCAAGGTGGCGGCGCCGCTTGGGTTAGGTCGCCAGAAAAGGAATCACGACGGCGGCCGACGGCGGTGGCTACCGGTACTCGGCGCGGCAACGATACAGAGAGGAAGAGGAAGAATGGAGAGGACTGACTGGTGGATGGGCTCACCACGGAGGCAGTGGAGGGGTCAGCTCGACCAAGTGAGCTCGGACGCGGCCAGAATCGAGCGGTGGCCGGACTTCGAGAAGGAGCTCCCGATTGCGGTGGTTACGGGTGCCCTTTGTCGATTCCGTTGGAGGGGAATACCGGCACGGCGAGGCGAAGCTCGTGGTGGCCTTAGAGGAACCTGAGGTGGTCGGAGACGGCAAGACTCCGGCGAGGCAGAGATCTAGGGTTCGGACTAAAGAGGGGAAACCAGGAGAGAGCGCGAGTGTAAGATCCCTCCTTTGTAAAGGAAAAGGATCCCTGTGATTGCAATGCTAGTCCCTGGATCATTGCTAGCATCCACAGTTTAAGATGAAGTACACAGGTACAAAGGTCATTTATTACATCCATTCCAGAGATAAAATATAGTCTTTTACAACTCAAGGCCACAGGCCTAATACAAGAGTTTTGGAATAAGTAAATAAACATAAGTCTTCATCTTCATGTGCCACAGGCAAGCATGTTGAGTGTAGACTCATGACACCAAATCATCATCGGAGTAACCTGCAACATCACAAGTTACAGCCACAGTGGGTCAATACTTTGGAATAGTATTGGCAAGTGATACCTTAGTAAATTTTAAGTGGACTATATTACTATATGCATTTTGGCTAAGTGTAGCTTGGCTTGCTTTGCTCAAAATAGGTTTTTCCTATAAGTTTAAAACACTAAGTTTTTCTTTGTCAAAACTTTCCCAAGAAACCACCAATAGACATTGGGGTCCTTCACCCTTGTTCACCCACAAGTTTTACTTAGAAGTTGGAGTGATGAGATTCTTGTAGCTTCCATGTCTTGATGCTCAAGTTGTCCATTGCCATGGACTTGGCTAAGTACTTAGATTTTCCATCTGCAGAGGTTGTGCACTTTCCCCACCAGACTTGGTTTCCCAAGACAGGACCTTTCAGAAGCCTTTCCTTAGCCAAATGGACGCGCTCCAACCTATCATTCCCACTACCACCAACTGTCCAAAAGGCTAAGTTCTAGCAACCTATATGATCAAGGCAGAGCCCATATTGACAAGTGGTTGCACTATAAGCTTCTCAACACTTGGCCTCCAAATCCCTTTGTGCCTGGGTGGCATACCACAAGTGTGATACACAAGGTAAACCATATCCATGGGCCTTGTGTAACCACTCAACCAAAAACCACCATTCAAGTCCCATTCCACCCAGGAGGTTCATTGACTTAGTTGTTTTATTAAGAAAAACATAAGTCCAAAAGACTTAGAAATATTTTCATCATAGCATGTAAATACTTTACCAACCCTTGTTTGCTACTATCTAGGCTAAGCATGGCATATTAACTTAACTTAGGAAAATTCCGAGCAATTCTACAATTCTACAACTACTTAGGATTTCCCAACATAGCATTTGGCAAAAAGTAACATGCAGGACTTAGCAAAATATTACTAATGCTTATACAAAATATAGGGATGGAAATATTCATGAAGTACCACTTGCCTTGGTAATGGGGAGAGTAGCACTCTTCACAATCACAGTCACTAGCAAAATCTACACAAAAATTTGTAGCACAAAATTACACATAATTCATATACAAACAAAAATATGAATGCATGCATGCAAGGAAATGCTAAGTGATGATTTTTGAAAACTCCACCAAGCAAGTGCATGATACAGAAACATAACCAAGTCAAAAAAACTTGCTAACTAAACTTATTAGCACTAAAACAATTTACTAAACAAATTCTATACTCAAAATAGTCCTAAACAAGTTTCTGCATAAAAAGGCATTTTAACAGAAACTTTTTGTTAAACACATTGCAGATTCAGAAAGGGCTTGTCTCACTGATTCCAACGATATAAAATTTGCAAAAATCTAACGTGGGAATCAAAAGTTATAGCCTTTTGAAATTTGGATCTAAATCTGTTTTCAAATTCTGTTTTAATTCAAACCCTAGCCACGCGTCTTATTTCTATTGGCCGATACCGCTTCGCTCCGGATCACGCTCATGAGCCGTAGGATCTAATTAAAACACGCGGTCCATATCTAGCATAACGGTTCGATTAGTGATTCTATCGTAAGCGTTGGATCTAGATCCAACGGCGCTCGAGCATGCGACCATGTTCTGGCGGCGCGCGGCGTCAGCGAGCGGCGGAGCGCTCAGTCAGCGGCGGCGCTGGCATTCTAGGTCATGCGCGAGAGGGAGAAGGGTCTTACCAGAACCGCGGTGGTGTGCTGAAGCTCAACGTGGCGTTGGTTTGCGGAGGGGCGCGCGAGAACGGTCTCTGGAGCTTGTCGGAGTCGCGGGCGGCGTCGGTCGCTTGCAGACGTGGTCACTGGCGCGGTTTGGCATCGCCCTAGCACGAACCAGAGGGGTAAGGGGGTGCACAAGACGCAGGCGAACAATCTCGTATGAAAGAGGGGGCAAGGGGCGCTCGGGTTTTACCTTAATTGGTCGCCGGAGTCTATCAGCGGCGCAGGTGGTTTCGGTCGTGAACGGAGACGACGACCTGGGTCACGAGCAGGCAAAAGAAAAGTATCAGGGGGTGCGCAAGATCATGCTGAACATCGTCGTTTGAACCAGAGAGAGGGGGGCGGTCGAGGCTCATCGGAATCGATCGCCGGAGTCGTCGGTACTGCGGGGCTTCGAGAGCAAATGCGCGCAGCCTGGTGGCGGAGTGAGCGAGGAGAGTGGGGGGAAATACTCGCGGTGCAGAGGGGATTAAATAGGCCCAGGCGCGACAGGAAACGCTTGCGGCATTAAGTCTAATTACGCCGCGCCATTACCGGCCTTGACAGCAGCGGCGACGTGGTCGCGGGCGCAGTTTGGGGAAGACGAGGGCGACGTGGAGAGGGCCCGCTCGTCAGTGAAACGTGCAAAGGGGAGGTGGGGTCTGGCTGTCAGCGGCTGTGTGGGTGCGCTCGCGCGTACGAGAGAGAGAGAGAAATGGCCCGGGTGGGCTAGCTGGGCATGTTCTGTTGCTGGGCTGGAATCCTGGCGCCGGCCCTTTTCTAATTCTTTCTCCTTTTTCTTTTTCTGTTTCAATTTTCTGGATTGATTTTCAAATGATTTCAAGTTTCATTTGAATTCAAATGTTCTTGGGATTTTTGCAGTGAGCAGTGGTCTCAAATATAGGCATAAGATCATGTGGTTGCTTTGCAAGGGTTTGGTCAAGCTTGGAGAACAAAATACCAGAGACTTGGATCTGATTTGCAAAAGTTTGAAAAATGGTTTTTGAAACCATTTAAAATTTGTATATCTTGGTTTAAATTCTACACTCAAACCTTTCCTCAAAGAAGGCAACAAACTTGGTTCATAAACAATCAAACTTTCAAATGGGGATGGCCATTTGATTTAAGTTTGTTCACATAAAATCATATCACTATGTGCTTCTGTTTTTCTGAAATGAGTTTGAAATTGTTCTCAAATCTATATGCATGCATGAATGATATGCAAACTTTGAAATCATGATTTTAGGGATGTTACAGCGACAGATAGTGAGATGGGTATGGGGAGAGAGAGGACGCCGCGCTGGTTCTTATCCTCGGCTCGGCGGTCGGCGGCATGCATCGTGGCGCAGAGGAGATCGACGATGAAGGCGCTGACACGGAGCAGCTTGCCGGCGGGAGGAAGAAGAAAGAAGAAAAGACGCGAAGGGGTACGGGCCTGCGGGGCCGCTGTTGGGCCGCAGAGGACTGCACTGGGCAACAGGGAGAGAAGGTAAGAGGGAGAGAGGCAAGCTGGGCCGGCCTGGCTGGCTGCTGCTCCATTTTTTTCTTTGCAAAACACTTTTCTATTTCTGTCTTCATTTCTTCTTTTGAATTTCATTTTGTAATCTGTTTTGAACATTTTCAAAATACAAGGACTTTGTAAATATTTAAAATAACAAGGAGACCCTTAATAACCATTTGGGTTTCAATAATTTTTGGGTTTTTCAAAATTCCAACCATTTGAATGTGTTTCAAAGAGAGGGGAGAAAACTAGGGTTTAGAGTTTTGATTTGTTTTCTCCAATGCACAATTTAATGATGATGCTCATGATGCACAAAACTAACCCTAATATTGATTAAGTAAAACTGGGGTGTTACAACACCTTAGTTTGATAACAAACTACTTGTCACAAATGCCCTCCTTTGCTGCTACTATAGCAGTCATATACTTAGCCTTTTGTTGTAGTATCCGTCACAATGTCTTAACTTTGGAATTCATCCAAATCCATCATGGAAACTTTCTTTCCATTTCATTGTGCCACTCATAGTTTAAATTGAGATAAATTTAATTTGTATCTTGTGACAAAACTAGTATCAATGTAATGCTTTACAATGAACTATTTGTAATTGTTTGTCACCTCTACACAAATATATTCTTAGTTCTTCTAAAAGATCATAAGAATTTGCTTACTATCATCCAATGATCATTTTATGATTCATTCTGGTATATGCTCATAACACTTAGAGCATAGGACATATTTGGATGTGTACATATCATGGTATGATTGATCAAAACATTCTTGTGATTTCACTCAACAAGTGTCAAAGCACTTGAATCTTGTTTCACTTATCAAGTGTTAATACACTTGAGTCTTTGAAACATCCCTAAAATCATGTTTCAAAACTCATACATATCATCCATGAATCCATGATCATGTAGAGTTCATTTCAAAAATCAATTCAAAAACAGGAGCATATGAGCTCATTATTTTATGTGATCAACGTTAATCAAATGGTACTCTCCAATGAGAGATTGTTGTTCATGAATCAAGCCTTGTTACTTTCAAATTGTTTTGCTTGATTTCTAGGATTTAAACCAAAAATTTCAAAACAAATACGAGTTGAAAACCATTTTCAAAACCTATTTAAAACTAAGTGCTATGTCACTGTTTATTTTTGTTTTATTCCAAGTGACCAAAGTGACCAGGCCAGTGCAAAGTTACCACATGTTTTTATGCCCAGAAATGTGAATGTTGCACACTGCAAAAATCCTGAAAATGTTTGAATTCAAATAGATTTTGAAATCATTTGAAAAAGGTTCCTGGAAATTCATTTAGAAAAAGAAAAAGAATAGAGAAAAGGAAAAGGGCCGGTGCCAGGATTTTGGCCCAACAAGCGAAGCAGCCTGTTAGCCAGCCCACCCGGGATTTCCCTCTCCTTCTGTTTTTCTCACCGCACCCGCGCTACCCAACGAGTCACTGACTGGTGGACCCTCGCCAGCTCATCACCGTCTTTCCCAAATCACGCCCACGACCACGTCGCCGGCTGTTTCCTCCGCCATTCACTGCCGCGTTTTAAACCGAGTTATTGCCGGCGTTTCCTCGCGTGATCCTCGCCCCCGGTCTGGCTATAACACCCTCTCCCCCTCGCAGCCATTTCCCCCAACAAAGCCAGCCCGAAGCGCCTCCAGGCTGCCAGTATTTGGCCTTACCTCGCCGCAGACAGAGCCTACTCCGGCGACCAATCCTGGTGAGCTCCGTGCACCCCTTCCTCTCTGGTTCATGCGAACTGCATCGCAACCTCCTTGCGCTCCTACTGACATCCTTAGTTCGTCCTGTACTGCTCCAGTTCGTCGACTCCAACGAGCACCGCAGGTTCCCGACGCCGTCTCCTACTCCGGCGAGCGATTAAGGTAAAGGCCGACTGCCCTGTGCGTTCTCTTTGACACTAAATTGTTCGCCTGATCAATGCGCACCCGCTGATTACCTCCGTTTGTGTTAGGGCGGAGCAGAACGTCGCCAACATCGCCGTCCACCCGAGCCCGACGCTGTCCTCTACTCCGACGAGCTCCCACGGCCACTGCAGTGCGCCCCTTGTCAAGCCACCTCCACCTTGAGCATCAGCAGCACACGGCAAGCTTGTTAAGCCCCTTCTCCCTCTCCCGCGCGACCTAGAACGCCGGTAGCAGCTCTGACAGAGACGCCGCCGCCAGTCGCCGCCCGTCTGTGGTCAATTAGATTAGGGCCGTAGGATTTAGATCTAACGAGTAAGATTAGATCTGTGTCGAAGAGGTACGCGTTAGATCTGGCCGTGCATCTTCATTTAGATCGTGTGGCTCTCGTTGATCGATCCGCCCGAACCGGTACCAACCAATAGGAACACGCCGCGTGGCTAGGGTTTAGATTTAATATCAGAAGTTGAATCTATTAGATGTTTAAACTTGTTTTAATCATAACTTTTGATTCCCACGTCCAAATTTGATGAATTTTATATCAATGGAATCAGGAGAGAAAGCCCTTTCCAAATATGCAATGTGTTTAATGTTTTGTTTCTTTAAAAATGGTTTTATTTACAGAAACATGTGTAGGCCTATTTTGTGTTGTAGAGGTCTCATCCTAATAAGGTAGATTCCTCCTGTGTTTTACAATGCTAGTCCCTGGATCAATAGCTAGCATCCACAGTTAAGATGTAATATCAAGAAACAAAGGTCATAATATAACTTTATAACCAGGAATAACATAATATTATTACATCTTACATAGCTCATTTGGCTATTATATTACATTGCAGCGGAATAACTATAAGCATGGGTCCTTCATCTTCAAAGTGCCACAGGCAGATGTTGGTTGTAGACTTTGTAATCCTAATCAATCAATCTTCACTAAAAACAATCAAACCTGCAACATACAAGTTACAGCCACAAGGGTCAATACATTTGAATTGTATTGGCAAGTGATACTATGGTAGTAAAGTGGAGTCTATCATCTATATGCATTTGGCTATGTGGAGTTGAGGCTTGCATTGCTCAAACTAGATTTTTCTTATCATTTTGAAAATACTAAGTTTTTGCTTGACAAAATCATTTTTCTCAATCAAAGATTTCAAGATCCTTGTACCAATCCATCTCTCCATCAATGATTGAAGAATTCAAACAACCCTTGTTCAAACCACAAGATTTTAACTTTAGAAATTTGAATGATGAGATTCTTGATTTCTTCCATGTCTTGATGCTCAATTTGTCCTTTACCAGGGACATGGCTAAGTACTTAGATTTTACACTCTGTAGAGGTGGTGCACTTTCCCCACAAGACTTGGTTTCCCAAGACAAGATCTTTCAGAAGCCTTCCCTTAGACCAAAATGGACGCGCTCCAACCTATCATACACTACCACCCACTCTCCATATGGCTAAGTTCTTGCAACCTATATGATCATGGCAGAGCCCATATTGCCAAGTGGTTGCACTTGAAGCTTCTCAACATTTGACATCTCAAATCTCTTTGTTCCTGGGTGGCTTACCACAAGTGACATACACAACCCAAGTCCATGGCCTTGTGTAACCACTCAACATATCCCAATCTTTCCATTCCACCCAGGAGGTTCATTAACTTAGTTGTTTTATTAAACAAAACCTAAGTCCTCAGACTTAGAATATTTTTCCATAGTGTGAATATATATTCCACCCATGTTTTCTATTAGCTAGGCTAAGCTTGGTAGTAGTAGGAATCTTAACTTAGGAAAATCCTACTAAGGATTCATCTACTAGGTTTTCCTATAGTAAGGTTTATACTTAGAAAAATCCATGCAAGTTTTACTTAGCAAAATCACTAATGCATAGTGAAAGTAATAGGATAGAAAGTATGAAGCATCACTTGCCTTTTTGGTAGGGAATGGTGGTTCACTCCTTGATCTTTCTAGTCTCACACTTCACTACAAGTCAATCAAGCAAACACCAATTCAATTTACATTCCAACCAATAATCACTCAAACAAATTCACACACACAAGACAAAGAAAACCAATTCATGCATGGGAGCATGCACAAGATAGTTTTATTTTGCAAAGGGGGTCTGTATGGGGTTTCTAAACTTTGTAAGATCCAAATTGGTCATTTACCAAAGTGGCAAAGTCATTAGCAAGAGGGTTTTGTCCAAAAACTATTTTTAAATCCATTCATCATTTTATGTGGTGAAAAATGTTTTTTATTAAGGCAAAACTCTTAAGTTGTTCACCAAATGAGTTGCTATTGCAAAGCTTGGTGTTTTTGGGTCAGTAGGTTTGGTCCAAACTATTTTCTCAAAGTTTCCTTTCCATAAACATTTCCATAATAAAATTAATAATTTTATTTGGCTAGAAAATGGCTAAGTCAAATAATTCAACCCAAATTTTACCAAAATTATTTTTAACACCAAGGGTTGGTTCCTAGAGTCAGTAAGGTCACAACAATCCAATTTGCAAAGGTTTTATCCTTAAATTCAATTTTAAACAATTTTTATACTCTAAACAAGCTCATAAATGAATCTGCAAATTCAGGCAAACTAACATATACTATTTTCTAAACTAAGGCCACAGTTAGCTAGGGCTTGTTCTCCTGAATCCATTGATACCAAATTTGTAAAATTTGGACGTGTGGTTTGAAAGTTATAGGGTTTTCAAAATGGCATTTCAATCTGATTTCAAATCCTATTTTAACTCTCCTGGTGCCACGCGTCCTATTTTCATTCGCCAGTACCGCTTCGCTCGGATTGACTATTCTGGCGCGTTGGATCAAGTCCGATCGTGCGACCCTGAACGCATACCCCTTCGCGTTAAGTGATTCTGTCGTACCCCTACGATCTGCATCTAACGGCTGGAGATGGCCTGACCTAACTCTGGCGGCGCTTAGCGGCAGCGACGCTCTGCTAGCGGCGGAGCTGGCGATGCAGGAAGCGAGGGAGAGGCTGGCAAGGCTTACCAGGCTCGCAGAGACTTGCTGATGCTCGAGGTGGGGTCGGCTACTCGAGGGGCGCAAGGGGTTGCTGCTAATTGCTCGTCGGAGAAGCTGCGGGCGACGGTGCTCTCAGGTTGTCGTCGTTGGCGACGTTTAGGACCACGCTAAGAAAAGTTAGGGGCTGCGTTAGCTGCGCATGCGGTCGGTGGTCATGTATGCATCATCGAGAGGAAAGGGGGTGGTCAGATATTACCTGGAGGACTCGCCGGAAAAGTAGCAGACGACGGCGGCGTATAGGTGGAGTTGTTGCCGATGTTCTAGAGCGCCCGCAAGTGAATGGTTGGTATGGACGGATGCGTCTGGACGCGTGGAGTATGTGTGCTAGGTCGACGAGGCAAGGGGCGGCGTGTGGCAGCCGAAATCGGCCGGGGAAGTTGTCGGGGACAGGGGTGTTGTCGCAAGCAATTTGCGCAGCCTGGGGGCTCCGGTGAGGTGTGGTCTGCAGGAGAAGGAAGAGGAGACCAGGGGGATTAAGACAGCAGGGTACAGGGGGAGAATTAACCACGCATTTAAACGAATTCATCCGAATTTATTTGGCCAGAAACGGCGAGGCGAGAAAAGGGGAGGAACAGGTCCGCGGCGGGTGAGGAAGAAGAGGGCCGGTGGTGGGGTCTGGTGTCAGTGAGAAAAGGAGAGAAAGGGGGAGGTCCACCAGTCATAGGCTATGCGGGTTGTTTATGCGGTGAAGGAAAACGCTTCAGGGAAAAGAGGAGGTGGGCTGCGAGTTGGGCTGTTGGGCCAGATGGTGGGCTGTTCTATTTTTTTCTGTCTAAATCTTTTTCTATTTATAAATCTATTTTTCTGATTTGAATTTCATCCAACTATTCAAGCATTCAAATAATTCAAACAATTCAAACCATTGTAATGAGTTTTTGTTTCTGTTTATTAACATAAATCAAATCTCAAAATAAAAATTATAACTTTATTCATTTTTTTAAGATCTATTTAATAATTAAATATAATAGCCCTTTAGTTATTTAATAAAATAGGGTTTGTTTTAATTAATAAAATCTTCATTTTAAATCCAAATATTTTCAAAACCAAATAAGTAGGTTTTATTTGGAAATAAGGAATACTTGGAAACTTGTTTAAAATAAAATAACATTTTTGTTATAGGGTCCATTAATAATTAAATTCAATAGACCTTCATTATTAAATCAATTAGGATTTATTTTATTTAAATTATTTATTTTGAAATCTAAAATAAAGCCAAAACACTTCAGTAGGTTTTATTTGTGAATATCAAATATTTGGAAAACTTATTTTAAATAAATAAACAAGTTTTCATGGTTTAGAAATAATAAAACCTTTATTAATAGAAATTTGAATATTAAATCCTTATTACTTTATTTAAATAAATCTTTACTATTTTTTAATCAAAACAAAACATTTTTATTTTTAAATACTTGGCCAAGGTTTAATTTGGCTCTGTAAAATAATCTTTATTTCTGAATCCACCTTTTCTTTTGAAAACCAAATCTTTTATTTAAAAGATTCCAAAATAGTAATTTCTAAAACATTTTAATTTCCTTTAATAATTTTTTAACTTTATGAATCCCTTTAGGATTTTATTTGATCCAAATTGATTTGAAGTTCCAATTAAATTCAAAAAGTTTCTTCTGGCCCTGAAAATCAAACAAAGTTTTATTTCATTCATTTATTTTCACATTACAAGATTTGGAAAATCTTGGGATGTGACATGTGTATATAAATTATTTGAGAAATGTTTTAGTATTCAAATAAAGATTGTTTGGCAAGTTTTGAACTTGTTTATGAACCAGTACTATGCACTTGTCTTGTTGAGGATATAAAATCATCACATATCATATTGCATGCGTCCATATATTTTTGCTTGTATTTATTTGGTATATGATTTGGTGCTATCATTTTATGTGTAGATTTTGGTGCAAATAGTGATTGTGATTGCGAGGATTGTAACTACTCTCCAAACTACCAAGGAAAGTGGTGCTTCATGACTTTATTCCTATGTTTTTCAAATATGCATTAGAAATATTTTGCTAGACTTGCATGGATAAATTTTGGTCTTATATGCTATGCTTGGGAAATCCTAGTAGTTGTAGAATTGCTAGAAATTTCTAAGTAAGATGTTTATATATGCCATGCTTAGCCTAGCTAGTAGCAACCAAGGGTGGTGAAACTATTCATGCTATGATAAAATATTTCTAAGTCTTTGGACTTGTGTTTTGCTTAATAAAACAACTAAGTAAATGAAACACCTGGGTGGAATGGAAGGAATGGTTTATGTTGAGTGGTTACACAAGGCCCATTTCTATGGTTTACCTTATGTATCTCACTTGTGGAAAGCCACCCAGGAACAAAGGGATTTGAGAGGCCAAATGTTAGGAAGCTTCTAGTGCAGCCACTTGGCAATATGGGCTCTGCCTGGATCATATAGGTTGCAATAACTTAGCCATTTGGACAGTAGGTGGTAGTGGGATTGATAGGTTGGAGCGCGTCCATTTGGTCTAAGGGAAGGCTTCTGAAAGGTCCTGTCTTGGTGAATATCAAGTCTGGTGGGGATAGTGCACAACCTCTGCAGATGGAAGAATCTAAGTACTTAGCCATGTCCCTGGTATTGGACAATTTGAGCATCAAGACATGGAAGCTATCAAGAATCTCCTCATCCCAATTTCTAAGTAAAAATTTGTGGTTGAACAAGGGTGAAGGACCTCAATGTCTATTGGTGGCTCCTTGGGAAAAGTTTTGACAAATAAAAACTTAGAGTTTCTCAACTAATAGGAAAAACCTATTTTTGAGCAAGGCAAGCCTAAGCTACACTTAGCCAAAATGCATATAGTATTTAGTCCACCAATATTAAACTAAGGTATCACTTGCCAATACTATTCCAATGTATTGACCCACTGTGGCTGTAACTTGTGATGTTGCAGGTTATTCTGATGATGATTAGGATTCATGAGTCTACACTCAACATGCTTGCCCGTGGCACATGAAGATGAAGACTTATTTATCTATTTACTTATTTAAACTCTTGTACTAGGCCTGTGGCCATGGAGTTTGTAAAAGACTATGTTGTCTCTAGAATGACTATAATAATGACCTTTGTTTCTATGTACTTCATCTTAAACTGTGGATGCTAGCATTGATCCAGGGACTAGCATTGCAATCACAGGGATCCTTTTTCCTTTATAAAGGAGGGATCTTACAGATGGTATCAGAGCACTATGTTGCATGTAGGATTATGACCCTAGGATTGGAAACCACTAAGGAAAAAAAATTCAACAACTTCCACACTTGTCTTTTCTTCTCGTAAACTTTTCTAATCTTTTTTTTCATCTCTATTTATAGATGAACTCCATCAACGAAGCCGTAAGGAAGGGACCAATCATGACAATGACTTTGGAATGTGAGACAGAATTCCCCAAGGCTCTCAAGGACCTCATGGTTGCAATGGGAATACATGGTGCAGCTGTGTACAAAGGTTTTCCTGTGATGGATGAAGGAGTTGAGTACTGGTGGGTGCAACTTCACTTGTATAAAAACAAGGAAGACAACCACAGAGAATCAGGATTCTGCATGGTCACCAATTCAGTGAAGCACACCACATTCTTTGATTCAGGAAGGGATGCAGCTTGGAAGGCCATCAAAGAACTTGGTGATAGAGTCAAGTGCAGAATGCTCAACACTCAAAATGACCTGAAGGAAGAAAAGAAACATACCCAAGAGTTAGAGGCTACCAACCAAACCTTAAGAGGAGACATTATAGACTTAGTAATGGAGTCATGTGCTTTAGATAGACAGATTGCTTCTAGAAATATCCTGTTAGCCAACTTGGCAAGTGAGATGGGATTGTAAGCGTACTTCGTTAGTTGGACCACCACACTTATCATTTTATTTTCCAAAATGTTGTCTAAATAAGTTGAACCTTGGATGCTTGTGATGGATTTTATGTATGCTATGACTTGTGTGTGTTGATTTCCAAAACTATGCATGTGATGCCTTGTCTTGTGAATTGTCTTAAAATTGTGTTGATTCTAACTTTTTCTATCTTATTAAATAGATGCCTAATGTTACCATCAGCACTGTTGAAGAGTTCCAGGGAACTCGTTTTGGCCCTCGTATTATTGAGCTCACTAGTTTGCTCAATCTCCCTCTTCCTGCCATCATGGTGCTTCCCCTCACCAAGTTTGAGAGGAAAGACCTTTGGGGCTTCAAGGTCAATCAGCCAGGACGCCAGACTGAGCCTACCACGGAGGCTATCATCTTCAAGCTCATGCACAATCACAAGGAGGGAGGCCTAGAGGTAGTCATGCAGGACTTGATTGGACGTCTGTTAGGAAGACACTCTCGACAGGTTAGAGGTACTCACTTCCACGCCTTTGGTAGACGTGATGAGGATGGAGAGGCCATCGACTTCGAGGACACTTTGAGGGAGACAGCAGAGCCGATTCGTCTATACCTCCAGGACTTAGAGGTTCTTCTTAGGCACGTGGACACTAATAGGACCAACGTCATGCTCAGCAATGACGAACTCCACGTGCAGCTTCGTGACAAGGACAAGCTCTTCGCGGAGCAAGATGAGATAGTCAAGGAGATGGAGGCCAAGTTCGAGAGTCAGGACAGAAAGTTCAAGAGTCAAGAGAAGCGAGTCCAAGATAGGAACAAGAGGATTCGAGACATGACTACAGAACTGGAGGCCAAGGACTTTGAGAGGCTTCATTCTCAGAAGAGGGCTCTCAAAGCCAAAGTAGAGACCTTGACCACCAATGTCGAGGAGTACAAGACCGCTATGAAGAATGCAGGTCTTACATTTGTTGAGGAGGAGGTTGATGCCGAGGAGTAGTGATGACTACTCATTTATCATTTATCTATCATGCTTTTTATTGAGTCGCAATGACCATCCAACATGTGTATGGCTTGCTATTGGTGTGTTTACTTTGCAAACTTGTTATCTTTGTTGTTGAACTTTTATTATTATGATGCATGTTGGTGATTGTTTATGTGATGTATTGTGCATGTTAGCATCTATGGGTATCTCATTCTTATCTCTATTGAACAAACCACAGATGCCTCCCCGTCGTGCCAATCCTAACCCCAACAACAACAACATCACCCCTGAGATGCAGCAAATGATGACAGACCCGACTCAGCTGATGCAAATGATGACTATGTTCATCCAGAATCAGAACTACAACAACAACAACAACAACAACAATAACAACAACAACAACCCACCGGGTTTTGACATGCTTACCAGGTTCTTGAGATTGAGGCCAGCAAAGTTCTCAGGAACAACTGATCCTATGGTGGCCAATGATTGGCTACGCTCTGTGAACAAGGACTTGGTAACAGTTGGTTGTACTGATGAAGAGAAAGTCAGATTTGCAGCTCACTTGTTGGAAGGACCAGCAGCTACTTGGTGGGATAACTTCCAGATCACCACTCCCATTGCAGATGTGACATGGGCTATCTTCGAAGATGGTTTCCGTACTGCTCACATCTCATCCGGAGTGATGAGTCTAAAGAAGAAAGAGTTTCATAATCTGAAGCAGCGCAACCGCAGCGTGGCAGAGTATATTGAGGAGTTCGACAATCTGGCACGTTATGCACCGGATGAAGTTGACTGATGCTAAAAGAAGAGAGAAGTTTCTCGAGGGCCTGAATGATGAACTGAACCTGCAGCTATCAGTGGCCTATGTTCCCACTTATCAGTCTCTTTGTGATAAGGCTGCTATTTTTGAGAACAAAATGAAGCAAGTTGAGAGTAGGAAGAGAAAGCACTCGGACAAGCACAGCTCGGGATCATCTCACAAGCGTTCCCATTATGATGATAGTGTAAGATCAAGATCCCACAAGCATGGGAAATTCAACAAGAACCACAACCACAACCGTCATCGTGCAACAAGCATCACCGTAGTCATGACAATGACAAGTACAAGAATCACAAGGGTGGATACAAGAGCCACCACAGTGGTAGTGGAAGTGGCAGTGGAAGCCAGCCTGTCAAGAAAGATATTAGTCAGGTTGAGTGTTTAAAGTGCAAGAAGATGGGGCATTATGCAAATGAATGCCCAGAAAAGAAAGTTGAAGGACCCAACAAGCCCAACCCTTTTCAGAAGGGACAAGTGAACCACATCAATGTGGAGGAAATTTATGAAGAGCCAGATGCTGTTGCTGGTAAGTTCAAACTCAATTCTATTCCAGCACTTGTTCTTTTTGATACTGGAGCATCGCATTCATTCATATCAAAAGCATTTGTTGATAGAAATGGGTTTCCAACTGAAAACATTGGGTGTCCAATAAAAGTTAGTTCTCCAGGTAGAGATATGATAGTAAGTCTTGGATGCTGGGATCTAGTGATAGAGTTTGGAAAGCATAAGTTTCCAGTGAGTCTGATAATCCTAGATTCCCAAGGACTGGATGTAATTTTGGGAATGGATTGGATGACCAAGTATGAAGGAGTACTAGATTGTGCCAATCGTACCATTGCACTCACAACCCCGGAGAAGAAACGGATTAGATTCAAGTCTAACTTTGAATCAAAAGGGAGTACGCTAAATTCTCTTAAGGGGGTTAGCATAGAAAGTGTGCCAATTGTGAGTGAGTATCCAGATGTGTTTCCGGAAGAATTGCCGGGAATGCCACCAGATAGAGATGTGGAATTTCTTATTGATTTGCTACCAGGATCTGGACCAATAGCAAAAAGACCATACAAGATGTCAGTTGATGAGTTGAAAGAACTCAAGAAGCAGCTTGGAGAACAGTTGCAGAAAGGTTTTATCCAACCAAGTTCCTCATCTTGGGGAGCACCAGTTTTGTTTGTGGAAAAGAAAGATAGAAGTCAAAGGTTATGTATAGATTACCGTTCACTCAATGAGGTGACGATCAAGAACAAGTACCCGTTGCCTAGAATCAATGATTTGTTTGATCAGTTAGAAGGATCTTGTGTGTTCTCAAAGATTGATCTCCGGTCAGGTTATTTCCATCTCAAGATAAGAGAGCAAGACATACCCAAAACAGCTTTCACCACAAGGTATGGATTGTATGAGTATACTGTGATGCCATTTGGTTTGACCAATGCACCAGCATACTTCATGAATATGATGAACAAGGTGTTCATGGAATTTCTTGATAAGTTTGTTGTCATTTTCATCGATGACATTTTGATCTACTCCAAGAGCAAAGAAGAACATGAGGGACATTTGCGTTTGATACTTGAGAAGCTCAGAGAGCATAAACTGTATGCCAAATTCAGCAAGTGTGAATTTTGGTTAAAAGAAGTTGGTTTTCTTGGACACGTTGTGTCAGGTGATGGAGTAGCAGTTGATCCTGCTAAAGTTTCAGCTGTAACTAAATGGGAATCTCCCAAATCAGTGAAATAAGTTCGTAGTTTCCTTGTCTTAGCAGGTTACTACAGAAGGTTCATTGAAAATTTCTCCAAGGTAGCAAAACCTATGACAGAATTGCTAAAGAAAGACAAGAAATTTGCTTGGTCTGAAGGTTGTGAACTCAGCTTTCAAGAATTGAAGAAGAGACTTGTGACAGCACCAGTCTTGTGTTTGCCAGATTTGGAAAAAGATTTCCAAGTATATTGTGATGCATCTCATCATGGTTTAGGTGCAGTACTTATGCAAGAAGGAAAAGTTGTGGCTTATGCCTCGAGACAACTCAAAAATCATGAGGTAAACTACCCTACTCATGATTTGGAGTTAGCCTCTGTTGTCCATGCACTCAAAACATGGAGACACTATCTTTTGGGAAAGCGATGTAAAGTGTTCACAGATCACAAAAGTTTGAAGTATATCTTCACCCAGAAGGAAATTAACATGAGACAAAGAAGATGGCTAGAACTCATCAAGGACTATGACTTGAGTTTGCAATACCACCCTGGTAAAGCAAATGTTGTAGCAGATTCTCTAAGCTGTAAGGTTTTTGTGAATGGCCTTACTAAGGGAGAATTTGCCAGATGATCTGTGTGCCCAATATAGAGATCTCAGATTGGAGATTGTGCCTGAAGGACATCTCATGTCTTTGGATGTTTCAACCCACTTTGTTGGACAAGATAAAAGAAGCCCGGAAGAATGATAAGGAAATTGAGGATATTAAGGAAAAGATTGGCAAGGGAAAAGCCAAAGGATTCCATGAAGACGAGCAGGGTACTTTATGGCATGGAAAACGTATCTGTGTTCCACAAGATCCGAAGATTCGGAAACTGATTTTATAAGAAGCACACAACTCACCATATTCCATTCATCCGGGTAACACCAAAATGTACATGGATATGAAGGAAAGATTTTGGTGGAATAATCTCAAGAAGGACATCACCGAACATATTGCTTTGTGTGATGTGTGTAGTAGAGTGAAAGCGGAACATCAGAAACAAGCAGGATTGCTTCAACCACTACCTATTCCTGATTGGAAGTGGGACAAGATTGGTATGGATTTCATTACCGGATTGCCAAGGATCAGGTCAGGTTATGATTCTATTTGGGTAGTAGTGGATCGCCTAACTAAAGTATCTCATTTCATACCCGTGAAGACAACCTACACAAGTGCTAAGTTAGCCAAGATCTATATGAGTAGAATTGTATGTCTACATGGAGTGCCCAAGAGTATTGTGTCAGATAGAGGAACCCAATTCACTTCTCATTTTTGGAGGCAACTACATGAGTCATTAGGAACGAGGTTGGAATTCAGCACTGCTTTTCATCCTCAGACTGATGGACAGACTGAAAGGACTAGTCAGATTCTTAAAGATATGTTGAGGGAATGTGCCCTAGTCTATGGAGCCAGTTGGGATGAAAGTCTGCCTTACGCAGAATTTTCCTATAATAACAGCTATCAAGCCAGTATTGAGATGGCACCATTTGAGTTTCTCTATGGGAGAAAGTGTACCACCCCATTGCTATGGAAAGGTGTGGGAGAAAGAAGTTTGTTCGGACCAGAACTAATAAAAGAGGCTGAAGAGAAAGTCAAGCTGGTTAAGGACAGGTTGAAGATAGCATAGTCCCGACAGAAGAGCTACGCAGATCCTA
Source organism: Avena sativa (assembly GCA_916181665.1). Taxonomy (NCBI): domain Eukaryota; kingdom Viridiplantae; phylum Streptophyta; class Magnoliopsida; order Poales; family Poaceae; genus Avena; species Avena sativa. The sequence goes on along the minus strand of OV702285.1, from coordinate 102,478,587 downwards.
AGCATAGAAAAATCACCTATGAAGTAGGTGATAGAGCTTATCTTAGAGTGTCACCACTCCGTGGAGTGAAGAGATTTGGAGTAAAAGGAAAATTGGCACCAAGATATGTTGGACCATTCAAGATTCTGAGTCGCAAAGGAGAAGTAGCCTATGAAATTGAATTGCCAGAGTCTTTGTCAGCAGTTCATAATGTGTTTCATGTAAGTCAGCTTAAGAAATGTCACCCAGAAATGGAAGAAACTTCTTTAAAGGATACTATATCTTTAGAAGAGGTTCAATTGGAAAGTGACCTCACTTATGAAGTGAAACCTATCAATATTCTTGAGACTACAGAAAGAGTTACGCGGACTAAGACTATCAAGTTATGCAAAGTTCAATGGAACCATCATTCTGAAGAGGAAGCAACTTGGGAAAGAGAACATGATCTTCGGAAGGACCACCCTCACCTATTTGCTAGCCAATCTGAATCTCAAGGGCGAGATTCACCTTAAGGGGGTTAGATTTGTAACATCCCTAAAATCATGTTTCAAAACTCATACATATCATCCATGCATCCATGATCATGTAGAGTTCATTTAAAAAATCAATTCAAAAACAGGAGCATATGAGCTCATTATTTTATGTGATCAGCATTAATCAAATGCTACTCTCCAATGAGAGATTGTTGTTCATGAATCAAGCCTTGTTACTTTCAAATTGTTTTGTTTGATTGCTAGGATTTAAACCAAAAATTTCAAAAAAAATATGAGTTGAAAACCATTTTCAAAACCTATTTAAAACTATGTGCTATGTCACTGTTTATTTTTGTTTTATTCCAAGTGACCAGGCCAGTGCAAAGTGACCACATGTTTTTATGCCCAGAAATGTGAATGTTGCACACTGCAAAAATCCTGAAAAGGTTTGAATTCAAATATATTTTGAAATCATTTGAAAAAGGTTCCTGGAAATTCATTTAGAACAAGAAAAAGAATAGAGAAAAGGAAAAGGGCCGGCGCTAGGATTTTGTCCCAACAAGCGAAGCAGCCCGTTAGCCAGCCCACCCGGGATTTCCCTCTCCTTCTGGTTTTCTCACCGCACCCGCGCTACCCAACGAGTCACTAATTGGTGGACCCTCGCCAGCTCATCACCGTCTTCCCCAAATCACGCCCACGACCACGTCGCCGGCTGTTTCCTCCGCCATTCACTGCCGCGTTTTAAACCAAGTTATTGCCGGTGTTTCCTCGCGTGATCCTTGCCCCCGCTCTGGTTATAAGACCCTCTCCCCCTCGCGGCCATTTCGCCCAACAAAGCTAGCCCGAAGCACCTCCAGGCTGCCAGTATTTGGCCTTACCTCGCCGCAGACAGAACCTACTCCGGCGACCAATCCTGGTGAGCTCCGTGCGCCCCTTCCTCTCTGGTTCATGCGAACTGCATCGCAACCTCCTTGCGCTCCTGCTGACATCCTTATTTCTTCATGTATTGCCCCAGGTCGTCGACTCCAACGAGCACCGCAGGTTCCTAACGTCGTCTCCTACTCCGGCGAGCGATTAAGGTAAAGGCAGACCGCCCCGTGCCTTCCCTTTGACACTAACTTGTTCGCCTGATCGATGCGCACCCGCTTATTCCCTCCGTTTGTGTTAGGGCGGAGCAGTACGTCGCCAACGTTGCCGTCCACCCGAGCCCGACGCTGTCCTCTACTCCGACGAGCTCCCACGGCCACTGCAGCGCGCCCCTTGTCAAGCCACCTCCACCTTGAGCATCAGCAGCACACGGCGAGCTTGGTAAGCCCCTTTTCCCTCTCCCGCGCGACCTAGAACGCCGGTAGCAGCTCTGACAGAGACGCCGCCGCCAGTCGCCGCCCGTCTGTGGTCAATTAGGTTAGGGCCGTAGGATTTAGATCTAATGAGTAAGATTAGATCTGTGTCGAAGAGGTACGCGTTAGATCTGGCCGTGCATCTTCATTTAGATCGTGTGGCTCTTGTTGATCGATCCGCCCGAACCGGTACCAACCAATAGGAACACGCCGCGTGGCTAGGGTTTAGATTTAAAATCACAATTTGAATCTATTAGATGTTTAAACTTGTTTTAATCATAACTTTTGATTCCCAAGTCCAAATTTGATGAATTTTATATCAATGGAATCAGGAGAGAAAGCACTTTCCCAATATGCAATATGTTTAATGTTTTGTTTCTGTTAAAATGGTTTTATTTACAGAAACATGTGTAGGCCTATTTTGTGTATATAAATTATTTGAGAAATGTTTTAGTATTCAAATAAAGATTGTTTGGCAAGTTTTGATCTTTTTTATGAACCAGTATTGTGCACTTGTCTTGTTGAGGATAGAAAATCATCACATATCATATTGCATGCATCCATATATTTTTGCTTGTATTTATTTGGTATATGATTTGGTGTTATCATTTTATGTGTAGATTTTGGTGCAAATAGTGATTGTGATTGCGAGGATTGTAACTACTCTCCAAACTACCAAGGAAAGTGGTGCTTCATGACTTTATTCATATGTTTTTCAAATATGCATTAGAAATATTTTGCTATACTTGCATGGATAAATTTTGGTCTTATATGCTATGATTGGGAAATCCTAGTAGTTGTAGAATTGCTAGAAATTTCTAAGTAAGATGTTTATCTATGCCATGCTTAGCCTAGCTAGTAGCAACCAAGGGTGGTGAAACTATTCATGCTATGGTAAAATATTTCTAAGTCTTTGGACTTGTGTTTTGCTTAATAAAACAACTAAGTGAATGAAACACCTGGGTGGAATGGAAGGAATGGTTTATGTTGAGTGGTTACACAAGGCCCATTTATATGGTTTACCTTGTGTATCTCACTTGTGGAAAGCCACCCAGGAACAAAGGGATTTGAGAGGCCAAATGTTAAGAAGCTTCTAGTGTAGCCACTTGGCAATATGGGCTCTGCCTGGATCATATAGGTTGCAATAACTTAGCCATTTGGACAGTTGGTGGTAGTGGGATTGATAGGTTGGAGCGCGTCCATTTGGTCTAAGGGAAGGCTTCTGAAAGGTCCTGTCTTGGTGAATATCAAGTCTGGTGGGGAAAGTGCACAACCTCTGCAGATGGAAGAATCTAAGTACTTAGCCATGTCCCTGGTATTGGACAATTTGTGCATCAAGACATTGAAGCTATCAAGAATCTCCTCATCCCAATTTCTAAGTAAAAATTTGTGGTTGAACAAGGGTGAAGGACCTCAATGTCTATTGGTGGTTCCTTCGGAAAAGTTTTGACAAATAAAAACTTAGAGTTTCTCAACTAATAGGCAAAACCTATTTTTGAGCAAGGCAAGCCTAAGCTACACTTAGCCAAATGCATATAGTATTTAGTCCACCAATATTAAACTAAGGTATCACTTGCCAATACTATTCAAATGTATTGACCCACTGTGGCTGTAACTTGTGATGTTGCAGGTTATTCTGATGATGATTAGGAGTCATGAGTCTACACTCAACATGCTTGCCTGTGGCACATGAAGATGAAGACTTATTTATCTATTTACTTATTTAAACTCTTGTACTAGGCCTGTGGCCATGGAGTTTGTAAAACACTATGTTGTCTCTAGAATGACTGTAATAATGACCTTTGTTTCTGTGTACTTCATCTTAAACTGTGGATGCTAGCATTGATCCAGGGACTAGCATTGCAATCACAGGGATCCTTTTTCCTTTATAAAGGAGGGATCTTACAGTCTTGATTCAATTAGTTTCCATGCGACAAGAATCTTTTCCCGTCGTTTCTATATTGAACTCCTTCAATATCTCATATATGTATGTTTGGCACAACTATATTGGCGTCATAGTCTATCCATGTAGACATTCATGCTAAATATTCGAGTTTTGCCTAAGTCTTTCATTGAAATGAAATTATTAACCTTTGTCAATAAAAGATACATCATTTCCAATCAACAAGATGTCCTCCACATAATGTATTAGAAATATGTCTCAGCGCTCCCACTTAATTTCTTGCAAATGCAAGCATCTTCATCGTCTCCAGACGAAAACTCCTTTAACAGTTTCATCACGGTGAAGATTCCAACTCTGCGATGCTTACTTCAACAATTGAAGTTTGCATGCCCATTTTAGCATCCTTTGAATTAACAAAACCCTTTGGATCGTGTCATGTACATGTCCTAGGTAACCCTTCTATTAGAAGAATTTTGTTTTGTTTATTCATCTACCATATACCAAATTATATGAAGTGGTTGCTACATTAATCCGTCCAGACTAAATATCTCTATGAAAGATCAAATCTTTACATAGTCAACTCCTTGAACATTGTCGTAAAATCTTTACAACATGTCGACTATTTCTTGGATGTGAAACATCCATGTCTGTTTCTTTATGGATCCAAATTCGACCGATAGGTTTTTACACCTTTCCGGAGGGTCTTCTAAGTTCAAAAAACTTGATTTCTCGTGTATGGAACTATCACGGATTTTATGGCTTCAAGCCATTTGACGAAGTCAGGGCCCATCATCGCTTCTTTGCATGTTGTCGGTTCATCATTGTTAAAGAACAATGATTTACTCTCAAATCTCAGCATTTGATTGTTTATCCGACCTACTTGGTTCAATCGGAACTTCGACCTCCGTGATCGCAACAATTGAGGAACGTGAGCCATGAGCACTGTGGCTGCCTCCGGAACGTTTTCCGGCACTACAGAACTCAGCACATATAGCTAAAGTTCGTTAACCTTATTAAAGTTCTATTGTTCTCCCACTGAACTTTTGCGAAAAATTACTTTTTCAATATACTTCATGTGTCAAGAGAGAAACCCTTTTTTCCTTGGTGTTATGGAAGAATACCCAATGCTTATTCGAAATAACCTACAAAGACATGCTCATCCGACTTTGTTTGTAAACATCTTACTTATGGTTAGCACACCAAAATTTAAGAAAGGATAACTTGGGTTTTATCCCAAACCATAACTTACATGGTGTCATTTCAACGGATCAAGATGGATCTCTTTTCAGTGTAAAAGTGGTAGTCTCTAAAGCTTTAATCTGTTAAAGCATAATGGCAGTTTTATAAATAACACCTTTGATCCAACCATGTCAAACAAGCTTTCATTACAAATCTCAAACACTACATATTCCTATGTTGTTTCGGGAGATGTAAATCTAGTTGTTTTGCTAAACTTGCAACTCAAATAAATCCCTTTATGATAAAATCATAAAATATTTATTTTCTTGTTACACTTGCAACTCAAATAAATCTCTTTATGACAAAATCATAAATCATTTATTTTCTTGTTACAATGATTTTCCACTTCATATTGAAAGTCTTTGAATGTTTTCAAATATTTCATACTTCTTTCTCATTAAGTGAATATTCACTCAAATTTCCGGAGAAAGCATATGAAGTTAAAATCCATCGCTTATAACTATACATAATGGACTACATACATAGATATGTATAAATTCCAATAATTTAGTCGATCGTTCTTATTTGGCCTTTGAACGAAGTTTTAATTATCCCGAGGAAAGTCTCACAAGCGTCATTTGATCAAATCAAAGACTCCAAAAATCCATGAATATGGAGATTCTTCATGTTTTCTTTTCAATATAATTTAAACGGCAATGTCACTTCGTAAGTGATCTTCCAATCATTTATCTTGCGACATTTTAGCATTAGTTTTTATGGATGTGATTTCTCCAACTAGATTTATAAATCATCCATCTTATATGGAATACGATAATTATTTGAACAATCTTTGTTCTCTTAATACCTGATTTAAATAACAATTATTAAAACAAATCTTGAAGGCATACTTTAATGTCAACGATAAATACATACAACGACTTGTTTGTTTTTTATTAACATCATCACATATGCTCTTGCTAGTTACTTAGGTCATTCTGGTTCATGAATTGCGTCGTTCTGTATGAAATTTCATACCAACCGATTTAGTATTTAATACCCAAGAACCACATTTTTTAACAAGCAAAGAATACAACCATAACATGTATATCATCTATATACCTAAACTGGATATTTCCAGTCTTTTATTTTCTGCCAAATATATTTTATAGATTCTTTTTCAGCATTTCCTTTTCATTTTTAAAATAATCTATCAACATCAACAGTGGCGCCATATACATGACACATAGTCCAAAGCTTGTATATTCAAATACAAATACCTTTGGACTTGCACTTTAAAGTAGATCACCATCATCAATTGATTGGCATTCCTTCAAAATCCATTCTTTAGTAACCTTTTAGTGTAGTAAACACTTTACATACATCTTCTATTTCATCCTTATCATGACGACTTTCATGATCAAGCTAATGTAGCTTATAAAGCTTAATCATGAGTATAACGTTACTTTCTGAAACCCTTTTGGATGATTAGGATGTCTAGCATCTTGTAAGATCCCTCCTTTGCAAAGGAAAAGGATCCCTGTGATTGCAATGCTAGTCCCTGGATCAATAGCTAGCATCCACAGTTAAGATGTAATATTAAGAAACAAAGGTCATAATACAACTTTATAACCAGGAATAATATAACTTTATTACACCTTACATAGCTCATTTGGCTATTACATTACATTGCAGCAGAATATCTATAAGCATGGGGTCCTTCATCTTCAAAGTGCCACAGGCAACATGCTGGTTGTAGACTTGTAATCCTAAACAATCAACTTCACTAATATCATACAAACCTGCAACATAACAAGTTACAGCCACAAGGGTCAATACATTTGAATTGTATTGGCAAGTTTCACTACTATGTTGAATATAAGTGGATCCTATCATTACGTGCATATTTGGCTAAGTAGGGTTTTAAGGCTCATTTGCAGAAAGCAATAATTTATCCTATCTTTTCAAAATAGTTTTGATCTTTTGTCAAATCTTTCTGAACTCCTTGGTAAATCCCCAAGTGTTTCAAGTCTTTGTCAAAATCTCTTGAGCTCCTTGGTAAATCCCCAAGTGCTTCAAGTTTTTATCAAAATCTCTTGAGCTCCTTGGTACACCCCAAGTACTTCAAGTTTTTATCAAAATCTCTTAAGGTCCTTGGTAAAACCCCAAGTGCTTCAAGTTTTATCAAAATATCTTGAGCTCCTTGGTACACCCCAAGTGCTTCAAGCCTTTTGTTGTCACTTAAAAGTTTTTCTTTTAAAAATTGGAATGTCGAGATTTCCCATAGCTTCAGGCCTTTAGTTGCTCAGTATTGTCCATAACCGGGGACACGGCTAAGTACTTAGAATTTTATTATCTTCTGCAGAAGTTGTACACTTTACCCACATGACACACTCTCATCTTGTTGCCACCAGTGGCCGCTGGATAAGTACTCACCAAGATGGAGTACTAGCAGATTGAGAATGTGACGAAGTCTTTCCATAGGGTCCTCCCATACACCATGCTAGCTTGTCTTCAGGCACCAATGTAGGGTTCCGAGTTCCCTCATTTCCAGTTAACCTGAAGACCGATGCATGGGTCTTCCCAATGTAGTTGACTAAGCCAGAGCCATATTAGCATGTGGCTGTACACGGAAGCCACTGTTGGAGAAACATGTTCAATCTCTAAGTCCCTGGGTGGTTTTCATCTGGTGCACAACAAAAAGAGATTGCCATATAAACATGGTTCCTCTTGTTGCCACCTTGTCCAAAATTGAGTATCCTTGTCCACCCAGGTGGTTCATTGAGTACTTGTTTTATTATATAAAACATAAGTCTTTTCTCAACTTCATAAAATCTCAACATGTATCTCTTCTCAAAATATAAAGCATGGCTAAGCATTTTACAACTACATTGTTTCCACTAAGGAATGTATAAGGGTATCCTATTAGGATTTAGCATAGCATAAAGTATAGAAATCCTTTTCATGCATGTTTTCAAAATCCACTAAGTATAATGAAAATAGTAGGACTTTGGATGATAGTGTCACTTGCCTTTTTGGTAGGGAATGTTGGTTCACTTCTTGATCTTGCTAATCTCACACTCTTCTAACTTCACTACAAGTCAATCAAGCAAACACAAATTCAACTAGCATTCCAAACCAATATTCAAACAATCAAACACACATAAAATAATAGAAACTAAGTCATGCATGCAAACATGCAAAAATAGTTTTATTTGCAAAGGTGGTTTATACTAGGCTCTAAACATTGTAAAGTCCAAAGTGGTCATTTTTTAAAGTGGTAAAGTCATTTGCAAAAAGGGTTTTATCTATAGACCATTTTTAAATCCAATCATTATTTTATGTGGTGGAAAATGTTTTTAGCAAAGCAACAACTTTATATTGTTCACCAAATAAGTTGTTAAATCTTAATACTTGGTGTTTAGGGTCAGTAGGTTTGAATCAACACATTTTCCAAATATTTTTCTCAAAAGTTATTTCCATAACAAAATCAATATTTTTATTTGGCTAGAAATGGGCTAATTCAATTATTCCATCCTAATGTTTACCAAATACATTTTTAATCCCATAAGTTGTTTCCTAGGGTCAGTAGGTTCACAACAAACCAATTTGCAAAGATTTCATCCCTAGAAACTTTTTGGAATAATTTTTATAACCTAAACAAGCATACAAATGTTTCTGCAAAAACAAACATTTTACCAGAAGCTTTTTACTAAAAAAATTGCATGGTTGGCTAGGGTTTGTTCCACTAATTCCATTGATATAAAATTTGCAAATTTTGGACGTGTGGATCAAAAGTTATGAGGTTTACAAATTTGCATCTAAATCTGATTTCAAATTCTGTTTTAAATCAACCAGTGCCACGCGGTGTGATATTACTGGCTGATACCGCTTCGGTCGGATCGTGCTTGCTGGACCGTAGGATCTAACTTAGATCGAGTGGCGCAGAGGCACACGATACCCCTTCGTCTACATTCTATCACAACCAGACGATATCGATCTAACGGCTACAATCAACTTGCCACTAACTGGCGGCGCTGCGCGGCGGCAGATGGCGGCGACGCTTAAATGGTGGCGGTACTAGCGATGCAGGAAGCAAAGAGAGAAGGGGAGGTGCTTACCGTGCTCGCAGGGTTGTGGTGATGCTCGAGGCGTGGTTGGTTCGTCGAGGGGCGCACTGGCGTGAAGGGGATTGCTCGCCGGAGTGGGGGACGGCGTCAGGCGGTTCTGGAGGTTGTCGAGGATGGGCCTGCAGTTCACTCCGAGGCAAGACAAGGGTATGGTTAGACGTGTACAGTCCTGGGGTTCACATGAGCATGATTGAGAGGGCTCGGGGCGGTCTAGACTTACCTCGCCGGAGAGAGAAGCAGACGCGGCGGCGCTCAGAGGTTGTCGAAGCCGAGGTTCTGGGGCACGCGCAAGTGAGCTGGCACTACGAGGGGGTGCGCCTGGGTCTGGGGAGTGTGTGAGCTTGATCGAGGAGGCTAAGGGAAGTCTGGTTTCACCGGAATCGTCTAGGAATGGTCGTCGGGACAGTGAGGGTGCGCGGAGAAATTCGTCCGGCCTGGGGGCAGAGAGGGGGAGGCGAGAGAGGGAAAAGGGAGAGGAGGTGCTGGCGTTTATCACTGCGTGGTCACGGCGAGGGATTAACGCGACATTAAGGCGTAATCAAGCGAGCGTTAATCGGCAGAAAACCGCCGGCGAGGTTTGCGCGCGGGTGAGGAAGAAGAGGACTGGTGGTGGGGCCGTCTGGCAGCGAGAGTGGGAAAAGGGAAATGGGGTCCACCTGTCTGTCGCTCTGCGGGTGCGTGTTTAGGTGAAAAACGATTCGCCGAAAGGGGGAGGAAAACTAGGCTGCGACTGGGCTTCCTGGGCCAGGTGGGTTGGTCAGGTCTGGTTCATATTTTTTCTTTCTAATTGTTTTTCCTTTTTCTGTTTGAATTTCCTGTTTTGAATTTCAACAACAAATCAAACACTCAAATCAATTCAAAACTCCTCCAAACTTTGTGTTGAGTTTTGGTTCTGTTTAACAACAATAATCCATGTCCCAAAATAATATAATATTTTTATTTTAGGGTCCATTTATAATTAAATAAAATGGACATTAGTTATTAAATCAAATGGATTTTGATTTATTTAAAATCTCCATTTGAAATCTGAATAAAACCAAAAACACTTCAGTAGGTTTTATTTGAGAATATAAAATACTTGGAAAACTTATTTAATATAAATAAATAAGTTTTGATGTTTAATTAAAATAGTAAAACCTTTATTTTTAATAAACTTGGATATTAAATCCTTATTATTTTATTTAAATAAACCTTTACTATTTTTATCAAATAGAAATACTTTATTTCAAAAATCTTGGCCAAGGTTTAATTTGGCTCTATAAAATAATCCTTATTTATATTTCTACCTTTTCATTTGAAAGTCAAATCTTTTTAATAAAAGATCCAAAATAGTATTTCCAAATATATATTTTTTAACTTTAATAATTGTTTTATCTTTTCAAATCCATTAGGACTTGTTTGATCAAATAGGTTTAAAGGTTTCCAATTGGATTCAAAAGTTTCTTCTCACCCTGAAAATCAACAAAGTTTTATTTTATTCATTTATTTTTCACATTACAAGATTTGGAAAATCTTGGGATGTGACACATCTCCAACCTTTGCGAATTCTCATCCAATATGAGAACATATATTATACTCTATCATATTGCAACCAGAACATTGTTTCAAATATCGTTATATCTGCAACACATTATGGTTTCTGAAACAATTCTTTCAGCTCCTAGATAATCTCGATATTTCAATCAAGAATCATGGAGGCAAACATGATACTTTAGATACTAACACTGGAATTGTCACTCTCGATTAGATACTAATTATTAAACTTCATGGAGTAAAGAGAGTTTGTTGAAAGTTTGCAATAGGACTTTAAACTTTAGATTGACACTCAACACAATATGATACCAGTTTGTAAAGTAAATATCCAGAATTCTATAGTTTTATTATCTCAATTACAACTACAACAAATTATGCAAATTCACTTTGATTTAGTTTATGATAAATTGAGTTCTACTAATCCAAATTAGAAATGAACTCCCACTCAAAGAATGACATCCCTCGTGTCTTTTTGGTGATTACATGAACCAAATCCACTACACCAAGTCCGATCATCACGTGAGTCGGTGTAGCTTCAAAGGCGAGCATCTAAATGGTCATCATATCAAACATATGACTCATCCTTAACCTTTCGGTCTGTGTTCCGAGGCCATGTCTGCACATGCTAGGCTCGCCAAGTAAGAACCTTAGTATTCACATGTGTAAAATTGTTCTACACCCGAGATATGCTCGTGGATTCAAGTACACCTGATCATCACGTGATGTCTTAAAGCGACGAAACATTGTCGGTGCATACTTAAGGAAGAACACATTTTTATCTTGATATCTAAATGAGGGATCATCTTATTATGCTAATAAAACGCCAAACTAGCAATATAAGATGCAACAAACATCTTATGTGAAAAGTGAAATGATATGGTCCTTGCCCTTGATTGTTATCATGTGCATCATGGTATGATCTTCATCATTCCTTTATGTGTAAGTCCAAGGTCTATGGAACTTACAATTTATGTGTGTTGCAAGAGTATCGACTTATACTTTTACTTACAACATCACCATATCATGACACTAGCCTAGCAACAATCTAAACTAGACACTTCTAATTTATCCATTGCAAGTTTTACGTGGCTTAGCGCTTTCGAAGATAGAACCGTTCTTACCTATGAACATGAACCACAACGAGGATAACCAAATTATTGACAACTCTTTGCAAATTAGATATTGACTATAGTACGAGAGACATACACCCGCTAGCCACTTATGCAAAACTAGTTGCATGTCAAGCGTGGAACAGGTCTCATGTGCGAGGACATGTAAAGTTTGTCTAGGCCGCTTCATCCCACTATTCCACCAATATCCAAAGTACAAGGAAGAAGCAATAACATGACCTTCAGCGCCCACATACTCATATATGTTCTACCCTTGCTAAGCATGTACACTTAGATCCTTCTCTGATACCACTGAAGGGTTCGCAGCATAGAAAACAAAAAAATTCCTACGATGGGAACAACTATGTACCAAGATAGATCTACTAGATACAAGCAATGGGTGGATAAACATCCATAGAATACATAACCTCAAAGACCAAATAGCGTTAACGAGGTTGTACTCATGGATGATGTAGTCGATCGCTTGCCGATTTCAAGATCGTGTTGAAGTCCATCTGGTCCAGCTGGTCCAGCACCATCAAGTCCACCACCGCAAAGCAGTGGTGCATCCGTGATCGCACACATGTCTGGGTACCCCCAACAACTTCCGTTCCTTGCTCCAGCGAAGCAGCGGAAGCAACAAATCCTTCCAGAACAAGCCATCGGGACACATGTATCTCGCTGATCCGAGACCATGGGGAAATTCTAAAGGGGGAGAGATCCTTCGCGAGGAGGTGTGAGAGAGAAGTGAGAGGAGGGGCTCCTTTTATAGGGGAGGGGCAGCCCAAGGGTGCATGGCCGCCGGCCATGGAAGGTGCCCCCACCTCCCCCTCATTCATGTGGTGGAAGCTCCACTCACATAAAAACACCTCCACTCACAATTCCACTCACATGCATTAATTTTCCACCAAAATTAATGCAAGATCTCATTTAATAAAACTCTTTTATTTATTTTATTCAGAATTTTTTTAATTACTCTAATTAACAAACATTCACATAAAACCCCTTATAACATTTCAATTTCACATGCAGAACCAGTTTTAGCAATTTCAACCGAAACGACTCCTATGTCTAGTGAAATAAATTCCTACGCTTTCTTTTTCTTTCTCTGGCATATCATTTGCTCTAAATGGTGTCGGTATCCCTTAAGTGTGTCACCCTACGGTTCGCGAATAATATAGACATGATCGAGACCCTCTCTGATCAATAATCAGAAGTGGGAACTGGAGATCCGTACTAACCCCCAAACATTCAATGATGACTTCTGTGATCGTGTGAACCTTATACGCCTGTAACTCAATCCCTTTGTCTCGCAATATATTACATGTTCGAGATTCATCATCGGTATCTCCATACCTACTTTGATCTCGTTACCGACATGTACTCTTTTCCCGTTCCCGTGATATAACATTCTAGTGATCAAATCACTTTCTTGCAAGCTAACTAATGTGATATCACCGAGAGGGCCCATAGTAGATCTCTCCGTCATCAGGATGGACAAATTACACTCTTGATCCATGAACCTCAACATAACACCTTCGTAGTACTGAACCCATCTTTATAGTCTTCCGGTGTTAGTGATTGACATGATCAGGAAACCTTTGATGTTATTAAGATACTCTTCCAGTGTTGGTGATTGACATGATCTCATGGTCTAAGGACTAAGATTACTTCGTATGATGTTATAGCAATATAAACACAATGACTTTGATTGTAATGCTATACTTTGGATGAATATTCATCACATCATTCCAATAATGTTGTGACCATGTTATTAACAACATCCAATGTCCATGATTAGGAAACCTTTGATCATCTTGTTAATCAACGAGCTAGTTTATAAGAGAGGCATAACTATGAACTTTCTATTTGTTTATTAAACACACATGTATTAACGTTTCTGTATTAATACAATTATAGCATGCAAAATAAACATTTATCATAAATAAGGAATACGATATTAACCACTTTATTATTGCCTCTCGGGCATATTCCCTTCATTTTTCCTTTCGCATACAGGTGGTTCCTGATCCTAGTGTCCCTTCTTCAGAGAAGAGGCCTACCCAGTGTGGCGCTGCTAGTATCACACCTAGGAGGGGTTCCGTATTTCCCCGAGTCACTGGCTTGGAATCTTGTAAAAAATGGCATAGAACTTTTTTTATGACAAGAACTCTAGGTATAATGATTACATTCGCCTTCCCCCTTCAAGGACGAAATGACCAATAGGGATTACTAGAAGTTCAACCCATAGGATAAGTACCCGGCGGTGAATGAGGATCATGTTGTCATTGAGAGGATTCTTGACCCGGCAGAGGGGTTTAAATTGACTGGGAGGACTTAATGCGCACTTTCATTAGCCTCCGAGTTAGCACCCTTCAAGCTAGGTGTCATAAGATTAGCTTCATGAGTGGTTTGCACGATCCCACTCGCCAGTCAATTTTTGACCTTCTGAATGATGTCGTTGCTCGCCGAGTCAGCTCTATCTTCAAGCTCGCCGAGTCAGCTCTATCTTCAAGCTGACGTTGGCGGACGATTAGGTTTGGCGCTTTCCCCCTTTTAGCCGCGAGAAACTCGTCCCCTGGGTAAGTTTCCGAGTAACTCGATTTTTCCGACATATTTCTTACTTGGCTTTCATTGTACATCTATTATTCGGCATTCGTATGTTGATCTTGCTCTATGTGGTTTCCGCAAAACCTTGTGGCCCAGGGTAATGACAGTGTCATTCCTCCTATTGGCTATTATGAGGATCGCCCTGATGAAGATGATGAGGACTTTGACTCGGAATCCTTCATGCATATCCCATTTGCCGCTGCCATCCCTTCTTCAGTTAAGAATCATACCCGGGCTGATTTGAGGGCTTTGCTAGATGATGATGATGACGACTGCCAGATTTTAGAGGTACTTGATCCTCGCCTTATGCTTTTGGATTATCCCATTAAATTTTGCATTTGCTGGTGTAGCCGGTCAGGTACACGAGGTTGATCCTCTTTCCATGGGCGGTTGCGAGAAGATTCCCACTACCAAGTCGACCAAACGATGTGGGGCCTCCACTAGTGGTGCCTAGCCTTCTAAGAAGCGACAAGTCGCTGCCATAGCAGCCCCTGAAGCTGGGACCTCGCAGCCCCGCAAGACTCGTAAATTTGGTCGGTGCGCGCCTCGCGATCCCGTCATTTTCGTTTAAACTCTGCAGTTTGTTATTCCTTATCTTACTCGCAGTGCTTCCTTTACGAGATTTTGGCTTTTTATTTTCAGCCCTGCCATGTACGTTAATCAATCTGCCACCTGCATGGCATCATCTATCTCCAATCCAGTCTCTCCTGCTCGTGCTGCTCCCGAGCCACAGAGCCATGTCCGGGTCTCTGTTTCTACGATTGAGGCTTCTGAGCCTTAGCCTGAAGCCGACTTGGCGACCCAAGCCGAAGGATAGACTCGGCCTGCATCACCTATTGCCCAAGAGAGTTAGAACTAGGGACCCGGCGCCAGCAACATCTACGCCGAGTCCGCCCAGAATGGCCCTACTACATCTCCCCTTATGAACGATCTGAAGAAAAAGTCTGCCTCTTCCTCCCAGACAGTTATTCAGCCATTTCACTCAGCACCTCCGGCGTAGCAACAATGTAAGAGACCTACTCCTCCACCGCCAGCGCAATAGAGCCAGATCTGGTCGCCTCTGGCTGGCCAGACTCGGACTGCTTCCGTTAAAGCGACGGGTTCCAAGCAGCAGACCCTAAGTTTTGGCCAAGGCATAGCACCGCAGAAGAAACAAACAACAACAACCACAACAAAGGCACCCGCTTCAACGGGTGTCACATCCCAAGATTTTCCAAATCTTGTAATGTGAAAATAAATGAATAAAATAAAAAAAAAACTTTGTTTGTTTTTCAGGGCCAGAAGAAACTTTTTGAATTTAAAAGGGAACTTCAAACCCATTTGAATTAAATAAAACCTAAAAGGGATTTAATAAGATAAACATTTTAGATAAAGGGAAATAAAATATTTTTGGATATTTGATATTCATAATTAAAACCTACTAAAGTGTTTTGGCTTTATTTTAGATTTTAAAATAATTATCTCAACAAAACAAATACTATTTGATGTAATAACTGAGACCCACTTATTTAATGGACCATAAATAAAAGGTTATTTTATTTTAAACAAGCTTTCCAAATATTCTTTATTTTCAAAATAAACAAACCTACTGAATTGGTTTTGAAAATATTTGGGTTTTAAATGAAGATTTTATTAATTAAAACAAACCCTATTTTATTAAATAACTAAAAGAACCATTTTATTTTAATTAAAGAATGGTTCTTAAAAAGAATAAAATTATTATCTTATTTTGGATTTTGGTTCATAATAATAAACAGAACTATTTTCAATATCACAAAGTTGGTTGTTATTTTGAATTGATTTAAACATTGTTTGACTTGATTGAATAATTGATTGGAAATTCAAAACAGAAATCAGAAAAAGAAAAGGAAAAAGATACAGAATATAAAAAAAAATGGAGATTGGCCAACCCAGCCCAGGCAGCCCAACAAGCCCAGGAAACAGCCCAGCTCCCCTCTCCCACGACGAAGCGTTTTCTACTAATTCCCAGACCCGCAAAGCCACTGGCAAGTGGACCCCTCCCTCCTTTCTTTTCCCACTGAACAGAGGACCCCACTGCCTCCTCCTTCTTCTTCCCCGCGCGACCCTGTCTCCCCCAGACGACGCTGCCGTTGCTGTCCATGAATGCCGAGATCAATTCGCCTTAACGCCGCGTTAATTCCTCGTCGCGACCACGCCCTTTTAATCGCCTCGCTCTCTCCTCCGTTTTCCCTCAGACCCCTTCCCCAAGCTCGCCCCCAGGCCGCCTCAATTCCTCCCCGAGCATCCTCTGCTCCGACGAGCTGTCGCAGCAATTCCGGCAGCCCCTCGCCGCCCCTTGCCTCCTCGAGCATGCTCTCGTGATCCACACCTCCTGGCGATCATCCCCGTAGCACCAGCTTGCCCCCGAGCGACCCGGAGCGTCGACAACCACCTCGACCACCGTCACCACCGTCTACCTCTTTCTCCGACGAGCCCCACAGGTAGATTCCGGTCATCCCTCTCCTCCCCGAGAACACGATGATGATCTCCAAGCTCAGACGAACCTAACAGCACTTTCCGTTTGTCTTAGGGCGCCCCAATCTTCGCCTTCGTCAAGCACAGAGCGCCGCCGTGTCTGATTCTTCTCCGGCAACATTCCCCGGTAAACCTCGACCGCCCGAGCCCTCTTGTTCACGCTCACAGCTCCGTCATGATCTCCTGCGTCTAACCCTGCCTTCGGTCTGTCTTCTCTTGACCTGTAGCGTCGTCTTCAACCGCGGACAGAGCCGTCCGTCGCCGTTCCCAACTCCGACGAGGAATTGCGACTGCCTCTGAGCGCCCCTTGTCAAGCCAGCAGTACCCTGAGCTTCGCCGTGACCCCCTGAGCCCGGTAAGCATGCCCTCTTTCTCTCTCGCTTCCTGTATCGCCGGAACCGTCATCGACCGACCGCTCCGCCGCCGGTAGCCACCGCAGCGCCGCTCGGAAATGGTCGAGCACGCTAGCATCGTAGGATCTGGATCTGACGGTTACGATAGATCACTTAACCGCGAAGAGGTACGAGTCCTGCGCCGCACGATCTCATTTAGATCCAACGGCTACAGAGCGTGATCCGCAGCGAAGCGGTACCGTCCAATAGAATCCTGCCGCGTGTCCCCAGTTCCGTTTAAAACAGAATTTGAAAACAGAAACTTTTGCCATTTTCAAACCCTTGTATCTTTTGATCCACACGTCCAAAAATTACAAATTTTATGTCGTTGGATTCAGGAGAACAAGACCTAGCCAACTGTGACCTTAGTTTGACAAATAGTATCTGTTAACTTGTTTGAATTTGCAGAAACATTTGTGCACTTGTTTAGAGTAGAAAAATTGTTTAAAATTGATTTTAAGATTAAAACTTTTGCAAAATGGTTTTTAGTGACCATACTGACCCTAGGAACCAACCCTTGGTGTTAAAATTGATTTTGGTAAAATATAGGTTGAATTATTTAACTTAGCCATTTTCTAACCAAATAAACTCAATGATTTTATTATGGAAATGTTTTTGCAAGGAAAACTTTGGGAAAATGTTTTGGACCAAACTTACTGACCCAAAACACCAAGCCTTGCCAAGGGCAACTCACTTGGTGAAAAACCTAAAGTTTTGCTTTGATAAGAATAATTTTCACCACATAAAATGATGAATGAATTTTAAAATGGTCTTGAGATAAAACCCATTTACAAATGACTTTGCCATTTTGGTAAATGACCAATTTAGAGCTTTACAAAGTTATAAGCCTAGTGGAGACCTTCCTTGTAAATAAAACCATCTTAATCATGTTCCCATACATGACTTAGAATCCATGCTTGGTGTATGTGAAATGTTGTTTGTATATTGGTTTGGAATGCTACTTGATACTATGATTGCTTGATTGACTTGTAGTGAAATTAGCAAAGAGTGAGTCTAGCAAGATCAAGAAGTAAACTCTCATTCCTTACCAAAAAGGCAAGTTACACTCTCATACAAAAGTCCTACTATTTTCATTATACTTAGTGGATTTGAAAACATGCATGAAAATGATTTATACTTATGCTATGCTAAATCCTAATAGGATGCCCTTACTTTCCTTAGTGAAAATATTGAAGTTGTACATGCTTAGCCATGCTATGTTTTGAAAAGAGATACATGTTGAGATTTTACAAAGGTTGAGAAAAGGACTTGTGTTTTACATAATATAACAAGGACTCAATGAACCACCTAGGTGGAGGATACTTGAAGTTTTGGAGAAGGTGGCAACAAAAGGAACCATGTCTATGGCAATCACTTTGTGTTGTGCTCCAAAAGAAAACCACCTAGGAAACTTAGAGATCAAACATGCTTCTCCAATTGTGGCTTTCGTGTGCAACCACATGCTATTATGGCTCTGGCTTAGTCAATTACATTAGGAAGACCCATACATTGTCTTTAGTTACTGGACATGGGGATCTGGAATGCTTCATGGGGGCTGAAGACAAAGCTAGCAATGATGTATGGGAGGGCCTTTTGGAAAGACTTCGTCACATTCTCAATCTGCCAGTACTCCATCTTGGTGAGCACTAATCCAGTAGGCCACTGGTGGCAAAAGGATGGGATTGTGACATGTGGGTAAAGTGTACTCCTTCTGCAGAAGTAAATAAAATCTAAGTACTTAGCCGTGTCCCCGGTTATGGACAATACTGAGCAACTAAAGTTTGAACTATGGGAGATCTCGACATTCCAACTTCTAATATAAAAACTTGATGCCCTTGTGTGTCTACCAAGGAATTCAAAGAGATTTTGTTAAACTTGTTGCACTTGGGGTTACCAAGGTGCTCAAGAGAATGATGTACTTGGGGTTACCAAGGAACTCATGATTTTGATAAAACTTGTTGCACTTGGGGTTACCAAGGTGCTCAAGAGATTTGACAAGGATTTGAACACTTGAGTTTCTACCAAGGAGTTCAAGGAACTTGGAAAAGAAATTTGACAAAGGACTTTAAAACCCTTTTTGAAAAGATAGGATAAAACAATGCTTTATGCAAATAAGCCTTAAACTCTACTTAGCCAAATATGCATATAATGATAGGATCCACTCTTATTATACATAAAAGTGAAGCTTGCCAATACAATTCAAAATGTATTGATCCTTGTGGCTGTAATTTGTAATGTTGCAGGTTGATTGTTTTTAAATGAAGATTGTTTGATTGACTAGGACTACAAAGTCTACAACCAACATCTGCCTGTGGCACTTTGAAGATAAAGGACCCATGATTTTATTTATTCCGCTGCAATGTATTGTAATAGCCAAATGATCTATGTTTGATGTAATAAACTTATATTATTCCTGGTTATAAATTTAAATTATGACCTTTGTATCTTGATATTACATCTTAACTGTGGATGCTAGCTATTGATCCAGGGACTAGCATTGTAAACACAGGAGGAAACAATCTTATTAAAGGTTGGGACCCCTACAACGGGTTCGTTGGATAACACTGTAGCTATCCCTGGATCCGATGATGCTCCTGGCGCAACAACTTTGCATGCTAGACCTTCTGCCACTCGCGCTGCTGTTGGAGCAGCCTTGAAGAAGGGCCAAGTTCTTACTCAGACGCTATGTGGGCATAGCCTTGGTTCTGCTGAGCCTTTTGCGCTAGAGTGGAACGCTGCAAGTGATCATGAGGTGAACTCTAGCCTTCCTTCGGTGTTTCGTCAGTAGCAAGTGCAGCTGGGTCCTCAGACTGTGTATGAGATGACTCGACAAGCCATGGACATTATGACGCGAGTTCACTGGATGCACGAGGTATGCCACTAATTCACTCTTTGATGGTCTGAGTGTTTCTATATGTTCATATTAACTAGTCCCCAATGTTACTGCCGAGTAAAGCATTTACTCGGCCATAAGCTCATAGTTATGGCATGTCTTTTCCTTCTGTTTATTGTGATCTTGTGTCAAAAATCATACCCCAAGCCCCCAAGGTTACTACCGAGTAAAGCATTTACTCGGCTGTAAGCTTAGAACTAAATTCCCATTCTTTCTTGTTGTTTGGTAGGATCAAATCTCTGACAAAATCGAACCCTTGTCCCCGAGGTTACTGCTGAGTGAGGAACTTACTCGGCTGTAAGCTCGTAACTAAGTTGCATCCCTTTTTTTCTGCCGAGATTGGATATCATCAATCTTGATCAATTGAAAACTTCTTTGTTCACATCTCTTTTTGCAGCTTATGCACAATAAGCGCACCAAGATACACCATACCTTCCTATGCAAGTATCATAAGCTTTCTGTCGATCACCATGATATTGTTGCTGAGAACCAAGGCTGGGGTATACTTTCTTACTCGGCTTCTTTTTGACTGACCATCTTGCCTTTGATATTAACCTTCTCTTGTTATTCTTGTTTTGCAGCTACTGCTCAATCTACCATGGATGCACTCCACAAGCAAATCTCTAACGCTGAGGGTATTGCTCTTTTCCTTAGTAACTTTGTATCTGCCTAGATTTACGCTTTTCCTATCAAGTTGTTATATCCCGAAGTAGCCGAGAAACTTTTGCTCGCAGAACAACTCCGGGATAGTGTCTCCATGCCGGAACTGATGGAACACTGTCTCGAACAAGCAGGGCAGCACCAGATCGAGCTCCAAAAGGAGTGAGACGAGGTGACCAGGCTAAAGTAGCAGATCACGGAGATGGAGCAGAAGCACAAATCTAAAATTGAGCGATTGCGCCAGGAGTGCGCCGATAAAGAAGAACACTTTTCGGGTAAAGCCAAGAAGATAGACAAACTACTTAAGGAAGCTGAGTCAGCTTTGCATTTGTCTCACCAAGACCTTGATGCTCTCAGCGCTAAGTCGAAAACTTGGTAGTCCAAACTTGACCACATCAACTCTTTTATCGGTATTGAAGAAGCGCCACATCAATCTTGACCAAGACCTTACTCTTTTCACTAAAATCTTGTTCTTATTTCCATTTTTGTTGTCCTTTGACGATTTCTTCTGTTTTTGCAAAGAACTTCCCAAAAGCCAACATGTTTGCCCTGAGGACCATGAAGAAGGTCCGGTCCCAGTCTGGTGAGCCGGCGGATGGCGAGGAGACTATAGATGAGCATCTAGCTGCACACTCAGAGCGGGTAACCACCTTGAAGTCATGTGGGGTTGATATTCTTAAGTCAACAATTCACGTATTTAGGACGTTATGGCTAGATGAAGATCCTCCCCAACTCATTGACCCACTAACAGCCAGACTACTTCTCTCTGAGGAACGGCTAGATCAATGGCGTGAATCATCCGGCGAGTCGCTCAAGACAAGGCCTTATCCTTCGTGATGTCTTGGTATGAAGATATCAACTTGGATGTTCTGCAAAACATGAGGGCCGAAGGCAAGTGTACCCAAGACGCAGAGCTCATCAAGAAGCACCAAGAGCGAGCTCATGCCATGATTGAGTACCCCCAAGTTCATGCTTGGTGTGACGGGCCCAGCTTTCCTGATGTTGCCGAATCTGTAGAAGGAGTTGTCGAGGAATGCGATGCTGACAGTGAAGAAACCGAGTTAGATGTGGCTGCTTCAGCTGACACAGCCGACTTGGCTGAACCTGATGACATACCGAGTTCCAAGACCGGTGAATCTCCTCTAAGTCCACCTATTTCTTAAGATGGAGAAAAGCACTTAAGTTTTATGAGATCCTCGGTATGCCGGGTGCAGATGTAATACGTAATGCGGTTCTTTTGGTTATGTGCCTTTGCGAAGGCGAAAAAATATATTTTGGCTTGAATGCGAATCACTTTGGGGCAAGTCCCCGAGTTTCATTTGCCGTTTTCTTAATTCCTTGACTTTGGCTCTTGTCTACCTTTTTTGACGTTTGGCATTAGAGTCTCAAAATCATAACGATCAAGTTAGTGGTTACGAAACTAGGAAACTTGACCTAGAGTCATTCGACATAGAAGCCGACATATCCTGCAATGGGTTAGATATAAATACACATAGAGTCGGCTCACATTTTTTCCTTTCCTTATTCACCCTTCATGTTTACCCGTCTTTGGTCGTTTTCTCTTGCTTTCCATGAAGCCATGTTTCTTACAATAGCTAAGTCGAAGAGTTGACTTTGAATGAGCATACACTACTATTCCGAGATAAGTTTTAGGCGACCGCGCTAGCCGACATAAATATTAAGGACTAAATAAAAAATGATAAGCATGAGGGGGAGTCCCTGAGTAAATTTTTTGAGTCATACCATTTTTATTATTAGCACACAGCCGACATAAGCATCCTACATATGAGAGTTTGAGAGATATATACATTGCTTTCCCTAGGTACAGAAGGGACGAAGCAATGCCACATTCCACGGCCTTTTGGTTTCATCACCTAACCTTTCCACCTTGTTCTTTTGCGCCTCACGGACATCTATTAGATAGTAAGAATAATTGTGATGTGCTTTGCTTACAATGAATGGACCTTCCCACGGGGGTGATAACTTGTGCATCCCAGCTATGCGTTGCACTAGTCTGAGCACCAAATCCCCTTCTTTGAATACACGAGGGTGAACTTTCCGGCTATGATAGCGTCGAACATTTTGCTGGTATATGGAGGATCTAGATAGTGTCAGCTCTCGAGCCTCTTCGAGTAAATCGACTCCATCTTCCTGGGCTTCTTTTACCTCGGCTTCTGTATATTGCCATACCCTTGGCGATTCAAGCTCTATGTCGGCAGGCAAAACTACTTCTGTTCCATAAACAAAGAAGAATGGCGTATAGCTAGTTGATCGATTCGGAGTTGTTTTTAAGCTCCATAATACTAAGGGTAGCTGCTATCCGCAACAACCAGGTGTTCTCTGGAGTGGTTCCATTAGCTGAGGTTTTATCCCGGATAGGACTAACCCATTAGCTTGTTCAACTTTCCCATTTGATTCCGGGTGAGCGACTGACTCTACGTCGAGTCTTATTCATTTGTCAATACAGAATCGAGAAAAGTTCCTTCATCAAAGTTTGTGCCATTTTCTATAATCACGCCATGCGGGTAGCCATATCTTCGGATTATATCCCTCAAGAATGTTACTACTGTTTTCCCATCACATTTTTTGATGGGCTTCACTTCTATCCATTTGGTGAATTTGTCAACCATCATAATTATGTGAGTCATGCCGCCACATGCGGATTTGAATGGTCCCACCATATCCAGGCACCACACTACAAATAGCCAAGTGATAGGTATAGTTTTTAGCTCTGATGCCAGCAAGTGTGTTTTTTCCGAGTATCATTGACATCCATTGCACTTCCTTACTAATTCATGTGCCTATTGCAGTGCACTTGGCCAATAAAACCCATGTCAGAATGCCTTAGCTACCAACGCTCGATATGAAGCATCATGCCCACATTCTCCTTGGTGAATATCCAAAAGTATATCTTGTCCTTGCTCTGAGCTAATGCATCGATGTAACACATTTGTCACACTCCTCTTATACAATTCCTTATTAATGATAGTGTATGCTCTTTCCCTTCTTTTTGTCTGTCTTGCCAATAATTCATCATCCGACAAAGTTTCGTCCTTCAAGTAGTGAAATATTAGTTGCACCCAAGCTGGTATCACTGATGCTGGGTCTGTATTTTCATCAATTTCCATGGGCTTAACCAACATAGTCTGTGCCGACATAACTTGAGGAGTCCCCGAGTTTGATTCAGTAGTCCTCAGGTTCTGTGGGAGAGTCCCCGGGTTACTCGAACCTGCCCCTGTGTCAATATCCGTTGGCACAACGTTCTACTCCTCCTGGCTTGCCAGGATGAAGATTGACTCGGATTTAGGTGACTGTTTGATTGATGGATTTCTGAGATGTTCTAGTGCTACTCCTAATGGGATTGCGTGCCGAGATGAACCTAACTTAGATAGCACATCAGTTGCTTCATTTTCTACTCTAGGTATATGGTGAAATTCACATCCGTCGAAGTATCCCGAAATTTGCTGCACGTGGAAATGATATAGTGCCATATTCGCGTCTAGCGCATCCCAATGCCCAGATACTTGCTGGGTAACTAAGTCTGAGTCGCCAAAGCACATGATCCTTTTGATGCCAATTTCCGTAGCCACCTTTATCCCATGAACAAGTGCTTCATACTCGACAACATTATTGGATGCAGCGAAGTGGATCTGGAACACATACTTGAGCTGATCCTTCTTGGGTAAAGTAAGAACTATCCCGACACCAAGACCCATTTTCGTCTTGGACCCGTCAAAGTGCATTTTCTAGTAGTTCGGGTCTGGTAGAGGCGGTTCATACTGCATCTCCATCCAATCCACGAACAAGTCTGCCACAGCTTTAGACTTAATGGCATCTCGCCTATCATACTGTGGAGTATATGGCGCTAGTTCTATGGACCATTTTGTCACTCTACCGCTGGCGTCTTTACTGCGCAAGATGTCCGAGATAGGTTCCTTGTATATTACCCGGATTGGGTGCTCTTAAAAATAATGCTTCAGCTTCTTGGCTGCCATGTACACCCCATATGTCATTTTTTGATAGTGGGGGTAATTTTGTTTCGACATAGAGAGTACTTCGCTCAGGTAATAAACTGGTATTAGAACTGATTAATTTCCCTCCTCGTCGTGCTCTACGACTATTACTGCCCTAACCACTCGATTAGTTGTTGCGACATAGAGCAGCATTTGGCTCTTTGGATAGTGGTGAGGCTAATATTGGTGTTGTTGCCAACATCTTGTTAAGTTCGTTTAAAGCGCTATCAGCTTGCTGTGTCCATATGAATTTATCTGATTTCTTCATCAGCTGATATAATGGTAAGGATTTTTCGCCTAGCCGACTCACAAAACAACTGAATGAGGCAACTTCTTGACATCATTGAGGGTTTTTAGCAATTCCATTCTTTCGATAGCCCTGATCTTCGTCGAGTTAGCTTTGATTCCTCGGTTGGATACAAGGAATCCGAGAAATTTTCCAGCCGGGACTGACATGGATATACCCTACGGGTGCACAACATTGGTATCCCCGTCCAGCCCAAGGAAGGCCCACGTGAGGACACACAGCCCATGAAGATTTCGGGTGGCCCAAGCCCATGAAGATTTCGACTCCTTAGAGGACAAGTTTAGACTAGATAGGATTTGAAATGGTATCAACCATAATTTGTAACCGACTCGACCTATCCTGAGACCTGGCCTATCTATATAAAGGCCAAGAGGGTACGGCGAGAAGGATCCTCAACTCACCTCATACACACCTCCACGCCATATTGCATATGCGCACCCCTGTAACCTTCGTTTTCATCATAATCAAGAGCAGACAAGCAAGAGTAGGGTTTTCCCTCCGGGGGCCTGAACCTGGGTAAATCTCGTGTCCCTTTGTTGCTTGTCTGATAACCTTTCCGCGACTCTAGCATCTCCATCCTCTCCAAACCCATGTCCATAATAATGGGCATTGACGAGTCGAACCCTTGTCGATTGGCGCCGTCTGTGGGAAATGGGGACGCTGATCGTGCGGTTGTGACGGTCCCGTCTAGAGCGATCTACGATTTGTCGGCTTTTGGTCGAAGGAGACATCGCCGCCACCGTCCACGTCGTGTTGGGCAAGATCGCATCCACCAGAGGCAAAGATAACGGCAGCTGTCACTAGTACAAAGCGTGCCATGCGTCCCGGTTGGTAAGGGGCATTAGTCTCGGTTGCCCAACCGGGACGGGGCATTCGGGACTAAAGCCCTAACCTGTAGTCCCGGTTGCCCCACCAACCGGGACAAATGGGTGTACACGTGGCAGTGGCAGAGGGCGAGGGGGGTGGAGCAACTGTCCCGGTTCGTAACACGAACCGGGACAAATAGGCTTCTGCCGCGGCAGAGAATTCATTTTGGCAACTTTTGTTGCCGCGGCAGCATTTTGGCTACTTTTTGTGCCACGGCAGAGAATTCATTTAGGTTGATTTATTGTTTATTTAGTGTTTTGCACTCAGCAATGAAGGAACCATTATATTACACAAGATCATCATGACAATATTACATTCGATACACGGATCGAGTTCATGTACTACATACAAATGTTGCTCTTTGTACAATCCCTATTGTTTATATACAGCCGAATAGTATTCCCCTTTTGGGTCTAGGACTTCTGCATCGAAGAATCCCACCAATTCCTCCTGAATTGCTCGTACGCGATACTTTGGCAGAAGACCGTCCCGTAGACGTTCGATCTGATTTAAAAAAGGAGTAAGCCTATATGAATGAAACTAAACACAATTTGATTGTAATTAAAAACTATGGAAATTGTTTACGTACGTGGAGTTGCTCTAAATTTCTGCCCTTCTCATCGCACGTCTGCCGGATGAACTCGCAAACATAGTATCCACATAGATTGTTACCTGGTCCCTGCGTCAGGCACTTTACGAGAACATAGTTCAATCAAAATAATAATCAAGCATCATAATAACTTTATCAAAACTAGAATCAAAGAGATGCGCAGATATAGCTAATGGTGCTTATATCTAGTGCTTCAAATGTAAGCTCCTCTTTCCAAACACCCTTAGCCATTTTGGTGAACCTTTTCCAAGCGCCGCCCGGCGAAGAAAACGAATAAAATAAGTTATTAATTACTTGATATCATAAAATTCACGAACGTTGCCGATATAGTGTCGTAATGATTAGAATTACCGCTGGAGAAGTATCTGCATGTCCTTCCACGTCTCAAGGGGTTTATGTTTCGAGTCCATGACTATTACACGTCCTTTGTCAAGTTGAATGATTAACAGAATATAGTGGTACCTGCAAATGCATAACTAATCAATTATATACTTAACATCGAGTAAGAGAAATAGAAAGTGTATACAAGACAATAACACTCACTCGAAGTTGTAAGGAAATAGTATTTCCCTTCTGGTTTCTTGAAACCTTAACGCGTGTACCATATTATCCTCTGTATCCTGGGAGTTTGTTTTGAGATTAGCTTGATGAACCCAATATGGGTCAATGAAGCCAATGTCATAGATTTGTCCTCTGCTTCATTCGAGAATCTTCATTCTGCATATTGCAGTATGATTATATACATGCAATAAACAAGGTGAGATAGCTGGAGACTAAATTAATTACAGAATTAGTACTTACAGACAATAGGCACTGATGATCGATTTGTCCAAGGCGTCTTGATTGAATAATTGAAATAGTTCATCAATGGATATCATGTCATCTATATCTTTCCCATAATGCTTTTTGTAACCTTCAGCACTATCCAGTTAGCCCCGGCCTTTGTGGCATGCAAGTACCAGTTATGCAATCTTCGCATTTTTGTTGGAAGATTATTTACCTCCTCAGGTTTGACGAGAGGTTTGTTGTACTGGTATTTGTATGCTACTTCACTCACGGGGAAGTACTCTAACTGGGATAAGTACTGGGCAATACGCATACCTTGAGCAGCGGCAGCTTCTCCGTATTGTGCAACTACCTCTGGATCATACTGCTCTTTGGCCCCATATTTGCTCGACCCCACATTGGTTTGGGAAATCACCTTGAGAGGGGCGCAAGACTGTTTTGTTTGTTCTCCGAGCTAGGCAACAGCTTTCTCGCTTGCACCAGTACTGCTCTTCGAGGCTTTTTGTGCCGCATGTGACTTGAGAATAGAACGCTCATAGTCTGATGACAGCTTTGGCTCGGGTTGATGAAGAGACTTTAGCATTTTCAACACTTTGGCTTTTTCTTCTTTGGTGCTGGGGAACTCTGGCTCTTTCGGCCGCCTCAGCTTAGCGAAAAACGCTGTCGTTTCCGCATCAACGATCGCCGCAGTCTCCTCTTCAGTACAGTCATAAGCTCTCTTGGGAGGAACCTTTGGTACTTTTGGAAGAGGCTCTTGTTTATGTTTCGGCGATCGCTTACCAAGACGCAGAGTAGCGGTACGCTTACGTTTTTTATCCTGAGGCGCCGGCGATGGCTCCCGCGGCGATGGCTGCGCCGGAGATTGGTGAGGCGACGGAGCCGGGTGAGGCGATGAAGACGGCTGCCGCGGCGGCGACGACCTCGCTAGAGACGGGTGAGGCGGCGGCAAAGATGGCCTTGGCGTGTGATTTTGAAGCACGATACATTCCTTTGTCCATAGAATGGTGACGTTTTTTGCGTCTCCCAGTTCAGTCACATCCCCTTCACCTGCAGGGTAGTCAAGCTTCAAAACTTCAAAGGTGGGCATGATATCATCCACCCCGACAACAGCGTAGCCCTCTGGAACCGGACGACAGTGGTAAGTTGGTGTGGGTCCAATTGGTAAGGCATAGCCGACTGCCACCTTCATTGATATGTTCACAACTTTGACATGTAGCTCGCAGTGTGTCATCTCTGTGATATCATCCACTGGGTAGCCAACAGGAGCCATCGTCGGTGCACCATCGGCATCGCCATTGCATCACCCGGGACCTCGGTGGAAGCCACACTGCTTTTTCGATTATTCGATAGGCCAGTAGCATCGAATGCAGTGTGCTGCTGAGATGGGCCGGTAGTACTTTGCTCTTTAAGTGCGTTAATTTCATCTTGTTGTTCCTTTATTCATTCTTCAATTATACGCATTCGCTCTTTCTGAATATCTGCTTCAACTTCCGCCCTGTCCTTTCTCCTTTGACGGCTTCTATCAGGATATTTCTTCCTCTCTTCGGGAAACCCAGTCCTCCATGGTTTGGAGCCGCTTGTGCCTCGTGTTCGTCCATCATGTTCCTTATTTCCAAGGGTGAGTGTGAGCTCATCATTCTCTCTATCAGGAATGAAGTCCCCATCTTTAACAGCCTTTACTGCTTTTCTCATCTTCTCGATTGGCAAGGGGTCTTCTTTATGTCGTATGTTATATATACACTTCCCTTCCGAGTCCAACGTGCCCCCATTCCCGTAAAACCAATTCCTTGCACGTTCTACCCAATTGTCTGTCTTTGGGGTGATCTTTTTAGCACGCAGTTCATTCTCAAGTTTCTCCCACTTAGGAATGCCAGCCCTGTAGCCACCTTGCCCCATAGTATGGTGATACTTCTTGTTAGCAGCATTTAGCTTATTCGTTGCAGACATTTTCTTAGCTTTTTCTGATGTCTTGTATTCCACAAACTCAGCACAGAATGGTTTTATCTTCTCAAACTAAATATTCTTGAAATCGGGAGTCTTCTCTTCTCTTTCATGACATAGTCAAGGTGCAATATTTTCTTCCAGTTGGTGAAACACTGGGCCATCTTCTTCAAAGCCCACTCCCTGACCTTAGCCTCCATGGCTCTCCCATGTTCTAAGGCGTCCTCAACTGGATCCTCCGCATTTGGGTCCAGCTCTATCTTCGGTAGTTTGAAATTAACCATGAGCCTCTTCCACAGTAAATCTTTGGTGTGGTTAGGGACAAATAAACATGTTCCCTCTTCTTTCGCATCAGCAGGCCTATTCCAATTTTGAATGGTGATCGGGATTAAGTCCCTAACGATTACTCCGCATTGTGCCACAAACTTGTTTGAGACAACTTCGGGAGCCGTCGGTTTGCCGTCTTCAGTGACATCTTCGCTCCTGAACCTCTCATGGTCTTGCAACTTTTTGGTTGGGCCTCGTCTGCTGTTTTCAGTAGATTTGTTCGATCCAGAGGGCTAAAAGAAGAAAGATCGTCGTTACTATTTCTATATAGATAGCATATGATTAATTAATGAATTAATTATATTAGATGCACCTCGCCGGAGCAGTCGTCTTCTCGATTACACAAGGCATCGTCTTCTCCCTCGCGGAAGGCAACACCTTCAACCTCAAACAAGTTGTCTATTTCGGCAAAAAGAGGATCACCCTCACCGGATTTGTTCAGAAACATTGATACATCTAAATTTTCTTCCCCGCGGATCACACCTTGGATCAACTCTTCCTTTTCTTCGTCTCTGACGTGTGGGTCCATATTTTCTGCATAGGTGGAAAAACGAATAAGTCGAAGAGTCTAAGGGAGAAAGTTAGGTACGGTGTTGAGAGATATAAACCCTAATTCAGAGAAACCCTAATATATACATACACAATAATAAAAATGAAGAGAAACCTTAAACCAACATGCACCTAAGAGGGGAACATGAATATAAGGCTACAAAAGGGAAACTATCCAGCAGATAGGTAACACTAGATACTAACAAAATACCATACTGGAATCGATTTAAGAGGGATCGTAATGCCCTGGCGAAGGCACATCATCGAACCCACATGCACCTAAGGGGTATTAATGATTCCTTATCTAAGATAGGGTTTTTAAGTTGCTTGACAATGTGAATCGGGTCTGGGGCTACCCACAGTGACTGACCAGTGGGGCTGAAGACCAATAATACCAAACTAATTAATAAACCTAATAATACCTAACTAATAATAAACCTAATAATCCAAACACCGAAAAGAATGGGAAACAATCAACACATGGCATCGATGTAATGCTCAAGCAAGTATGATGATATGACAAGTTAATTTGCATTGGAATATAACCCTAAGACATGCTCGACGATTTAATCGGGGTTCCGAGGGGTGAAAACCCTAACTCGGGGAAACTCCGGAACATATAAGAGGGGTGCATTTGTTCTTCTAATTATACTTGTCATTTAAGTTGTTGAATAATGCCTGATTATAGGTTAAATAGATATGTTTCATTTTTATGAACAATTTGATATATTATTTGTATTTTTCTGACTTATAAATAAAAAGATATTGAATTTACAAGTTTATATCAATTTCTGGAATTATTAAATCATTTAAAATTGAATGATCGTGTTAATATGACATTAGCAAAGGGTTGGTTTTTTTACCCACACAGAACCTAGCCACTGTGAATGACTGCTGGGCCCTAGGCCACATCAGCAAGCCACCGTGGTGGTCAAAGGTCAGCGGGCCCGTGGGCCATGTCAGCGTGACGCCGGGGTGACATCATCTCGGCGGCCACCGTCGGGTGGTCACCGGGGACGGCGGTGTGAGGCGTGCGGGGCGACGGGGCTAGGGTTGATCGAAGCAGCGCGTCGAGGTAAGCAATAAAGTGGCGGCGCCGCTCAAAGAAGGTCACCGGAGCTGGGCGCACGGCGGGAAGTGGCGGCGGTGCTTGGAGGGACACGACGCGTGGCGGCTACAACAAGCAAGCAGGCAAACAGAGGGCACTGGGAGGTGCAGAGGCTCACCGCGCATTAGAGAGAGGGCGATGCAGGGAGAAAGATAGTGGCGGCGCCGCTCCTTCTTGGTCACCGGAGCGTCGCCTCCATCGAGCTCGAGCGGCGGCGGCGGCGGGCGGGGGGGGGGGGGGAGGAAGTAGCTGGGGCGCGCACGGACGGAGGCGGCGGTGGTGGCGGATGGAACGCGCGGGCGGCGGCGAGCTCGGGCAGCCTGCCGGCGTCGGGGGCGGTTCCTGTGCGTGCGTCGGTGAGAAGCAGAGAAGTGATACAGGGAAGAAGAAGAGGAGGCGCGTCAGTTATAAACAAAGGACCAAGAGTTGGCGCGCGCAGGGGTCTTTAGTCCCGGTTGGTGGCCCCAACCGGGACATATGACCCTGTTTTCAAAATTTTTTTCAGGAATTTTCTCTCTGTTCCTGCCTTCTTTTTTATTTTGGGGTTTAAATTTGTAATGTTTTTTAAATGATAATTACTTTGGAATTTAGAAAAACTTTAAACATAAAAAGTGTTTGAATTTGAATAACTAATTCGAAACCATTTTCTGTTTTTTAAAATAATTAATGTAACCATTTAAACTATGAACCATTTAAAATTAAAAATGAATTAACTTATATTTTTTGAATATTAATTTGGAATTTAGAAAAACTTTAAACATAAAAAGTGTTTGCATTTGAATAACTAATTCAAAACCATTTTCTATTTTTAAAAAATAATTAATGTAACCATTTAAAATTAAAAATTAATTAACTTATATTTTTTGAATATTAATTTGGAATTTATAAAAACTTTAAACATAAAAAGTGTTTGTATTTGAATAATAATTCAAAACCATTTTATGTTTTTTAAAATAATTAATTTAACCATTTAAACTATGAACCATTTAAAATTAAAAATGAATTAACATTCTGCTGATTCGGCGGGAAAAAATGGCGGGAAAAAATGTTCCGGATGGTTTCACCAACCGGGACTAAAGATGAACGTGTAGTCCCGGTTGGAGATACCAACCGGGACAAAACACGAGTCAGCACTAATAATAGGGGTGAGTGTCGACATTATTTCATAAGTGTCGACACTATGCCGAGCTGCTTGTACTATAAATAGGCATCCTTGCTAGTCCAGTCCTCCAGCCAGTTTGAGGCATCTCCAAGATGGTTTTCGAGAGCAGGGACACCACTACGGCTAGTTGCAGGGAGATGCCGACGGAGCCCAGTCCTCCGGCATCTCCGAGAAACTGGTCATAGAGGCACTCCCTAATATGTGAAATTAGTTAGCTCCGAGGCGTATTGATCTAGTTAGAGAAGTTACAAGCTGCAAGTTGGTTTTCGAGAGCAGGGACACCACTACGGCCAGTTTCAGGGAGATGCCGACGGAGCCCAGTCCTCCGGCATCTCCGAGAAACTGGTCATAGAGGCACTCCCTAATATGTGAAATTAGTTAGCTCCCAGGTGTATTGATCTAGTTAGAGAAGTTACAAGCTGCAAGATGGTTTTCGAGAGCAGGGACACCACTACGACCAGTTTCAAGGAGATGCCGCCGGATCCCAGTCCTCCGGCATCTCCCTGAAAATGGTCATAGAGGCACTCCCTAATATGGGACCGCGCGCGTTTGGAGATCAGATCTTAATGGTAAGTACGAATCGGGACAACTTCTTCATAGTCCCGGTCCAGCCACAAAACGGGACTAACACTCAAGACATTTATTAATATTAAAAACTGAGACTACAAAACCGGGACTAAAGGCCCCCCTATATATAGTCCCGGTCAAGCCACAAACCACGAAAGATATCCTTCGGTCAAGCCACAAACCGTGAAAGACATGAACTAGAGTTACATAATATGAGCATGAACTTCTTGGCATATGTCCTTCCTTATGATCGCTTCATACGTAACCATGGAGCATCTTCTTTACTTAACGGAATTCTTGGGTCAGTTTTCACAGTGAAGGGAGGAATTTCATCAAACTTATTATAATCTTCTGACATGTCTGTCTTGTCCTCGATTCCCACGATGTTTCTTTTCCCTGAAAGAACTATGTGACGCTTTGGCTCATCATATGATGTATTCGTTTGCATATTTTTTCTTTTTTTCGGTCTGGAGGACATGTCCTTCACATAGAAAACCTGAGACACATCATTGGCTAGGACGAATGGTTCATCTCTATAACCAAGATTGTTGAGATCCACTGTTGTCATTCCGTACAACTGGTCTATCTTTACCCCTTCCCCATTCAGGTTGACCCATTTGCAGCGAAACAAAGGGACCTTAAAAGAGACTCCATAGTCTAGTTCCCATATCTCCTCTATGTAACCATAATATGTGTCCTTTTGTCCATTCTCGTCTATTGCATCAAAGCGGACACCACTATTTTGGTTGGTGCTCTTTTTATCTTGGGCGATCATGTAGAATGTATTCCCATTTATTTCGTACCCTTGGAAATTCAATATAGTAGAAGATGGTGACGCGGCCAACAAGTATAGCTGATCTCCAACAGTGGTGTCATTCAAGAGATGTGTCCGCATCCAACCACCGAAATACTTCGTGTGTTCATCTGTAATCCATGATTCAGGCTTCCCCGGGTTTTTGGAGCGTACAATATTCTTGTGTTCCTCGATATACGGAGCTGCCAAGGTGGAATTATGTAGAACTGTGTAGTGCGATTTAGTGAAAGAATCCCCGTCCTTACATATCATTGCTTTCTTTCCCAGCGTGACTTTTCCACTTAGTCTTCCCTCATGCCGCGAGTCAGAAACACCAATCGGCTTAAGGTCAGGAATAAAGTCAACACAAAACTCAATGACCTCCTCTGTTCCATATCCCTTGGAAATGCTTCCTTCTGGTCTAGCACGTTTATGAACATATTTCTTTAAGACTCCCATGATCCTCTCAAAGGGGAACATATTGTGCAGAAATACCGGACCGAGAATGGCAATCTCTTCCACTAGGTGAACCAGGAGATGCGTCATAATATTGAAGAAGGATGGTGGGAACACCAATTCAAAACTAACAAGACATTGTACCACATCCTTCTATAACCTTGGCAGAATATCTGGATTGATTACCTTCTGAGATATTGCATTGAGGAATGCACATAGCTTCACAATGGGTACTCGAACATTTTCCGATAGAAGCCCCCTCAATGCAATCGGAAGCAACTGCGTCATAATCAGGTGACAGTCATGAGACTTCAGGTTTTGGAACTTTTTCTCTGCCATATTTATTATCCCCTTTATATTAGATGAGAAGCCCGACGGCACCTTGATACTGTAAAGGACTTCAAAAAGGATTTCCTTCTCTGCTTTGGTAAGATCATAGATGGCACGACTTAAGTGACGCCCTTTATCCGTCTTGTATGTGTATGCATGTTCTTTGGGTCTTTCATAATTTGTTGGTCCTCCCGTGCTTCTGGTGTATCTTTTTTCTTCCCATACACGCCTAGGAATCCTAACAGGTTCACGCAAAGATTCTTCGTCACGTGCATCACGTCGATTGAAGAGCGGACCCGCAGGACTTTCCAATATGGCAGCTCCCAAAATATAGATTTCTTCTTCCACATGGGTGTGTGTCCTGTAGCGGCGTCGTTCGGAACTGATTGACCGCCGGGACCCTTTCCAAAAATTACTTCTATGTTCTTGACCATACTAAATACATCATCCCCAGCAGGGAGTTCAGGCTTCTTCCGGTGATCTGCCTCACCTTTGAAATGCTTGCCTTTCTTTCTTACGGGATGATTGGTCGGAAGAAATCATCGATTCGCCAGGTACACAACCTTCTTGCATTTATGCAAATATGTACCTTCAGTCTTATCTAAATAGTGTGTGCATGCCTTATATACCTTGTTTGTCTGTCCTGAAAGGTTACTAAGAGCAGGCCAATCATTGATGGTTACGAATAACAACCCTCGTAGATCAAATGGCTCCTGTTTGTTCTCATCCCACGCATGTACACCTGGTTTGCCCCACAACTGTAAGAGTTCTTCAACTAATGGCCTAAGGTACACATCAATGTCGTTGCCCGGTTGCTGTGGGCCTTGGATGAGCACTGGCATCATAATGAACTTACGCTTCATGCACAACCAAGGAGGCAAGTTGTAGATACATAGAGTCACGAGCCAGGTGTTGTGACTGCAGCTCTGCTCCCCAAAAGGATTCATGCCATCCATACTTAGACCAAACCATAAGTTCCTTGCGTCACCTGCAAACACTAGTGCAGAGCCCCCCCTTTAACTCCGGTTGGGAGGGCCCTCTAACAGCGGTTCCCCAACCGCTGTTGAGGGTTCGGTGTTAGAGGGGGGGCCCTTTAACACCGGTTCTTATACGAACCGGTGTTAAAGGGTGGCGCAAGTGGGGCTGCCGCAGGCCTCAGGGCCCCCCCTTTAACACCGGTTCGTATCTGCAACCGGTGTTAAAGGTTCTTCTGCCGCGGCAGAGATTTAGGCCGTTTTCCTGCCGCGGCAGAGTTCTGCCGCGGCAGGAAAACGGCCTAAATCTCTGCCGCGGCAGACTTCTGCCTCTGCCCCGTTCTGGGCGTATTTCTGTGGGAGGGGGGGAGCGAGGGGGAATCGATCGTGAGTGGTATACACATAAATCGTCATCGGTACATACGAGTACATGAATAATTAAGCAACTATTATTATACACAAACATCGTCATCGGCACATACATCGTCATCGGCACATACATCTTCATCGGCACATACATCGTCATCGTTCATTTTGGTGGATATCTAAAGAGTTCTCCGCCAGGCGTGACGACCTCATCAAGTATGAACCCCGCCAATTCCTCTTGAATGGCTCGTATGCGTTCAAATGGTAGGAGTTGGTCCCGCATCCGTTCGATCTGAATATATATGAAGAATGGGCCGTCAATATATATATAAGAATAAAACTCAACACAATTGATGGTAATAAAATAATGTTGTGGACTTTGTTTACTTACTCTAAGTTGTTCTAGTGCGGCTTGGCCCGTCGCACATATCGTGTTGCGAATGAATTCGCAAACATAGTACCCACATAAGTTATTGTTGTGTCCCTGATGCGCGCACTTTACGAGAATAGAGAGTTCAATCAAAATAATAATCAATAAAGCATGATATAATGCAATTGGAAGCTAGCT
The DNA here is from genome assembly GCA_916181665.1 of Avena sativa. NCBI lineage: Eukaryota > Viridiplantae > Streptophyta > Magnoliopsida > Poales > Poaceae > Avena > Avena sativa. Next base: position 102,442,169 of record OV702285.1, on the reverse strand, counting down.
AGTATTACTTACATTTTGGTCTACAAATTTTAGTTCTTCTGACCATTCACCCACGGCCCTGCCCGTGAACCTTTTCCAAACCCTGTCCGACAAAGAAAATGGATAAATGAGTAATTAATTACTTATTGTCACGAAAGTTGCCGATCTAGTGCGATAATATGATTGAAATTACCTCTGGAGCATCTCTCTAAAGTCTGCCCATAGCTCTTTTTATTTTCGTAACGAGTCCATGACAAGGACTTTTCCTGAGTCGGGTTGAATGACTAGCAGAATAAAGTGGAACCTACGCACGCATAACTCATCATCAATTACACTTAACATCGAGTAAGCCGAAACAGAATGTGTACAAGAGAGAGGGTACACTACTAGGAAAATGGCCTTTAGTGGCGCACCATGAAACATCATCTGTGGCGCACTAGCAGTGCGCCACGTGCCTTGCGCTACAGAAGTTTAAACTTCTGTGGCGCACTGCCTAGTGCGCCACAGAAGTTTAGAGACAGGCGTGGCGCACATGCCAGTGCGCCACAGAAGTTTGGGCAGGTGCGCCACGCGTATGAAACGATAACCGTGGCGCACTAGGTGCTGTGCGCCACGGATGTAAATTTCAAAATTCAAAAAAAAAAGCAGCAGATCTGGATCTCGTCGTCAGTGCGGCCGCGCGTCGGTGCAGGTCGCCATCGCCGTCAGTGCGGTCGCGCGTCGGTGTCGTCGTCGGAACTGCAAGGAGGAGGAAGAGGAGAATGGGAGGAAGAGGAGGAGAAGAAGAAGATGAGGCAGAGGAGGAGAAGAAGAGGAGGAGGAGGAGGAGGAGAAGAGGAGGAAGAGGAGGAGAAGAAGAAGAGGAGGCAGAGGAGGAAGAGGAGGAGAAGAACAGGAGGCAGAGGAGGAAGAGGAGGAGAAGGAGGCCGCCGTTGCACCGCCGTCGCGAGGAGGAGGAGAAGGAGGCCGCCGTTGCACCGTCGTCGCCCGTTGTCACTGCGAGGAGGAGGACAAGGAGGTCGACGTCGTGCCATCACTGCAAGAAGAGGAGAAGGGGAAGGAGGAGAAGGGAGAAGGAAGAAGGAAGAAGGAAGAAGGAAGAAGGAAGAAGGAGAAGGGAAAGGGAAAGGGAGAGGAAGAGGGAAAAGGGGAAGGGAAAAGTGGAAAGGGAAAGGGAGAGGAAGAGGGAAAAGGGGAAAGGGAGGAGGAGGGCGGGGTGGGGATTCAAATTTGAATCCCGCCCAAGCTTATCCGTGGCGCACTAGGTGTAGGTGCGCTACGGATAAGTCGCCCTGTATTTTTTTTTTCTGCAGGAAAAAACGATTTTTTGACCGTAACTTTTTACTCTTTTCGAATTTTGAAAATCTAAAAAATCGCTAAACGACCGTAGGTGGTTGCGAGCAGATGCGAAATCTCGTTCTCGTCATTTTGGTATATTATACGATTTTTTTCGATATCGTATGCAAAAGTTACGGCCTTTTTACCGTGGCATAACTTTTTTTTGCAAATAAAGTCGAAACTCATTTTTGTTAATTTTACTAGAAGCTATACCACATTACCTACCTAAATATGAAAGGATTTAATTTTTTGAAGTGTTTATCATTTTCTTTTATTTTTTGCAAACCCTAAAAAGGCGATCCACGGGGGGGGGGGTGTGGAGTTGGTGCATGCCACTACATCTGTGGCGCACATGCCATAGTGCGCCACAGAGAGTACAAACTTCTGTGGCGCACTATGCCATGTGCGCCACAGATGCTTGCGGATGGTTCACATCAGAGAGGGGCGTGCGCTTAGGCGTAGCGCACCCCCCCCATGTGCGCCACAGATGACACTAACAACCGTGGCGCACATGACTATAGTGCGCTACAGATGTTTGGCGTGCGGCCAACAGGGCCCTGGCCCACACACATTTGTGGCGCACTATAGTCATGTGCGCCACGGTTGTTCTAGTTACTAGTAGGGCACTGCCCACAGGTGAGCCACGCCTGTTTTAGCCGTGGGGCACTTCAACCATGTGAGCCACGGATGTGCTGATTACCTATAGCCGTTTTCCTAGTAGTGGGTAACAGTACTCACGAGAAGTTGTAAGGCAATAGTATTTCCCTTTTGGTTTGTTGTCTCAGTAAAGACTTTAGCAAGTAATCTTATGTTTGCCCGGGTTTGTCTCTTACCACTTGTTCATGAACTCTATTTTGGTCAACGAACCCAATGTCAAAAGGGCCTCCTTTCATGCATTCCATAACCTTTTTCCTGCATAATAGTATATACATATATGGTGAGCATATATATATATATACATGCAATTAATGAAGTGAATGAGATGAGATAAAAATTACAGAAATAGTACTTACACACAATAAAGGCTGATGGCAGATTTGTCGAGTTCCTTCTGATTGAATAGAAAATGCAAGTCTTGAATGTTGAAGTCGATTGCGTCGTCTCCGCACAAGAAAATCTGATCTCTTATATGCGCCGTGATCCATTCTACCTTTCTCGTCTTGCAGAAATGAAGGTACCACTTGTGCAATTTTCACATCTTTGTTGGTAGAGTCTTGAGCTCCTCTTTCTTGACGAGATTCTTCCCATACTTCCATGGCTGTATGGGGTTGGCATCGCATTTGGGCAAGTTGTCTCCCATGACGTTCAAGTATGCAATGTAAGTCATCCCCATCTCATTGGCCTTTCTTTGTAGCTCTGCCTCGTAATCATTTACGGGAGGAGCGTCTCGTGTGTCGAACATTTGGAGCGGGGCACATGATTGGTTTTCCTGCTCTCCGAGCATGGGAACTGTTTTCTGGGGTGCCTCACGACTGCTACTTTCAGTCTCCCTATGGCGCCTTGCATCCGCCTTCAAAATCTGGCGCTCGTAGTCCAGAACAAGTGGGGTTTTAGGTTTCAAAAGATTATTGTAAAACTTCTCCACCACCGCCGGATCTATTTTCTCCTTTGGCTCGGCCTGTCTAGGTGCAAAGAATTTCTTGACCTGTTCTTCCGAGATCCTATTGGTCTCCTCGTCGCTGCGATTCCACGGTAAAACCGGCAATGGCTTGGCGGAAGGCTGCGGGACGTAGTTTTTTGAACTCTTTGGCGTACGGTTTCCTGCGGATTTCTTTGTGGCAGTGCTACTGATGCTCCTCGTGGCAGTGCTCTTCCGCTTACGCTGAGGAGATGGATGAAGCACCGGAGATGGCTGACGGGCCGGAGATGGCTGCCGCGCAGGAGATGGCTGACGGGCCGGAGATGGCTGCCGCGCAGGAGATGGCTGACGGGCCGGAGATGGCTGCCGCGCCGGAGATGGCTGCCGCGCAGGAGATAGCTGAAGCGGCTCAGACTGCTGATGCTGCGGAGACGGCGGGGGTGCCAGTGACCTCCAATTTGGAAGCACAATGTGTTCCTTCTTCCAAAGAATGGTTGTTTTCACTGCAAATTTGAGTTGAGTTTCCCCTTCACCTGTAGCATGGTCAAGCTGTGCTTCCTCATATTCCTTCACAACCTCATCCACCCCGACAATAGCATAGCCATCTGGAATCGGTCGGCAGTGGTAAGTTCCACCAGCTACAGGAGGTAAGGCATAGCCGACAACCACCTTAATGGATAAGCCCATTAATCTCACATGCAGCTCAGCGTGTTCGCTCTCCGTGATCTCATCCACGGGGTATCGAGGACCCGTCATTTCAAGCGTGGGCTGCACGTTCTCCGTGGAAGCCACACTGCTTTTCCGCACAGAGTCTGGGCCGCGGGCAGCTTCCAATGCAGGCTCTTCGTGCCGCTGAGATGGGCCGGTAGCTTGATGGCTCTGTTGTGCATTCACTTGCGCCTGCAGCGCCGCAAGTGCATGTTCTATCTGTGTCATCCGCTCTGTACGCTCTTTTTCTTTTCTGCCGCACCATCTGTAAGAGTCGCTCCAGTCGGCAAACCCATCCTTCCATGTCATACACCCTGTGCCTCGTGCATGTCCAGGGTGTTCTTTTTTACCGATGGCGCGTGTGAGCTGGTCATTCTCTCTGTCGGGATGGAAGGTCCTGGCGGATGTTTCCTCGTATGCCGTGATGAGTTCAGTTACGGGTTTGGCAAGGATGGTTGGGAAGATACACAATCCTGTTTCTGGGTCCAACCTTGCCCCGATTCCGTAGAACCAAGTCTTTGCACGTAGGTCCCACCCATCTGTCTGGGGTGTGATCCCTCTCTCGCGCAGGGCCTTCTCAGCTTCCTCCCACTTAGGCCTCTGAGATATGTAGCCACCTGACCCCGTCCTCTGGTGATATTCCTTCTTCAGGGCATTAAGCGTATTGGTTTCTGACCTCTTTTAGCTATAGCACTTTTTTTATATGTCTCAAATTCGGGCCAGTGAGGTCTTATCTTCGCATAATATGCGTCTTCGAAATTTGGAGTCTCGCCAGATTTGACAAATTTGTTCAATTTTGTCTTCCAGTTGCGGAAAGCGTCAGCCATCTTCTTTAGAGTCCACTCTTTGACATTTTCCTTTATAACCGGGTTGTTTTCATCCTCCTCTGGCGGAAGGGTGAAATTTACCAACAACGAATTCCAAAGCGTTTCTTTGGATCTGTCATCGACAAAGGTACCGTCGCCCTTCTTTGGCTTATTCCAATTTTCAATTGTGATTGGGATTTGGTCCCTAACAAGAACTACAGCCTGACGTACAAATTTGTCTGCGGCCTTCTTGGGCTCCATCGGCCTGCCATCAACACGGACTGCTTCGATCGTGAACTTTGCACGATCTTTCAACCGCTGGCTCGCGCCTCGGTTGCTCTTTTTCGTAGAAGAAGATGGTTGCGCGCTGGTCGATCCAGAGGGCTAAAAGAAGAAAGAAGCGTTAATTAATACATGTAGAAGAAGATTGTTGGTGGAAGTCAGCAGAGGCTTAATCAATGCATATACCTCGCCGGACTTTGTAACCATTAAATTGCGTTCACCGGAGTCTTCATCTTCTCCATGACTAGTACTTGAGCTGTCGTCATCATGTCCCTCCAAGTTCAGATATTGTGAGGTGTCCTCATCAATAATGTTCTCCATTATTTCTTCTTCTTCAAGGTTTCTACTAAGTGGATCCATAGTTTCTAAAACAATAATATTATCTAGAGTAAGAGTGTAAACATTCAAGTGGACTTGGATTCATACACAAATATACATATTATTCATACCAAAATACACAAATAAATATACAAATGAAATTAAAACCCTAAGGATTCTTGATCATTTTAAACGAGTTCCGAGGGGTCGAAATCCTAATCAGGATGCGTCAGAGGTCCAATTTGTATACAAGTTTTAATCTATGCATGTAGTACAATTTATATTAGCCGGTGAAACTACGTTGCCCGCGAACCCGCCCCGCTTGACACCCTATCTATACTACTACTCCCTCCATAATTACATGTCATCTTAGTTTCGAGTTTCCCAATTTTGACCATCAAGTTCACCACCAACACTAAGTAAACAATATTATCGATGTTACAACATCAGAAACTTTACTCAAATATGAATACACGACTACATCTTTTATACGTCACACATATTCCCCACATTGTTCACATTGTTCACATTGTGCCGCCAACTTTGACACATTGTTCACATTGTGCCGCCGCCGACTGCCAGACGCAGAGGCGTGGACGGCGGCTCCGACGGCGAGGGTGAGGGCGGCCACTCCGAGGGCGAGGGCGGCGGCTCCGACGGCGAGGGCTGGACGCGGTGCCGGCGCGGCTGCTCTCTGCACTCTGCGCGCGGATGCATTATAAAATAATTGCATTTTCAATTATTTCATTTTAAATTATTTTTTGGAATATTATAAAACCATTTGCATTTTTGGAATTTACATAAACAATTTTCTTAATTAGAAAACATTTATGGAAATGTTTTTGTCGCTTACAGATAGGGCCCACATGTCAGGTATTTTCTTCACTGAAATAATTACAGAAATAATAAAAGAAAAAGAAAACGAATATTGCATCACGCTGACGTCAGCAATGGAGCTCCTCTCAGGTCGATCTTGCTCCCGTCGATCTGCTACACGCGGGGACTTGTGGTTGGGCTGGTTGGAAAGAGGAGGTCGAGGCGGACCTAGTAGTGGCGGCGCCTCCACTTTTTGGTCGCCGGAGAACAGAGAACGACGAGGAACTGCGGCGGTTGGCGGCGGTTACACGATGCGGAGGCGATATAGACCGTGAGGGAGGAAGAGAAGATGTGCCTGAGCACCAGAGGCTCACCAGGAAGCCGATGGTGGGGTCGACGAGCCCGGGGAAGGTCGGGGACGCCGGCGTTGTCGATGGCGAGCGGCGGACAGAGGTGGGTGACAGGGCCGACGATTCAGGGCACCCACGGACGATTCCTCCCTCACTCTCCGAGGGCGGTGGCGGCCGGGGGTGGCTTCTCTCTGCTCCGATGGGCGGTGGCGGTGGCGGCGCTTCTCTCTGTTCTGATGGCGCGCGCGCGGTGGCGGTACGGTGGCGGTGGCGATCTGGCTGCTCTGGGGGGAAGAAAGGAAGGGGAAGGTGAATTTAATACCCCCCTTTAACACCGGTTCGTGGCAGGAACCGGTGTTAAAGGGGGGGAATTCGTTTGCGCGCGTATTTATTACCCCCCCTTTAACACCGGTTCCAGCCACGAACCGGTGTTAAAGGGGGGGGGGGTGCGCGCGGGAAACGAAATAAATGCCCCCCTTTAACACCGGTTCCTGTCTGGAACCGGTGTTAAAGGGGGGGGGCATTTATTTCATGCATTAAAGGGGCTTTTTTAATTCAAAAAATATGATATGAATTTCGAAAATTCATATCTTTTTCATTTCAACTCAGAAAAATATGAATAATATATCATAATTTTCAGAAAAATAATATCTATCCATTCATGTAAATCATTTTATATTTACTTTACATGAATTTTTTTAAAATAATTAAAACACTTACATATAAATTTTGATTATTCAATTCAAACAAAAATAAATTGTTAAATCCTAAAACTTTGAACATAAGAAATATTAAGCATCTAAAAAATGATTTTGATTAGATCAAATCATATTTTAATGCCGCATCTTTTGTATTAACATTTTTGAATTGATTGGATATTTAAATGTCGCATCTTTTGTATACACTTGAATCTCACCAAGCCTCGCTCAACTTGCATTGTTTTTTGATAAAATAGCATATTGTGAACCTAAAAATGTGTTGGTGGTTTTTTGAATTAGCCATTTGTTGGTTGCTTCACAAAATCGTCCATTTTTTATGCCCGGAAAATGGAAAATGCCTTTTTGGTGTGATAAAAAGGAAAACTCCTCTTGCAAACTATGCCTTGATTCTAGCCATAACATTGGTCATTTGACCCGAAAGCCAAGAAACCTCGAATGAGATAGGTCATTTTGAGACAGTTACATAAAGCCGAACTGGAACTGAAAATTAAGATACATAAAAGAACTGAAAATTAAGATACATGGCCAGATTAAGTAACAATCGGCCGAACTGGAACTGAAAATTAAGATACATAAAAGAACTGAAAATTAAGATACATGGCCAGATTAAGTAACAATCGGCCGAACTTGTTTCGGAATGTTGGAGTGATTCAGTCATGCTCCTGCCTACACCTATAATACTTGCCACTGTAGTCGTCGTACTCGCCGCCGCTGTCATCGCTGTCGTCGTTGGGGTCGCCGTAATTGAACCTCTGGAGAGTACGCGTGGGCTGGACTTGAGGGTAGCGCGTGGGCTGGACTTGAGGGTAGCGCAGACGGGGGTTAGAGTCGGCGGCAGTGTCATAGGCTATGACGCTCTGGAGAGTCCGACCGCGCCACCATAGCCGACGGCCGGCCTCGTTGAAGTTAGGAGGAGGTGGGCCGTCCTCCTCGTGCCTGGCGAGCGCCCTCTCATGCCGATCCACGAAGAAGGCTTCCCAAGTAGGGAAATAGTCAGGATGCCATCTGGGATTCCTCCGCTGCTCCGGCGTGAGCTCGAAGTAGTAGTGGTTCGTGGTGGCCATCCGGCGCGCCACACCTAGAGGGACAGGAGGAACCGGCACGCCTCCGACGCTCAGCATCCAGCCGACGGGGACACAGTAGCCCGGCGGGCAGGGGTAGTTCGAGGCGCAAAGCGCCTCCGCCTCCCTGGGGGTTAGTGCTACGGTGGAAGCCATGGGAAAGAGTGATGAGGTTGCAGATATGAGTCTAGAGATGTGCAATGACAATGGAGGCCAACCCCCTACATATATATATAGTGAACTAGCGGGAAGAACTGGAGGGAAGAACTGGCGGGAAGAAAAATGGCGGGAAGAAAAATGGCGAGAAAAAATGGCGGGATGAACCTTTAGTCCCGGTTGGAGACACCAACCGGGACTAAAGATGAACCTTTAGTCCCGGTTGGAGACACCAACCGGGACAAAACACGAGTCAGCACTAATAATAGGGGTGAGTGCATGTCGACATTATGTCGTGCGGCGTGTACCTTGTCCCGGATGGTGTCACCAACCGGGACTAAAGATGAACCTTTAGTCCCGGTTGGAGACACCAACCGGGATGAACCTTTAGTCCCGGTTGTAGACACCATCCAGCACAAAACATGAGTCAACACTAATAATAGGGGTGAGTGTCGACATTATTTTGTAAGTGTTAACACTATGTCGAGCTGCTTGTACTATAAATAGGCATCCTTGTGAGTCCAGTCCTCCAGCCAGTTTGAGGCAGGGACACCACTACGGCCAGTTTCAGGGAGATGCCGACGGAGCCCAGTCCTCCGGCATCTCCGAGAAACTGGTCATAGAGGCACTCCCTAATATGTGAAATTAGTTAGCTCCCTGGTGTATTGATCTAGTTAGAGAAGTTACAAAGCTGCAAGATGGTTTTCGAGAGCAGGGACACCACTACGGCCAGTTTCAGGGAGATGTCGACGGAGCCTAGTCCTCCGGCATCTCCAAGAAACTGGTCATAGAGGCACTCCCTAATATGTGACCGCGCGCGTTTGGAGATCAGATCTTAATGGTAAGTACGAATCGGGACAACTTCTTCTCATAGTCCCGGTCCATCCACAAAACATGACTAACACTCAAGACATGTATTAATATTAAAAACATGAACTAGAGTTACATAATATGAGCATGAACTTCTTGGCATATGCCCTTCCTTATGATCGCTTCAGACGTAACCATGGAGCATCTTCTTTATTTAACGGAATGCTTGGGTCAGTTTTCACTGTGAAGGGCGGAATTTCATCAAACTTATTATAATCTTCTGACATGTCTGTCTTGTCCTCGATTCCCACGATGTTTCTTTTCCCTGAAAGAACTATGTGACGCTTTGGCTCATCATATGATGTATTCGTTTGCATATTTTTTCTTTTTTTTGGTCTGGAGGACATGTCCTTCACATAGAAAACCTGAGCCACATCATTGGCTAGGACGAATGGTTCGTCTAAGTTCTTCATAAGATTGTTGAGATCCACCGTTGTCATTCCGTACTTCTTGTCTACCTCAACCCCTCCTCCTATTAGCTTGACCCATTTGCATCGAAACAAGGGGACCTTAAAATTAGGTCCATAGTCAAGTTCCCATATCTCCTCTATGAACCCATAATACGTGGTCTTTTTCCCATTGTCTTCTGCTGCATCGAAGCGGACACCACTGTTTTGGTTGGTGCTCTTTTTATCTTGGCCTATCGTGTAAAATGTATTCCCATTTATCTCGTACCCTTGGAAAGTACATAAAGTCGAAGACGGTGTCCTGGCCAACAAGTACAGCTGATCCCCAACAGTGGTGTTATTCGTGAGAAGTCTTTGCAGCCAGCCACCAAAACTCGCCATGTGTTCACTTATAATCCATTCATCAGACTGCCCCGGGTGTTTGAGGCGTATTAAATTCTTGTGTTCATTGATATACGGGGCAACCAAGATAGATCTTTGTAAAACCGTGTAGTGTGCTTGATTGAGAGAATGCCCGTCCCTACATATCATTGCTTTACATCCTAGGGTGCCTTTTCCACGCAGTCTCCCCTCATGTCGTGATTCTGGAACACCAATCGCCTTAAGGTCAGGAATAAAATCAACACAGAACTCAATGACCTCCTCTGTTACATAGCCCTTGGAGATGCTTCCTTCTGGCCTAGCACGGTTATGAACATATTTCTTTAAGACTCCCATGTACCTCTCAAAGGGGAACATATTGTGTAGAAATACAGGACCGAGAATGGCAATCTCTTCTACTAGGTGAACCAGGAGATGCGTCATAATATTGAAGAAGGATGGTGGGAACACCAACTCAAAGCTGACAAGACATTGGGCCACATCTGTTTGTAACCCTGGTAGGCTTTATGGATCGATTACCCTCTGAGATATTGCATTGAGGAATGCACATAGCTTCACAATGGGTACTCGAACATTTTCAGGTAGAAGCCCCCTCAATGCAATCGGAAGCAATTGTGTCATAATCACGTGGCAGTCATGAGACTTCAGGTTTTGGAATTTTTTCTCTGCCATATTTATTATTCCCTTTATATTCGACGAGAAGCCAGACGGGACCTTGATACTGCTCAGACATTCAAAAAAGATTTCCTTCTCTGCTTTGGTAAGAGCGTAGCTGGCAGGAGTTAAGTGGCATCGTTTACCCTTCTCGTTCTCAGGATGCATAGGCTCTTCAGGGGCCTTCAGACGTTGCTGGTCCTGTCGTGCTTCCGGTGTATCTTTTGTCTTCCCATACACTCCTAGAAAGCCTAGCAGGTTCACGCAAACATTCTTCGTCACGTGCATCACGTCGATTGAAGAGCGGACCTCTAAGACTTTCCAATAGGGTAGGTCCCAAAATATAGATTGCTTCTTCCACATGGGCGCGTGTCTGGCATCGTCATTCGGAACAGATAGACTGCCAGGACCTCTTCCAAAGATTACTTCTAGGTCCTTGACCATACCAAATACCTCCTCACCGGTACAGAGGACAGGCTTCCTCCGGGGTTCTGCCAGAAGTTTGAAATGCTTGCCTTTCTTTCTTACTGGATGCAGGTTCGGAAGAAATCGGCGATACCCTAGGTACACAACCTTCTTACATTTATCCAAATATACACTTTCAGTATCATCTAAACAGTGTGTGCATGCATTGTATCCCTTGTTTGTCTGTCCTGAAATGTTACTAAGAGCAGGCCAATCATTGATGGTTACGAAAAGCAATGCTCGTAGGTCAAATGGCTCCCCTTTGTGCTCATCCCACATACGTACACCTGGTTTGGCCCACAGCTGTAAAAGTTCTTCAACTAATGGCCTTAGGTACACATCAATGTCGTTGCCGGGTTGCCTCGGGCCTTGGATGAGCACTGGCATCATAATGAACTTCCTCTTCATACACAACCAAGGAGGAAGATTATAGATACATAGGGTCACAGGCCAGGTGCTGTGACTGCAGCTCTGCTCACCAAAAGGATTCATGCCGTCTGTACTTAGACCAAACCGTAAGTTCCTTGCGTCACGTGCGAAGTTCGGGTACTCTCGCTCGACTTTTCTCCACTGTGACCCATCAGCGGGGTGTCTCAACATCGCGTCTTTCTTACGGTATTCCATGTGCCATCGCAATAACTTGGCATGCTCTTTATTTCTGAAGAGACATTTTAACCGTGGTATTATAGGAGCATACCACATAACCTTGGCGGGAACCCTCTTCCTAGGGGCCTCGCCCTCAACATTGCCAGGATCGTCTCGTCTGATCTTATACCGCAGTGCAGTGCATACCGGGCATGCATCCAAATTCTCATACTTCTCACCGCGGTAGAGGATGCAGTCATTAATGCAGGCATGTATCTTCTGCACGTCTAATCCTAGAGGGCAGACAACCTTCTTTGCTTGGTATGTACTGTCAGGCAACTCATTATTTCTTGGAAGAAGATTCTTCATTTTTACCAACAACTTTGAAAATGCGCTGTCAGTCACACCATTCTCTGCCTTCCATTGCAGCAAATCCAGTGTGGCACCTAGCTTTTTGTGGCCATCTTCGCAAGTTGGATACAACAATGTTTTGTCATCCTTTAACATCTGCTCCAGCTTCTCCTTCTCCTTTTCAGTTTCACATTCTTCCTTTGTATCAGTAATGGCCCGACCAAGATCGTCATCAACGGGCCCATCTGCTCCCTCTTGATCTTCATTATCTACCTCCGTTGCATTATCATCATATTCAGGATACATATTATGATAGTTTTCATCATCCTCTTCTTCTTCGTTGTCTTCCATCACAACCCCTTTTTCTCCGTGCTTGGTCCAACAATTATAGCTGGACATGAAACCGGATCGAAGCAGGTGGGCGTGAATGGTTCTGGTATTTGAGTAGTCTTTCTTGTTCTGACAGTGAACACACGGACAACACATAAAACCATTGTGACCACGGTTTGCATTAGCCACAACGATGAAATTTTGGAGGCCCGTAATGTACTCGGAAGTTCGGCGGTCACCGTACATCCATTGCCGATTCATCTGCATTAATATGTAGTATATATCAAAAAATAATAGGGAGATGACCATTTATATATATAGTACATCAATGACACATGAAACTATAGTTGCCGACCTCGACCGAGACGGAAAGAGCAACAAGAAATCTTATTTTGAGCTCTCGGGCATTTCACCGAACACCTCTAGTGCATATGAAAAAAACACAAACTAGCACTCTTCACACCCTCTTGCTAGGCTCCAAAATGTGAAAGAATGGAAGAGTGGGGTGTGTGTGGGCTGGGGTGGTGTCTTATATAGCCCCCCCCCCCTTTAACACCGGTTCATGCCACGAACCGGTGTTAAAGGGGGGGGTGCGCGGGCCACTGGTGCTGGGACCTTTAACACCGGTTCGTGGCACGAACCGGTGTTAAAGGGGGGGCTCCTTTAATGCCGCAGGGGCCACGCTGGTACGGCCCCCCCTTTAACACCGGTTCGTAGAAGAACCGGTGTTAAAGCCCCTTTTCGGGATCAACAAAAGACCTCGTTTCCACTAGTGAAAGTCTGGTAAGTCTCTCTCGATTTTTCTCCACTGTGACCCATCAGTAGGGTGTCTCAACTTCCCGTCTTTCTTACGGTCTTCTTTGTGCCATCGCAACAACCTGGCATGCTCTTTCTTTCTGAACATGCGTTTCAACCTTGGTATTATAGGATCATACCACATAACCTTAGCAGGAACCCTCTTCCGGAGGGGCTCTCCCTCAACATCACCAGGGTCATCACGTCTGATCTTATACCGCAACGCATTGCATACCGGGCATTTATCTAAATTCTCATACTCCTTACCGCGGTAGAGGATGCAGTCATTAATGCATGCATGTATCTTTTGCACACCTAATCTTAGAGGACATAGAGTCTTCTTTGCTTCGTAGGTACTCTCGGGAAGTTTGTTATGTTTTGGAAACTTCGGCTTCATTATTTTCAGCATCTTTTCAAATGAGGAGTCAGTTAGACCACACTCTGCCTTCCATCGCAACAATTCCAGTGTGGTACCGAGATTTGTGCTGCCATCTTCACAATTTGGGTACAACAATTTCTTGTGATCTTCTAACATGCCCTCTAACTTCAACTTCTCATTTTATGTTTCATCAGTCTCGCTTTGCATCAGAAATGACCCTACCAAGTTCATCAGCCGGCTCATCTGATGCCCGTTCTTCACCTCTTTCCTCTCCATTGTCTTCCATTGCAGTATCACTGTATTCAGGAAACATATGATGATAGTTGTTATCATCATCTTCTTCTTCACCATCTTCCATCATAACCCCTCTTTCCCCGTGCTTGGTCCAGCAATTATAGTTGGCATGAAACCTTTCATAATCAGGTGGCCGCGAATGATTTTCGAGGAAGAGTACTCCTTGTTGTTCCGACATTGAACACATGGACAACGTATAAAACCATTCTCTTTGTTTGTCGTAGCCACATCGATAAATTTATCCACGCCTTTCATACACCCGGCTACGCGCCGGTCACCGTACATCCATTCCCGACCATTCATCTGCATCATATAAGTAAGTTTATCAAAAAACAGGACATCATAAACAGTGAAATGACCAATTCACATCGACACATGCATTGTATCAATGACAGAGAAAAGATAAGATTGCTAACCTAGATCGAGGGAAATAAAGAGGAGAAAGCTCAAGTGCGTCTCGGACACCTTCTATATTTTCTTTCTATGAGAAATTGAACCGGATTATTCACTCAAACATTTCATCAAACACCTTGAATGCATGCATAGCAGAGAAAAAACTAGCACACCCCTCACACCTTCCACCAAGAGAAAAAACAGAGTGGAGGTAGAGGGGGCTGGGGCATTGCATTTATAGAGGGCGGGAGCATACGTCCCGGTTGGAACCACCAACCGGGACTAAAGATGTGTGCCACGCCACGTGGCTATGGCCAAACCTTTAGTCCCGGTTGGTGGCTCCAACCGGGGCGTATGCCCCCTTACCAACCGGGACGCATGCCTCCTGGCCCCGTGCCCGCTCGAATCGGGACGCGTGCCAGCATTAGTCCCGGTTGGTGTCGCAACCGGGACTAATGCTCTGAGGGGACACGAACGGATGGCCTGTTTTCTACTAGTGTGTAGTTGTGCCGGGAGTTTTTTCGAATGATTCACCGACCTAGCGATCTGCGGAATCGAGTGTTACTGGGATTGTCTATACATCGTGTGCACCTCGGGAAAAGCCAGCTACTGGATGACTGGAGCAGATTGATTTGATAAAAAAACAGATTCGATCAGCATGTACTAAGTCTCCTAGAAGCAGACAAAAATCATGCACGGATGATGCTCAAATAGAAAAGAAATCAAGAATATTAACTACTACGTGATATCTTGGCAGTTGGATCAATTGTGTCGACATGTATTCGAGTACTCTGTCCGGCGACTGCTCACGATCCGAACTGCATGAATTTTCTGGCCAGAAAACCATATTTAAATTGGTTCAAGACGAACTGCATGGATTTCTCGTCCATAAAGCTACTTCAGTCGCTGGTGCTCCTAGTTACGCTCAAAGTTGAGCTCAACGTGACGTGCCAGCATCATAGGCCTGTGCGTGTGCAGTTCGCCAGCAGCATATGTATGGCCTGACGACATAGTGATCTCGACGGAGGCGTACATCACAAGGCTAAAAAATAGTATAACCGGATATGAAGCCGTGGAGATGACCCACTCATCGTCGTGTCAACTCCCTCGGCCAAACGCCGCGGGACTAGTCTGTCGCTACACTTGCCGCCACATCAAATCCCTCCAAACAAAAATCCGACGACTCCATTGTGATGACTCCAACGATTGCACTGACTCAACACCCAGGGTTGCGCTAACTCTGTGGCGTGACCCGCTGTGGTCTTCGACTCAGGCGTCCTTTTGCGGTCTTCGGCTGCGATGACCCACTGCAGTCTTTGGCTGCGGCAACCTGATGCGGTCTTCGACTGCTGTGGCCCGTTACAGTCTCCGGATGCGGCAACTCGTCATCACCACGTGACTTCCGGTCCGCCGCGTCCGACTACATATGCCACGTGACTCATTTCCACGTCAAATACATGTCTGCTGCACAACTCTCGACCGCCACATTGACTATTTTTCTGGCGTCTATCTCGCGACCTGCTGCAGTCTTTGACTCCGACGATCTGCTACGATATTTGGCTCCTACGACTCTCGGGATCCCTTCGCTTCGGCGACCCGCCACGGTCTTCAACTTCGACGACCCATTGTGGTATTTAGCTCCGGTAACTCAGGGGCTCCCTCTGCTTCCGCGACCGTGAGCCGCTACAATCTTCTGCTGCGGCAACCCGCTGCCGCCATCGTCCACGGCGATCTTCTACAATCCTCGACCATGATCCGCCGGTTGCATCGGCTCCTGTGACCCGTCCACCTCGTCGACAACCAACAAAGCTAAGCTTCCCTCTACGCAGAGTTGATTCTTTTATTTTTAACTTGCACTCGAAACACTCAGGGGTTGCGCCCTCTTCGAGTAACCTAATGTGCCATCGACTCCACGCACTCGAGCACCTCGAACGCGACAACCCGAGTAGCTGATTCTGCCTGATTGTCGAATCCTTGAACTCCGAGTGCCTCGGCAAGGTATTGAAACTAACGGTAATCAGGCTAACGAAAAGGCTTAGCAAACAGTGCAAAAGTGTCGACTCGATTGGCACCAGAAATTTACTTTACAAGCCGACAGGCCCATATTCTTTACAAGATACAAGTACTTCACAACTTTTTATGTTTTCTGCAGCTTACAAGGACGTCGACTGCGTCGAGCTAATCTATTGGGTCCTCCAACAAGAGTTGACAAAACAATTGGCTACGCCATAAACTCAAGACCCGAGTCGAGTCCCTCCTTGGATGGTTGCATCGCTTGATGCTACAAAGACGTGACGATGGTCGCGCACCCGACAGGGGCAACGGCATCGACTTCATTCAAAATGTCGAGTCATTCCGGCTAAACGTCACATGACTCCGCTACGTCGACCCCTGGGTCCTTATGCATGAGACGCTGACTCGATGCACTTCAGGGACAGTGGTTTCTCCTCGCATGAGTCTCTACTCGAGTCTGCGATTCGACTAGACATTCGGGGGCTACTCCTATCAAGAGCGCTGGTCGCGCACCCGATGTACTTCCGGGTCAGCGGTACACCCATGAGATTGGCGACTACAACCGCACGATACAAGACTCGAGTCTCTGCCCGAGTGTAGAACTCCGCCAGACACTCGGGAGATACTCCAAACTGGAGCGCTGGTCACGCACACAGAAGATATTCGAGTGGCACGCTTTGATCCTCACTCGAATCAACGATTCGACTGAGGACTCGGGGGCCACTCCCATAGGAAGCGCTGGTCGCGCATTTGAAAAAAGAAGGCATTCAGGACATCTACAAGGTCATCCGAAAAACTTTTGGATCACTGTATCACGTAACCGACGACTATAAGTCTCTGCTCGAGTCTACGACCCGAACATATACTCGGGGGTTACTCCTATCAGGAATGATGGCCGCGCACCCGTAAAATTACGAAAGATAATGCCACCTCGAAAATATCTTCGAGTCCTACGTCGAGTCTACGACTCCACTACGGACTCGGGGGCTACCCCCATAGGGAGTGCTGGTCGCGCATTCAAAAAAATGCATCCTTCGGACCAATAATGAAAACTACTGAACTAAAGTCTCTACTCAAGTCTACGACTCGAACAGACAGTCAGGGGCTACTCCCATAGGGAGCGCTGGCCGTGCACCCTATGAATTATTCGACTGAGACCCTTCGGATCAAATACGACAAACAATTTTGGCAACTTTGCCCAAATTAACGCTAAGTGAGCAGCAGTATCCTTGGCCACCCGAAACACCTCCGCGGTGATAGAATTTTGGATGTTGTGTCTGTGATTTAAAGATAAGCCCTGCAGATACCATCTGATGGCCTGGAAATGCACCCGACTGCGCTCTTCCAGTATAATCCCATGTCAAGAGGCACGATGAAAATCCCGACGGACGCGTTGGATACGTCATTCGAAAAGCACTGGGATTCGGCTCCTGTAAGACCACAACGGCCTGAGTAGAATCACACCAGCAATCGTTTCGGATTCGAGTCCGGGGACTTGATTCTGAAGAAGATCGTGTTGTTTTGTCCTATGACAGTTAACTGGCCCTGATGGATGACCCACAAGTGTAGGGGATCGCAACAGTCTTCGCGTGTAGTATTACCCAATTTATTGATTTTACATAAGGAGAGCCAAATAATACTTGCAAGCCTTAACAACTGAGTTTTCAATTCAGCCGCACCTGGAAATAGTTCTTGCTCACAGAAGTTTATCAGTAGCAATAGTTTGGTAGTAGCAACAGTAGCAGTAAGAGCAACAGTGAAACTGGAGCAATAGTAACAGTAACAATAAACAGTGGGATTCGAGTGCGGTAGGCATAGGGATGGATGGACGGGCGTTGCATGGACCAGTCTAAACATGTAACTTCAAGATCTATGGCATTGCAGATAAATAATAACAAGCATCCAAGTATTAAACAATCCTAGGCATGTCCTCCATATATAGTCATACATGCTTGCAATGAGAACTTGCACAACATCTTCTGTCCAGCCAGCCCGTGGCAGCGGGGCCTCTAGGGAACTACTGGCAATTAAGGTGCACCTTTTAATAGAGCACCGGATCAAAGCGTTAACACTTCATGAACACATGTGATCCTCACACCACAGCCATCCCCTCCGGTTGTCCCAATTATTGTCACTTTGGGGCCTTTGGATCTGAACAATGATATGTGTACACAACTTGCAGATAAGACCACAAACAATACTATCATAATGATTCAATAATAAGTTCAGATCTGAGATCATGGCACTCGAGCCCTAGTGAAATAGCACTAATAGAGATACTAGGCACTATGCCCTAACAATCTTATTTGATTACATGATAGAACTCATCCAATCCCTACCATCCCCAAGCCTACAGTGGGGGATTACTCACTCATGTATGAGGGAAACATCGGTGGTTGATGGAGATGCATTGGTGATGACGATGGTGATGATCCTCTCCAAATTCCCCGTCCTTGCAGGGTGCCAGAACGGATTTTCTGGATCCAAATCTTGGTTTTTGGTGGCGGCGGAGCGGAACTCTTTCAGGAAAACTATCGAACCCCCCTTGGTTTTTAGGTCGAAGGGCAACTTATAGGCGCAGAGGGAGGCCGAGGAGCTGCCTGGGGTAGCCAGACTTCCCACAGGCATGGGGTTAGGTGGGCCCGCGCCTAAGGTGGGTCTGGCCCCCTAGGCCTCTTCTTTGTCTCCCCTTCTGGTTCTGTGGATCTTCTGGTGAGAAATAGTTTTTGGTATATTTTTCGGGATTTTTCCTGATAGTTCATTTTCTGCATGAAAACAAGACACAAGGTAATTCTGCTGAAAACAGCGTCAGTCCGTGTTAGTTGTACCCAAATCACACAAGTTTAGAGAAGAAACAATAGCAAAGTGTTCGAGAAAGTATATACGTTTTGGACGTATCACTAATCTATCGAGTGAGCCAGGCACACGCATCAATAATCCCTATGAACTAAACGTTTCTTCCTAAAAAAAGGTTCAACTAGAAAGCACCCGAAAGATTGCGGAGTCTCTAGCCAAATCTACGATTCGACTGAACACTCGGGGGATACTGACATGGATATACCCTACCGGTGCACAAAATTGGTATACCTGGTCCAACCCAAGGAAGGCCCATGTGAGGAGACGCAGCCCATGAAGATTTCGGGTGGACCAAGCCTGTGGCGATTTCGACTCCTTGGAGGACAAGTTTAGACTAGATAGAATTTCAAAGGGTATTAACCCTAATATGTAACCGACTTAACCTATCCCGAGACCTGGCCTATCTATATAAAGTCTAGGAGGGTACGGCGAGAAGGATCCTTAACTCACCTCATACACACCTCCACGCCAGATTGCATCTGCGCACCCCTGTAACCTTCGATTTTGCCATAATCAAGAGCAGACAGACATGAGTACGGTTTTCCCTCCGGGGGCCTGAACCTGGGTAAATCTCGTGTCCCTATGTTGCTTGTGTGTTAACTGCTCCGCGACTTCCAGCATCCCCATCTTCTCCAAAACCAAGTCCATAACAATGGGCATTGATGAGTCGAACCCTCATCACATGGGGCCCATGCAGCCCCTCGTCCCTTTGCCACTTTCCCTCATGGGCCTTTTCCCCTATGGAAATTGTCCCAATACGGATTTTATTCCTTTTATAGTTATTAAATCATTATTTAACATTTATTTACATATTATTTAATTCCCGTGGCTATGGAACACCGTCTGTCAGGTTCCCAACCTTTAATAAGGTAGAGATCCCTGTGTTTACAATGCTAGTCCCTGGATCAATAGCTAGCATCCACAGTTAAGATGTAATATCAAGAAACAAAGGTCATAGTACAACTTTATAACCAGGAATAACATAATTTATTACATCTTACATAGCTCATTTGGCTATCTCATTACAATGCAGCAGATTATAACAATAGCATGGGGTCCTTCATCTTCAAAGTGCCACATGCAGACATGTTGGTTTGAGACTTGTAATCCTAATCATTAAACTTCACTAATATCAATCAAACCTACAACATAACAAGTTACAGCCACAAGGGTCAATACATTTGATTTGTATTGGCAAGTGATACTATGGTAGTATAGTGGAGTCTATCATCTATATGCATTTGGCTAAGTGGAGCTTAGGCTTGCTTTGCTCAAAATAGATTTTCATTATCATTTGAAAACACTAAGTTTTTGCTTGACAAAATCTTTCCCAAGGCATCTCCCAATAGAAATTGGTGATCCTTCAACCCTTGTTCAACCACAAGTTTTTACTTAGAAATTGGGATGATGAGATTCTTGATAGCTTCCATGTCTTCATGCTCAAATTGTCCTTTGCCAGGGACATGGCTAAGTACTTAGATTTTACACTCTGCAGAGGTTGTGCACTTTCCCCACAAGACTTGGTTTCACCAAGACCAGATCTTTCAGAAGCCTTCCCTTAGACCAGAATGAACGCGCTCCAACCTATCAAACCCCTACCACCAACTGTCCATTTGGCTAAGTTATTGCAACCTATATGATCCAGGTAGAGCCCATAATGCCAAGTGGCTGCACTTGAAGCTTCTCAACATTTGACATCTCAAATCTCTTTGTTCCTGGGTGGCCATCCACAAGTGAGATACACAAGGTAAACCATAGAAATGGGCCTTGTGAACCACTCAACACAAACCATTCCTTCCATTCCACCCAGGTGATTCATTCACTTAGTTGTTTTATTAACAAAACACAAGTCCACAGACTTAGAAATTTTCCCATAGCATGAATATATATATTCCACCCTTGTTTTCTAATAGCTAAGCTAAGCATGATAGTAGTATGAATCTTAACTTAGGATAATTCTACTAAGGTTTCATCTACTAGGATTTCCCATGGCATAGTTTACACTTAGTAAAATTTCATGCAAGTCCTACTTAGAAATATCACTAATGCATAGTGAAAATAATGGGACAAAAGTATGAAGCATCACTTGCCTTTTTGGTAGAGAGTATAAGTTCACTCCTTGATCTTTGCAATGTTCACTCACTTCAAATCACTACAATTCAATCAAGCAAACAATATTTCAATCTACCATTCAAGCAATTCATCACATAAAATGATAGAAACAAAACAATGCATGCAAGCATGCCAAACTTTGTTTTATTTACAAAAGTGTTTTATAATAGGTTATAAACATTCTAAAACACTTATTGGTCATTTTATAAAGTGGAAAAACTATTTGCAAAAGGTTTTACTTCATAAACCATTTTTAAATCAAATCATTATTTTATGTGGTGAAGAAATCCTTTTAATAAGGCAACATTCTATAAGTTTCACAAAATATGTTTTCAAACCATAAAACCTTGTGTTTAGGGTCAGAGAGTTTAAATAAAAACTTTTTTCCAAAGATTTTCTTCCAAAAGCATTTTTAATAAACAAACCTTATTTTTATTTGGCTAGAATTGGTTTAAATCAAAATTTTATTATTTTGATTCACCAAATACATTTTTGAATCCACCAATTGATTCCTAGGGTCAGTAGGTTCAAAACAAAACATTTTCCAACGATTTTATCCCCAAAATCATTTTAGAACAATTTTTATATCCTAAACATGCATACACAAGTTTCTGCAAAAACAATCAATTTAACAGAAGCTTTCTAATAAACAAAGTGCATGGTTGGCTAGGGCTTGTCTTGCTGAATCCATTGATATAAAATTTGCAAAATTTGGACGTGTATATTAAAAGTTATAGATTTTACAAAATCTAGCATCTAATAGATCAAATCTGTTTTAAATCAAACGAACGGGGACACGTGGCTTGATTCTATTCGCTGGTACCGGTTCATCTGGATCTCTCTTGGAGCACCATTGGATCTAAGTGGGATCGCACGACACAAATCGCATACCCCTTCGGCTTTAAGTGATTCTATCGCATCCATTAGATCAACATCTAACGGCCATCATCACCCTGACCATGTTCTGGCGGCGCTCGACGGCTGCGCGCGGTGGCGACGCACGGCTAGCGGCGGAGCTGGCGATGCAGGAAGCGAGAAGGGAAGAGGGATGGCTCACAGTGATCGCAGTAACGTGGGGAAGCTCAAGGTGGTCTTCGTGTAGCAGGGGGCGCACGGGTGTCGTCGGAATCCCTCGCCGGAGATGCTTCTGGCGTCGGGTGCGGTCAGGCTGTCGTCGTTGGCAACGTTTCGAACCACAAAAGGACAAAGTAAGAACGGCATTAGCTGCGCACGAGGTTGGTGATCATTCGTGCATCATCGAGAGGAAGAAAAACGGTCAGCACTCACCGGGAAAGGTTGACGGAGCAGAGGCAGACGCCGACGATGTTCAGTTGAGGTGGTTGTCGACGATAGGTGGCATGCGCGAGCGAGCTGATGCTACGGGGAGGTTCGCCAGGAGGTGAGGAGCATGTGAGCGTGGTCGAGGAGGCGAGGGGCGACGCGTAGCTGCCGGAATTGCTGGTGGAGCTCGCCGGAGCAGAGGGCGGTGCAGAGAGAAATTGGGTAGCCTGGGGGCGCGCTGGGGTGAGGGTCTGAGGGGGAAACAGAGAGGAAACGCAGGCGAGTAAGAGGGCATGTTCGCGGGGTCGTTTAATGGCGTGGTTAACGCGAATTAAGCCCGGCTTTAATCGCCTGCAACGGCCGGCGAGGTGAGGGGCGGAGTCAGCGGGTGAGGAAGATGAATACGTGGCGGTGGGGTCGTCTGGCAGCGAGAGAGAGGAGGATGAATTGGGTCCGGGTGTTCAGCGACTGCGTGGGTTTCTTTCGCAGTGAGAAAACGTTTCACGAGAGAGTGGGGGTGGCCTTGCTGATGGGCTTAGTGGGCTAGCTAGGCTGGGCTGCACCTTTTCAAAAAAAAAATTGTTCTGTTTGTTTTTCCATTTCTCATTTGATTTTTCTGTTTTGATTTTGAATAAGTAATTCAAACTTTCATTTGAATTCAATCCTTTGCCAAAATTTGTGTAGGTTTAAATACTGATTGGTAACATAATCTGAAGTCAATTTTTGAATAAAACTTTATTCTTTTTAGGGTCTTTTAATTATTCAAATAACCCCTTGTTTTAAATCAAATAAGATTTAATAATATTTTCAAACACCATTTAAATTCTTTAAACTTTCCAAATCCTTTCAGTAGGTTTTTATTTGTTTATTTGGGTTCAAATAAGTATTTAATATGATTCATAAATCATTTGAATTGGGTTTTCATTTTAATTCCAATGGAATTAAATATAGTTTTAATTCCCTAAAGTTTATTTGGAAGATTTCTTTAATCTTAATTAAGTTGAATTAAACAACTTTTATTTCACTTGGGTAAATTCCAAAATACTATTTTCTCATGAATTATATAATTATTCTTATTAGAGATTTGTCTTTATTAAAATAGGGATAGAATGGTTAATGCCATTTTTATTTTATTTTGGAGATTCTTTATCCTTTTATTTTATTTGGATTTGGATTCTATCCATTCCCTTTGCTTAATAAATTAGGCCAAGATTTAATTTGGTCTTTAAATGTTCTTTATTTAATATTTCTTTCTTCATCTTATAAAATCCATATCTTTTTATTTAGAGATCCAAACTTGGTGATTCCAATTTGTAAAATATTATTTGATATTTATTTATTCCTTTTAAATATATTTAGGATTATTTGCTCACCATTTGGTATGGATTTATAGATATGTTCTTTATTAGCTTTGGAAATTAAATATCCTTATCTTATTAAATTCATAAGATATTATCTATGGCTCCAAATTGAATGAAATCAACTTACATGGTTTTATAATATTTCCATTTGTCATTCTTGATCATTTTGAAATGTTTGTTTGACAAATTTCTATTTGGATCAAATCCATAGGCTTGGAGATAACTTGGAAATGATTTTATTCCATTAGGGTTTAGGGTTTGGATTTATTTTCCAAGTGTTTAAATTTCCAGATGCATTTTGTGAGGAATGCATTTCTCTTTATTTGGATTTTGTTGAATTCAAACTTTAATTAAAGTTTGTTCAAGATGGGATTTTAGGTTTCCATTTAGAAACAAAAGTTTCTTTTCACCCTAAAATTCAACAATAATCTATTTTGTTTATTCATTTTTCACATTACAAGATTTGGAAAATCTTGGGATGTGACAGGCTACCACCCTTAAAATAAATCTCGTCCCGAGATTTGGGGAGGCTAGGGGTTACAAGTTGGCTCAAAACAACTAGGGTACTACCACCCTTAAAAATTTTCCAACTAGATTACATCTTGGCTTGCTTGGGATCTTGTTGAAATCTCTTTGGGCTGACATCTGCATAGTTTCCTTTGTTTCCACACTTGAAACATGTGACAAGGTTGAGATCCTTCATAGGCTTTATCTTGTGCTTCATCTTTTCTGGACAATTGCTTGCATAATGTCCTTGGTTACCACAATTGTAACATGTGATAAGATTGAGTTCTTCACGTATCTTCTGTGGACAAGTTGCTACATAATGACCTAGCTCTTTGCAGTTGTTGCACCACACTAGGATAATTTCCT
This sequence comes from Avena sativa, assembly GCA_916181665.1. Lineage (NCBI taxonomy): Eukaryota > Viridiplantae > Streptophyta > Magnoliopsida > Poales > Poaceae > Avena > Avena sativa. Next base: position 102,417,657 of record OV702285.1, on the reverse strand, counting down.
TATACTTCTTCTTCTCTGGACATTCATTGGCATAGTGTCCCATTTCTTTGCAATGACCACATTGCACATGGCTTTTGTCCTTCTTTTTCTTCGGTTTCTCCAAAGCTAGGAGTGCTTCTAGTTCATGTTCTTCATATGTTATCTCAAAGGTAGGAATGTTTCCTGGTCTCCTTGACCTTCTATTATTCCTTGGATAATACATATGTCTCCTCTTTGGTCCTTTAAATTGGGTCATATTGCTGGGAGGTGCAAGCTGAGATTTTCCTTTGTCTTCATCCTTCTTGGTAGACTTGGCTCTCTCATGGTAGTCTGTAATCAGTTGTTGCACTCCAGCTTGTTTCCTTTGTTGAACTATGGAATAGATGGGGCATTGGATAGGGACATGATTATCTCCTTCACATCAGTAACAAGTAGCTTGGGTTGTGGGGCATTGATTAGCTGGATGTTTCTCTTCACAATTGGGGCATTGATCTTCATGCTCTTTGGAAGTGTGATCCTTGTCTCCAAAAATATTGCAATCTTGGGTTCCTTCTAGAATATCATCTTTGCCATCCTTGTTGTCACAAACTCCTTTGGAAGAGTTGTTTCCATGTTGATCATTTGATCTGTCACCTTATGCAACAATTTGGTTTGGGTTTCCAAAAACCATTGCATGGTTGGATCTACCTCACTGGTGTTGGATATAAATTGAGTTGTCACTTGGTTCAACTGGGTTTGGGTTACTATGAGTTCTCTCATGTTGTCCTCTTGGTTGTTGTTGTTGTCACCATCCTTGATGTTGGAGGTTCTTGGAGAAGTCATCTGTTTGGGTTGGATTGGGATTAGAATAGGCAAAATATTTCTAAGGGAATAATTCTAATCACACACATCACAATTCACACAAGCAATGTACAAGCAATCACAAACAATCATTCCACTCAAACAACAAGTTTCAAGCACAATTTTAGACAACCAAAAATATTTTTGTTACACCACATAAGTTGGGGGATTTGACTTAAACTAAATATGGTGGTCCATCTATATGGTTCACTTGAAATCTTTCCATCCTTCTTGGTTGATTTTTCTTGAACAAGACCTTTGTATCCTTGGAGAAAATTTCTTGTGTCTTGGTCACAAAACTTCAAAGGTGATCATGGTTCCTTCTAAGTTGTGTTTCCTTAGTCTTCAAGTCTTGGGCAATATTTCTTGTCTCACTTGTAGTCCTTAGTGATATACAAGGTTGAAGTCCTTGGTGAAATTGTTGAAGATGTTGAAGTCATTAGAGTTGAAGATGTTGAAGTCATTAGAGTTGATGAAGTCCTTAGCTCATGGTGAAGTCTTTGGCCATGGAGAAGGCTTTATCCATCAAGTTTGAAATAGAAGAGATGTAGTATCAAAACCAAAATGGTTGAGGAAAGAGTTTACAAGATTGTTTGTAAATAAGTTTTGGAACAAATATAACTCCTATTTTTCCAAGGGTTTTTGTCCAATCCTAGGGTTACAAATCCTACAGGCAACACAATGCTCTGATACCATCTGTCAGGTTCCCAACCTTTAATAAGGTAGAGATCCCTGTGTTTACAATGCTAATCCGTGGATCAATAGCTAGCATCCACAGTTAAGATGTAATATCAAGAAACAAAGGTCATAGTACAACTTTATAACCAGGAATAACATAATTTATTACATCTTACATGGCTCATTTGGCTATCTCATTACAATGCAGCAGATTATAACAATAGGATGGGTTCCTTCATCTTCAAAGTGCCACATGCAGACATGTTGGTTGTAGACTTGTAATCCCAATCATTAAACTTCACTAATATCAATCAAACCTGCAACATAACAAGTTACAGCCACAAGGGTCAATACATTTGATTTGTATTGGCAAGTGATACTATGGTAGTATAGTGGAGTCTATCATCTATATGCATTTGGCTAAGTGGAGCTTAGGCTTTCTTTGCTCAAAATAGATTTTCCTTATCATTTGAAAACACTAAGTTTTTGCTTGACAAAATCTTTCCCAAGGCATCTCCCAATAGAAATTGGTGATCCTTCAACCCTTGTTCAACCACAAGTTTTTACTTAGAAATTGGGATGATGAGATTCTTGATAGCTTCCATGTCTTCATGCTTAAATTGTCCTTTTCCAGGGACATGGCTAAGTACTTAGATTTTACACTCTGCAGAGGTTGTGCACTTTCCCCACAAGACTTGGTTTCACCAAGACCAGATCTTTCATAAGCCTTCCCTTATACCAGAATGGATGCGCTCCAACCTATCAAACCCCTACCACCAACTGTCCATTTGGCTAAGTTATTGCAAGCTATATGATCCAGGCAGAGCCCATAATGCCAAGTGGCTGCACTTGAAGCTTCTCAACATTTGACATCTCAAATCTCTTTGTTCCTGGGTGGCCATCCACAAGTGAGATACACAAGGTAAACCATAGAAATGGGCCTTGTGAACCACTCAACATAAACCATTCCTTCCATTCCACCCAGGTGATTCATTCACTTAGTTGTTTTATTAACAAAACACAAGTCCACAGACTTAGAAATTTTCCCATAGCATGAATATATATATATTCCACCCTTGTTTTCTAATAGCTAAGCTAAGCATGATAGTAGTAGGAATCTTAACTTAGGAGAATTCTACTAAGGTTTCATCTACTAGGATTTCCCATGGCATAGTTTACACTTAGTAAAATTTCATGCAAGTCCTACTTAGAAATATCACTAATGCATAGTGAAAATAATGGGACAAAAGTATGAAGCATCACTTGCCTTTTTGGTAGAGAGTATAAGTTCACTCCTTGATCTTTGCAATGTTCACTCACTTCACATCACTACAATTCAATCAAGCAAACAATATTTCAATCTACCATTCAAGCAATTCATCACATAAAATGATAGAAACAAAACAATGCATGCAAGCATGCCAAACTTTGTTTTATTTACAAAAGTGTTTTATAATAGGTTATAAACATTCTAAAACACTTATTGGTCATTTTATAAAGTGGCAAAACTATTTGCAAAAGGTTTTACTTCATAACCATTTTTAAATCAAATCATTATTTTATGTGGTGAAGAAATCCTTTTAATAAGGCAACATTCTATAAGTTTCACAAAATATGTTTTCAAACCATAAAACCTTGTGTTTAGGGTCAGAGAGTTTAAATCAAAACATTTTCCCACAGATTTTCTTCCAAAAGCATTTTTAATAAACAAACCTTATTTTTATTTGGCTAGAATTGGTTTAAATCAAAAGTTTATTCTTTTTATTCACCAAATACATTTTTGAATCCACCAATTGATTCCTAGGGTCAGTAGGTTCAAAACAAAACATTTTCCAAAGAATTTATCCCCAAAATCATTTTAGAACAATTTTTATATCATAAACATGCATACACAAGTTTCTGCAAAAACAATCAATTTAACAGAAGCTTTTTAATAAACAAAGTGCATGGTTGGCTAGGGCTTGTCTTGCTGAATCCATTGATATAAAATTTGCAAAATTTGGACGTGTAGATTAAAAGTTATAGATTTTACAAAATCTAGCATCTAATAGATCAAATCTGTTTTAAATCAAACGAACGGGGACACGTGGCTTGATTCTATTCGCTGGTACCGGTTCGTCTGGATCTCTCTTGGAGCACCATTGTATCTAAGTGGGATCGCACGGCACAGATCGCATACCACTTCGGCTTTAAGTGATTCTATCGCATCCATTTTTTATTTTGGGGTTTAAATTTGTAATGTTTTTTAAATGATAATTACTTTGGAATTTAGAAAAACTTTAAACATAAAAAGTGTTTGAATTTGAATAACTAATTCAAAACCATTTTCTATTTTTAAAAATAATTAATGTAACCATTTAAACTATGAACCATTTAAAATTAAAAATGAATAAACTTATATTTTTTGAATATTAATTTGGAATTTAGAAAAACTTTAAACATAAAAAGTGTTTGGATTTGAATAACTAATTCAAAACCATTTTCTATTTTTAAAAAATAATTAATGTAACCATTTAAAATTAAAAATTAATTAACTTATATTTTTTGAATATTAATTTGGAATTTAGAAAAACTTTAAACATAAAAAGTGTTTGAATTTGAATAATAATTCAAAACCATTTTCTGTTTTTAAAAATAATTAATGTAACCATTTAAACTATGAACCATTTAAAATTAAAAATTAATTAACATTCTGCTGAGTCGGCGGGAACAAATGGCGGGAAAAAATGTTCCGGATGGTGTCACCAACCGGGACTAAAGATGAACGTGTAGTCCCGGTTGGAGACACCAACCGGGACAAAACACGAGTCAGCACTAATAATAGGGGTGAGTGTCGACATCATTTCATAAGTGTCGACACTATGCCGAGCTGCTTGTACTATAAATAGGCATCCTTGCTAGTCCAGTCCTCCAGCCAGTTTGAGGCATCTTCAAGATGGTTTTCGAGAGCAGGGACACCACTACGGCCAGTTGCAGGGAGATTCCGACGGAGCCCAGTCCTCCGGCATCTCCGAGAAACTGGTCATAGAGGCACTCCCTAATATGTGAAATTAGTTAGCTCCGAGGCGTATTGATCTAGTTAGAGAAGTTACAAGCTGCAAGATGGTTTTCGAGAGCAGGGACACCACTACGGCCAGTTTTAGGGAGATGCCGACGGAGCCCAGTCCTCCGGCATCTCCGAGAAACTGGTCATAGAGGCACTCCCTAATATGTGAAATTAGTTAGCTCCCAGGTGTATTGATCTAGTTAGAGAAGTTACAAGCTGCAAGATGGTTTTCGTGAGCAGGGACACCACTACGACCAGTTTCAAGGAGATGCCGCCGGATCCCAGTCCTCCGGTATCTCCCTGAAAATGGTCATAGAGGCACTCCCTAATATGGTACCGCGCGCGTTTGGAGATCAGATCTTAATGGTAAGTACGAATCGGGACAACTTCTTCATAGTCCCGGTCCAGCCACAAAACGGGACTAACACTCAAAACATTTATTAATATTAAAAACTGAGACTACAAAACCGGGACTAAAGGCCCCCCTATATATAGTCCCGGTCAAGCCACAAACCGCGAAAGATATCCTTCGGTCAAGCCACAAACCGCGAAAGACATGAACTAGAGTTACATAATATGAGCATGAACTTCATGGCATATGTCCTTCCTTATGATCGCTTCAGACGTAACCATGGAGCATCTTCTTTACTTAACGGAATTCTTGGGTCAGTTTTCACAGTGAAGGGCGGAATTTCATCAAACTTATTATAATCTTCTGACATGTCTGTCTTGTCCTCGATTCCCATGATGTTTCTTTTCCCTGAAAGAACTATGTGACGCTTTGGCTCATCATATGATGTATTCGTTTGCATATTTTTTCTTTTTTTCGGTATGGAGGACATGTCCTTCACATAGAAAACCTGAGACACATCATTGGCTAGGACGAATGGTTCATCTCTATAACCAAGATTGTTGAGATGCACTGTTGTCATTCCGTACAACTGGTATTTCTTTACCCCTTCCGCATTCAGGTTGACCCATTTGCAGCGAAACAAAGGGACCTTAAAAGAGACTCCATAGTCTAGTTCCCATATCTCCTCTATGTAACCATAATATGTGTCCTTTTGTCCATTCTCGTCTATTGCATCAAAGCGGACACCACTATTTTGGTTGGTGCTCTTTTTATCTTGGGCGATCATGTAGAATGTATTCCCATTTATTTCGTACCCTTGGAAATTCAATACAGTAGAAGATGGTGACGCGGCCAACAAGTATAGCTGATCTCCAACAGTGGTGTCATTCAAGAGATGTGTCCGCATCTCCAAAAACCCGGGGAAGCCTGAATCATGGATTACAGATGAACACATGAAGTCTTTCGGTGGTTGGATGCGGACACATCTCTTGAATGACACCACTGTTGGAGATCAGCTATACTTGTTGGCCGCGTCACCATCTTCTACTGTATTGAATTTCCAAGGGTACGAAATAAATGGGAATACATTCTACATGATCGCCCAAGATAAAAAGAGCACCAACCAAAATAGTGGTGTCCGCTTTGATGCAATAGACGAGAATGGACAAAAGGACACATATTATGGTTACATAGAGGAGATATGGGAACTAGACTATGGAGTCTCTTTTAAGGTCCCTTTGTTTCGCTGCAAATGGGTCAACCTGAATGGGGAAGGGGTAAAGATAGACCAGTTGTACGGAATGACAACAGTGGATCTCAACAATCTTGGTTATAGAGATGAACCATTTGTCCTAGCCAATGATGTGTCTCAGGTTTTCTATGTGAAGGACATGTCCTCCAGACCGAAAAAAGAAAAAATATGCAAACGAATACATCATATGATGAGCCAAAGCGTCACATAGTTCTTTCAGGGAAAAGAAACATCGTGGGAATCGAGGACAAGACAGACATGTCAGAAGATTATAATAAGTTTGATGAAATTCCGCCCTTCACAGTGAAAACTGACCCAAGCATTCCGTTAAGTAAAGAAGATGCTCCATGGTTTTGTAGTCTCAGTTTTTAATATTAATAAATGTCTTGCAGCTTGTAACTTCACTAACTAGATCAATACGCCTCGGAGCTAACTAATTTCACATATTAGGGAGTGCCTCTATGACCAGTTTCTCGGAGATGCCGGAGGACTGGGCTCCGTCGGCATCTCCCTGAAACTGGCCGCAGTGGTGTCCCTGCTCTCGAAAACCATCTTGCATCTTGTAACTTCACTAAGTAGATCAATACGCCTCGGAGCTAACTAATTTCACATATTAGGGAGTGCCTCTGTGACCAGTTTCTCGGAGATGCCGGAGGACTGGGCTCCGTCGGCATCTCCCTGAAACTGGCTGCAGTGGTGTCCCTGCTCTCGAAAACCATCTTGCAGCTTGTAACTTCACTAACTAGATCAATACGCCTCGGAGCTAACTAATTTCACATATTAGGGAGTGCCTCTATGACCAGTTTCTCGGAGATGCCGGAGGACTGGGCTCCGTCGGCATCTCCCTGAAACTGGCCGTAGTGGTGTCCCTGCTCTCTAAAACCATCTTGGAGATGCCTCAAACTGGCTGGAGGAATGGACTCACAAGGATGTATATTTATAGTACAAGCAGCTCGGCATAATGTCGACACTCACGACATAATGTCGACACTCACCCCTATTATTAGTGCTGACTCATCTTTAGTCCCGGTTGGTGTCTCCAACCGGGACTAAAGGTTCATCTTTAGTCCCGGTTGGTGACACCATCGGGGACAAGGTACAAGCCGCACGACATAATGTCGACACTCACCCCTATTATTAGTGTTGCCTGGCCCAATCTGCCGCAATCCCTTCAGTCGCGGTTGGTTTCTCCAACCGGGACTAAATATGAAACCTCTCTTTATATAGGCATTTCCCTCTATTTATTAGGTAACACTCAAGACATTTATTAATATTAAAAACCGGGACAAACCGGGACTAGCTAACAATCAGGACTAAAGCCGCCCCCTTTAGTCATAATCATGCCTAGTCCTATAGTACGCAGCTTCAGGGTCTTCATCGTCGTCGTCATCATCATCGTCATCGTCACCTGCCACTCCGGGGATCCTCAGCCCATCCATGGCATATACCAGGGGCCATTCCAGCCTCGGATTCACGGCGGGTGGGAGAGGGGTCTCCTGGAAGACGATGCCGCTACCGTCGGGACAGTGTGGGGCCTGTGGCGGGTGGACTCGTGGGCACCGTAGGCGAGGATGGTCTCCCCCGGCGATGTAGCGCATCACTTTGATGATAGTACGGTTCGCCCACCACAGACGACGGCCGGCTTCGTTGTGGTTCACCGGTGGCGGGCCATCACCCTCGTACCTGGCGAGCTCCCTTTCCCGCCTATTAGCGAAGAAGGCATTCCAGGTGTCGTAGTTGTCGGGATCCCACTGGGGATCCATCCGCTGCTCCGGCGTGAGCTCATGGTAGAAGTGGTTTGTGATGGCCGCCTGGCGTGCGGAACCTTGAGGGACAGGAGGGACATGAACCCCTCCTGCGCTCAGCATCCAGCCGGCGGGCGGCCTGTAGCCCGGCGGACAAGGGTAGTTGGAGGCGCACAGCGCCTCAGTCTCCTCGAGGGTCAGAATGGCCCAGTAGGCGTTGTCCATTGTTCTAAGAGAGGAAGGTGTGGATGTGTGGATATCCATGACACGATCACCCTAAATATAGAGGGAAAGGGCGGGAAAACTTGGCGTGAAGCTTTGGGAAATGGCAGGAAATATCTTTAGTCCCGGTTAGAGACTACATCCGGGACTAAAAGCTCTAGTAGAAAGGAAAGGGCGGGAAAACTTGGCGGGAAGAGGTGGGAAATGGCGGAAACTATTTTTAGTCCCGGTTTGTGACTACATCCGGGACTAAATGTGTGACGAACAATGATCATGTTTTGAAAAAACCTTCACAAAATGACCTATCATGTTCGAGGTTTCATGGCTTTTTCGGTCCAAATGACCGATGTTATGTGCGGAATCACGGCATAGTTTGTGATGTTGTGCCCATATTATGCATGTGTGTGGACATTGGTATGGAGAAAAATGTTGCAGGAGGATTTTTTCCTTTTTTTCGCACGGAAAAGCCCTTTTCCATTTTCCGAGCGCAAAAAACGGGTCGTTTTGTGAAGTAACCACCAAAATGCCGTTTCAGAATGCTACCGTCCTATTTTCCTAAAATACTAGACCACCTTACATGGACTATCTCCCAACCGGTACATCTCAAACCTTTTCGTCCATCCCGGGTAAAAAGGACAAATGTCTGCCGAATCGGTAGGAAGTGGGTCCGGTTTGTACTACAGGTACATGATCTATCGCCCGTAATTTTTTGAAAAAATCATTTTTAGACTCGCAATATGTGGTTTCTTCAGAGATCCAGTGCAAGTTCTAACGATGCTCGTCCCCTATCTTCATGCACACCGATTCGACCATAGTTAGAAATTCAGATAATTCAAAACGGGCATAATAAATTCAAAAAAAATCCGAACAATGAAAATCCTTCGCGTGGTGTCATATTATGCTACATAGTTGAAAGGAAAAAATACCAGACTTGGTATATTGATCATGTTTCGAAAAAACCTTCACAAAATGACCTATCATGTTCGAGGTTTCATGGCTTTCGGTCCAAATGACCGATGTTATGTGCTGAATCACGGCATAGTTTGTGATGTTGTGCCCATATTATGCATGTGTGTGGACATTGGTATGGAGAACAATGTTGCAGGAGGAAGTTTCCTTTTTGTCGCACGGAAAATCCCTTTTCCATTTTCCGAGCGCAAAAAATGGGTCGTTTTGTGAAGTAACCACCAAAATGCCGTTTCAGAATGCTACCGTCCTATTTTCCTAAAATACTAGACCACCTTACATGGACTATCTCCCAACCGGTACATCTCAAACCTTTTCGTCCATCCCGGGTAAAAAGGACAAATATCTGCCGAATCGGTAGGAAGTGGGTCCGGTTTGTACTACAGCTACATGATCTATCGCCCGTGATTTTTTGAAAAATCATTTTTAGACTCGCAATATGTGGTTTCTTCAGAGATCCAATGCAAGTTCTAACGATGCTCGTCCCCTATCTTCATGCACACCGGTTCGACCATAGTTAGAAATTCAGATAATTCAAAACGGGCATAATAAATTCAAAAAAAATCCGAACAATGAAAATCCTTCGCGTGGTGTCAGATTATGTTACATAGTTGAAAGGAAAAATACCAGACTTGGTATATTGATCATGTTTCGAAAAAACCTTCACAAAATGACCTATCATGTTCGAGGTTTCATGACTTTCGGTCCAAATGACCGATGTTATGTGCTGAATCACGGCATAGTTTGTGATGTTGTGCCCATATTATGCATGTGTGTGGACATTGGTATGGAGAACAATGTTGCAGGAGGAAGTTTTCCTTTTTGTCGCACGGAAAAGCCCTTTTTCCATTTTCCGAGCGCAAAAAATGGGTCGTTTTGTGAAGTAACCACCAAAATGCTGTTTCAGAATGCTACCGTCCTATTTTTCTAAAATACTAGACCACCTTACATGGACTATCTCCCAACCGGTGCATCTCAAACCTTTTCGTCCATCCCGGCTAAAAAGGACAAATGTCTGCTAAATCGGTAGGAAGTGGGTCCGGTTTGTACTACAGCTACATGATCTATCACCCGTGATTTTTTGAAAAAATCATTTTTAGACTCGCAATATGTCGTTTCTTCAGAGATCCAATGCAAGTTCTAACGATGCTCGTCCCCTATCTTCATGCACACCGGTTCGACCATAGTTAGAAATTCAGATAATTCAAAACGGGCATAATAAATTCAAAAAAAATCCGAACAATGAAAATCCTTCGCGTGGTGTCAGATTATGTTACATAGTTGAAAGGAAAAATACCAGACTTGGTATATTGATCATGTTTCGAAAAAACCTTCACAAAATGACCTATCATGTTCGAGGTTTCATGGCTTTTTCGGTCCAAATGACCGATGTTATGTGTTGAATCACGGCATAGTTTGTGATTTTGTGCCCATATTATGCATGTGTGTGGACATTGGTATGGAGAACAATGTTGCAGGAGAAAATGGTTTTGAATTATTTATTTAAATCCAAACACTTTTTATGTTTAAAGTTTTTCTAAATTCCAAATTAATATTCAAAAATGTAAGTTAATTCATTTTAAAAGGTTACATTAATTATTTTTTAAAAATAGAAAATGGTTTTGGATTATTTATTCAAATCCATACACTTTTATGTTTAAAGTTTTTCTAAATTCCAAATTGATATTAAAAAAATATAAGTTAATTCATTTTTAATTGTAAATGGTTCATATTTTAAATGGTTACATTAATTATTTTTTAAAACAGAAAATGGTTTTGAATTATTTATTTAAATCCAAACACTTTTTATGTTTAAAATTTTTCTAAATTCCAAATTAATATTAAAAAATATAAGTTAATTCATTTTAAAAGGTTACATTAATTATTTTTTAAAAATAGAATATGTTTTTGAATTATTTATTCAAATCCATACACTTCTTATGTTTAAAGTTTTTCTAAATTCCAAATTGATATTAATAAAATATAAGTTAATTCATTTTTAATTGTAAATGGTTCATATTTTAAATGGTTACATTAATTATTTTTTAAAACAGAAAATGGTTTTGAATTATTTATTCAAAGCCAAACACTTTTTATGTTTAAAGTTTTTCTAAATTCCAAATTAATTATCATTTAAAAAACAATACAAATTTAAACCCCAAAATAAAAAATAAGGCGGGAACAGAGAGAAAATACCTGAAATTTTTTGAAAACAGGGGAATATGTCCCGGTTGGAGCCACCAACCGGGACTAAAGACCCCCTGCGCGGCAACCCTTGGTCTGCTGAAAATATTGGAGCATAGGTCCCGGTTGGTGGCTCCAACCGGGACGTATGACCCTTTAGTCCCGGTTGGAGCCACCAACCGGGACTAAAGGCCCTTTGGTTATAACTGGGTGCCCCTCCTCTTCTTCTTCCCCATCTCACAATCTTCTCGCGCACAGGGACAGAAGCGACGCCGTCAGGCTGCCGCGCCGTCCTGCACGCACTAACGGCTGCCTCTAGAGCTCCGCCTCCTCGTCAGGAACCTCCTCACAGAAGCTCGCTTGCTGGGGTGCCCTCTCCCGCCGGAATCGAGCACGTCCTCTCCGTCACCGACGCCGGCCGCCGTCGCCATTCACGCCGTTCAGGACCTCCCCGCACTTCCCCGTCACTACCTTGAGCACCAGGGTGAGCACACGGATCTCGCCTACCTTTTTTCCCTCTCTCCCTCGCTCTGTGCTCACCGCTCGCCGACGAACTGCAAGCGCCGCCGCTGCTGCTCGCCATGCGCCATGCTCCGGTGACCAATCCGAAGCGGCGCCGCTGCCTTTTGGCTCAACGCAACCGCGTGAGTCTAGCGCGCTATCCCATGTAGCCCCGCTCGCCTCCTAGCGCCAACCCGCGCCGCCGTCTGGCCCGTTGGCCGGCGAGCCGATGTGGCGTTCGTGTGGCGTCCACGTGTTGCCTGCGTGGCCCAGGCCCACTCGTCAGCCTCTCTGGCTAGATGCCGCGTCGGTGAGAAATAACCAACCAACCCCCGGTCCCTCTTGCTTGCGAGTCTGCTAAGGTGGCCATGGGGCCCCTCTGTCAGTCACTGTGGGTAGGTATGCCTGCGGTGTAAAAAGTTTAACCATCTTTTAATAATTTCAAAAATAATTATAATCTTATAAATTCAATAACGTTTAATCTATAAGTCATAAAAATATGAATAATATATCAAAATGTTCAGAAAAATGAAACCTAGCTATCTAAGCTATAATCATGCATTGTTCAACAACTTAAATTACAAGTTTAATTAGAAGAACAAATCCACCCCTCTCATGTGTTCCGGAGTTTCTCCGAGTTAGGGTTTTCACCCCTCGGAACCCCAATTAAATCGTCGAGCATTTCTTAGGGTTACATTCCAATGCAAATTAACTTGTCATATCATCATACTTGCTTGAGCATTGCATCAATGCCATGTGTTGATTGTTTCCCTTTCTTTTTGGTGTTTGGATTATTAGGTTTATTATTAGTTAGGTATTATTAGGTTTATTAATTAGTTTGGTATTATTGGTCTTCGGCCCCACTGGTCAGTCACTGTGGGTAGCCCCAGACCCGATTCACATTTTCAAGCAACTTAGGTGCACGTGGGTTCGACGATGTGCCTATCTACTACACGATTTCCCTTTCTCTTCATTTTTATTATTGTGTATGTATATAATAGGGTTTCTCTGAATTAGGGTTTATATCTCTCAACACCGTACTTAACTTTCTCCTTTAGCCGCTTTGACTTATTCGTTTTTCCACCTATGCAGAAAATATGGACCCACACGTCAGAGACGAAGAAAAGGAAGAGTTGATCCAAGGTGTGATCCGTGGGGAAGATAATTTAGACGTATCAACGTTTCTGAACAACTCCGGTGAGGGTGATCCTCTTTTTACCGGAGTAGACAACTTGTTTGAGGTTGAAGGTGTTTCCTTCCGCGAGGGAGAAGGCGATGCCTTGTGTAATCGAGAAGACGACCGCTCCGGCGAGGTGCATGTAATATAAATCAATTCATTAATTAATCATCTGCTATCTATATAGAAATAGTAACGACGATCTTTCTTCTTTTAGCCCTCTGGATCGAAGGAATCTACTGAAAAGAGCAGACGAGGCCCAACCAAAAAGTTGCAAGACCATGAGAGGTTCAGGATCGAAGATGTCGCTGAAGACGGCAACCCGACAGCTCCCGAAGTTGTCGCAACCAAATTTGTGGCACAATGCGGAGTAATCGTTAGGGACTTAATCCCGATCACCATTAGAAATTGGAATAGGCCTGCTAATGCGGATGAAGAGGGAACATGTTTATTTGTCCCTAACCACGCCAAAGATTTACTGTGGAAGAGGCTCATGGTTAATTTCGAACTACCAAAGATAGAGCTGGATCCAAATGCGGAGGATCCAGTTGAGGACGCCTTACAACATGGGAGAGCCATGGAGGCTAAGGTAAGGGAGTGGGCTTTGAAGAAGATGGCCCAGTGTTTCACCAACTGGAAGAAAAGATTGCACCTTGACTATGTCGTGAAAAACAAGACTCCCGATTTCAAGAATATTCAGTTTGAGAAGATAAAACCATTCTGGGCTGAGAATGTGGAATACAAGAAATCAGAAAAATCTAAGAAAATGTCTGAAACGAATAAGCTGAATGCTGCTAAGAATCAGTATCACCATACTATGGGGCAACGTGGCTACAGGGTTGGCATTCCTAAGTGGGAGAAACTTGAGCAGGAACTGCGTGATAAAAAGATCACCCCAGAGACAGACGATTGGGTAGAACGTGCAAGGAATTGGTTTTACGGGCATGGGGGCACGTTGGACTCGGAAGGGAGGTGTATATATAACATACGACATAAAGAAGACCCCTTGCCAATCGAGAGGATCAGAAAAGCAGTAAAGGCTGTTAAAGATGGGGACTTCATTCCCGATAGAGAGAATGATGAGCTCACACTCGCCCTTGGAAATAAGGAACATGATGGACGAACACGAGGCACAATAGGCTCCCAATCATGGAGGACTGGGTTTCCCGAAGAGAGGAAGAAATATCCTGATAGAAGCCGTCAGAGGAGTAAGGACAGGGCGGCAGTTGAAGCAGAAAGTCAGAAAGAGCGAATGCGTTTAATTGAAGAACGATTAAAGCAACAACAAGATGAAATTAACACACTTAAAGAGCAAAGTACTACCGGCCCATCTCAGCAGCACACTGCATTCGATGCTACCGGCCTATCGAATAATCGAAAAAGCAGTGTGGCTTCCACCGAGGTCCCGGGTGATGACAATGGCGATGACGATGATGCACCGACGATGGCTCCTGTTGGCTACCCAGTGGATGATATCACAGAGATGACACACTGTGAGATACATGTCAAAGTTGTGAACATATCAATGAAGGTGGCGGTCGGCTATGCCTTACCAATTGGACCCACACCAACTTACCACTGTCGTCCGGTTCCAGAGGGCTACGCTGTTGTCGGCGTGGATGAAATCATGCCCACCTTTGAGGTTTGGATCTTCACTACCCTGCTGGTGAAGGGGATGTGACTGTGCTGGGTGACGCAAAAAACGTCACCATTCTATGGCCGAAGGATTGTATCGTGCTTCGAAATCACACGCCAAGGCCATCTTCGCCGCCGCCTCACCCGTCTCCAGCGAGGTCGTTGCCGCCGCGGCAGCCGTCTTCGTCGCCTCACCCGGCTCCGTCGCCTCACCAATCTCCGGTGCAGCCATCGCCGCGGGAGCCATCGCCGGCGCCTCAGGATAAAAAGCGTAAGCGTACCTCTACTGTGCGTCGTAAGCGATCGCCGAAATGTAAACAAGAGCCTCTTCCAAAAGTACCAACGGTTCCTCCCAAGAGAGCTTATGACTGTACTGAAGAGGAGACTGCGGCGATCGTTGATGCGGAAACGACAACGTTTTTCGCTAAGCTGAGGCGGCCGAAAGAGCCAGAGTTCCCCAGCACCAAAGAAGAAAAAGCCAAAGTGTTGAAAATGCTAAAGAATCTTCATCAACCCGAGCCAAAGCTGTCATTAGACTATGAGCGTTCTATTCTCAAGTCACATGCGGCACGAAAAGCCTTGAAGAGCAGTACTGATGCAAGCGGGAAATCTGTTGCCCAGCTCGGAGAACAAGCAAAACAGACTTGCGCCCCTCTCAAGGTGATTTCTCAAACAAATGTGGGGTCGAGCAAATATGGGGCCGAAGAGCAGTAAGATCCAGAGGTAGTTGCACAATACGGAGAAGCTGCCGCTGCTCAAGGCATGAGTATTGCCCAGTACTTATCCCAGTTAGAGTTCTTCCCCGTGAGTGAAGTAGCATACAAATACCAGTACGGAAAACCTCTCGTCAAACCTGAGGAGGTAAACAATCTTCCAACAAAAATGCGAAGATTGCATAACTGGTACATGCATGCCACAAGGGCCGGGGCTAACTGGATAGTGCTGAGGGTTACAAAAAAGCATCATGGGAAAGATAAGGATGACATGATATCCATTGAATTTGATGAACTATTTCAATTATTCAATCAAGACGCCTTGGACAAATCGTGTTGGGCCACGCAGAGATAAAACAAAACTTTTTCCTCTAACGTGGTGATCCCAAGATCTAGCTGAGGTAGAAGGCCACGAGGTTTACCACTAGACGCGCAGTTGCGGATTACTGATGAAGCGCGTCGGCTGATGCAGTGCAGTCCTCACGATCCGATCGTCCTGGTGCTGATCGCACAGCACCTCTGCTGGTATCCACACGTACAAGGAGGAGCGCCGGCGGCGAACTGCTAGGTTCGTTACGGCGGCTGGACTGCTGTGGAGCTAGGGTTTCCATCACATGGAATGACCTAACCGAACAACGATTAACCTTTCTGGGTTACGGTGCTCCACTATATATAGGGAGTGAACGTGGGATCGGCTCGCGCGACCCATTCACTAAAGCCCATATAACACTAGTCACCGTGAGTCCAACTCACTAACTCAGTCCTAATCTGATTTAGGTCCAACCCAACCAGATTATAGATTCGGATCCAATCCAAACTTGCTCCCGCTCTTAAGTGTGTGACCCCGCAGGCTCATGGTTACTTGGACACGATTAGAGTCCGACTCACAATCGATCAATCGGCATCGGCTCCTAGCAGAACATGCCGATTCCCAAGTACCAAAGAGTCATGACGACTTGCCTTTCCAATGCGACTTACGTCTGAGTCCCTTTTGCCTCACGATATACCTTGTCAGACTATAGGCGAATATATGTCATCCCTTAAATAGTCCGACTCTCTTCTCGATCCGAGATAAGTGATTCACCCGACTAACTCTTAGCCGATTGCCTCGGTTAACACTTAACCGAGTCGTGCATGGCCATGCTTTCCGAATCATATCTCACGAGAGGGCCCAGAGAATATCTCTCCGAGTGGAGGGGCAAAATCCCATCTTGGTTATTCACATCACGCAGCTTGATTCTCAGTCAACTCGAACCCTGCCTTTATAGCTGCCCAGTTACGGATCAGCGTTTGACAGAACCTAAGTCGGTGATCCTCAACTCGGACTATGCAACAACCTCAGGTCTAAGGATTACATTGATTGAGATATACAAATGACAACTAGTTCGTTGTACCTCAATATGGGTCAATCCGACTCGCTAAACTCTTTAGCCGAATCTGTGTAAGTTGGAATAGCATCTCCATGCCCATGACAAGTGGAACCGAGTCATCAAGCCAACTTTCACATTGGTCTAAGTTGTGTGTCCAGCACAATCTCAATGACCAAGGATATTTAGTGCAAACAACATGAATGCATAGTTCCACAACCGAATCACATATTCAGTGATACACATCACATGTTTATACAAGGACTACTTAATAACTTTATGAATACAATGGGAAATATCATCATACATGATTGCCTCTAGGGCATATTCCCAACAAATCGATCATCAGTGCCTATTGTCTGTAAGTACTAATTCTGTAATTAATTTAGTCTCCAGCTATATTATTTTGTTTATTGCATGTATATAATCATACTATAATATGCAGAATGAAGATTCTCGAATGTAGCAGAGGACAAATCTATGACATTGGCTTCATTGACCCATATTGGGTTCATGAAGCTAATCTCAAAATAAGCCCCCAGGATACGGAGGATAATATAGTACACGCGTTAAGGTTTCAAGAAACCAAAAGGGAAATACTATTTCCTTACAACTTCGAGTGAGTGTTATTGTCTTGTATACACTTTCTATTTCGCTTACTCGATGTTAAGTATATAATTGATTAGTTATGCATTTGCAGCTTCCACTATATTCTGTTAATCATTCAACTTGACAAAGGGCGTGTACTAGTCATGGACTCGAAACATAAACCCCTTGAGACGTGGAAGGACATGCAGATACTTCTCCAGCGGTAATTCTAATCATTACGACACTATATCGGCAACGTTCGTGAATTTTATGATATCAAGTACTTAATAACTTATTTTATTCGTTTTCTACGCCGGGCAGCGCTTGGAAACGGTTCACCAAGAAGGCTAGGGGTGTTTGGAAAGAGGAGCTTACATTTCAACCACTAAATGTAAGCACCACTAGCTATATCCGCGCATCTCTTTGATTCTAGTTTTGATACAGTTATTATCATGCTTTATTATTATTTTGATTGAACTCTGTTCTCGTAAAGTGCCTGACGCAGGGACCAGGTAACAATCTATGTGGATACTATGTATGCGAGTTCATCCGGCAGACGTGCGATGAGAAGGGCAGAAATTTAGAGCAACTCCACGTACGTAAACAATTTCTATAGTTTTTAATTACAATCAAATTGTGTTTAGTTTCATATTCATATAGGCTGACTCCTTTTTTAAATCAGATCGAACGTCTATGGGACGGTCTTCTGCCAAAGGATCGCGTACGAGCAATTCAGGAGGAATTGGCGGGATTCTTGGATGCAGAAGTCCTAAACACACAAGGGGAATACTACTCGGCTGTGTATAGACAATAGGAATTGTAAAAATAGCAACTTTCAAGAAATTGGCCGATAGCATCGAATAGCAACTTTTGTATGTAGTGCATGAACTCGATCCGTGTATTGAATGTAATGTTGTCATGATGATCTTGTGTAATATAAGGTTCCTTCGTTGATAAGTGCAAAACAATAAATAAACAATAAAACAACATAAATGAATTCTCTGCCGCGGCACAAAAAGTGGCGAAAATGCTGTCGCGACAACAAAATGTGCCAAAATAAATTCTCTGCCGCGGCAGCAGGTTATTAGTCCCGGTTCGTGTTACGAACCGGGACTAATGCTCCACCCCCCCTCGCGCTCTGATGCCGCCACGTGTGCCCCATTTGTCCCGGTTGGTGGGGCAACCGGGACTAAAGGTTAGAGCTTTAGTCCCGATTGCCCCGTCCCGGTTGGGCAACCGGGACTAATGGCCCTTACCAACCGGGACGCATGGGCCCTTTTCTACCAGTGTTCTTGTGTTCCTCGATATACGGAGCTGCCAAGGTGGAATTATGTAGAACTGTGTCGTGTGCTTTAGTGAAAGAATCCCCGTCCCTACATATCATTGCTTTCTTTCCCAGCGTGCCTTTTCCACTTAGTCTTCCCTCATGCCGCGAGTCAGAAACACCAATCGGCTTAAGGTCAGGAATAAAGTCAACACAAAACTCAATGACCTCCTCTGTTCCATATCCCTTGGAAATGCTTCCTTCTGGTCTAGCACGGTTATGAACATATTTCTTTAAGACTCCCATGAACCTCTCAAAGGGGAACATATTGTGCAGAAATACCGGACCGAGAATGGCAATCTCTTCCACTAGGTGAACCAGGAGATGCGTCATAATATTGAAGAAGGATGGTGGGAACACCAATTCAAAACTAACAAGACATTGTACCACATCCTTCTGTAACCTTGGCAGAATATCTGGATTGATTACCTTCTGAGATATTGCATTGAGGAACGCACACAGCTTCACAATGGGTACTCGAACATTTTCCGGTAGAAGCCCCCTCAATGCAATCGGAAGCAACTGCGTCATAATCACGTGACAGTCATGAGACTTTAGGTTTTGGAACTTTTTCTCTGCCATATTTATTATCCCCTTTATTTTAGATGAGAAGCCCGACGGCACCTTGATACTGTAAAGGACTTCAAAAAAGATTTCCTTCTCTGCTTTGGTAAGAGCATAGCTGGCACGACTTAAGTGACGCCCTTTATCCGTCTTGTTATGTGTATGCATGTTCTTTGGGTCTTTCATAATTTGTTGGTCCTCCCGTGCTTCTGGTGTATCTTTTTTCTTCCCATACACGCCTAGGAATCCTAGCAGGTTCACGCAAAGATTCTTCGTCACGTGCATCACGTCGATTGAAGAGCGGACCCGCAGGACTTTCCAATATGGCAGCTCCCAAAATATAGATTTCTTCTTCCACATGGGTGTGTGTCCTGTAGCGGCGTCGTTCGGAACTGATTGACCGCCGGGACCCTTTCCAAAAATTACTTCTATGTCCTTGACCATACCAAATACATCATCACCAGCAGGGAGTTCAGGCTTCTTCCGGTGATCTGCCTCACCTTTGAAATGCTTGCCTTTCTTTCTTACGGGATGATTGGTCGGAAGAAATCATCGATTCGCCAGGTACACAACCTTCTTGCATTTATGCAAATATGTACCTTCAGTCTTATCTAAATAGTGTGTGCATGCCTTATATACCTTGTTTGTCTGTCCTGAAAGGTTACTAAGAGCAGGTCAATCATTGATGTTTACGAATAACAACCCTCGTAGATCAAATGGCTCCTAATTGTTCTCATCCCACGCACGTACACCTGGTTTGCCCCACAACTGTAAGAGTTCTTCAACTAATGGCCTAAGGTACACATCAATGTCGTTGCCCGGTTGCTTCGGGCCTTGGATGAGCACTGGCATCATAATGAACTTACGCTTCATGCACAACCAAGGAGACAGGTTGTAGATACATAGAGTCACGAGTTAGGTGCTGTGACTGCAGCTCTGCTCCCCAAAAGGATTCATGCCATCCGTACTTAGACCAAACCATAAGTTCCTTGCATCACCTGCAAAGTCTGGGAAGTCTCTCTCGATTTTTCTCCACTGTGACCCATCAGCAGGGTGTCTCAACTTCCCGTCTTTCTTACGGTCTTCTTTGTGCCATCGCAACAACCTGGCATGCTCTTTGTTTCTGAACATGCGTTTCAACCTTGGTATTATAGGAGCATACCACATAACCTTAGCAGGAACCCTCTTCCGGAGGGGCTCTCCCTCAACATCACCAGGGTCATCTCGTCTGATCTTATACCGCAACGCATTGCATACCGGGCATTTATCTAAATTCTCATACTCCTTACCGCGGTAGAGGATGCAGTCATTAATGCATGCATGTATCTTTTGCACGTCTAATCTTAGAGGACAGAGAGTCTTCTTTGCTTCGTAGGTACTCTCGGGAAGTTCGTTATGTTTTGGAAAATTCGGCTTCATTATTTTCAGCATCTTTTCAAATGAGGAGTCAGTTAGACCACACTCTGCCTTCCATCGCAACAATTCCAGTGTGGTACCGAGCTTTGTGCTGCCATCTTCACAATTTGGGTACAACAATTTCTTGTGATCTTCTAACATGCCCTCTAACTTCAACTTCTCATTTTATGTTTCACAGTCTCGCTTTGCATCAGAATGACCCTACCAAGTTCATCAGCCGGCTCATCTGATGCCCGTTCTTCACCTCTTTCCTCTCCATTGTCTTCCATTGCAGTATCACTGTATTTAGGAAACATATGATGATAGTTGTTATCATCATCTTCTTCTTCACCATCTTCCATCATAACCCCTCTTTCCCCGTGCTTGGTCCAGCAATTATATTTGGGCATGAAACCTTTCATAATCAGGTGGCCGCGAATGATTTTCGAGGAAGAGTACTCCTTGTTGTTCCGACATTGAACACATGGACAACGTATAAAACCATTCTCTTTGATTGTCGTAGCCACATCGATAAATTTATCCACGCCTTTCATATACCCGGCTACGCGCCGGTCACCGTACATCCATTCCCGACCGTTCATCTGCATCATATAAGTAAGTTTATCAAAAAACAGGACATCATAAATAGTGAAATGACCAATTCACATCGACACATGCATTGTATTAATGACAGAGAAAAGATAAGATTGCTAACCTCGATCGAGGGAAATAAAGAGGAGAAAGCTCAAGTGCGTCTCGGACACCTTCTATATTTTTGTTCTATGAGAAATTGAACGGGACTATTCACTCAAACATTTCATCAAACACCTTGAATGCATGCATGTCACATCCCAAGATTTTCCAAATCTTGTAATGTGAAAAATAAATGAATAAAATAAAACTTTGTTTGATTTCAGGGTGAGAAGAAAGTTTTTGAATCCAATTGGAAACCTTCAAACCAATTTGGATCAAATAAATCCTAAAGGGATTTAAAAAGATAAACATTTAATAAAAGGAAAATAAAAATATTTATAATTACTATTTTGGATCTTTTAAATAAAAGGATTTGGTTTTCAAAAGAAATAGAAGTTTTATAAATAAGGATTATTTTTATAGAGCCAAATTAAACCTTGGCCAAGCTTTTGAAATAAAACATTTCGATTTGATAAAAATAGTAAAGGTTTATTTAAATAAAGTAATAAGGATTTAATATCCAAGTTTTTATTAATAAAGGTTTTACTATTTCCAAAACATCAAAACTTATTTGTTTATTTAAAATAAGTTTTCCAAGTATTTTATATTTTCAAATAAAACCTACTGATTTGGTTTCAAATAAAACCTCACTCCGGCGAAGTCTCCTGCACCGTCTCCGACCACGTCCAGAGCCGCCTGACGTCTTTCCTCACTCCGGCGAGGAATTGCTGCAGTCCCCGAGCGCCCCTTTACCCATGAATACCACGTTGAGCTTCCCCAGCCTTCTGCGATATCGGTGAGCACCTTCCCATCCTCCCTCCCTTCCTGTTTCGCCAGCGCCGCCACCATCTGACCGTCGCCGCCGTCTGCCGCCGCGCAGCGCCGCCAGTTCTTGGTTGAGTGCTGCAGATCGTAGGATCTAGATCGAACGAATAAGATAGATCACTTAAGCGCTGAAAGGGTACGCGTCCTGTGCCGCACGATCTGTTTAGATCCAACGCACCGCAGAGACCGATCCGACCGAAGCGGTACCAGCCAATAACGTTGCGACGCGTGGCCAGACTTTGGTTAGAACTGAATTTGAAATCTGATTAGAATGTGAATTTCAAACCTTTGTAACTTTTGATCCACACGTCCAAAATTTGCAAACTTTATATCGTTGGAATCAGTGGAGCAAGCCCTATACAACCATGCCATTTGTTTAGCAAATAGTATCTGTTAGATGGTTTGTTTTTGCGGAAACATTTGTATGCTTGTTTAGATTAGAAAAATTGTTCAAAAATGTTTTTGAGGTTAAAACCTTTGCAAATTGTTTTGTGGTAAACTTACTGACCCTAGGAACCAACCCATGGTTTTGAAATTGGATTTGGTGAAGTTTAGGATAGATTAATTGATTTAGCCCATTTCTAGCCAAATAAAAATAATGGTTTTGTTATGAAAATGTTTTTGGAGTAAAAACTTTTGGAAAATGTTTTGGATCAAACCTACTGACCCTAATCACCAAGTTTTGAGAAACAACAACTTATTTAGTGAACAATTTAAAGTTGTTGCTTTGATAAAAATATTTTCCACCACATAAAATGATGAATGGATTTAAAAATGGTTTATGGACAAAACCCTTTTGCAAATGACTTTTCCACTTTGGAAAATGACCACTTTGAACCTTACAAAGTTTAGAAGCCTAGTGGAGACCATCTTTGCAAATAGAACCACCTCTTGCATGCTTGCATGCATGACTTAGATCCCATTGTTTTGTGTGTGTGAATTATTGATTGATTATTGGTTTGGAATGCTAGTTGATATTGTGTTTGCTTGATTGATTGTAGTGAAGATTAGAAAAGTGTGAGACTAGCAAGATCAAGGAGTGAACCAACATTCCCTACCAAAAAGGCAAGTTACACTATCATCTAAAGTCCTACTATTTTCATTATACTTAGTGGATTTTGAAAATATGCATGAAAAGAATTTCTATACTTATGCTATGATAAATCCTAATAGGATTCCCTATACATTCCTTAGTGAAAACAATGTAGTTGTTACATGCTTAGCCATGCTATATTGAAAAGAGATACATGTTGAGATTTTATGAAGTTGAGAAAAGGACTTGTGTTTTTATATAATAAAACAAGGACTCAATGAACCACCTGGGTGGCCAAGGATACTTTGAGTTTTAGAGAAGGTGGAAACAAAAGGATCCATGTCTATGGCAATCTCTTTGTGTTGTGCTCCAAAGAAAACCACCCAGGAAACTTAGAGATTGAACATGTTTCTCCAATTGTGGCTTTCGTGTGCAACCACATGCTATTTATGGCTCTGGCTTAGTCAACTACATTGGGAAGACCCATACATTGTCTTCAGTTTACTGGACATGGGGACCTGGAATCCTACATGGGTGCTGAAGACAAGCTAGCAATGGTGTATGGGAGGACCCTCTGGAAAGACTTCGTCACATTCTCAATCTGCCGGTACTCCATCTTGGTGAGCACTAATCCAGTGGCCACTGGTGGCAAAAGGATGGGATTGTGACATGTGGGTAAAGTGTACTACTTCTGCAGAAGATAATAAAATCTAAGTACTTAGCCGTGTCCCCGGTTATGGACAATACTAAGCAACTAAAGTTTGAAGCTATGGGAGATCTCCACATTCTAATTTCTAAAAGAAAACTTTTAAAACTTGATGCACTTGGGGGTACCAAGGAGCTCAAGAGACTTTGATAAAACTTGATGTACTTGGGGGTACCAAGGAACTCAAGAGATTTTGATGAAAACATGAACACTTGGGGTTACCAAGGAACTCATGAGATTTTCATAAAACTTGATGTACTTGGGGATACCAAGGAGTTCAAGGGATTTTGATAAAGATATTTGACAAAGGAAACAAAACCATTTGAAAAGATAGGATAAAGTATTGCTTTCTGCAAATGAGCCTAAACCCTACTTAGCCAAATATGCATGTAATGATAGGATCCACTTATATCTACATAGTAGTGAAACTTGCCAATACAATTCAAATGTATTGACCCTTGTGGCTGTAACTTGTAATGTTGCAGGTTTGATTGATTTTAGTAAAGATTGATTGAATGGGATTACAAAGTCTACAACCAACATTTGCCTGTGGCACTTTGAAGATGAAGGACCCCATGCTTATAGTTATTCCGTTGCAATGTAATGTAATAGCCAAATGAGCTATGTAAGATGTAATAAAATTATGTTATTCCTGGTTATAAATTTATAATATGACCTTTGTTTCTTGATATTACATCTTAACTGTGGATTCTAGCTATTGATCCAGGGACTAGCATTGTAAACACAGGGGACTCCACCTTATAATGTTTAAAGGTTGGGACACTCCCTCTACAGATGGTATCAGAACATTGTGTTGCCTGTAGGAATTGTGAACCTAGGATTGGACAAAAACCCTTAGAAAAATAAGAGTTGTATTTGTTCCAAAACTTATTTACAAAACAACCTTGTAAACTCTTTCCTCAACCATTTTGGTTTCCACTCTACATCTCTGCTATTTCAACTTGATGGAAACACCTACCCATGGCCAAAGACTACACCATGTGCAAAGGACTTCATTAACTCTAATGACTTCAACTTCTTCAACTCTAATGACTTCAACTTCTTCAACTCTAATGACTTCAACATCTTCAGCATATTCCCCAAGGACTTCCATCTTGGATACCACTAAGGACTACAAGTGAGACAAGGAAATCTTGCTCAAGATTTAGAGACTAAGGGAATGCAAAATAAGAAGGAGCCATCAACAACTTTGAAGTATTGTAACCAAGAGTTTTCTCAAGGAAACCATGATCTCATACAAGAAGGATCATGAAGGAAGGAAAGATCAGAAGTGAACCATATAGATGGACCACCATATTTTAGTTAAGTCAAACTCACCAACTTATGTGGTGTAACAAAAATATTTTTGTTGCCTAAGTATGTGCTTGAACTATGTGTTTGAGTGAAATGTTTGGTTTGTGATTGCATGCACATTGTTTGTGTGAATTGTGATGTGTGTGATTAGAATTATTTCCTTAGAAAATATTTTGCCTATTCTAATCCTCATTCAACCCAAACAGATGAATACCCCAAGAGACTCCAACATCAAGGTTAATGATACCAACACCAACCAAGAGGACAGCATGAAAGAGCTCATAGCAACCCAGAACCAGTTGAACCAAGTGACAGCTCAATTCATAGCCAACTCCAGTGGAGAAGATCCAACCCTGCAAGGATTTTTGGAAACTCAAGGCCAACTAATGCTTAAGGTGACTGATCAAATGATCAATATGGAAGAAAGCTATTCCAAAAGAGTTTGTGACAACAGAGATGACAGGAATGTTATTCTAGATGGAGCCCCAGCTTGCATTATTTTTGGAGACAAGGATCGTACTTCCAAGGAGCATAGAGATCAATGCCCCAACTGTGAAGAGAAACATCCTGTTGGACAATGTCCCACTTCTCAAGCTACTTGCTACCTATGTGAAGGAAACAATCATGTTCCTATCCAATGCCCCATCTATTCCATTGTGGAACAAAGCAAACAAGGTGGAGTGCAACAAATGATTGAAAACCATCAAGAAGGATCCAAGTCTACCAAGAAGGTTGATGACAAAGGAAAAGGACCACTTATACCTCCAAACAAGACAACCCAATTCAAAGGACCAAAGAAACCCAAGAAGCAAAAGAAGGACAAAAGCCATGTGCAATGTCATAAGTGTAAGGAAATGGGACACTATTCCAGTGAATGCCCAGAGAACCAGAAGAATAAAGAGATTAGCCAAGTGGTGTGCAACAACTGCAAAGAACTAGGCCATTATGTAGCCACTTGTCCACAAGAGCTACGTAAAGAACTCAAAGACATCAACTGTTTCAATTGCAAGAACCCAGGGCATTATGCAAGCAACTGTCCAGAAAAGATGAAGAACAAGTTGAACAAGCCTATGGAGAAACTCAACCTTGGCCCATGACTCAAGTATGGAAACAAAGGACAAAATGCAAATGTTACCCAGAAAAGTTTCCCCAGGAGCCCAAGAAGGCCAATATGTAATTTAGTTTGAAAATTTTTAAGGATGGTAGTACCCTAGTTGTTTTGAGCCTACTTGTAACCCTAGCCTTCCCAATTCTCGGGACGAGATTTATTTTAAGGGTGGTAGCCTGTCACATCCCAAGATTTTCCAAATCTTGTAATGTGAAAAATAAATGAATAAAATAAAACTTTGTTTGATTTTCAGGGTGAGAAGAAACTTTTTGAATCCAATTGGAAACCTTCAAACCAATTTAGATCAAATAAATCCTAAAGGGATTTAAAAAGATAAACATTTAATAAAAGGAAAATAAAAATATTTAAAATTACTATTTTGGATCTTTTAAATAAAAGGATTTGGTTTTCAAAAGAAATAGAAGTTTTATAAATAAGGATTATTTTTATAGAGCCAAATTAAACCTTGGCCAAGCTTTTCAAATAAAACATTTTGATTTGATAAAAATAGTAAAGGTTTATTTAAATAAAGTAATAAGGATTTAATATCCAAGTTTTTATTAATAAAGGTTTTACTATTTCCAAAACATCAAAACTTATTTGTTTATTTAAAATAAGTTTTCCAAGTATTTTATATTTTCAAATAAAACCTACTGATTTGGTTTGAAAATAATTAGATTTCAAAAGGAGTATTTAAATAAAACAAATCCTATTTGATTTAATAACAATGGTCTATTTATTTAATTAATAATGGACTCTAAAATAAAAAAAATATTATTTTGATTTTGGAATTTTGGTTTATGTTACTGAACAGAACCAAATTCAAAGTCACAAAGTATAGTGATTGTTTGAATTGTTTTGATTGTTATTTGGTTGTTTGAAATTTTCAAAAACAGAAAATAGAATTGGAAAAAGAAAAACATTCAGAAGAAAAAAAATAGAATCAGGCAGCAGCCTAGCCGGCCAGCCCACTAAGCCCAGTACCAGCCCACTCCCACTTCCTCAGCGAAACGTTTTCTCACTCACCAGACGACCCGTGCCGTGAATGACTGGTGGACCCTCCCCTCACTCTTTTTCTCACTGACCAGTCGACCCCACTCTCCTGTTCATCGTCCTCACCCCGCGCTAATTCCTCCTCGCCGTTTCCTGCCTTAACGCCGGCGATCAAATTCGCAATAACCACGACCATTACTCCCCCTGCGACCACGCAGTATTAAACGCCGCGGTCTTCAACTTCGACGACCCATTGTGGTATTTAGCTCCGGTAACTTAGGGGCTCCCTCTGCTTCCGCGACCGTGAGCCGCTACAATCTTCTGCTGCGGTAACCCGCTGCCTCCATCGTCTACGGCGATCTTCTACAATCCTCGACCATGATCCGCCAGTTGCATCGGCTCCTACGACCCGTCCATCTCGTCGACAACCAACAAAGCTAAGCTTCCCTCTACGCAGAGTTGATTCTTTTATTTTTTTAACTTGCACTCGAAACACTCGGGGGTTGCGCCCTCTTCGAGTAACCTAATGTGCCATCGACTCCACGCACTCGAGCACCTCGAACGAGACAACCCGAGTAGCTGATTCTGCCTGATTGTCGAATCCTTGAACTCCGAGTGCCTCGGCAAGGTATTGAAACTAAGGGTAATCAGGCTAACGAAAAGGCCTAGCAAACAGTGCAAAAGTGTCGACTCGATTGGCACCAGAAATTTACTTTACAAGCCGACAGGCCCATATTCTTTACAAGATACAAGTACTTCACAACTTTTTATGTTTTCTGCAGCTTACAAGGACGTCGACTACGTCGAGCTAATATATTGGGTCCTCCAACGAGAGTTGACAAAACAATTGGCTACGCCATAAACTCAAGACCCGAGTCGAGTCCCTCCTTGGATGGTCGCATCGCTTGATGCTACAAAGACGTGACACTGGTCACGCACCCGACAGGGGCAACGGCGTCGACTTCATTCAAAATGTCGAGTCATTCCGGCTAAACGTTACATGACTCCGCTACGTTGACCCCTGGGTCCTTATGCATGAGACGCTGACTCGATGCACTTCCGGGTAAGTGGTTTCTCCTCGCATGAGTCTCTACTCGAGTCTGCGACTCGACTAGACATTCGGGGGCTACTCCTATCAAGAGCGCTGGTCGCGCACCCGATGTACTTCCGGGTCAGCGGTACACCCATGAGATTAGCGACTACAACCGCATGATACAAGACTCGAGTCTCTGCCCGAGTGTAGAACTCCGCCAGACACTCGGGAGATACTCCAAACTGGAGCGCTGGTCACGCACACAGAAGATATTCGAGTGGCACGCTTTGATCCTCACTCGAATCAACGATTCGACTGAGGACTCGGGGGCCACTCCCATAGGGAGCGCTGGTCGCGCATTTGAAAAAAGAAGGCATTCAGGACATCTACAAGGTCATCCGAAAAACTTTTGGATCACTGTATCACGTAACCGACGACTATAAGTCTCTGCTCGAGTCTACGACTCGAACATATACTCGGGGGTTACTCCTATCAGGAATGATGGTCGCGCACCCGTAAAATTATGAAAGATAATGCCACCTCGAAAAGATCTTCGAGTCCTACGTCGAGTCTACGACTCCACTACGGACTCGGGGGCTACTCCCATAGGGAGTGCTGGTCGCGCATTCAAAAAAATGCATCCTTCGGACCAATAATGAAAACTACTGAACTAAAGTCTCTACTCGAGTCTACGACTCGAACAGACACTCAGGGGCTACTCCCATAGGGAGCGCTGGCCGTGCACCCTATGAATTATTCGA
Organism: Avena sativa; assembly: GCA_916181665.1. NCBI lineage: Eukaryota > Viridiplantae > Streptophyta > Magnoliopsida > Poales > Poaceae > Avena > Avena sativa. The sequence continues at coordinate 102,388,663 of OV702285.1, read as the reverse complement.
CTGAGACCCTTCGGATCAAATACGACAAACAATTTTGGCAACTTTGCCCAAATTAACGCTAAGTGAGCAGCAGTATCCTTGGCCACCCGAAACACCTCCGCGGTGATAGAATTTTGGATGTTGTGTCTGTGATTTAAAGATAAGCCCTGCAGATACCATCTGATGGCCTGGAAATGCACCCGACTGCGCTCTTCCAGTATAATCCCATGTCAAGAGGCACGATGAAAACACCGACGGACGCGTTGGATACGTCATTCGAAAAGCACTGGGATTCGGCTCCTGTAAGACCACAATGGCCTGAGTAGAATCACACCAGCAATCGTTTCGGATTCGAGTCCGGGGACTTGACTCTGAAGAAGATCGTGTTGTTTTGTCCTATGACAGTTAACTGGCCCTGATGGATGACCCACAAGTGTAGGGGATCGCAACAGTCTTCGCGTGTAGTATTACCCAATTTATTGATTTGACATAAGGAGAGCCAAAGAATACTTGCAAGCCTTAACAACTGAGTTGTCAATTCAGCCGCACCTGGAAATAGTTCTTGCTCACAGAAGTTTATCAGTAGCAATAGTTTGGTAGTAGCAACAGTAGCAGTAACAACAACAGTGAAACAGGAGCAATAGTAACAGTAACAATAAACATTGGGATTCGAGTGCGGTAGGCATAGGGATGGATGGACGGGCGTTGCATGGACCAGTCTAAACATGTAACTTCAAGATCTATGGCACTGCAGATAAATAATAACAAGCATCCAAGTATTAAACAATCCTAGGCATGTCCTCCATATATAGTCATACATGCTTGCAATGAGAACTTGCACAACATCTTCTGTCCATCCAGCCCGTGGCAGCGGGGCCTCTAGGGAACTACTGGCAATTAAGGTGCACCTTTTAATAGAGCACCGGATCAAAGCATTAACACTTCATGAACACATGTGATCCTCACACCACAGCCATCCCCTCTGGTTGTCCCAATTATTGTCACTTTGGGGCCTTTGGATCTGAATAATGATATGTGTACACAACTTGCACATAAGACCACAAACAATACTATCATAATGATTCAATAATAAGTTCAGATCTGAGATCATGGCACTCGAGCCCTAGTGACAAGCATAAGCACAACAAGTTGCAACAAAGTCAAATAGCACTAATAGAGATACTAGGCACTATGCCCTAACAATCTTATTTGATTACATGATACATCTCATCCAATCCCTACCATCCCCAAGCCTACAGTGGGGGATTACTCACTCATGTATGAGGGAAACATCGGTGGTTGATGGAGATGCGTTGGTGATGACGATGGTGATGATCCTCTCCAAATTCCCCGTCCTTGCAGGGTGCCAGAACGGATTTTCTGGATCCAAATCTTGGTTTTTGGTGGCGGAGGAGCGGAACTCTTTCAGGAAAACTATCGAACCCCCCTTGGTTTTTAGGTAGAAAGGCAACTTATAGGCGTAGAGGGAGGCCGAGGAGCTGCCTGGGGTGGCCAGACCTCCCCCAGGCATGGGGTTAGGTGGGCCCGCGCCTGAGGTGGGTCTGGCCCCCTAGGCCTCTTCTTTGTCTCCCCTTCTGGTTCTGTGGATCTTCTGGTGAGAAGTAGTTTTTGGTATATTTTTTGGGATTTTTCCTGATAGTTCATTTTCTGCATGAAAACAAGACACAAGGTAATTCTGCTGAAAACAGCGACAGTCCGTGTTAGTTGTACCCAAATCACACAAGTTTAGAGAAGAAACAATAGCAAAGTGTTCGAGAAAGTATATACGTTTTGGACGTATCACTAATCTATCGAGTGAGCCAGGCACACGCATCAATAATCCCTATGAACTAATCGTTTCTTCCTAAAAAAGGTTCAACTAGAAAGCACCCGAAAGATTGCGGAGTCTCCAGCCGAATCTATGATTCGACTGAACAATCGGGGGATACTGACATGGATATACCCTACCGGTGCACAAAATTGGTATACCTGGTCCAACCCTAGGAAGGCCCATGTGAGGAGACGCAGCCCATGAAGATTTCGGGTGGACCAAGCCTGTGGCGATTTCGACTCCTTGGAGGACAAGTTTAGACTAGATAGAATTTCAAAGGGTATTAACCCTAATATGTAACCGACTTGACCTATCCCGAGACCTGGCCTATCTATATAAAGTCTAGGAGGGTACGGCGAGAAGGATCCTTAACTCACCTCATACACACCTCCACGCCAGATTGCATCTGCGCACCCCTGTAACCTTCGATTTTGCCATAATCAAGAGCAGACAGACATGAGTAGGGTTTTCCCTCCGGGGGCCTGAACCTGGGTAAATCTCGTGTCCCTATGTTGCTTGTGTGTTAACTGTTCCGCGACTTCCAGCATCCCCATCTTCTCCAAAACCAAGTCCATAACAATGGGCATTGACGAGTCAAACCCTCATCACATGGGGCCCATGCAGCCCCTCGTCCCTTTGCCACTTTCCCTCATGGGCCTTTTCCCCTATGGAAATTGTCCCAATAGGGATTTTATTCCTTTTATAGTTATTAAATCATTATTTAACATTTATTTACATATTATTTAATTCCCGTGGCTATGGAACACCGTCTGTCAGGTTCCCAACCTTTAATAAGGAAGAGATCCATGTGTTTACAATGCTAGTCCCTGGATCAATAGCTAGCATCCACAGTTAAGATGTAATATCAAGAAACAAAGGTCATAGTACAACTTTATAACCAGGAATAACATAATTTATTACATCTTACATAGCTCATTTGGCTATCTCATTACAATGCAGCAGATTATAACAATAGCATGGGGTCCTTCATCTTCAAAGTGCCACATGCAGACATGTTGGTTGTAGACTTGTAATCCTAATCATTAAACTTCACTAATATCAATCAAACCTGCAACATAACAAGTTACAGCCACAAGGGTCAATACATTTGATTTGTATTGGCAAGTGATACTATGGTAGTATAGTGGAGTCTATCATCTATATGCATTTGGCTAAGTGGAGCTTAGGCTTGCTTTGCTCAAAATAGATTTTCCTTATCATTTAAAAACACTAAGTTTTTGCTTGACAAAATCTTTCCCAAGGCATCTCCCAATAGAAATTGGTGATCCTTCAACCCTTGTTCAACCACAAGTTTTTACTTAGAAATTGGGATGATGAGATTCTTGATAGCTTCCATGTCTTCATGCTCAAATTGTCCTTTGCCAGGGACATGGCTAAGTACTTAGATTTTACACTCTGCAGAGGTTGTGCACTTTCCCCACAAGACTTGGTTTCACCAAGACCAGATCTTTCAGAAGCCTTCCCTTAGACCAGAATGGACGCGCTCCAACCTATCAAACCCCTACCACCAACTGTCCATTTGGCTAAGTTATTGCAACCTATATGATCCAGGTAGAGCCCATAATGCCAAGTGGCTGCACTTGAAGCTTCTCAACATTTGACATCTCAAATCTCTTTGTTCCTGGGTGGCCATCCACAAGTGAGATACACAAGGTAAACCATAGAAATGGGCCTTGTGAACCACTCAACAAAAACCATTCCTTCCATTCCACCCAGGTGATTCATTCACTTAGTTGTTTTATTAACAAAACACAAGTCCACAGGCTTAGAAATTTTCCCATAGCATGAATATATATATTCCACCCTTGTTTTATAATAGCTAAGCTAAGCATGATAGTAGTAGGAATCTTAACTTAGGATAATTCTACTAAGGTTTCATCTACTAGGATTTCCCATGGCATAATTTACACTTAGTAAAATTTCATGCAAGTCCTACTTAGAAATATCACTAATGCATAGTGAAAATAATGGGACAAAAGTATGAAGCATCACTTGCCTTTTTGGTAGAGAGTATAAGTTCACTCCTTGATCTTTGCAATGTTCACTCACTTCAAATCACTACAATTCAATCAAGAAAACACTATTTCAATCTACCATTCAAGCAATTCATCACATAAAATGATAGAAACAAAACAATGCATGCAAGCATGCCAAACTTTGTTTTATTTACAAAAGTGTTTTATAATAGGTTATAAACATTCTAAAACACTTATTGGTCATTTTATAAAGTGGCAAAACTATTTGCAAAAGGTTTTACTTCATAAACCATTTTTAAATCAAATCATTATTTTATGTGGTGAAGAAATCCTTTTAATAAGGCAACATTCTATAACTTTCACAAAATATGTTTTCAAACCATAAAACCTTGTGTTTAGGGTCAGAGAGTTTAAATCAAAACTTTTTCCCAAAGATTTTCTTCCAAAAGCATTTTTAATAAACAAACCTTATTTTTATTTGGCTAGAATTGGTTTAAATCAAAAGTTTATTATTTTGATTCACCAAATACATTTTTGAATCCACCAATTGATTCCTAGGGTCAGTAGGTTCAAAACAAAACATTTTCCAAAGATTTTATCCCCAAAATCATTTTAGAACATTTTTTATATCCTAAACATGCATACACAAGTTTCTGCAAATACAATCAATTTAACAGAAGCTTTTTAATAAACAAAGTGCATGGTTGGCTAGGGCTTGTCTTGCTGAATCCATTGATATAAAATTTGCAAAATTTGGACGTGTAGATTAAAAGTTATAGATTTTACAAAATCTAGCATCTAACAGATCAAATCTGTTTTAAATCAAACGAACGGGGACACGTGGCTTGATTCTATTCGCTGGTACCGGTTCGTCTGGATCTCTCTTGGAGCACCATTGGATCTAAGTGGGATCGCACGGCACAGATCGCATACCCCTTCGGCTTTAAGTGATTCTATCGCATCCATTAGATCAACATCTAACGGCCATCATCACCCTGACCATGTTCTGGCGGCGCTCGACGGCTGCGCGCGGTGGTGACGCTCGGCTAGCGGCAGAGCTGGCGATGCAGGAAGCGAGAAGGGAAGAGGGATGGCTCACAGTGATCGCAGTGACGTGGGGAAGCTCAAGGTGGTCTTCGGGTAGCAGGGGCGCACGGGTGTCGTCGAAATCCCTCGCCGGAGATGCTTCTGGCGTCGGGTGCAGTCAGGCTGTCATCGTTGGCGACATTTCGAACCACAAAAGGACAAAGTAAGAACGGCATTAGCTGCGCACAAGGTTGGTGATCATGCGTGCATAATCGAGAGGAAGAAAAACGGTTAGCACTCACCGAGACAGGTTGACAGAGCAGAGGCAGACGCCGGCGACGTTCAGTTTAGGTGGTTATCGACGATAGGAGGCATGCGCGAGCGAGCTGATGCTACGGGGAGGTTCGCCAGGAGGTGAGGAGCATGTGAGCGTGGTCGAGGAGGCGAGGGGCGACGCGGAGCTGCCGGAATTGCTGGTGGAGCTGGCCGGAGCAGAGGGCAGTGCAGAGAGAAATTGGGTAGCCTGGGGGCGCGCTAGGGTGAGGGTCTGAGGGGGAAACAGAGAGGAAACGCAGGAGAGTAAGAGGGCATGGTCGCGGGGTCGTTTAATGGCGCGGTTAACGCGAATTAAGCCCGGCTTTAATCGCCTGCAACGGTCGGCGAGGTGAGGGCAGAGTCAGCGGGTGAGGAAGATGAATACGTGGTGGTGGGGTCGTCTGGCAGCTAAGAGAGGAGGAGGAAGTGGGTCCGGGCGTTCAGCGACTGCGTGGGTTTCTTTCGCGGTGAGAAAACGTTTCGCGAGAGAGTGGGGGTGGGCTTGCTGATGGGCTTAGTGGGCTAGCTAGGCTAGGCTGCACCTTTTCAAATTTTTTTTTTGTTTTGTTTGTTTTTCCTTTTCTCATTTGATTTTTCTGTTTTGATTTTCAATAAGCAATTCAAACATTCATTTGAATTCAATCCTTTGCCAAAATTTGTGTAGGTTTAAATACTGATTGGTAACATAATCTGAAGTCAATTTTTGAATAAAACTTTATTCTTTTTAGGGTCTTTTAATTATTCAAATAACCCCTTGTTTTAAATCAAATAAGATTTAATAATATTTTCAAACACCATTTAAATTCTTTAAACTTTCCAAATCCTTTCAGTAGGTTTTTATTTGTTTATTTGGGTTCAAATAATTCATCTTGAATTATTTGGAAAGTATTTAATATGATTCATAAATCATTTGAATTGGGTTTTCATTTTAATTCCAATGGAATTAAATATAGTTTTAATTCCCTAAAGTTTATTTGGAAGATTTCTTTAATCTTAATTAAGTTGAATTAAACAACTTTTATTTCACTTGGGTAAATTCCAAAATACTATTTTCTCATGAATTATATAATTATTCTTATTAGAGATTTGTCTTTATTAAAATATGGATAGAATGGTTAATGCCATTTTTATTTTATTTTGGAAATTCTTTATCCTTTTATTTTATTTGGATTTGGATTCTATTCATTCCCTTTTCTTAATAGATTAGGCCAAGATTTAATTTGTTCTTTAAATATTCTTTATTTAATATTTCTTTCTTCATCTTATAAAATCCATATCTTCTTATTTAGAGATCCAAACTTGATGATTCCAATTTGTAAAATATTATTTGATATTTATTTATTCCTTTTAAATATCTTTAGGATTATTTGCTAACCATTTGGTATGGGTTTATAGATATGTTCTTTATTAGCTTTGGAAATTAAATATCCTTATCTTATTAAATTCATAAGATTTTATCTATGGCTCCAAATTGAATGAAATCAACTTACATGGTTTTATAATATTTCCATTTGTCATTCTTGATCATTTTGAAATGTTTGTTTGACAAATTTCTATTTGGATCAAATCCATAGGCTTGGAGATAACTTGGAAATGATTTTATTCCATTAGGGTTTACGGTTTGGATTTATTTTCCAAGTGTTTGAATTTCCAGATGCATTTTGTGAGGAATGCATTTCTCTTTATTTGGATTTTGTTGAATTCAAACTTTAATTAAAGTTTGTTCAAGATGGGATTTTAGGTTTCCATTTAGAAACAAAAGTTTCTTTTCACCCTAAAATTCAACAATAATCTATTTTGTTTATTTATTTTTCACATTACAAGATTTGGAAAATCTTGGGATGTGACACCGTCCATCCCACTCCGGACGCAGGTCATCAATTACAGTATGAATTTGTTTGATTTTTATTACCATATCATCGACATATACTTGAACATGTTTGTCAAGATGATCTTCCAAGCATTTTTGCATGCATCTTTGATATGTTGCACCTGCATTTCTCAATCCAAACGGCATAGTATGATAGCAATAAGCCTCGTACGGGGTGATAAAATCTATCTTTATTTGATCATTCAGATTTAGTTGTATCTGGTGAAAACAAGAGTAAGCATCTACAAATGATAACAACTAACACCCGGTAGTGGAATCAATGACATGATCGATCCAAGGCAGTGTAAATGGATCTTTTGGACACGCCTTATTGAGGTTCGTGTAGACAATACACATGCGCCATACCACTGCCACATTCGGGTCATCCTTCTTTTTCTAGACCAAAACTAGATTTGACAACCAATCCGAATGTAGTACTTCCATGATGAACCCAGCAGCTAAATGTCTAGCTATCTCAGCAGCTATTACTTTCCTCCTATCTTCGGCGAAGCAGCGGAAGGCTTGCTTCACCGGCTTGGCATTTGGCCATACATGTAGAGAGTGCTTAGCCAACTCCCTTGGAACACCTTGCAAACCATGTGTAGACCATGCAAAGATATCCCGATTCTCACGGAGGAAGTTGGTGATCCTGCATTCCTATTTGTTAGATAACCCGGTGCCAATGGTCACTGTGTGCTGTTAGTGGCGCACCCGAAATGCCCATCCGTGGCGCACTAGCAGTGCGCCATAGGCCTTGCGCTACAGCTATCTCTCAGCCGTGGCGCACTGCCTAGTACGCCACGGTTGTGTAGAGATAGGCGTAGCGCACCTCCTAGTGCGCCACAGAAGTTTGGGATGGTGCGCTACCCCTGGGATCTTTTGTGGCGCACTATCTAGTGCGCCACTAAACTTCCATAGTGCGCTTTAGGTGTAGTGCGCCACAGAAGGTAGACCATGTGCGCCACACATGTATTTTTTGTTTTTTTTAATTTCCGAGCCAGATTATATGCAATACAGATTATATACAATATTACAGTAGATATACACACACAGATACAAGATATACAATTATATATATAAATACTCAATATGAAAAACAAGATTGAAACAAATACATATAGATAAGTCTCATACATGAATACATAGTCTAAGTTACATTGTTTCGATCATGTTACAAAGTAGTAGTTGGTGACATGCGAATACATGTGTCGATCGAACAAGTTAGAGCTCGGAAGCTCGCCTAGACATCTAAACTAGCTAGCTAGACACAAATGCGGGATAAATAACCAAAGAAGATAAGCATGATCACCGCCGCGACGAAGGTGTAGGTCTTCATCCGGTTCCTTGTCCTAACTCCCGCTAGATAGCGCGTGTATCTAGCTTCCGCCTCCGCCATAGTGTTGTACCCTTTGTAGCTATTGCCGCTGAAACGGTGCACCTGTCTCCGGCAGTCTTCCCAATCATCGTAGACTCCGGGAACCCGTCCCTTGTACACGACGTACCACGTCATCTATAAGTTGACAAAAATAATTAACCGATTATTGAAAAAAAACATATATAGTTAAAGTCGCATATGAAGATACACTTATAGAAAGTACTCCTAAATCAAAAAGACCAAACTCAAAAAGCATGCCTCATATATAACTAGGTTGTTCGACACAGGAATATGCTACGATGGAACTGTCCGCCAAGTAGGATGCACAACACCTGGACCTATGCATAGCACAAGGAGGACAATCCCATCGCAGCACATTCACATATAGTGTGCCACGACATTTCAATCATCGGCATTATTCTCGAAAAAGACCAAAGTAACTCAAAAAGCATGCCTCATATATAACTAGGTTGTTCGACACAGGAATATGCTACGATGGAACTGTTCGCCAAGTAGGATGCACAACACCTGGACCTATGCATAGCACAAGGCGAACAATCCCATCGCAGCACATTCACATATAGTGTGCCACGACATTTCAATCATCGACATTATTCTCGAAAAAGACCAAAGTAACTCAAATATCATGCCTCATATATATACATAGGTCGTTGGACACAGGAATATGCTACGATGGAACCGTACGCCAAGTAGGATGCACAACACCTGGACTGTGCATAGCACAAGGCGTACAATCCCATCGTAGCACATTCACATATATAGTGTGCCACGACATTTCAATTATCGGCATTATTCTCGAAAAAGACCAAAGTAGCTCGAAAAGAATGCCTCATATATAACTAGCTAGGTCGTTGGACACAGGAATATGCTATGACGGAACGGTTAGCCAAGTAGGATGCACAATTCCTGGACTTGTGCATATCACAAGGCTAACTATCCCGTCATAGCACATTCACATATATATTGTGCCACGACATTTCAATCATCGGCATATTCTCGAAAAAGACAAAAATAACTCGAAAAGAATGCCTCATATATATACATAGGTCGTTGGACACAGGAATATGCTATGATGGAACGGTGAGCCAAGTAGGATGCACAAGACCTGGACTTGTGCATATCACAAGGCTCACAGTCCCATCGTAGCACATTCACATATATAGTGTGCCACGACATTTCAATCATCGGCATTATTCTCGAAAAAAGAGTAAGGAAAAAAAGAAGGACCAAATTGAGCAAAGGACCAAAGAGTAAGCAAAAAAACCAAGCATTGATTGATATATAATAATAAGCAAAATAAGTTCACTTGTCGTCCACACACACACACAAAGGTAATCTATAGTTTGTAACTACAACTAGGCCAACATCAAGCCTTCTGGCTCGGCTTAGGGAACGGGAGGACGCCCTGTCTCGTCATGAACTTCCTATAGTCACCCTGCATCTCTAGGCGATCTTCTATGTCACGGTTATTCGGGATATTTCCACCGTAGAAGATCCCCCCGAAGTCATGACATCACGAAAGATGATTGCCCCAAACTGCTGTTGGATGCGATACATCTCTTGTCTAATATCCGAATCATTGATCTTGGCCTTTGCTTCGGCCCACTGTTTGAGATGATCTGGCAGCGTAGAATTTTGCTGGTCAAGTAGGAACGCCCTCATGTGATGGAGTGCGTAGTAGGCTTCCTTCTTACTGTTTTCCGGCTGCTTCACGCAGGGGAACTCCGTTACGTGGTTGAAGACGTGCCTGCCGAACTTGACCTTCGTACGCATGAAGGTGGTGCCTTCCGTCGAGGCAAAGCCAGTGAGAGCATCATCCAGAACTTCCTTGATCTTGTCGTAGTTTTTCTTCTTTTCTAGACTCCCTGAGTCGAAATACGTGGCGTGGGAATGCTTCGGCGATAAGGAGATGAGCGTGCAGTGTTCATCTCTGCGCAAAAAATTCAAATGGAATGTGTTGGAAAAAGAATGATGATGATCTAATAAAGCCAATCGACGGTGGCGAGTGAATAACGACTTACTCGGGAAAGTAAGGCACGAGAATGTATTCCTTTGTCTTGTTCGCCACGAGGATTCTTTTTAGGTACGAGGCCACGATACGTCGTTCGGCGGGGGAACCCAAGCAGCCGTCACGCATGTAGTAGGGGTCCACTATAGCGATGCCCGGTGTGTTCTCTCTAATGATCTGCATGGCCAGGCTGAGAGAAAACAGACGGACCATGGTATAGTGCAGCGGGTATAGGTGGAACATATTGAAGATGTCGTCGAACCGCAGGAAGAACAGATCCGCAGGGGCATTGTCGACGAAGCCCAAGCCTGGTGGCACCTTAACCACGAATACCGGGTGCGAGGGATCTTTCTCCGGTAGAAGGCGTCTCTCTATCGTCAGCACGCCGTCATGCACACTCTACAGTTCCGAACTGGCGAGCTTCCGCAAATTCTTAGGTAGCATGGGCTCACCCGCCACATGAATCCTCCACATAATTCCCTCGGGTCTTGGTGGCCCGTCCCGAAACCTGATCGGATTCGCAGTTGTTGACGCCACCGTCTGGCTCGAGCTACTAGATTTTCTTTTCCTGCCCTTTTTTCCTTTTGGAGAGCGGGCAGGCACCGCAATCTGAGCACCGGCCGCCCTATGTAGTGTGTCAGGGCTTAGAATAAAGGGCCGGTTGGTTGTATCAGCTGGCTCTGTAAAGGCGCAAGCTGGAGGCGTCTCCTGAGAACCAAACAGACGCTTGGTGATAGTGGCTTTCTCTGTGGGGCCACCAGCTAGGTCTTCTTCATTGCCAAACTGAGTGCTGAAGAAGTGATCATTCCAGTCTTCGTCGTCCTCGGCCGGATCCTGCGCCATGTGCATATCATCAACATGATCATCTGACCCACCGCGTGGAGGTGACGGCGAGGGCGGTAAGGGGGCCTTGCCACCGCTTGTCGCTGGCACGACAGGCGGTGCTGTTGTCTGTGGCGTGATGGCCCCCGGCGTCCCCAAACGGATCATGCTCTTTGGCCATAGCAAGAATAAGCCGAAGCAACTTATGAGGACAGACGACTCTTCTTCATCCGCTTCTGGGGTTGAATGGGAGGTTCCAGGTCGTCGCAGCCCCTTGGCACCCGACTAATTTTAACCCTGTGCACGCTATCTGGCATCGGCTTTGAGTGGAACATGCGCTGCAAGGGTTGAACGATGGTACCCTTGGCAACATCCCTCAGCTCGTTGTTCACGTAGCATAAGAGAGTGCAAGGAACATCCGTCTGTGGAAAACATGTACGGCGTCGTCAGAGCGAGATGCCATAAGAGTAATAGATGGCATGAAAGGCGGTAATTAAAGCAATTTGTTTACCGTGATGGCGTCGAGATCGGCTAATGTCAACGCACCGCATACGGCGACGGGCGTGCAAGAGACGGAAGGGCTGCTTGATGGTGCGGTGCTGGCCGCCGGTGTATTCTCCCTACCGACGGGTGCTTAGAGCTCCGGTGCCGCCGCGACGATGGCAGGGGGGCACCAACATGTACTCCGGCACCGCGGTGATGGTAGGGGGAGTCACCAACACTTGTGTCGCCGCGGTGCTAGCGGGCGGAGTCACGAACACGTAGTTCGCCTGATTCGTCGGCGCCGCGTTGTTCGAGTGGCTGCTGACCATGCTTGGAATCGGGCACGGCCCTACTCGACCACCCGCACTCCAGTTCGCTATTGACTCCACCAAGGTAGGCAGGAAGGACATGAGGGTGATTGCCAGGTTGTCTTGGACGATCTCCGGGATCCGCGCCACTTGTGCCTTAAGTTCTTGAACCTCTCGGTTTTCCTCCTCGCTCCTTCCCGACGGCGCCACATGCGTCCTCGGCGGTGGACCAAAATGATCCACCCAATTCTTACCCCCGAGGTCGGCCAGACGGCCAGCCGACGACGGCTTCTTCGTAACCGGCTCTATTTTCTTGGCCCGGTTCATCGCCCTGTTAAAAGGGTTATCCCACCGGGTGGCCGCCGTCGACCCCTGAGATGAGGAACCCTGGGATCCATGACTAGCAACAATTTCCTCCTCCTGCAGAAGAAGTAACAGTGAATCATTTAGATCATCGATTAGATTGCAATCGTGTTGATCCGCGGTAATTAGTTTATACTTACCACAATTTCCTCGAATTCCTTCACCACAGGATCCGCGGTGAGTTGTTTGGTTTTTGGGTCCACATGGTAACGGGCCCTGATGAAGTTTCGAACCTTCCCGGGTTCGAATTTAGCAAAGGGGTTTTCTATCCCCTTGGATCTATACTCTTCGTCCTCCTTATTCCATTTGGCCTCCGCGGTTCTGTATCCACTAGATCCGAGATGGTGATGACCTATATTCATCGCCTGCAGCACCTTTCCCCGATTACTATTGGCCAGGGCTCTTTCGGATTCACACCTCTCCTTGAACTCCCGGAACTGATCTTCGGTGATCTGCCGGTCAATCTTCTGGATCTCCTCGAGACTTTTGCCTTCTTTATAGATCTTCTTCTTTATCCGGGTTCTCCAGCTGGCCAGGGCGGTGCTCATCTTTGTGAGGGCGGATTTGTTTACTTCGTTCCCATGATAATTTGTGTTCTGATACTTAGCGGGGAACTTGTATCTGGCGTGCAGCTTCTCGAAGAGGGGTGTGCGCAAGTGGCCATTATCTTTATGCCGGAGATTCTCAGTGTTGATCGAGATGGTTGTCCGGGTGATCGCCGCCACATGCCCACCGTACCCTTTGACGACAAGGGTGGGCTCCAAAGGAACCCCTGATGGGCTCACTTCGGTAATTTCCTCCCTGACCGTGCCGACCGTGTTCCGGCGCCGGTCCTTCTGCTTCTTCTTCTTCTTCTTAGGAGGGTTGCTACCACTCCCTGTGCCCTCGCCGCCATCAGTGGTTTCATCGTCCGCCGTTCCTTCGGCTTCTTCCTCCGCGTCTTCCATCTCATCATCCTCGCTCTCCTGGGGATGGTATTCTTCATCGTCTTCTAGCCGCTGGGCCGCCTCCCAGAATGTCAATTGTTTATTCGGAGGTCTGAGTTCTCCTTCAGCGCTGATGCGCTTAGAACATCCAGCCTCGTCGTTGTCACACATCTTTGCACTAATAAAAAACAAATAATTGGTTAAATGCACGGAAAAATCCGGCATGACCTTTGCTAATTTTCTTAAACTAGGACTGCCCGATTTCTGCCGAAACGGAAGTTAATCAACATTCCGGCAAAAATCGTGACTCATTTCATACAAGAACCTGCATACACGACATAATAAAGTGCTTCATACAAGCACAAGCACAAACATTGTAATAGCTATTGATGCTATTTGAGATCTAATGTTAGGATGCTGGTTAAGAAACAACCCAGCACAAACTCTTGCTTGATAATCTCCAATAAGGGTTATTGGTTGTTAAAGCAGCTCCTGTATATCACATCAATCAAGAAATACTTCTGCAAATGCTTGTCATTTGGCAAAGTTTTACAATTAGTCAACACTAGCACATTCTTGTGTCTGAATTTAACTTCTGTAGGTACTGGTACTAGCACTAGCACTAGCAAAGTTTGTGTCTGAATTTAACTTCTGTAGGTACTGGTACTGGTACTAGCACTAGCACTAGTCAGCACTAGCACTAGCAAAGTTTTACAACAGCACTAGTACTAGCACTAGTCAGTACTAGCACTAGCACTAGCACTAGCAAAGTTTTACAACAGCACTAGCAAAGTTTTACAACAGCACTAGCACTAGCACTAGTCAGTACTAGCACTAGCACTAGCACTAGGTACTGGTACTAGCACTAGCACTAGCAAAAATCTGTGTTGTATAGATGCATCCCAAAGACAACAGAACAATTGGATGTTGGATCTGCATGATCGCCTCTCGGACACTGGAGAACATCAACTAACACAGTTCCTAGCCTTTCTCGATTCATCACAGTATAACACAAATGTTGAGCCTGATAAGAGAGAAACAAACACATCTATAAACACCTACCATATTTATATGATAGAGGAATGCGTTGGTGCCAAGCTAAATGGTCAAGAACAGGGCCATACCACCCAAACACCATATATTGTTCTGGCTAGCACTGCGAGGGCGCCTCAATACCAAGGATAACATGACACTAAAGCATGGTGTTCTGATGCTGGCTGTGACATCTGCTCTGCTCTAGAGGCAATACATCTTCCCTACTCTAGATACAATTCATTACATTGGTCTTGACTGCAAGCTAGCGCATGAATTATATCAATACTTGGCTCTTTGGGATACTGCAAAACAATAAAACACAGTTGAGGTATTAATCTCCAAATCTACGACACTATGCAAATGGAGGCTTCACTAGTGTGCTTTGCGGCCTGTCTGCGCTCACTCTAGAAGGCCAGGAACAACTGAGTATTGAACAAGCAGATGGGTGACTGCTAACTGAATCTTGAAGCACCATCAAATCATTGTTCAGACCTAGCAACCTAGCAACCTAGCAATCTGGCTTGGTTCAGACCTTGGTTCAACCTAGCAATCTGGACTCTTTCAACCTAGCAACCTAGCAACCTAGCAAGCTGTGCCCACAGGCAGACCCCCATCGGGGAGAGAGAGGGGGAGATAGGGAGAGAGGGAGAGACAGGGGAGGGAGAGAGGGAGAGAGGGAGAGACAGGGGAGGGGCTACCTCTGACGGGCGGACGACGGGCGGACGACGACGGGCGGCGGCGCGATCCTCCTCCTCCACAAGCGGCGGGCCTCCTCCTCCTCCACGGATCGGCAGCGGCCTCCTCCTCCACAAGCGCGGGCCTCCTCCTCCTCGAGAGCGCAGCGCGGTGGCGGGCCTCCTCCTCCTCGAGAGTGCAGCGCAGCGCGGCGGTGGCGGCGGCGGTGGCGGTGCGGCCTCGAGAGCAGATTGTGAGATGCAGCGGCGCGGTACGTGTGGTGTCTGTGAGATGGAGCAGCGCGGTTGACTAGCGTCCAACACACATAGGCGTAGCGCACCCTGGCCAAGTGCGCTACGGATAACCGTAGCGCACTTGGCCAGGGTGCGCTACGCCTATGTGTGTTGGACTACCAGATAAGAGGGCGGCCACCCCTTCTGTTAGCACTAGTACTGTCATAGCCCACTGGTTCTGCCCCTTAGCTCTATTCTAAACTATGAGCACCCAGGTTCGAATCCTGGTGCTCCACTTTTTTATTTTTATTTTAAAAATACTTTTAAATGTTCCAAAAAATGTCCAAAAGTGGTGATTTATGCCATACAAGTTTTGTTTTGTTTTTAAAATACTTTTAAATATTCCAAAAATGCCCAAAAGTAGTGATATATGTCATAAAAGTGTTACAAATATGATTCAAAGTATAACTAAATTTCATAATACTTTGTCAATGAATATTACAATCTTTTTCGACCACGCGTTTTACAATATTTTTTGAGCTAGCGTTTTACAATCTTTTTTCCCTTCTTTGTCGCGGTTGAATAATTGAGCCCCGGCACTTTAATGTTTCTTCTTTCGAATGGGCTAACTTTTTTGGGTAGGGTTGTCCTTTTTCTTCTTGTGATGTATGTTGCTGCATCGTAGTCGTCGTCATCTTCAATCTTTGGATCGTCGTACTGGTCGAAGTCTTGCTCGTTGGCGACTCCATCCATTCCGATGATGTTTCTTTTTCCTCTCCTCACGACAACACGGCTAGGCTTTGTCGGGTCGGTAATGAAAAAACATTGGTCCACTTTGGTAGCCAGTACCCACGGTTCATTTTTCGCGGCCACGTTTGCACCGGCGGCCTTGGATTTGGCTGCTTCGGGTATAACCATGGTTGTGAAATACCGGTCTTCTCTTTCGACGCTCTTTGCCCATCTGACACGGAACATCGGCACCATTTCTCCACAGTAGTCGAGCTCCCAGATCTCCTCGATTCTTCCGTAGAATCTTTCCTTCACGTTGTCATCGGTGTAGAATTCCGACGTTACGCCTGAGTTCTGATAATCACACTTGTTGTCCTTTTCCTCCGTGTAGAATGTGTAGCCGTTGATATCATACGCCTGATAGGTCACCAGGTTTTGCATCGGTCCCTGCGACAAGGTGAATATGATCTTTTCCGTGTCAGAAGAATGCGAGCGCGGGGGATTATCAAGGAGCGTCTGCCTAAACCAACACGTGAAATCTGAGTTGTGCTCTTTGATTATTTCTCCCTGCGTCCTCTGTATTCCCCGGTCACTGTACTTCTTCTCGATTAACCTTTTGTGCTTCTGTACCCAAGGATCGACCAGTTCTAAATGCTGTAGCGCGACGAGGTTTGCTCGATCAAAGTCTGCGCGTCGAAAATCGAAGTCTGCATGCAGTATGCGACGACCCTCTCGGTGACCAGATCCATCGATCTTGCCAAGGTGTCTGTTGACGGGAAGACCGACATGGTTCTCGATGTCTAGATAATTCGTGCAGAAAGAGATGCACTCTTCGGCCAGAAAGCCCTTGGCTATGCTTCCATCTGGACGGGACCTGTTGCGAACGTATCCTTTGATGTGTCCGTTCATCCTTTCGAACGCCATCATGCTGTGGAGGAACATCGGCCCGAGTTGTACGATGTCCTCCACGACATGGACCAGCAGATGCACCATAATGTCGAAGAATGCAGGTGGGAAGTAGACCTCAAGCTCACATAGTATTACCACGATCTCCTCCTGTAGCCTTCCGAGCTGATTCAAGCCAATCGACTTCCTAGAGATGACGTCGAAAAACTTGCATAGGCCAAATAACGTTTCACGGACGTGCTCGTCCATTATCCCTCTTAGTGCGACCGGAAGTACCTGCGTCATTAGCCTGGCACAGTCGTGAGACTTCATGCCACTGAACCTCTGCTTCGCCTCGTCTAGGTATCTTCTTATCTTGCCCGCGTAGCCGTAAGGAAATTTGACTCCTAGAAGGCACTTGAAAAACTGTTTGATCTCATCCTGGCTTAGAGTGAAGCAAGAAGGAGGGCAGTAATATTCGTTCTTCTTGAAATTTTTACCCTTCCGACGACCTTGTGTCGTCTCCGACTCATGATCATCGTCATCTTCCTGATCATCAGGAGTAGTGCGTCCTTCGTGAAGCTCCTTCCGGATACCCAAGCATATCACGTCGTGCCTTGCTTTCGGACCATCTTTCGTCCTATCTGGCATGTTGATTATGGTGGCGACCAGACTCTCGCACACTTTTTTCGTGATATGCATGATGTCGAGGCTATGAGGCGTGCGGAGAAACTTCCAGTATGGCAACTCCCAGAAATCAGACCTTGTTTTCCATACCTTCATCAGCGGCTTGTCTTGTTGCTGCCTCTTTCGCTTCTTTCCAGGCTTAGGACAATCTTTCCAGTTTTTCAGCAACTCTTCCACTTCTTCGCTGCTCCTACGCTCTGGGATTCCTCGGGTCTCTGATTTGCCATCGAACAGGTCTCCACGTTTTCTCCATGGATCATTCTTGCCGAGCCACCTCCGGTGCGCCATGAACACGGTTTTCGATGACCCTGGATCTTTCTCTAGTTGGAGATAGCTTGTGTTATCCATGCACCTAACGCATGCGCAGAATCCTTGGATAACCTGCCCCGAGATATACCCGCAACCTGGATAGTCTTGCACCGTAGTGCTCAACGCGGCTCTCATAGTGAAATAATCTTGTGCGACGGCGTCATAAGTATTGGCTCCAGATTCCCATAACGTGGCTAGCTCCTCTTTCAACAGCCCGAGATACAGATTGATGTCGGTACCAGGTTGTTTCGGCCCTTGAATTAGCATACACATTTGTATGTACTTCTTCTTCATGCACAACCATGGACGGAGGTTGTACATCCATACAAACACGGGCCAAGTGTTGTGCGTGCTGCTCTGGCTACCGAACGGATTGAGTCCATCGGTGCTTGCACCAAGCCTGATGTTCCTCGAATCTCCACCGAATTCTGGGAATTCGAGGTCCAATGCTTTCCACTGGCTAGCCTCTAAAGGGTGCGTCAGCAGCTCATCCTTTTCGGGGTCATCATCATCTCCTGGCTTCTTCCTTTCCGCATGCCATCGCATGAGCTTCGCTTCCTTAGGGTCCACGAAATAGCGCTGCAGACGAGGAGTGATAGGAAAGTACCATACCACTTTTCGAGGTGCTTTCTTCCCTTTCTTGTATCGACTCACGCCGCACACCGGACATGTGGTTTTCTCCGCGTCCTCGCCCCGATAAATGATGCAATCGTTGATGCATACGTGATATCTAACATGCAGTAGATCGAGAGGACAGACGATTTTCTTGGCATCCTTGATACTAGTTGGACATGTGTTCCCCTCCGGGAGACGATCGTGCCAGAATGCCATCATATCGTCGAAGCTTGCGTCGCTCAATTTGTGCTTTGCCTTCATCTCCATAGCCTTGAGCGTTACATTCAACCGGGTATCATCGGGCCTGCATCCTTCATACAATGGAGTAACCGCATCTTTCTCAAGTTGCGCAAGCTTGGCTTTCCCTCTAGCGGCAGCCCTGGCGTTACTCGTCTGCTTGAGAAGCAGCTCTTGCACATAAGGGTCCCGCACCCAGCCTGACGTTGTTCCATCGTCGTCTGCTCCTCCGGCATCTAGATCATCATCATCCCGGTCTGCTTCCGCACCTTCACCATCTCCAGGAGACTCTTCATCATCTCGCCTGTTCTCGCCGTTATGATGATCATCGTCATGTTGGCCACCTTCACCGTCTCCATCATCTACGCCATCGCTTATCCAACGAGTGTATCCATCCATGAAACCATGGAGGAGCAGGTGCGCCTGCAGATTTCCGGAATCTCCCAGTTGAGTTTGCATCTTCTGCACGGACATCTTATATATGTCTTGTTATTTCGTATCATGTCGGCCGTCGCACATTTCAAAAATCTAGCCACAATGCCTTCGCTCATTATGCGGACCATTTTTGCCTGCACGGTGTACACGGTACAATTTTGAAGTCTATTAGAACCACATAATGAATGCATGCATGCAATGGTCGATAGAAAATTTCGGCATGACCTATCCTAAAATTAGGACCTTTGCGAAATGCCAAAGTCTTGCCAAAATGGAAATGAATCAACATTTTGGCAAAACAAATGGCAACTTGTTCACATACAAACACAAGAGAGAGAGATCGAGACTGATCCATACACACATGAACATATCATTATCCTCTCCATACGCATATGCATGAGAATCATCGATACTCTCCATATACACACACACATATGACCATCCTCTCCACATACACACATCATGAGCATCGATCATCTACATACATATGAGCACATCATCCATATACACATGAACACATCCTTACATGGACAACTTACCGAGATGAGAGACCGATCACGAGAAAAGATGGAAAGGTGAGGTGCGCGCGTCGACCGGAGAAGGAGATGAGAGACTGGAGACCTCCTATATTACCTATGTAACATCCTAAGCAAGTTTTACATGCTAAAAATGGTGAATGGGTGGAGAAATTGAGGTGGGAAGGAGAAGATCCCGACTAGATCTAACGAGGAAGAAGAAGGGGAAAGTGAAGTGTGGGGTGGTAGATGTGTGGTCACACATGTGCACATAAAGTGCTGTCCTAAAAAAATCGACACATCTGTGGCGCACACGGCCCTAGTGCGCCACAGGGAGTAGAAACAACTGTGGCGCACTAGGCCATGTGCGCCACAGATGTTCCTACTCCCAGTGGCGCACTAGGCCGAGTGCGCCACAGAAGTTTGTGGCCGTTTCACAGCAGAGGGGGGCGTGCGCTTAGGCGTAGCGCACCCCCCCATGTGCGCCACAGATGAGACTAAAAACCGTGGCGCACATGACCCTAGTGCGCTACAGATGTTTGGCGTGCGGCCAACAGGCCCCTGGCCCACACACATCTGTGGCGCACTATAGTCATGTGCGCCACGGTTATTCTAGTTACTAGTAGGGCACTGCCCACAGGTGAGCCACGCCTGTTTTAGCCGTGGGGCACTTCAACCATGTGAGCCACGGATGTGCTGATTAACTATAGCCGTTTTCCTAGTAGTGCCAGGAAAGCCTCATCAATCTATATCTTTTTTGTTTCCTTAGTATCTTGGAAAGACACACTTCCATGTGGGTTAGTTAATGCCGGCATAGACAACTGTGTTGCCTTAGCCAATGCTGCAACCTCCATCATTTGTTGCCTTTCCTGTGCTATCACGAGAGACTCGTCCAGCAAAGAGCTGACTGAGGTGCATGCGATAGATCGCTTGTAGTCACCTTCAACTGTGATAACTCCACATGGACCTGACAACATCATCTTTAGATAAGCAATGTGAGGGGTGGCCATAAACTTTGCCATAGCTGGTCTCCCGAGTAACGCATGATATGAGCTGACAAGGTCTACCACCTCAAACTATATAGCCTCAGTGCGACAATTATCCCCGTTGCTGAATAAGATATCCACCCAAATTTTTCCAGTTGGCTCACATGAAAATCCTGGCATAATGCCATGGAACGTTGTCTTAGTTGGCTCGAGCATGTTCATGGTGATGCCTAGTTTGAGCATTTTATCCTGATACGTCCAAAATGTATCTACTTTCTCGAAAACTTTTGCTATTGTTTTTCCTCTAAACTTGTGTGATTTGGATACAACTAAAACAGAATGACGTTGTTTTCAGCAGAATTACCTTGGTGTCTATTTTTTGTGCAGAAAATCAACTATCAGGAAAAATCCCGGAAAATATGACAAAAATCCTATTTCACCAGAAGATCCACGGAGCCAGAAGACGAGATAGAGAAGGGTCCTGGGGGGCCCACACCCCTACCAGGCACGGGCCCACCACTGGCCGCACCTAGGGGGGTGCAGCCACCCCATGCAACCCGCTCGGCCTCCCTCTGCGCCTATAAGTTGCCTTTCAACCTAAAAACCGAGGGGGGTTCGATAGTTTTCCAGAAAGAGTTCCGCTACGCCGCCGCCACCAGAAACCAAGATTCGGATCCAAAAACCCCGTTCGGGCACCCTGCCGGGACGGAGAATTTGGAGAGGATCATCGCCATCGTCATCACCAACGCATCTCCATCAACCATCCATGTTTCCCTCATCCATGAGTGAGTAATCCCCCGCTGTAGGCTTGGGGATGGTAGGGATTGGATGAGTTATATCATGTAATCGATTATGATTTGTTAGGGCATAGTGCCTAGTATCTCTATTAGTGCTATTTGACTTTGTTCCAACTTGTTGTGCTTAATGCTTGTCACTAGGGCCCGGGTGCCATGATCTTAGATCTAAACTTATTATGGAATCATTATGATAGTATTGTTTGTGATCTTATCTGCAAGTTGTGTACACATATCATTGTTCAGATCCAAAGGCCCCAAAGTGACAATAATTGGGACAACCGGAGGGGATGGCTGTGGTGTGAGGATCACATGTGTTCACGGAGTATTAATGCTTTGCTCCGGTGCTCTATTAAAAGGAGAACCTTAATTGCCAGTAGTTCCCTAGAGGCCCCGCTGCCACGGGCTGGCTGGACAGAAGATGTTGTGCAAGTTCTCATTGCGAGCACGTATGACTATATTTGGAGCACATGCCTAGGATTGTTTAGTACTCGGATGCTTGTTATTATTTATCTGCAATGCCCTAGATCTGGAAGTTACATGTTTAGACTCATCCATTCAATGCCCTTCCATCCATCCCTATGCCTACCGCACTCGTATCCCACTGTTTACTGTTACTATTACTATTGATCTTGTTCTACTATTGTTGTTGCTTTGATGTTGCTACTACCAAACTATTGCTACTGATAAACTTCTGTGAGCAAGAGCTATTTACAGGTGCAGCTGAACTAACAACTCTCTTGTTAAGGCTTGAAAGTATTCTTTGGCTCCCCTTGTGTCGAAATAATAAATTGGGTAATACTACCCGGGAAGACTATTGCGTTCCCCTACACTTTTGGGTTATCAAGACTATTTTCTGGCGCCGTTGCCGGGGAGCATAGTTTTATTTGTAAGTTCACTTGGATCTATTATTGTTCACTGCTACTCCTTTCATCATGGGGAAGTCTCGTGATGGAAAGTTCCCTATTTTACCATCCACTACAAGAATATGTACAGTCCTAAACACCTCTGCTGCTGTTGATTCACTGTCTGTTATAAGTAAGCTTGTTACACCACCACCACATGCTCATGCTACACAAACTGCTACTACTGCTGAATCTGAAACTGCTTTTGATACTCATGATGTTACTTCTACTGTGCTTGATGTGAGTGGTTCATTAGGTCCTTTTCTAGATGCTACTATGGCTAGTCTAGGAAATACCAAAACTCCTAGTGAAAACACTGTTACACCTGTTAGCTAACCTGAGTCTAGTGAGAGTTATGATATTAATGATGGTTACATTGAGTTTACTGATGAATTTATTGAATAGTGCCAAAAAACACATGGTACTAGTGCTATTAAGAGTCTCCTTGCTAGACGCACCATTATTCCTAAGCCATCCTCTGATCCTAAGTTTGCCACCTCTCCCATAGATATTAAAGATAAAGATTATGATTTCTCTCTTGATTTATCCTATTTGGACATTGTTGAGAAAGAACCTTTTTGTGGGAGTGAAAATGAGAGTGTTGTGGCTCATATGAATGAGCTTTGTACTATGAGTGCTTTATTCTCTGATAATTTTAAGATGCGCAAGTACTTTGTTACTAAGATCTTCCCTTTTTCACTAAAAGGAGAAGCTAGGGCTTGGTTTAATAGATTACCTCCTAGTTCCATTGATAGCCCTGATTGTCTGATTGCTTCTTTCTTCCATAAATATTTTCCTCCTATTGCTAGAAATGCTGCTTTGTAGAGACTTTTTGATTTTAAACAGGGAGAAGAAGAGAAATTGCCTGATTCATGGACAAGGTTTTGTGCCTTGATTCACGCTCATCCTGGATGTCCATTACCTAAGAAGGAGCTTCTTTGTATTTATTATAATGGACTAACTTATGATTCTAGGACATACCTAGATAGCTTTGCTGATTGTGTTTTGAGGAAAATAACTCCTACAGATGCTGAAGAATTAATGGCTAAGATAAGCAAGAATTATGATGATTGGACTTCAACTAAGCTGAATACACCTGACCCTATTACTCATGAACCAGATGTTCCTGAACCAGTTCCACTACCAACACCAAAGAAGAAAGGAGTTATTGCATTAAATGATGAAGTGATGAAGGAAGCTAAGAAGTGTCTAAAGGAGAAAGGTATTAGAGCTGAAGATGTGAAGAATCTACCTCCTATAGAAGAATTATGTAAGCCAATTACCCACTCATCTACTATTGAGGTACACTCTCTCCAACACTTTGATGAAGGTGATATTCCTTATGGTAAGCCTCCTGATCAATGTTTAGAGGAACTTGGCATTTTTATTGTTAAGCAAGATAATTTTAATAAACAAGTTCAGAATCATTTATTGGAAAACTCTAGAGCCATTAATGAGTTGAAAGATATTGTGGAAAGAACTTCAAATGATATTAAAATGCTTTGTAAACACTTTCAAATGGTCCAGACCCAACTTGATCAATTTGCTAAGGTACAAAAGGATATGCTAGTTAATGCTTCAGGAGATAAACATGCTTATGGAATTAGAACTAGGAGTGGTATAGCTACTCAAGATCCTTTGTATCATGAAGGACACCCTAAAAGAATTGAGTAGGATTCCCAACAAGGTGATAGTAGTGGTAGTCCTCGTAAGAGAAAGAAAAAGAAACATAGAATAGTTGAGGAACCACTTGAACTTGCTGTAGATCCTAATAGTATATTTGTCTCTGATGCTGAAACTGAGAGTGGTAATGATAAAAATGATCCTCCTGATAAGGAGGAAGTTGAGGAAGAACCTGAGAAGCACACTAAGAACACTAGGTACACAAAGGAAGATTTTATTGCTAATAAACATGGTAAAGAGAGAACCTTGGGTGCAGAAACCTATGCCTTTTCCAGGTAAGAAACACAAGTAAAAGGAGGAAAAACACTACAACAAGTTTTGTGAGTGGATGAAGCCTTTATTTTTGCAAATTCCTTTGACTTATGCTATTAAGTTGCCTCCTTATTCAAAGTATATGAAGGATAATGTCTCTAATAAAAGGAAAATTCCTAATGAGGAGATTTCTACTTTGCTTGCTAATTACTCCTTCAATGGTAAGGTTCCAAAGAAACTTGGTGATCCAGGTATACCAACTATTCATTGCTCTATTAAGAATAATTATGTTAGAACTGCTTTATGTCATTTGGGAGCTGGAGTTAGTGTTATGCCTTTTTCTCCCTACAAAAGACTCTAGCTAGAAAAGTTGATACCAACTGATATATCTTTGCAAATGGCGGATAAGTCAACTATTATTCCTATTGGTATATGTGAGGATGTTCATGTTCAAGTTGCTCATAATTGCTTGGTTCTAACTGATTTTGTTGTTCTTGAAATGCATGAAGATGATAATATGTCTATTATTTTTAAGAGACCTTTTCTTAATACTGCAGGTGATGTCATCAATTGTAATCAAGGAAAAGTAACTTTTAATATTAATGACAAGGAGCATACTCTCTATTTCCCCAAGAAGGTTGCTAAGAGCTATTGCCTGAATTCCATTGAAAATACTGAGAGCATCAAGGTTGGAGAAATATATTGTCCCATTCCACAAGAAAATTTTGAAATTATTATGACTGGGACCATTGCTATCAAGTATGAGGTAAAATAATCACCTTGTGGATTGCAAAGTTTTATTTCATATAAGATTGTTTTGGTAACAAGACTTGATCAACCTTGTTAACAAAAGGATTTAATGAACAAAATAATGTTTTCACTATGGTTATACTTGCTTTCCTTCACTTTTCTCCTTACTTTGTCTTTGTTTTTGCTCTTGTTAGTTACTTGCTTGCCTTTTAGAGTGTCTTAGAACTTCTGTAGTTTGGTTTTTGTTTTCTTTTGCTTGTTCTAAAAAAATTGTTTCTACGAGAAAATCAATTTTCATACCCTAAAAATTGGCCAAAAATAAAGTTTCCGAAAAATTCCAAAAATTTCAAAATAAACTTTTCCTCGAAAAAAGGGGCAGAGGGACACCTAGAGTGACCTAGGGGGCCACCCCAGGCCACCACAACCATGGTAGGCACGGCCTACCTGTGGGTGGCGCCTAGGGGGGTTTGGCCCACCTGGGCCCCTCTAGGCTGCCTCCTCAAAGCCACCTTCTTTCTCTCTCCCGAAAAACATTGGAAAATTTTCTCAAGATCGATTTCTTGTTGTTCTTGCTCGTGATTATTGATCTCCTTGCCCAGCCCATCTTTTCTGCTGATTTTTGGAGGGTTTGCTCCTTGGTATGTGCCTCCTCCACTTGTCCAATTAGATTTGTGATTGGTAGATTGTATCCTGAGTATTTTTCTGCTATAGCTGTCAGGTTGTGTGAGCTTGCGAGCATGTTCTATGCTTATAAAATTCATTTTGATGCATGTGTAGCCCTCTAGCAAGTTCCTATAGTAGTTGCTCATCATTTATCAACTTGGAAATCACTTGGTTTGATGTTTGTCTACAAATTTCAGCAAGGAAGATGAGTGCATATCCACTGAATCAATATGACTTGATGGTACTTGAGCCAATGAAAGTTCATCGTGAGGAAGGAGTCTTCCCTTCCATTTATCCATGCAATGAATTTATGAGAACCGTGGGAATCCTCTAGGATTTCCAAACTTTGATTGCCAATGGGGGGTTGGAACACTTTGTTGAAGGTGAAACTTTTTAGTATGTTAAGCTAACCATGGCTTTTGTGCAGGACTTCCTGTTTACTTGGTCTACATCTAATCCCATGGTCCGTTACAAAATATACAATATACCTGTCGACCTGCCTTTTGCTGATTTCGGTGCAGCAATTAGAGAACCTCAGTGGGGATCTTGTGAGAAGATCAAGGAGAGGCCCAAGTCGCTTATGGATTTATATGATGAGATTTTCCAGGGTTTCAACTTCTCAAAGGGAAGTGGTAAAATTCAGAACATTCAGTTCCCAGCCATTAGATATTTTGCCTATTTCATTACCAAGTGTGTTCTTGCTAGAAAGGTTGCTAGGAAGTTATCATCTTTTGATCTAGCTTTTATCGCAGCTGCTTTGAATAGGAATAGATCTTATAATCTGGGTGATTTGATAGCTTACAGTATCACCACCAACCGCGTGAAGGGTGGAATTTGTGGAGGTCACATTGCTTCTAGGTTGCTAGCTTTCCATGGTTTAGAGCCTCGCCATTCAGATTATCGGTTCCCCATAGAGAGAGGCTTGATCTTGAGTCCATGATTCAGCATGGTTTTGTTTCCTTGGGAGCTAATGTGAGAAGTTTGCCGTTTGAATTATTTTTTGCCAAGCATGGTTGGAGAGGGGGTAGGACTGAGAAAATAGTTTATTTGCCTGCACCTGCTTTGTTTAACTTTGATAACAGGCAAGGATGGTCGTTCACGGAAGAGGAGGTTGACAAATATGTGGCGGAACTTTCCCAGCAAGAGGAGAATGTTGGAGAGGATGCCGAAGATGATTCGGTTCAGCCCTCCAACTTGGGAGAGTTTTCATACCAGCAGCCTGCATTTGATTGGGGCACGTCTTCTTCATCGCAAGCGCCTGACTATGATCATTCCTATGATGACCCGCCAGCTTGGGGTTACTATCCGTGCTATTGAGCCCCACTTAGGCCAAAATACTAAGCTTGGGGGGAGGTATACCGACATCACACTCATATATATCATGTTCGGTCGGTTCTTTGTATATCCATTGTTTCTCTTTCTTTTTGGTTCTTGTTGCTGCTTTCTCAAAAACACAAACATACCAAAAATATTTTCGTTGTTTCTCTTGGTTTGTTTCTTTGCTTTTTAGTTTTGGTTTGCCTTAAAAGAAAATTCCAAAAAGATTTTGCTTTGTTTGTTTCTTTTGCTTTGTTTGCTTCTTGTTTGGTTTGCTTTTTGTTTGTTTGGATTTTCTTTGTTTGCTTGTTTCTAAAAAATCGAAAACACCAAAAATGTTTGTTGTTCTTCTTTGGTTTTATGAGTTATTTGCAGGGCTCATGTGTCCTTAGTGGAGTTTGGGTTCATGTTATTATTCAAGTCACATAAGTGAAGGGCAATAATGAAGATTAAGACAACTTAAGGTGTGGTAAGAGGCTGGTAACGAACTCTATTTGTTTTCATTTTTGAACATATACTCATCATTGTGAGCATGCTTAGTCTGTTTGTGTAAGGTGTATGTCATTATGGATGATTAGTAGTTCTTGTTTGCTTGTGATCGGCTACAACTTGCTAAATAGTTTGTAGCACGTCATATGAATGTTTGCTTGCATTGTTTTATTCATATTTTGGTATGATATTGTGGTATCCTCCTCTGACTGTTCATGTGAATCGACTTGGCGCATGCTCACTGTCACATCCCAAGATTTTCCAAATCTTGTAATGTGAAAAATAAATGAATAAAATAAAACTTTGTTTGATTTTCAGGGTGAGAAGAAACTTTTTGAATCCAATTGGAAACCTTCAAACCAATTTGGATCAAATAAATCCTAAAGGGATTTATAAAGTTAAACATTCAATAAAGGAAAATAAAAATATTTAAAATTACTATTTTGGATCTTTTAAATAAAAGGATTTGGTTTTCAAAAGAAATAGAAGTTTTATAAATAAGGATTATTTTTATAGAGCCAAATTAAACCTTGGACAAGCTTTTGAAATAAAACATTTTGATTTGATAAAAATAGTAAAGGTTTATTTAAATAAAGTAATAAGGATTTAATATCCAAGTTTTTATTAATAAAGGTTTTACTATTTCCAAAACATCAAAACTTATTTGTTTATTTAAAATAAGTTTTCCAAGTATTTTATATTTTAAAATAAAACCTACTGATTTGGTTTGAAAATAATTAGATTTCAAAAGGAGTATTTAAATAAAACAAATCATATTTGATTTAATAAAAATTGTCTATTTATTTAATTAATAATGGACTCTAAAATAAAAAATATTATTTTGATTTTGGAATTTTGGTTTATGTTACTGAACAGAACCAAATTCAAAGTCACAAAGTATAGTGATTGTTTGAATTGATTTGATTGTTGTTTGGTTGTTTGAAATTTTCAAAAACAGAAAATAGAATTGGAAAAATAAAAACATTCAGAAGGAAAAAAATAGAATCAGGCAGCAGCCCAGCCGGCCAGCCCACTAAGCCCAGTACCAGCCCACTCCCACTTCCTCAGCGAAACGTTTTCTCACTCACCAGACGACCCGTGCCGTGAATGACTGGTGGACCCTCCCCTCACTCTTTTTCTCACTGACCAGTCGACCCCACTCTCCTGTTCATCGTCGTCAACCCGCGCTAATTCCTCCTCGCCGTTTCCTGCCTTAACGCCGACGATCAAATTCGCAATAACCACGAACATTACTCCCCCTGCGACCATGCAGTATTAAACGCCTGCGTCTTCTTCTCCTTTCCCCTCAGACACCGCAGCACAAGAGCCCCCAGGCCGACGGAATTTCGAGCCGCAACGCTACTGCTCCGACCACCGTCTCCGACCAATTCCGGCCAAGCCTCGCCACCTCCTGACTCCCCGAGCACACGAGCACACTCACCACTCCCAGGCGCATCTTCCTGTACCCTCAGTTCAACTCTGGGCGCCCCAGAGCGTCACCTTCGACAAGCTCTGACCTCGCCGCCGCGTCTGCCTCACTCCGGCGAAGTCTCCTGGTAAGTCCAGACCGCCCCAAGCCTTCTCCTTCACGCTCGCGTCATCTCCGTGATCTCCTGCATCTGACCACACCCTCTGTTTGCCTCCTCGTGAACCACAGCACCGTCTCCGACCACGTCCAGAGCCGCCTGACGTCTTTCCTCACTCCGGCGAGGAATTGCTGCAGTCCCGAGCGCCCCTTGACCCAAGAATACCACGTTGAGCTTACCCAGCCTTCTGCGATCTCGGTGAGCACCATCCCATCCTTCCTCGCTTCCTGTTTCACCAGCGCCGCCACCATCTGACCGTCGCCGCCGTCTGCCGCCGCGCAGCGCCGCCAGTTCTTGGTTGAGTGCTGCAGACCGTAGGATCTAGATTGAACGAATAAGATAGATCACTTAAGCGCTGAAAGGGTACTCGTCCTGTGCCGCACGATCTGTTTAGATCCAACGCACCGCAGAGCCCGATCCGACCGAAGCGGTACCAGCCAGTAACGTTGCGACGCGTGGCCAGACTTTGGTTAGAACTGAATTTGAAATCTGATTATAATGTGAATTTCAAACCTTTGTAACTTTTGATCCACACGTCCATAATTTGCAAACTTTATATCGTTGGAATCAGTGGAGCAATCCCTAGACAACCATACCATTTGTTTAGCAAATTGTATCTGTTAGATGGTTTGTTTTTGCAGAAACATTTGTATGCTTGTTTAGATTAGAAAAATTGTTCAAAAATGTTTTTGAGGTTAAAACCTTTGCAAATTGTTTTGTGGTAAACTTACCGACCCTAGGATACAACCCATGGTTTTGAAATTGGATTTGGTGAAGTTTAGGATAGATTAATTGATTTAGCCCATTTCTAGCCAAATAAAAATAATGGTTTTGTTATGAAAATGTTTTTGGAGTAAAAACTTTTGGAAAATGTTTTGGATCAAACCTACTGACCCTAAACACCAAGTTTTGAGAAACAACAACTTATTTAGTGAACAACTTAAAGTTGTTGCTTTGATAAAAATATTTTCCACCACATAAAATGATGAATGGATTTAAAAATGGTTTATGGACAAAACCCTTTTGCAAATGACTTTGCCACTTTGGAAAATGACCACTTTGAACCTTACAAAGTTTATAAGCCTAGTGGAGACCATCTTTGCAAATAGAACCACCTCTTGCATGCTTGCATGCATGACTGAGATCCCATTGTTTTGTGTGTGTGAATTGTTGATTGATTATTGGTTTGGAATGCTAGTTGATATTGTGCTTGCTTGATTGATTGTAGTGAAGATTAGAAAAGTGTGAGACTAGCAAGATCAAGGAGTGAACCAACATTCCCTACCAAAAAGGCAAGTTACACTATCATCTAAAGTCCTACTATTTTCATTATACTTAGTGGATTTTGAAAATATGCATGAAACAAATTTCTATACTTATGCTATGCTAAATCCTAATAGGATTCCCTATACATTCCTTAGTGAAAACAATGTAGTTGTTACATGCTTAGCCATGCTATATTGAAAAGAGATACATGTTGAGATTTTATGAAGTTGAGAAAAGGACTTGTGTTTTTTATAATAAAACAAGGACTCAATGAACCACCTGGGTGGCCAAGGATACTTTGAGTTTTGGAGAAGGTGGCAACAAAAGGATCCATGTCTATGGCAATCTCTTTGTGTTGTGCTCCAAAGAAAACCACCCAGGAAACTTAGAGATTGAACATGTTTGTCCAATTGTGGCTTTCGTGTGCAACCACATGCTATTTATGGCTCTGGCTTAGTCAACTACATTGGGAAGACCCATACATTGTCTTCAGTTTACTAGACATGGGGACCTGGAATCCTACATGGGTGCTGAAGACAAGCTAGCAATGGTGTATGGGAGGACCCTCTGGAAAGACTTCGTCACATTCTCAATCTGCCGGTACTCCATCTTGGTGAGCACTAATCCAGTGGCCACTGGTGGCAAAAGGATGGGATTGTGACATGTGGGTAAAGTGTACTACTTCTGCAGAAGATAATAAAATCTAAGTACTTAGCCGTGTCCCCGGTTATGGACAATACTGAGCAACTAAAGTTTGAAGCTATGGGAGATCTCGACATTCTAATTTCTAAAAGAAAACTTTTAAAACTTGATGCACTTGGGGGTACCAAGGAGCTCAAGAGACTTTGATAAAACTTGATGTACTTGGGGGTACCAAGGAACTCAAGAGATTTTGATGAAAACATGAACACTTGGGGTTACCAAGGAACTCATGAGATTTTGATAAAACTTGATGTACTTGGGGATACCAAGGAGTTCAAGGGATTTTGATAAAGAGATTTGACAAAGGAAACAAAACCATTTGAAAAGATAAGATAAAGTATTGCTTTCTGCAAATGAGCCTAAACCCTACTTATCCAAATATGCATGTAATGATAGGATCCACTTATATCTACATAGTAGTGAAACTTGCCAATACAATTCAAATGTATTAACCCTTGTGGCTGTAACTTGTAATGTTGCAGGTTTGATTGATTTTAGTGAAGATTGATTGATTAGGATTACAAAGTCTACAACCAGCATTTGCCTGTGGCACTTTGAAGATGAAGGACCCCATGCTTATAGTTATTCCGCTGCAATGTAATGTAATAGCCAAATGAGCTATGTAAGATGTAATAAAATTATGTTATTCTTGGTTATAAATTTATAATATGACCTTTGTTTCTTGATATTACATCTTAACTGTGGATGCTAGCTATTGATCCAGGGACTAGCATTGTAAACACAGGGGACTCCACCTTATAATGTTTAAAGGTTGGGACACTCCCTCTACACTCACGTATGCATATGACTAAACAATAGTCAGTAAGCCTCGATGATTTATTTTTCCTCAGAGTTCTAGTATCACTTTCATGCCATAATTAATCCTGTTTTCCTGCAAGCATGATTATGACAGTTATTGCTCTCGCGTTTCTCGCTCCCTCTCTATTACTAGCCTTCACTTGCACTGAGTATAACCTCTACCTGTGCATCCAACTCCCCAAAACCATTTTTGCCAACTTTGTCCACCATACCTACCTACTAGCATTCATTTGCTATTTTAGTGCATATTCAATATGCCTCGTTTTCTTCCAAATAAAATGTTTCTATGTTTTGAGAAAGTTGGTTAGTAAATCTCTCACAAACTTGATGGCACACTTTATTCCTTGCACTCAATAATCTTTAACCATTGTGACCTGTCCATGAAAGTTATATGCTTGCAAATTATATGTTGGGAGTCAGCAGAACTATGATCTCACGTGATACGCACAATTTGCATCACCATTCTATATCATAATTTACCTCTATTCATTGATATTTGTCTTATTATGAGGTATTACTTATAGCTTTTCATCTGTTTATGCATGTTGGATGATTCCTGGAGGATGGACTGCCGGAGTCTGGATTCTGATGGAAAAGAAGGCGTTTCGGTGCAATTTCGCGAAGATCAAAAAAATACCAGAAAAATATGGAAACATATTATTTCACCAGAAGACGAAGGAAGCCAGAAGGAGGAGCGAAGGGGGGCTGCAGGGGTCCCACACACCCCTAGGCACGGGCCCACCTGAGGTCGCGCCTGGGTTGGGTTTGGCCCACCTGCCAGGCCTCTGACTCTCCCCCTTCGCCTATATCTTCCCTTCAGAACCCTAATACCGAGAGGGCGACCACAAATAGATTTTCGCCGCCTCTGGGGGCGGAAAACACCGAGAGAGAAAGATCTCTCCGGCAGATAGATTTCTGCCGGGGGAATTCCTTCACGGAGAGGGGAGACCATCGCCATCAACACCATCATCAAGCTAGGCTTCATCGGGATTATCATCATCATCCACACCATCATCTCCACCAGCACAATCATGTAACATCCCTAAAATCATGATTTCAAAGATTGCATATCATTCATGCATGCATATAGTTTTGAGAATCAATTTCAAACCAATTCCAAGAAAACAGAAGCAAATAGTGCTATCATTTTATGTGAGCAAACTTAAATCAAATGACCATCCCCATTTGAGAGCTTAAGTGTTTTAAAACCAAGTTTGTTTGTTTCCTTGTTGATTGGATTGAGTGTGGAGTTTGAACAAAATTATACAAAATAAAAATGGTTTCAAAACCATTTTCAAAACATTTGCAAATCAAGTGTTATGGCACTGTTTATTTTGTTTATTCAAAAGAACCAAGCTTGAATGGAGAGACCACATGCTTCTATGCCCAGAAATATGAATGTTGCACCCTACAAAATCCTGGAAAAAGTTTGAATTCAAAATCTTTTTGAAATCATTTGAAAATCAATCTAGAAAATCAAATTAGAAAAAGAAAAGGAATAAAGAAAAAGAAAAGGGCCGGCGCTACTATTCTGGCCCAACAGCGAATCCAGCCCAGCTAGCCCACCCGGGTCCCCTCTCTCTCTCGCACGCGCAGACGCACCCACGGAGTCACTGACACTCGGACCCCAATCCCTCTCTGTTTATTTCGCTGACAAGCGGGCCCTGTCCACGTCATCATCGTCTTCCCCCAGATTCCGCGCATGAACACCGCCGCTGGCCGTTGCTGCGTTGATTCTGCGGCGTAATTGGCATTGATTCACTGGGCGTTTCTTGTCGAGCTCCTGCCTACTTAAGCCCCTCCCTCTTGCGGCCATTTCCCCTCACCCAATTTCCTCTCCACGCCACCAGGCTGCTCACAACTCGCCCGACACTGCCGCTGTTCCGACGACCTCGCCGACGAATTCCGGTGAGCACCGTGCCCCCATCTGTCCATGGTTCATACTAGCATGCTCTACAGCTCCTTGCGCATCTACTGACACACCCCATTTGTTCTCGCATGATCTGTAGCCTCGACAGCGACAACATCTGAGCGCCGCCGCTCTCTGCTCGAACTCCGGCGACCTCTCCCCGTAAGTACCAGCCGCCCCTTGCCCTCTGGTTGATACGCCTAAGATCCCCATCGTCTTGCGCAGCTAACGGTGCCCTCCTTTTGACTTAGCGCGATGCAGAACCTCGCCAACGTCGACCAACAGCCGTACCCGACGCATTCGCGAACTCTGGCGAGGAATCCCCGACGACTCCGAGCGCCCCTTCGCCAACGAGAGACACGTTGAGCTTCACCTCGACACGGCGGTTCTGGTGAGCATCCTCTCCCCTCCCCGGGAGACCTAGAACGCCGGCACCGCCGCTGACAGACGCGCCACCGCCAGTCTCCGCCGCTAGCGCCGCTAGGCTATGGTTAAAGCAATAGCAGCCGTTAGATGTAGATCTCACGGTTTAGATTAGATCTGAGCGAAGCGTTTTCTTTGAATCTGACGCATTGGATCTGACTTGATCTGACGGCGCGGAAGGGTGATCCTGAGTGAAACGGTATCGGCCAATAGGATAGCGCCGCGTGGCTAGGGTTGATTTAAAAACAGAATTTGAAATCTGATTTATATCCAAATTTGATTTAGTTATAACTTTTGATTCCCACGTTAGATTTTGGCAAATTTTATACCGTTGGAATCAGGAGAGCAAGCTCTTTCAAAATATGCAATGTGTTTAGTGTTTAGCTTCTGTTAAAAAGGCTTTATTTGCAGAAACTTGTTTAGGACTAATTGAGTGTTTGAAATGTTTAGGAAAATGCTTTAGGGTATAAATATTGGTTGTTTGGCAAGTTTTTGTCTTGTTAGAGAATCAGTACCTTGCACTTTCTTGGTTGAGTTTTGAAAATCATCACTTAGCATTTTGCATGCATGCATATATTTATGTTTGTATATGAATTGTGTGTAATTTTGTGCTACCATTCTTTGTGTAGACTTTGGTGCTAGTGATTGTGATTGTGAAGAGTGCTACTCTCCCAACTACCAAGGAAAGTGGTACTTCATGAATATTTCTATCCCTATATTTTATACTAAGCATTAGAAATATTTTGCTAAGTCTTGCATGTTAATATTTTGCCTAAATGCCATGATGGGAAATCCTATGTAGTTGTAGAATTGCTAGGAAATTTCTAAGTCAAGTTACTATCTATGGCATGCTTAGCCTAGCTAGTAGCAAACAAGGGTTGGTGAAATATACATGCTATGATGAAAATATTTCTAAGTCTTTGGACTTTGTTTTACCTAATAAAACAACTAAGTCAATGAATCACCTGGGTGGAAAGGGACCTGATTGGTGGTTTTTGGTTGAGTGGTTACACAAGGCCCATGGCTATGGTTTACCTTGTGTATCACACTTGTGGTAAGCCACCCAGGAACAAAGAGATTTTAGAGGCAAGTGTTAAGAAGCTTATAGTGCAACCACTTGGCATTATGGGCTCTGCCTGGATCACATAAGTTGCTAGAACTTAGCCATTTGGACAGTTGGTGGTAGTGGGAATGATAGGTTGGAGCGCGTCCATTTGGTCTAAGGGAAGGCTTCTGAAAGGTCCTGTCTTGGGAAACCAAGTCTGGTGGGGAAAGTGCACAACCTCTGCAGATGGAAAAATCTAAGTACTTAGCCAAGTCCATGGCAATGGACAACTTGAGCATCAAGGCATGGAAGCTATCAAGAATCTCCTCATCCCAATTTCTAAGTAAAAATTTGTGGGTGAACAAGGGTGAAGGACCCCAATGTCTATTGGTGGTTCCTTGGGAAAAGTTTTGACAAAGAAAAACTTAGTGATTTCAACTAATAGGAAAAACCTATTTTGAGCAAAGCAAGCCAAGCTACACTTAGCCAAATTGCATATAGTAATATAGTCCACCTAAATTTTACTAAGGTATCACTTGCCAATACTATTCCAAAGTATTGACCCACTGTGGTTGTAACTTGTGATGTTGCAGGTTACTCTGATGAGGATTAGGTGTCATGAGTCTACACTCAACATGTTTGCCTGTGGCACATGAAGATGAAGACTTATAATTATTTACTTATTCAAACTCTTGTATTAGGCCTGTGGCCTTGAGTTGTAAAGACTATGTTTATCTCTGGAATGGATGTAATAAATGACCTTTGTATCTATGTACTTCATCTTAAACTGTGGATGCTAGCAATGATCCAGGGACTAGCATTACAATCACAGGGATCCTTTTCCTTTACAAAGGAGGGATCTTACAGATGGTATCAGAGCACTGTGTTGCCTGTAGGATTATGACCCTAGGATTGGAAACCACTAAGGAAAAATTTTCAGCCACTTCTACACTTGTCTATTCTTCTCGTAAAACTTTTCTAATCTTCTCTCTCATATCTATTTGTAGATGAACTCTATCAACGAAGCCGTGAGGAAAGGACCACTCATGACAATGACTTTGGAGTGTGAGACAGAATTCCCCAAGGCTCTCAAGGACCTCATGGTTGCATTAGACATACAAGGTGCAGCTGTGTACAAGGGCTTTCCTGTGATGGATGAAGGAGAGGAATACTGGTGGGTACAACTTCACTTGTATAAAAACAAGGAAGACAACCATCAGGAAAAAGGATTCTGCATGTTCGCCAATTCAGTGGTGCACCCTACATTCTTTTAATCAGCAAAGGATGCAGCTTGGAAGACCATCAAAGAACTTGGTGATAGAGTCAAGTGCAGAATGCTCAACCTCCAAAATGATCTAAGGAAGGAGAAGGAACATACCCAAGAGTTGGAAGCTACCAACCAAACCTTAAGAGGAGACATTATAGACTTGGTGATGGAATCATGTGAGCAAGATAGGCTGATTGCTTCTAGAAACATTGTGTTAGCCAACAGATCCAGTGAGATAGGATTGTAAACGTACTTCGTTAGTTGGACCACCACCTATCACCTTATTTTCCAAAATGTTGCTTTAAATAAGATTGAACCTTGGTTTTTGTAATAGTTTCATGTATGCATGACTTGTGTGTTTTGCTTTCCAAGGATATGTATGTGATGTTTTGCCTTTTGTTTTATCTTGATTTGTGTTGTTCTAACTTTTCTATCTTATAAATAGATGCCTATTACCATCAGCACTGTTGAGGAGTTCCAGGTTACCCGCTTTGGTCCTCGTATCGTTGAGCTTACCACTTTGCTCAATCTCCCTCTTCCCACCATCATGGTGCATCACCTCACCAAGTTTGAGAGGAAGGACCTCTGGGGCTTCAAGGTCAACCAGCCCGGACGCCAGACGAAGCCTACCACGGAGGCCATTGTCTTCAAGCTCATGCACGATGACAGGGAGAGAGGCCTTGAGGTAGTGATGAAGGACCTGATAGGACGTCTGCTAGGATGACACTCCCGACAGGTTAGAGGCACCCACTTCCAAGTCTTCGGAAGACGTGATGAGGATGGAGAGTCCATCGACTTCAAGGACGATTCGAGGGACGCAGCAGAGCTGATACGCCTGTACCTCCAGGACTTAGAGTCTCTCATTAGGCACGTGGACACGGACAGGACCAATGTCATGCTCAACAATGATGAGCTCCAGGTGCAGCTTCGCGAGATGGACAAGCTCTTCGCGCAGCAAGACGAGATAGTCAAGGAAATGGAGGCGAAGTTCGAGACCCAGGACAGGAAGTTCAAGAGTCAGGAGAAGCGTGTCCAGGATAGGAACAAGAAGATCCGGTACATGACTGAAGAACTGCAGTCCAAGGACTTCGAGCTAGAGCAGCAGCAGACAGTGATAGAGAGGCTTCATTCCCAGAAGAGGGCTCTCAAGGCCAAGATAGAGACCTTGACCACTAGCATCGAGGAAAACAAGACCGCGATGGAGAACGCAGGTCTTACCTTTGTCAAGGAGGAGATTGATGCCGATGAGTAGATGGACTACTCGTTTATCTTTTATTATCATACTTGTTGTTTGAGAACTTGTTATTGGACCATCCGACATGTGGATGGCTTGCTACTTGTGTGTTTTACTTTGTGAACTTGTTATCTTATTGTTGAACCTTTATCTTTCTATTGCATGCTTGTGTTTGCTTATGTGATGTAATGTGCATGAAAGCATCTATGGGTATCTCATTCTTATCTCTATTTGAACAAACCACAGATGCCTCCCCGTCGTGCAAACCCCAACCCCAACAACAACAACAACAACATCACTCCAGAAATGCAACAAATGATGACTGCTCAAACTCAGCTAATGCAGACGATGACGACGTTCATCCAGAACCAAAACAATAACAACAACAACAATAACAACAACAACAACCCTCCGGGCTTTGATATGCTTACCAGATTCTTGAGATTGAGGCCAGCAAAGTTCTTAGGAACGACTGATCCCATGGTGGCCAATGATTGGCTACGCTCAGTAAACAAGGACTTAGTAACCGTGGGCTGTACGGATGCTGAAAAGGTCAGATTTGTAGCACATCTGCTGGAAGGACCAGCCGCCACTTGGTGGGACAACTTCCAGGTCACCACTCCCATAGATGAAGTGACATGGGCTATCTTTGAGGATGGCTCTCGCACTGCTCATATCTCATCTGGAGTGATGAGTCTGAAAAAGAAAGAGTTCCACAATCTGAAGCAGCGCCGTAGCGTGGCTGAATACATTGAGGAGTTCAACAATCTGGCACGTTGTGCACCGGATGAAGTTGACACCGATGCCAAGAGAAAGGAAAAAATTATTGAAGGCTTGAATGATGAGCTGAATCTGCAGTTGGTTGTAGCATATGTTCCCACTTATCAGTCGCTCTGTGACAAGGCTGCTATTTTGGAGAACAAAATGAAGCAAGTTGAGAGTAGAAAGAGAAAGCACTCCGACAAGCACAGCTCGGGATCGTCTCACAAACGATCTCATTATGATGACAGTGGAAGATCAGGATCTCCCAAGCATGGGAAATTCAACAAGCACCACAACCACAACCGTCATGACAACAAGCATCACCGTAGTCATGACAATGACAAGTACAAGTACAAGAACCACAAGAGTGGACATAAGAGCCACCACAGTGGTAATGGAAGTGGAAGTGGGAGTCATCCTGTTAAGAGAGACATCAGTCAGGTTGAATCTTCAAATGCAAGAAGATGGGGCATTATGCAAATGACTGCCCAGAAAACAAAGTTGAAGGACCCAACAAGCCTAATCCTTTCCAGAAGGGACAGGTGAACCACATCAGTGTGGAGGAGGTCTATGAGGAGCCTGATGCTGTTGCTGGTAAGTTCAGACTCAATTCTATTCCAGCATTTGTTCTTTTTGATACTGGAGCATCGCATTCATTCATATCAAAAGCATTTGTTGATAGAAATGGGTTTCCAACTGAAAACATTCGGTGTCCAATAAAAGTTAGTTCTCCGGGTGGAGATATGATAGTAAGTCTTGGATGCCGGGATCTAGTAATAGAGTTTGGAAAGCATAAATTTCCAGTGAGTCTGATAATCCTAGATTCCCAAGGACTGGACGTAATATTGGGAATGGATTGGATGGCTAAGTATGAAGGAGTACTAGATTGTGCTAATCGTACTGTTGCACTCACAACCCCGCAAAAGAAAGCGGATTAAATTCAAGTCCAACTTTGAATCTAAAGGAAGTAAGCTCAATTCTCTTAAGGGGGTTAGCATGGACAGTGTGCCAATTGTGAGTGAGTATCCAGATGTGTTTCCGGAAGAATTGTCGGGAATGCCACCAGATAGAGATGTGGAGTTTCTTATAGATTTGGTACCAGGGTCTGGACCAATAGCAAAGAGACCTTATAAAATGTCAGTTGATGAACTGAAAGAACTCAAGAAACAACTTGGAGAACAGCTACAGAAAGGATTTATTCAACCAAGTTCTTCATATTGGGGAGCCCCAGTTTTGTTCGTGGAGAAGAAAGATAGAAGTCAAAGGTTATGCATAGATTACCGTTCACTCAACGAGGTAACTATCAAGAACAAATACCCTTTGCCTAGAATCAATGACTTGGTTTATCAGCTAGAAGGAGCCTGTGTGTTCTCAAAGATTGATCTCCGGTCATGCTATTTTCAACTCAAGATAAGGGAACAAGACATACCTAAGACAACATTCACTACAAGGTATGGATTGTATGAGTATACCGTAATGCCTTATGGCTTGACCAATGCTCCAGCATACTTCATGAATATGATGAACAAGGTGTTCATGGAATTCCTTGACAAGTTTGTTGTCGTTTTTATCGATGACATCTTAGTCTACTCCAAGAGCAAAGAAGAGCATGAAGTACATTTGCGATTGATACTCGAGAAGTTGAGAGAGCATAAACTTTATGCCAAATTCAGCAAGTGTGAGTTCTGGTTGGATGAAGTTGGTTTTCTAGGACATGTTATGACAAAGGATAGTGTAGCCGTTGATCCTGCTAAAGTTTCAGCTGTGACTGAATGGGAATCTCCCAAGTCCGTGAAAGAAGTTCGTAGTTTCCTTGGCTTAGCAGGTTACTACAGAAGGTTCATTGAAAATTTCTCCAAGGTTGCTAAGCCTATGACGGAATTGTTAAAGAAAGACAAGAAGTTTTCTTGGTCTGAAGGTTGTGAACTCAGATTTCAGGAATTGAAGAAGAGACTTGTGACAGCACCAGTCTTGTGTCTGCCAGATTTGGAGAAAGATTTCCAAGTATATTGTGATGCATCTCATCAAGGTTTGGGTGCAGTACTTATGCAAGACGGTAAAGTTGTGGCTTATGCCTCGAGAAAACTCAAAACTCATGAAGTAAACTATCCTACTCATGATTTAGAGTTAGCCTCTGTTGTCCATGCACTCAAAACATGGAGACACTATCTTTTGGGAAAGCGTTGTGAAGTGTTCACAAATCACAAAAGTTTGAAGTATATCTTCACCCATAAGGAAATTAATATGAGACAAAGAAGATGGATAGAACTCATCAAAGACTATGACTTAAGTTTGCAATACCATCCCGGTAAAGCAAATGTTGTAGCAGATGCTCTAAGTCGTAAGGTTTTTGTGAATGGCCTTACCAAGGGATAATTGCCAGATGATCTGTGTACCCAATTTAGAAAACTCAGATTGGAAATTGTGCCTGAAGGACATCTCATGTCTTTGGATGTTCAACCCACTTTGTTGGACAAGATCAAAGAAGCCCAAAAGACTGATAAGGAAATTGAAGAGATTAAGGAAAAGATTGGCAAAGGAAAATCCAAAGAATTCCATGAAGACGAACAGGGTACTTTATGGCATGGGAAACGTATCTGTGTTCCACAAGACCCGGAGTTGCGGAAACTGATTTTGCAAGAAGCACACAACTCTCCGTATTCCATTCATCCGGGTAACACCAAAATGTACATGGACATGAAAGAAAGATTTTGGTGGAATAACCTCAAGAAGGACATCGCCGAACACATCGCTTTGTGTGATGTATGTAGTAGGGTGAAAGCGGAACATCAGAAACCAGCAGGTTTGCTTCAACCACTACCTATTCCTGATTGGAAGTGGGACAAGATTGGTATGGATTTCATTACCGGACTACCAAGGACCAGGTCAGGTTACGACTCTATTTGGGTTGTAGTGGATCGCCTAACTAAAGTGGCTCATTTCATACCCTTGAAGACAACCTATACAAGTGCTAAGTTAGCCAGAATCTACATGAGTAGAATTGTATGTCTGCATGGAGTGCCCAAGAGTACTATGTCTGATAGGGGAACTCAATTCACTTCCCATTTTTGGAGACAGTTACATGAGTCATTGGGAACGAGGTTGGAATTCAGTACTGCTTTTCACCCTCAAACTGATGGACAAACAGAAAGGACTAATCAGATTCTCGAAGACATGTTGAGGGCATGTGCCTTAGACTATGGAGCCAGTTGGGATGAAAGTCTGCCTTATGCAGAATTTTCTTATAACAACAGCTATCAAGCCAGCATTGAGATGGCACCGTTTGAGTTTCTATACGGAAGAAAGTGTACCACCCCATTGTTATGGAATGGTGTGGGAGAAAGAAGTTTATTCGGGCCAGATCTTATCAAAGAAGCCGAAGAGAATGTCAAATTGGTTAAGGACAGGTTGAAGATAGCATAGTCCCGACAGAAAAGCTACGCAGATCCTAAGCGTAGAGAAGTCACCTACGAAGTCGGTGATAGAGCTTATCTTAGAGTGTCACCACTTCGTGGAGTGAAAAGGTTCGGAGTCAAAGGAAAATTGGCACCAAGATATGTTGGGCCATTCAAGATTCTGAGTCGCAAAGGAGAAGTTGCCTATGAAATAGAACTGCCGGAATCTCTATCAGCTGTCCATAATGTGTTTCATGTGAGTCAGCTTAAGAAATGTCATCCAGAAATGGAAGAAACTTCTTTGAAGGATACTCAACTAGAAAGTGATCTCACTTATGAAGAGAAACCTATCAAGATTCTTGAGACTGCAGAAAGAGTCACAAGGACTAAGACTATCAAGT
Source organism: Avena sativa (assembly GCA_916181665.1). Taxonomy (NCBI): domain Eukaryota; kingdom Viridiplantae; phylum Streptophyta; class Magnoliopsida; order Poales; family Poaceae; genus Avena; species Avena sativa. The sequence goes on along the minus strand of OV702285.1, from coordinate 102,346,336 downwards.
TTTGCAAAGTACAGTGGAATCATCATTCCGAAGAGGAAGCAACATGGGAAAGAGAAGATGATCTTCGGAAAGACCACCCTCACCTATTTGCTAGCCAAACCGAATCTCGAGGGCGAGATTCACCTTAAGGGGGTTAGATTTGTAACGTCCCGCACCCAGCCTGACGTTGTTCCATCATCGTCTACTCCTCCGGCATCTAGATCATCATCATCCCGGTCTGCTTCCGCACCTTCACCATCTCCAGGAGACTCTAAACCCTAAACCCTAAACCCTAAACCCTAAACCCTAAACCCATAAGTACCAGCCGCCCCTTGCCCTCTGGTTGATACGCCTAAGATCCCCATCGTCTTGCGCAGCTAACGGTGCCCTCCTTTTGACTTAGCGCGATGCAGAACCTCGCCAACGTCGACCAACAGCCGTACCCGACGCGTTCGCGAACTCTGGCGAGGAATCCCCGACGATTCCGAGCGCCCCTTCGCCAACGAGAGACACGTTGAGCTTCACCTCGACACGGCGGTTCTGGTGAGCATTCTCTCCCCTCCCCGGGAGACCTAGAACGCCGGCACCGCCGCTGACAGACGCGCCGCCGCCAGTCGCCACCGCTAGCGCCGCTAGGCTATGGTCAAAGCAACAGCAGCCGTTAGATGTAGATCTTGCGGTATAGATTAGATCTGAGCGAAGCGTTTTCTTTGAATCTGGCGCGTTGGATCTGACTTGATCTGACGGCGCGGAAGGGTGATCCTGAGTGAAACGGTATCGGCCAATAGGATAGCGCCGCGTGGCTAGGGTTGGTTTAAAAACAGAATTTGAAATCTGATTTATATCCAAATTTGATTTAGCTATAACTTTTGATTCCCACGTTAGATTTTGGCAAATTTTATACTGTTGGAATCAGGAGAGCAAGCTCTTTAAAAATATGCAATGTGTTTAGTGTTTAGCTTCTGTTAAAAAGGCTTTATCTGCAGAAACTTGTTTAGGACTAATTGAGTGTTTGAAATGTTTAGGAAAATGCTTTAGGGTATAAATATTGGTTGTTTGGCAAGTTTTTGTCTTGTTAGAGAATCAGTACCTTGCACTTGCTTGGTTGAGTTTTGAAAATCATCACTTAGCATTTTGCATGCATGAATATATTTATGTTTGTATATGAATTGTGTGTAATTTTGTGCTACCATTCTTTGTGTAGACTTTGGTGCTAGTGATTGTGATTGTGAAGAGTGCTACTCTCCGAACTACCAAGGCAAGTGGTACTTCATGAATATTTCTATCCCTATATTTTATACTAAGCATTAGAAATATTTTGCTAAGTCTTGCATGTTAATATTTTGCCTAAATGCCATGATGGGAAATCCTATGTAGTTGTAGAATTGCTAGGAAATTTCTAAGTCAAGTTACTATCTATGCCATGCTTAGCCTAGCTAGTAGCAAACAAGGGTTGGTGAAATATACATGCTATGATGAAAATATTTCTAAGTCTTTGGACTTTGTTTTACCTAATAAAACAACTAAGTCAATGAATCACCTGGGTGGAAAGGGACTTGATTGGTGGTTTTTGGTTGAGTGGTTACACAAGGCCCATGGCTATGGTTTACCTTGTGTATCACACTTGTGGTAAGCCACCCAGGAACAAAGATATTTTACAGGCCAAGTGTTAATAAGCTTATAGTGCAGCCACTTGGCATTATGGGCTCTTCCTGGATCACATAAGTTGCTAGAACTTAGCCATTTGGACAGTTGGTGGTAGTGGGAATGATAGGTTGGAGCGCGTCCATTTGGTCTAAGGGAAGGCTTCTGAAAGGTCCTGTCTTGGGAAACCAAGTCTGGTGGGGAAAGTGCACAACCTCTGCAGATGGAAAAATCTAAGTACTTAGCCAAGTCCATGGCAATGGACAACTTGAGCATCAAGGCATGGAAGCTATCAATAATCTCCTCATCCCAATTTCTAAGTAAAAATTTGTGGGTGAACAAGGGTGAAGGACCCCAATGTCTATTGGTGGTTCCTTAGGAAAAGTTTTGACAAAGAAAAACTTAGTGATTTCAACTAATAGGAAAAACCTATTTTGAGCAAAGCAAGCCAAGCTACACTTAGCCAAATTGCATATAGTAATATAGTCCACCTAAATTTTACTAAGGTATCACTTGCAATACTATTCCAAAGTATTGACCCACTGTGGCTGTAACTTGTGATGTTGCAGGTTACTCTGATGAGGATTAGGTGTCATGAGTGTACACTCAACATGTTTGCCTGTGGCACATGAAGATGAAGACTTATAATTATTTACTTATTCAAACTCTTGTATTAGGCCTGTGGCCTTGAGTTGTAAAGACTATGTTTATCTCTGGAATGGATGTAATAAATGACCTTTGTATCTGTGTACTTCATCTTAAACTGTGGATGCTAGCAATGATCCAGGGACTAGCATTGCAATGACAGGGATCCTTTTCCTTTACAAAGGAGGGATCTTACAAATCGTCACCACTCCGTCCTGCTGTAACAATCTTGTTGGATATTGCTTAGTTCATTATGGGAAACTTTCCCGGTGTTGATTACTATTGTAGTTGATGCTTGTTAGTGGAACCATTGGATTGTTGTTTATATTCAGATTGTTATCCATTATCATATCATCTTTGATCTTGATCCATATGATGTCTTGTGAGTAGTTCGTTTAGATCTTGAGGACATGGGAGAAGTCATTTTGTTAGTAGTGGATCTATGATGAGGTATTATTCAATGGTTTAGTATTTAAGTTGTGGTGCTATTCTTCTAGTGGTGTCATGTGAACATCGACTACATGACACTTCACCATTTATGGGCCTAGGGGAATGCATTGTGTATTTGGCTACTAATTGTGGGGTTGCCGGAGTGACAGAAACCTGAACCCCCGTTAGGACACCTTTGCACAAGGGAGTGTAGGATCTCAGAGTTTAAGGCTGTGGTTAGATTTATATCTTAATTACTTTCCTGTAATTACGGATGTTTGTAGGGGGTATAATCACAAGTATGTATTAGTCCTAGGAAGGGCGGTATGTTAGCACAGGTTCACCCACACAACACTTACGAACACCAAAGAAGAGTACTCACCTATTTGAAGCGAAAGCACTTGACAGAATTCCCATGTGTCCTCGAGAACATTTGGTCCTTATAAGTATTTCCACCGGCTTGTCCTTTGCCAAGAAAGGATTGGGACACTTGCTCCGTTTGTTCATTACTTCTGTTACTTTCTCTTTGTTTTATTGTCTTGTCATCCAACCACTAAAAATCCGTTTGCTAAGTATTCACAAGGATTTCCTGCTCCATACCACTGTTTAGCACCTTCTGCTCCTCGTTGGGATCGACACTCCTATTTATCGAAAGTACTAAGATACACCCCCTATACTTGTGGGTCATCAAGACTATTTTCTGGCGCTGTTGCCGGGGAGTGAAGCTCTATTGAAGAGTGGAACTGGTAAGGGAAACTTTCACTGTGAGTATTTCCTTTTGTTACTATTTGCTCCTTTGTTTCCAATATGGATAACCCACTTGGTTTTCTATTTGGGAGAACTACTACAACTGAAAGGGTAGTAGATGAACCACCACTTTTTGAGATAGATCCTTTTAAGATACCTACAAGTATTGTTAATCGTGTTATGGATAATTATTATTTTGGGGATGGAACTGTCCATCCTGGTGATCACTTGCTTTTTATCCATGAATTATGCGGGTTGTTTAAGTGTGAAGGTATCACAACTAAACAGGTGAAGAAGAAGTTACTCTCCATATCCTTGAAAGGGAGAGCTGAGGCATGGTATAAGATGCTGGAGAATGGACAATCCATGGAATGGGAAGAGATGGCATCTCTCTTTTACTCTAAGTTTTATCCTCCTAGTGAAATCCATAAGGATAAAAGACTTATATATATAGCTTTTGGCCACTTGACGGAGAGAGTACAACTCAAGCTTGGGGGAGATTGAAGTTATTAATGCTTAAATGTTCTATTCATGAACTCCCTAACAATATTATTCTCAATAACTTTTATGCTAGGATTCCTCTTCATGATAAAGATTTACTATCTGCTTCTTGGGCTGGATCATTCACAAGTATTAAGGAAGAAGCTAAATGGGATCTCTTAGACCATATTCAAGAGAACACTAAGGCTTGGGAAAATGACAAAGGAAGAAAGTCAGGTATAAACTATGATTATGAATGCATTAAATCTTTTATGGGTACTGATAACTTCCGTGATATTAGCAATAAGTTTTGCCTTGATCCTCAAGTTCTTGCGAAATGTTTTAATGCTTTTGCCTCCTACATTGAAATTCCCAAGAAAGAGTGGGACAAGTACCATGCTCCTTATAAAGACATTGTTACCCACGTTCCTGCCGGTATAGAGGTTTGTACTGTTGATCCTATTTTGCCTGAACCTTATGTTGAGAAGATCCCTTTTCCCTCCAAGGTAAGGGAACACTCTATTTTGGCCAATGTGGTTAGCAAAAGCGCAAAGAAAACTGTAGGTTCCGATGAGCTTATTGATATCGAGCCTGTGGTAGCTATTGTGAAAGATCTTGTCACTAGAAATATAGAGGATGAGCATATTCTCTTCTGTGAAGACACCACTAATGTTATTTCTCATCCTAAGAAAGTTAGAAAACCTAGTGTTCCTGTGCTTTCTGTTAAAATTGGTAGTCATAGCTAGTATGGTTTATGTGATATTGGTGCTAGTTCTAGTGATATTCCTTATGAGCTTTACAGGGAAATTATGCATGATATTGGTCCTTTTGAGCTTGAGGACATTGATGTGGTTATTCACCTTGCTAATAGAGAGCAAGTTTGTCCCATTGTAATTGTAAGATATGTGGAGGTCCTTTGTGGTAAGATCAAATATCCTGCTGATTTTCTAGTACTTGGTAAAGAAGCTAGTAAAACCTATCCTATTATCTTTGGTAGACTCTTTCTGAATTCCTATGGGGCTATCATAGATTGTAGGAAGGAAAAAGTTTTGACTAAGTTTGCTCGAGATTTTTATGAGTTTAATTTTTCCAAATTTGCCAAAACTCCTTATGAAAAGAACTGCCTGATGAGGACTTCAGGGTTGAACAACTTTCTGCTATTTCTCTTGCTCCTAACAATGCCTTGCAGCAGTTCATGGAAGATCATGAAAGTGATGCGTTCAAGAAGGAAAGAAATGAGATTGATGAGGCTTTCCTTCGTCAGCCTGAGTTACTTAAGCATAATTTACCTATGGAAGATTTGGGTACCACACTACCACCTAAAGGGGGTCCTGTTTTTGAATTAAAACCTTTACCTGATGATCTTAAATATGTTTATCTTGCTGATAAGAAGATATATCCTGTTATTATTATTTCTAAACTTTCAGGTAAGGAAGAAGAAAGGTTATTGGAGGTATTGAAGAAGCATCGAGGAGCTATTGGTTATACTCTTGATGATTTAAAAGGAATTTCTCCTACTATATGTCAGCATGCTATTAATATTGAGCCTGATGCAAAACCAGTCGTTGAGCACCAACGCCGCTTAAATCCTAAGATGAAGGATGTGGTAAGAAATGAGGTATTAAAACTCCTTGATGCTGGCATTATTTATCCTATTGCTGATAGTCAATGGGTTAGCCCTGCTCATTGTATTCCCAAGAAAGGGGGGATAACTGTTGTGCCTAATGAGGATAATGATCTTATACCCCAAAGAGTAGTGGTTGGGTATAGAATGTGCATTGATTTTAGAAAGATTAATAAATTTACTAAGAAAGATCATTATCCTTTGCCCTTTATTGATCAAATGCTAGAGAGGTTGTCCAAAAAGACTCACTTTTTCTTTCTTGATGGTTATTCTAGGTTTTCTCAAATTGCTGTGAAAGCATAGGACCAAGAGAAAACTACCTTTACTTGTCCTTACGGTACTTATGCTTATAGGCATATGCCTTTTGGTTTACGTAATGCTCCTTCTACCTTTCAGACATGCATGTCTGCTATCTTTCATGGTTTTTGTGAAGAAATTATAGAGGTTTTCATGGACGATTTTTCCATCTATGGAACTTCTTTTGATAACTGTTTGCACAACCTTGATAAAGTTTTGCAGAGATGTGAAGAAACCAACCTTGTTCTTAATTGGGAGAAATGTTATTTCATGGTTAATGAAGGGATTGTTCTTGGACATAATATCTCTAAAAGAGGCATTGAAGTAGATAGAACCAAAATTGAAGCAATTGAGAAGATGCCTTGTCCAAGAGATATCAAAGGTATTCGTAGTATCCTTGGTCATGCTGGTTTCTATAGGAGGTTTATTAAAGATTTCTCCAAAATTTCAAAGACCCTTACTAATATTCTTCAAAAAGATGTCCCTTTTGTTTTTGATGATGATTTTAAGGAAGCTTTTGAAACTTTGAAGAAAGCTTTAACAACTGCTCCTATAGTCCAACCGCCTGATTGGAGTTTACCTTTTGAAATTATGTGTGATGCTAGTGATTTTGCTGTGGGTGTTGTCTTGGGACAACATGTTGACAAGAAGTTGAATGTTATTCATTATGCTATCAAGACTCTGGATGCTGCTCAAGAGAATTAAGCTACTACCGAAAAGGAGTTCTTAGCTGTAATCTTTGCTTGTGATAAGTTTAGACCTTACATTGTTGATTCTAAGGTTACTATTCACACTGATCATGCATATATTAAGTACCTTATGACAAAGAAGGATGCTAAACCTAGGCTTATAAGGTGGGTGTTGCTTTTGCAAGAGTTTGATCTGCATATTGTGGATAGAAAAGGTGCTGATAATCCTGTTGCCAATAATTTATGTCGTTTGGAAAACATTTCTTTTGACCCTTTGCCTGTTAATGATAGTTTTCCAAATGAGCAGTTAGCTGCAATAAGGGTATGTCCACATGAGAGTCCTTGGTATGCTGATTATGCTAACTTTATTGTTTCTAAGTATTTGCCTCCAACCTTTACAACTCAGCAAAGAAGGAAATTCTTTTATGATCTAAGGCATTACTTTTGGGTTCGAGAATTTGAACAAGGAGTAGATGGTATTATGCAAAGATGCGTTCGAGAATTTGAACAAGAGATATTGAGAAAATGTGATGGCAGTGCTTATGGAGGACATCATGATGGGGATAGGACTGCACAAAAGGTTTTACAATCTGGATTTTATTGGCCTACCCTTTTTAAAGATGCAAGGAAGTTTGTTATATCATGTGATGAATGCCAACGAGTAGGTAACATCTCTAGACGCAATGAAATGCCTATGAATTATTCTCTTGTTATTGAACCTTTTGATTGTTGGGGATTTGACTTTATGGGGCCTTTTCCTCCTTCAAAAGGGTATACTCATATTCTTGTTGCTGTTGACTATGTTACAAAGTGGGTAGAAGCCATACCTACAAGAAGTGCTGATGGTAATACCTCTTTGAAAATGCTCAAAGATGTCATTTTTTCTAGGTTTGGTGTGCCTAGACATCTCATGACTGATGGAGGCTCCCATTTTATTCATGGGGGTTTTAGAAAAACTCTCGCTAAATATAATGTAAACCACAGAATAGGTTCAGCTTATCACCCCCAAACTAGTGGGCAAGTAGAACTTTCCAATAGGGAAATCAAACCTATCTTGCAGAAGACTATAAATAGATCTAGGAAAAATTGGGCTAAAAAGTTGAATGCCGCTTGTGGGCTTATAGAACTTCTTATAAAAATCCTATGGGGATATCTCCTTACAAAATGGTCTATGGGAAAGCTTGTTACTTTCCTTTAGAGTTAGAACACATAGCTTATTGGGCAGTGAAAGAGTTGAATAGAGAGTTTAGACTTGCTGGTGAGAAAAGACTGCTCGACTTAAGTAATCTAGATGAGTGGAGAGGTAAATCTTACGAAAATGCTAGGCACTTTAAGGAAAAAGTAAAAAGATTGCATGATAGGAGAATTCTCAAAAGGGAGTTCCATGTTGGTGAGAAAGTTCTTTTGTATAGGTCTCGTCCCAGAGTTTTTTGCAGGCAAACTACTCTCCAAATGGGATGGACCTTTTGTTATCAAGGAAGTGTACCGTTCAGGTGCTATCAAAATTTCTTCTCTAAAGGATGACACAACACAGGTGGTTAATGGTCAAAGACTAAAACATTATATTTCTGGAGATTCTTATAATGAAGATGTGGATGTTATTCAAATGGTGACTCCAGAAGAATTTATCAGAAGCCAAACACCAGAAACTGCAGAGTTCGTCTTTGAATAGGTAAAAGTGGTGAAACAGAAGGTTCGTGAAACCCCAATATTTTTATATTTTTGATGTTTTTAATACATAAGGGAAGTTACGAGTCGAACCTAAAAAGGAAACGGAGCCCGGGGTGGAAAAACCCACCCCAGGCTTGGGCCTAGCCTGACCGCGCCTGAGGGGGGTGTTCCAACCTCGAACTCCGTCTCCGCTTCGTTTCTGTGTCAAAACCTTCCTTATGCATTGAATCTTCGTAATATATAACCCCCTGGGCTCCCCGAGGTTCTTGAATCGTGCTCTCGTCATGTTTTCGTTTTTGATATGTTTCTATCAGGAAAATTCTCAGATTTGGAGCCTCAATGTCTTCCTCTAGATCACCCATGGAGTATTCCTCTGCGGATGTCCTCAACTCGTACATGTATGAGTTGAGGATTCATCCCAAAGAGTTGATCCTTAAAGAGGGGAAGGTACAGATGAAATAAGTTCAAGGCCCTAAAGGAGAAGGCAGACTTGAGGACAGGATGGAAGCGTTGGAACAAGAAGTTTTTGGTACAAGAAGATGGCAGAATGCGAAGTGGATGTTATTCACAAGATAAGTTCAGAACTCATCACCAAGCATGAGGGAGAAGTTGTTGAACTCCGAGAAGAGATCTTCTCACTCCGTCAGACCACCAATCAATTGCAAGCACAACTCTATGACATACAGAATCAAAACTGTGAGTATGAGGCTAGATTTGATCGCATTATCTCTGCTGCTAGTTTTAGGATTACAAAAACAAAGAAATCCTTTTTGGATGGGGAACCTTTGCCTTGGAAGTTTGTTGATAAAAAGAGAACACCACCACCACCAAAGGAGTAATTCATCATCAGGTTTGTCATCCCCTTGGCTTGTTCCAAGCTTGGGGGAGTGCCGCGGTATCACCACCATTATCTTTTGTCTCTTACCTTTTTAGTGGATTCATATCTGTGGTAGAGAGGTTATATTATAGTTTGGTTTGCATGTGGAAGTATCTCTCCTTGGTTTGAGTGTATTTATTGAATGTTAATGAGAAGTCTCATCTTTTACTTTTTACACTTCTTATTTTAGTTTGCAATCTCTGTTATATGATGCATCTTGCTAATCAGTATTGGCACCACCTAGGGAGTATCAAGTGGATCTAAATTGGTTTTGGCAAACCGAGTTCTGGTCAGTAGCAACACATTTTGAGGTTTGAAAGAAAAAGAGAAAGAAAAAGCTTACAGGTATTTGGTATCATTTGTTTTCTTTCTTGTTGGCTCATAAGTTAATATTCTTTATTTAAGATCTTTTGTGTCTTCAAGGAGGATTGCATGTTTGGCTTTATTACTTGTATGTTTGCTTGTTTCTATCAACTCTCTTTCTTGCTACCCAGCCTTGCTAGCAAAAAACCTGTTTTGAGAAGGAATACTTCTCATGTTTCCAAATTCCTTTGAACCAAACTTTTGCCACTTGTGTCCACCATATCTACCTAGTAGCTATTGCTATTCCAAGCAAATTCTCAAGCTTCATCTACCTTCCGAATTAAAAATTATTTTGTTATGTGAAAACTAGTTAGTAAAGCTCTCACAAACTTGATGGCACACTTTATTTTCTTTCCCCTAATAAACTTGAACCATTGTAGACATTGAAGTTGTATATGCTTGCATCTATACGTTGGGATCAGCAGAACCGTGCTTTCACGAGTAACGTTTTCAACATAGCACTTGTACTCTGTACATCGTTGATATCGCTCTCTTTTGTCTATGGATGTTACCGGTGTGAAATGAAGTGGGAACTTGTAAGTCCATGGATTTTGTATTCTGTGTTAGAGAAACGCCTGGGCCGCTAGCCTAAGCCCTGCCTAATCATGGTGGAAACTTGCAGCACCACCGTAGTGAGCATTCTGTGAAGCATCCTCAATAAAAAACTATACACATAGTAAATGAAAAGATCGCTGAGATGCTCATTGTCTTCTTGCCTTGTCATTTTGGTTATGGGAAAGCTCCTGTACCATGTGCAAGGGGTACCCCGCTGGCGGTTCTCAATCATATGTGTAGCACCCCCGGGGTTAGGGTTAAACCAACCTTAGATCACCATCTAAGATAAGTTCAACTCCCAAACACGGAAGATCACAGTATGATTCGGTAACATTACAGAACACAGGGATTCAACATCATAAGTTTAAACTCTTATAAGAGTAAGATATTAGAGTTATTACACACCAGAGGTCATAGACCCAACATTACATCACACAGCGAAAGCAAATTATGTTGTTCTACACAACAACTTAGGAAAAGGCCAAAGAGGCCATAAACAAAAGCGACGTCCATCCCATAGTCCTCAGGCTGCTACCTGGGACCCCCAACTACTCGTCGATGTCAACGTAGAAGCCACCTTCAGTTGCAACCAGATCCTCTATAGAAAAACAACATTGGCGCAAGGCTGAGTACGAGAATGTACTCCGCAAGACTTAGATATCCTAGTAACTACATGCTCTGGATTGAAAGGCTTTCTATGGATTTTCTTTTGCAGAAAGCAATCTTTATTTGTAAACAAGAGAGAGAGGAGGCTCGTCTACTCAGAATCTTTTAAAAGGGATGAGATAGCGACTTCTTCATCTTGTTCATAACATCTCGATAACCACCATCTTCATCAGAACCTCCTATCTAGGATCACCCCCTCGACCCAGAGGAAGCATCCTTAAGCACACATGGATCTACAAGTTTTATAATGGTTAAAGTTATCTATGATCTTAGAATCTAGTCACCAAGCGTTCATAACCGTGAACACGGCTTTTTGAAAAGATTAATACCCTACTGGGGTGTACAACTTTACCCACACGTATCAACCGACTCTTAATGCCAAATATTATTAGCCCTCTTCCTTGGAGGGCCGGCAGAGGGTGGTTGACCAAGACCTTTACCTTGCTTTCGCCGAGACCATGAGTCACGCAGTAAGTATGTTTCCGCCGTAACGGGTCAAATCCCGAAGCCGGTACTTAAAGATGTGAGGCGAGGTTGGTTTACCAGGGGCGCTATCTACCCCAAGCAACCGTGGCCATGCTTCCCTACCTGTTATGACGTACCTCCTTCACCCCCTCTTTCGAAAATGTTTTCAATGCGTATGCCAAATGGAAAGCCCGAACTATGTGACTCATGGAATCTACTAGGAAAATTAGTCAGACGAGGGGTTCCCAAGCCCCGTTTGGCTGTACGCTCGTCTCGGTTCCAAAGGCAAGAACTCAGTTCCTAGTGTTGGTGAGCATGGGACTACAAAAACCACACCCAACGTGGCCTCCCATACAAGCCTTAGCATGATTAGTTCACTCCTTTGATGATGTCACCATCTCCTACCTCTCTAGATTCTCCGTCATCTCTGACTCATCATTCAGACAGATCAGACGTTGTTACTATGCATGGCTAAGCTGTGGATCATAGAAGCTCTAGCGACGCTCAAATGCCAGATCTAGGTATGCTAGGAGCAGTGGATCAGGAGTATAAGGCTACAAAGGAAAACAGTGCAGCAGATAGGTAACACTAGCTACTGACAAAAGACCACATTGGAATCGTGTGCATCATAGCAAGAAAGAAATATACTTTATAAAACATAGGTTCAGAATGAGAGGCTACGCTTGCCTTGTCTGTTAGAAGATAGGTACAGATCTTCAGTGTTGTTGACTTCAGCTTCGGGTTCGGATCCTATTGCGAAGAACCAATAGCGTAAACAAAGGCGATAATCAAGACATGGCATCGATGCAATGCACAAACAAGTATGATAATATGACAAGTTGAATTGCTTTGAAATGAACCACTAAAATATGCTCGGCAATTTTAAACGGGGTTCCGAAGGTTGAAAACCCTAATTCGGAAAACTCCGGAAACACATGAGAGGGGTTACTATGTTCTTTTAATTAAACTTGTCATGTAAGTTGCTTAACAATGCATGATCATAGCTATATTAGATAGTTCTCATTTTTCTGAACATTTTGATATATTATTTGTATTTTTCTGACTTATAATGAATTAGTTATTGAATTTACAATATTTAAACCTTTTTCTGAAATAATTTAAAACCATTTAAATCGAAATATTACATCATATGACGCCAGGGCCCTAACCCTAAACATTTCTCACCAAGGCAGAGGCCAGACCCAGTCACTGACTGCTGGGCCCAAGGACACACGTACATCCACGTTGGACAGGTTGGGTCGGCGCTAGGGTGGGTGGATTTTTTTACCAGGGCAAACCCTAGCCCCAGAGACTGACGGGTGGGGCCGGGGCCACGTCGGTCTCCACCTCAGTGCCACGAGGGACTCGCCGGGGGAACAGCCAGACGGCGGCGGGCGACGGCGACAGGGAACGCGCGTGCTTGCGAAACTAGGCGTGCTAGAACCAGTGCATCACGGCCTACCTATTAGCGGCGGCGCCGCTGCTAGATGGTCACCGGAACGGCGAGCCCGACGGAGCACGGCGGCGGACGTTTCGGGTCGACGACGAATTGCGTCTACGGTGTGCGAGAGAGCTAGAGGAGAGGTCCAGAGGGACCGGTGACTCACCCTGAGCGTGATGGAGTGGTCAAGAGGGAACGGGGAGGCCGGAATCGATGGCGGGTAGCGGTGGCCGGCATCGGGGACGAGGGTCCGATTGTGGCGCCTGGGACCTCGCCTTCTTGCGCTAGCTAGGGAAATCGATGGAGACGAGCGGGGCAGTCACACCAGTGAGCTCGGAACGACGAGAAGGGGCGAGGATTGACGGCGAGCCGGAGCTCCCGCGAGCTAGGGTTCGGCTAGAGGAAATTGGGGAAAGAGGGAGGGGATAGGGTTCATCCGGTGGCGACAGGGGGTTTTATAGACGTTGCCGGCGTCGGTATCGTTCATCTTGGCGCAGGCGGGCATCGCGGCGCGGTCAGACGGCGATGGCAGCGACAGCGAGCAGCTCTCCTCGCCGGTGTCCATCTGTCGACGAAGAAGAAAGGGAAAAAATAAAATGAAGGGGTACGGGCCTGCTCCTGGACCCCGGGTGGGCTGACCTGGGCCGCTGCTGGGCTGCAGCAAAGGTTGTAGAGGGAGAGAGAGAGAGAAGCTGGGCCGTGGCCTGGTTCGGCTGCTGCTCTTTTTTTTAACCAAAACCTTTTCATTTTAAGTTTTGTTATTTCTCTTGGTATAATTCAATTTTGTATACTGTTTTGAATTCTTTTAAAACACCAGAAGATTTGTAAAATATATAAAATATTGAGGGGACCCTTTATTCAGATTGGGCTCCTCACATGTTGTACTTTTCAAACATTTTCAAAACCATTTGAATGTATTTTGTAAGGGGAGATATCTAGGGTTTAGGGTTTGATTTATTTCAACACACTTGATCACATGCAGTACTTGGAGGATTTAAATAGATGCATGCCATGCTTAAGTAATAAGTACATATATTACAAACATGGGCTGTTACAGCTCTACCCCCCTTACAAGAATCTCGACCCAAGATTCCTAAGTTTTAGAAAAGAAGGAAGGGTACTCAGATCTAAGACGATCTTCTCGTTCCCAGGTTGCTTCATCCTTAGAGTGATGAGACCACTGAACTTTTAGAAAATTGATGTTTTGACGACGACTCTTGCGCTCGGTTTCATCAAGGATATGAACAGGATACTCACGATAAGTCAGATCTTTTTGGAGATCAAGAGTTTGGTGATCAACACCACGAACAGGATCTTTGAACCAACGCTTGAGTTGAGACACATGGAAGACATCATGCACCTCAGGGAAATTTGCAGGCAACTCCAACTTGTATGCGAGGTTAAGTTGCCTGTATAGAACACGAAAAGGACCAACATAGCGAGGAGCTAGTTTGCCTTTGATACCGAAACGATGGACACCCTTCAAAGGAGTGACCCGGAGATAATCTTGATCACCGACTTCATATTCAATATGTTGATGGTGACGATCATGATAGCTCTTCTGGCGAGACTGAGCAGTTTTCAAACGATCTCGAACGATACGAACTTGATCTTCTGCTTCCTGGATCATATCCGGTCCAAAGAACTTTCTTTTGCCGGTTTCTGACCAGTTCAAAGGAATACGACAAGTTCTTCCATATAAGAATTGGAAAGGTGCCATACCAATACTGGACTGAAAACTGTTGTTGTAGGAGAATTCAGCGAAAGGAAGACATTTCTCCCAGTTCTTGCCAAAATATATGACACATGCTCTAAGCATGTCTTCAAGGATTTGATTCACTCTTTCGGTGTGGCCTCCGGTGCTAGGATGATAAGTTGTACTAAAAGACAGACGAGTTCCCATAGCTTGTTGGAAACTTGCCCAGAACCTTGAGGTGAACAAACTTCCACGGTCAGAGATGATTTTCTTCGGTACCCCATGAAGGACAACTATTCGTGAGATGTACAGATCAGCCAATTGATTAGCAGTAATGCTCTCGTGAACAGGTAGGAAGTGAGCAACCTTGGACAAGTAGTCAACGATTACCCAGATGGCATCATTTCCTTTCTAAGTCTTAGGGAGACCAGTGATGAAATCCATACCAACTTCATCCCATTTCCACTCCGGGATTTTATGTGGTTGTAGGAGACCAACGGGTCTTTGGTGCTCAGCCTTGACGCGACAGCAAACGTCACATTCAGCAACAAAACGAGCGATATCCTTCTTCATACCAGACCACCAGAGTCTTTGACGAAGATCCCGATACATCTTGGTACCTCCAGGGTGGATAGAAAGAAGTGATTCATGAGCTTCGGTAAGAATTATCTGCTTCAAGTCCTTTCCATTTGGTACTACCAAACGTGTACCGAAATATAGGACACCTTCCTCGTTAACAGAGAAACATTTAGCAACTCCGCTAGCAATGTTCTCTTTAATTGTATCCATCTCAGGATCTTGCCTTTGAGCAGCTTTGATCTGATCCTCTAGAGAAGACTTCACTTCAAGGGTAGAAAGAAATCCACGAGGAACTACTTCGAGATTCAATCGAGCGAATTCCTCATGAAGAGAAGGTTGTGCTTGTTTGATCAGCAGGGTGTTGCAATAAGATTTACGGCTCAGCGCATCAGAAACGACATTGGCTTTGCCAGGTTGATAGTTGAGACCAAAATCATAGTCTTTGTTGAGTTCCAACCATCTTCTTTGCCTGAGATTCAGATCAGGTTGTGTGAAAAGATACTTCAGACTCTGATGATCTGAGTATAACTCGCAATGACTACCGAGAAGGTAATGTCGCCATTGCTTAAGAGCATGAACAACAGCTGCAAGCTCAAGATCATGAGTTCGGTAGTTGTTCTCATGTGGTTTTAGCTGACGGGAGGCATAAGCCACCACATGTCCATCTTGCATTAACACACATCCGAGACCTTGGTGAGAAGCATCACAGAAGACAACAAAGTATTTGCTAGTGTCTGGGAGAACTAACACGGGTGCAGTGGTTAACTTGGTTTTCAACAACTGGATGCTTTCTTCAGCCTTATCAGACCATTCAAACTTCTTCTCCTTCTTAAGAAGATTAGTCATTGGCTTTGCAATCCTGGAGAAGTTCTCGATGAATCGATGGTAATAACCAGCCATCCGAGAAAACTTCTGACATCCTTGACGGATTTAGGAGACTCCCAGTCGAGGATAGTTTGAACCTTATCGGGGATAACAGCAACCCCTTTGGCGGAAACAACATGACCAAGGAATACGAGCTCTTGTAACCAGAACTCACACTTAGAAAACTTGGCATAGACACGATGTTCTCGAAGTTTTGTTAACACGAGACGAAGATGTTCAGCGTGCTCTTCTTCAGTCTTGGAATAGACCAGAATATCATCGATGTGTTGGGCCACGCAGAGATAAAACAACACTTTTTCCTCTAACGTGGTGATCCCAAGATCTAGTTGAGGTAGAATGCCACGAGGTTTACCACTAGACGCGCGGTTGCGGATTACTGATGAAGCGTGTCAGTTGATGCAATGCAGTCCTCACGATCCGATCGTCCTGGTGCTGATCGCGCAACACCTCTGCTGGTATCCACACGTACAAGGAGGAGCGCCGGCGGCGAACTGCTAGGTTCGTTACGGCGGCAGGACTGCTGTGGAGCTAGGGTTTCCAACACATGGAATGACCTAACCGAACAACGATTAACCTTTCTAGGTTACGGTGCTCCAATATATATAGGGAGTGAACGTGGGCTCTGCTCGCACGACCCATTCACCAAAGCCCATATAACACTAGTCACCGTGAGTCCAACTCACTAACTCAGTCCTAATCCAGTTTAGGTCCAACCCAACCAGATTATAAGTTCAGATCCAATCCGAACTTGCTCCCTCTCTTAAGTGTGTGACCCCGCAGGCTCATGGCTACTTGGACACGATTAGACTCCGACTCTCAATCGATCAGTCGGTAGCGGCTCCTAGCAGAACGTGCCGACTCCCAAGTACCAAAGAGTCATGACGACTTGCCTTTCCAATGCGACTTTCGTCCGAGTCCCTTTTACCTCCCGATATACCTTGTCAGACTATAGGCGAATATTTATCATCCCTTAAATAGTCCAACTCTCTTCTCGATCCGAGATAAGTGATTCACCCGACTAACTCTTAGTCGATCGCCTCGGTTAACACTTAACCGAGTCGTGCATGGCCATGCTTTCCGAATCATATGTCACGAGAGGGCCCAGAAAATATCTCTCCAAGTGGAGGGGCAAAATCCCATCTTGGTTATTCACATCACGCAGCTTGATTCTCAGTCGACCAGAACTCTACCTTTATAACTGCCGAGTTACGGATCAGCGTTTGACAGAACCTAAGTCGGTGATCCTCAACTCGGACTATGCAATAACCTTAGGTCTAAGGATTACATTGATTGAGATATACAAATGACAACTTGTTCGTTGTATCTCAATATGGGTCAATCCGACTCGCTAAACGCTTTAGCCGAATCTGTGTGAGTTGGAATAGCATCTCCATGCCCATGACAAGTGGAACCGAGTCATCAAGCCAACTTTCACATTGGTCTAAGTTGTGTGTCCAACACAACCTCAATGACCAAGAATATTTAGTACAAACAACATGAATGCATATTTCCACAACCGAATCACATATTCAATGATACACATCATATGTTTATACAAGGACTACTTAATATCTTTATGAATACAATGGGAAATATCATCATACATGATTGCCTCTAGGGCATATTCCCAACAGTCTCCCACTTGCACTAGAGTCAATCTTCCGACATCACATGTCTAAGCATCTAATGCCCATAGCTCTCAGGGTGCGCCTCATGCTTCGGCTGTGGTAACGGCTTTGTCAACGGATCCGCAATATTTGCATCCGTGTGTATCTTGCATAACTTGATATCACCCTGATCCACGAACTGGCGAATCAGGTAGTACCGCATGAGTATGTGCTTTTTCTTCTGGTGTTGTCTAGGTTCCTTGGCTTGTGCAATAGCACCATTGTTGTCACAATACACGTCCAACGGATTGGACGAGCCCTGAACCACACCAAGATCCATGAGGAAATTTCTTATCCAAACAGCTTCCTTTGCTGCCTCCGAGGCGGCAATATACTCAGCCTCTGTTGTAGATGCAGACATAGTCTCTTGCTTGGAACTCTTCCAGCTCACAGCACCTCCGTTTATAATAAACACGTATCCGGATTGCGAACGAGAATCATCAGAGTCGGTAAGATAACTCGCATCCGTGTAACCCTTTACACTGAGTTCATCTTCACCACCATAAACCAAAAACATATCCTTAGTCCTTCTCAAGTACTTTAGGATATTTTTAGCCGTTGTCCAGTGGATCTCTCTAGGATCACCCTGGTATCTGCTCACAACACTTAGAGCACAGGAAACATCTGGCCTAGTACAAATCATGGCATACATGATGGATCTGACTACAGAAGCATACGGAATCGCACTCATCCAACTTCGCTCATTAGTTGTCGAAGGACACTGAGTCTTGCTAAGTTTTACACCATGGGACATTGGTAAGAACCCCTTCTTAGACGATTCCATGTTGAACTTCTTCAACACTTTGTCCAAATAAGTACTCTTACTCAATCCAATGAGTCTCCTTGATCTATCTCTATAGATCCGGATTCCGAGGATATATGTTGCCTCACCCAAGTCTTTCATTGATAAACTCCTTTCCAATGATTCCTTGGTTTCTTGCAACATCTGGACATCATTTCCAATCAGTAATATGTCATCCACATATAAGATTAGAAAATTTACTTTGTTCCCACTAAACTTCTTGTATAAAAAAGAATCATGATCACTCTTGATGAAGCCAAACGATTTGACTACCTCATCAAAGCGAATATTCCAACTCCGAGATGCTTGCTTCAACCCATAAATGGATTTCTGAAGTTTGCATACCTTGTCAGCATTAGCCCGTAACACCGCGGTTCTGAAAAGACCGTGGCTTCTATGTGACATGCCAATCCCTGGATCGGTTCATTGGCCCACAAGAGAATGAGATGAATAACATAGCAAAATATCCGTGTATCATAAATATCAAAGATCCAGAGTACCATTATTACAATAAAAGCTTAGCCCAAGGCTAGCTCAAATTATTCAGGTAACAACATAAATGAAGTAAATCCTCCACTTCAAATTGCCCACAAGTGAACAAGTGCCGAGTGGAGTACCGTGGCCTATATCGATTACTCAGAATCGGAATAACCTGCAACATGAAACGTAGCAGCCCCGAAGGGTCAATACATGGAATGTATGGCAAATAGATCTAGTAATGGAGACAATAGTACTAACATCTACATGCATATTTGGCAAGTGGAGCTGTGTCTGGCTCGCATTTGCAAATATATTTGTCCTACTTTCATAAACAGTTTTTTATTTTCTTTGAAAGGATCCCAATTAAGTTAACCCAATAATATTAAAGAAATTATGAAATTAGAATGAGCGAGAAACATGTCAAGGAATCAATATCAAGCAACTCAGTTGTCCATAACCGGGGACACGTGTTGGGCCACGCGGAGATAAAATAAAATTTTCCTCTAACGTGGTGATCCCAAGATCTAGCTGAGGTAGAAGGCCACGAAGTTTACCACTAGACGCGCGGTTGCGGATTACTGATGAAGCGCGTCAGTTGATGCAGTGCAGTCCTCACGATCCGATCGTCCTGGTGCTGATCGCACAGCACCTCTGCTGGTATCCACACGTACAAGGAGGAGCGCCGGCGGCGAACTGCTAGGTTCGTAACGACGGCTGGACTGCTGTGGAGCTAGGGTTTCCAACACATGGAATGACCTAACCGAACAACGATTAACCTTTCTGGGTTACTGTGCTCCACTATATATAGGGAGTGAACGTGGGTTCTGCTCGCGCGACCCATTCACTAAAGCCCATATAACACTAGTCACCGTGAGTCTAACTCACTAACTCAGTCCTAATCTGGTTTAGGTCCAACCCAACCAGATTACAGATTTGGATCCAATCCGAACTTGCTCCCGCTCTTAAGTGTGTGACCCCGCAGGCTCATGGTTACTTGGACACGATTAGAGTCCGACTCACAATCGATCAGTCGGCAGCGGCTCCTAGCAGAACGTGCCGACTCCCAAGTACCAAAGAGTCATGACGACTTGCCTTTCCAATGCGACTTACGTCTGAGTCCCTTTTGCCTCATGATATACCTTGTCAGACTATAGGCGAATATATGTCATCCCTTAAATAGTCCGACTCTCTTCTCGATCCGAGATAAGTGATTCACCCGACTAACTCTTAGTCGATCGCCTCGGTTAACACTTAACCGAGTCGTGAATGGCCATGCTTTCCGAATCATATCTCACGAGAGGGCCCAGAGAATATCTCTCTGAGTGGAGGGGCAAAATCCCATCTTGGTTATTCACATCACGCAGCTTGATTCTCAGTCGACCCGAACCCTGCCTTTATAACTGCCCAGTTACGGATCAGCGTTTGACAGAACCTAAGTCGGTGATCCTCAACTCGGACTATGCAATAACCTCAGGTCTAAGGATTACATTGATTGAGATATACAAATGACAGCTAGTTCGTTGTACCTCAATATGGGTCAATCCGACTCGCTAAACTCTTTAGCCGAATCTGTGTAAGTTGGAATAGCATCTCCATGCCCATGACAAGTGGAACCGAGTCATCAAGCCAACTTTCACATTGGTCTAAGTTGCGTGTCCAGCACAACCTCAGTGACCAAGGATATTTAGTATAAACAACATGAATGCATAGTTCCACAACCGAATCACATATTCAATGATACACATCAGATGTTCATACAAGGACTACTTAATAACTTTATGAATACAATGGGAAATATCATCATACATGATTGCCTCTAGGGCATATTCCCAACAACACGGCTAATCGATTAGATTACACACCCTGCAGGGGTTAGTACACTTTACCCATGTGGCTTGGCCAGCCCAGCTCGTACCATCACTCTCATTTTGGGTGATGATAGGGAGAAGTCCAAGAAGAGACTGTTCGGGAAGTAGCTCCCCAATCCCGACGCGCACCGGTCCAACCTACCAAAATTCTACATCTCTGGATACGCGGGTTCGGGTTACCACAACCTACTAAGTCCAACCAACCGCCCATTTCATTATTGGCACATGGTTGTACACGTAAGCTACCAAATAAAGATGCCAATCAATTTCTCTCGATACCTGGGTGCCTTTCCGCAATGAAACCACCAAAAATTATCAATACCATCACACCCAGGAGATTCATTGATTAAGTTGTTTTAGTTTTCACAAACCAATACTTTTAGAAACAAGTCTCAATGATGTAACCCAGCCCTCATACAACATAGCATGTCTAAGCACATCTACCAACGGTGTTTCATCTACAAGGAGGGTCCTACCACATAATAGGACATAGCATAGCGATAGTATCATCCTACACATGCGTCTACAAAATACACGACAATGCATAGAAAATAGTAGGACAATATCATGAACAAAATAGCATCTACTTGCCTTGGTTGTAGCGGTCGGAAGAACAATCCACACACTAGCAAGCGTTGCACTCGTCACAATCTACATGACACAATTGCAATCATAAACAAACAATCCACAAGCATATGCAACAAAGATGATCCATGAATGTATGCAAGGCAAGTGAATTGGTGCTACAGCTGCACCACATAATCCTATTCAATAATACTACTGATTGCATGCATGGAAAATAGTTTTAGCGCAAGGAAAACTATTACGCAAAAAGTAATGCTCAAAACAAGAGCTAGAACTCAAATAATTCACTACCGGTAGTATACTATTTGTAAAATCTTGGGAAAATTCTACAATATAGGCATAGCTATTTAGGAACAGTACCAATTGGAATTACTCAAAAAGGAATTATAAAACTCCCTGAGTAATTAAAACACTGCAGAAAGCCACTAGACAGTTTCTGCAGAAGTTTTTACTTTAAGCCTATCCTTTTAATTCACGATGAGATTCCCCTTGTTCTACTGAATCCAGGGACATATCAGACGCAATTTTTGGAGTTACAGATCTTTTTCTACGAATTAATTACTCCAAAAAGTCTATTAATTAATTTGATTAAACTGTACTAAATCTTGCTGCAAAAGTGTGAAACTAAGGTACAGCAAGATTCTACACGACTTACTGAATCTACACATATTTTATTTGCAATTTTTGGCCCAGCGGTTTAATTTCTATGCAATTTACAAGTTTCTACCGAAATCTGTCAACTAAAACGATTAACGAAAATACCCAGTCAACTGTGTCTGTTGACTGGTCAACGTGGCTGCTGACTGGGCGCTGACTGGGCATCTGACTAGTCAACGCCTGGGGCTGACTGGTCAACGGCTGATCTGGACCGCTGATCTGAGATCCAATGGTCCCAAGAGATGGCGGCTGCGGACTCACCGGAGACGAACGGCGGCGAGCTCGGGACGGTGGCGGCGATCGGTTCCGGCGACGGCGGTTCCTGCGCGGAGGGGAAAGCGGTCAGCGCGTGGAACGGGGCGGTCAACGCGGCGAGCGGCGGGCGGCGCTGGCGGCGGTTGCGCGCGGCGCTGGCGCGAGCGGCGGCGGGCGGCGGCGCGCGGGCGCGGGCGCGGGAGGCGGCTGCGGCGCTGGCGGCGGTTGCGCGCGGCGGGCGACGCGCGTGCAGCGGCTGCAGGCGGGGAGTGGCGCGGGCGGCGCGAGCTGGCGGCGCGGGAGGCGGGCGCGGGCGGCTGCAGGTAGCGCGGCGGCGCGGTGCGGCGGTGGGGTAGGCGGGCGCGGTGGCGGCTTACCTCGAGGCGGCGGCGGGGGCACGGATCCCGAGAGGCGGCGGCGGCTGCGAGGGGTTCGAGGCGCGGGCGTGGAGATCGAGGGCGCGGCGGCGGCGGGGTCCAGGGCTTTTTAAGTGGGGCCCCACGCGGGGTCCTACGCGGACACGGGTCCCGATTTTTTTTTGGTCCGTTTTCTTTTCCCCTTTTTCGCAAATAGTAAAGCCTCCGTAACTTTTCCGTACGAGCTCCGAATTGGGCGATTTTTGATCCTAAATTTTTGTAAAATTGAGGGGAACAACCTAGGGTCAAGGGTTGAGTGAAACCACTAGGCTACAAGGGTGGACTACACTAGTCCTACTAATGCCTCCCGCAGGAGCCTCGTAGTAAAATAGGGTAGGGTTTAGAAAATAGTGTTTTGCCGAAACTTTTCAATCGATGGTTTTGCATGCAAAAGTATGATGCAATGGCATGAATGATATGCAGAACCAAATCTAAAATTTGGGATGTGATAATACTAACCCCCTTAAGATGAATCTCGTCCCCGAGATTCGGCGCGGCTAGCAAATAGGTGTGGGTAGTCCTCTCGGATGTCTTCCTCACGCTCCCAACTGGCTTCCTCTTCAGTGTGGTGGCTCCACGGCACCTTGCAAAACCTGATCGTCTTGGTACGGGTAGTCCTCTCCGCTGTCTCCAGAATCTTGACCGGTTTCTCCTCATAGGTCAAATCATTCTCAAGCTAAACCTCCTCTAGCGGTATAGTGTCTCTCCATGGTGTATCCACCATCTCCGGATGGCACTTCTTCAGCTGGGACACGTGGAACACATTGTGAACAGCGGACAGAGCCTCTGGCAACTCCAACTGATAAGCAACTTCTCCTTTGCATGCTAAGACCCTGTACGGTCCAATAAATCGAGGTGCCAACTTACCCTTAATTCCAAATCTCTTGATTCCACGAAGTGGCGACACTCTGAGGTATGCTCTATCACCTATCTCATACACCACTTCCTTGCGCTTGGCGTCAGCGTAGCTCTTCTGCCTTGATTGTGCTACCTTCAGCCGGTCCCTAATCAAGGCGACCTTCTCCTCAGCATCCTTGATCAAATCAGGCCCAAACAACTGACGTTCTCCTACTCCATCCCATAGCAGTGGTGTCCGGCACCGTTTCCCATATAGCACATCGAACGGTGACGTCTCGATGCTGGTTTGATAGCTGTTGTTGTAGGAAAACTCAGCATATGGAAAATTATCATCCCAACTGGATCCATGAGCCAAGGCGCAAGCTCTCAGCATGTCCTCCAAAATCTGATTCACCCTCTCGGTCTGTCCATCAGTCTATGGGTGAAACGCTGTGCTAAACTCCAATCTAGTACCAAGTGACTCGTGCAGCTGGCGCCAGAAGTGTGAGGTAAATTGGGTGCCTCTATCACATACGATACTCTTGGGAACTCCGTGTAGGCACACAATTATGTCCATATAAATCTTGGCCAACTTTGCACTCGTATAGGTCGTCTTTACCGGTATAAAGTGGGCTACCTTGGTCAAATGGTCGACCACTACCCAAATAGAGTCATATCCTGACCTGGTCCTGGGCAATCCTGTGATAAAATCCATTCCCACTCTATCCCACTTCATATACGGCACGGGCAATGGCTGTAGCAATCCTGCTGGCTTCTGGTGTTCCTCCTTCACTCGGCTACATACATCACATAGGGCAATATGCTCTGCGATGTCTCCCTTCATGTTGTTCCACCAGAATCTGTCCTTTAGGTCCATATACATCTTCGTATTGCCCGGATGTATGGAATACGGCGAGTCATGAGCTTCCTGCAGAATCAACTTTCTTAACTCTGGATCGTTGGGAACGCACAAATGACCTCCATACCACAAGTTTCCTTGCTCATCCTCGCGGAATTCCTTTGCTCGATCCTCCTTCATCTTTTCCCTTATTTCATCTATCTCTTTGTCTCCCACTTGAGCCTTCCTGATTATGTCCTGTAGCGTTGGTTAGACTTCCATTGTTGCCAAGTATCCTTCAGATACTACCTCCAGTCTAAGGTCCTTGAATTGCTTGCACAAATCCTCGGGCAATTCCCCAATTGTCAATCCATTGGCATAAACCTTCCGACTCAGAGCATCTGCTACTACATTGGCCTTTCCTGGGTGGTATTGTAGATTCATATCATAGTCCTTGATAAGCTCCAACCATCTCATTTGCCTCATGTTCAGTTCCTTCTGCGTGAATATGTACTTCAGGCTCTTGTGGTCGGTGTATACATCATAGTGTTTTCCCATTAAGTAATGCCTCAATACCTTGAGCGCATGAACCACTGACCCTAACTCCAAGTCATGTGTGGGGTAATTCCGCTCATGGTGTTTGAGTTGCCGCGAGGCATATGACACTACTCTCCCATCTTGCATCAGCACACTCCCAAGTCCCTGTCGAGAAGCATCACAGTACACTTGGAAATCCTTCTGAAGATCAGGTAAACACAGAACAGGCACAGTCACTAGTCGACGCTTCAGTTCCTGAAAGCTGGCTTCACATATGTCTGACCACTCAAACTTCCTCTCCTTCTTCAGAAGTTCGGTCATCGGCTTAGCAATCTTGGAAAAGTTTTCAATGAACCTCCTGTAATATCCAGCAAGTCCCAGAAAGCTTCTTATCTCTCCTGCATTCTTGGGTGCTTCCCACTCAGTTACTGCAGTCACTTTGCTTGGATCAACAGCGACTCCTTCTCCTGACACTACGTGTCCAAGAAATCCAACAGTGTTAAGCCAGAATTCACACTTGCTGAATTTGGCATACAACTTGTGTTCCCTCAGCTTCTCCATAATCAGTCGCAGATGTTTCTCATGCTCAGCATCATCCTTGGAATATATCAGTATGTCATCAATAAACACCACCACGAACTTGTCCAAGTACTCCATAAATACCTTGTTCATCATGGTCATGAAATACGCCGGGGCATTCGTTAGTCCAAAAGACATAACCGTATACTCATATAAACCATACCTAGTGGTGAAGGAGGTTTTTGGTACGTCCTCCTCCTGGATCTTCAATTGGAAGTAGCCTGATCGCAGATCAATCTTGCTGAACACCTTTGCTCCTTCCAGTTGATCAAACAAATCATTTATGTTCGGCAGGGGGTATTTGTTCTTGATAGTCACTTCATTCAGCGAGCGATAGTCCACCACTAATCTCTTGCTGCTGTCTTTCTTCTCCACAAACAGAACAGGCGCTCCCCATGACGACGAACTAGGCTGAATGAATCCCTTTTCCAGCTGCTCTTTCAACTGCTTCTTCAATTCCTTCAGCTCATCCACATCCATATTATATGGTTTCTTTGCTATTGGTCCTGTTCCCGGCATCAGGTCGATAAGAAACTCTACTTCCCTGTCAGGTGGCATTACTGGCAGCTCTTCCGGAAACACGTCAGGATAATCCCTAATCACTGGCACAGTATCCATGCTAACCCCCTTAAGAGAATTCAACTTACACCTTCCCGGTCGTACAGCCGACTTGAACCTAATTCTCTTACCATCCGGGGTTTTGAGTGAAACAGCTCGCTGTGCACAATCTATGTGTCCCTCATGCATAGACATCCAATCCATGCCCAAAATAACATCCAACCCTTGTGATTCCAACACTAATGTATGTGCAATGAAGTTGTGTGTTCCAATCCTCACAGTTAAGTCGCGGCATCCCGCGCTAGCTATCATATCTCCTCCAGGTGAACTCACTCTAATAGACCCTTTCATAGACCCAGTAGGTAGCTTATACATATCCACAAATGCCCTTGATATAAATGAATGCGATGCACCAGTATCGAAAAGTATAAGTGTTGGGTGAGTGTTGATTGGAAACTTACCAATCACAAGGTCAGGCTCATCTGGAATATCCTCCACATTCATGTGGTTCACTGTGGCCTTCTCGTTGTTGGTTGGCTTCAGTCCTTTCCTCTCCGGACAGTTGTCAGCATAGTGTCCCTTCTGTTTACACTTGAAGCATGTCACCTCACTCAGATCCTTCTTCACAAAGCTGCGATCGCGGTTGCGGTCATGTCCACCGTGTCCTCCAGAGTGGTGAGAGTGTCCTCCCTTGTGGATGTGGTGGGTGCTCCTATGGTTTTCATGACGATGCCCATCGCCCCCATGGTGGTGGCGGTCATGGTGTCACATCCCAAGATTTTCCAAATCTTGTAATGTGAAAAATAAATAAATAAAATAAAACTTTGTTGAATTTCAGGGTGAGAAGAAACTTTTTGAATCCATTTGGAAACTTTCAAAACCTATTTGGATCAAATAAAATCCCAAAGGGATTTGAACAGTTAAATAAACAAGAAACTTCATAATATTTAAAATTACTGTTTTTGGATATTTTAATAAAAGATTTTGTTTTTAAAAGAAAAGGTGGATTTATAAATAAAGATTATTTTATAAAGCCAAATTAAACCTTGGCCAATATTTTGAAATAAAATGTTTTGTTTTGATTAAAATTAGTAAAGGCTTATTTAAATAAAATAATAAGGATTTAATATCCAATTTTATTTAAGTAAAGGCTTTTCCCATTTTAAATAAACACTAAAACTTATTTATTTATTTTAAATAAGTTTTCTAAGTATTTTATTTTCTCAAATAAAACCTACTAAAGTGTTTTGGTTTTATTTAGATTTCAAATAAAGATTTTAAATAAAACAAATCCTATTTGATTTAATAACTAAGGTCCATTCTATTTAATTAATAATGGAACCTAAAATAAAAATGTTATTTTGTTTTAAACAAGATTTCCAAATATCTTTTATTTTCAAATAAAACCTACTGATTTGGTTTTGAAAATATTTGGTTTTCAAGTGGAGTTTTTTATTAAATAAATCAAACCCTATTTGATTAATAAACCTTGGTCCATTTTACTTAATTAATGAATGGAACCTAAAAAGGATTTAAATATTATTTTGGTTTGGAATTTTGGTTTATGTTACTGAACAGAACCAAACTCAAAGTTTCAAAGTGTGGTGAAAGTTTGAATGGATTTGAATGTTGATTTGTTTGTTTGAATTTCAAAACAGGAAATAGTTATAGAAAAAGAAAAAGCCAGCAGACAGAAAAAAAAATAGGATCTGGTCGACCCAACCCAGCAGCCCAACAAGGCCCAGCGCCAGCCCAGCTCCTCTTTCCTCAGCGAAACGTTTTCACACCCAGCTTCCGACCCGTGCAGTGAATGACTGGTGGACCCAATCCCTCTCTCTCTCCCTCACTGCCAGGTAGACCCCACAGCCATGTGGTCATCTTCTTTGCCGCGACCTCCTTCCCCCAAACCTCGGTGTCGTTGCTGCCATTCAAAGCCGCGTTCAATTTACCTTAATGGCCGCGTTAATCTCGCCCCTGACCACACGTACATAAGCGCCTCTCCTCCCTCTGTCATTCCCCGCACACGCCAACTCCACATCGCCACCAGGCTGCTCGGAATTTCTCTGACACTGCCACCGCTCCAACCATCGTCCTCCCTCGAATCTGGCCGAGCCTCGCCACCTCCTGCCTCCCCGAGCACACGAGCACGCTCACCACTTCCAGGCGCATCCACCTGTGCCCTTCGTACGACCGTGGGCGCCCCAGAGCAACGTCTGCAACAAGCTCCGAACGACGCCGCCGTCCGCTCTAACTCCGACGAGCCCCACAGGTAGTTTTCGGCCGCCCCTCTTCTTCTCGTTCACGCACACAGCATCTCCGTGATCTCCTGCGTCTAACCATGCTTCTGCTTTTCCTTCTCGTTACCCGTAGCATCGTCTTCGACCTCGACCAGAGCCAACCGTCGCCAGACCAAACTCCGGCGAGGAATTCCTCCTGCCCTCGTGCGCCCCTTGCCCCAACGACCGCACGACGAGCTTCCCCAGCCTCCTGTGATCACGGTGAGCACCCTCCCCTCCCTTCTAGCTTCCTGTATCACCGGCACCGCCACCACCTGACCGTCGCCGCCGCTAGCCACCGTCGGCGCCGCTCACATTTGGTCAATGCGATAATAGCCGTAGGATCTTTATCTGACGCTCACGATAGAATCACTTAACCGCGAAAGGGTATGCTCTCTGGACCGCACGATCTAATTAGATCCAACGCACCGCAGAGCCGATCCGGCCGAACCGGTATCGACCAGTGAAATAGCGAGTAGTGGCCAGATTGGTTTAAACAGAAATTAGAAATCAGATTAGATTGTGATTTTCAAACCTTTGTAACTTTTGATCCACACGTCCAAAAATTACAAACTTTATATCGTTGGAATCAGTAGAACAAACCCTAGCCAACCATGCCATTGGTTTAGTAAATAGTATCTGTTAGCTTGTTAAGGATGTAAAAATTGTTTAAAAATGAATTTGGGGATAAAATCTTTGGCAAATGGTGTGATTTGAACCTACTGACCATAAGAATCACTTTGTGAATCCAAAAATGTATTTGGTGAAACAAAAGAATGATTCTTTGATTTAAAACCATTTCTAGTCAAATAGAAATGTGGTTTATTTATTAAAATTGGTTTTGGAAGAAAACCTTTGGAAAATGATTTGTTTTAAACTCTCTGACCCCAAACACCAAGTTTTATGGTTTGAAAACACATTTGGTGAACCCTATAGATTAATGCCTTAGTAAAAATATTTCTACACCACATAAAATGATACTTTGTTTTGAAAATGGTTTTTGAAGTGAAATCCCTTGCAAATGACTTGGCCACTTTACAAAATGACCATTAGGTGTTTTCAAATGTTCATGACCCATTAGGAACCAATTTTTCAAACAAAACAAAGCTTGGCATGCTTGCATGCATTACTTTGACTTTGTTATTTTATGTGATGTTTTGCTTGATTGGTAGATTAAGTTTGTGCCTTGCTTGATTGATTTGTAGTGACTTGACGAGTGTGATTGTTGCAAGGACAAGGAGTGAACCCATACTCTACCAAAAAGGCAAGTGATGCATTAGTGATTTTCTCTAAGTAAAACTTGCATGGAATTTTGCTAAGTATAAAGCTTTCTATAGGAAAACCTAGTAGATGAATCCTTAGTAGGATTTTTCCTAAGTTAAGATTCCTACTACTATCAAGCTTAGCCTAGCTAATAGAAAACATGGGTGGAATATTGTCAACACCCGGATTTTTCAATCCTAGATGCCTGTTATGCCATACATCCCAATCCTAGGATTACCATTTTTGCGAGACATAACAGAATTGGATACCATAGTACTTCATCCATTACAACGATACATAAGTTCTTACAAAAATAGGGATCTCATGATCCAGTCCTTAATACAACATCAAGCAGCGAAATACGTAATAATAACGGTAGCGTCGGCGAGGCTCCATCTTCGGGGTCACAGGCAATGCTGACGATGGGAGATGATCCTAGTTGTCGTAACCTTCCTGGGGTCCATCCTCCAGGTACTCCTCTTCATAGTCTGGCCATGGGAATAGCCAGGGACAAAGCCATGAGTACTCTTTAAGTACTCGCAAACTAATACTAACAAGTAAAGGGGTTTTTGGATAATGGGACACTAGGCTCTAGGGTTGTTTTGCAAAAGCCAGGTTTATAACTACTAAGTTCCAAAGCTAGTCACAATTTTATAACTCCTAAGTGGGATCCTGTATTTCCGGTCACAACTCTGTTGTGGTCAAGTCGAAGTCTCAAGTCGTTTCACAGGTCATTTTGAAAAGTCTGACGAGGGAACAGTATGGCCACTCCAACTGTCCATAACCGCGGACGCGGCTATTCGAATAGTTTGACACTCTGTAGAGATTGTACACTTTCACCACAACATTCGATACATCCGTCAGGAACAAATCCTGAATTCACCATACTCAGTATGCGGATAATCAATCCTAACCTTTCAATTACACTCCCTAGTATAAGCACCTCTCCTGTGAGTTTGGCCTCCCAACCATGACCACTGTCATCTTGGGTACTACACAGGTGGACAATCTTCACAAGGTAGCCTCAGCTTAGACCTTGGCCATGAGGGAACTAATACTAAGGTATATAAGTTTCCAGTCAAGCCCTACCCAATATTCGGGTATTGTGGTTGTACGATAAAATTGGAATGGTATCGCATCCAGACAACCATCAGTTTTTATAAAGGGCTAAGGCTCATGCCTCAACATTTTCATCACCAAAATCATCAAGTGTTTGGAAACACATGTCCAAAACATTTCAATAGAATGATCCATCATTCCAAGGTTTTCATAACCATTTTTCCACCAAGTATTCCCATCTAAAGTTGATCAAGTTTTATGCTTAGCACTAGCATCTACAGGTGGGGGTAGTACTAATGAGGGGGTGGTAACTAGTGGGGTTTCAACTAAGTCCAACCTTATATCATAAGCTGATATCAAGGTTTCTAGCTTAGGCCAAATTTTATGCTCTTTATGCAACCTTCAGCACAACTGTCTAGTATCTACCAAAACTCTTAGGTAGGCTCCCAGTAAGCTTTGATAAAGAAATAAAGTAATAGGCTTGCCATAAAACTAGGATTGGTTTAGCAAGTGGGTATGGTCACATATGCTTAAGGCATAAAGTAATCATATCACAAGCATGGGTTTGTGGCAACAATAGGGTATCTTGCAAGGGTTAGCTTGCATTGGTCAACTTGGTTAGTATAGCTTGCCTTGTGCAGAGCAGTGGTTGAAGTTCTCTTCGGCTTCCTCTTCGTAGTATCCTCCTTCCTCCTCGTAGTATCCTTGGTCGGTACTAGCGTCTATGAATAAATACGAGGTACACAATCACCAAACAATACTTAACTACTAGCAATCATCACACACAAGGGTCCTATAGATGATCTAGCATCATCTCTAACATTACAAGGTTAAGGATTGGTTTAAGTCTTTTTATTTTAGAAAAGTAATTTCTACTCATTGAAAAACTACTTAAGATTTAATATTCTCCAAACTAAACATGGGATCATGTTGACACATGTCATCACCACATATTGTAGTCCATGGGAATGTGATTTAAAGTGGTGTCACAATTTAATAAGGTTTTACCCTTTTATTTTAATTAATTAAAGTGGCAAGAAATGCTTATGAAGCATTCTTTTATTCCTTGAGCATTATTTCTTCAAGTAACCTATATATATTTTTATATAATCTGAAAGGTATGGTTGAATGTGATTTTTGAGAGTTGGAATCAACTCAAAAGATTTTATGGTTTAAATTTGAAAAATGTTTAAATGCAGAAAAGCTTCTGCCTTGTTATTTTTACTATGGGTGATCTACAGATCGAAATGACTTGAATCCAACGGGCTTGGATTAAGCATTCACAGACCTTTCCAGAAAAATTTGTTTCATCTAATTTGGTGCACTAAATCGATCTGGGTTGATTTTTGAAGTTGGGTACAGAAATGTGTTTGAAAATAAAAAGAAAAGGTTTAATTTGAATTGCTGGGCTGCGCGGGAAATTCTAACGGGCCGGCCTGCTAAGCGCAGTTCTCCCGCAGGCTTCTTAAGTGGGTGTCCCCACTCGTCAGTGACACGGGGCTGGGCGAAGCGGTATGGGGCAACGTGGTTCGTTCGATCTAGTTCTAATCCAACGGCTGAGGGTCATCGTCGACGCGAGACAGCTCCGGCGAGAACGAAACCTAGCGCGGCCATTGAGGGTTGCTGGGGGCTCACCGGGGTACGGGCGAGGGTCGGCGAGGCGGGCGAACGGCGAAGTCGACGACGGCGAACCTCCTGGTACCTGTGGCTTCTCCTGGGGCGGCTCCAATCGCTGGCTCCTTTCTTCTCCGGCAGCGGTAGGATCCAGTGAAATTCCGGCGAGGTGGTGCTCGCCTTGCTCTGAGAATGGTGTGGCACGATCAGTGAGGAGAGGGGAGTGAGATGGTGTGAAGAAATCGTGCGGGGGTGGCCTCTATTTATAGTCGAGCGAGGGGACCGTCGGGGCGCAAGGTGAGCTCGTCGGAGGCGATGTTACAGGCAGCTAATGGCATGGGCAAGGTTAGGGGACGGTGCTGTGTCTCCTGGCGATGCTCAACGACATGGTCACGAGGCATGGGGCGGTGTGGTTTGGTCTGGAACGGGCGGTGCTCTGCGCGGCAGAGGCGGCGTCTTCGACGGCGGGTAGTGGCTGTATGGCGCGGGGCGTTAAACGGGGATGTCTGGCGGTCTCCTGGGTCGGTGGTGATCGTGTGTGCGCGCGGTGAGGGCGGCGCGCGGTCTGTGGGTGATGGTCGAGGGTGGCGCTCTGGTGCACGCTCGGCATGGTCTGGGTGTGTCTCGTGGGCGTGGTCCAGGGCTTGGCAACGCTCGCGGCTGGGACAGGCAGTGGCGGTGGACGGTGGGCTGCCTCCCAGACATGCTGGCTAGGCTTGCTGCTGATCCTATCTTGCTGTCCACATTGGGGTGACATGGGGTTGCTCGGCTATTCACCATTAATGGCAATGGCAAGCTCACAGGGGTGCTAGTGCTGGTCTAACCTTTCTAGATGATCTACTGGATTGTGTGAGAGCTAACTAGGGAACAAGTTAGGCTCAAAACACTACACACTATAGTGTTTGTGGTTTTGTTTGATTTGTGTCTGCAACCTGTTTGATGAAATGGGCATGAAATCAAGTTTTGAATTTTGAAATGATTTTTGGTGGGTTTGCTAGATTGGTCCTGGTGATTCTGCAGATTCTTGGGTTTTGAAAGTTGAGCTTGTTTGAGTGGGTTTTGAAAAAGTGGGATCTTCCCATATGAAGAAGATTCAATTTTTAATTGTCATTTAAACTATGCATTTGAAAGTTTCTGGATGATCACAAAGTGGGCCTTGATACTTTGTTATGAGTACATTCAAGGGGTGCAAAGATCCAGAAAAGTTTCTGTTAGGTTTTGAAAGTTTGAGACAGCCAAAGTAGGCATGGGAGTTAAATTGGTCAAAATGACCATTCACTTAATATATTTGTTTTGACTTATTTGTCTTTAGGAAAAGTGTGGGGAATGTTTTAGATGATGTTCTTTTCACCTAAGAAACATTTTACAAGCAATGGATCACACAAACAAGGTGGTTTTAAAGAATTTCAAAATTCATGCATACACATATACATGCATTCATGAATTGATTAGAAAAGTTTTTTGTTAACCCTAAACTTTAGGATTAGTGTTTTGTTGATCTAAGTTTGATATTTTTGGGATGTTACAAACCTTCCCCCCTTAAACAAAATCTCGTCCCGAGATTTGAAAAAGGACGAAAAGATTACCTAGGATTTGAAGAGATCTGGAAACTCCGTCCTGATGTGATCTTCGCGTTCCCAGGTAGCTTCCTCTTCTGTGTGGTTGCTCCACTGAATCTTGAGAAACTTGATTCTTCGGGTCCTGGTAGTTCGAAAGGCTTCCTCCAATATACGGATGGGTACTTCGGGATAGGTCAGGTCATCATTGATCTCTATGGTCTTATGATCGATATTCTTGAACACTTCGGTCTTCTCGGGGACTTCGAGGAATTTGCGAAGTAACGAGATATGGAACACATTGTGCACTGCTGACATCTCTTCTGGTAGCTCGAGTTGATACGATACTTCTCCTCGACGGTTCAAAATTTTGAAAGGTCCGATATATCTGGGGGCTAACTTTCCTTTGAGTTGGAAACGCTGCATTCCCTTCAATGGTGACACTTTCAGATAAACAAAATCTCCAATGTTGAAGGCGAGGTCTCGACGTCTCTTGTCGGCGTAACTCTTTTGTCGGGATTGGGCTGTCTTGAGGTGCTCGCGAATCTTGTGAACCTTCTCTTCTGCTTCTCGTAGGATGTCGGGTCCGAAAATTTGACTCTCTCCTACTTCCGACCAGTTCAAAGGGGTGCGGCACTTCCTTCCGTACATGAATTCAAATGGGGCCATTTGCAAACTGGCTTGGTAACTATTGTTGTAGGAAAATTCTGCAAACGGCAGACAGTCTTCCCACTTGGATCCATATTCTAACACACAAGCTCTAAGCATATCTTCGAGTATTTGGTTTACTCGCTCCGTTTGTCCATCGGTCTAAGGGTGATACGCGGTACTGAAATCTAGGCGGATTCCTAAACCTTCCTGGACCTTCTTCCAGAATCTCGAGGTAAACTGAGTTCCTCGATCCGATACGATATTCTTGGGGACTCCGTGCAAACTAACGATCCTAGCGATGTACAACTCTGCTAGCTTCGAACTCTGATAGGTAGTTTTGACGGGCAAGAAATGGGCTACTTTGGACAATCTGTCCACTATGACCCAAATAGAGTCATTTCCCCTACTAGAAGTAGGTAGTCCAGTGATAAAGTCCATTCCTACAGAATCCCATTTCCATTCCGGAATTTGCAAAGGTTGCAACAATCCAGCGGGTCTTTGATGTCCTGCCTTAACTCGCTGACATATATCAAACTTGGCGATATAGCTTCCGATTTCTCTCTTCATCTTATGCCACCAAAATTGCTCTTTCAAATCTTGATACATCTTAGTTCCTCCGGGATGGATAGAATAAAGAGTATCATGAGCCTCCTTCAAGATAACTTCTTTTAACTCAGAATCTGCTGGTACACAAAGGCGTCCTTTGTACCACAAAACTCCTTCTTCGTCCTCGGTGAATCCGGGTACTTTGCCTGTACCGATATGACGTTTGATTCCGTCGATACTAGCATTTCCTTTCTGCGCCTCTTTAACCTGACTGATCAAAGTGGGCTGAAGTTCTATGCTAGCCAAAAATCCTTCACTTACTAATTATATTCGAAAATCTTCCATCCCTTTGTGCAAACTTGGTTGCTCCTTAAAAATCATGGAGTTCAAGCGGCACGGCAATCTGCTAAGGGCATCGGCTACTACGTTGGCTTTTCCAGGGTGATAGTGAATGTCCAGGTCGTAATCCTTGATTAGCTCAATCCATCTTCTCTGCCTCATATTCAGCTCCTTCTGAGTGAATATATACTTTAGGCTCTTGTGATCCGAATAAATCTCACAACGGTTTCCCATAAGGTAATGTCTCCATGTCTTCAGGGCTAGAACTACGGCTGCGAGTTCGAGGTCATGGGTTGGGTAATTTTGTTCATGTTGCTTCAATTGTCGCGATAGATAGGATATAACTTTGCCTTCTTGCATTAGCACACATCCGAGACCAATCTTGGATGCCTCACAATACACATCGAAGGGCTTCGTGATATCCGGCATGATCAAGATTGGGGCGGAAATCAATCTCCTTTTGAGTTCTTGAAAACTCGCTTCACACTTGTCTGTCCATTCAAACTTCTTGTCATTCTTCAGCAATTGGGTCATGGGTCGGGCGATACTAGAGAATCCTTCTACGAATTTGCGGTAGTATCCCGCCAATCCGAGAAAATCACGAACTTGGGTTTGAGTGGTTGGGGCTTGCCAATCTTCTACATCTTTCACTTTGGCAGGGTCAACGGCAATTCCTCCGGCTGATACAATGTGACCGAGAAATCCTACTTCCTGTAACCAGAATTCACATTTGCTAAATTTTGCATACAGCTGATGCTCTCTAAGGGTTCCAAGAATGGTCCTTAGGTGTATCTCATGTTCTTCTTCCGATTTGGAATAAATCAGAATGTCATCGATGAAAACAACGACAAACTTATCCAGGAAGTCCATAAAAATCTTATTCATGAGGTTCATGAAATAAGCGGGGGCATTGGTTAATCCAAAAGACATGACTGTATACTCATACAATCCATATCTGGTGGTAAAGGTAGTCTTTGGAATATCCTCTGCACGAATCTTGAGTTGATGATAGCCAGTTCTAAGATCAATCTTAGAAAACACCTGGGCAACGGTCAACTGATCAAACAAATCTTCTATCTTGGGCAAGGGGTACTTGTTCTTGATGATGACATCATTCAACTTTCGATAATCCGTACACAAACGGTTACCTCCATCTTTCTTGTCCACAAACAAGACAGGTGACCTCCATGGGGACGCACTTGGTTGAATCAATCCGATTTCTAACATGGAATCTAGCTGCTTCTTCAGTTCTTCTAGTTCTGATGGGTTCATACTATAGGGTCTCTGGGCTATGGGTCCTGTTCCGGGGATTAGTTCGATGATAAACTCGATATCCCTATCTGGGGGCATACCGGGCAAAACATCTGGAAATACATCGGGGTATTCACAGATTATCCGAACTTGGTCAATGGTAGGTTGGGCTAGACTCTTGTTACACTTGAATTGGCGAGGTAAGGTTTCAGATATATGCTCGACTGATATTCCGGCGGTACTAGTCATGGTAATGGATTTCTTGGCACAGTCAATCATTCCTTTATGTTTGGACATCCAATCCATTCCTAGTACTACTTACAAACCTTTAGTTCCGATTACTATTAGGTTAGCATAAAAATCTATGCCATGGATTCGGATAGGGACGGCTCTGCAAATTTGCCTAGCCTTGGTGGTCGATCCGGGAATTTGTACAATCATCACATGCTTCAGTTTGGTTGGTTGAATTTTACTAGTGCAGGCAAATTCTTCGGTGACAAATGAATGCGATGCACCAGAATCAAACAACACTCTTGCAAGTACTAAATTAACAGAAAACATACCCAGCACGACGTCTGGCGCTTCCTGAGCTTCTTCAGCATGCATGAGAAAAAGGCGGCCATTGCGGTTGAGTGAATTTCCTGGAGCAAATCTTCTCCCTGGTTGGACACGACGCTGCTGCTGAGCTGGGACATGGGTATTAGGGGCTGTAGCGTTCTTCTTGTTGGGGCACTCGTTGGAATAGTGGCCTTTATTTCCACAGTCATAACAGGTCACTTGTGACTTGTCCTTGGTTGCGACAGGCACAGCATTGCTTCCAGTCCTCGGGGCAGTATTGGGGTTGGCGGTAGCATGGTTGGTGTTGAACTTGGGTGGGGCACGTGTGAAATTGCTAGAATTGCCGGGGTTGTTGTGATTTCCTCCGGGTCTAGGGTTTCCACGGTTGGGATAGGTCGGACGGGTCATAGGGGGTCTATTGGTTCTTGGGGCAAATCCTGGAGATGGGTTGGGGCGATACTTTGGGGTCTGATGGGTTCCTGGTTGATGCATCATGCGACGCTTGCGGTTCTCATTGGCCTGGTTGATCTTTCCTTCCATCTGGATAGCGGAGTCGACAAGGGCTTCAATATCAGCAAAGGGGATATTGACTAACACTGTCTGCATCTCGTCATGTAGACCATTCAGGAATCTTTCTTTCTTCTTGGCTTCGGTGTCTATCTCGTCCGGGGATACCTAGCTAATGACAAAAATTTGTCACGGTATTCCACTACAGTCAACCTTCCTTGTTTCAATTCTCTGAACTCGTCTCTCATTCTCTTGATCAAACCTGGCGGCACATGGGTTCTGCTAAACTTGACCTTGAATTCCTCCCAGGTCATCATTTGGCCTCCGGTCATTGCACGAAAACTGTTCCACCATGCCCTGGCATCTCCGGCTAGATAATGAGTGGCGAACAAGACTTTCTCGTTGGCTTCTACTCCGGCTACTTCTAAGTTATTCTCCATAGTTTGCAGCCAATCATCGGCGTCTAGTGGTTCTTCTGACTTGGTGAAAACGGGTGGGTTGGTATTCTGGAAACTCTTGAGCTTAGATCCATGGTTGTCCTGATTTCCATGGCCTTGGTTGTTGTGGGCTAGCTGGGCTATCTGTTGCAGAGTGGCTAGGTTGGCTTGACGTTCCGCTCTTTCAGCTTCACGGTCAGAGGTCAACATTTGCAGGATCTGCAACATCGGGTACGGGGCTGGACCACTTCCTCCACGTGGCATCTGAAGATTGATATAGATCATGAGAAAAGAGGGAAATTTCTAAGGTTTTGGGTCTTTTGAAAAGTTTTTAGAGTTTGACTCAAGTTTTCTAGCAACTTGCTTTTTCATTCATTCACTCATAGCACACAGTACAACACACACCACAACAAAGCAAAACAGATGGTTTTAAGAACCATTCTGGGAACTACGATACAGTGGGACCGACTACTACTCACTACGCTAGTGCTCAGTGCTACTATTGCTCGGAGTCTGTGGCTTCATCATCTTCCGCATCATCGATGAAGGCGAAATCATCCTCATCGGTGAAGAAGTCCATGGCCTGATCCTCCAGAAAATCATCGTCATCGCTGAGATAGGAGTAAGGGTCTCCACGAAGATCTTCTCCGGCATTCTCCCTTTCCTCTAACTGCACGTCTCTCTCATGGATGGTCTCTTCCAGAGATGAGATACGATGGCGAAGAAGGGCAATAATGCGCTCCTTCTTGTCGAGTTGACGGCGGCGAGACTTGCGATCCTTTGCTAGCATGGCGATGGTCTGATCCTTCGTCTTGATGATGGCAGACTTGTGGTTGCAATAGTCACGGCAGTTGTCTAGTTCTTGCTGACGATCATACATCATGAAGCTAAGGTGGTCCAATTGAGTCTTCAGCTCGGGGTGGTATGGGGCTTCCAGTGGTTGACCATTTGCATCATGCCTTGGGCAAAACTCAAAGCGAGTACCCTTGATCTGATTGATGCTCTGCCCACACAGACGGGAAAGAGCTTCCTGCATTGCTCTGGCAAGTCCATCGAGCCAGTTGTTTTCCCTCAAGGTAAACTGAATTCCCTCCACAGTGGGAGGTTCAATCTTTCCTCAGAGACTTCCAACAATTAGCCACTGCAGATCTTCTCCCCCTTGATCATTGAGCTGAGCTCCGAAGAACTCGGGATGCGGGCGCTCCAGAAGTTCTGAAAGCTGATCCAGATCCCTTTCAAAGATAAGGTCTCCTCCATTCCCGAGTTGGTAACACTTGCTGTACTTCACGTCCATCTATAAAAATAGAGGATGAGTAGATTAGCAAAGTGATCAAGTGTGTCAAAATTTTATATATTTTGCAAGAGTTTTTGAGGAACATGAAGTTTTATTAAAGAATTAAAGAGGTAAGAATGAGAATAAGTTTTCGTAAATAGTTTTGTTCTTAAGTTTTGAAACTAAGTTTTTGGGTTCAGCGTCCAATCTAACTAGGGTCTCCTATGGTCAGGATGGCTCTGATACCAACTTGTCAACACCCGGATTTTTCAATCCTAGATGCCTGTTATGCCATACATCGCAATCCCAGGATTACCATTTTTGCGAGACATAACAGAATTGGATACCATAGTACTTCATCCATTACAACGATACATAAGTTCTTACACAAATAGGGATCTCATGATCCAGTCCTTAATACAACATCAAGCAGCGGAATACGTAATAATAACGGTAGCGTCGGCGAGGCTCCATCTTCGGGGTCACAGGCAATGCTGACGATGGGAGATGATCCTAGTTGTCGTAACCTTCCTGGGGTCCATCCTCCAGGTACTCCTCTTCATAGTCTGGCCATGGGAATAGCCAGGGACAAAGCCATGAGTACTCTTTAAGTACTCGCAAACTAATACTAACAAGTAAAGGGGTTATTGGATAATGGGACACTAGGCTCTAGGGTTGTTTTGCAAAAGCCAGGTTTATAACTACTAAGTTCCAAAGCTAGTCACAATTTTATAACTCCTAAGTGGGATCCTGTATTTCCGGTCACAACTCTGTTGTGGTCAAGTCGAAGTCTCAAGTCGTTTCACAGGTCATTTTGAAAAGTCTGACGGGGGAACAGTATGGCCACTCCAGCTGTCCATAACCGCGGACGCGGCTATTCGAATAGTTTGACACTCTGCAGAGATTGTACACTTTCACCACAACATTCGATACATCCGTCAGGAACAAATCCTGAATTCACCATACTCAGTATGCGGATAATCAATCCTAACCTTAAAATTACACTCCCTAGTATAAGCACCTCTCCTGTGAGTTTGGCCTCCCAACCATGACCACTGTCATCTTGGGTACTGCACAGGTGGATAATCTTCACAAGGTAGCCTCAGCTCAGACCTTGCCGTGAGGGAACTAATACTAAGGTATATAAGTTTCCAGTCAAGCCCTACCCAATATTCGGGTATTGTGGTTGTACGATAAAATTGGAATGGTATCGCATCCAGACAACCATCAGTTTTTATAAAGGGCTAAGGCTCATGCCTCAACATTTTCATCACCAAAATCATCAAGTGTTTGGAAACACATGTCCAAAACATTTCAATAGAATGATCCATCATTCCAAGGTTTTCATAACCATTTTTCCACCAAGTATTCCCATCTAAAGTTGATCAAGTTTTATGCTTAGCACTAGCATCTACAGGTGGGGGTAGTACTAATGAGGGGGTGGTAACTAGTGGGGTTTCAACTAAGTCCAACCTTATATCATAAGCTGATATCAAGGTTTCTAGCTTAGGCCAAATTTTATGCTCTTTATGCAACCTTCAGCACAACTGTCTAGTATCTACCAAAACTCTTAGGTAGGCTCCCAGTAAGCTTTGATAAAGAAATAAAGTAAGAGGCTTGCCATAAAACTAGGATTGGTTTAGCAAGTGGGTATGGTCACATATGCTTAAGGCATAAAGTAATCATATCACAAGCATGGGTTTGTGGCAACAATAGGGTATCTTGCAAGGGTTAGCTTGCATTGGTCAACTTGGTTAGTATAGCTTGCCTTGTGCAGAGCAGTGGTTGAAGTTCTCTTCAGCTTCCTCCTCGTAGTATCCTCCTTCCTCCTCGTAGTATCCTTGGTCGGTACTAGTGTCTATGAATAAATACGAGGTACACAATCACCAAACAATACTTAACTACTAGCAATCATCACACACAAGGGTCCTATAGATGATCTAGCATCATCTCTAACATTACAAGGTTAAGGATTGGTTTAAGTCTTTTTATTTTAGAAAAGTAATTTCTACTCATTGAAAAACTACTTAAGATTTAATATTCTCCAAACTAAACATGGGATCATGTTGACACATGTCATCACCACATATTGTAGTCCATGGGAATGTGATTTAAAGTGGTGTCACAATTTAATAAGGTTTTACCCTTTTATTTTAATTAATTAAAGTGGCTAGAAATGCTTATGAAGCATTCTTTTATTCCTTGAGCATTATTTCTGCAAGTAACCTATATATATTTTTATATAATCAGAAAGGTATGGTTGAATGTGATTTTTTAGAGTTGGAATCAACTCAAAAGATTTTATGGTTTAAATTTGAAAAATGTTTGAATGCAGAAAAGCTTCTGCCTTGTTATTTTTACTATGGGTGATCTACAGATCCAAATGACTTGAATCCAACGGGCTTGGATTAAGCATTCACAGACCTTTCCAACAAAATTGGTTTCATCTAATTTGGTGCACTAAATCGATCTGGGTTGATTTTTGAAGTTGGGTACAGAAGTGTGTTTGAAAATAAAAAGAAAAGGTCTAATTTGAATTGCTGGGCTGCGCGGGAAATTCTAACGGGCCGGCCTGCTAAGCGCAGTGCTCCCGCGGGCTTCTTAAGTGGGTGTCCCCACTCGTCAGTGACACGGGGCTGGGCGAAGCGGTATGGGGCAACGTGGTTCGTTCGATCTAGTTCTAATCCAACGGCTGAGGGTCATCGTCGACGCGAGACAGCTCCGGCGAGAACGAAACCTAGCGCGGCCAGTGAGGGTTGCTGGGGGCTCACCGGGGTACGGGCGAGGGTCGGCGAGGCGGGCGAACGGCGAAGTCGACGACGGCGAACCTCCTGGTACCTGTGGCTTCTCCTGGGGCGGCTCTAATCGCTGGCTCCTTTCTTCTCCGGCAGCGGCAGGCTCCAGTGAAATCCG
This sequence comes from Avena sativa, assembly GCA_916181665.1. NCBI lineage: Eukaryota > Viridiplantae > Streptophyta > Magnoliopsida > Poales > Poaceae > Avena > Avena sativa. The sequence goes on along the minus strand of OV702285.1, from coordinate 102,304,282 downwards.
GCGAGGTGGTGCTCGCCTTGCTCTGAGAATGGTGTGGCACGATCAGTGAGGAGAGGGGAGTGAGATGGTGTGAAGAAATCGTGCGGGGGTGGCCTCTATTTATAGTCGAGCGAGGGGACCGTCGGGGCGTAAGGTGAGCTCGTCGGAGGCAATGTTACAGGCAGCTAATGGCATGGGCAAGGGTAGGGGACGGTGCTGTGTCTCCTGGCGATGCTCAACGACATGGTCGCGAGGCATGGGGCGGTGTGGTTTGGTCTGGAACGGGCGGTGCTCTGCGCGGCAGAGGCGGCGTCTTCGACGACGGGCGGTGGCTGTATGGCGCGCGGCGTTAAACGGGGATGTCTGGCGGTCTCCTGGGTCGGTGGTGATCGTGTGTGCGCGCGGTAAGGGCGGCGCGCGGTCTGTGGGTGATGGTCGAGGGTGGCGCTCTGGCGCACACTCGGCATGGTCTGGGCGTGTCTCGTGGGCGTGGTCCAGGGCTTGGCAACGCTCGCGGCTGGGATAGGCAGTGGCGGTGGACGGTGGGCTGCCTCCCAGACATGCTGGCTAGGCTTGCTGCTGCTCCTATCTTGCTGTCCACATTGGGGTGACATGGGGTTGCTCGGTTGTTCACCATTAATGGCAATGGCAAGCTCACAGGGGTGCTAGTGCTGGTCTAACCTTTCTAGATGATCTACTGGATTGTGTGAGAGCTAACTAGGGAACAAGTTAGGCTCAAGACACTGCACACTATAGTGTTTGTGGTTTTGTTTGATTTGTGTCTGCAACCTGTTTGATGAAATGGCCGCATGAAATCAAGTTTTGAATTTTGAAATGATTTTTGGTGGGTTTGCTAGATTGGTCCTGGTGAGTCTGCAGATGCTTGGGTTTTGAAAGTTGAGCTTGTTTGATTGGGTTTTGAAAAAGTGGGATCTTCCCATATGAAGAAGATTCAATTTTGAATTGTCATTTAAACTATGCATTTGAAAGTTTCTGGATGATCACAAAGTGGGCCTTGATACTTTGTTATGAGTACATGCAAGGGGTGCAAAGATCCAGAAAAGTTTCTGTAAGGTTTTGAAAGTTTGAGACAGCTAAAGTAGGCATGGGAGTTAAATTGGTCAAAATGACCATTCACTTAATATATTTGTTTTGACTTATTTGTCTTTAGGAAAAGTGTGGGGAATGTTTTAGATGATGTTCTTTTCACCTAAGAAACATTTTACAAGCAATGGATCACACAAACAAGGTGGTTTTAAAGAATTTCAAAATTCATGCATACACATATACATGCATTCATGAATTGATTAGAAAAGTTTTTTGTTAACCCTAAACTTTAGGATTAGTGTTTTGTTGATCTAAGTTTGATAGTTTTGGGATGTTACAAATATATATTCACACTATGGAAAAATATTCTAAGTCTGAGGACTTGTGTTTTGTTGAATAAAACAACTAAGTTAATGAATCACCTGGGTGGAATGGGACTTGCTTGGTGGATTTTGGTTGAGTGGTTCACAAGGCCCATGTCTATGGTTTGCCTTGTGTATCTCACTTGTGGATGGCCACCCAGGAACAAAGAGATTTGAGATGTCAAATGTTGAGAAGCTTCAAGTGCAACCACTTGGCAATATGGGCTCTGCCATGATCATATAGGTTGCAAGAACTTAGCCATATGGACAGTGGGTGGTAGAGTTTTGATAGGTTGGAACGCATCCATTTTGGTCTAAGGGAAGGCTTCTGAAAGATCTTGTCTTGGGAAACCAAGTCTTGTGGGGAAAGTGCACCACCTCTGCAGAGTGTAAAATCTAAGTACTTAGCCATGTCCCTGGTAAAGGACAATTTGAGCATCAAGACATGGAAGCAATCAAGAATCTCATCATTCAAATTTCTAAGTTAAAATCTTGTGGTTTGAACAAGGTTAAAGGATCTTCAATCTTTGTTTGAGAAAATGTTTTTGTCAAGCAAAAACTTAGTGTTTTCAAAATGATAAGGAAAATCTATTTTGAGCAATGCAAGCCTCAACTCCACTTAGCCAAATGCATATAGATGATAGACTCCACTATACTACCATAGTATCACTTGCCAATACAATTCAAATGTATTGACCCTTGTGGCTGTAACTTGTTATGTTGCAGGTTTGATTGTTTTTAGTGAAGATTGATTGATTAGGATTATAAAGTCTACAACCAACATGTCTGCCTGTGGCACCTTGAAGATGAAGGACCCCATGCTTATAGTTATTCCGCTGCAATGTATTGTAATAGCCAAATGAGCTATGTATGATGTAATAAAATTATGCTATTCCTGGTTATAAAGTTATATTATGACCTTTGTTTCTTGATATTACATCTTAACTGTGGATGCTAGCTATTGATCCAGGGACTAGCATTGTAAACACAGGGGACTCCACCTTATATTGTTTAAAGGTTGGGATACTCCCTCTACACATGGCTCCCATGGTCACTCCCCCCATGCTTGGAGTATCCATCATATGAAGTGCGAGACTTGTGGTGAGAACCAGAGTGGTGATTGTTGCTCTTTCTCTTGCGGTTTTCCACCTGCTTGTGCTTCCCTTCCAAGATCCTGGCCTTGTCCATAAGCTCCTGGAAAGTGGGGCAATAAACCACCAGTAGCTGTACTGAAAGCTCATCATTGAGGCCATCCAGGAATCTCTCCCTCCTTTTTGCATCAGTGTCAACATCCTCAGGTGCATAACGGGACAGGTTGTTGAACTCCTCAATGTACTCAGCCACAGTGCGGTTGGTTTGGCGCAAGTTGCGGAACTCCTTCCTCTTCAGGCTCAGAACTCCTGAAGACACGTGGTTGGTCCTGAAACCTTCCTCAAACATTGCCCAAGTCACGGTGTCCAGCGGGTGGGTGATCTGAAAAGTGTCCCACCAAGAAGCAGCTGGTCCCTCCAGTAGGTGAGCGGCAAACCTCACCTTTTCAGCATCAGTGCATCCGACAGTTACCAGATCCTTGTTGACTGAACGCAACCAGTCAAGAGCAACCATTGGCTCCGTTGCAGTAGAGAACTTAGCTGGCCTTAACCTCAGAAATCTGGTGAGAGCATCTCCCTGAGGCTGGTTGTTTCGATTGTTGTTGTTGTTCTGAGCTGCCATGAACTGAGTCATTACTTGGGTCAGCTGTGCCTGAGCTGCCATGAGTTGCTCCAACTCAGTGGGTTGATGGCGGGGAGGCATCTGCGGTTCAGCACAGGTAAGCTTAGAAAGAATCAACTACGACAATAGGATTCTACCCATGCATATGATCAAACAACAACAAGCAATAGCAGACAATCACAAGAAAGCAACACATCAACAAACAAGTGATCCAGCAACATCCCAGGGATTATCCTAGCAGTATATACCTACTGGAATAGTTTTACAAGAGTTGGCAATGGTTAACTAAACAGTTGATCAACTAAACAGCAAAAACAGCAATCTGCCAGAACAGTCCAGCAGCGTTTACGAATTTTTTCGCCTGACTTAGACTTATCAGAAAATTTAGCTGATTTGTGCACATACAGTACAGAGAGTTTCGCATCAGCCCAATTGTTTTCAGATTTTTCCCAGTTACCAGAAAAATATGAAAAATCATACAGTACTGCTGTATCAGCAGAAAACTGCAGCGAAAATAACACAGATGTTAACCAAACTTGCCATAACTCTTTCATAAAATTCGCATAAATAATTCCTGGGATACTGGAGTACACAAATAAGCAACTAAACACTCTTAAACTAACAGTTATTTAGTTTCACATCGATCGTGGCTAATCCTAACGAATTTACCTAACGTGGACTAATTGGTGGACTTCTATCTAGTTCTTGAAGAGGTTGCGGTAGGTCCTTGCACTCATGCGTTGGCGCTTCGGTCCACGTTTCAACCATGGCGGCAGAGTGTACACTTCCCCTGAGTCATCACTTGAGATCTCAAACTCCACCTCTTCTGGATCCTCCTCTTCTACTTCACTTTCAGCTGCAACTGCAACAGCTTCATCTCCTCCACCATCCTCGTCTCCATCATCATCCTCGTCCTCATCATCATCATCGTTCCCACTGTCATCATCATCCCCATTGTTGCCATCTTCTCCATTGTCATCATTAGAGGGTGGATTCAGCTGTGCTTGGAGGGCGGCAATCTGGGCTGTCATAGCTTCAATAGTTTGATCCCTTTCCTGGACGGTCCCTTGCAACTGTTGTATGTTCTGGGTGTTCTCCTGCACCGTACCATGAAGATGAGCTATGGTTGCATCTCTGGCTATCAGGGCATTCTCCAGAACTCCCACAGCTTCATGCAGGGTGTCAATCTCCTGTCCTTGGACCACCATACCATTGCTAGCAAAATCTGTAATTTCCTTTATCATCATCACTTTCTCAGCTAGAGCTCCATTCTCCCTTTCCATGTCCTCTATGTGCCTCCGACGGGGCGGCATGTTGTTCCTGTCGCCCGGGGTAACCACAATGTGCCCATCTTCATCACGCCTCCCATAGTAACGGTAGGGTGAATCTGCTGGCAGTAGGTGTCGGACATGATGGCACTGGCGAGACAAGGCTTCATGTATGGCCAAGTTGATTCCAAGTCCCCATTTGCAGTATGTCTTGGTGTAGATCAGATGCACTGGATTTGGCAAGGCGGCATCCCTGAATATGAAGGTAGTGATCTCCCATGCATCCTCTCCATATCCATAGGTGTACAGCCTTCTTCCCTTGAACATGGGCAGTGGCAATCCCAATGACTGCGAGAGCTGTGCTAACTGCCTTGCAAAGGGCCTTGGTGACTCCATGGTTGCATACTCAATCCTGACTTCTCCCATCTATCAAGTAAAAGAGGAAAGTGTGAGAATAGAATATGGTAAGAATTTACGAGGGTGAAAGGCATAAGATGAAAGACAGAGTTAACATAGGCTTCAATAAATCTATGGCTTCCTAATCCAATCCTAGGTCACGATCCTACAGTCGACACACGGGCTCTGATACCATCTTGTAACACCGTGGTTCTAAAGAGACCGTGGCTTCTATGTGACATGCCAATCCCTGGATCGGTTCATTGGCCCACAATAGAATGAGATGAATAACATAGCAAAATATTCGTGTATCATAAATATCGAAGATCCAGAGTACCATTATTACAATAAAAGCTTAGCCCAAGGCTAGCTCAAATTATTCAGGTAACAACATAAATGAAGTAAATCCTCCATTCTTCAAATTGCCCACAAGTGAACAAGTGCCGAGTGGAGTACCGTGGCCTATATCGATTACTCAGAATCGGAATAACCTGCAACATGAAACGTAGCAGCCCCGAAGGGTCAATACATGGAATGTATGGCAAGTAGAGCTAGTAATGGAGACAATAGTACTAACATCTACATGCATATTTGGCAAGTGGAGCTGTGTCTGGCTTGCATTTGCAAATACATTTGTCCTACTTTCATAAACAGTTTTTGATTTTCTTTGAAAGGATCCCAATTAAGTTAACCCAACAATATTAAAGCAATTATGAAATTAGAATGAGCGAGAAACATGTCAAGGAATCAATATCAAGCAACTCAGTTGTCCATAACCGGGGACATGGCTAATCGATTAGATTACACACCCTGCAGGGGTTAGTACACTTTACCCATGTGGCTTGGCCAGCCCAGCTCGTACCATCACTCTCATTTTGGGTGATGATAGGGAGAAGTCCAAGAAGAGACTGTTCGGGAAGTAGCTCCCCAATCCCGACGCGCACCGGTCCAACCTACCAAAATTCTACATCTCTGGATACGCGGGTTCGGGTTACCACAACCTACTAAGTCCAACCAACCGCCCATTTCATTATTGGCACATGGTTGTACACGTAAGCTACCAAATAAATATGCCAATCAATTTCTCTCGATACCTGGGTGCCTTTCCGCAATGAAACCACCAAAAATTATCAATACCATCACACCCAGGAGATTCATTGATTAAGTTGTTTTAGTTTTCACAAACCAATACTTTTAGAAACAAGTCTCAATGATGTAACCCAGCCCTCGTACAACATAGCATGGCTAAGCACATCTACCAACGGTGTTTCATCTACAAGGAGGGTCCTACCACATAATAGGACATAGCATAGCGATAGTATCATCCTACACATGCGTCTACAAAATACACGACAATGCATAGAAAATAGTAGGACAATATCATGAACAAAATAACATCTACTTGCCTTGGTTGTAGCGGTCGGAAGAACAATCCACACACGAGCAAGCGTTGCACTCGTCACAATCTACACGACACAATTGCAATCATAAACAAACAATACACAAGCATATGCAACAAAGATGATGCATGAATATATGCAAGGCAAGTGAATTAGTGCTACAGCTGCACCACATAATCCTATTCAATAATACTACTGATTGCATGCATGGAAAATAGTTTTAGCGCAAGGAAAACTATTACGCAATAAGTAATGCTCAAAACGAGAGCTAGAACTCAAATAATTCACTACCGGTATACTACATAATCCTATTCAATAATACTATCGGTATACTGTTTGTAAAATCTTGGGAAAATTCTACAGTATAGGCATAGCTATTTAGGAACAGTACCAATTGGAATTACTCAAAAAGGAATTATAAAACTCCCTGAGTAATTAAAACACTGCAGAAAGCCACTAGACAGTTTCTGCAGAAGTTTTTACTGTAAGCCTATCCTTTTAATTCACGATGAGATTCCCCTTGTTCTACTGAATCCAGGGACATATCATACGCAATTTTTGGAGTTACAGATCTTTTTCTACGAATTAATTACTCCAAAAAGGCCATTAACTAATTTGATTAAACTGTACTAAATATTGCTGCAAAAGTGTGAAACTAAGGTACAGCAAGATTCTACACGACTTACTAAATCTACACATATTTTATTTGCAATTTTTGGCCCAGCGGTTTAATTTCTACGCAATTTACAAGTTTCTACCGAAATCTGTCAACTAAAACGATTAACGAAAATACCCAGTCAACTGTGTCTGTTGACTGGTCAACGCGGCTGCTGACTGGGCGCTGACTGGGCGTCTGACTAGTCAACGCCTGGGGCTGACTGGTCAACGGCTGATCTGGACCGCTGATCTGAGATCCAATGGTCCCAAGAGATGGCGGCTGCGGACTCACCGGAGACGAACGGCGGCGAGCTCGGGACGATGGCGGCGATCGGTTCCGGCGACGGCGGTTCCTGCGCGGAGGGGAAAGCGGTCAACACGTGGAACGGGGCGGTCAACGCGGCGAGCGGCGGGTGGTGCGTGCGCGGCGGGCGGCGCTGGCGCGAGCGGCGGCGGGCGGCTGCGCGCGGACGAGTGCGAGCGTGGGCGCGGGCGCGGGAGGCGGCGGCGGCGCTGGCGGCGGTTGCGCGCGGCGGGCGGTGCGCGTGCAGCGGCCGCAGGCGGCGAGCGGCGCGGGCGGCGCAAGTTGGCGGCGCGGCAGGCGGGCGCGGGCGGCTGCAGGTAGCGTGGCGGCGCGGTGCGGCGGCGGGGTAGGCGGGCGCGGTGGCGGCTTACCTCGAGGCGGCGGCGCGGGCACGGATCCCGAGAGGCGGCGGCGGCTGCGCGGGGTTCGAGGCGCGGGCGCGGAGATCGAGGGCGCAGCGGCGGCGGGGTCCAGGGCTTTTTAAGTGGGGCCCCCACGCGGGGTCCTACGCGGACACGGGTCCCGATTTTTTTTTGGTCCGTTTTCTTTTCCCCTTTTTCGCAAATAGTAAAGCCTCCGTAACTTTTCCGTAAGAGCTCCGAATTGGGCGATTTTTGATCCTAATTTTTTGTAAAATCGAGGGGAACAACCTAGGGTCAAGGGTTGTGTGAAAACACTAGGCTACAAGGGTGGACTACACTAGTCCTACTAATGCCTCCCGCAGGAGCCTCGTAGTAAAATAGGGTAGGGTTTAGAAAATAGTGTTTTGCCAAAACTTTTCAATCGATGGTTTTGCATGCAAAAGTATGATGCAATAGCATGAATGATATGCAGAACCAAATCTAAAATTTGGGATGTGACATAGCCAGATCGACAAAACCCTCGGGCTGTATCATATACACGTCCTCGGTTAAATTTCCGTTAAGGAAAGCCGTTTTGACATCCATCTGCCATATCTCATAGTCGAAATAGGACGCTAAAGCTAACATGATCCGAACTGATTTAAGCATCGCTACGGGCGAGAAAGTATCGTCGTAATCAATTCCTTGAATTTGTCGGAACACCTTCGCGACAAGGCGTGCTTTATAGACGGAAACATTTCCATCCATATCAGTTTTCTTCTTAAAGACCCATTTGCACTCGACGGGTCTTGCACTGTCTGGCAGATCAACCAAGTTCCAAACTTGATTTTCATCCATGTACTTTAACTCGGATCTCATGGCTCCAAGCCATGACTCGGAATCAGATCCCACCATCGCTTCCGAATAATTTACCGGCTCATCATTGTCTAACAGTAACACATCACGAACACTTCGTAATCTCGCCGATCTTCGTAGTACAGGTGCTGTTGCCGGCTCAGCTACCATGACCGGCTCAACCTCCAAGGTTTTTGCCGACTCGCTACTAGCCGGATCCTCTCGAATTTCTTCGAGCTGCACCGTGCTCCCACTTACTCCCTGACTGAGAAACTCTTTCTCAAGGAAGACACCGTTCTGAGCGACAAACACTTTGTCCTCTTCTCGGTTGTAGAAGTAGTAACCCAAGGTTTCCCTCGGATACCGCACGAAAATACATTTATCCGACTTGGCTGTAAGCTTGTCCGACTGAAGTCTCTTGACAAATGCTTCACAACCCCAAATCTTAAGAAAAAACAAACTCAGCTTTTTGCCTGTCCACATCTCATGCGATGTCTTATCTCCCGATTTTGATGGTACTCTGTTTAGTGTGAACGATGCTGTTTCTAGACAATAATCCCAAAATGATAAAGGCAGATCTGTCCGACTCATCATTGACCGTACCATGTCCAACAAGGTCCGATTCCGCCTTTCTCAGACACCGTTCCTTTAAGGCGTTCCTGGCGGAGTAAGTTGAGGAACTATTCCACAACTTTTCAGATGGTCATCAAACTCATGGCTCATGTACTCACCTCCTCGGTCCGACCGAAGAAACTTTATTTTCTTGCCGAGTTGATTATGTGCTTCATTCTGGAATTCTTTGAACTTTTCAAAGGCTTCCGACTTATGTTTCATCAAGTAGATATATCCATACCTACTCAAATCATCAGTGAAGGTAATGAAGTACTAATAACCACCCCTGGCTGTCGTGCTCATTGGTCCACATACATCACTATGTACTAGACCCAACAAGTCGGACGCCCTTTCGCAACTCTTTGCAAAAGGTGTCTTGGTCATTTTGCCAAGTAGGCAAGATTCGCATGTCTCGAACGACTCCAAGTCGAACGAAGTTAGGAGTCCATCATCATGGAGCTTCTTCATGCGTTTCCAACTTATATGACCAAGCCGACAGTGCCAAAAGTAAGTCATATTCAGATCATTTGGTTTCAACCTTTTAACATTTATGTTATAAACCGACTCACCATCAAGATTCAAAATAAATAACCCGTCCTGGACGGGTGCAAAGCCATGAAACATATCATTCAAATACAAAGAACAACCATTATTCTTGATATTCGACTCATAGCCTTGCCTCATCAAACATGAAGCAGACATAATGTTTCGACTGAGCACTGGAACATAATAAAAATTATTCAGTTCCATAATGAATCCGGAAGGTAAATGAAGTTGCATCCTGCCGACTTCCAACGCAGCAACTCTTGCTTTGTTGCCGACTCGAATATCAACCTCACCTCTTGCTACGCTCCTAGTTCTTACCAGTCCCTGCAACGAGTTACAGATGTGAATAACTGATCCGATATCATATACCCAAGAACTATTAGGTGCATCAGCAAGATATATGTCTATAACATTGCAAACAAGTGTACCTGAGTCGGAAGTCATACCTCCACTCTTGGCTTTGTCGGCCAAGTACTTGCTGCAGTTCCTCTTCCAGTGGCCATCCGCCTTGCAGTAGAAGCAAGTGGATCCGGCTGAAGGAGATGGCTTAGTCCCTGAGGAAGCGCTTGGGACCGGGTCCTGAGCCTGCTTTCCTCCTGACTTAGCCTTCTTCTTAGTCCAAGAACTCTTCTTGAACTTAGCCTTATTCTGCACCATCAACACTTGACTGGCGCCCTTCTTGAGATCCACCTCTGCCTGCTTGAGCATCCCATGTAATTCAGTGAGCTTCTTATCCATACCATGCATGTGGTAGTTCAAAATGAACTGCCCATATGCACTAGGAAGAGAGTTCAGAATAATATCCGTAGCGAACTCTTCGCTTATGTTGTAGCCAAGCCTCTCCAGAGACTGCACGTAACCAACCATTTTGATCACATGCGGACTCAGTGGATCACCATCCTTAAGCTTGCAACTCAGCAAAGCCTGAGAGACTTGATACCTCTCAGTCTTCGCCTGAGCCTTGAACATACTTTTGAGGCTTTCGATCATATCGTAGGCCTCAACATGCTCGAACTGCTTTTGCAAGTCCGGTTCCATGTGAGCAAGCATAAGGCAGCTAATATCCGTGGACTCATCCTTAGCCCGACGGTAGGCATTGGTGGCTGTGACAGTCGCATTCTCATTTGGCTCATTTGGAAGTGGGTTGTCTAGGACATGGTCCTTCTTTTCTTGTTTGAGAACAATTCTCAGATTTCGATACCAGTTGGTAAAATTAGTGTCGTTTAGTTTATCTTTCTCAAGGATAGTTCTCAACGCAAAACCGGATATCTGAGAGTGACTGCTACTTGGTGCCATGATCTACAACAGAAAATATGCAAAACACTTAAGACATGTATTCATAAAAGTGCAAGCATATTAAACATTTTAATATTTTATGCTCCCACTAGAACCAACACCCCTCCGATGGTTGCTTAGTGATTCAGGATCCTAAATAAGCAAGTCGGCTAGTGAGCTTTAGCATCACCGCTAGACGCCAAGTGATCTAGGTAGACAACTCCTTGTCAATCGCATCTCATGTGACTCCAGTTGGACGGGTGGCATCACATGCCCCGACTCCCATCGGACTTTTCCCCGAGCCCCACAACCGTTATGAGAGACCCGTCTAGCTTACCGAGTGTTTCTGCAGTAAGAGTCCGACTCGAACCCACCTAATCGGAAAGAATTGGCAGCACCTCAATTTTATGAGCCTACTACCAAAAATGTCCGAATTGTGATGGTGCAAAAACTGGCGGGAAAAACGACTAGACCTTCTTTGAGGGATTAAATTTTACCGACTATCTAATAGAGGTAAAACAGAGACATAACAATAACACAAAATAAAGTAATTCTAATGTGAAATGGTATGGCTCTCTTCATGGCGATCTCCATCTCCACAAAGCCTGTAATCCGACTCGTGCCAACTCTTGTCACTTGCCGTCTTACTCCATGTCGCCGACATGTACAACGCCTTGCATGCCTTCCGGGTTCTCCAAACAGCTACACTAGCTTAGTAAAGTAAATTACATGGAGAATCCGACACACAGGTCATTATACAATAAAATGACAGCACCTAGGCTCCAGCCGGCTGACAAAAAACCGTGATTCGCAGATCACGTATGGATTACACACATACATCACATGGACCATACAATTCACAACTTCCTGCAAAAACAAGTTATGCATAGATAGAATATCTACCGGCACTGTGAAACTCGCAACGACATCTAAGGCGCTACGACAGGGCGAAGCCGGCGGTCCCGCTATATGATCACGGAAATCAGATCTACCATTCCACGAGTACAGTTGATCCAATCAACCTTGTACAAAACCGATCTATCTCATAGATCGACCACAAAAACAGCAGATAGATCTCATCTACAGCCAACCGCATATCACATATACGAGATCTCGAGCCTAAATCCAGAAGCTATTGCTCTGATACCACAGTTGGGCGACGCAGAGATAAAACAAAACTTTTTCCTCTAACGTGGTGATCCCAAGATCTAGCTGAGGTAGAAGGCCACGAGGTTTACCACTAGACGCGCGGTTGCGGATTACTGATGAAGCGCGTCAGTTGATGCAGTGCAGTCCTCGCGATCCGATCTTCCTAGTGCTGATCGCACAGCACCTCTGCTGGTATCCACACGTACAAGGAGGAGCGTTGGCGGCGAACTGCTAGGTTCGTTACGGCGACAGGACTGCTGTGGAGCTAGGGTTTCCAACACATGGAATGACCTAACCGAACAACGATTAACCTTTCTGGGTTACGGTGCTCCACTATATATAGGGAGTGAACGTGGGCTCTGCTCGCGCAACCCATTCACCAAAGCCCATATAACACTAGTCATCGTGAGTCCAACTCACTAACTCGGTCCTAATCCAGTTTAGGTCCAACCCAACCAGATTATAAGTTCAGATCCAATCCGAACTTGCTCCCGCTCTTAAGTGTGTGACCCCGCAGGCTCATGGCTACTTGGACACGATTAGACTCCGACTCTCAATCGATCAGTCGATAGCAGCTCCTAGCAGAACGTGCCGACTCCCAAGTACCAAAGAGTCATGACGACTTGCCTTTCTAATGCGACTTGCGTCCGAGTCCCTTTTTCCTCAGGATATACCTTGTCAGACTATAGGCGAATATTTGTCATCCCTTAAATAGTCCAACTCTCTTCTCGATCCGAGATAAGTGATTCACCCGACTAACTATTAGTCGATCGCCTCGGTTAACACTTAACCGAGTCGTGCATGGCCATGCTTTCCGAATCATATCTCACGAGAGGGCCTAGAGAATATCTCTCCAAGTGGAGGGGCAAAATCCTATCTTGTTTATTCACATCACTCAGCTTGATTCTCAGTCGACCCGAACTCTGCCTTTATAACTGTCGAGTTACGGATCAGCGTTTGACAGAACCTAAGTCGGTGATCCTCAACTCGGACTATGCAATAACCTTAGGTCTAAGGATTACATTGATTGAGATATACAAATGACAACTTGTTCGTTATATCTCAATATGGGTCAATCCGACTCGCTAAACTCTTTAGCCGAATCTATGTGAGTTGGAATAGCATCTCCATGCCCATGACAAGTGGAACCGAGTCATCAAGCCAACTTTCACATTGGTCTAAGTTGTGTGTCCAGCACAACCTCAATGACCAAGGATATTTTACAAAAAACATGAATGCATAGTTCCACAACCGAATCACATATTCAATGATACACATCAGATGTTTATACAAGGACTACTTAATATCTTTATGAATACAATGGGAAATATCATCATACATGATTGCCTCTAGGGCATATTCCCAACATGATGTAGACCACAACGAACTTGTCAAGGTACTCCATGAAGACAGAGTTCATAAGCCGCATAAAAGTGGCCGGAGCATTGGTAAGACCAAAGGACATGACCGTATACTCGTAAAGACCATAACGAGTGGTGAAAGCAGTTTTTGGAATATCTTCCTTACGGATCTTTATCTGGTGATACCCTGACCTTAAATCCATTTTGGAAAAGACAGTGGCACCACTTAACTGATCAAATAGATCGTTGATCCTAGGGAGAGGATACTTGTTCTTGATAGTCACAGCATTAAGTGGGCGATAATCCACAACCAGACGCGGTATATTGGTATCCCGCTTCTTGACAAAGATGGTAGGACATCCCCAAGAAGATGTGCTGGGATGAATGTATCCTTTTCCTTCTAACTCCTCTAATTGCTTCTTCAACTCCACAAGCTCATGAGGAAGAATACGGTAGGGTCTTTTAGAAACAGGAGCAGTTCCAGGAACAACTCTATGACAAACTCCACACTTTGATCAGGTGGCATGCCAGGCAACTCCTCAGGAAAGACATCCGGAAACTCACAGACCACAGAAACATCTTGGATCTCTAACGGGGGTAAAACTTCAAGAGCATACAACTCCGCTTCAGGAATAGAAACAGCTGAAGGAGATAGTGACCCTATGGTACAGTACTTGACTGTTATGCCAGCAGGACTAGTCGGAGTCACAGACTTGGTTGTACAATCGAGAATGGCTTGATAACGGGTCAACCAGTCCATGCCCAAAATGATGTCAATATCAGTTGACTTGAGGGCGATCAAAGAAGTGGGGAAAAGTTGAAATGCAATTTCAATTAGATTCCCATGAATAACCATGGTGGAACGCCAACTAGAACCAGGGGACTGAACTAGCATAGGAACTAACAACCCCTCAAAACTTATCCCATGAATTTGAGAAAAAGCTTGTGACAGGAATGAATGCGATGCTCCAGAATCAACAAAACTTTAGATGGAATTTGATTGATACGGAGCGTACCCATTATGACGCTGGGATCTTCTTGAGCCTCCTCAGCAGAGATATGGTTCAGGCGTCCTTTTCCAGCACCTGGATACTTGTCATTCTTCTTTGGGGGTTGTGCCTTCTCAGTAGCACTCTTTTGAGGACAGTATCATGCATAGTGGCCAGGCTGGTGACAGTTGAAGCATATGAGGCATGATCCAGTACCAGCAGCAGGATAACTTGACCCACTAGCTTTGTTTGGAGTAACATTCAGGCGGGGTGCATATCCAGAAGTCCTTGGAGTATAAGGAGCACGTGGCACAGCACTGTAAGGTACGAAGACACGACGCTTCTTATTACCAGAACCAAACTTGTGGTACCCCTCCTGAGGACGCTTACGAGTTTCTTCATACTCCACTTTTCCACTCTCGGCTTTCATAGACTTATTAACAAGACCTTGGAAGTTAACAAAGTCCATGAGATGGATGTCACGACGAACCTTAGGATCCAGTCCCTTACGGAACAGATCTTGCTTCTTAACATCAGTGGAGACCTCTTCAGTAGCATAGCAGGCAAGACCATTAAAGTTGCGCTGGTAATCGCACACGGAACCAGTGCGATGCTTAAGCTTAAGGAACTCCTCTCTCTTATGATCCATCAGACCCTCCGGAATATGATAAGCTCGAAATGCTTCAGTGAACTCTTGCCATGTAACAACATGTTGAGCTTCTTGCATAGCCAAGAAATTTTCCCAGCAGGAATTAGCTGCTCCCTCCAGATGACAGGGAGCAAAAGTCACCCAATCAGCTTGAGCAACATGACCAATCTAAAGTTTGCGCTCCATGGTGCGAAGCCAGTAGTCCGCATCAAGTGGCTCAGTGGAATAGCTGAAAACTGGCGAGGTGAGACGTGTGAAGTCCTTGATACCAACTTGATTGTTCTGGCGTTGAGCAGTGTTACGCTCAATCCTTTCAAGGAGCCTCATGTTGTCAGCACGATTGGTTTCGTACATGGCCATGAGTTGAACCATGGACGATGGTGGAGGAAGGTTGGAAGATTCACCCTCATTTGCGGCTGTCACATCCCAAGATTTTCCAAATCATGTAATGTGAAAAATAAATAAACAAAATAAAATTATTGTTGAAAATCAGGGTGAAAAGAAACTTTTGTTTCTAAATGGAAACTTAAAATCCCATCTTGAACAAACTTTGGTTAACTTTAAATCCAACTAAAAATTCAAATCTAATAAAATGCATTCCTCAATGAATGTATCTGGAAATTTAAACACTTAGAAAATAAATCCAAACCCTAAACCCTAATGGAATAAAAAAATCATTTCCAAGTTATCTCCAAGCCTATGGATTTGATCCATATAAAAATTTGCCAACAAACTTTTACAAATGATCAATAATGACAAATAGAAATATTATAAAACCATATAAATTGGTTTCACTTAAATTGGAACCATAAATAAAATCTTGTGAATATAATAAGATAAGGAAATTAAATTTCCAAAGCTAATAAAGCACTTATCTAAAATCAATACCAAATGGTGAGAAAATAATCCTAAATATATTTAAAAGGATAAACAAATATTAAAGATTTTATAAATTGGAATCACCAAGTTTGGATCTCTAAATAAAAAGATAAGGATTTTATAAGATGAAGAAAGAAATATTAAATAAAGAATATTTGAAAGACCAGATAAATCTTGGCCCAATCCTTTAAACAAATGGAATGATTATAATCCAAATCCAAATAGAATGAAAGGATAAAGAATTTCCAAAAAAAAATGGCATAAACCAAATTCATTGGAATTAAAACAAATACCCAATCTTAAATGATTAATAAATCATATTAAATACTTTCCAAATAATCCAAGATGAATTATTTGAACCAACTAAACAGATAAAAACCTACTGAAAGGAATTGGAAAGTTTAAAGAATTTAAATGGAGTTTTAAAAATTATTATTAAATCCTATCTAATTAAAAACTAGAGCCTATTTTGAATAAATAAAAGGCCCCAAAATGAATAAGGTTTTATTCAAAAATTGACATCAGAATATACTACTAATCAGTATTTAAATCTTCGCAAATTATGTCAAAGGTTTGAATTGATTAGACAAAATCAAAACAAAAAAATCAAAAGAGAAAAAGAAAAACAAACAGAACAAAAAAAGAGAACAAGCCAGCCCAACTGACCACTGGCCCAACTAGGCCCAACCTAGCCCACTGCTCGTCTCCCGTAGAAAAACGCTTCACACTCAGAAACTCGCCCGCAGAGGCACTGACAGATGGACCCCCACCTCCCCTCTCTCTCACTCACTGACGCCACGACCCCACGCCCACGTCACCTTCTTCCTCCCCGCGATGAACACGCCTGGACGTTTCATGCCGTTGATTCCTCTGATTGAATTCACCATAACGCTGTGTTTATTCCTCGCCGTGACCACGCTAGTTAAAGCGCATCTCCCTCCTCTCTCTTTCCCCTCTGTCGCACCACCTTAGCGTGCCCCCAGGCCGCCCAATTCTTCTCTGCACCGTCCTCTGTCCGACGACTCTCCGGCGTCGATTCCGGCAGCCCCACGCCACCCCTCGCCTCCTCGAGCACGCGAACATCTTCCCCAGACTCTGGCGCACACTCCAGTGCCTCCAGCTCCCTCTCGCTTGCCCCACAACCTCGCCTCCGTCTTTGTCTGAGCGCCACCCAAGAACCCCGCAACTCCGGCGAGCACTACTGGTGAGTCTAGACCGCCCCTTACCCCCTCTTGGATACTCACAAGATCGCGGCTTCCATACGAACCTAATGGTGCCTTTTATTTGCCTTAGCACGCTATATATCGCTGCCCCCGTCGACGTCTGACCGCACCCGAGGCCCAGCTCAACTACGGTGAGCGATTAAGGATAATCTCGTGCGCCCCTTCGCCAGCCAGTACCACCTTGAGCTTCCCCAAGCTTCGGCGAACACGGTGAGCATCTTTCCTTCCTCCCTCGCTTCCTGCATCGCCAGCTTCGCCGCCACCAGACACGCTTCAGCCAGTCGCCGCAGCCAGCGCCGCTGAGCAATGGTCAAAGTAGTTAGGACCGTAGGATTTGGATCTGACGGTTATGATAGAACGTGAGCGAATGGGTACGCGCGCTTCTGAGCCGTGTGATCCCACTAAAATCCAACGGCCTGCATCGCTTGATCCGCGCGAAACGTTTTCGACCAATAGAAATAAGACGCGTGGCCAGACTCTGGTTTTAAAAACAGATTTGAATCTATTAGATATGTGATTTTGTAGATTCCATAACTTCTAATCTACACGTCCAAATTTTGCAAACTTTATATCAATGGATTCAGCAAGACAAGCCCTAGCCAACCATGCACTTTGTTTAGTAAAAAGCTTCTGGTAAAATGTTTGTTTTTTCAGAAACTTATGTATGCTTGTTTAGGTTATAAAATTTATTCCAAAATGATTTTGAGGATAAAATCTTTGGCAAATGATGTGTTTTGAACCTACTGACCATAGGAAACAAATTGTGGATTCAAAAATGTATTTGGAGAAACAAAAGAATGAATCTTTGATTTAAATCATTTCTAGTCAAATAAAAATATGGTTTGATTATTAAAAATGGTTTTGGAAGAAAAACCTTTGAGAAATGTTTTGGAAATAAACTCTCTGACCCTAAAGACAAGGTTATATGGTTGGAAAACATATATTGTGAACTCTATAGAATGTTGCCTTATTAAAAGCATTTCTTCACCACATAAAATAATGACTTGGTTTAAAATGGTTTCGAGATAGAATCTTTTGCAAATGGTTTTTCCACTTTACAAAATGACCAAATGGTGTTTTAAAATGTTCATAACTTACTAGAAACCACTTTTTCAAATAAAACAATCTTTAGCATGCTTGCATGCATTGTTTTGTTATTATTATTTTATGTGATGAATTGCTTGAATGGTAGATTGAAATGTTGTTTGCTTGATTGAATTGTAGTGACTTGAAGATTGTGATTGTTGCAAAGATCAAGGAGTGAACTTATACTCTCTACCAAAAGGCAAGTGATGCTTCATACTTTTGTCCCATTATTTTCACTATGCATTAGTGATATTTCTAAGTAAGACTTGCACAGAATTTTTGCTAAGTATAAACCATGCTATGGGAAATCCTAGTAGATGAAACCTTAGTAAAATTTTCCTAAGTTAAGATTCCTACTACTATCATGCTTAGCTTAGCTAATAGAAAACAAAGGTGGAATATATGTTCATACTATGGAAAATTTCTAAGTCTGAGGACTTGTGTTTTGTTTAATAAAACAACTAAGTGAATGAATCACCTGGGTGGAATGGAAGGAATGGTTTGTGTTGAGTGGTCATGCAAGTCCAGTATGCTAGGGGAAACTTGGGCTTCACCAAGTCCAGTATACTGGGGAATACTTGATGTCTCACTTGTGGATGGCTACCCAGGAACAAAGAGATTTGAGATGTCAAATGTTGAGAAGCTTCAAGTGCAGCCACTTGGCATTATGGGCTCTGCCTGGATCATATAGGTTGCAATAACTTAGCCAAATGGACAGTTGGTGGTAGGGGAATGATAGGTTGGAGCGCGTCCATTCTGGTCTAAGGGAAGGCTTCTGAAAGATCTTGTCTTGGTGAAACCAAGTCTTGTGGGGAAAGTGCACCACCTCTGCAGAGTGTAAAATCTAAGTACTTAGCCATGTCCCTGGCAAAGGACAATATGAGCATCAAGACATGGAAGCTATCAAGAATCTCATCATCCAAATTTCTAAGTTAAAAACTTGTGGTTGAACAAGGGTTTAAGGTTCACCAATTTCTATTGGTGGTTCCTTGGGTGATTTTTGTCAAGCAAAAACTTAGTGTTTTCAAATGATAAGGAAAATCTATTTTGAGCAAAGCAAGCCTAAGCTCCACTTAGCCAAATGCATATAGATGATAGACTCCACTATACTACCATAGTATCACTTGCCAATACAATTCAAATGTATTGACCCTTGTGGCTGTAACTTGTTATGTTGCAGGTTTGTTTGATATTAGTGAAGTTTAATGATTAGGATTACAAGTCTACAACCAACATGTCTGCCTGTGGCACTTTGAAGATGAAGGACCCCATGCTTATAGATATTCTGCTGCAATGTAATGTAATAGCCAAATGAGCTATGTAAGATGTAATAAATTATGTTATTCCTGATTATAAAGTTGTATTATGACCTTTGTTTCTTGATATTACATCTTAAATGTGGATGCTAGCTATTGATCCAGGGACTAGCATTTTAAACACAGGGATCTCTACCTTATTAAAGGTTGGGAACCTTACAGCGGTACCCCGAGCATGAGCACAGGTACGAGCACGAGAAGTGTCACCCATCCTGAAAGAACAAAAGGAGATTAGACAAAGGATTTAAAGGAGCAAGACGGAAAGATGAAAAAAGAGTACTTGATTTAAATGTATCATCTTATCAAGCATGGTAGTATCAAAGCATACTAATGTATACACTAACCTGCTGACTTACAAACCATGTCAATGGAATGCTAAGATGTTACACACCAAGCAAAACTGAGATATCTTAGAACTCTGAGAATAGCAGCCAAGTACGGAGTACTTTTAAGAAAAACAACCCCAAAACCACGATCCTAAAAGTTTTGAGATACAAGATAAGGAATGAAAACCTTTTCAAACCAAATAAGGTAAGAGAAACTCCAGCATCGGAGACACACCAGAGAAGGAGTAAAAAGAGTCCTAGTCAGAGTTTCTGCAAATAGTTTTTAACTTTCAAATAGTTTTTCAACTTCTAGACTCAACATCAACCAATAAAAGGGTGTCCTACAGGCAGTCCTGCTCTGATACCAAAACCTGTAGCACCCCCTCGGGGTTTGGGTTAAACCAACCTCAGATCACCATCTAAGATAAGTTCAACTCCCAAACACGGAAGATCATAGTATGATTCGGTAACATTACAGAACACAGGGATTCGATAGCATAAGTTTAAACTCTTAATAGAGTAAGATATTAGAGTTATTACAAACCAGAGGTCATAGACCCACAATTACATCACACAGCGAAAGCAAATTATGTTGTTCTACACAACAACTTAGCAAAAAGCCTAAGAGGCCATAAACAAAAGCGACGTACATCCCATAGTCCTCAGGCTGCTACCTAGGACCCCCCAACTACTCGTCGATGTCAACGTAGAAGCCACCTTCAGTTGCAACCAGATCCTCTATAGAAAAACAACATTGGCGCAAGGCTGAGTACGAGAATGTACTCCGCAAGACTTAGATATCATAGTAACTACATGCTCTGGATTGAAAGGATTTCTCTGGATTTTCTTTTGCGGAAAGCAATCTTTATTTGTAAACAAGAGAGAGAAGAGGCTCGTCTACTCCGAATATTTTAAAAGGGATGAAATAGCGACTTCTTCATCTTGTTCATAACATCTCAATAACCACCATCTTCATCAGAACCTACTATCTAGGATCACCCCCTCGACCCAGAGGAAGAATCCTTTAGTGCACGTGGATCAACAAGTTTGCCAATGGTTAAAGTTATCTATGATCTTAGAATCTGGTCACCAAGCGTTCATAACCGTGAACACGGTTTTTCGAAAAGATTAATACCCTGCAGGGGTGTACAACTTTACCCACACGTATCAACCGACTCTTAATGCCAAATATTATTAGCCCGCTTCCTTGGAGGGCCGGCAGAGGGTGGTTGACCACGACCTTTACCTTGATTTTGCCGAGACCATAAGTCACGCAATAAGTGTAGGGTTCGCAGCATAGAAAACAAAAATTTTCCTACGATGGGAACAACTATGTACCAAGATCTATCTACTGGATACAAACAACGGGCGGATGTATATCCGTAGAGAACATACCCTTGAAGACCGACAAAGCTTAACGAGTCCAAACTCGTGGTTGATGTAGACGATCTCTTGCCGATCTCAAGATCGAGAGGAAGTCCTAGCGCCGCAAAACAGCAGCGCATCCGTGCTCGCACACACGTTCGAGGCATCGAGCAACCTCCGCCTCCTCGCTCCAGCGATGCAGCGGAAGCACAACTCTTTCTTGCCGAAAAGCCACCGGGAACATGTATCTCGCTAGTCTGAGACCATGGGGAATAAATTCTAGAGGGGGAGAGAGATCCTTCACGAGGAGGTGTGAGTGAGAAGTGAGAGGAGGGGCTCCTTATATAGGGGAGGGGGGCAGCCCAAGGGGGCATGGCCGCCGGCCATGGAGGGTGCCCCCACCTCTCCCTCATTCATGTGGGTGGACACTCCACTCACACAAAAGCCTTTCAATTCCCTCCACTCAAAAACCCACTCAAATTCCCATTAAATTTTCACCAAATTTAATGCAAACTCTCATTAAATAAAACTATTTTATTTTATTCAGAATTTTGTCAATTACTTTAATGACAAACATTCACAAATAACCCCTTGCTAGTATTTCATTTCACATGCAGAACCAGTTTCAGCAATTTCAACCGAAACAGTTTCGGTGTCTAGTGAAATAAATTCCTGCGCTTGTTATTCTTTTCGGCATGAAACTTTTGCTCCAAATGGATGTCGGTGTCTCTTAAGTGTGTCACCCTACGGTTCGCGAATAATTCGGACATGATCGAGACCCCTCTCGGATCAATAATCAGAAGCGGGATCTGGAGACCCATACTGACTCCCACACATTCAACGATGACTTTCTTGTGATCGTCGGAACCTTTTACGCTAGTATCTTAATCCTTTTGTTTCGCGATATATTACATGTCCGAGATTCGATCATCGGTATCTCCATACCTAGTTTGATCTCGTTACCGACATGCACTCTTTTCTCGTTCCCGTGATATAACATTCTAGTGATCAAATCACTTGCTTGCAAGCTAATCAATGTGATATCACCGAGAGGGCCCAGAGTATATCTATCCGTCATCGGGATGAACAAATTCCACTCTCGATCCATGAGCCTCAACATAACACTTTATTAGTTCTGAATCCATCTTTATAATCACCCTGTTACGGTGTGACGTTTGATGTTATCAAGAAACTCTTCCGGTGTTAGTGATTGACATGATCTCATGCTCTAAGGATTAGGATCACTTCGTAAGTTGTTATAGCAATATAAACTCAATGACTTTGATCGTAATGCTATACTTCGGATGAATGTTCATCACACCATTACACTAATGTTGTGACCTCGTTATTATAACATCCAATGTCCATGATCAGGAAACCTTTGATCATCTTGTTAATCAACGAGCTAGTTTATAAGAGAGGCATAACTAGGAACTTCCTTTTTGTTTATTAAACACACATGTATTAATGTTTCCGTATTAATACAATTATAGCATGTAAAATAAACATTTATCATAAATAAGGAATACGATAATAACCACTTTATTATTGCCTCTCGGGCATATTTCCTTCAGTCTCCCACTTGCACTAGAGACAATAATCTAGTTTGAGAACTTTGCGTATTGAACACTTATGGATTTCTGGTGTTCCATATACGCAACTGCAAGTGGTTAACATAATCTACGGATCTGATGCTTTCAGGTCCGTGTGTATTTGCATGTCTTTGCGTCTTCACGCATCACTCATTCTCCAATGAGATGGCATTGTATAAATTTGGTCTTTTGGTGAGACCTTTAGTTCCTTGGGGTTAAAACACATCGATACTATTGTCATACAATATATCTTTAGTGTTAGCCCGTTGCGAACCACACCTTAGTTTGATAACAAACTACTTGACACAAATTCCCTCCTTTGCTGCTACTATAGCAGTCATATACTTAGCCTTTTGTTGTAGTATTCGTCACAATGTCTTAACTTTGGAAATCTTCCAAATCCATCATGGAATCTCCTTTCCATTACATTGTGCCACCCATAGTTTAAATTGAGATAAACTTAATTTGTATCTTGTGACAAACCTAGTATCAATGTAACGCTTTACAATGAACTATTTGTAATTGTTTGTCACCTCTACACAAATATATTCTTAGTTCTTTCAAAAAGATCATAAGAATATCCTCACTATCGTCCAATGATCATTTTATGATTCATTCTGGTATATGCTCATAACACTTAGAGCATAGGACATATCTGGATGTGTACATATCATGGTATGATTGATCAAAACATTCTCGTGATTTCACTCATCAAGTGTCAAAGCACTTGAATCTTGTTTCACTTATCAAGTATCGATACAGTTGAATCTTGATTCAATTCCTTTCCATGCAACAAGAAATGTTTCTTGTCGTTTCTATATTGAACTCCTTCAATATCTCATATATGTACGTTTGGCACAACCATATTAGCGTCACAGTCTATCCACTATAGACATTCATGCTAAATATTCGGGTTTTTCCTAAGTATTTCATCAAAATGAAATTCTTAACCTTTGTCAATAAATAATACATTATTTCTAATCAACAAGATGTCTTCCACATAATGTATTAGAAATATGTCTCAGCGCTCCCACTTAATTTCTTGCAAATGCAAGCATCTTCATCGTCTCTTGATGAAAACTCCTTTTCATCACGGTGAAGATTCCAACTCCGCGATGCTTACTTCAACCATTGAAGTTTGCATGCCCTTTTAGCATCCTTTGAATTAACAAAACCCTTTGGATCGTGTCATGTACACGTCCTAGGTAACCATTCTATTAAAAGAACTTTGTTTTGTTTATTCATCTATCATATACCAAATTATATGTAGTGGTTGCTACTTTAATCCGTCCAGACTAAATATCGCTATGAAAGATCAAATCTCGTCATAGTCAACTCCTTGAACATTGTCGTAAAATACTTTACGACATGTCGACTATTTCATAGATGTGAAACATCCATGTCTGTTTCTTTATAGATCCAAATACGACCGATAGGTTTTTACACCTTTCCGGAGGGTATTCCAAGTTCAAAACTTGATTTCTTGTGTATGGAACTATCACGGATTTAATGGCTTCAAGCCATTTGACGGAGTTAGGGCCCATCATCGCTTCTTTGCATATAGTCGGTTCATCATTGTCAAACAATAATGATTTACTCTCAAATCTTAGTATTTGATTGTTTATCCGGCCGACTTGGTTCAATAAGAACTTAGATCTCCGTGACCACAACCTTTGAGGCACATAAGCTATGAGCATTATGGCAGCCTCCGGAACCATTTCCGGCGCTGCGCAACTCAGCACATTTAGCTAAGGTTCGTTAACCTTATCAAAGTTCTATTGTCCTCCCACTTAACTTTTGCGAAAAATTCCTTTTTCAAGAAACTTCACATTTCAAGCGACAAACCCTTTTGTCCTCGGTGTTATGGAGGAATAACCAATTGTTATTCGAAATAACCTACAAAGACATGCTCATCCGATTTCGGTTGTAAACATCTTACTTATGTTTAGCATACCAAAATTTAAGAAATGACAACTTGGGTTTTACCCCAAACCATAACTTCCATGGTGTCATTTCACCGGATCAAGATGGAGCTCTTTTCAGTGTAAAAGCGGTAGTCTCTAAAGCTTTAATCTTTTAAAACATAATGGCAGTTTTATAAATAACACCTTTGATCCAACCATGTCAAACAAGGTTTCCTTACAAATCTCAAAACATTCCATATTCCTATGGTGTTTCGGGATATGTAAATCTAGGTGTTTTGCTAAACTTGCAACTCAAATAAATCCCTTTATGATAAAATCATAATTCATTTATTTTCTTGTTACACTTGTAAATCAAACAAATCCCTTATGATAAAATCATAAACCATTTATTTTCTTGTTTAAAATGATTTTGCACTTCATCTTGAAAGTCTTTGAAACATTTTCAAATATTTCATACTTCTCTCGCATTAAGTGAACATTCACTCAAATTTTCGGAGAAAACATATGAAGTTGAAATCCATCGCTTACGACTATACATAATGGACTACATACATCGATATGTATAAATTCCAATAATTTAGTCGTTCGTTCTTCTTTGGCCTTTGAACGAAGTTTTAATTATCACGTGGAAAGTCTCACAAGCGTCACTTGATCAAATCAAAGACTCCAAAAATCCATGAATATGGAGATTGTTCATGTTTTCTTTCCAATATAATTTAAACAGCGATGTCACTTCATAAGTGATCTTTCAATCATTTGTCTTGCGACATTTTAGCATTAGGTTTTATGGATGTGATTTCTTCAACTAGATTTGTAAATCATCCATCTTATATGGAATACGGTAATTATTTGAACAACCTTTGTTCTTATAATACCTGATTCAAATAACAATTATTAAAACAAATCTTGAAGTCAAGCTTTGATGTCAACGAGAAATACAAACAACGGTTTGTTTGTTTTCGATGAACATCATCACATATTCTCTTGCTAGTTACTTAGGCCATTGTGGTTCATGAATTGCGTCATTCCGTATGAAATTTCATACCAACCAATTCGGTATCCAATACCCAAGAACCACATTGTTTAACATGCAAAGAATACAACCATAACATGTATATCATCCATATACCTAAATTGGATATTTCCAATCTTTTCTTTTCTGCCAAATATATTTTATAGATTCTCTTTCAGCATTTCCTTTTCCTTTTAAAAGAATCTATCAACATCAAAAGTGGCGCCATATACATGACACATAGTCCAAAGCGTGTATATTCAAATAATAATACCTTTGGACTTGCACTTTGAAGTAGATCACCATCATCAAAATGATCGGTATTCTTTCAAAATTCATTCTTTAGTAATCTTTTAGTGTAGTAAACACTTTACATACATCTTCTATTCATCCTTATCATGACGACTTTCATGATCAAGCCAATTTAGCTTATAAAGGAGAATCGTGAGTATAACATTACTTTCCAAAACCCTTTTGGATGATTAGGATGTCTAGCATCTCCAACCTTCGTAAATTCTCATCCAATATGAGAACATATATTATACTCTATCATATTGCAACCAAAACATTGTTTCAGATATCGTTATATCTGTCACACATGATGGTTTCTGAAACAATTCTTTCAGCTCCTAGATAAACTTGATATTAAAACAATCAAGAATCATGGAGGCAAACATGATACTTAAGATACTAACACTGGAATTGTTACTCTCGATTTAATACCAATTATTAAATTTCACGGAGTAAATAGAGTTTGCTGAAAGTTTGCAATAGGACTTTAAACTTTGATTGACACTCAACACAATACGATACCAGTTCGTAAAGTAAATATCTAGAATTCTACAGTTCTATTATCTCAATTACAACTATGCATAAGGTGGTGAACGAATGCCAATGACTACAACAAATTATGAAAATTCACTTTGATTTAATTTATGATAAATTGAGTTCTACTAATCCAAATTAGAAATGAACTCCCACTCAAAAACGACATCCCTCGTGTCCTTTTGGTGATTACATGAACCAAATCCACTACACCAAGTCCGATCATCACGTGAGTCGGCGTAGCTTCAAAGGCGAGCATCCATATGGTCATCATATCAAAACATATGACTCATGCTTAACCTTTCGGTTCGTGTTCCGAGGCCATGTCTGTACATGCTAGGCTCGCCAAGTAAGAACCTTAGTATTCGCGTGTGTAACTGTCTTACACCCGAGATGTGCTCGTGGATTCAAGTACACCCGATCATCACGTGTTGTCTTGAAGCGACGAAACATTGTCGGTGCATACTTAAGGAAGAACACATTTTTATCTTGATATCTAAATGAGGGATCATCTTATTATGCTAATAAAACGCCAAACAAGCAATATAAGATGCTATCAAACATCACATGTTTATTAGTGGAATGATATGGTTCTCGCATATGATCTCTATCATGTGCACCGTGGTATGATCACTATCATACCTTTATGTGTAAATCCAAGGTCTATGGAGTTTACACGTTATGTATGTTGTAAGAGTATCATCTCATACTTCTACTTACAACATCACCATATCATAACACTAGCCCAGCAACAATCTAAACTAGACGCCTCTAATTTATCCATTGCAAATTTTACGTGGCTTAGGGCTTTCGAAGATAGAAACGTTCTTACCTACGAACATGAACCACAACGAGGATAACCAAATTATTGACAACTCATTGCAAATTAGATATTGACTATAGTAGGAGAGACAGACACCCGCTAGCCACTTATGCAAAACTAGTTGCATGTCAAGCGTGGAACAGGTCTCATGTGCGAGGACATGTAAAGTTTGTCCGGGCCGCTTCATCCCACTATGCCACCAATATCCAAAGTAAAACTAAGAAGCAATAAAATGATCATCATCGCCCACATAATCATATGTGTACTACCCATGCAAAGTATCTACGCATAGATCCGGCTCTGATACCACTGTAGGGTTCGCAACATAGAAAACAAAAATTTTCCTACGATGGGAACAACTATGTACCAAGATCTATCTACTGGATACAAACAACGGGCGGATGTATATCCGTAGAGAACATACCCTTGAAGACCGACAAAGCTTAACGAGTCCAAACTCGTGGTTGATGTAGACGATCTCTTGCCGATCTCAAGATCGAGAGGAAGTCCTAGCGCCGCAAAACAGCAGCGCATCCGTGCTCGCACACACGTTCGAGGCACCGAGCAACCTCCGCCTCCTCGCTCCA
Organism: Avena sativa; assembly: GCA_916181665.1. Classification (NCBI taxonomy): domain Eukaryota; kingdom Viridiplantae; phylum Streptophyta; class Magnoliopsida; order Poales; family Poaceae; genus Avena; species Avena sativa. The sequence goes on along the minus strand of OV702285.1, from coordinate 102,276,420 downwards.
GCGATGCAGCGGAAGCACAACTCTTTCTTGCCGAAAAGCCACCGGGAACATGTATCTCGCTAGTCCGAGACCATGGGGAATAAATTCTAGAGGGGGAGAGAGATCCTTCACGAGGAGGTGTGAGTGAGAAGTGAGAGGAGGGGCTCCTTATATAGGGGAGGGGGGGCAGCCCAAGGGGGCATGGCCGCCGGCCATGGAGGGTGCCCCCACCTCTCCCTCATTCATGTGGGTGGACACTCCACTCACACAAAATCCTTTCAAATCCCTCCACTCAAAAACCCACTCAAATTCCCATTAAATTTCCACCAAATTTAATGCAAACTCTCATTAAATAAAACTATTTTATTTTATTCAGAATTTTGTCAATTACTTTAATGACAAACATTCACAAATAACCCCTTGCTAGTATTTCATTTCACATGCAGAACCAGTTTCAGCAATGTCAACCGAAATAGTTTCGGTGTCTAGTGAAATAAATTCCTGCGCTTGTTATTCTTTTCGGCATGAAACTTTTGCTCCAAATGGATGTCGGTGTCTCTTAAGTGTGTCACCCTACAGTTCGCGAATAATGCGGACATGATCGAGACCCCTCTCGGATCAATAATCAGAAGCGGGATCTGGAGACCCATACTGACTCCCACACATTCAACGATGACTTTCTTGTGATCGTCGGAACCTTTTACGCTAGTATCTTAATCCTTTTGTTTCGCGATATATTACATGTCCGAGATTCGATCATCGGTATCTCCATACCTAGTTTGATCTCGTTACCGACATGCACTCTTTTCTCGTTCCCGTGATATAACATTCTAGTGATCAAATCACTTGCTTGCAAGCTAATCAATGTGATATCACCGAGAGGGCCCAGAGTATATCTATCCGTCATCGGGATGAACAAATTCCACTCTCGATCCATGAGCCTCAACATAACACTTTATTAGTTTTGAATCCATCTTTATAATCACCCTGTTACGGTGTGACGTTTGATGTTATCAAGAAACTCTTCCGGTGTTAGTGATTGACATGATCTCATGGTCTAAGGATTAGGATCACTTCGTAAGTTGTTATAGCAATATAAACTCAATGACTTTGATCGTAATGCTATACTTCGGATGAATGTTCATCACACCATTACACTAATGTTGTGACCTCGTTATTAATAACATCCAATGTCCATGATCAGGAAACCTTTGATCATCTAGTTAATCAACGAGCTAGTTTATAAGAGAGGCATAAACTAGGAACTTCCTTTTTGTTTATTAAACACACATGTATTAATGTTTCCGTATTAATACAATTATAGCATGTAAAATAAACATTTCTCATAAATAAGGAATACGATAATAACCACTTTATTATTGCCTCTCGGGCATATTTCCTTCAATAAGTATGGTTCCGCCGTAACGGGTCAAATCCCAAAGCCGGTACTTAAAGATGTGAGGCGAGGTTGGTTTACCAGGGGCGCTATCTACCCCAAGCAACCACGGCCACTCTTCCCTACCTGTTATGATGCACCTCCTTCACCCCCCCTTTCGAAAACGTTTTCAATGCGTATGCCAAATGGAAAGCCCGAACTATGTGACTCATGGAATGTACTAGGCAAGTTAGTCAGACGAGGGGTTCCCAAGCCCCATGTGGCTGTACGCTCGTCTCGGTTCCAAAGGAAAGAACTCAGTTCCTAGTGTTGGTGAGCATGGGACTACAAATACCACACCCAACGTGGCCTCCCATACAAGCCTTAGCATGATTAGTTAACTCGTTTGATGATGTCACCATCTCCTACCTCTCTAGATTATCCGTCATCTCTGACTCATCATTCGGACAGATCAGACGTTGTTACTATGCATGGCTAAGATGTGGATCACAGAACATCTAGCGACGCTCAAATGCCAGACCTAGGTATGCTAGGAGCAGTGGATCAGGAGTATAAGGCTACAAAGGAAAACAGTGCAGCAGATAGGTTACACTAGCTACTGACAAAAGACCACATTGGAATCGTGTGCATCATAGCGAGAAAGTAATATACTTTATAAAACATAGTTTCAGAATGAGAGGCTATGCTTGCCTTGTCCGTCAGAAGAAAGGTACGGATCTTCAGTCTTGTTGACTTCAGCTTCGGGTTCGGATCCTATCGCGAAGAACCAATACCGGAAACAAAGGCGACAATCAAGACATGGCATTGATGCAATGCACAAACAAGGATGATGATATGACAAGTTGAATTGCTTTGAAATGAAACCCTAAAACATGCTCGGCAATTTTAAACGGGGTTCCGAGGGTTGAAAACCCTAATTTGGAAAACTCCGGAAACACATGAGAGGGGTTACTATGTTCTTTTAATTAAACTTGTCATGTAAGTGTTGGGGATATGCTATATGGGTATCCTAATAGCATGTCTCTTATCCGACTAACCCGGGTGGCCCATAGTCGGTAGCATGGCCTATGGCCTGCTGGGCGGCCCAGTTAGGTGGATCCAGAATGGAGGCCCATGCCGGATAAAGGAAGGCTACGGTGGAGTCACCAGCGTACCCGGAGCCTTGGAGTGCAAGATACACAAGACTAGTGATAGGCGGTGTAGGACTCTGTAACCTGTCCGGCTAGGACTTTTCCCTGTAACCCTAGGACCTGGCGACTATATAAGTCGGGCCTATGGGAGCCTTTAGGGCACAATCTCAGACAATAACTTAGACTCTCTAGTCACCTCGCACAGCGAACCTATCTCTGTAACTCGGCGTATTGCCCTTATAGTGATTTATAGCAGGAGTAGGATTCCGCCACCGTCGTGGGATCTGAACCTGGGTAAGCTGTGTTACCTCGTAACCGTCATCCGTCCGCCTTACCCCATGTCTCTAAACACGCATTATCAGGAGAACATCATGGATGGTTTCATCCGCGGCGATGAAGTTATTGTTGGCGATGTCACCAAGCAGTTTCAGAACGACTCCGAAGAGGGAGATGAGTCTCTCAGCCGAGGAGGTAGATGCTCCGGTGAGGTAGACGCCGACGCCTCGGGCGAGGGAGGACTAAGCGGCTCCGATGAGGGAGAAGACGACGAGCAAGAAGTCGAAGAGAGAGAAGTCGACGGCTCTGGCGAGGTGTATATCTATATGTGATGTGCACTAATGTATTTAACAAGTGACCATATGAAATACATATATTCACGCGCTAGCTCTTTCTTCTTTTAGCCCTCCGGATCGAGGAAATCGTCAGTACGGACTAAACGAGGCCCAAACAAGATGGATGATGGTGTCCGGTATAGAATCGAAAAGGTCGATAAAGTCGGGAAACCGATTGAACCTGATAATGTTGCAAAGAATTTTGTGAAGGCATGCGGAGTTGTCGTTAGGGACCACATCCCTATCACCACTCGAGAGTGGAGGCAGAAAAAGACGGAAACCGTGTCATATGTCGGCCAAGCAGCCAAAGAAAACCTTTGGACAAAGCTCATGCTTTCTTTCACCCTGCCGGTGCCAGAGGTGGATCCAGACGAAGAGGTGCCAAATGAGGCGGAAATGAGGAGTCAAAAAGAGGCCCTAGAGAAAAAAGTCAAGGCGTGGGCTCTTTCGAAGATGGGCGGACTATTCAGAGACTCGAAGAAAAAATTATGCCAGAACTATATCGAGCTCGATAAGACTCCGGATTTCGACAAGGGCTATGAGAAGATAAGAGACTAGTGGGCCGAATTTGTGGAGTACAAGACGAAGAATCCGGACGCGTTGCAAAAGTCTACAGTAAATAAGGCGAAAGTACCACCATACTATGGGGCCTGTTGGCTACGCCGGTAGCAAGCATAAGTGGGAGGCACTTGAGGCACCATTTCTGGCAAGGGGGTCATGCTAGAGCCCTTAACATGGATCGAACGGGCAAGAAATTGGTTTTACGGGCACGGGGGCACGTTGAACGAAGAAGGGAAGGCAGTGTATAACCAAAGACACAAAGATAATCCCCTGCTACCCATCGACGACATTAGAAGTGCGGTACAAGATGTTGAAGAGGGACGGTTCGTTCCTGATAGAGAGAAGGACGAGCTGGCACGCACCCTTAAAAATAAAGAACACAAAGGACGATCACGGGGCACCGAAGGATCCAAGCCGTGGACAGTTCCGTTTCCCGAGGAAAGGAAGAGATTTCCTGATAGAAGCCATCAGAGGAGAAAGGAAAGGGAGGCAGCTGAGAAAGCTGCTGCTGCAGACCGACTGCATAATGTAGAAGAGGTATTAAAGCGACATCAGGATCAAATCGAAATACTTAGCCAGCAAGGTAGCGGCCAATCTTAGCGGTACCTGATGGAACCTGCATTTGATGCTACCGGCGCCCCAATGAATATGAAAAGCAGCATCGCTTCCACGCAGCTCTAGGATGATGGTGATGATGATGCACTGACGGCTCCGGAACATTGTTACCCAGTGGCTGATATCACATAGAGCACACCTTGTGAGTTAAAGGTGAGAGTTGCTAACTTAAGGTTGATGGCGGCGCTCGGCATGGTCCTACCAATTGGACCTAAACCAACTTGGCATTGCAAACCGGTTCCAAAAGGGTACGCTGTCGTCACGGTGGATCAAGTCATGCCAGATTATGAGGAGCTGAAGCTGGACTACCCCGCAGGTGAAGATGGGGAGCTGACTGAACTAGGAGAAGTAAAAAGGGGGACTGCTGTTTGGCCAAAGGAGCACATCCATCTTCCAAATTATGTGCCACCAAGGCCACCCACTCCTCAGATCAGCAACAATCCACCTTCGCCGCCACATGACCATTCTCCAGCGCAACCTTCACCTTCGCCGCCACATTACCATTCTCCAGCGCAACTGTCTCCATCGCCGTCGCAGCCGTCTCCACCGCCGCCATGTCCTAAGCGGAAAAGGGGTCGTACGACTACGAGGGGCAGCAGCAAGAGGTTCATATCACCGAAACGTAAGATATCGCCCCTCCCAAAAGTACCCCATGCAAATATAGATTTCAGTATCCCCCGGCCTAGGGAGATGACAAACGACCAACTTGATGCGGCCTCAGAAGCCAGTTATCAAAAGTGGAAGATTGACATAGCTAACAAGAAGAAGCTGATAGAGCCAATCTTTCCGCGCACCGAAGAAGATGTAGCAAAGGAAATAGCCCAGGTGAAGCTCATGGCCGTGTACCCGCCGCCACTACCAGAAGACTATGACCGCTCTATCCGCACGTCGGATGAGGCAAAATAACAACGGTTGCAAAGTATCAGCTCCAGTGGAAAATCAAGCGAGAAATCAGTTGCCCAGCTCGGAGAACAGAAAAATCAATCGTGCCCCCTGCTAAAAGTGTATATCGATGCCGAGGTGCGGTCGAGGAGAGCTGCGGCCGAGCAGAGGTATGATCCGGAAACTGATACGAAGTTAGTAGAGTTGTACGGAGAAGCGGCGGCGGCTCAAGGCATGTCTATTCATAGGTACTTAAACCATATAAATGAATTTGCTGACATATCATACAAGTATCGGCACGGGCACCCTCTCGTCAAACCTGAGTTAGTCAAGGATCTACCAACAAAAATACATGCGACAATCTGCTGCTAACGAAAACTGGATCAACATTGCACTAGAAACGAGCATTATGGGCATGGAGATGGCGTGGTAATGATTGAATTTGATGAGTTATTTCAGTTATACCAACAAGACGCCCTCGACAAATCTATCATGAGTGCCTATTGTTTATAAGTATTATTAATTTATGTAATTAAGTCTTTCTAGCTCAGCTATCGTTCATTGCATGTATATTCTTACTTATCACTATATTTATTTTGCAGAATGAAGATTCTCCAATGCAAAAGAGGACAACTCTATGACATTGGGTTCATTGACCCAGATATCATTTATCAAAATGTTCTCCACCTGAGACCCGAGGTGACAGAGAACAACTTGGTACAAGCGTTAAGGTTTCACGAGACCAAAAGGGAAATACTATTTCCTTACAACTACGAGTGAGTGTTACTGTCTTGTACACATTATATTTTGCTTACTCGATGTTAAGTGTATAATTGACTCGTTATGCGTGCGCAGCTTCCACTATATCCTACTAATATTAAGCCCGACGATGGAATAGTAAAAGTCATGGACTCGAAACATAAAGACCTCAATGAGTGGGCGGACATGCAAGCATGCCTCCAGAGGTAATTTCAATCATTCTGTCACTATATCGGCACTATTTCCTCGCTGATAGCAAGTGATCAATATAGAACTCCGTTATTCATCTTCTTTGCCGGGCAGGGCTTGGAAACGGTTCACCGCCAAGGATGTTGGCGTTTGGAAGCCAGAGCTTACATTTCAACAACTTAATGTAGGTAGTACTAGCTAGATCCGCGCATCTCTTTGATTCTAGTTTCAATATCATGCTTGAATATTATTTTGATTGAACTATATATGTTCTCGTAAAGTGCTTGAGGCAGGAATCCGAGAATAACTTATGTGGCTACTATGTATGCGAGTTTATTCGCCAGACGACCAAATATACTGCCGCAAAGAGGGACTTAAAAAAAATTGAAGTACGATAAACAATATTCATAAATTTAGTTTATTACCATCAATTGTGTTCATTTTCATTAATTCATATATATTAACCCCTTCTTTAAATTATATTAGGTCGAACGGTTGCGGGACGGTCTTCTACTACAAGAACGCATACGAGCAATTCAAGAGGAAATTGCCGGATTCATAGATGCTGAGGTCCTAGATCCGAATGGAGAATACTATTCCCTGCCGATGGATATGCGAGTGTGATATGTTTTGTAATGTGCATGTAATAAATCGTGGTGCGTACATTTTGTAATATGTTCGACAACGTACATTGGATGAGATGGTATAATATATTCGCGACGATGATGTGCACTATATAGTTGTTCCTTCATTATTGTATATAGTATTATGCCATCCAATTTAGCACAAAACACAAATTAAAAAAATGCCCAAAAAAATAAATGAAAAATAGCAGAAAACGGATCCTGCCACGGCACAAAAACGAGTCGTTTTCCTGCCGCGGTAGGGGAGCAATAGCCCCGGTTCCTATTAAAAACCGGGACCTTTGTCTGCTAGACCCCTCACTCGCCAGCCGCCCACGTGGAGCCCCATTAGCCGCGGTTCGGGGCAGAACCGGGGCTAGCAATAGCCCCGCCTGGCGAGCCCCGGATCTAGAACCGGGGCTAATGGCCCATACGAACCGGGGCTATAGGCCTATATATGCTCAATCTTGAAACCACGATATGTGAGCTCTCCGCTTTCTCTCGAATGCTTCAAATACGTTTATCAAGTACCAGCTCGTCGTGGTAAGCTCACACATCTATATTGCCGCCTCCGCCCACTAGTGCAGCCCCCCCCCCTTTAACTCCGGTTGGGAGGGCCCTCTAACAGCGGTTCCCCAACCGCTGTTGAGGGTTCGGTGTTAGAGGGGGGGCCCATTAACACCGGTTCTTATACGAACCGGTGTTAAATGGTGGCGCACATGGGGCTGCCGCAGGCCTCAGGCCCCCCTCCCCTTTAACACCGGTTCGTATCTGGAACCGGTGTTAAAGGTTCTTCTGCCGTGGCAGAGATTTAGGCCGTTTTCCTGCCGCGGCAGAGTTCTGTTAGCTTGACCCACCGTTGAGATCCACCGTTGTCATTCCGGCAGAATGGTTCGTCTAAGTTCTTCATAAGATTGTTGAGATCCACCGTTGTCATTCCGTACTTCTTGTCTACCTCAACCCCTCCTCCTGTCAGCTTGACCCATTTGCATCGAAACAAGGGGACCTTAAAATTAGGTCCATAGTCAAGTTCCCATATCTCCTCTATGAACCCATAATACGTGGTCTTTTGCCCATTGTCATCTGCTGCATCGAAGCAGACACCACTGTTTTGGTTGGTGCTCTTTTTATCTTGGCCTATCGTGTCAAATGTATTCCCATTTATCTCGTACCCTTGAAAAGTACATACAGTCGAAGACGGTGTCCTAGCCAACAAGTACAGCTGATCCCCAACAGTGGTGTTATTCGTGAGAAGTCTTTGCAGCCAGCCGCCAAAACTCGCCATGTGTTCACTTATAATCCATTCATCAGACTGCCCCGGGTTTTTGAGGCGTATTAAATTCTTGTGTTCATTGATATACGGGGCAACCAAGATAGATCTTTGTAAAACCGTGTAGTGTGCTTGATTGAGAGAATGCCCGTCCCTACATATCATTGCTTTACATCCTAGGGTGCCTTTTCCACGCAGTCTCCCCTCATGTCTTGATTCTGGAACACCAATCGCCTTAAGGTCAGGAATAAAATCAACACAGAACTCAATGACCTCCTCTGTTACATAGCCCTTGGAGATGCTTCCTTCTGGCCTAGCACGGTTATGAACATATTTCTTTAAGACTCCCATGTACCTCTCAAAGGGGAACATATTGTGTAGAAATACAGGACCGAGAATGGCAATCTCTTCTACTAGGTGAACCAGGAGATGCGTCATAATATTGAAGAAGGATGGTGGGAACACCAACTCAAAGCTGACAAGACATTGGGCCACATCTGTTTGTAACCCTGGTAGGCTTTCTGGATCGATTACCTTCTGAGATATTGCATTGAGGAATGCACATAGCTTCACAATGGGTACTCGAACATTTTCAGGTAGAAGCCCCCTCAATGCAATCGGAAGCAATTGTGTCATAATCACGTGGCAGTCATGAGACTTCAGGTTTTGGAATTTTTTCTCTGCCATATTTATTATTCCCTTTATATTCGACGAGAAGCCAGACGGGACCTTGATACTGCTCAGACATTCAAAAAAGATTTCCTTCTCTGCTTTGGTAAGAGCGTAGCTGGCAGGAGTTAAGTGGCATCGTTTACCCTTCTCGTTCTCAGGATGCATAGGCTCTTCAGGGGCCTTCAGACGTTGCTGGTCCTGTCGTGCTTCCGGTGTATCTTTTGTCTTCCCATACACTCCTAGAAAGCCTAGCAGGTTCACGCAAACATTCTTCGTCACGTGCATCACGTTGATTGAAGAGCGGACCTCTAAGACTTTCCAATAGGGTAGGTCCCAAAATATAGATTGCTTCTTCCACATGGGCGCGTGTCCGGCATCGTCATTCGGAACAGATAGACTGCCAGGACCTTTTCCAAAGATTACTTCTAGGTCCTTGACCATACCAAATACCTCCTCACCGGTACGGAGGACAGGCTTCCTCCGGGGTTCTGCCAGACGTTTGAAATGCTTGCCTTTCTTTCTTACTGGATGCAGGTTCGGAAGAAATCGGCGATACCCTAGGTACACAACCTTCTTACATTTATCCAAATATACACTTTCAGTATCATCTAAACAGTGTGTGCATGCATTGTATCCCTTGTTTGCCTGCCCTGAAATGTTACTAAGAGCAGGCCAATCATTGATGGTTACGAAAAGCAATGCTCGTAGGTCAAATGGCTCCCCTTTGTGCTCATCCCACATACGTACACCTGGTTTGGCCCACAGCTGTAAAAGTTCTTCAACTAATGGCCTTAGGTACACATCAATGTCGTTGCCGGGTTGCCTCGGGCCTTGGATGAGCACTGGCATCATAATGAACTTCCTCTTCATACACAACCAAGGAGGAAGGTTATAGATACATAGGGTCACAGGCCAGGTGCTGTGACTGCAGCTCTGCTCACCAAAAGGATTCATGCCATCTGTACTTAGACCAAACCTTAAGTTCCTTGCGTCACGTGCGAAGTCCGGGTACTCTCGCTCGAATTTTCTCCACTGTGACCCATCAGCGGGGTGTCTCAACATCGCGTCTTTCTTACGGTCTTCCATGTGCCATCGCAATAACTTGGCATGCTCTTTATTTCTGAAGAGACGTTTTAACCGTGGTATTATAGGAGCATACCACATAACCTTGGCGGGAACCTTCTTCCTAGGGGCCTCGCCCTCAACATCGCCAGGATCGTCTCGTCTGATCTTATACCGCAGTGCAGTGCATACCGGGCATGCATCCAAATTCTCGTACTTCTCACCGCGGTAGAGGATGCAGTCATTAATGCAGGCATGTATCTTCTGCACGTCTAATCCTAGAGGGCAGACAACCTTCTTTGCTTGGTATGTACTGTCAGGCAACTCATTATTTCTTGGAAGAAGATTCTTCATTTTTACCAACAACTTTGAAAATGCGCTGTCAGTCACACCATTCTCTGCCTTCCATTCCAGCAAATCCAGTGTGGCACCTAGCTTTTTGTGGCCATCTTCGCAAGTTGGATACAACAATGTTTTGTGATCCTTTAACATCTGCTCCAGCTTCTCCTTCTCCTTTTCAGTTTCACATTCTTCCTTTGCATCAGTAATGGCCCGACCAAGATCGTCATTAGCGGGCCCATCTGCTCCCTCTTGATCTTTATTATCTACCTCCGTTGCATTATCATCATATTCAGGATACATATTATGATAGTTTTCATCATCCTCTTCTTCTTCGTTGTCTTCCATCACAAGCCCTTTTTCTCCGTGCTTGGTCCAACAATTATAGCTGGGCATGAAACCGGATCGAAGCAGGTGGGCGTGAATGGTTCTGGTATTTGAGTATTCTTTCTTGTTCTGACAGTGAACACACGGACAACACATAAAACCATTGTGACCACGGTTTGCATTAGCCACAACGATGAAATTTTGGAGGCCTGTAATGTACTCGGAAGTGCGGCGGTCACCGTACATCCATTGGCGATTCATCTGCATTAATATGTAGTATATATCAAAAAATAATAGGGAGATGACCATTTATATATATAGTACATCAATGACACATGAAACTATAGTTGCCGACCTCGACCGAGACGGAAAGAGCAACAAGAAAGCTTATTTTGAGCTCTCGGGCATTTCACCGAACACCTCTAGTGCATATGAAAAAAACACAAACTAGCACTCTTCACACCCTCTTGCTAGGCTCCAAAATGTGAAAGAATGGAAGAGTGGGGTGTGTGTGGGCTGGGGTGGTGTCTTATATAGCCCCCCCCATTTAACACCGGTTCATGCCACGAACCGGTGTTAAAGGGGGGGTGCGCGGGCCACTGGTGCAGGGACCTTTAACACCGGTTCGTGGCACGAACCGGTGTTAAAGGGGGGCTCCTTTTTTGCCACAGGGGCCACGCTGGTATGGCCCCCCCTTTAACACTGGTTCGTAGAAGAACCGGTGTTAGAGCCCTTTTCGGGATCAACAAAAGACCTCGTTTCCACTAGTGGCCACTGCCATGATACTCACAGCAGCCACGGAGCTCGCCCTTGATGAGCTTCTCATTTGTCATGATGTTTCCGCACTCATCCGCTTCTTCTTGTTTTTTCTGTGCCTGCTAACTACTTCCACCACCTTGTACTTGACCAAGAATCATTCACGCACTGTATATCTTATTGATTATGCGTGCTTCCGGCCTAACTCGAACTACCGCATCAGCAAGGCTGCATGGATAGAGAGCATTCACCATTCCCAGTCCAAAGATGACAGCCGCTTCCTTGGTTTCCTAGAGTGCATCTCTGAATGCTCAGGCCTTGGTGACGAGACCTATCTCCCACCTTGCCATCATTATATCCCACCATGTTATAGTTTATGCGAAGCCCGTGCCGATGCAGAACAGACAATCTTCACGACCATAGATGACCTTCTTATGAAGACATCCATCAACACTGATGCAATCGCTGTGCTCGTCGTGAACTGCAGCCTCTTCAACCCAACTCCGTCCTTGAGTGATATGATCATGAGAAGATACAAGCTTAGAGGTGATATCTGCAACGTGCAACTCTCAGGGATGGGCTAGCTGCAGCGCAGGGCTCATCGCGGTGGGTCTTGCAAAGAATGTCCTACGGAGCGCTAGCACTAGTGCAGGCCCCCCCCTTTAACTCCGGTTGGGAGGGCCCTCTAACAGCGGTTCCCCAACCGCTGTTGAGGGTTCGGTGTTAGAGGGGGGGCCTTTAACACCGGTTCTTATACGAACCGGTGTTAAAGGGTGGTGCACGTGGGGCTGCCGCAGGCCTCAGCCCCCCCCCCCTTTAACACCGGTCTGTATCTAGAACCGGTGTTAAAGGTTCTTCTGCCGCGGCATAGATTTAGGCCGTTTTCCTGCCGCGGCAGAACTCTGCTGCGGCAGGAAAACGGCCTAAATCTCTGCCGTGGCAGACTTCTGCCTCTGCCCCGTTCTGGGCGTATTTCTGCGGGAGGGGGGGAGCGAGGGGGAATCGATCGGGAGCGGTATACACATAAATCGTCATCGGTACATATGAGTACATGAATAATTAAGCAACTATTATTATACACAAACATCGTCATTGGCACATACATCGTCATCGGCACATACATCATCATCGTTCATTTTGGTGGATATCTAAAGAGTTCTCCGCCAGGCGTGACGACCTCATCAAGTATGAACCCCGCCAATTCCTCTTGAATGGCTCGTATGCGTTCAAATGGTAGGAGTTGGTCCCGCATCCGTTCGATCTGAATATATATGAAGAATGGGCCATCATTATATATATAAGAATAAAACTCAACACAATTGATGGTAATACAATAATGTTGTGGAATTTGTTTACTTACTCTAAGTTGTTCTAGTGCGGCTTGGCCCGTCGCACATATCGTGTTGCGAATGAACCTCATCCACCCCGACAATAGCATAGCCATCTGGAATCGGTCGGCAGTGGTAAGTTCCACCAGCTACAGGAGGTAAGGCATAGCCGACAGCCACCTTAATGGATAAGCCCATTAATCTCACATGCAGCTCAGCGTGTTCGCTCTCCGTGATCTCATCCACGGGGTATCGAGGACCCGCCATTTCAAGCGTGGGATGCACGTTCTCCGTGGAAGCCACACTGCTTTTCCGCGCAGAGTCTGGGCCACCGGCAGCTTCCAATGCAGGCTCTTCGTGCCGCTGAGATGGGCCGGTAGCTTGATGGCTCTGTTGTGCATTCACTTGCGCCTGCAGCGCCGCAAGTGCATGTTCTATCTATGTCATCCGCTATGTACGCTCTTTTTCTTTTCTGTCGCGCCATCTGTAAGAGTCGCTCCAGTCGCCAAACCCATCCTTCCACGTCATACCGCCTGTGCCTCGTGCATGTCCAGGGTGTTCTTTTTTACCGATGGCGCGTGTGAGCTGGTCATTCTCTCTGTCGGGATGGAAGGTCCTGGCGGATGTTTCCTCGTATGCCCTGATGAGTTCAGTGACGGGTTTGGCAAGGAGGGTTGGGAAGATACACAATCCTGTTTCTGGGTCTAACCTTGCCTTGATTCCGTAGAACCAAGTCTTTGCATGTAGGTCCCACCCATCTGTCTGGGGTGTGATCCCTCTAGCGCGCAGGGCCTTCTCAGCTTCCTCCCACTTAGGCCTCTGAGATATGTAGCCACCTGACCCCGTCCTCTGGTGATATTCCTTCTTCAGGGCATTAAGCGTATTGGTTTCTGACCTCTTTTTAGCTATAGCACTTTTTTTATATGTCTCAAATTCGGGCCAGTGAGGTCTTATCTTCGCATAATATGCGTCTTCGAAATTTGGAGTCTCGCCAGATTTGACAAATTTGTTCAATTTTGTCTTCCACTTGCAGAAAGCGTCAGCCATCTTCTTTAGAGTCCACTCTTTGACCTTTTCCTTTATAACCGGGTTGTTTTCATCCTCCTCTGGCGGAAGGGTGAAATTTACCAACAACGAATTCCAAAGCGTTTCTTTGGATCTGTCATCGACAAAGGTACCGTCGCCCTTCTTTGGCTTATTCCAATTTTCAATTATGATTGGGATTTGGTCCCTAACAAGAACTTCAGCCTGACGTACAAATTTGTCTGCGGCCTTCTTGGGCTCCATCGGCCTGCCATCAACACGGACTGCTTCGATCATGAACTTTGCACGATATTTCAACCGCTGGCTCGCGCCTCGCTTGCTCTTTTTCGTAGAAGAAGATGGTTGCTGGCTGGTCGATCCAGAGGGCTAAAAGAAGAAAGAAGCGTTAATTAATACATGTAGAAGAAGATTGTTGGTGGAAGTCAGCAGAGGCTTAATCAATGCATATACCTCGCCGGACTTTGTAACCACTAAATTGCGTTCATCGGAGTCTTCATATTCTCCATGACTAGTACTTGAGCTGTCGTCATCATGTCCCTCCAAGTTCAGATATTGTGAGGTGTCCTCATCAATAATGTTCTCCATTATTTCTTCTTCTTCAAGGTTTCTACTAAGTGGATCCATAGTTTCTAAAACAATAATATTATGTAGAGTAAGAGTGTAAACATTCAAGTGGACTTGGATTCATACACAAATATACATATTATTCATACAAAAATACACAAATAAATACACAAATGAAATTAAAACCCTAAGGCTGCTTGATCATTTTAAACGAGTTCCGAGGGATCCAAACCCTAATCAGGATGAAACTATGTTGCCCGTGAACCCGCCCCGCTTGACACCCTATCTATAGTTTCGAGTTTCCCGATGTTAGTGAGATGTGCAATTGGTGGCACATTTTTAAAAATCAAATTCTCCGAGAAACACGTTCTCCTCTTAGACTCTATGGACCTTGTGTAATGAATTTTGTTAAGGGTTGTAACTAGAGAAATGTGAAATGCATATGTCATAGGATGAGGATGTTGTTGGGACAAGGGGATATGATACACTATATTAAAAAAGACAAGCAAGACTGGTGGGGAAATGGTTGCTCCTGTTGGACTGACGACATGGGGGAACTACTTCGTATCGCTTGTGACTGACCACGTCGGTGTGTTCTTAGGATGAAGATCATCTTCAATTTCGACGCATTCGCACCAACTGGTTTTAATAAGATGAGAAAGATTTATAATAGTTTGGTGTTGATTTCAATAAAGTTCTTAATACTGTAAATACTAAATATGAAGACAAAAGTTCAAGATTACATATATTAGCAACGATGAGAGCGCGCATGTAAAATAATCACCGACATATTGCTAGCAATATTTAAGCATACAAATATATACATATGAATTTCACAACTTGGACACCGGTACATTTTCCTAAAATACTACATCTATGATAGTTAACTTGTTAAACAATATAATAGTAAAACCCAATTAAATTGGTATTATTTTGATACAAATATATACATATGAATTTCACAACTTGGACAACGATATATTTTCCTAAAATACTACATCTATGATAATTAACTTGTTAAACAATATAATAGTAAAACCCAATTAAATTGGTATTATTTTGATACAAATATATACATATGAATTTCACAACCAACCAAGTGTGTTTATGAATTTCGGTGGCAAAGATTTAAAAGAACACTAGTCAAAACTTGTTTATGAACCAAGTGTGCATCATATGGCTCCGACGTACGGCTCCTCCAGCGAGGGCGAGGGCGAGGACGCGGCGGCTCCGGCGAGGGCGAGGGCGAGGACGAGGACGCGGCGGATCCGACGAGGGCGAGGGTGAGGACGCGGTGGCTCCGGCGAGGGCGAGGTCGAGGGCTCCGGCGCGGCTGCTCTCTGCGCGCGGCGCGCGCGCGGTGGCGGTGGCGGTCTTGGCGCGCGGTGGCGGTGGCGGCGAGGGCGAGGACGCGGCGCCGGCGCGGTTGCTCTCTGCGCGCGGCGCGCGCGGTGGCGGTGGCGGTCTTGGCGCGCGGTGGCGGTGGTGGTGGCGGTCTTGGCGCCGCCACGAGGGCACCCACGGACGATTCCTCCCTCACTCCAAGGGCGGTGGCGGCCGACGTTGGCTTCTCTCTGCTCCGATGCGGTGGCGGCGCTTCTCTCTGCTCCGGTGGCGGTTCGATCTGGCTCTGGGGGGAAGAAAGGAAGGGGAAGGCGAATTTAATACCCCCCCCTTTAACACCGGTTCGTGGCTGGAACCGGTGTTAAAGGGGAAGGGGTATTCCGTTTCCCGCGCGCATTTATTACCCCCACCCCTTTAACACCGGTTCCAGCCACGAACCGGTGTTAAAGTGGGGGGATGCGCGCGGGAAACGAAATAAATGCGCCCCCCCTTTAACACCGGTTCGTGTCTAGAACCGGTGTTAAAGGGGGGGCATTTATTTCATGCATTAAAGGGGCATTTTTAATTCAAAAAATATGATATGAATTTAGAAAATTCATATCTTTTTCATTTCAACTCAGAAAAATATGAATAATATATCATAATTTTCAGAAAAATAATCTCTATCTATTCATGTAAATCATTTTATATTTACTTTACATGAAAATTTTCAAAATAATTAAAACACTTACATATAAATTTTGATTATTCAATTCAAACAAAAATAAATTGTTAAATCCTAAAACTTTGAACATAAGAAATATTAAGCATCTAAAAATAAATCTAACCCTATTTTATTAGATCAAATCATATTTTAATGCCGCATCTTTTGTATTAACATTTTTGAATTGATTGGATATTTAAATGTCGCATCTTTTGTATACACTTGAATCTCACCAAGCCTCTCTCAACTTGCATTGTTTTTTAATAAAATAGCATATTGTAAACCTAAAAATGATTTTTGTAAAAAATCATGAGCATCGTATCATGTACCTGTAGTTCATATCTGACCCACTTCCTACCGATTCGGTAGGAATTTGTCTTTTTCACCAGAGGTTGACGGAAAGGTTTCAGATCCCCCTGTTGGTACATTGTGCATATAAGGTGGTCTAGTATTTTTTTTTAAATGTGTTGGTGGTTTTTTAAATTAGCCATTTGGTGGTTGCTTTACAAAACCGTCCGTTTTTTATGCTCGGAAAATGGAAAATGCCTTTTTGGTGCGATAAAAAGGAAAACTTCCTCTTGCAACATTGTTTGCCATGCCATGATGCACATGTATGCATAATATGGCCATATTATCACAAACTATGCCTTGATTCTAGCCATAACATTGGTCATTTGACCCGAAAGCCAAGAAACCTCGAAAGAGAATGCAACTAATAGTAAGTTACATAAAGCCGAACTGGAACTGAAAATTAAGATACATAAAAGAACTGAAATTAAGATACATGGCCAGATTAAGTAACAATCGGCCGAACTTGTTTCGGAATGTTGGAGTGATTCAGTCATGCTCCTGCCTACACCTGTAATACTCGCCACTGTAGTCGTCGTACTCGGCGCCGCCGTCATCGCTGTCGTCGTCGGGGTCACCGTAATTGAACCTCTGGAGAGTACGCGTGGGCTGGACTTGAGGGTAGCGCGTGGGCTGGACTTGAGGGTAGCGCAGACGGGGGTTAGAGTCGGCGGCAGTGTCATAGGCCATGGCTCCCCTTTGTGCTCATCCCACATACGTACACCTGGTTTGGCCCACAGGTGTAAAATTTCTTCAACTAATGGCCTTAGGTACACATCAATGTCGTTGCCGGGTTGCCTCGGACCTTGGATGAGCACTGGCATCATAATGAACTTCCTCTTCATACACAACCAAGGAGGAAGGTTATAGATACATAGGGTCACAGGCCAGGTGCTGTGACTGCAGCTCTGCTCACCAAAAGGATTCATGCCGTCTGTACTTAGACCAAACCTTAAGTTCCTTGCGTCACGTGCGAAGTCCGGGTACTCTCGCTCGACTTTTCTCCACTGTGACCCATCAACGGGGTGTCTCAACATCGCGTCTTTCTTACGGTCTTCCATGTGCCATCGCAACAACTTGGCATGCTCTTTATTTCTGAAGAGACGTTTTAACCGTGGTATTATAGGAGCATACCACATAACCTTGGCGGGAACCTTCTTCCTAGGGGCCTCGCCCTCAACATCGCCAGGATCGTCTCGTCTGATCTTATACCGCAGTGCAGTGCATACCGGGCATGCATCCAAATTCTCGTACTTCTCACCGCGGTAGAGGATGCAGTCATTAATGCAGGCATGTATCTTCTGCACGTCTCATCCTAGAGGGCAGACAACCTTCTTTGCTTGGTATGTACTGTCGGGCAACTCATTATTTCTTGGAAGAAGATTCTTCATTTTTACCAACAACTTTGAAAATGCGCTGTCAGTCACACCATTCTCTGCCTTCCATTGCAGCAAATCCAGTGTGGCACCTAGCTTTTTGTGGCCGTCTTCGCAAGTTGGATACAACAATGTTTTGTGATCCTTTAACATCTGCTCCAGCTTCTCCTTCTCCTTTTCAGTTTCACATTCTTCCTTTGCATCAGTAATGGCCCGACCAAGATCGTCATCAGCGGGCCCATCTGCTCCCTCTTGATCTTCATTATCTACCCCCGTTGCATTATCATCATATTCAGGATACATATTATGATAGTTGTCATCATCCTCTTCTTCTTCGTTGTCTTCCATCACAACCCCTTTTTCTCCGTGCTTGGTCCAACAATTATAGCTGGGCATGAAACCGGATCGAAGCAGGTGGGCGTGAATGGTTCTGGTATTTGAGTAGTCTTTCTTGTTCTGACAGTGAACACACGGACAACACATAAAACCATTGTGACCACGGTTTGCATTAGCCACAACGATGAGATTTTGGAGGCCCGTAATGTACTCGGAAGTGCGGCGGTCACCGTACATCCATTGCCGGTTCATCTGCATTAATAAGTAGTATATATCAAAAAATAATAGGGAGATGACCATTTATATATATAGTACATCAATGACACATGAAAGGATAGTTTCCGACCTCGAACGAGACGGAAAGAGCAACAAGAAAACTTATTTTGAGCTCTCGGGCATTTCACCGAACATCTCTTGTGCATATGAAAAAAAAACTAGTACTCTTCACACCCTCTTGCTAGGCTCCAAAATGTGAAAGAATGGAAGAGTGGGGTGTGTGTGGCCTGGGGTGGTGTCTTATATATCCCCCCCTTTAACACCGGTTCAAGCCACGAACCGGTGTCAAAGGGGGGGGGGCTGCGCGGGCCACCTGTTGCAGGGTCCTTTAACACCGGTTCGTGGCATGAACCGGTGTTAAAGGGGGGGCTCCTTTTTTGCCGCAGGGACCACGCTGGTACGGCCCCCCCCCTTTAACACCGGTTCGTAGAAGAACCGGTGTTAAAGCCCTTTTTCGGGATCAACAAAAGACCTCGTTTCCACTAGTGGAGGGACGCAAACTGGTCCATCAGACACCCACCACACATCAGCGCACGCGTTCTAGAAGTTCACTACAAGAATCTAGATTTTATACTCCCCAGTTAATTTTTGTCGATGATCATAAACAATTATAGGAAGGGTATAACCAAAAGCACTGAGGCATTATTGAGGCGTGGACAATATTTTTGAACTTGATGCATATTATGATTTTCTCAAAGCTACCGACGACACTTACTAATGATTTGAGTTGGGTCGATCTTCGGGTGCAGTAGCCAGAGAATTTTTAGAAGTACTATTTCACTATTCAAAATAAATATTGCAGTGCATATTGTTGATGAGTAGTAAATTTGACCATGCAAGCTGCTCTGTAATCAACGTCCCCCTAGTCAGTCGTCACTATACATGCTTGTCTCTATAAATATGTGCTTGGTCGTGGAACCACGATATATGACCTCTAAGCTTTCCCTCGAACTAGCATGGTGGCCCTCGCAAATGCGAGACAATCATCTTTATTGTGTGGAAAGTATTAGAGAAAGAAATTTATTGTCTCATAGGTATCACATTTCATGATATGAATTAATATTGTCTCATGAGTATCCGAATGTTATTGTAATTAAAATAGTCCACGTGTGAGTAGAATTTTGTAAAATTGTGGATAGTAATTATTATTCCAACTCTTAAATCCATTGTGTTTTGTTAATAAGTGATAGTAGACTAGTAATAGAACTATGCATTTTTAATTAATTTGATTAGTATGTGATGTTAACTAACATCGATTAGTTTTCATGATGAATTGAAAGGAGAATAGTGTCATCCTAGCTAATATGCATGTCAAACTTAATAGTTAGAATATCTGTATTATTTTGTGTTTAATCCTCACCGCACAATTTTAAAATTTGCGAGTTGTAGATATTCATATATTATCTATGATGAAACTTTCACCATTATTTTATATATTATTATGGTGCTGGAAATAATGGTAAGGTAAAATTAACACAAATTTAGTGATATGACAACACATTGTAGAAATATCGAGAGCAATCCGAAATACCCCGTCTTCTCCTAGTAATTTAGTTGTGTATTTTTTGTAGCATGTATATATAGTTTTATTTGCGGGAAGCATGTATATATAGTTGAACACATATTTTTATGAGAAGAAAAAATATGCACTAAAAAACTTACTTGTTCGGCTTCAAACCTTTTTTCAGCGATAATGGCAACAAACTCATACTCATCTTTTTATTCCCTTAGTAGTGCATCCCATACTATTTAATTCTTATAAGTTTACGATATGAGTCAATTTAAATATTTGTCTTACACCTTTGTTTTGGATTGGTGTGACTATCATTAGGAATAATATGAGTACTGCTTATATTCTAACTAATAATTAGGATCCAATAGAGACCGACGGGATCATTCTATATATTTATACGTTATTGATTTTGACCTGGAGGTGTTTTCATATACCTATTAGGTATCTCATGTTTACTTCATGTTAGAAAGGATTACCGAATGCAATGCATCCAATGAAGTTATACTTATTATATCATGTCATATACAATATGATAATCTATGTGTGAAACAAATGATAATCTATCTGTGAAACAAATGATAATATATCGATAGGATTTGCTTGGATAGAGTTCCAACATTTGTCGGTTACAATGACCTATTGGTTGTCATCTTCTTTGTGTCGAGAGGCTTGGGTCGAGTCGGTTACAGATTAGGGTTTGCCCCTTTGAAATTCTATCTACTCTAATCTTGTTCTCCAAGGATCCAAAGGCGTCATGGGCTTGGGCCACTCGAAATCTTTACAGACTGCGTATCTTGTCGTGGGCCTTCCTTGGGCTAGACTAGGTATGCCAACATTGTGTACCCGTGGGGTATAACCATGTCAGTAACCCCCGAGTGTTTAGTCGAATCATAGATTCGGCTGAAGACTCTTCAATCTTTCGTGTGTAGTTGAACTGTTTTTAAGAGAAAAAGATTTTTTCGTAAGGATTATTGATGCGTGTGCCTGACTCTCCTGACGGATCAGGGTCAGTTAACTGTCATAGGACAAAACAACAAGATATTCTTTAGGCTCGAGTCCCTAGACTCGAATCGGGAACATATGTTGGTGTAATTCGACTCAGGCCGTTGAGGTCTTACAGGAGCTGAACCCCAGTGGTTTTCAAGTAATGTACCCAACGCGTCCGTCAGGATTTTTCATCGTGTCTGTTGACACGGTATTTTACTGGCAGAGCGCAGTCAGGTGCGTTACCAGGCAATCATATGATATTTGTAGGTCTTATCCTTGCGTCATAGACACAATATCTAAAATGTTATCACCGCGGAGGTGTTTTGGGTGGCCAAGGAGAATGTTTCTCACTTAGCGTTTGTTTGGGAAAAGTTGCCAGAAAAAGTTTGTATTTTGATCCGAAGGATCATAGTCGAATAAATCATAGGGTGCGCGGCCAGCGCTCCCTATGGGAGTAGCCCTCGAGTGTCTGTTCGAGTCATAGACTCGAGTAGAGACTTTAGTTCAGTTGTTAACTTCAGGTCCGAAGGCACAATTTTTCGGATGCTTGAACAATCCTCCCTATGGGAGTAGCCCCCGAGTCCTTAGTGGAGTCGTAGAATCGACGTGGGACTCGAAGATAGTTGAGAGGTGCAGTACCATAATCGTGTCTTGGGTGCGCGGCCAGCGCTCCTGATAGGAGTAGCCCCCGAGTAGTAGTTCGAATCGTAGATTCGAGTAAGTACTTGATTCATTAGCTAAAGATTTCCAACCATTGCTAGATTGGTCTTGATGACGTCAGTGCTGATGATCGGTGATCTCAACCATCTACGGCGCCAGAGATGACGCGACAGGACGAATGTGGGTCCCACTTTCTGACTTGGAGTTGACTAGTCATGCGCGGCGTGGCGAGAATTACGGTGTCTCCTCGGTTTCCGTGCGTAGTGGACGGCGTGCTAGCGATGGTTCGTTGCTGTGCTGACACGTGTAGGGTTAGATTTTGCTTGCGCGTTAGGGCTTCTGGATCGACGGTTCTTGTTTATCGTCTTCGTCTTTTATAATCGTGGGGAAACAGTGATTCTATTTCAACCCTTGCCATTTGCTTTTGCCATTGCCTCCATTTTCATGAGCACTGCCTCTCTTGCGCGCATTGGAAGTTCTCCGGTCGTTTCCTTCTTCATTTATCCGCACTCACCACCGCACTCGCCACCGCACGATGGGCAAATCGAGGAAGGGCGCTGCTGGAGCTGGTTCGAGCGCCGCTGCCAGCGGCAAGAAAGTTGCTGCTGCCACTCGTACCACCGACGGCGGGTGGAAGCGCACGGATGTGCGCGACATTGATCTGTGCAAGCTGCACGACGCGGGTTGATCCCACAGGACAAAGAGGACGTCCAGATTATTGGCGATGAGGTAATCCCCCGCCCACCCATAGGGTTTCAGGTGATGTTCGCTGCCTTCGTTCTTTGCGGCCTCTCTCTTCCTGTCCATGATTTCCTTCGTGGACTCCTTTTCTTCTATGGGATTCAGATTCACCATCTGTCTCCCAATTCTCTTCTCAATATCGCTTTCTTCATAACGCTCTGTGAGTGCTGGCTTGTCATCGAGCCACACTTTGGCCTCTTCCGGAAGCTTTATTCCGTGAAGAGGCAGTCCGGCACCGGCGGAGTCTATCCGCTTGGTGGCTGCATCATCTCCCTCCGTCATTTTTTCCAATTCTTCTCCTTTTCTGTCCGCGAGTCCGTCCAGTAGTGGCACCGGAAGTGGTTGTACATCCGCGATGCTAAGGTGGACGATCAGCAATATGGGCTCGCCCCCTTAGACTCCAAGCAGGAGATCGTCCTAAAGAGAACGTGGAAGAACCACATCTTGGAGGGTGAAACTGCGGAGGTGGAGAGCCTCTACCAGCGGCTGGAGGCTCTTCAGCTGGTGCCAAGCAAGGAGGTCAACAGTGTCGACATCATTCGAACCTTCCTCAAGCGCCTGGTGCAGCCGCTTCAGGCGAGGGCGCACCCGATGTTCCTCTATGCCGACCCCATCGACCCGACGAGGGTTTCATCCGAAGAGTTATCTTTGGGTGACCTTGACATGGCCCTTCGCCCCTTGCTGAAGTTCAAGGCCGATGAGGATCTTCCGGGGAAGTCGTTGACTCCCCCTCTTAGCGCCAATAAAGGAGTTTCTCACGTGATGCCTATTCGGGCACTTAGCGCGTTTGCGAGTGTTTGCTTTTTCTCTAGTTGCTTATGTTCTTTCTCTTTTCCTTCTACTTTGCAGGGCCTTCAGGTCACGGGGTCCATGCCTCCTCTGCCTGAGAAATTTATGGAGGCGCCATAAAATGAGAAGGTTGACTCCGAGTCTGAGCTTCCCCCAGCTCAGTCGCCTACTCCGGATGCTCCTGATGCGAGTGAGGACTAGACCCGAAAGCGCTCACGGAGCGAGTCTTCGGATGCATCTACTCCTGCAACTCCCAGGAGTCTGTCCTTCCTCGAGCGCCATGGCAAGGATGATGATGCTTCTTCTGCACCGTTCCCTGCTGTGCCGCTTCGGGCGATGGCGCCACATCCGCCGGCCAAGAAGAAAAAGGTGAAGGCGGCGCCTTTCTTCACCTTGTCAGATATTGACTCGTAAGTTGTTTCGTCTGTGTTGTATTATGTCACTTGTGTTTGTAATGTAGTTTGTTGTCCTGATCAGTCTTTTCCTTGCAGCCATTCTTCGGAGGAGCCCCTCAGTGAGGGCGCGCGGGAAGCTGTAGGGGAGTTGAAACTGACATATCCTCCTCCTCGGGTGGTGGCCAACTCTGATGGCGATGCCCTGAACCTTTCTAAGAGAGAGACTCAGGCAGTCATAACTCAGAAGACCGCATGCGGAACTTTGGATTCCTCGACTGAACATGTAAGTAGTTTGCACCTTTATCTTGTGGGCGGATTCCCCGAGCCCTTTTTGGATGACCTGTTGGTCGATTTTGCTCTTGCGGGGCATAATCCCCGAGCCCTTTCTGATGTCTTCTTGATTGTTTGCTTCTGTTTTTTCTTGCAGCCATTTGTGCATAGCGCTAACCTTCTTATCCAGCAGCATCTGGCGCTGGAGGCCAGCATGCAGCAGCTTCGAGGTACATACTTTGCTTATTCTTGTTTTGTTCGTCTGTCATGTGGACTATGCTTGAGTTTCTCATGTGTGTCTTGATTATTGTAGATGAGAACAACGCGGCCCTTAGACACCTGGACGATGTCGAAAAGAGCCTCGGTCGGGCGGATAAGAAAGCCGCGGATGCTGCTGAGGCGAAAGAGCATCTGCAGAAGGAGGTTGCTGATGCTGCCGAGGCCAGGGAGCGCCTACAGAAGGAGGATTCCAATCGCAAGGATCAGCTTGCTGCTACGGCGGCAACTCGCGAGAAGGAGATGGCGGATAGGCTGATGGCTGCAGCCAAAGCTTTCTCCGGTGAGTTTCTTTCACTTGCTTGGGTCTTATCTTTTTCGGTTGCTCTGTGTCTTGTTCTTATTTGAGTATTTGTCTTCTTTGTCTTAGATGCTTCAGGCATCTCGTTTGATCGCCGTGCACTGGAGCATGGAGATGCTTTGGATGATGCCACCGCAGTGGTCAAAGATCGATGTGGTACTGCTGCTGGCTCCTTGGCGAAAGCTAAGGATGTCCTTTGATGCTTCTACAGGGAGGTCGTCCCCAAGGGTGCTGCTCTTGAGGATGTCGACGCTTTGGCGGATGCCCTGTAGGAGGACGCTGCGGCTGCATACAAGCGCAAGCAGAAGGGCATCGGTGCCTCCATGGGGTTGGCCATGGCCATGGCATCCGGAGCGGAGCTGGACCTGCCGCACATTACTTCCCAGATGCCGACGGCTGTAGATGGCTCAGAGGTAGCATTCTCCCTCTTTGCCTCTCGTTGTAAGCGTTACGGACGAAACTTATTGATCTGCTGGCGGAGTATGCGGCGAAGCAGCAGGAGGAGGCCAAGAGAAGGCAGTCTGGCTCTGAGGCCACTCCGATGCTGGTGTCTAGGTTCGAGTGTTGTAGTTAGGATAGGTTATCCTTTTCCTTTTGTTATGTAAGCTTTTATTGATGAACAATCTCTCCTTATGACATGAGGTGGCCTTTGATGTATATAAGTTATGTTTCAAGCTATTTCCAGAGATGTTTGTGATGTTAATGTCCTTACTTGTTTGCCTTTAGGGCCCTTTAGGTGAGACTCCCGTTGATACTTCGACTGTCCCTGATGAAAGAACATGTTGGGCCCCCATGTGTGGTTTTGGTAATTAATGACAATCTTTATGAACTAATGTGTGTATTAAGTTATACTTGTAGGATTTGTCCATTGGCATCGCTTGGAGCATGTGTTGGCTTCAAGATCGATGAAATGCAAAGAAGATATGTTGGGCAAGCTCAATATGCGAGGTCGATGATGAGGAATTAAGAAAGGCGTTCCATCTTGAGAAGAGCAAGATCGTCTACACCGAGCTCAAGTGGAATGCTCAAGGCAAAGGTATAATCTTGATAGGTTTTCCCTTTTGCCGGTCTCTTGTTGTGTGTAGGAGACCGGGTTTAGGATAGATAATCGTACTATCAAGAGGGGCTCTCGTATGAGTAATTCGGTCACATCGTTTGGAGAAAGCTCAAACCTTTGCATACTTGCATCATCATTCTTGGTTGTTATTTGGTCTTATCCATGTGAGGATATAGATCTTGTGGTAATCTCCATAACAAGCTCTTGTTCATCAAAATCGAATCTCTCATATATATCTTGTTGCGATTTTGATTGATGCGGCTTTTCGGTTTCTCACGAAGTGAGGTATTTCACATTATTCTACTTGATACTTTCTCACTTGGTGATAATAAATAATTCCACTTATTATTGGGAAGCCCTTGTCGTCCTCTATCCAACGCAATTTGAATCGGGTCAATCGGAGCTTCTAGTCAAAAGTTATTGTCATTTGAATATTTGCATGTCTGTCTGTTTTCTGGGCCGAGCGGTAGTACCGCCCGGGCCTAAAAACGGCCCGTTTTCCTTCTGCCTCGCTAGGTACCTTTTTACGGTAGTACCGGCCGGCCCGGTAGTACCGCCTGGGTGGGCCGGTAGTACATGCTCGGCAATTTTAAACGGGGTTTCGAGGGTTGAAAACCCTAATTCTGAAAACTCCGGAAACACATGAGAGGGGTTACTATGTTCTTTTAATTAAACTTGTCATGTAAGTGTTGGGGATATGCTATATGGGTATCCTAATAGCATGTCTCTTATCCGACTAACCCGGGTGGCCCATAGTCGGTAGCATTGCCTATGGCCTGCTGGGCGGCCCAGTTAGGTGGATCAAGAATGGAGGCCCATGCCGGATAAAGGAAGGCTACGGTGGAGTCACCAGCGTACCCGGAGCCTTGGTGTGCAAGATACACAAGACTAGTGATAGGCGGTGTAGGACTCTGTAACCTGTCCGGCTAGGACTTTTCCCTGTAACCCTAGGACCTGGCAACTATATAAGTCGGTCCTATGGGAGCCTTTAGGGCACAATCTCAGACGATAACTTAGACTCTCTAGTCACCTCGCACAGCAAACCTATCTCTGTAACTCGGTGTATTGCCCTTATAGTGATTTATAGCAGGAGTAGGATTCCGCCACCGTCGTGGGATCTGAACCTGGGTAAGCTGTGTTACCTCGTACCCGTCATCTGTCCGCCTTACCCCACGTCTCTAAACACGCATTATCAGGAGAACATCATGGAGGGTTTCATCCGTGGGGATGAAGTTATTGTTGGCGATGTCACCAAGAAGTTTCAGAACGACTCCGGAGAGGGAGATGAGTCTCTCAGCCGAGGAGGTAGATGCTCCGGTGAGGTAGACGCCGATGCCTCGAGCGAGGGAGGACTAAGCGGCTCCGATGAGGGAGAAGACGACGAGCAAGAAGTCGAAGAGAGAGGAGTCGACGGCTCCGGCGAGGTGTATATCTATATGTGATGTGCACTAATGTATTTAACAAGAGATAATAAAATACATATATTAACGCGCTAGCTCTTTCTTCTTTTAGCCCTACGGATCGAGGAAATCGTCAGTACGGACTAAACGAGGCCCAAACAAGAAGATGGATGATGGTGTCCGGTATAGAATCGAAAAGGTCGATAAAGTCGGGAAACCGATTGAACCTGATAATGTTGCAAAGAATTTTGTGAAGGCATGCGGAGTTGTCATTAGGGACCATATCCCTATCACCACTCGAGAGTGGAGGCAGACAAAGACGGAAACCGTGTCATATGTCGGCCAAGCAGCCAAAGAAAACCTTTGGACAAAGCTCATGCTTTATTTCACCCTGCCGGCGCTAGAGGTGGATCCAGGCGAAGAGGTGCCAAATGAGGCGGAAATGAGGAGTCAAAACGAGGCCCTAGAGAAAAAAGTCAAGGCGTGGGCTCTTTCGAAGATGGGCGGACTATTCAGAGACTCGAAGAAAAAATTATGCCAGAGCTATATCGAGCTCGATAAAACTCCGGATTTCGACAAGGGCTATGAGAAGATAAGAGACTAGTGGGCCGAATTTGTGGAGTACAAGACGAAGAATCCGGATGCGTTGCAAAAGTCTACAGTAAATAAGGCGAAAGTACCACCATACTATGGGGCCTGTTGGCTACGCCAGTAGCAAGCATAAGTGGGAGGCACTTGAGGCACCATTTCTGGCCAAGGGGGTCATGCCAGAGCCCTTAACATGGATCGAACGGGCAAGAAATTGGTTTTACGGGCACGGGGGCACGTTGAACGAAGAAGGGAAGGCAGTGTATAACCAAAGACACAAAGATAATCCCCTGCTACCCATCGACGACATTAGAAGTGCGGACCAAGATGTTGAAGAGGGACGGTTCGTTCCTGATAGAGAGAAGGACGAGCTGGCACGCGCCCTAAAAAATAAAGAACACAAAGGACGATCACGGGGCACCGAAGGATCCAAGCCGTGGACAGTTGCGTTTCCCGAGGAAAGGAAGAGATTTCCTGATAGAAGCCATCAGAGGAGGAAGGAAAGGGAGGCAGCTGAGAAAGTTGCTGCTGCAGACCGGCTGCATAATGTAGAAGAGGTATTAAAGCGACATCAGGATCAAATCGAAATACTTAGCCAGCAAGGTAGCGCCAATCTCAGCGGTACCTGATAGAACCTGCATTTGATGCTACCAGCGCTCCAATGAATATGAAAAGCAGCATCGCTTCCACGCAGCTCCAGGATGATGGTGATGATGATGCACTGACGGCTCCGGAACATTGTTACCCAGTGGATGATATCACACAGAGCACACCTTGTGAGTTAAAGGTGATAGTTGCTAACTTAAGGTTGACGGCGGCACTCGGCATGGCCCTACCAATTGGACCTAAACCAACTTGGCATTGCAAACCGGTTCCAAAAGGGTACGCTGTCGTCACGGTGGATCAAGTCATGCCAGATTATGGGGAGCTGACTGAACTAGGAGAAGTAAAAAGGGGGACTGCTGTTCGGCCAAAGGAGCACATCCATCTTCTAAATTATGTGCCGCCAAGGCCACCCACTCCTCAGATTAGCAACAATCCACCTTCGCCGCCACATGACCATTCTCCAGAGCAACCTTCACCTTCGCCGCCACATTACCATTCTCCAGCGCAACCGTCTCCATCGCCGTCGCAGCCATCTCCACCGCCGCCATCTCCCAAGCGGAAAAGGGGTCGTACGACTACGAGGGGCAGCAGCAAGAGGTTCATATCACCGAAACGTAAGATATCGCCCCTCCCAAAAGTACCCCATGCAAATATAGATTTCAGTATCCCCCAACCTAGGGAGATGACAAACGACCAACTTGATGCGGCCTCAGAAGCCAGTTATCAAAAGTGGAAGATTGACATAGGTAACAAGAAGAAGCTGATAGAGCCAATCTTTCCGCGCACCAAAGAAGATGTAGCAAAGGCAATAGCCTAGGTGAAGCTCATGGCCGTGTACCCGCCGCCACTACCAGAAGACTATGACCGCTCTATTCGCAAGTCGGATGAGGCAAAATAACAACGGTTGCAAAGTATCAGCTCCAGTGGAAAATCAAGCGAGAAATCAGTTTCCCAGCTCGGAGAACAGAAAAATCAATCGTGCCCCCCGCTAAAAGTGTATTCCGATGCCGAGGTGCGGTCGAGGAGAGCTGCGGCCGAGCAGAGGTATGATCCGGAAACTGATACGGAGTTAGTAGAGTTGTACGGAGAAGCGGCGGCGGCTCAAGGCATGTCTATTCATAGATACTTAAACCATATAAATGAATTCGCTGACATAGAATACAAGTATCGGCACGGGCACCTTCTCGTCAAACCTGAGTTAGTCAAGGATCTACCAACAAAAATACATGCGACAATCTGCTGCTAACGAAAACTGGATCAACATTGCACATAGAAACGAGCATTATGGGCATGGAGATGGCGTGGTAATGATTGAATTTGATGAGTTATTTCAGTTATACCAACAAGACGCCCTCGACAAATCTATCATGAGTGCCTATTGTTTAAGTATTATTAATTTATGTAATTAAGTCTTTCTAGCTCAGCTATCGTCCATTGCATGTATAATCTTACTTATCACTATATTTATTTTGCATAATGAAGATTCTCCAATGCAAAAGAGGACAACTCTATGACATTGGGTTCATTGACCCAGATATCATTTATCAAAATGTTCTCCACCTGAGACCCGAGGTGACAGAGAACAACTTGGTACAAGCGTTAAGGTTTCACGAGACCAAAATAGAAATACTATTTCCTTACAACTACGAGTGAGTGTTACTGTCTTGTACACATTATATTTTTCTTACTCGATGTTAAGTGTATAATTGACTCGTTATGCGTGCGCAACTTCCACTATATCCTACTAATATTAAGCCCGACGATGGAATAGTAAAAGTCATGGACTCGAAACGTAAAGACCTAAATGAGTGGGCGGACATGCAAGCATGCCTCCAGAGGTAATTTCAATCATTATGTCACTATATCGGCACTATTTCCTCGCTGATAGCAAGTGATCAATATAGAACTCCGTTATTCATCTTCTTTGCCGGGCAGGGCTTGGAAACGGTTCACCGCCAAGGATATTGGCGTTTGGAAGTCATAGCTTACATTTCAACAACTTAATGTAAGTAGTACTAGCTAGATCTGCGCATATCTTTGATTCTAGTTTCAATATCATGCTTGAATATTATTTTGATTGAACTATATATGTTCTCGTAAAGTGCTTGAGGCAGGAACCCGGGAATAACTTATGTGGCTACTATGTATGCGAGTTCATTCGCCAGACGACCAAATATACTGCCGCAAAGAGGGACTTAAAAAAAATTGAAGTACGATAAACAATATTCATAACTTTAGTTTATTACCATCAATTGTGTTCATTTTCATTAATTCATATATATTAACCCCTTCTTTAAATTATATTAGGTCGAACGGTTGCGGGACGGTCTTCTACTACAAGAACGCATACGAGCAATTCAAGAGGAAATTGCCGGATTCATAGATGCTGAGGTCCTAGATCCGAATAGAGAATACTATTCCCCGCCGATGGATATGCGAGTGTGATATGTTTTGTAATGTGCATGTAATAAATCGTGGTGCGTATATTTTGTAATATGTTCGACAACGCACATTGGATGAGATGGTGTAATATATTCGCGACGATGATGTGCACTATATAGTTGTTCCTTCATTATTGTATATAGTATTATGCCATCCAATTTAGCGCAAAACACAAATTAAAAAAATGCCCAAAAAAATAAATGAAAAATAGCAAAAAATGGATCCTGCCACGGCACAAAAACGAGCCGTTTTCCTGCCGTGGCAGGGGAGCAATAGCCCCGGTTCCTATTAAAAACCGGGACCTTTGTCTGCTAGGCCCCTCACTCGCCAGCCGCCCATGTGGAGCACCATTAACCGCGGTTCGGGGCAGAACCGGGGCTAGCAATAGCCCCGCCTGGCGAGCCCCTGATCCAGAACCGGGGCTAATGGCCTATACGAACCGGGGCTATAGGCCTATATATGCTCAATCTTGAAACCACGATATGTGAGCTCTCCGCTTTCTCTCGAATGCTTCAAATACGTTTATCAAGTACCAGCTCGTCGTGGTAAGCTCACACATCTGTATTGCCGCCTCCGCCACTGCCATGATACTCACAGCAGCCACGGAGCTCGCCCTTGATGAGCTTCTCATTTGTCATGATGTTTCCGCACTCATCCGCTTCTTCTTGTTTTTTCTGTGCCTGCTAACTACTTCCACCACCTTGTACTTGACCAAGAACCATTCACGCACTGTATATCTTATTGATTATGCCTGCTTCCGGCCTAACTCGAACTACCGCATCAGCAAGGCCGCATGGATAGAGAGCATTCACCATTCCCAGTCCAAAGATGACAGCCGCTTCCTTGGTTTCCTAGAGTGCATCTCTGAACGCTCAGGCCTTGGTGACGAGACCTATCTCCCACCTTGCCATCATTATATCCCACCATGTTATAGTTTAAGCGAAGCCCGTGCCGATGCAGAACAGACAATCTTCACGACCATAGATGACCTTCTTATGAAGACATCCATCAACACTGATGCAATCGCCGTGCTCGTCGTGAACTGCAGCATCTTCAACCCAACTCCGTCCTTGAGTGATATGATCATGAGAAGATACAAGCTTAGAGGTGATATCTGCAACGTGCAACTCTCAGGGATGGGCTAGCTGCAGCGCAGGGCTCATCGCGGTGGGTCTTGCAAAGAATGTCCTACGGAGCGCTCCGTCTAACACACATGCATTGGTGGTGTCCACGGAGATCATAACCAGGAACTACTACACTGGGATGAAGCGTGAAATGCAGCTGACCAACTTGTTGTTCCGCACAGGCAGGTCTGCGGTACTCCTTTCTACGTCGAGGACCGAGGCTCGTTTTCAGCTAGCGCACATAATTCGGAAGTCTACCAGCTCGGACGACAATGCCTACCGGTGTGTTATACACGAGGAAGATGATGAAGGGAATCTAGGTATAAATCTATCGAAGGACCTTGTTGCCGTTGCTGGTAAGGCTCTCAGGCCAACCTCGCCACAATTGGACCTCTTATTCTCCCATTCTCAGTTCAGATTTCCGTTTTTATGTTGTTCATCTCACGGTGGGTGCAAAATGGAAAGACCAAGCTACATGGGCCTGACTTCCGCAATGCTTTCGACCATTTATGCATCGATGCGGGTGGACGAGAAGTGATCGATGCTGTCCAGCGAAGCCTCGGTCTGCTTGATGAACATGTGGAGCCATCAAGGATGACACTTCACCGGTTTGGGAACACGTCGAGTAGTTCCTTATGGTATGAGCTGGCCTACAGCGAGGCCAAGGGTCGAATGAGGAAGGGAGACCGAGTTTGGATGATTACGTTTGGCTCTGCATACAAGTGCAACAGTGCGGTTTGGAAGTGCATCCAACCGGCAAAAAGTGCTGATAGGGCATGGGAAGATTGCATATATCGCTACCCAGTAAATGTTCCTAAGGGGGTATAGAATATGGCCTGGTACACATGTATGTTATTGAAAATAAATTGAGTATTGTCCATCATCACTGTCATATGATTATTATTTTTGAATGGAGTTAATACCCGGCCTCTGCATCAAAACGATATACACAACTTTTTTATTTATTATTCAACATAAACTTCCAAATAAAATACAAAGATCAATGTGATGCCACCTCGCTAACGACTTCCGTCGCAACAACTACAACTTTGACGAATGGGGTGGCCAGGAGGCCTCACCCAACTGCCCAACGGCGAGCGAGGGACGCAAACTGGTCCATCAGACACTCAGCACACATCAGCGCACGCGTTCCAGAAGTTCACTACAAGAATCTGGATTTTATACTTCTAGTTAATTTTCATTGATGATCATAAACAATTGTAGGAAGGGTATAACCAAAAACACTCAGGCGTCATTGAGGTGTGGACAATATTTTTGAACTTGTTGCATATTATGATTTTCTCAAAGCTACCGACGACACTTACTAA
Source organism: Avena sativa (assembly GCA_916181665.1). Lineage (NCBI taxonomy): Eukaryota > Viridiplantae > Streptophyta > Magnoliopsida > Poales > Poaceae > Avena > Avena sativa. The sequence continues at coordinate 102,243,453 of OV702285.1, read as the reverse complement.
TGATTTGAGTTGGGTCGATCTTCGGGTGCAGTAGCCAGATAAATTTCAGAAGTACTATTTCACTGTTCAAAATAAATATTGCAGTGCATATTGTTGATGAGTAGTAAATTGCACCATGCAAGCTGCTCTGTAATCAACGTCCCCCTAGTCAGTCGTCACTATACCTTGTCTTTATAAATATGTGCTTGGTCGTGGAACCACGATATATGACCTCTCAGCTTTCCCTCGAATGCTTCAAATATGTTTACCAAGTACCAGCTCGCCGGGGTAACCTCACGCATCTTCATAGCTGCCTCCGCCGCCGCCATCCTACTCACAGCGGCCACGGATCTCTGCCTAGATAAGCTTCTCATTTTGTATCATGCCTCCGCACTTATCCGCCTCTTCTTGTTTTTTCTGTGCCTGCTAACTACTGCCACCACCCTGTACTTGACCAAGAACCGTTCACGCACTGTATATCTTGTTGATTATGCCTGCTTCCGGCCTAACTCGAACTACCGCATCAGCAAGGCCGCATGGATAGAGAGCATTCACCATTCCCAGTCCGAAGATGACAGCCGCTTCCTTGGATTCCTAGAGTGCATCTCTGAACACTCAGGCCTTGGTGATGAGACCTATCTCCCACCTTGCCATCATTATATCCCACCATGTTATAGTTTAAGCGAAGCCCGTGCCGATGCAGAACTGACTATCTTCACGACCATAGATGACCTTCTTATGAAGACATCCATCAACACCGATGAAATTGCCGTGCTCGTCGTGAACTGCAGCCTCTTCAACCCAACTCCGTCCTTCAGTGATATGATCATGAGAAGGTACAAGCTTAGAGGTGATATCTGCAACGTGCAACTCTCAGGGATGGGCTGCAGCGCAGGGCTCATCGCGGTGGATCTTGCAAAGAATGTCCTACAGAGCGCTCCGTCTAACACACATGCGTTGGTGGTGTCCACGGAGATCATAACCGGGAACTACTACACTGGGATGAAGCGTGAAATGCAGCTGACCAACTTGTTGTTCCGCACAGGCGGCTCTGCGGTACTCCTTTCTACGTCGAGGACCGAGGCTCGTTTTCAGCTAGCGCACATAATTCGGAAGTCTACCAGCTCGGACGACAATGCCTACCGGTGTGTTATACACAAGGAAGATGATGAAGGGAATCTAGGTATAAATCTATCGAAGGACCTTGTTGCCGTTGCTGGTAAGGCTCTCAGGGCCAACGTCGCCACAATTGGACCTCTTATTCTCCCAGTCTCGGTCCAGATTTCCTTTTTTATGTCGTTCATCTCACAGTGGGTGCAAAATGGAACGACCAACAAGCTCTATGTGCTGGACTTCCGCAATGCTTTCGACCATTTATGCATCCATGCGGGTGGACGAGCAGTGATCGATGCTGTCCAGCGTAGCCTCGGTCTTCTTGATGTACATGTGGAGCCGTCAAGGATGACACTTCACCGGTTTGGGAACACGTCGAGTAGTTCCTTGTGGTATGAGCTGGCCTACAGTGAGGCCAAGGGTCGAATGAGGAAGGGAGACCGAGTTTGGATGGTTACGTTTGGCTCTGGATATAAGTGCAACAGTGCGGTTTGGAAGTGCATCCAACCGGCAAAAAGTGCTGATAGGGCATGGCAAGATTGCATATATCGCTACCCAGTAAATGTTCCTAAGGGGGTATAGAATATGGCCTGGTACACATGTATGTTTTTCTTTAGTGAAAATAAATTGAGTATTGTCCTTCATCTCTGTCATATGATTATTATTTTTGAATGGAGTTAATACCCGGCCTCTACATCAAAATGATGTAGACAACTTTTTTATTTATTATTCAACATAAACTTCCAAATAAAATACAAAGATCAATGTGATGCCACCTCGCTAACTACTTCCGTTGCAACAACTACAACTTTGATGAATGGGGTGGCCAGGAGGCCTCACCCAACTGTCCAACGGTGAGCGAGGGACGCAAACTGGTCCATCAGACACCCACCACACATCAACGCACGCGTTCTAGAAGTTCACTACAAGAATCTAGATTTTATACTCCCCAGTTAATTTTTGTCGATGATCATAAACAATTATAGGAAGGGTATAACCAAAAGCACTGAGGCATTATTGAGGTGTGGACAATATTTTTGAACTCGATGCATATTATGATTTTCTCAAAGCTACCGACGACACTTACTAATGATTTGAGTTGGGTCGATCTTCGGGTGCAGTAGCCAGAGAATTTTTAGAAGTACTATTTCACTGTTCAAAATAAATATTGCAGTGCATATTGTTGATGAGTAGTAAATTTGACCATGCAAGCTGCTCTGTAATCAACGTCCCCCTAGTCAGTCGTCACTATACCTGCTTGTCTCTATAAATATGTGCTTGGTCGTGGAACCACGATATATGACCTCTCAGCTTTCCCTCGAACTAGCATGGTGGCCCTCGCAAATGCGAGAGAATTATCTTTATTTGTGTTGAAAGTGTTAGAGAAAGAAATTTATTGTCTCATAGGTATCACATTTTATGATATGAATTAATATTGTCTCATGAGTATCCGAATGTTATTGTAATTAAAATAGTCCACGTGTGAGTAGAATTTTGTAAAATTGTGGATAGTAATTATTATTCCAACTCTTAAATCCATTGTGTTTTGTGAATAAGTGATAGTAGATTAGTAATAGAACTATGCATTTTTAATTAATTTGATTAGTATGTGATGTTAACTAACATCGATTAGTTTTCATGATGAATTGAAAGGAGAATAGTGTCATCCTAGCTAATATGCATGTCAAACTTAATAGTTAGAATATCTGTATTATTTTGTGTTTAATCCTCACCGCACAATTTTAAAATTTGCGAGTTGTAGATATTCATATATTATCTATGATGAAACTTTCACCATTATTTTATATATTATTATGGTTCTGGAAATAATGGTAAGGTAAAATTAACACAAATTTAGTGATATGACAACACATTGTAGAAATATCGAGAGCAATCCGAAATACCCCGTCTTCTCCTAGTAATTTAGTTGTGTATTTTTTGTAGCATGTATATATAGTTTTATTTGCGGGGAGCATGTATATATAGTTGAACACATATTTTTATGAGAAGAAAAAATATGCACTAACAAACTTACTTGTTCGGCTTCAAACCTTTTTTCAGCGATAATGGCAACAAACTCATACTCATCTTTTTATTCCCTTAGTAGTGCATCCCATTATATTTAATTCTTATAAGTTTAAGATATGAGTCAATTTAAATATTTGTCTTACACCTTTGTTTTGGATTGGTGTGACTATCATTAGGAATAATATGAGTACTGCTTATACTCTAACTAATAATTAGGATCCAATAGAGACCGACGGGATCATTCTATATATTTATACGTTATTGATTTTGACCTGGAGGTGTTTGCATATACCTATTAGGTATCTTATGTTTACTTCATGTTAGAAAGGATTACCGAATGCAATGCATCCAATGAAGTTATACTTATTATATCATGTCATATACAATATGATAATCTATGTGTGAAACAAATGATAATCTATCTGTGAAACAAATGATAATATATCGATAGGATTTGCTTGGATAGAGTTCCAACATTTGGCGGTTACAATGACCTATTGGTTGTCATCTTCTTTGTGTCGAGAGGCTTGGACATTCTTGTTTTTTATACTTAACATTCAAACTTATGGAGATTTTATACATCTCATGTCAATAAACTTTTAGAGTAAAATTTTATGAAACTATTTTTCGAAATTTTTGTATCTCTTTTCGTATGGGACATTTTACTGTACATCCATGCAACCTGGTTGTCCGGTCAACTTTATCCTACGGTCCAGGTCTAATATACCACATCGCAGTTTCGGTAGTATGTTCATCTCGAGGTGCATTTTTTATATTACGCTATTTAATTCACACATCTAGTTTTCCCGTCAAAAAGTAAGGTCATATTTTCATTTATCAGTAAAACTGATCCAAAATTTTGACAGAAATTAACGGATTAACTAATGGCCCAAAACTGGCACAATTAATTTGGACTGTCTGATCATGCCATATACGACACATCCAAATATGTAGTCATGCACCGTAAAATCTCCCTTTTATATTCTGTACTCGGATTAGAAATTGTGCTACCTTGTTATGATTTTTTTTAGAGTTGTTATGATTTTATACTAAACCATACACGTATATAGAGGAGCATAGTCACAAGTTTATATAGTACTGTCCAAAGTTTTTCCTAGTCTGATGCACCGCAGAATCTCCTTTTTATATTCTGTACTCGGATTATATACCTTGTTATGATTTTTTTTGGAGTTGTTATGATTTTTATACTAAACCATGCACGTATATAGAGGAGCATAGTCACAAGTTTATATACTGTCCAAATTTTTTCCTGGCGGAACGCGACTCGAGTGTATCACATTTTTTTCATGGAACATGATTCAGCTATTTGTACGGAGATGCATATGCACCCAGTACGACCCAGTTTTTTTTCCCGAAAGGTTACAAGGTTACGTCGCCGCTACAGGAAACACCAGATATGCCGACGACAAATAGTCGGGCCCGTCGGCGCTGGTGCCCGGAATTGTCAGATGGGCCAGGCGACCGTCCGTGTAAAACTGCCGTCGGCGTAGGGACCGACGCACTGACGGCAGCCGTCGGCGAAGAAATCCCGTCGGAGTCAACATGCAATCCTTTGATGGTGACCGTCGGCCTATCCGGTGCCGTCAGCGTAATGTCCTGGTTAACGGCACACCCGACGGCCAAGATGCGCCATTACGCGCAAAGGTACGCCGACGGCTAGGCCGTCGGCCTAGAAGTGGCACCACCTATACGCCGACGGCAATATCGACGGCATAGCTGGTTTATTTTCATTTTCCCCAATGCATAAAATACTTATAGTTGATTTATTTCTTTTCCACTATAATTTTAATGTAGATGTAGTTTATAAATAAATTGGTGATTGGAAATTAACCACGTGAATCTTCGCGTATCCCGCCACCCGCATAGAATAACGACGAGAATCTTCCGGAACCCGATGTGAAAACATAAATGTAAAATAGAAACAACAAAATACACATATAATACACAACTACAAAAAAAATATTAAAGATATATCTCATTTTTTACGGACCCCGAAGGACCGAAACCTTTCTATTGTGGAAACCCTAGAAACCCCTCTCTTTTGGGGACCCTCGGGCATCAAACCCCCTGTTTTGGAGAAATCCTACATAATGTGAAGGTTATTGACGAGGCTTCGACTCTTCAATGCCCATTGGTATGAACTTGGGTTTTGGAGAAGATGAGGATGCTGAAGATCGCGGAACGGTTAACAGACAAGCAACGCGGGGACACGAGGTTTTACCCAGGTTCAGGCCCCCCGGAGGGAAAACCCTAATCCTGCTTGTCTGCTCTTAATTACGGCGGAACTGGAGGTTACAGGGGTACGCAGATGCAATCTGGCGTGAGGTGCGTATGAGGTGAGTTGAGTCCCTCCTCACCGTGCCCTCCTAGCCTTTATATAGATAGGCAGGTCCCGGGCGTAGGTCGAGTCGGTTACAGATTAGGTTTTGCCCCTTTGAAATTCTATCTACTCTAATCTTGTTATCCAAGGATCCAAAGGCATCATGGGCTTGGGCCACTCGAAATCTTTACAGACTGTGTATCTTGTCGTGGGTCTTCCTTGGGATGGACTAGGTATGCCAACATTGTGTACCCGTGGGGTATAACCATGTCAGTAACCCCGAGTGTTTAGTCGAATCATAGATTCGGCTGAAGACTCTTCAATCTTTCGAGTGTAGTTGAACCTGTTTTTAAGAGAAAAAGATTTTTTCGTATGGATTATTGATGCGTGTGCCTGACTCTCCCGACGGATCAGGGTCAGTTAACTGTCATAGGACAAAACAACAAGATATTCTTTAGGCTCGAGTCCCTGGACTCGAATCGGGAACATATGTTGGTGTAATTCGACTCAGGCCGTTGAGGTCTTACAGGAGCTGAACCCCAGTGGTTTTCAAGTAATGTACCCAACGCGTCCGTCAGGATTTTTCAGCGTGTCTGTTGACACGGTATTTTACTGGCAGAGCGCAGTCAGGTGCGTTACCAGGCCATCATATGATATTTGTAGGTCTTATCCTTGCGTCATAGACACAATATCTGAAATGTTATCACCGCGGAGGTGTTTTGGGTGGCCAAGGAGAATGTTTCTCACTTAGCGTTTGTTTGGGGAAAGTTGCCAGAAAAAGTTTGTATTTTGATCCGAAGGATCATAGTCGAATAAATTATAGGGTGCGCGGCCAGCGCTCCCTATGGGAGTAACCCCCGAGTGTCTGTTCGAGTCATAGACTCGAGTAGAGACTTTAGTTCAGTTGTTAACTTCAGGTCCGAAGGCACATTTTTTCGGATGCTTGAACAATCCTTCCTATGGGAGTAGCCCCCGAGTCCTTAGTGGAGTCGTAGAATTGACGTGGGACTCGAAGACAGTTGAGAGGTGCAGTACCATAATCGTGTCTCGGGTGCGCGGCCAGCGCTCCTGATAGGAGTTGCCCCCGAGTAGTAGTTCGAATCGTAGATTCGAGTAAGTACTTGATTCATTAGCTAAAGATTTCCAACCATTGCTAGAATGGTCTTGATGACGTCAGTGCTGATGATCGGTGATCTCAACCATCTGCGGCGCCAGAGATGACGCGACAGGACGAATGTGGGTCCCACTTTCTGACTTGGAGTTGACTAGTCATGCGCGGCGTGGCGAGAATTACGGTGTCTCCTCGGTTTCCGTGCGTAGTGGACGGCGTGCTAGCGATGGTTCGTTGCTGTGCTGACACGTGTAGGGTTAGATTTCGCTTGCGCGTTAGGGCTTCTGGATCGACGGTTCTTGTTTATCGTCTTCGTCTTTTATAATCGTTGGGAAACAGTGATTCTATTTCAGCACTTGCCATTTGCTTTTGCCATTGCCTCCATTTTCACGAGCACTGCCTCTCTGTCAAGCACTGGAAGTTCTCCGGTCGTTTCCTTCTTCATTTATCCGCACTCACCACCGCACTCGCCGCCGCACTACGGGCAAATCGAGGAAGGGCGCTGCTGGAGCTGGTTCGAGCGCCGCTGCCAGCGGCAAGAAAGTTGCTGCTGCCACTCGTACCACCGACGGCGGGTGGAAGCACACGGATGTGCGCGACATTGATCTGTGCAAGCTGCACGACGCGGGTTGATCCCACAGGACAAAGAGGACGTCCAGATTATTGGCGATGAGGTAATCCCCCGCCCACCCATAGGGTTTCAGGTGATGTTCGTTGCCTTCGTTCTTTGCGGCCTCTCTCTTCCTGTCCATGATTTCCTTCGTGGACTCCTTTTCTTCTATGCGATTCAGATTCACCATCTGTCTCCCAATTCTCTTCTCAATATCGCTTTCTTCATAACGCTCTGCGAGTGCTGGCTTGGCATCGAGCCACACTTTGGCCTCTTCCGGAAGCTTTATTCCGTGAAGAGGCAGTCCGGCACTGGCGGAGTCTATCCGCTTGGTGGCTACATCATCTCCCTCCGTCATTTTTTCCAATTCTTCTCCTTTTCTGTCTGCGAGTCCGTCCAGAAGTGGTTCTACATCCGCGATGCTAAGGTGGACGGTCAGCAATATGGGCTCGCCCCCTTCGACTCCAAGCAGGAGATCGTCCTGAAGAGAACGTGGAAGAATCACATCTTGGAGGGTGAAACTGCGGAGGTGGAGAGCCTCTACCAGCGGGTGGAGGCTCTTCAGCTGGTGCCAAGCAAGGAGGTCAACAGTGTCTACATCATTCGAAGCTTCCTCAAGCGTCGGGTGCAGCCGCTTCAGGCGAGGGCGCACCCGATGTTCCTCTGTGCCGACCCCATCGACCCGACGAGGGTTTCATCCGAAGAGTTATCTTCGGGTGACCTTGACATGGCCCTTCGCCCCTTGCTGAAGTTCAAGGCCGATGAGGATCTTCCGAGGAAGTCGTTGACTCCACCTCTTAGCACCAATAAAGGAGTTTCTCACGTGATGCCTATTCGGGCACGTAGCGCGTTTGCGAGTGTTTGCTTTTTCTCCAGTTGCTTATGTTCTTTCTCTTTTCCTTCTGCTTTGTAGGGCCTTCAGGTCACGGGGTCCATGCCTTCTCTGCCTGAGAAATTTATGGAGGCGCCATAAAATGAGAAGGTTGACTCCGAGTCTGAGCTTCCCCCAGCTCAGTCGCCTACTCCGGATGCTCCTGATGCGAGTGAGGAGTAGACCCGAAAGCGCTCCCGGAGCGAGTCTTCGGATGCATCTACTCCTGCAACTCCCAGGGGTCTGTCCTTCCTCGAGCGCCATGGCAAGGATGATGATGCTTCTTCTGCACCGTTCCCTGCTGTGCCTTTCTTCACCTTGTCAGATATTGACTCGTAAGTTGTTTCGTCTGTGTTGTATTATGTCACTTGTGTTTGTAATGTAGTTTGTTGTCCTGATCAGTCTTTTCCTTGCAGCCATTCTTAGGAGGAGCCCCTCAGTGAGGGCGCGCGGGAAGCTGTAGGGGAGTTGAAACTGACATCTCCTCCTCCTCGGGTGGTGGCCAACTCTGATGGCGATGCCCTGAACCTTTCTAAGCGAGAGACTCAGGAAGTCATAACTCAGAAGACCGCATGCCGAACTTCGGATTCCTCGCCTGAACACGTAAGTAGTTTGCACCTTTATCTTGTGGGGGGATCCCCCGAGCCCTTTTTCGGATGACCTGTTGGTCGATTTTGCTCTTGCGGGGCATAACCCCCGAGCCCTTTCTGATGTCTGCTTGATTGTTTGCTTCTGTTTTTTCTTGCAGCCGTTTGTGCATAGCGCTAACCTTCTTATCCAGCAGCATCTGGCGCTGGAGGCCAGCATGCAGCAGCTTCGAGGTACATACTTTGCTTATTCTTTTTTAGTTCGTCTGTCATGTGGACTATGCTTGAGTTTCTCATGTGTGTCTTGATTATTGTAGATGAGAACAACGCGGCCCTTCGACACCTGGACGATGTCGAAAAGAGCCTCGGTCGGGCGGAGAAGAAAGCCGCGGATGCTGCTGAGGCGAAAGAGCATCTGCAGAAGGAGGTTGCTGATGCTGCCGAGGCCAGGGAGCGCCTACAGAAGGAGGCTTCTGATCGCAAGGAGCAGCTTGCGGCTGCGGCGGCAACTCGCGAGAAGGAGATGGCGGATGGGCTGATGGCTGCAGCCAAAGCTTTCTCCCGTGAGTTTCTTTCACTTGCTTGGGTCTTATCTTTTTCGGTTGCTCTGTGTCTTGTTCTTATTTGAGTATTTGTCTTCTTTGTCTTAGATGCTTCAGGCATCTCGTTTGATCGCGGTGCGCTGGAGCATGGAGATGCTCTGGATGATGCCACCGCAGTGGTCAGATCGATGTGGTACTGCTGCTGGCTCCTTGGTGAAAGCTAAGGATGTTCTTTGATGCTTCTACAGGGAGGTCATCCCTAAGGGTGCTGCTCTTGAGGATGTCGACGCTTTGGCGGATGCCTTGTAGGAGGACGCTGCGGCTACATACAAGCGCAAGCAGAAGGGCATTGGTGCCTCCATGGGGTTGTCCATGGCCATGGCATCCGGAGCGGGGCTGGACCTGCCGCACATTACTTCCCAGATGCCGACGGCTGTAGATGGCTCAGAGGTAGCATTCTCCCTATTTGCCTCTCGTTGTAAGCATTACGGACGAAACTTATTGATCTGTTGGCGGAGTATGCGGCGAAGCAGCAGGAGGAGGCCAAGAGAAGGCAGTCTGGCTTTGAGGCCACTCCGAATGCTGGTGTCTAGGTTCGAGTGTTGTAGTTAGGATAGGTTATCCTTTTCCTTTTGTTATGTAAGCTTTTGTTGATGAACAATCTCTCCTTATGCCACGAGGTGGCCTTTGATGTATATAAGTTATGTTTCAAGCTATTTCCAGAGATGTTTGTGATGTTCATGTCCTTACTTGTTTGCCTTTAGGGTCCTTCAGGTGAGACTCCCGTTGATACTTCGACTGTCCCTGAATAAAGAACATGTTGGGCCCCCATGTGTGGTTTTGGTAATTAATGACAATCTTTATGAACTATTGTGTGTATTAAGTTATACTTGTAGGATTTGTCCATTGGCATCGCTTGGAGCATGTGTTGGCTTCAAGATCGATGAAATGCAAATAAGATATGTTGGGCAAGCTCAATATGCGAGGTCGATGATGAGGAATTAAGAAAGGCATTCCATCTTGAGAAGAGAAAGATCGTCTACATCGAGCTCAAGTGGAATGCTCAAGGCAAAGGTATAATCTTGATAGGTTTTCCCTTTTGCCGGTCTCTTGTTGTGTGTAGGAGACCGGGTTTAGGATAGATAACCGTACTATCAAGAGGGGCTCTCGTATGAGTAATTTGGTCACATCGTTTGGAGAAAGCTCAAACCTTTGCATACTTGCATCATCATTCTTGGTTGTTATTTGGTCTTATCCATGTGAGGATATAGAGCTTGTGGTAATCTCCATAACAAGCTCTTGTTCATCAAAATCGGATCTCTCATATATATCTTGTTGCGAATTTGATTTATGCGGCTTTTCGGTTTCTCACCAAGTGAGGTATTTCACATTATTCTACTTGATACTTTCTCACTTATTATTGGGAAGCCCTTGTCGTCCTCTATCCAACGCAATTTGAATCGATTCAATCGGAGCTTCCAGTCAAAAGTTATTGCCATTTGAATATTTGCCTGTCTGTCTGTTTTCTGGGCCCGTTTTCCTTCTGCCTCGCTAGGTACCATTTTACGGTAGTACCGTCCGGCCCGGTAATACCGCGTGGGTGGGCCGGTAGTACCGGCCGGCCCGTTTATTTGTCCAGATCTTTTTTCCAGTTTCAGATCCAGCCCGACCCATTAAATAGACTTTGTCCATTATTGTTTAGGTTTACTTCTTCCTCCTTTTCTTGTCCAAGCTTTGCCCCCATTTTCTCTACTCTTTAAGCTTGATTTCTACACACCCCTCCATTGATTCTTGCATCTATTTGAGGGGTTGTTGGAGGTGATCTAGATCTACGTTTTGACCAAACAAAAACATCTCTCTGTGAGTGTATCTTTGGGGATCTAGATTTTGGGGGATTTTGTGTCTCTCTTTGATTCCTCCTCTCTTGTTCCCCCAATAGCTTGAATAGCTTTGTTGGAACTTGAGAGTGAGGGATTTGAGCATCTTTGTGGTGTTCTTGCCATTTGCATTTGGTGTTGCGATTTTGATTTATGCGGCTTTTCGGTTTCTCACCAAGTGAGGTATTTCACATTATTCTACTTGATACTTTCTCAAATTATTGGGAAGCCCTTGTCGTCCTCTATCCAACGCAATTTGAATCTGTTCAATAGGAGCTTCCAGTCAAAAGTTATTGCCATTTGAATATTTGCCTGTCTGTCTGTTTTCTGGGCCGAGCGGTAGTACCGCCCGGACGGGCCGGTACTACCGCCCGGGCCTAAAAATGGCCCGTTTTCCTTCTGCCTCGCTAGGTACCTTTTACAGTAGTACCGGCCGGCCCGGTAGTACCGCCTGGGTGGGCCGGTAGTACCGGCCGGCCCGTTTATTTGTCCAGATCTTTTTTCCAGTTTCAGATCCAGCCCGACCCTTTAAATAGACTTTGTCCATTATTGTTTAGGTTTACTTCTTCCTCCTTTTCTTGTCCAAGCTTTGCCCCATTTTCTCTACTCTTTAAGCTTGATTTCTACACAACCCTCCATTGATTCTTGCATATATTTGAGGGGTTGTTGGAGGTGATCTAGATCTATGTTTTGACCAAACCAAAACATCTCTTTGTGAGTGTATCTTTGGGGATCTAGACTTTGGGGGATTTTGTGTCTCTCTTTGATTCCTCCTCTCTTGTTCCCCCAATAGCTTGAGTAGATTTGTTGGAACTTGAGAGTGAGGGATTTGAGCATCTTTGTGGTGTTCTTGCCATTTGCATTTGGTGTTGTGATTTTGATTTATGCGGCTTTTCGGTTTCTCACCAAGTGAGGTATTTCACATTATTCTACTTGATACTTTCTCACATTATTGGGAAGCCCTTGTCTTCCTCTATCCAACGCAATTTGAATCGGGTCAATCAGACTTTCCAGTCAAAAGTTATTGCTGTTTGAATATTTGCCTGTCTGTCTGTTTTCTGGGCCGAGCGGTAGTACCGCACGAACGGGCCGGTACTACCGCCCGGGCCTAAAAACGGCCAGTTTTCCTTCTGCCTCGCTAGGTACCTTTTTACGGTAGTACCGGCCGGCCTGGTACTACCGCATGGGTGGGCCGGTAGTACCGGCCGACCCGTTTATTTGTCCAGATCTTTTTTCCAGTGTCAGATGCAGCCCGACCCTTTAAATAGACTTTGTCCATTATTGTTTAGGTTTACTTCTTCCTCCTTTACTTGACCACGCTTTGCCCCCATTTGCTCTACTCTTTAAGCTTGATTTCTACACACCCCTCCATTGATTCTTGCATATATTTGAGGGGTTGTTGGAGGTGATCTAGATCTACGTTTTGACCAAACCAAAACATCTCTTTGTGAGTGTATCTTTGGGGATCTAGATTTTGGGGGATTTTGTGTCTCTCTTTGATTCCTCCTCTCTTGTTCCCCCAATAGCTTGAGTAGCTTTGTTGGAACTTGAGAGTGAGGGATTTGAGCATCTTTGTGTTGTTCTTGCCATTTGCATTTGGTGTTGCGGTTTTGATTTATGCGGCTTTTCGGTTTCTCACCAAGTGAGGTATTTAACATTATTCTACTTGATACTTTCTCACATTATTGGGAAGCCCTTGTCTTCCTCTATCCAACGCAATTTGAATCGGGTCAATCGGAGCTTCCAGTCAAAAGTTATTGCTGTTTGAATATTTGCCTGTCTATCTGTTTTTTGGGCCGAGCGGTAGTACCGCACGAACGGGCCGGTACTACCGCCCGGGCCTAAAAACGGCCAGTTTTCCTTCTGCCTCGCTAGGTACCTTTTTACGGTAGTACCGGCCGACCCGTTTATTTGTCCAGATCTTTTTTCCAGTTTCAGATCCAGCCCGACCCTTTAAATAGACTTTGTCAATTATTGTTTACGTGTTCTTCTTCCTCCTTTTCTTTTCCATGCTTTGCCCCCATTTGCTCTACTCTTTAAGCTTGATTTCTACACACCCCTCCATTGATTCTTGCATATATTTGAGGAGTTGTTGGAGGTGATCTAGATCTACCTTTTGACCAAACCAAAACATCTCTTTGTGAGTGTATCTTTGCGGATCTAGATTTTGGGGGATTTTGTGTCTCTCTTTGATTCCTCCTCTCTTGTTCCCCCAATAGCTTGAGTAGCTTTGTTGGAACTTGAGAGTGAGGGATTTGAGCATCTTTGTGGTGTTCTTTCCATTTGCATTTGGTGTTGCGATTTTGATTTATGCGGCTTTTGGTTTCTCACCAAGTGAGGTATTTCACATTATTCTACTTGATACTTTCTCACATTATTGGGAAGCCCTTGTCGTCCTCTATCCAACGCAATTTGAATCGGGTCAATCGGAGCTTCCAGTCAAAAGTTATTGCCGTTTGAATATTTGCCTGTCTGTCTGTTTTCTGGGCCGAGCGGTAGTACCGCCCGGACGGGCCGGTACTACCGCCCGGGCCTAAAAACGGCCCGTTTTCCTTCTGCCTCGCTAGGTACCTTTTTACGATAGTACCGGCCGGCCCGGTAGTACCGCCTGGGTGGGCCGGTAGTACCGGCCGGCCCGTTTATTTTTCCAGATCTTTTTTCCAGTTTTAGATCCAGCCTGACCCTTTAAATACACTTTGTCCATTATTGTTTAGGTTTACTTCTTCCTCCTTTTCTTGTCCAAGCTTTGCCCCCATTTGCTCTACTCTTTAAGCTTGATTTCTACACACCCCTCCATTGATTCTTGCATATATTTGAGGGGTTGTTGGAGGTGATCTAGATCTACGTTTTGACCAAACCAAAACATCTCTTTGTGAGTGTATCTCTGGGAATCCAGATTTTGGGGGATTTTGTGTCTCTCTTTGATTCCTCCTCTCTTGTTCCCCCAATAGCTTGAGTAGCTTTGTTGGAACTTGAGAGTGAGTGATTTGATCATCTTTGTGGTGTTCTTTCCATTTGCATTTGGTGTTGCGATTTTGATTTATGCGGCTTTTCGGTTTCTCACCAAGTGAGGTATTTCACATTATTCTACTTGATACTTTCTCACATTATTGGGAAGCCCTTGTCGTCCTCTATCCAACGCAATTTGAATCGGGTCAATCGGAGCTTCCAGTCAAAATTTATTTCTGTTTGAATATTTGTCTGTCTGTCTGTTTTCTGGGCCGAGCGGTAGTACCGCCCGGACGGGCCGGTACTACCGCCCGGGCCTAAAAACGGCCCGGTTTCCTTCAGCCTCGCTAGGTACCTTTTTACGGTAGTACCGGCCGGCCCGGTAGTACCGCCTGGGTGGGCCGGTAGTACCGGCCGGCCCGTTTATTTGTCCAGATCTTTTTTCCAGTTTCAGATCCAGCCTGACCATTTAAATAGACTTTGTCCATTATTGTTTAGGTTTACTTCTTTCTCCTTTTCTTGTCCAAGCTTTGCCCCCTTTGCTCTACTCTTTAATCTTGATTTCTACACACCCCTCCATTGATTCTTGCATATATTTGAGGGGTTGTTGGAGGTGATCTAGATCTACGTTTTGACCAAACCAAAACATCTCTTTGTGAGTGTATCTTTGGGGATCTAGATTTTTGGGGATTTTGTGTCTCTCTTTGATTCCTCCTCTCTTGTTCCCCCAATAGCTTGAGTATCTTTGTTGGAACTTGAGAGTGAGGGATTTAAGCATCTTTGTGGTGTTCTTTCCATTTGCATTTGGTGTTGCGATTTTGATTTATGCGGCTTTTCGGTTTCTCACCAAGTGAGGTATTTCACATTATTCTACTTGATACTTTCTCACATTATTGGGAAGCCCTTGTCTTCCTCTATCCAACGCAATTTGAATCGGGTCAATCTGAGCTTCCAGTCAAAAGTTATTTCCGTTTGAATATTTGCCTGTCTGTCTGTTTTCTGGGCCGAGCGGTAGTACCGCCCGGGCCTAAAAACGGCCAGTTTTCCTTCTGCCTCGCTAGGTACCTTTTTACGGTAGTACCGGCCAGCCCGGTAGTACCACCTGGATGGGTCGGTAGTACCGGCCGGCCCGTTTATTTGTCCAGATCTTTTTTCCAGTTTCAGATCCAGCCAAACCCTTTAAATAGACTTTGTCCCTTATTGTTTAGGTTTACTTATTCCTCCTTTTCTTGTCCAAGCTTTGCCCCCATTTGCTCTACTCTTTAAGCTTGATTTCTACACACCCCTCCATTGATTCTTGCATATATTTGAGGGGTTGTTGGAGGTGATCTAGATCTACGTTTTGACCAAACCAAAACATCTCTTTGTGAGTGTATCTTTGGGGATCTAGATTTTCGGGGATTTTATGTCTCTCTTTGATTCCTCCTCTCTTGTTCCCCCAATAGCTTGAGTAGCTTTGTTGAAACTTGAGTGTGAGGGATTTGAGCATCTTTGTGGTGTTCTTGCCATTTGCATTTGGTGTTGCGATTTTTATTTATGCGGCTTTTCGGTTTCTCACCAAGTGAGGTATTTCACATTATTCTACTTGATACTTTCTCACATTATTTGGAAGCTCTTGTCGTCCTCTATCAAACGCAATTTGAATCAGGTCAACCGGAGCTTCTAGTCAAAAGTTATTGCCGTTTGAATATTTGCCTGTCTGTTTGTTTTCTGGGCCGAGCGGTAGTACCGCCCGGACGGGCCGGTACTACCGCCCGGGCCTAAAAACGGCCCGTTTTCCTTCTGCCTCGCTAGGTACCTTTTTATGGTAGTACCGGCCGGCCCGGTAGTACCGATTGGGTGGCCGTTAGTACCGGCCGGCCCGTTTATTTGTCCACATCTTTTTTCCAGTTTCAGATCCAGCCCGACCCTTTAAATAGACTTTGTCCATTATTGTTTAGGTTTACTTATTCCTCCTTTTCTTGTCCAAGCTTTGCCCCCATTTGCTCTACTCTTTAATTTTGATTTCTACACACCCATCCATTGATTCTTGCATATATTTGAGGGGTTGTTGGAGGTGATCTAGATCTACGTTTTGACCAAACCAAAACATCTCTTTGTGAGTGTATCTTTGGGGATCTAGATTTTGGGGGATTTTGTGTCTCTATTTGATTCCTCCTCTCTTGTTCCCCCAATAGCTTGAGTAGCTTTGTTGGAACTTGAGAGTGAGGGATTTGAGCATCTTTGCGGTGTTCTTGCCATTTGCATTTGGTGTTGCGATTTTGATTTATGCGGCTTTTCGGTTTCTCACCAAGTGAGGTATTTCACATTATTATACTTGATACTTTCTCAAATTATTGGGAAGCCCTTGTCTTCCTCTATCAAACGCAATTTGAATCATGTTAATCGGAGCTTCCAGTCAAAACTTATTGCCGTTTGAATATTTGCCTATCTGTCTGTTTTCTGGGCCGAGCGGTAGTACCGCCCGAACGGGCCGGTACTACCGCCCGGGCCTAAAAACGGCAAGTTTTCCTTCTGCCTCGCTAGGTACCTTTTTACTGTAGTACCGGCCGGCCCGGTAGTACCGCCTGGGTGGGCCGGTAGTACCGGCCGACCCGTTTATTTGTCCAGATCTTTTTTCCAGTTTCAGATCCAGCCTGACCCTTTAAATAGACTTTGTCCATTATTGTTTAGGTTTACTTCTTCCTCCTTTTCTTGTCCAAGCTTTGCCCCCATTTGCTCTACTCTTTAAGCTTGATTTCTACACACCCCTCCATTGATTCTTGCATATATTTGAGGGGTTGTTGGAGGTGATCTAGATCTACGTTTTGACCAAACCAAAACATCTCTTTGTGAGTGTATCTTTGGGGATCTAGATTTTGGGGGATTTTGTGTCTCTCTTTGATTCCTCCTCTCTTGTTCCCCCAATAGCTTGAGTAGCTTTGTTGAAACTTGAGTGTGAGGGATTTGAGCATCTTTGTGGTGTTCTTGCCATTTGCATTTGGTGTTGCGATTTTTATTTATGCGGCTTTTCGGTTTCTCACCAAGTGAGGTATCTCACATTATTCTACTTCATACTTTCTCACATTATTTGGAAGCCCTTGTCGTCCTCTATCAAACGCAATTTGAATCAGGTCAACCGGAGCTTCCAGTCAAAAGTTATTGCCGTTTGAATATTTGCCTGTCTGTTTGTTTTCTGGGCCGAGCGGTAGTACCGCCCGGACGGGCCGGTACTACCGCCCGGGCCTAAAAACGGCCCGTTTTCCTTCTGCCTCGCTAGGTACCTTTTTATGGTAGTACCGGCCGGCCCGGTAGTACCGATTGGGTGGCCGGTAGTACCGGCCGACCCGTTTATTTGTCCAGATCTTTTTTCCAGTTTCAGATCCAGCCCGACCCTTTAAATAGACTTTGTCCATTATTGTTTAGGTTTACTTATTCCTCCATTTCTTGTCCAAGCTTTGCCCCCATTTGCTCTACTCTTTAAGCTTGATTTCTATACACCCCTCCCTTGATTCTTGCATATATTTGAGGCGTTGTTGGAGGTGATCTAGATCTACGTTTTGACCAAACCGAAACATCTCTTTGTGAGTGTATCTTTGGGGATCTAGATTTTGGGGGATTTTGTGTCTCTATTTGATTCCTCCTCTCTTGTTCCCCCAATAGCTTGAGTAGCTTTGTTGGAACTTGAGAGTGAGGGATTTGAGCATCTTTGTGGTGTTCTTGCCATTTGCATTTGGTGTTGCGATTTTGATTTATGCGGCTTTTCGGTTTCTCACCAAGTGAGGTATTTCACATTATTATACTTGGTACTTTCTCACATTATTGGGAAGCCCTTGTCTTCCTCTATCCAACGCAATTTGAATCGGGTCAATCGGAGCTTCCAGTCAAAAGTTATTGTCGTTTGAATATTTGCCTATCTGTCTGTTTTCTGGGCCGAGCGGTAGTACCGACCGACCGGCCGGTACTACCGCCCGGGCCTAAAAACGGCAAGTTTTCCTTCTGCCTCGCTAGGTACCTTTTTACGGTAGTACCGGCCGGCCCGGTAGTACCGCCTGGGTGGGCCGGTAGTACCGGCCGACCCGTTTATTTGTCCAGATCTTTTTTCCAGTTTCAGATCCAGCCCGACCCTTTAAATAGACTTTGTCCATTATTGTTTAGGTTTACATCTTCCTCCTTTACTTGTCCAAGCTTTTCCCCCATTTGCTCTACTCTTTAAGCTTGATTTCTACACACCCCTCCATTGATTCTTGCATATATTTGAGGAGTTGTTGGAGGTGATCTAGATCTACGTTTTGACCAAACCAAAACATCTCTTTGTGAGTGTATCTTTGGGGATCTAGATTTTGGGGGATTTTGTGTATCTCTTTGATTCCTCCTCTCTTGTTCCCCCAATAGCTTGAGTAGCTTTGTTGGAACTTGAGAGTGAGGGATTTGAGCATCTTTGTGGTGTTCTTGCCATTTGCATTTGGTGTTGCGATTTTGATTTATGCGGCTTTTCGGTTTCTCACCAAGTGAGGTATTTCAAATTATTCTACTTGATACATTCTCACATTATTGGGAAGCCCTTGTCGTCCTCTATCCAACGCAATTTTAATCGGGTTAATCGGAGCTTCCAGTCAAAAGTTATTGCCGTTTGAATATTTGCCTGTCTGTCTGTTTTCTGGGCCGAGCGGTAGTACCGGCCCGTCCGGGCGGTACTACCGCCCGGGCCTAAAAACGGCTCGTTTTCCTTCTGCCTC
The DNA here is from genome assembly GCA_916181665.1 of Avena sativa. Lineage (NCBI taxonomy): Eukaryota > Viridiplantae > Streptophyta > Magnoliopsida > Poales > Poaceae > Avena > Avena sativa. Next base: position 102,224,727 of record OV702285.1, on the reverse strand, counting down.
GCTAGGTACCTTTTTACGGTAGTACCGGCCGGCCCGGTAGTACCGCCTGGGTGGACGGTAGTACCGGCCGGCCCGTTTATTTGTCCATATCTTTTTTCCAGTTTCAGATCCAGCCCGACCCTTTAAATAGACTTTGTCCATTATTGTTTAGGTTTACTTATTCCTCCTTTTCTTGTCCAAGCTTTGCCCCCATTTGCTCTACTCTTTAAGCTTGATTTCTACACACCCCTCCATTGATTCTTGCATATATTTGAGGGGTTGTTGGAGGTGATCTAGATCTACGTTTTGACCAAACCAAAACATCTCTTTGTGAGTGTATCTTTGGGGATCTAGATTTTGGGGGATTTTGTGTCTCTCTTTGATTCCTCCTCTCTTGTTCCCCCAATAGCTTGAGTAGCTTTGTTGGAATTTGAGAGTGAGGGATTTGAGCATCTTTGTGGTGTTCTTGCCATTTGCATTTGGTGTTGCGATTTTGATTTATGCGGCTTTTTGGTTTCTCACCAAGTGAGGTATTTCACATTATTCTACTTGATACTTTCTCACATTATTGGGAAGCCCTTGTCTTCCTCTATCCAACGCAATTTGAATCGGGTCAATCGGAGCTTCCAGTCAAAAGTTATTGCCGTTTGAATATTTGCTTGTCTGTCTGTATTCTGGGCTGAGCGGTAGTACCGCCCGGGCCTAAAAACGGCCAGTTTTCCTTCTGCCTCGATAGGTACATTTTTACGGTAGTACCGGCCGGCCCGGTAGTACCGCCTGGGTGGGCCGTTAGTACCGGCCGGCCCGTTTATTTGTCCAGATCTTTTTTCCAGTTTCAGATCCAGCCCGAACCTTTAAATAGACTTTGTCCATTATTGTTTAGGTTTACTTCTTCCTCCTTTTCTTGTCCAAGCTTTGCCCCCATTTGATCTACTCTTTAAGCTAGATTTCTACACACCCCTCCATTGATTCTTGCATATATTTGAGGGGTTTTTGGAGGAGATCTAGATCTACGTTTTGACCAAACCAAAACATCTCTTTGTGACTGTATCTTTGGGGATCTAGATTTTGGGGGATTTTGTGTCTCTCTTTGATTCCTCCTCTCTTGTTCCCCCAATAGCTTGAGTAGCTTTGTTGGAACTTGAGAGTGAGGGATTTGAGCATCTTTGTGGTGTTCTTGCCATTTGCATCTGGTGTTGCGATTTTGATTTATGCGGCTTTTCGGTTTCTCACCAACTGAGGTATTTCACATTATTCTACTTGATACTTTCTCACATTATTGGGAAGCCCTTGTCGTCCTCTATCAAACGCAATTTGAATCGGTTCAACCGGAGCTTCCAGTCAAAAGTTATTGCCGTTTGAATAATTGCCTGTCTGTCCGTTTTCTGGGCCGAGCGGTAGTACCGTCCGGGCCTAAAAACGGCCCGTTTTCCTTCTGCCTCGCTAGGTACCTTTTTACGGTAGTATCGGCCGGCCCGGTAGTACCGCCTGGGTGGCCGGTAGTACCGGCCGGCCCGTTTATTTGTCCAGATCTTTTTTCCAGTTTCAGATCCAGCCCGACCCTTTAAATAGACTTTGTCCATTATTGTTTAGGTTTACTTATTCCTCCCCATTTGCTCTACTCTTTAAGCTTGATTTCTACACAGCCCTCCATTGATTCTTGCATATATTTGAGGGGTTGTTGGAGGTGATCTAGATCTACGTTTTGACCAAACCAAAACATCTCTTTGTGAGTGTATCTTTGGGGATCTACATTTTGGGGGATTTTGTGTCTCTCTTTGATTCCTCCTCTCTTGTTCCCCCAATATCTTGAGTAGCTTTGTTGGAACTTGAGAGTGAGGGATTTGAGCATATTTGTGGTGTTCTTGCCATTTGCATTTGGTGTTGCGATTTTGATTTATGCGGCTTTTCGGTTTCTCACCAAGTGAGGTATTTCACATTATTCTACTTGATACTTTCTCACATTATTGGGAAGCCCTTGTCTTCCTCTATCCAACGAAATTTGAATCGGGTCAATCGGAGCTTCCAGTCAAAAGTTATTGCCGTTTGAATATTTGCCTGTCTGTCTGTTTTCTGGGCCGAGCGGTAGTACCGCCTGGACGGGCCGGTACTACCGCCCGGGCCTAAAAACGGCCAGTTTTCCTTCTGCCTCGATAGGTACCTTTTTACGGTAATACCGGCCGGCCTGGTAGTACCGCCTGGGTGGGCCGGTAGTACCGGCCGACCCGTTTATTTGTCCAGATCTTTTTTCCAGTTTCAGATCCAGCCCGACCCTTTAAATAGACTTTGTCCATTATTGTTTAGGTTTACTTCTTCCTCCTTTACTTGTCCAAGCTTTGCCCCCATTTGCTCTACTCTTTAAGCTTGATTTCTACACACCCCTCCATTGATTCTTGCATATATTTGAGGGGTTGTTGGAGGTGATCTGGATCTACGTTTTGACCAAACCAAAACATCTCTTTGTGAGTGTATCTTTGGGGATCTAGATTTTGGGGGATTTTGTGTCTCTCTTTGATTCCTCCTCTCTTGTTCCCCCAATAGCTTGAGTAGCTTTGTTGGAACTTGAGAGTGAGGGATTTGAGCATCTTTGTGGTGTTCTTGCCATTTGCATTTGGTGTTGCGATTTTGATTTATGCGGCTTTTCGGTTTCTCACCAAGTGAGGTATTTCACATTATTCTACTTGATACTTTCTCACATTATTGGGAAGCCCTTGTCGTCCTCTATCCAACGCAATTTGAATCGGGTCAATCGGAGCTTCCAGTCAAAAGTTATTGCCGTTTGAATATTTGCTTGTCTGTCTGTTTTCTGGGCCGAGCGGTAGTACCGCCCGGACGGGCCGGTACTACCGCCCGGGCCTAAAAACGGCCCGTTTTTCTTCTGCCTCGCTAGGTACCTTTTTACGGTAGTACCGGCCGGCCCGGTAGTACCGCCTGGGTGGGCCGGTAGTACCGACCGGCCCGTTTATTTGTCCAGATCTTTTTTGCAGTTTCAGATCCAGCCCGACCCTTTAAATAGACTTTGTCCATTATTGTTTAGGTTTACTTATTCCTCCATTTCTTGTCCAAGCTTTGCCCCCATTTGCTCTACTCTTTAAGCTTGATTTCTACACACCCCTCCATTGATTCTTGCATATATTTGAGGGGTTGTTGGAGGTGATCTAGATCTACGTTTTGACCAAACCAAAACATCTCTTTGTGAGTGTATCTTTGGGGATCTAGATTTTGGGGGATTTTGTGTCTCTATTTGATTCCTCCTCTCTTGTTCCCCCAATAGCTTGAGTAGCTTTGTTGGAACTTGAGAGTGAGGGATTTGAGCATCTTTGTGGTGTTCTTGCCATTTGCATTTGGTGTTGCGATTTTGATTTATGCGGCTTTTCGGTTTCTCACCAAGTGAGGTATTTCACATTATTATACTTGATACTTTCTTACATTATTGGTAAGCCCTTGTCTTCCTCTATCCAACGCAATTTGAATCGGGTCAATCGGAGCTTCCAGTCAAAAGTTATTGTCGTTTGAATATTTGCCTATCTGTCTGTTTTCTGGGCCGAGCGGTAGTACCGCCCGACCGGCCGGTACTACCGCCCGGGCCTAAAAACAGCAAGTTTTCCTTCTGCCTCGCTAGGTACCTTTTTACGGTAGTACCGGCCGGCCCGGTAGTACCGCCTGGGTGGGCCGGTAGTACCGGCCGACCCGTTTATTTGTCCAGATCTTTTTTCCAGTTTCAGATCCAGCCCGACCCTTTAAATAGACTTTGTCCATTATTGTTTAGGTTTACTTATTCCTCCTTTTCTTGTCCAAGCTTTGCCCCCATTTGCTCTACTCTTTAAGCTTGATTTCTACACAGCCCTCCATTGATTCTTGCATATATTTGAGGGGTTGTTGGAGGTGATCTAGATCTACGTTTTGACCAAACCAAAACATCTCTTTGTGAGTGTATCTTTGGGGATCTAGATTTTGGGGGATTTTGTGTCTCTCTTTGATTCCTCCTCTCTTGTTCCCCCAATAGCTTGAGTAGCTTTGTTGGAACTTAAGAGTGAGGGATTTGAGCATCTTTGTGGTGTTCTTGCCATTTGCATTTGGTGTTGCGATTTTGATTTATGCGGCTTTTCGGTTTCTCACCAAGTGAGGTATTTCACATTATTCTCCAACGCAATTTGAATCGGGTCAATCGGACCTTCCAGTCAAAAGTTATTGCCGTTTGAATATTTGCATGTCTGTCTGTTTTCTGGGCCGAGCGGTAGTATCGCCCGGACGGGCCAGTACTACCGCCCGGGCCTAAAAACGGCCCGTTTTCCTTCTGCCTCGCTAGGTACCTTTTTACGGTAGTACCGGCCAGCCCGGTAGTACCGCCTTGGTGGGCCGGTAGTACCGGCCGGCCCGTTTATTTTTCCAGATCTTTTTTCCAGTTTCAGATCCAGCCCGAACCTTTAAATAGACTTTGTGCATTATTGTTTAGGTTTACTTCTTCCTCCTTTTCTTGTCCAAGCTTTGCCCCCATTTGTTCTACTCTTTAAGCTAGATTTCTACACACCCCTCCATTGATTCTTGCATATATTTGAGGGGTTGTTGGAGGTGATCTAGATCTACGTTTTGACCAAACCAAAACATCTCTTTGTGAGTGTATCTTTGGAGATCTAGATTTTGGGGGATTTTGTGTCTCTCTTTGATTCCTCCTCTCTTGTTCCCCCAATAGCTTGAGTAGCTTTGTTGGAACTTGAGAGTGAGGGATTTGAGCATCTTTGTGGTGTTCTTGCCATTTGCATTTGGTGTTGCGATTTTGATTTATGCGGCTTTTCGGTTTCTCACCAAGTGAGGTATTTCACATTATTCTACTTGATACTTTCTCACATTATTGGGAAGCCCTTGTCGTCCTCTATCCAATGCAATTTGAATCGGGTCAATCGGAGCTTCCAGTCAAAAGTTATTACCGTTTGAATATTTGCCTGTCTGTCTGTTTTCTGGGCCGAGCGGTAGTACCGCCCGGACGGGCCGGTACTACCGCCCGGGCCTAAAAACGGCCCGTTTTTCTTCTGCCTCGCTAGGTACCTTTTTACGGTAGTACCGGCCGGCCCGGTAGTACCGCCTGTGTGGGCCGGTAGTACCGACCGGCCCGTTTATTTGTCCAGATCTTTTTTCCAGTTTCAGATCCAGCCCGACCCTTTAAATAGACTTTGTCCATTATTGTTTAGGTTTACTTCTCCCTCCTTTACTTGTCCAAGCTTTGCCCCCATTTGCTCTACTCTTTAAGCTTGATTTCTACACACCCCTCCATTGATTCTTGCATATATTTGAGGAGTTGTTGGAGGTGATCTAGATCTACGTTTTGACCAAACCAAAACATCTCTTTGTGAGTGTATCTTTGGGGATCTAGATTTTGGGGGATTTTGTGTATCTCTTTGATTCCTCCTCTCTTGTTCCCCCAATAGCTTGAGTAGCTTTGTTGGAACTTGAGAGTGAGGGATTTGAGCATCTTTGTGGTGTTCTTGCCATTTGAATTTGGTGTTGCGATTTTGATTTATGCGGCTTTTCGGTTTCTCACCAAGTGAGGTATTTCAAATTATTCTACTTGATACTTTCTCACATTATTGGGAAGCCCTTGTCATCCTCTATCCAACGCAATTTTAATCGGATTAATCGGAGCTTCCAGTCAAAAGTTATTGCCGTTTGAATATTTGCCTGTCTGTCTGTTTTCTGGGCCGAGCGGTAGTACCGGCCCGTCCGGGCGGTACTACCGCCCGGGCCTAAAAACGGCCCGTTTTCCTTCTGCCTCGCTAGGTACCTTTTTACGGTAGTACCGGCCGGCCCAGTAGTACCGCCTGGGTGGCCGGTAGTACCGGCCGGCCCGTTTATTTGTCCATATCTTTTTTCCAGTTTCAGATCCAGCCTGACCCTTTAAATAGACTTTGTCCATTATTGTTTAGGATTACTTCTTCCTCCTTTTCTTGTCCAAGCTTTGCCCCCATTTGCTCTACTCTTTAAGCTTGATTTCTACACACCCCTCCATTGATTCTTGCATATATTTGAGGGGTTGTTGGAGGTGATCTAGATCTACGTTTTGACCAAACCAAAACATCTCTTTGTGAGTGTATCTTTGGGGATCTAGATTTTGGGGGATTTTGTGTCTCTCTTTGATTCGTCCTCTCTTGTTCCCCCAATAGCTTGAGTAGCTTTGTTGGAACTTGAGAGTGAGGGATTTGAGCATCTTTGTGGTGTTCTTGCCATTTGAATTTGGTGTTGCGATTTTGATTTATGCGGCTTTTCGGTTTCTCACCAAGTGAGGTATTTCAAATTATTCTACTTGATACTTTCTCACATTATTGGGAAGCCCTTGTCGTCCTCTATCCAACGCAATTTTAATCGGATTAATCGGAGCTTCCAGTCAAAAGTTATTGCCGTTTGAATATTTGCCTGTCTGTCTGTTTTCTGGGCCGAGCGGTAGTACCGGCCCGTCCGGGCGGTACTACCGCCCGGGCCTAAAAACGGCCCGTTTTCCTTCTGCCTCGCTAGGTACCTTTTTACGGTAGTACCGGCCGGCCCGGTAGTACCGCCTGGGTGGCCGGTAGTACCGGCCGGCCCGTTTATTTGTCCATATCTTTTTTCCAGTTTCAGATCCAGCCTGACCCTTTAAATAGACTTTGTCCATTATTGTTTAGGTTTAATTATTCCTCCTTTTCTTGTCCAAGCTTTGCCCCCATTTGCTCTACTCTTTAAGCTTGATTTCTACACACCCCTCCATTGATTCTTGCATATATTTGAGGGGTTGTTCGAGGTGATCTAGATCTACGTTTTGACCAAACCAAAACATCTCTTTGTGAGTGTATCTTTGGGGATCTAGATTTTGGGGGATTTTGTGTCTCTCTTTGATTCCTCCTCTCTTGTTCCCCCAATAGCTTGAGTAGCTTTGTTGGAACTTGAGAGTGAGGGATTTGAGCATCTTTATGGTGTTCTTGCCATTTGCATTTGGTGTTGCGATTTTGATTTATGCGGCTTTTCGGTTTCTCACCAAGTGAGGTATTTCACATTATTCTACTTGATACTTTCTCACATTATTGGGAAGCCCTTGTCGTCCTCTATCCAATGCAATTTGAATCGGGTCAATCGGAGCTTCCAGTCAAAAGTTATTACCGTTTGAATATTTGCCTGTCTGTCTGTTTTCTGGGCCGAGCGGTAGTACCGCCCGGACGGGCCGGTACTACCGCCCGGGCCTAAAAACGGCCCGTTTTTCTTCTGCCTCGCTAGGTACCTTTTTACGGTAGTACCGGCCGGCCCGGTAGTACCGCCTGGGTGGGCCGGTAGTACCGACCGGCCCGTTTATTTGTCCAGATCTTTTTTCCAGTTTCAGATCCAGCCCGACCCTTTAAATAGACTTTGTCCATTATTGTTTAGGTTTACTTCTTCCTCCTTTACTTTTCCAAGTTTTGCCCCCATTTGCTCTACTCTTTAAGCTTGATTTCTACACACCCCTCCATTGATTCTTGCATATATTTGAGGAGTTGTTGGAGGTGATCTAGATCTACGTTTTGACCAAACCAAAACATCTCTTTGTGAGTGTATCTTTGGGGATCTAGATTTTGGGGGATTTTGTGTATCTCTTTGATTCCTCCTCTCTTGTTCCCCCAATAGCTTGAGTAGCTTTGTTGGAACTTGAGAGTGAGGGATTTGAGCATCTTTGTGGTGTTCTTGCCATTTGAATTTGGTGTTGCGATTTTGATTTATGCGGCTTTTCGGTTTCTCACCAAGTGAGGTATTTCAAATTATTCTACTTGATACTTTCTCACATTATTGGGAAGCCCTTGTCGTCCTCTATCCAACGCAATTTTAATCGGGTTAATCGGAGCTTCCAGTCAAAAGTTATTGCCGTTTGAATATTTGCCTGTCTGTCTGTTTTCTGGGCCGAGCGGTAGTACCTAAAAACGGCCCGTTTTCCTTCTGCCTCGCTAGGTACCTTTTTACGGTAGTACCGGCCGGCCCGGTAGTACCGCCTGGGTGGCCGGTAGTACCGGCCGGCCCGTTTATTTGTCCATATCTTTTTTCCAGTTTCAGATCCAGCCCGACCCTTTAAATAGACTTTGTCCATTATTGTTTAGATTTACTTATTCCTCCTTTTCTTGTCCAAGCTTTTCCCCCATTTGCTCTACTCTTTAAGCTTGATTTCTACACACCCCTCCATTGATTCTTGCATATATTTGAGGGGTTGTTGGAGGTGATCTAGATCTACGTTTTGACCAAACCAAAACATCTCTTTGTGAGTGTATCTTTGGGGATCTAGATTTTGGGGGATTTTGTGTCTCTCTTTGATTCCTCCTCTCTTGTTCCCCCAATAGCTTGAGTAGCTTTATTGGAATTTGAGAGTGAGGGATTTGAGCATCTTTGTGGTGTTCTTGCCATTTGCATTTGGTGTTGCGATTTTGATTTATGCGGCTTTTTGGTTTCTCACCAAGTGAGGTATTTCACATTATTCTACTTGATACTTTCTCACATTATTGGGAAGCCCTTGTCTTCCTCTATCCAACGCAATTTGAATCGGGTCAATCGGAGCTTCCAGTCAAAAGTTATTGCCGTTTGAATATTTGCTTGTCTGTCTGTTTTCTGGGCTGAGCGGTAGTACCGCCCGGGCCTAAAAACGGCCAGTTTTCCTTCTGCCTTGCTAGGTACCTTTTTACGGTAGTACCGGCCGGCCCGGTAGTACCGCCTGGGTGGGCCGTTAGTATTGGCCGGCCCGTTTATTTGTCCAGATTTTTTTCCAGTTTCAGATCCAGCCCGAACCTTTAAATAGACTTTGTCCATTATTGTTTAGGATTACTTCTTCCTCCTTTTCTTGTCCAAGCTTTGCCCCCATTTGCTCTACTCTTTAAGCTAGATTTCTACACACCCCTCCATTGATTCTTGCATATATTTGAGGGGTTTTTGGAGGTGATCTAGATCTACGTTTTGACCAAACCAAAACATCTCTTTGTGAGTGTATCTTTGGGGATCTAGATTTTGGGGGATTTTGTGTCTCTCTTTGATTCCTCCTCTCTTGTTCCCCCAATATCTTGAGTATCTTTGTTGGAACTTGAGAGTGATGGATTTGAGCATCTTTGTGGTGTTCTTGCCATTTGCATCTGGTGTTGCGATTTTGATTTATGCGGCTTTTCGGTTTCTCACCAAGTGAGGTATTTCACATTATTCTACTTTATACTTTCTCACATTATTGGGAAGCCCTTGTCGTCCTCTATCAAACGCAATTTGAATCGGTTCAACCGGAGCTTCCAGTCAAAAGTTATTGCCGTTTGAATAATTGCCTGTATGTCTGTTTTCTGGGCCGAGCGGTAGTACCGTCCGGGCCTAAAAATGGCCCGTTTTCCTTCTGCCTCGCTAGGTACCTTTTTACGGTAGTACCGGCCGGCCCGGTAGTACCGCCTGGGTGGCCGGTAGTACCGGCCGGCCCGTTTATTTGTCCAGATCTTTTTTCCAGTTTCAGATCCAGCCCGACCCTTTAAATAGACTTTGTCCATTATTGTTTAGGTTTACTTATTCCTCCTTTTCTTGTCCAAGATTTGCCCCCATTTGCTCTACTCTTTTAGCTTGATTTCTACACAGCCCTCCATTGATTCTTGCATATATTTGAGGGGTAGTTGGAGGTGATCTAGATCTACGTTTTGACCAAACCAAAACATCTCTTTGTGAGTGTATCTTTGGGGATCTACATTTTGGGGGATTTTGTGTCTCTCTTTGATTCCTCCTCTCTTGTTCCCCCAATAGCTTGAGTAGCTTTGTTGGAACTTGAGAGTGAGGGATTTGAGCATATTTGTGGTGTTCTTGCCATTTGCATTTGGTGTTGCGATTTTGATTTATGCGGCTTTTCGGTTTCTCACCAAGTGAGGTATTTCACATTATTCTACTTGATACTTTCTCACATTATTGGGAAGCCCTTGTCTTCCTCTATCCAACGAAATTTGAATCGGGTCAATCGGAGCTTCCAGTCAAAAGTTATTGCCGTTTGAATATTTGCCTGTCTGTCTGTTTTCTGGGCCGAGCGGTAGTACCGCCTGGACGGGCCAGTACTACCGCCCGGGCCTAAAAACGGCCAGTTTTCCTTCTGCCTCGCTAGGTACCTTTTTACGGTAGTACCGGCCGGCCCGGTAGTACCGCCTGGGTGGGCCGGTAGTACCGGCCGACCCGTTTATTTGTCCAGATCTTTTTTCCAGTTTCAGATCCAGCCCGACCCTTTAAATAGACTTTGTCCATTATTGTTTAGGTTTACTTCTTCCTCCTTTACTTGTCCAATCTTTGCCCCCATTTGCTCTACTCTTTAAGCTTGATTTCTACACACCCCTCCATTGATTCTTGCATATATTTGAGGGGTTGTTGGAGGTGATCTGGATCTATGTTTTGACCAAACCAAAACATCTCTTTGTGAGTGTATCTTTGGGGATCTAGATTTTGGGGGATTTTGTGTCTCTCTTTGATTCCTCCTCTCTTGTTCCCCCAATAGCTTGAGTAGCTTTGTTCGAACTTGAGAGTGAGGGATTTGAGCATCTTTGTGGTGTTCTTGCCATTTGCATTTGGTGTTGCGATTTTGATTTATGCGTCTTTTCGGTTTCTCACCAAGTGAGGTATTTCACATTATTCTACTTGATAATTTCTCACATTATTGGGAAGCCCTTGTCGTCCTCTATCCAACGCAATTTGAATCGGGTCAATCAGAGCTTCCAGTCAAAAGTTATTGCCGTTTGAATATTTGCCTGTCTGTCTGTTTTCTGGGCCGAGCGGTAGTACCGCCCGAACAGGCCGGTACTACCGCCCGGGCCTAAAAACGGCCCGTTTTTTTCTGCCTTGCTAGGTACCTTTTTACGGTAGTACCGGCCGGCCCGGTAGTACCGCCTGGGTGGGCTGGTAGTACCGACCGGCCCGTTTATTTGTCCAGATCTTTTTTCCAGTTTCAGATCCAGCCCGACCCTTTAAATAGACTTTGTCCATTATTCTTTAGGTTTACTTCTTCCTCCTTTTCTTGTCCAAGCTTTGCCCCCATTTGCTCTACTCTTTAATCTTGATTTCTACACACCCCTCCATTGATTCTTGCATATATTTTAGGGGTTGTTGGAGGTGATCTAGATCTATGTTTTGACCAAACCAAAACATCTCTTTGTGAGTGTATCTTTGGGGATCTAGATTTTGGGGGATTTTGTGTCTCTCTTTGATTCCTCCTCTCTTGTTCCCCCAATAGCTTGAGTAGCTTTGTTGGAACTTGAGAGTGAGGGATTTGAGCATCTTTGTGGTGTTCTTGCCATTTGCATTTGGTGTTGAGATTTTGATTTATGCGGCTTTTCGGTTTCTCACCAAGTGAGGTATTTCACATTATTCTACTTGATACTTTCTCAAATTATTGGGAAGCCCTTGTCGTCCTCTATCCAACGCAATTTGAATCGGGTCAATCGGATCTTCCAGTCAAAAGTTATTGTCGTTTGAATATTTGCCTGTCTGTCTGTTTTCTAGGCCGAGCAGTAGTACCGCCCGGACGGGACGGTACTACCGCCCGGGCCTAAAACGGCCCTTTTTTCTTCTGCCTCGCTAGGTACCTTTTTACGGTAGTACCGCCCGGCCCGGTAGTACCGCCTGGGTGGGCCGGTAGTACTGGCTGGCCCGTTTATTTGTCCAGATCTTTTTTCCAGTTTCAGATCCAGCCCGACCCTTTAAATAGACTTTGTCCATTATTCTTTAGGTTTACTTCTTCCTCCTTTTCTTGTCCAATCTTTGCTCCCATTTGCTCTACTCTTTAAGCTTGATTTCTACACACCCCTCCATTGATTCTTGCATATATTTGAGGGGTTGTTGGAGGTGATCTAGATCTATGTTTTGACCAAACCAAAACATCTCTTTGTGAGTGTATCTTTGGGGATCTAGATTTTGGGGGATTTTTTGTCTCTCTTTGATTCCTCCTCTCTTGTTCCCCCAATAGCTTGAGTAGCTTTGTTGGAACTTGAGAGTGAGGGATTTGAGCATCTTTGTGGTGTTCTTGCCATTTGCATTTGGTGTTGCGATTTTGATTTATGCGGCTTTTCGGTTTCTCACCAAGTGAGGTATTTCACATTATTCTACTTGATACTTTCTCAAATTATTGGGAAGCCCTTGTCGTCCTCTATCCAACGCAATTTGAATCGGGTCAATTGGAGCTTCGAGTCAAAAGTTATTGCCGTTTGAATATTTGCCTGTCTGTCTGTTTTCTGGGCCGAGCGGTAGTACCGCCCAGACGGGCCGGTACTACCGCCCGCGCCTAAAAACGGCCCGTTTTCCTTCTGCCTCGCTAGGTACCTTTTTATGGTAGTACCGGCCGGCCCGGTAGTACCGCCTGGGTGGGCCGGTAGTACCGGCCGGCCCGTTTATTTGTCCAGATCTTTTTTCCAGTTTCAGATCCAGCCCGACCCTTTAAATAGACTTTGTCCATTATTGTTTAGGTTTACTTCTTCCTCCTTTCCTTGTCCAAGCTTTGCCCCCATTTTCTCTACTCTTTAAGCTTGATTTCTACACACCCCTCCATTGATTCGTGCATATATTTGAGGGGTTGTTGGAGGTGATCTAGATCTACGTTTTGACCAAACCAAAACATCTCTTTGTGAGTGTATCTTTGGGGATCCAGATTTTGGGGGATTTTGTGTCTCTCTTTGATTCCTCCTCTCTTGTTCCCCCAATAGCTGGAGTAGCTTTGTTGGAACTTGAGAGTGAGGGATTTGAGCATCTTTGTGGTGTTCTTGCCATTTGCATTTGGTATTGCGATTTTGATTTATGCGGCTTTTCGGTTTCTCACCAAGTGAGATATTTCACATTATTCTACTTGATACTTTCTCACATTATTGGGAAGCCCTTGTCGTCCTCTATCCAATGCAATTTGAATCGGGTCAATCGGAGCTTCTAGTCAAAAGTTATTGCCGTTTGAATATTTGTCTGTCTGTCTGTTTTCTGGGCCGAGCGGTAGTACCGCCCGGATGGGCCGGTACTACCGCCCGGGCCTAAAAGCGGCCCGTTTTTCTTCTGCCTCGCTAGGTACCTTTTTACGGTAGTACCGGCCGGCCCGGTAGTACCGCCTGGGTGGGCCGGTAGTACCGACCGGCCCGTTTATTTGTCCAGATCTTTTTTCCAGTTTCAGATCCAGCCCGACCCTTTAAATAGACTTTGTCCATTATTGTTTAGGTTTACTTCTTCCTCCTTTTCTTGTCCAAGCTTTGCCCCCATTTGCTCTACTCTTTAAGCTTGATTTCTACACACCCCTCCATTGATTCTTGCATATATTTGAGGGGTTGTTGGAGGTGATCTAGATCTATGTTTTGACCAAACCAAAACATCTCTTTGTGAGTGTATCTTTGGGGATCTAGATTTTGGGGGATTTTGTGTCTCTCTTTGATGCCTCCTCTCTTGTTCCCCCAATAGCTTGAGTAGCTTTGTTGGAACTTGAGAGTGAGGGATTTGAGCATCTTTGTGGTGTTCTTGCCATTTGCATTTGGTGTTGCGATTTTGATTTATGCGGCTTTTCGGTTTCTCACCAAGTGAGGTATTTCACATTATTCTACTTGATACTTTCTCAAATTATTGGGAAGCCCTTGTCGTCCTCTATCCAACGCAATTTGAATCGGGTCAATTGGAGCTTCGAGTCAAAAGTTATTGCCGTTTGAATATTTGCCTGTCTGTCTGTTTTCTGGGCCGAGCGGTAGTACCGCCCGGACGGGCCGTGTGGCATCCCGCAAAACCACTACTAGAAAATCGCGTTGCTTTTGTGCATTGCATCATCATGACCGCATGCTCATGTCATCATGCCATTGCATTTGAGCATCATCATGTCATCATGCACTTGTTTGTCGAAACCTATTTTCTAAAGGCCTATTTTGTTCTCTAGATATTCTCCTCTTTGTTCAAATCCAAACCCTAGATCTGTCCGGATCTTTTGTTTGTCCGAAACCCTTTCACAAATGTTTCGATTTAAAACCAAGCAAAATAATGAAATATTTTTTAAATCTGTTTTGTTTCGGGAAAGGCCGCCACCGGCCAGGCCAAAAGGCCCAGCTGGCAGCAGTCTACTACCCAGATAAATATCTAAATCAGTCACCCAACAATCCTTTTATACCTAGTCCTAGTCTAACCACCCCACCTCCACCTCACCCCCTCCAATCGCTGGACGCCACGTCACCTCTCCCCTCCCTCTACCCTATCCCACACAGCCACCTCACCCACTCCCTCACACACGCCACCACCTGCCACCCCCTGGCCCACCTGGCCTCTCTCTCCCTCTGCCCAGCGCCCACCCCCACCGACAACCTCCCCACCCCTGGACCCGCTCCCGCGTGACCCCTGGCCCACCCCGACCCCGACGTCCCCATCCTCCTCTCCCAGCGTCTCCCACCTAACCTCTCTCCCCCCCCCCCGCGTTCTCTCCCTCCTCCCACCTCACCGCGCGCAGCCCCCCACGCCCCGACGCCGCCTTCCCCCCCTCTCCGCCTCCTGCAGCCCCGCCCCGCCGGCGCCACCCCTCCTCCTCGCATCGGCCTCCAATCGAGCCGCTTCCCCTTTGCCTCTCTGCGCCGTCCGCCTGTCTCCTCCGCGCCCGGCGAGCCCCGCCGCCAGATCCTCTTCCTCGCCGGTGCCCCTCCGCCTCCGCCCGACCTCCTCTCGCCGGCCAAGCCCTCCTCTCCCCGCGCCGGCCGCCCAACACCAACACCCGACCACACCGCCGGACAGTTCCTACCCGTCATCTCACCCGCAACGTCTCCTTCCTCCGCGGGAAGGGCACGCTCCCCTCAAGCTCCGGCAGCCAACGCCTCCAGAGACTAGCCGACCGTCCCTCGTCCCTCTGTTTGTGCTCGTACCGCCCACCTGTTCTCCCTGCTCCGACCACCGTGCTCCTCTGCATTCGTGAAGAGGAGGTCGCTGGTTTGGTTGCGGTGCTTGGGTTGATTCCAGATCCACGGATTTTGTTGCCCAGCAGTAGGACCGATCCAAGTTTCACTGGTGGGAGCTCGGATCGCGGAGGGCTACCGAACAGTCCCAGAGTCGATTTCTCGTCGTCCTACCGTGGGGGTGCTGGCGCTGAAGCGGCTCATGTCCATGCAGCAGGACCGGCGGCGTCGCCAGACCCAAGCCCGTGATGTATCTGTTCCCTTGTTGGCGAAAAGAGGATGCTCTTCCCGACAGAAACATGATGATTCAGAAGGGAAAAGATTGAAATATTCAGGACCAGATCTTCCAGAGATCATTGAAGTTGGAACGACATGAGCTTGTTCTGAGACGCCGAGACCCGGGACACCAAGATCTCCTAGTGCCGAGACCTGAGTCCGACACCGACAAACGAAACCGCGGAACCGACAAGTTCGCCTACCCGGACACCGGGCGACAAGATCTTCCCGGAACCGAGCACCATCAAGACTTCCGCTCGGCAACGACGAGTGCTCCTTCCTGGATTCGAAGCCCGAGCCCGTGGACCGACATGATCTCCTTCACGGATTCGTCAAGTACTCCCTCGCGGACGCCAAGTCCTTCGCCCCGAATGCTAAGACCGACTCGATGGCGCGGGCCCGATAAGAACAACACCGACCCGGAAGAACCCGATGCGCCCCCGACGCCGCACCAAGTCCTTCTTGCTAGGACGACAAGCTCTCCATCTTGTATCCGACCTTCGAAGACCGTTTCCGTCGGACCCTGAACCCTGAGACCGGACCCCGAACCCCGGAACCCCAAGATCTGCCGAACCCTAATGTGTGACCCCTTTTCTCGAGCCCTATTTTATAAATGTAATAACAAAATTGATGCATATTAAATTGTCATTCTCGCATGCATATCATTGGTTTGGGGGCCTTATGCCGATTCACCTCATAATTAAATATGGGGCCCATATGCGGGCAAATCTAGTCTCATACTGGCCTCATTTAAATTTGTGCAGCGAACCGGTGCTATCTTTTGCCATGTCAAGACAACATTTAAATTGCGGGGTAGATACACAACATGAACCACCTAATTAATTGTCGGGACCCCGGTTCCGCTTAATTATGACCTAGTTGCATCGCACCTTGCCATATCATACATCATACATGCATCATGCCCGATCTTCTGTCGTAGCATTAAATATTGCATCCGGTGTTTATTCTAGTGTTTTGCTTCTTCGCGGATAAGGCCGTTGAGTTGATGCGAGTGTCGACCCGATCTTCGGTTGAACCTTCGGCAATGTTGTCAGGCGAGCATCTCCCCCTTTCTACCTATCTTACTTTTATAGTATTTATTCCCTCCTGTTGATCTATTGCTATCTGTGTTGCGTTGCTCTAGTTTTTGTACCCGTGATATCCCTTGCAGCCGTATATTGCCTTGGACACATCCTATTACCTGCTGTTTGGTAGATAGCTGGACTTGCGCGTCGTAGTCGCTTGCTCAAGTGCTGTTGCGTGTCGTCAAGTACCACAGTTGTTGGAGAATTGCCGCCTGTTTAATGTTGGAGATGATCATGGCTTTATTTATTGTTCACTTTAATTATTGTTTAACCACTAAAATTGAAGTAGGTAAGCAGAGGCACAGGTGGGCAATAGATGTTATTTGGTTGTTAACCGTCCACTTGTGTCCCGTAGGACCCCGAGTGCTTGATACCTGTTCCTTGATTTATCGCGCTATCCACATCCGGGAGGCTTATGGGACCCCCCTGAGCCAGAGCTTGATTCATTCTTATTTCTTGGGGCCACAAACTAGTTTGGGGTTTTATTACTATCCTGTACTTATGCCATGCTTTACTGCTTTATTTACTATTGTGCGAGGAGCACACTGTACTGTTTAGGATCGTGGCACGATTCCGCGGTGTCGACAAGCCCAGTTTTGGGTTCCCAGTCGTTCACAGTCGTCCCCACAACCTTGAGTCCGTCTCGGAGCCGGCCGGCATCGTTGCGGGTCTACTTTAAGGGGTGGCCCCCTGAAATATTTCTGAATCCTGTGATTGCTTTGTCGTGAAAGCCTCGTTGGGTTTGGATTTGGTTTTTCCGAGGTTGATCGAGTGTGTGTTGCTATTGGTGCACCCCGGCCGGGTAAAACTTTCTGAAAGCCGTGTCCGCGGTTATGGACGACTTGGAGCACAGTATCTCGATCATGGACAACTATAACTAAAGTAGTGCTATAAATTTGACTTTATAATGACTAGTAATCAGCTTCACTATAATGGAATGGCTAAATAAAACTGCCAACAATTGCTTGTTTGGGTTTTCGCTTGCGCCAATTGTATCTGACTAGTAAGTATCGCAATTACAACGGAATGGCTAAATAAAAGTACCAACAACTGCTGGGTTTTGGGATATCTCATGATTATTGTACCTGACTAGTAAGTGTTGCAACTACAACCGAATGGTTAACTAAAAGTGCCCACTGCTTATTTTATCAGGATGATTATCTATACCTGACTAGTAATTGGTGTAACGATAACCGAATAAATAAAACTGCCAATTGTGTGAGTTCCTCGGTTGACTTCCTCGTTTGGTCTCGAGGGGGGAAACCCCAGGATGGGTTTGTTTGGTGGTAGCATCAGGTTGGTTCCGAATAGGTCTTTCTTACCCCTCTCTGATAACCGCCAGTTGTATCGAGCCTCTATAGGTTGTTTAGTGCATGCTGCCGCTGCCGCTCAGTCCACCATACCTATGTAGGCGAGGACCGCCGAATTCTAGCCTCGTCGTGTACTGGCCTCAGTATTGACGCTCCTCTTTTTCCTTTGCCCTTTGTCGGCGCCCCTTTTGTTTAAGCAGGTTTTGAGATCGACGCCGTTAGCAGAGTTACCCTTCCGGCTTGGCCTGGGCAGGGTTATGGACGCCATTGGTTATTCTTCAGGGCTCTTAGCCCCATTTGCATCTTGTCCGTAGCTGGACGCACTATCGATTTCAAGGTGATTTGGATCTTTGTATATTATATCTGTATTCTTGACTCGTTGAGTCGCTGTTGTATATATCTGTTCTGTGGGTCCCATCGAGGACTGTTGTGTAATGTTATTACTTCATTTTCCACCCGCACGAAAGTGCCTAGTGGGCACCTTTGAATCGTTTCTATGCGGGTTTGGCGGGTTTTCGCTAAAACTTGCATAGGTCCGATTCTGAGGGTGTTACAGGCCGGCCGGACGGGCCGGTACTACCGCCCGGGCCTAAAAACGGCCCGTTTTTCTTCTGCCTCGCTAGGTACCTTTTTACGGTAGTACCGGCCGGCCCGGTAGTACCGCCTGGGTGGGCCGGTAGTACTGGCCGGCCCGTTTATTTGTCCAGATCTTTTTTCCAGTTTCAGATCCATCCCGACCCTTTAAATAGACTTTGTCCATTATTCTTTAGGTTTACTTCTTCCTCCTATTCTTGTCCAAGCTTTGCCCCCATTTGCTCTACTCTTTAAGCTTGATTTCTACACACCCCTCCATTGATTCTTGCATATATTTGAGGGGTTGTTGGTAGAGATCTAGATCTATGTTTTGACCAAACCAAAACATCTCTTTGTGAGTGTATCTTTGGGGATCTAGATTTTGGGGGATTTTGTGTCTCTCTTTGATTCCTCCTATCTTGTTCCCCCAATAGCTTGAGTAGCTTTGTTGGAACTTGAGAGTGAGGGATTTGAGCATCTTTGTGGTGTTCTTGCCATTTGCATTTGGTGTTGCGATTTTGATTTATGCGGCTTTTCGGTTTCTCACCAAGTGAGGTATTTCACATTATTCTACTTGATACTTTCTCAAATTATTGGGAAGCCCTTGTCGTCCTCTATCCAACGCAATTTGAATCGGGTCAATTGGAGCTTCGAGTCAAAAGTTATTGCCGTTTGAATATTTGTCTGTCTGTCTGTTTTCTGGGCCGAGCGGTAGTACCGCCCAGACGGGCCGGTACTACCGCCCGCGCCTAAAAACGGCCCTTTTCCTTCTGCCTCGCTAGGTACCTTTTTACGGTAGTACCGGCCGGCCCGGTAGTACCGCCTGTGTGGGCCGGTAGTACCGGCCGACCCGTTTATTTGTCCAGATCTTTTTTCCAGTTTCAGATCCAGCCCGACCCTTTAAATAGACTTTGTCCATTATTGTTTAGGTTTACTTCTTCCTCCTTTCCTTGGCCAAGCTTTGCCCCCATGTTCTCTACTCTTTAATCTTGATTTCTACACACCCCTTCATTGATTCTTGCATATATTTGAGGGGTTGTTGGAGGTGATCTAGATCTACGTTTTGACCAAACCAAAACATCTCTTTGTGAGTGTATCTTTGGGGATCCAGATTTTGGGGGATTTTGTGTCTCTCTTTGATTCCTCCTCTCTTGTTCCCCCAATAGCTTGAGTAGCTTTGTTGGAACTTGAGAGTGAGGGATTTGAGCATCTTTGTGGTGTTCTTGCCATTTGCATTTAGTGTTGCGATTTTGATTTATGCGGCTTTTCGGTTTCTCACCAAGTGAGATATTTCACATTATTCTACTTGATACTTTCTCACATTATTGGGAAGCCCTTGTCGTCCTCTATCCAACGCAATTTGAATCGGGTCAATCGGAGCTTCTAGTCAAAAGTTATTGCCGTTTGAATATTTGCCTGTCTGTCTGTTTTCTGGGCCGAGCGGTAGTACCGCCCGGATGGGCCGGTACTACCGCCCGGGCCTAAAAACGGCCCGTTTTTCTTCTGCCTCACTAGGTACCTTTTTACGGTAGTACCGGCCGGCCCGGTAGTACCGCCTGGGTGGGCCGGTAGTACTGGCCGGCCCGTTTATTTGTCCAGATCTTTTTTCCAGTTTCAGATCCAGCCCGACCCTTTAAATAGACTTTGTCCATTATTCTTTAGGTTTACTTCTTCCTCCTTTTCTTGTCCAAGCTTTGCCCCCATTTGCTCTACTCTTTAAGCTTGATTTCTACACACCCCTCCATTGATTCTTGCATATATTTGAGGGGTTGTTGGAGGTGATCTAGATCTATGTTTTGACCAAACCAAAACATCTCTTTGTGAGTGTATCTTTGGGGATCTAGATTTTGGGGGATTTTGTGTCTCTCTTTGATTCCTCCTCTCTTGTTCCCCCAATAGCTTGAGTAGCTTTGTTGGAACTTGAGAGTGAGGGATTTGAGCATCTTTGTGGTGTTCTTGCCATTTGCATTTGGTGTTGCGATTTTGATTTATGCGGCTTTTCGGTTTCTCACCAAGTGAGGTATTTCACATTATTCTACTTGATACTTTCTCAAATTATTGGGAAGCCCTTGTCGTCCTCTATCCAACGCAATTTGAATCGGGTCAATTGGAGCTTCGAGTCAAAAGTTATTGCCGTTTGAATATTTGCCTGTCTGTCTGTTTTCTGGGCCGAGCGGTAGTACCGCCCAGACGGGCCGGTACTACCGCCCGCGCCTAAAAACGGCCCTTTTCCTTCTGCCTCGCTAGGTACCTTTTTACGGTAGTACCGGCCGGCCCGGTAGTACCTCCTGGGTGGGCCGGTAGTACCGGCCGGCCCGTTTATTTGTCCAGATCTTTTTTCCAGTTTCAGATCCAGCCCGACCCTTTAAATAGACTTTGTCCATTATTGTTTAGGTTTACTTCTTCCTCCTTTCCTTGGCCAAGCTTTGCCCCCATTTTCTCTACTCTTTAAGCTTGATTTCTACACACCCCTCCATTGATTCTTGCATATATTTGAGGGGTTGTTGGAGGTGATCTAGATCTACGTTTTGACCAAACCAAAACATCTCTTTGTGAGTGTATCTTTGGGGATCCAGATTTTGGGGGATTTTGTGTCTCTCTTTGATTCCTCCTCTCTTGTTCCCCCAATAGCTTGAGTAGCTTTGTTGGAACTTGAGAGTGAGGGATTTGAGCATCTTTGTGGTGTTCTTGCCATTTGCATTTAGTGTTGCGATTTTGATTTATGCGGCTTTTCGGTTTCTCACCAAGTGAGATATTTCACATTATTCTACTTGATACTTTCTCACATTATTGGGAAGCCCTTGTCGTCCTCTATCCAACGCAATTTGAATCGGGTCAATCGGAGCTTCTAGTCAAAAGTTATTGCCGTTTGAATATTTGCCTGTCTGTCTGTTTTCTGGGCCGAGCGGTAGTACCGCCCGGATGGGCCGGTACTACCGCCCGGGCCTAAAAACGGCCCGTTTTTCTTCTGCCTCGCTAGGTACCTTTTTACGGTAGTACTTGCCGGCCCGGTAGTACCGCCTGGGTGGGCCGGTAGTACCGACCGGCTCGTTTATTTGTCCAGATCTTTTTTCCAGTTTCAGATCCAGCCCGACTCTTTAAATAGACTTTGTCCATTATTGTTTAGGTTTACTTCTTCCTCCTTTTCTTGTCCAAGCTTTGCCCCCATTTGCTCTACTCTTTAAGCTTGATTTCTACACACCCCTCCATTGATTCTTGCATATATTTGAGGGGTTGTTGGAGGTGATCTAGATCTATGTTTTGACCAAACCAAAACATCTCTTTGTGAGTGTATCTTTGGGGATCTAGATTTTGGGGGATTTTGTGTCTCTCTTTGATTCCTCCTCTCTTGTTCCCCCAATAGCTTGAGTAGCATGGTTGGAACTTGAGAGTGAGGGATTTGAGCATCTTTGTGGTGTTCTTGCCATTTGCATTTGGTGTTGCGATTTTGATTTATGCGGCTTTTCGGTTTCTCACCAAGTGAGGTATTTCACATTATTCTACTTGATACTTTCTCAAATTATTGGGAAGCCCTTGTCGTCCTCTATCCAACGCAATTTGAATCGGGTCAATTGGAGCTTCGAGTCAAAAGTTATTGCCGTTTGAATATTTGCCTGTCTGTCTGTTTTCTGGGCCGAGCGGTAGTACCGCCCGGACGGGCCGGTACTACCGCCCGGGCCTAAAAACGGCCCGTTTTCCTTCTGCCTCGCTAGGTACCTTTTTACGGTAGTACCGGCCGGCCCGGTAGTACCGCCTGGGTGGGCCGGTAGTACCGGCCGGCCCGTTTATTTGTCCAGATCTTTTTTCCAGTTTCAGATCCAGCCCGACCCTTTAAATAGACTTTGTCCATTATTGTTTAGGTTTACTTCTTCCGCCTTTTCTTGTCCAAGCTTTGCCCCCATTTGCTCTACTCTTTAAGCTTGATTTCTACACACCCCTCCATTGATTCTTGCATATATTTGAGGGGTTGTTGGAGGTGATCTAGATCTACGTTTTAACCAAACCAAAACATCTCTTTGTGAGTGTATCTTTGGGGATCTAGATTTTGGGGGATTTTGTGTCTCTCTTTGATTCCTCCTCTCTTGTTCCCCCAATAGCTTGAGTAGCTTTGTTGGAACTTGAGAGTGAGGGATTTGAGCATCTTTGTGGTGTTCTTGCCATTTGCATTTGGTGTTGTGATTTTGATTTATGCGGCTTTTCTGTTTCTCACCAATTGAGGTATTTCACATTATTCTACTTGATACTTTCTCACATTATTGGGAAGCCCTTGTCATCCTCTATCCAACGCAATTTGAATCGGGTCAATCGGAGCTTCCAGTCAAAAGTTATTGCCGTTTGAATATTTGCATGTCTGTCTGTTTTCTGGGCCGAGCGGTAGTACCGCCCGGACGGGCCGGTACTACCGCCCGGGCCTAAAAAGGGCCCGTTTTTCTTCTGCCTCGCTAGGTACCTTTTTACGGTAGTACGGCCGGCCCGGTAGTACCGCCTGGGTGGGCCGGTAGTACCGACCGGCCCATTTATTTGTCCAGATCTTTTTTCCAGTTTCAGATCCAGCCCGACCCTTTAAATAGACTTTGTCCATTATTCTTTAGGTTTACATCTTCCTCCTTTTCTTGTCCAAGCTTTGCCCCCATTTTCTCTACTCTTTAAGCTTGATTTTTACACACCCCTCCATTGATTCTTGCATATATTTGAGGGGTTGTTGGAGGTGATCTAGATCTATGTTTTGACCAAACCAAAATATCTCTTTGTGAGTGTATCTTTGGGGATCTAGATTTTGGGAGATTTTGTGTCTCTCTTTGATTCCTCCTCTCTTGTTCCCCCAATAGCTTGAGTAGCTTTGTTGGAACTTGAGAGGGAGGGATTTGAGCATCTTTGTGGTGTTCTTGCCATTTGCATTTGGTGTTGCGATTTTGATTTATGCAGCTTTTCAGTTTCTCACCAAGTGAGGTATTTCACATTATTCTACTTGATACTTTCTCAAATTATTGGGAAGCCCTTGTCGTCCTCTATCCAACGCAATTTGAATCGGGTCAATCGGAGCTTCGAGTCAAAAGTTATTGCCGTTTGAATATTTGCCTGTCTATCTGTTTTCTGGGCCGAGCGGTAGTACCGCTCGGACGGGCCGGTACTACCGCCCTGGCCTAAAAACGGCCCGTTTTCCTTCTGCCTCGCTAGGTACCTTTTTACGGTAGTACCGGCCGGCCCGGTAGTACCGCCTGGGTGGGCCGGTAGTACCGGTCGGCCCGTTTATTTGTCCAGATCTTTTTTCCAGTTTCAGATCCAGCCCGACCCTTTAAATAGACTTTGTCCATTATTGTTTAGGTTTACTTCTTCCTATTTTTCTTGTCCAAGCTTTGCCCCCATTTCTCTACTCTTTAAGCTTGATTTCTACACACCCCTCCATTGATTCTTGCATATATTTGAGGGGTTGTTGAAGGGGATCTAGATCTACGTTTTGACCAAACCAAAACATCTCTTTGTGAGTGTATCTTTGGGGATCTAGATTTTGGGGGATTTTGTGTCTCTCTTTGATCCCTCCTCTCTTGTTCCCCCAATAGCTTGAGTAGCTTTGTTGGAACTTGAGAGTGAGGGATTTGAGCATCTTTGTGGTGTTCTTGCCATTTGCATTTGGTGTTGCGATTTTGATTTATGCGGCTTTTCGGTTTCTCACCAAGTGAGGTATTTCACATTATTCTACTTGATACTTTCTCAAATTATTGGGAAGCCCTTGTCGTCCTCTATCCAACGCAATTTGACTCGGGTCAATCGCAGCTTCGAGTCAAAAGTTATTGCCGTTTGAATATTTGCCTGTCTATCTGTTTTCTGGGCCGAGCGGTAGTACCGCCCGGACGGGCCGGTACTACCGCCCGGGCCTAAAAACGGCCCGTTTTCCTTCTGCCTCGCTAGGTACCTTTTTACGGTAGTACCGGCCTGCCCGGTAGTACCGCCTGGGTGGGCCGGTAGTACCGGCCGACCCGTTTATTTGTCCAGATCTTTTTTCCTGTTTCAGATCCAGCCCGACCCTTTAAATAGACTTTGTCCATTATTGTTTAGGTTTACTTCTTCCTGTTTTTCTTCTCCAAGCTTTGCCCCCATTTTCTCTACTCTTTAAGCTTGATTTCTACACACCCCTCCATTGATTCTTGCATATATTTGAGGGGTTGTTGGAGGTGATCTAGATCTACGTTTTGACCAAACCAAAACATCTCTTTGTGAGTGTATCTTTGGGGATCTAGATTTTGGGGGATTTTGTGTCTCTCTTTGATCCCTCCTCTCTTGTTCCCCCAATAGCTTGAGTAGCTTTTTTGGAACTTGAGAGTGAGGGATTTGAGCATCTTTGTGGTGTTCTTGCCATTTGCATTTGGTGTTGCGATTTTGATTTATGCGGCTTTTCAGTTTCTGACCAAGTGAGGTATTTCACATTATTCTACTTGATACTTTCTCAAATTATTGGGAAGCCCTTGTCGTCCTCTATCCAACGCAATTTGAATCGGGTCAATCGGAGCTTCCAGTCAAAAGTTATTGCCGTTTGAATATTTGCCTGTCTGTCTGTTTTCTGGGCCGAGCGTTAGTACCGCCCGGACGGGCCGGTACTACCGCCCGGACGGGCCGGTACTCCCGCCCGGGGCTAAAAATGGCCCGTTTTCCTTCTGCCTCGCTAGGTACCTTTTTACAGTAGTACCGGCCGGCCCGGTAGTACCGCCTGGGATGGCCGGTAGTACCGGCCGGCCCGTTTATTTGTCCAGATCTTTTTTCCAGTTTCAGATCCAGCCCGACCCTTTAAATAGACTTTGTCCATTATTGTTTAGGTTTACTTCTTCCTCCTTTTATTGTCCAAGCTTTGCCCCCATTTGCTCTACTCTTTAAGCTTGATTTCTACACACCCCTCCATTGATTCTTGCATATATTTGAGGGGTTGTTGGAGGTGATCTAGATCTACGTTTGACCAAACCAAAACATCTCTTTGTGAGTGTATCTTTGGGGATCTAGATTTTGGGGGATTTTGTGTCTCTCTTTGATTCCTCCTCTCTTGTTCCCCCAATAGCTTGAGTAGCTTTGTGGGAACTTGAGAGTGAGGGATTTGAGCATCTTTGTGGTGTTCTTGCCATTTGCCTTTGGTGTTGGGATTTTGATTTATGCGGCTTTTCGGTTTCTCACCAAGTGAGGTATTTCACATTATTCTACTTGATACTTTCTCAAATTATTGGGAAGCCCTTGTCGTCCTCTATCCAACGCAATTTGAATCGGGTCAATCGGACCTTCGAGTCAAAAGTTATTGCCGTTTGAATATTTGCCTGTCTGTCTGTTTTCTGGGCCGAGCGGTAGTACCGCCCGGACGGGCCGGTACTACCGTCCGGGCCTAAAAACGGCCCGTTTTCCTTCTGCCTCGCTAGGTACCTTTTTACGGTAGTACCGGCCGGCCCGGTAGTACCGCCTGGGTGGGCCGGTAGTACCGGCCAACCCGTTTATTTGTCCAGATCTTTTTTCCAGTTTCAGATCCAGCCCGACCCTTTAAATAGATTTCGTCCATTATTGTTTAGGTTTACTTCTTCCTCCTTTTCTTGTCCAAGCTTTTCCCCCATTTTCTCTAATCTTTAAGCTTTATTTCTACACACCCCTCCATTGATTCTTGCATATATTTGAGGGGTTGTTGGAGGTGATCTAGATCTATGTTTTGACCAAACCAAAACATCTCTTTGTGAGTGTATCTTTGGGGATCTAGATTTTTGGGGATTTTGTGTCTCTCTTTGATTCCTCCTCTCTTGTTCCCCCAATAGCTTGAGTATCTTTGTTGTAACTTGAGAGTGAGGGATTTGAGCATCTTTGTGGTGTTCTTGCCATTTGCATTTGCTGTTGCGATTTTGATTTATGCGGCTTTTAGGTTTCTCACCAAGTGAGGTATTTCACATTATTCTACTTGATACTTTCTCACATTATTGGGAAGCCCTTGTCGTCCTCTATCCAACGCAATTTGAATCGGGTCAATCGGAGCTTCCAGTCAAAAGTTATTGCCGTTTGAATATTTGCCTGTCTATCTGTTTTCTAGGCCGATAGGTAGTACCGCCCGAACGGGCCGGTACTACCGCCCGGGACTAAAAACGGCCCATTTTCCTTCTGCCTCGCTAGGTACCTTTTTACGGTAGTACCGGCCGGCCCGGTAGTACCGCCTCGGTGGGCCGGTAGTACCGGCCGGCCCGTTTATTTGTCCAGATCTTTTTTCCAGTTTCAGATCCAGCCCGACCCTTTAAATAGATTTTGTCCATTATTGTTTAGATTTACTTCTTCCTCCTTTTCTTGTCCAAGCTATTCCCCCATTTGCTCTACCCTTTAAGCTTGATTTCTACACACCCCTCCATTGATTCTTGCATATATTTGAGGGGTTATTGGAGGTGATCTAGATCTACGTTTTGACCAAACCAAAACATCTCTTTGTGAGTGTATCTTTGGGGATCTAGATTTTGGGGGATTTTGTGTCTCTGTTTGATTCCTCCTCTCTTGTTCCCCCCATAGCTTGAGTAGCTTTGTGGGAACTTGAGAGTGAGGGATTTGAGCATCTTTGTGGTGTTCTTGCCATTTGCACTTGGTGTTGCGATTTTGATTTATGCGGCTTTTCGGTTTCTCACCAAGTGAGGTATTTCACATTATTCTACTTGATACTTTCTGACATTACTGGGAAGCCCTTGTCGTCCTCTATCCAACGCAATTTGAATCGGGTCAATCAGTCAAAAGTTATTGCCGTTTGAATATTTGTTTGTCTGTCTGTTTTAAGGGCCGAGCGGTAGTACTGCCAGACGGGCCGGTACTACCGACCGGCCCTAAAAACGGCCCGTTTTCCTTCTGCCTCGCTAGGTACATTTTTACGGTAGTACCGGCCGGCCCGGTAGTACCGCCTGGGTGGGCCGGTAGTACCGGCCGTCCCGTTTATTTGTCCAGATCTTTTTTCCAGTTTCAGATCCAGCCCGACCCTTTAAATAGACTTTGTCCATTATTGTTTAGGTTTACTTCTTCCTCCTTTTCTTGTCCAAGCTTTGCCCCCATTTGCTCTACTCTTTAAGCTTGATTTCTACACACCCCTCCATTGATTCTTGCATATATTTGAGGGGTTGTTGGAGGTGATCTAGATCTACGTTTTGACCAAACCAAAATATCTCTTTGTGAGTGTATCTTTAGGGATCTAGATTTTGGGGGATTTTGTGTCTCTCTTTGATTCCTTCTCTCTTGTTCCCCCAATAGCTTGAGTAGCTTTGTTGGAACTTGAGAGTGAGGGATTTGAGCATCTTTGTGGTGTTCTTGCCATTTGCATTTGGTGTTGCGATTTTGATTTATGCGGCTTTTCGGTTTCTCACCAAGTGAGGTATTTCACATTATTCTACTTGATACTTTCTCAAATTATTGGGAAGCCCTTGTCATCCTCTATCCAACACAATTTGAATCGGGTCAATCGGAGCTTCGAGTCAAAAGTTATTGTCGTTTGAATATTTGCCTGTCTGTCTGTTTTCTGGGCCGAGCGGTAGTACCGCCCGGACGGGCCGGTACTACCGCCCGGGCCTAAAAACGGCCCGTTTTCCTTCTGCCTCGCTAGGTACCTTTTTATGGTAGTACCGGCCGGCCCGGTAGTACCGCCTGGGTGGGCCTGTAGTACCGACCGGCCCGTTTATTTGTCCAGATCTTTTTTCCAGTTTCAGATCCAGCCCGACCCTTTAAATAGATTTCGTCCATTATTGTTTAGGTTTACTTCTTCCTCCTTTTCTTGTCCAAGCTTTTCCCCCAATTTCTCTACTCTTTAAGCTTTATTTCTACACACCCCTCCATTGATTCTTGCATATATTTGAGGGGTTGTTGCAGGTGATCTAGATCTACGTTTTGACCAAACCAAAACATCTCTTTGTGAGTGTATCTTTGGGGATCTAGATTTTGGGGGATTTTGTGTCTCTCTTTGATTCCTCCTCTCTTGTTCCCCCAATAGCTTGAGTAGCTTTGTTGGAACTTGAGAGTGAGGGATTTGAGCATCTTTGTGGTGTTCTTGCCATTTGCATTTGCTGTTGCGATTTTGATTTATGCGGCTTTTCGGTTTCTCACCAAGTGAGGTATTTCACATTATTCTACTTGATACTTTCTCAAATTATTGGGAAGCCCTTGTCGTCCTCTATCCAACGCAATTTGACTCGGGTCAATCGCAGCTTCCAGTCAAAAGTTATTGCCGTTTGAATATTTGCCTGTCTATCTGTTTTCTGGGCCGAGCGGTAGTACCGCCCGGACGGGCCGGTACTACCGCCCGGGCCTAAAAACGGCCCGTTTTCCTTCTGCCTCGCTAGGTACCTTTTTACGGTAGTACCGGCCTGCCCGGTAGTACCGCCTGGGTGGGCCGGTAGTACCGGCCGACCCGTTTATTTGTCCAGATCTTTTTTCCTGTTTCAGATCCAGCCCGACCCTTTAAATAGACTTTGTCCATTATTGTTTAGGTTTACTTCTTCCTGTTTTTCTTGTCCAAGCTTTGCCCCCATTTTCTCTACTCTTTAAGCTTGATTTCTACACACCCCTCCATTGATTCTTGCATATATTTGAGGGGTTGTTGGAGGTGATCTAGATCTACGTTTTGACCAAACCAAAACATCTCTTTGTGAGTGTATCTTTGGGGATCTAGATTTTGGGGGATTTTGTGTCTCTCTTTGATCCCTCCTCTCTTGTTCCCCCAATAGCTTGAGTAGCTTTTTTGGAACTTGAGAGTGAGGGATTTGAGCATCTTTGTGGTGTTCTTGCCATTTGCATTTGGTGTTGCGATTTTGATTTATGCGGCTTTTCAGTTTCTGACCAAGTGAGGTATTTCACATTATTCTACTTGATACTTTCTCAAATTATTGGGAAGCCCTTGTCGTCCTCTATCCAACGCAATTTGAATCGGGTCAATCGGAGCTTCCAGTCAAAAGTTATTGCCGTTTGAATATTTGCCTGTCTGTCTGTTTTCTAGGCCGAGCGTTAGTACCGCCCGGACGGGCCGGTACTACCGCCCGGACGGGCCGGTACTCCCGCCCGGGGCTAAAAATGGCCCGTTTTCCTTCTGCCTCGCTAGGTACCTTTTTACAGTAGTACCGGCCGGCCCGGTAGTACCGCCTGGGATGGCCGGTAGTACCGGCCGGCCCGTTTATTTGTCCAGATCTTTTTTCCAGTTTCAGATCCAGCCCGACCCTTTAAATAGACTTTGTCCATTATTGTTTAGGTTTACTTCTTCCTCCTTTTATTGTCCAAGCTTTGCCCCCATTTGCTCTACTCTTTAAGCTTGATTTCTACACACCCCTCCATTGATTCTTGCATATATTTGAGGGGTTGTTGGAGGTGATCTAGATCTACGTTTGACCAAACCAAAACATCTCTTTGTGAGTGTATCTTTGGGGATCTAGATTTTGGGGGATTTTGTGTCTCTCTTTGATTCCTCCTCTCTTGTTCCCCCAATAGCTTGAGTAGCTTTGTGGGAACTTGAGAGTGAGGGATTTGAGCATCTTTGTGGTGTTCTTGCCATTTGCCTTTGGTGTTGGGATTTTGATTTATGCGGCTTTTCGGTTTCTCACCAAGTGAGGTATTTCACATTATTCTACTTGATACTTTCTCAAATTATTGGGAAGCCCTTGTCGTCCTCTATCCAACGCAATTTGAATCGGGTCAATCGGACCTTCGAGTCAAAAGTTATTGCCGTTTGAATATTTGCCTGTCTGTCTGTTTTCTGGGCCGAGCGGTAGTACCGCCCGGACGGGCCGGTACTACCGCCCAGGCCTAAAAACGGCCCGTTTTCCTTCTGCCTCGCTAGGTACCTTTTTACGGTAGTACCGGCCGGCCCGGTAGTACCGCCTGGGTGGGCCGGTAGTACCGGCCAACCCGTTTATTTGTCCAGATCTTTTTTCCAGTTTCAGATCCAGCCCGACCCTTTAAATAGATTTCGTCCATTATTGTTTAGGTTTACTTCTTCCTCCTTTTCTTGTCCAAGCTTTTCCCCCATTTTCTCTAATCTTTAAGCTTTATTTCTACACACCCCTCCATTGATTCTTGCATATATTTGAGGGGTTGTTGGAGGTGATCTAGATCTACGTTTTGACCAAACCAAAACATCTCTTTGTGAGTGTATCTTTGGGGATCTAGATTTTTGGGGATTTTGTGTCTCTCTTTGATTCCTCCTCTCTTGTTCCCCCAATAGCTTGAGTATCTTTGTTGTAACTTGAGAGTGAGGGATTTGAGCATCTTTGTGGTGTTCTTGCCATTTGCATTTGCTGTTGCGATTTTGATTTATGCGGCTTTTAGGTTTCTCACCAAGTGAGGTATTTCACATTATTCTACTTGATACTTTCTCACATTATTGGGAAGCCCTTGTCGTCCTCTATCCAACGCAATTTGAATCGGGTCAATCGGAGCTTCCAGTCAAAAGTTATTGCCGTTTGAATATTTGCCTGTCTATCTGTTTTCTAGGCCGATAGGTAGTACCGCCCGAACGGGCCGGTACTACCGCCCGGGACTAAAAACGGCCCATTTTCCTTCTGCCTCGCTAGGTACCTTTTTACGGTAGTACCGGCCGGCCCGGTAGTACCGCCTCGGTGGGCCGGTAGTACCGGCCGGCCCGTTTATTTGTCCAGATCTTTTTTCCAGTTTCAGATCCAGCCCGACCCTTTAAATAGATTTTGTCCATTATTGTTTAGATTTACTTCTTCCTCCTTTTCTTGTCCAAGCTATTCCCCCATTTGCTCTACCCTTTAAGCTTGATTTCTACACACCCCTCCATTGATTCTTGCATATATTTGAGGGGTTATTGGAGGTGATCTAGATCTACGTTTTGACCAAACCAAAACATCTCTTTGTGAGTGTATCTTTGGGGATCTAGATTTTGGGGGATTTTGTGTCTCTGTTTGATTCCTCCTCTCTTGTTCCCCCCATAGCTTGAGTAGCTTTGTGGGAACTTGAGAGTGAGGGATTTGAGCATCTTTGTGGTGTTCTTGCCATTTGCACTTGGTGTTGCGATTTTGATTTATGCGGCTTTTCGGTTTCTCACCAAGTGAGGTATTTCACATTATTCTACTTGATACTTTCTGACATTACTGGGAAGCCCTTGTCGTCCTCTATCCAACGCAATTTGAATCGGGTCAATCAGTCAAAAGTTATTGCCGTTTGAATATTTGTTTGTCTGTCTGTTTTAAGGGCCGAGCGGTAGTACTGCCAGACGGGCCGGTACTACCGACCGGCCCTAAAAACGGCCTGTTTTCCTTCTGCCTCGCTAGGTACATTTTTACGGTAGTACCGGCCGGCCCGGTAGTACCGCCTGGGTGGGCCGGTAGTACCGGCCGTCCCGTTTATTTGTCCAGATCTTTTTTCCAGTTTCAGATCCAGCCCGACCCTTTAAATAGACTTTGTCCATTATTGTTTAGGTTTACTTCTTCCTCCTTTTCTTGTCCAAGCTTTGCCCCCATTTGCTCTACTCTTTAAGCTTGATTTCTACACACCCCTCCATTGATTCTTGCATATATTTGAGGGGTTGTTGGAGGTGATCTAGATCTACGTTTTGACCAAACCAAAATATCTCTTTGTGAGTGTATCTTTAGGGATCTAGATTTTGGGGGATTTTGTGTCTCTCTTTGATTCCTTCTCTCTTGTTCCCCCAATAGCTTGAGTAGCTTTGTCGGAATTTGAGAGTGAGGGATTTGAGCATCTTTGTGGTGTTCTTGCCATTTGCATTTGGTGTTGCGATTTTGATTTATGCGGCTTTTCGGTTTCTCACCAAGTGAGGTATTTCACATTATTCTACTTGATACTTTCTCAAATTATTGGGAAGCCCTTGTCATCCTCTATCCAACACAATTTGAATCGGGTCAATCGGAGCTTCGAGTCAAAAGTTATTGTCGTTTGAATATTTGCCTGTCTGTCTGTTTTCTGGGCCGAGCGGTAGTACCGCCCGGACGGGCCGGTACTACCGCCCGGGCCTAAAAACGGCCCGTTTTCCTTCTGCCTCGCTAGGTACCTTTTTATGGTAGTACCGGCCGGCCCGGTAGTACCGCCTGGGTGGGCCTGTAGTACCGACCAGCCCGTTTATTTGTCCAGATCTTTTTTCCAGTTTCAGATCCAGCCCGACCCTTTAAATAGATTTCGTCCATTATTGTTTAGGTTTACTTCTTCCTCCTTTTCTTGTCCAAGCTTTTCCCCCAATTTCTCTACTCTTTAAGCTTTATTTCTACACACCCCTCCATTGATTCTTGCATATATTTGAGGGGTTGTTGCAGGTGATCTAGATCTACGTTTTGACCAAACCAAAACATCTCTTTGTGAGTGTATCTTTGGGGATCTAGATTTTGGGGGATTTTGTGTCTCTCTTTGATTCCTCCTCTCTTGTTCCCCCAATAGCTTGAGTAGCTTTGTTGGAACTTGAGAGTGAGGGATTTGAGCATCTTTGTGGTGTTCTTGCCATTTGCATTTGCTGTTGCGATTTTGATTTATGCGGCTTTTCGGTTTCTCACCAAGTGAGGTATTTCACATTATTCTACTTGATACTTTCTCACATTATTGGGAAGCCCTTGTCGTCCTCTATCCAACGCAATTTGAATCGGGTCAATCGGAGCTTCCAGTCAAAAGTTATTGTCGTTTGAATATTTGTCTGTCTATCTGTTTTCTGGGGCGAGCGGTAGTACCGCCCGAACGGGCCGGTACTACCGCCCGGGCCTAAAAACGCCCCGTTTTCCTTCTGCATCGCTAGGTACCTTTTTACGGTAGTACCGGCCGGCCCGGTAGTACCGCCTGGGTGGGCCGGTAGTACCGGCCGGCCCGTTTATTTGTCCAGATCTTTTTTCCAGTTTCAGATCCAGCCCGACCCTTTAAATAGATTTTGTCCATTATTGTTTAGGTTTACTTCTTCCTCCTTTTCTTGTCCAAGCTTTTCCCCCATTTTCTCTACTCTTTGAGCTTGATTTCTACACACCCCTCCATTGATTCTTGCATATATTTCAGGGGTTGTTGGAGGTGATCTAGATCTACGTTTTGACCAAACCAAAACATCTCTTTGTGAGTGTATCTTTGGGGATCTAGATTTTGGGGGATTTTTTCTCTCTCTTTGATTCCTCCTCTCTTGTTCCCCCAATAGCTTGAGTAGCTTTGTGGGAACTTAGGAGTGAGGGATTTGAGCATCTTTGTGGTGTTCTTGCCATTTGCATTTGGTGTTGCGATTTTGATTTATGCGGCTTTTCGGTTTCTCACCAAGTGAGGTATTTCACATTATTCTACTTGATACTTTCTCACATTATTGGGAAGCCCTTGTCGTCCTCTATCCAACGCAATTTGAATCGGGTCAATCGGAGCTTCCAGTCAAAAGTTATTGCCGTTTGAATATTTGACTGTCTATCTGTTTTCTGGGGCGAGCGGTAGTACCGCCCGAACGGGCCGGTACTACCGCCCGGGCCTTAAATTGGGCCGTTTTCCTTCTACATCGCTAGGTACCTTTTTACGGTAGTACCGGCTGGCCCGGTAGTACCGCCTGGGTGGGCCGGTAGTACCGGCCGGCCCGTTTATTTATCCAGATCTTTTTTCCAGTTTCAGATCCAGCCCGACCCTTTAAATAGATTTTGTCCATTATTGTTTAGGTTTACTTCTTCCTCCTTTTCTTGTTCAAGCTTTTCCCCCATTTTCTCTACTCTTTGAGCTTGATTTCTACACACCCCTCCATTGATTCTTGCATATATTTGAGGGGTTGTTGGAGGTGATCTAGATCTACGTTTTGACCAAACCGAAACATCTCTTTGTGAGTGTATCTTTGGGGATCTAGATTTTGGGGGATTTTGTGTCTCTCTTTGATTCCTCCTCTCTTGTTCCCCCAATAGCTTGAGTAGCTTTGTGGGAACTTAAGAGTGAGGGATTTGAGCATCTTTGTGGTGTTCTTGCCATTTGCATTTGGTGTTGCGATTTTGATTTATGCGGCTTTTCGGTTTCTCACCAAGTGTGGTATTTCACATTATTCTACTTGATACTTTCTCACATTACTGGGAAGCCCTTGTCGTTCTCTATCCAACGCAATTTGAATCGGGTCAATCGGAGCTTCCAGTCAAAAGTTATTGCCGTTTGAATATTTGCCTGTCTGTCTGTTTTCTAGGCCGAGCGGTAGTACCGCCCGGACGGGCCGGTACTACCGACCGGGCCTAAAAACGGCCCGTTTTCCTTCTGCCTCTTTAGGTACCTTTTTACGGTAGTACCGGCCGGCCCGTTTATTTGTCCAGATCTTTTTTCCAGTTTCAGATCCAGCCCGACCCTTTAAATAGACTTTGTCCATTATTGTTTAGGTTTACTTCTTCCTCCTTTTCTTGTCCAAGATTTTCCCCCATTTTCTGTACTCTTTAAGCTTGATTTCTACACACCCCTCCATTGATTCTTGCATATATTTGAGGGGTTGTTGGAGGTGATCTAGATCTACGTTTTGACCAAACCAAAATATCTCTTTGTGAGTGTATCTTTGGGGATCTAGATTTTGGGGGATTTTGTGTCTCTCTTTGATTCCTCCTCTCTTGTTCCCCCAATAGCTTGAGTAGCTTTGTTGGAACTTGAGAGTGAGGGATTTGAGCATCTTTGTGGTGTTCTTGCCATTTGCATTTGGTGTTGCGATTTTGATTTATGCGGCTTTTCGGTTTCTCACCAACTGAGGTATTTCACATTATTATACTTGATACTTTCTCACATTACTGGGAAGCCCTTGTCGTCCTCTATCCAACGCACTTTGAATCGGGTCAATCGAAGCTTCGAGTCAAAAGTTATTGCCGTTTGAATATTTGTCTGTCTGTTTGTTTTCTGGGCCGAGTGGTAGTACCGCCCGGATGGGCCGGTACTACCGCCCGGGCCTAAAAACGTCCCGTTTTCCTTCTGCCTCGCTAGGTACCTTTTTATGGTAGTACCAGCCGGCCCGGTAGTACCGCCTGGGTGGGCCGGTAGTACCGGCCGGCCCGTTTATTTGTCCAGATCTTTTTTCCAGTTTTAGATCCAGCCCGACCCTTTAAATAGACTTTGTCCATTATTGTTTAGGTTTACTTCTTCCTCCTTTTCTTGTCCAAGCTTTGCCCCCATTTTCTCTACTCTTTAAGCTTGATTTCTACACACCCCTCCATTGATTCTTGCATATATTTGAGGGGTTGTTGGAGGTGATCTATATCTATGTTTTGACCAAACCAAAACATCTCTTTGTGAGTGTATCTTTGGGGATCTAGATTTTGGGGGATTTTGTGTCTCTCTTTGATTCCTCCTCTCTTGTTCCCCCAATAGCTTGAGTAGCTTTGTTGGAACTTGAGAGTGAGGGATTTGAGCATCTTTGTGGTGTTCTTGCCATTTGCATTTGGTGTTGCGATTTTGATTTATGTGGCTTTTCGGTTTCTCACCAAGTGAGGTATTTCAAATTATTCTACTTGATACTTTCTCACATTATTGGGAAGCCCTTGTCGTCCTCTATCCAACGCAATTTGAATCGGATCAATCGGAGCTTCCAGTCAAAAGTTATTGCCGTTTAATATTTGCCTGTCTGTCTGCTGGTACTACCGCCCGGGCCTAAAAACGACCCGTTTTCCTTCTGCCTCGCTAGGTAACTTTTTACGGTAGTACCGTCCGGCCCGGTAGTACCACCTGGGTGGGCCGGTAGTACCGGCCGGCCCGTTTATCTGTCCAGATCTTTTTTCCAGTTTCAGATCCAGATCTGCTGCCCGCGTTGACCTGCTGTGGCGCTCACTCCTGGCCCATGTCCTCGCATCGCGTGCCCTTCCCCACCCGTGCGCTGTCGCCTCGCTGGGCCCCGCCTCTGCGTCGCTGTCGCGCGAGCACGCGCGCGATCCCGTCTGTGCCGCATGCGCGCGTTCCCCTGGGCCCGCTCCCACAGCGTTGACCGCGCGCGCGCTCGCACCTGCTGTTGCCTCGGTGCTCGCGCCCGTCCCTGGCCCCACTCGCTGGCCCGCCTGGCCCTGTCCTGCATGCGCGCTGCTGGCTGCATGCGGCTGCTGCGGGCGCTGCTTGGTGCGCTGCTGCGGGCCAGCTGCTGCCGCTCGCGCTGCTGCTAGCTGCCGCTGCAGCCAGCTACATGCTGCGCGCCAGCACTGCTGGGCCTCGCCCAGCTGCAGCTGCTGCCGCCGCGTCCTAGCACCGCTCCCATGCGCTTGCATTGAGCTGCTGCTGCGTTTTTCCTGGCACATGCGGTACTACCGGTAAATTCCGGTTATACCGGACCGTTCAGGAAAATAGCCCCAACGGGCAGATCTAGCCCGACCCTTTAAATATACTTTGTCCATTATTGTTTAGGTTTACTTCTTCCTCCTTTTCTTGTCCAAGCTTTGCCCCCATTTGCTCTACTCTTTAAGCTTGATTTCTACACACCCCTCCATTGATTCTTGCATATATTTGAGGGGTTGTTGGAGGTGATCTAGATCTACGTTTTGACCAAACCAAAACATCTTTTTGTGAGTGTATCTTTGGGGATCTAGATTTTGGGGGATTTTTTGTCTCTCTTTGATTCCTCCTCTCTTGTTCCCCCAATAGATTGAGTAGCTTTGTTGGAACTTGAGAGTGAGGGATTTGAGCATCTTTGTGGTGTTCTTGCCATTTGCATTTGGTGTTGCGATTTTGATTTATGCGGCTTTTCGGTTTCTCACCAAGTGAGGTATTTCACATTATTCTACTTGATACTTTCTCACATTATTGGTAAGCCCTTGTCGTGCTCTATCCAATGCAATTTGAATCGGGTCAATCGGAGCTTCCAGTCAAAAGTTATTGTCGTTTGAATATTTGCGTGTCTGTCTGTTTTCTGGGCCGAGCGGTAGTACCGCCCGGACGGGCCGGTACTACCGCCCGGGCCTAAAACGGCCCGTTTTCCTTCTGCCTCGCTAGGTACCTTTTTACGGTAGTACCGGCCGGCCCGGTAGTACCGCCTGGGTGGGCCGGTAGTACCGGCCAGCCCGTTTATTTGTCCAGATCTTTTTTCCAGTTTCAGATCCAGCCCGACCCTTTAAATAGACATTGTCCATTATTGTTTTGGTTTACTTCTTCCTCCTTTTCTTTTCCAAGCTTTGCCCCCATTTGCTCTACTCTTTAAGCTTGATTTCTACACACCCCTCCATTGATTCTTGCATATATTTGAGGGGTTGTTGGAGGTGATCTAGATCTACGTTTTGACCAAACCAAAACATCTCTTTGTGAGTGTATCTTTGGGGATCTAGATTTTGGGGTATTTTGTGTCTCTCTTTGATTCCTCCTCTCTTGTTCCCCCAATAGCTTGAGTATCTTTGTTGGAACTTGAGAGTGAGGGATTTGAGCATCTTTGTGGTGTTCTTGCCATTTGCATTTGGTGTTGCGATTTCGATTTTGCGGCTTTTCGGTTTCTCACCAAGTGAGGTATTTCACATTATTCTACTTGATACTTTCTCACATTACTGGGAAGCCCTTGTCGTCCTCTATCCAACGCAATTTGAATCGGGTCAATCGGAGTTCCAGTCAAAAGTTATTGCCGTTTGAATATTTGCCTGTCTGTCTGTTTTCTGGGCCGAGCGGTAGTACCGCCCGGACGGGCCGGTACTACCGACCGGGCCTAAAAACGGCCCGTTTTCCTTCTGCCTCGCTAGGTACCTTTTTACGGTAGTACCGGCCGGCCCGGTAGTACCGCCTGGGTGGGCCGGTAGTACCGGCCGGCCCGTTTATTTGTCCAGATCTTTTTTCCAGTTTCAGATCCAGCCCGACCCTTTAAATAGACTTTGTCCATTATTGTTTAGGTTTACTTCTTCCTCCTTTTCTTGTCCAAGCTTTGCCCCATTTGCTCTACTCTTTAAGCTTGATTTCTACACACCCCTCCATTGATTCTTGCATATATTTGAGGGGTTGTTGGAGGTGATCTAGATCTACATTTTGACCAATCCAAAACATCTCTTTGTGAGTGTATCTTTGGGGATCTAGATTTTGGGGGATTTTCGTCTCTCTTTGATTCCTCCTCTCTTGTTCCTCCAATAGCTTGAGTAGCTTTGTTGGAACTTGAGAGTGAGGGATTTGAGCATCTTTGTGGTGTTCTTGCCATTTGCATTTGGTGTTGCGATTTTGATTTATGCGGCTTTTCGGTTTCTCACCAACTGAGGTATTTCACATTATTATACTTGATACTTTCTCACATTACTGGGAAGCCCTTGTCGTCCTCTATCCAACGCACTTTGAATCGGGTCAATCGAAGCTTCGAGTCAAAAGTTATTGCCGTTTGAATATTTGTCTGTCTGTTTGTTTTCTGGGCCGAGTGGTAGTACCGCCCGGATGGGCCGGTACTACCGCCCGGGCCTAAAAACGTCCCGTTTTCCTTCTGCCTCGCTAGGTACCTTTTTATGGTAGTACCAGCCGGCCCGGTAGTACCGCCTGGGTGGGCCGGTAGTACCGGCCGGCCCGTTTATTTGTCCAGATCTTTTTTCCAGTTTTAGATCCAGCCCGACCCTTTAAATAGACTTTGTCCATTATTGTTTAGGTTTACTTCTTCCTCCTTTTCTTGTCCAAGCTTTGCCCCCATTTTCTCTACTCTTTAAGCTTGATTTCTACACACCCCTCCATTGATTCTTGCATATATTTGAGGGGTTGTTGGAGGTGATCTATATCTATGTTTTGACCAAACCAAAACATCTCTTTGTGAGTGTATCTTTGGGGATCTAGATTTTGGGGGATTTTGTGTCTCTCTTTGATTCCTCCTCTCTTGTTCCCCCAATAGCTTGAGTAGCTTTGTTGGAACTTGAGAGTGAGGGATTTGAGCATCTTTGTGGTGTTCTTGCAATTTGCATTTGGTGTTGCGATTTTGATTTATGCGGCTTTTCGGTTTCTCACCAAGTGAGGTATTTCAAATTATTCTACTTGATACTTCCTCACATTATTGGGAAGCCCTTGTCGTCCTCTATCCAACGCAATTTGAATCTGATCAATCGGAGCTTCCAGTCAAAAGTTATTGCCGTTTGAATATTTGCCTGTCTGTCTGCCGGTACTACCGCCCGGGCCTAAAAACGACTAGTTTTCCTTCTGCCTTGCTAGGTACCTTTTTACGGTAGTACCGGCCGGCCCGGTAGTACCACCTGGGTGGGCCGGTAGTACCGGCCGGCCCGTTTATTTGTCCAGATCTTTTTTCCAGTTTCAGATCCAGATCTGCTGCCCGCGTTGACCTGCTGCAGCGCTCACTCCTGGCCCATGTCCTCGCATCGCGTGCCCTTCCCCACCCGTGCGCTTCCGCCATGCTGGGCCCCGCCTCTGCATCGCTGTCGCGCGAGCACGCGCGCGATCCCGCCTGCGCCGCATGCGCGCGTTCCCCTGGGCCCGCTCCCACAGTGTTGACCGCGCGCGCGCTCGCACCTGCTGCTGCCTCGGTGCTCGCGCCCGTCCCCGGCCCCACTCGCTGGCCCGCCTGGCCCTATCCTGCATGCGCGCTGCTGGCTGCATGTGGCTGCTGCGGGCGCTGCTTGGTGCGCTGCTGCGGGCCAGCTGCTGCCGCTCGCGCTGCTGCCCTGCTGCTAGCTGTCGCTGCAGCCACCTGCATGCTGCGCGCCAGCACTGCTGGGCCTCGCCCAGCTGCTGCCGCCGCGTCCTAGCACCGCTCCCATGCGCTTGCATTGAGCTGCTGCTGCGTTATTCCTGGCACAAGCGGTACTACCGGTAAATTCCGGTTGTACCGGACCGTTCAGGAAAATAGCCCCAACGGGCAGATCTAGCCCGACCCTTCAAATAGACTTTGTCCATTATTGTTTAGGTTTACTTCTTCCTCCTTTTCTTGTCCAAGCTTTGCCCCCATTTGCTCTACTCTTTAAGATTGATTTCTACACACCCCTCCATTGATTCTTGCATATATTTGAGGGGTTGTTGGAGGTGATCTAGATC
This sequence comes from Avena sativa, assembly GCA_916181665.1. NCBI lineage: Eukaryota > Viridiplantae > Streptophyta > Magnoliopsida > Poales > Poaceae > Avena > Avena sativa. The sequence goes on along the minus strand of OV702285.1, from coordinate 102,184,764 downwards.
TATGTTTTGACCAAACCAAAACATCTCTTTGTGAGTGTATCTTTGGGGATCTAGATTTTGGGGGATTTTGTGTCTCTCTTTGATTCCTCCTCTCTTGTTCCCCCAATAGCTTGAGTAGCTTTGTTGGAACTTGAGAGTGAGGGATTTGAGCATCTTTGTGGTGTTCTTGCAATTTGCATTTGGTGTTGCGATTTTGATTTATGCGGCTTTTCGGTTTCTCACCAAGTGAGGTATTTCAAATTATTCTACTTGATACTTTCTCACATTATTGGGAATCCCTTGTCGTCCTCTATCCAACGCAATTTGAATCGGATCAATCGGAGCTTCCAGTCAAAAGTTATTGCCGTTTGAATATTTGCCTGTCTGTCTGCCGGTACTACCGCCCGGGCCTAAAAACGACCCGTTTTCCTTCTGCCTTGCTAGGTACCTTTTTACGGTAGTACCGGCCGGCCCGGTAGTACCACCTGGGTGGGCCGGTAGTACCGGCCGGCCCGTTTATTTGTCCAGATCTTTTTTCCAGTTTCAGATCCAGATCTGCTGCCCGCGTTGACCTGCTGCAGCGCTCACTCCTGGCCCATGTCCTCGCATCGCGTGCCCTTCCCCACCCGTGCGCTTCCGCCTCGCTGGGCCCCGCCTCTGCGTCGCTGTCGCGCGAGCACGCGCGCGATCCCTCCTGCGCCGCATGCGCGCGTTCCCCTGGGCCCGCTCCCACAGCGTTGACCGCGCGCGCGCTCGCACCTGCTGCTGCCTCGGTGCTCGCGCCCGTCCCCGGCCCCACTCGCTGGCCCGCCTGGCCCTATCCTGCATGCGCGCTGCTGGCTGCATGCGGCTGCTGCGGGCGCTGCTTGGTGCGCTGCTGCGGGCCAGCTGCTGCCGCTCGCGCTGCTGCCCTGCTGCTAGCTGTCGCTGCAGCCACCTGCATGCTGCGCGCCAGCACTGCTGGGCCTCGCCCAGCTGCAGCTGCTGCCGCCGCGTCCTAGCACCGCTCCCATGCGCTTGCATTGAGCTGCTGCTGCGTTATTCCTGGCACAAGCGGTACTACCGGTAAATTCCGGTTGTACCGGACCGTTCAGGAAAATAGCCCCAACAGGCAGATCTAGCCCGACCCTTCAAATAGACTTTGTCCATTATTGTTTAGGTTTACTTCTTCCTCCTTTTCTTGTCCAAGCTTTGCCCCCATTTGCTCTACTCTTTAAGCTTGATTTCTACACACCCCTCCATTGATTCTTGCATATATTTGAGGGGTTGTTGGAGGTGATCTAGATCTATGTTTTGACCAAACCAAAACATCTCTTTGTGAGTGTATCTTTGGGGATCTAGATTTTGGGGGATTTTGTGTCTCTCTTTGATTCCTCCTCTCTTGTTCCCCCAATAGCTTGAGTAGCTTTGTTGGAACTTGAGAGTGAGGGATTTGAGCATCTTTGTGGTGTTCTTGCAATTTGCATTTGGTGTTGCGATTTTGATTTATGCGGCTTTTCGGTTTCTCACCAAGTGAGGTATTTCAAATTATTCTACTTGATACTTTCTCACATTATTGGGAAGCCCTTGTCGTCCTCTATCCAACGCAATTTGAATCGGATCAATCGGAGCTTCCAGTCAAAAGTTATTGCCGTTTGAATATTTGCCTGTCTGTCTGCCGGTACTACCGCCCGGGCCTAAAAACGACCCGTTTTCCTTTTGCCTTGCTAGGTACCTTTTTACGGTAGTACCGGCCGGCCCGGTAGTACCACCTGGGTGGGCCGGTAGTACCGGCCGGCCCGTTTATTTGTCCAGATCTTTTTTCCAGTTTCAGATCCAGATCTGCTGCCCGTGTTGACCTGCTGCAGCGCTCACTCCTGGCCCATGTCCTCGCATCGCGTGCCCTTCCCCACCCGTGCGCTTCCGCCTCGCTGGGCCCCGCCTCTGCGTCGCTGTCGCGCGAGCACGCGCGCGATCCCTCCTGCGCCGCATGCGCGCGTTCCCCTGGGCCCGCTCCCACAGCGTTGACCGCGCGCGCGCTCGCACCTGCTGCTGCCTCGGTGCTCGCGCCCGTCCCCGGCCCCACTCGCTGGCCCGCCTGGCCCTATCCTGCATGCGCGCTGCTGGCTGCATGCGGCTGCTGCGGGCGCTGCTTGGTGCGCTGCTGCGGGCCAGCTGCTGCCGCTCGCGCTGCTGCCCTGCTGCTAGCTGTCGCTGCAGCCACCTGCATGCTGCGCGCCAGCACTGCTGGGCCTCGCCCAGCTGCAGCTGCTGCCGCCGCGTCCTAGCACCGCTCCCATGCGCTTGCATTGAGCTGCTGCTGCGTTATTCCTGGCACAAGCGGTACTACCGGTAAATTCCGGTTGTACCGGACCGTTCAGGAAAATAGCCCCAACAGGCAGATCTAGCCCGACCCTTCAAATAGACTTTGTCCATTATTGTTTAGGTTTACTTCTTCCTCCTTTTCTTGTCCAAGCTTTGCCCCCATTTGCTCTACTCTTTAAGCTTGATTTCTACACACCCCTCCATTGATTCTTGCATATATTTGAGGGGTTGTTGGAGGTGATCTAGATCTATGTTTTGACCAAACCAAAACATCTCTTTGTGAGTGTATCTTTGGGGATCTAGATTTTGGGGGATTTTGTGTCTCTCTTTGATTCCTCCTCTCTTGTTCCCCCAATAGCTTGAGTAGCTTTGTTGGAACTTGAGAGTGAGGGATTTGAGCATCTTTGTGGTGTTCTTGCAATTTGCATTTGGTGTTGCGATTTTGATTTATGCGGCTTTTCGGTTTCTCACCAAGTGAGGTATTTCAAATTATTCTACTTGATACTTTCTCACATTATTGGGAAGCCCTTGTCGTCCTCTATCCAACGCAATTTGAATCGGATCAATCGGAGCTTCCAGTCAAAAGTTATTGCCGTTTGAATATTTGCCTGTCTGTCTGCCGGTACTACCGCCCGGGCCTAAAAACGACCCGTTTTCCTTTTGCCTTGCTAGGTACCTTTTTACGGTAGTACCGGCCGGCCCGGTAGTACCACCTGGGTGGGCCGGTAGTACCGGCCGGCCCGTTTATTTGTCCAGATCTTTTTTCCAGTTTCAGATCCAGATCTGCTGCCCGCGTTGACCTGCTGCAGCGCTCACTCCTGGCCCATGTCCTCGCATCGCGTGCCCTTCCCCACCCGTGCGCTTCCGCCCCGCCGGGCCCCGCCTCTGCGTCGTTGTCGCGCGAGCACGCGCGCGATCCCGCCTGCGCCGCATGCGCGTGTTCCCCTGGGCCCGCTCCCACAGCGTTGACCGCGCGCGCGCTCGCACCTGCTGCTGCCTCGGTGCTCGCGCCCGTCCCCGGCCCCACTCGCTGGCCCTCCTGGCCCTATCCTGCATGCGCGCTGCTGGCTGCATGCGGCTGCTGCGGGCGCTGCTGCGGGCCAGCTGCTGCCGCTCGCGCTGCTGCCCTGCTGCTAGCTGTCGCTGCAGCCACCTGCATGCTGCGCGCCAGCACTGCTGGGCCTCGCCCAGCTGCAGCTGCTGCCGCCGCGTCCTAGCACCGCTCCCATGCGCTTGCATTGAGCTGCTGCTGCGTTATTCCTGGCACAAGCGGTACTACCGGTAAATTCCGGTTGTACCGGACCGTTCAGGAAAATAGCCCCAACGGGCAGATCTAGCCCGACCCTTCAAATAGACTTTGTCCATTATTGTTTAGGTTTACTTCTTCCTCCTTTTCTTGTCCAAGCTTTTCCCCCATTTTCTCTACTCTTTAAGCTTGATTTCTACACACCCCTCCATTGATTCTTGCATATATTCGAGGGGTTGTTGGAGGTGATCTAGATCTACGTTTTGACCAAACCAAAACATCTCTTTGTGAGAGTATCTTTGGGGATCTAGATTTTGGGGGATTTTGTGTCTCTCTTTGATTCCTCCTCTCTTGTTCCCCCAATAGCTTGAGTAGCTTTGTTGGAACTTGAGAGTGAGGGATTTGAGCATCTTTGTGGTGTTCTTGCCATTTGCATTTGGTGTTGTGATTTTGATTTATGCGGCTTTTCGGTTTCTCACCAAGTGAGGTATTTCACATTATTCTACTTGATACTTTCTCACATTATTGGGAAGCCCTTGTCGTCCTCTATCCAAGGCAATTTGAATCGGGTCAATCGGAGCTTCCAGTCAAAAGTTATTGCCGTTTGAATATTTGCCTGTCTGTCTGTTTTCTGGGCCGAGCGGTAGTACCGCCTGGACGGGCCGGTACTACCGCCCGGGCCTTAAAACGGCCCGTTTTCCTTATGCCTCGCTAGGTACCTTTTTACGGTAGTACCGGCCGGCCCGGTAGTACCGCCTGGGTGGGCCGGTAGTACCGGCCGGCCCGTTTATTTGTCCAGATCTTTTTTCTAGTTTCAGATCCAGCCCGACCCTTTAAATAGACTTTGTACATTATTGTTTAGGGTTACTTCTTCCTCCTTTTCTTGTCCAAGCTTTGCCCCCATTTGCTCTACTCTTTAAGCTTGATTTCTACACACCCCTCCATTGATTCTTGCATATATTCGAGGGGTTGTTGGAGGTGATCTAGATCTACGTTTTGACCAAACCAAAACATCTCTTTGTGATTGTATCTTTGGGGATCTAGATTTTGGGGGATTTTGTGTCTCTCTTTGATTCCTCCTCTCTTGTTCCCCCAATAGCTTGAGTAGCTTTGTTGGAACTTGAGAGTGAGGGATTTGAGCATCTTTGTGGTGTTCTTGCCATTTGCATTTGGTGTTGCGATTTTGATTTATGCGGCTTTTCGGTTTCTCACCAAGTGAGGTATTTCAAATTATTCTACTTGATACTTTCTCACATTATTGGGAAGCCCTTGTCGTCCTCTATCCAACACAATTTGAATCGGATCAATCGGAGCTTCCAGTCAAAAGTTATTGCCGTTTGAATATTTGCCTGTCTGTCTGCCGGTACTACCGCCCGGGCCTAAAAACGACCCGTTTTCCTTCTGCCTTGCTAGGTACCTTTTTACGGTAGTACCGGCCGGCCCGGTAGTACCACCTGGGTGTGCCGGTAGTACCGGCCGGCCCGTTTATTTGTCCAGATCTTTTTTCCAGTTTCAGATCCAGATCTGCTGCCCGCGTTGACCTGCTGCAGCGCTCACTCCTGGCCCATGTCCTCGCATCGCGTGCCCTTCCCCACCCGTGCGCTTCCGCCTCGCTGGGCCCCGCCTCTGCGTCGCTGTCGCGCGAGCACGCGCGCGATCCCGCCTGCGCCGCATGCGCGCGTTCCCCTGGGCCCGCTCCCACAGCGTTGACCGCGCGCGCGCTCGCACCTGCTGCTGCCTCGGTGCTCGCGCCCGTCCCCGGCCCCACTCGCTGGCCCGCCTGGCCCTATCCTGCATGCGCGCTGCTGGCTGCATGCGGCTGCTGCGGGCGCTGCTGCGGGCCAGCTGCTGCCGCTCGCGCTGCTGCCCTGCTGCTAGCTGTCGCTGCAGCCACCTGCATGCTGCGCGCCAGCACTGCTGGGCCTCGCCCAGCTGCAGCTGCTGCCGCCGCGTCCTAGCACCGCTCCCATGCGCTTGCATTGAGCTGCTGCTGCGTTATTCCTGGCACAAGCGGTACTACCGGTAAATTCCGGTTGTACCGGACCGTTCAGGAAAATAGCCCCAACAGGCAGATCTAGCCCGACCCTTCAAATAGACTTTGTCCATTATTGTTTAGGTTTACTTCTTCCTCCTTTTCTTGTCCAAGCTTTGCCCCCATTTGCTCTACTCTTTAAGCTTGATTTCTACACACCCCTCCATTGATTCTTGCATATATTTGAGGGGTTGTTGGAGGTGATCTAGATCTATGTTTTGACCAAACCAAAACATCTCTTTGTGAGTGTATCTTTGGGGATCTAGATTTTGGGGGATTTTGTGTCTCTCTTTGATTCCTCCTCTCTTGTTCCCCCAATAGCTTGAGTAGCTTTGTTGGAACTTGAGAGTGAGGGATTTGAGCATCTTTGTGGTGTTCTTGCAATTTGCATTTGGTGTTGCGATTTTGATTTATGCGGCTTTTCGGTTTCTCACCAAGTGAGGTATTTCAAATTATTCTACTTGATACTTTCTCACATTATTGGGAAGCCCTTGTCGTCCTCTATCCAACGCAATTTGAATCGGATCAATCGGAGCTTCCAGTCAAAAGTTATTGCCGTTTGAATATTTGCCTGTCTGTCTGCCGGTACTACCGCCCGGGCCTAAAAACGACCCGTTTTCCTTTTGCCTTGCTAGGTACCTTTTTACGGTAGTACCGGCCGGCCCGGTAGTACCACCTGGGTGGGCCGGTAGTACCGGCCGGCCCGTTTATTTGTCCAGATCTTTTTTCCAGTTTCAGATCCAGATCTGCTGCCCGCGTTGACCTGCTGCAGCGCTCACTCCTGGCCCATGTCCTCGCATCGCGTGCCCTTCCCCACCCGTGCGCTTCCGCCCCGCCGGGCCCCGCCTCTGCGTCGTTGTCGCGCGAGCACGCGCGCGATCCCGCCTGCGCCGCATGCGCGTGTTCCCCTGGGCCCGCTCCCACAGCGTTGACCGCGCGCGCGCTCGCACCTGCTGCTGCCTCGGTGCTCGCGCCCGTCCCCGGCCCCACTCGCTGGCCCTCCTGGCCCTATCCTGCATGCGCGCTGCTGGCTGCATGCGGCTGCTGCGGGCGCTGCTGCGGGCCAGCTGCTGCCGCTCGCGCTGCTGCCCTGCTGCTAGCTGTCGCTGCAGCCACCTGCATGCTGCGCGCCAGCACTGCTGGGCCTCGCCCAGCTGCAGCTGCTGCCGCCGCGTCCTAGCACCGCTCCCATGCGCTTGCATTGAGCTGCTGCTGCGTTATTCCTGGCACAAGCGGTACTACCGGTAAATTCCGGTTGTACCGGACCGTTCAGGAAAATAGCCCCAACGGGCAGATCTAGCCCGACCCTTCAAATAGACTTTGTCCATTATTGTTTAGGTTTACTTCTTCCTCCTTTTCTTGTCCAAGCTTTTCCCCCATTTTCTCTACTCTTTAAGCTTGATTTCTACACACCCCTCCATTGATTCTTGCATATATTCGAGGGGTTGTTGGAGGTGATCTAGATCTACGTTTTGACCAAACCAAAACATCTCTTTGTGAGAGTATCTTTGGGGATCTAGATTTTGGGGGATTTTGTGTCTCTCTTTGATTCCTCCTCTCTTGTTCCCCCAATAGCTTGAGTAGCTTTGTTGGAACTTGAGAGTGAGGGATTTGAGCATCTTTGTGGTGTTCTTGCCATTTGCATTTGGTGTTGTGATTTTGATTTATGCGGCTTTTCGGTTTCTCACCAAGTGAGGTATTTCACATTATTCTACTTGATACTTTCTCACATTATTGGGAAGCCCTTGTCGTCCTCTATCCAAGGCAATTTGAATCGGGTCAATCGGAGCTTCCAGTCAAAAGTTATTGCCGTTTGAATATTTGCCTGTCTGTCTGTTTTCTGGGCCGAGCGGTAGTACCGCCTGGACGGGCCGGTACTACCGCCCGGGCCTTAAAACGGCCCGTTTTCCTTATGCCTCGCTAGGTACCTTTTTACGGTAGTACCGGCCGGCCCGGTAGTACCGCCTGGGTGGGCCGGTAGTACCGGCCGGCCCGTTTATTTGTCCAGATCTTTTTTCTAGTTTCAGATCCAGCCCGACCCTTTAAATAGACTTTGTACATTATTGTTTAGGGTTACTTCTTCCTCCTTTTCTTGTCCAAGCTTTGCCCCCATTTGCTCTACTCTTTAAGCTTGATTTCTACACACCCCTCCATTGATTCTTGCATATATTCGAGGGGTTGTTGGAGGTGATCTAGATCTACGTTTTGACCAAACCAAAACATCTCTTTGTGATTGTATCTTTGGGGATCTAGATTTTGGGGGATTTTGTGTCTCTCTTTGATTCCTCCTCTCTTGTTCCCCCAATAGCTTGAGTAGCTTTGTTGGAACTTGAGAGTGAGGGATTTGAGCATCTTTGTGGTGTTCTTGCCATTTGCATTTGGTGTTGCGATTTTGATTTATGCGGCTTTTCGGTTTCTCACCAAGTGAGGTATTTCAAATTATTCTACTTGATACTTTCTCACATTATTGGGAAGCCCTTGTCGTCCTCTATCCAACACAATTTGAATCGGATCAATCGGAGCTTCCAGTCAAAAGTTATTGCCGTTTGAATATTTGCCTGTCTGTCTGCCGGTACTACCGCCCGGGCCTAAAAACGACCCGTTTTCCTTCTGCCTTGCTAGGTACCTTTTTACGGTAGTACCGGCCGGCCCGGTAGTACCACCTGGGTGTGCCGGTAGTACCGGCCGGCCCGTTTATTTGTCCAGATCTTTTTTCCAGTTTCAGATCCAGATCTGCTGCCCGCGTTGACCTGCTGCAGCGCTCACTCCTGGCCCATGTCCTCGCATCGCGTGCCCTTCCCCACCCGTGCGCTTCCGCCTCGCTGGGCCCCGCCTCTGCGTCGCTGTCGCGCGAGCACGCGCGCGATCCCGCCTGCGCCGCATGCGCGCGTTCCCCTGGGCCCGCTCCCACAGCGTTGACCGCGCGCGCGCTCGCACCTGCTGCTGCCTCGGTGCTCGCGCCCGTCCCCGGCCCCACTCGCTGGCCCGCCTGGCCCTATCCTGCATGCGCGCTGCTGGCTGCATGCGGCTGCTGCGGGCGCTGCTGCGGGCCAGCTGCTGCCGCTCGCGCTGCTGCCCTGCTGCTAGCTGTCGCTGCAGCCACCTGCATGCTGCGCGCCAGCACTGCTGGGCCTCGCCCAGCTGCAGCTGCTGCCGCCGCGTCCTAGCACCGCTCCCATGCGCTTGCATTGAGCTGCTGCTGCGTTATTCCTGGCACAAGCGGTACTACCGGTAAATTCCGGTTGTACCGGACCGTTCAGGAAAATAGCCCCAACGGGCAGATCTAGCCCGACCCTTCAAATAGACTTTGTCCATTATTGTTTAGGTTTACTTCTTCCTCCTTTTCTTGTCCAAGCTTTTCCCCCATTTTCTCTACTCTTTAAGCTTGATTTCTACACACCCCTCCATTGATTCTTGCATATATTCGAGGGGTTGTTGGAGGTGATCTAGATCTACGTTTTGACCAAACCAAAACATCTCTTTGTGAGTGTATCTTTGGGGATCTAGATTTTGGGGGATTTTGTGTCTCTCTTTGATTCCTCCTATCTTGTTCCCCCAATAGCTTGAGTAGCTTTGTTGGAACTTGAGAGTGAGGGATTTGAGCATCTTTGTGGTGTTCTTGCCATTTGCATTTGGTGTTGCGATTTTGATTTATGCGGCTTTTCGGTTTCTCACCAAGCGAGGTATTTCACATTACTCTACTTGATACTTTCTCACACTATTGGGAAGCCCTTGTCGTCCTCTATCCAACGCAATTTGAATCGGGTCAATCGGAGCTTCCAGTCAAAAGTCATTGCAGTTTGAATATTTGCCTGTCTGTCTGTTTTCTGGGCCGAGCAGTAGTACCGCCCGGACGGGCCGGTACTACCGCCCGGGCCTAAAAACAGCCCGTTTTCCTTCTGCCTCGCTAGGTACATTTTTACGGTAGTACCGGCCGGCCCGGTAGTACCGCCTGGGTGGGCCGGTAGTACCGGCCTGCCCGTTTATATTTCCAGATCTTTTTTCCAGTTTCAGATCCAGCCCGACCCTTTAAATAGACTTTGTCAATTATTGGTTAGGTTTACTTCTTACTCCTTTTCTTGTCCAAGCTTTGCCCCCAGTTTCTCTACTCTTTAAGCTTGATTTCTACACACCCCTCCATTGATTCTTGCATATATTTGAGGTGTTGTTGGAGGTGATCTAGATCTACGTTTTCACCAAACCAAAACATCTCTTTGTGATTGTATCTTTGGGGATCTAGAATTTGGGGGATTTTGTGTCTCTCTTTGATTCCTCCTCTCTTGTTCCCCCAATAGCTTGAGTAGCTTTGTTGGAACTTGAGAGTGAGGGATTTGAGCATCTTTGTGGTGTTCTTGCCATTTGCCTTTGGTGTTGCGATTTTTATTTATGCGGCTTTTCGGTTTCTCACCAAGTGAGGTATTTCATATTATTCTACTTGATACTTTCTCACATTATTGGGAAGCACTTGTCGTCCTCTATCCAACGCAATTTGAATCGGGTCAATCGGAGCTTCCAGTCAAAAGTTATTGCCGTTTGAATATTTGCATGTGTGTCTGTTTTCTGGGCCGAGCAGTAGTATCGCCCGGACGGGCCGGTACTACCACCCGGGCCAAAAAACGGCCCGTTTTCCTTCTGCCTCGCTAGGTACCTTTTTACGGTAGTACCGGCCGGCCCGGTAGTACCGCCTGGGTGGGCCGGTAGTACCGGCCGGCCCGTTAGTTGTCCAGATCTTTTTTCCAGTTTCAGATCCAGCCCGACCCTTTAAATAGACTTTGTCCATTATTTTTTAGGTTTACTTCTTCCTCCTTTTCTTGTCCAAGCTTTGCCCCCATTTGTTCTACTCTTTAAGCTTGATTTCTACACACCCCTCCATTGATTCTTGCATATATTTTAGGGGTTGTTGGAGGTGATCTAGATCTACGTTTTGATCAAACCAAAACATCTCTTTGTGAGTGTATCTTTGGGGATCTAGATTTTGGGGATTTTGTGTCTCCCTTTGATTCCTCCTCTCTTGTTCCCCCAATAGCTTGAGTAGCTTTGTTGGAACTTGAGAGTGAGGGATTTGAGCATCTTTGTGGTGTTCTTGCCATTTGCATTTGGTGTTGCGATTTTGATTTATGCGGCTTTTCGGTTTCTCACCAAGCGAGGTATTTCACATTATTCTACTTGACACTTTCTCACATTACTGGGAAGCCCTTGTCGTCCTCTATCCAACGCAATTTGAATCGGGTCAATCGGAACTTCCAGTCAAAAGTTATTGCCGTTTGAATATTTGCCTGTCTGTCTGTTTTCTGGGACGAGCAGTAGTACCGCCCGGACGGGCCGGTACTACCGCCCGGCCTAAAAACAGCCAGTTTTCCTTCTGCCTCGCTAGGTACCTTTTTACGGTAGTACCGGCCGGCCCGGTAGTACCGCCTGGGTGGGCCGGTAGTACCGGCCGGCCCGTTTATTTGTCCAGATCTTTTTTCCAGTTTCAGATCCAGCCCGACCCTTTAAATAGACTTTGTCCATTATTGTTTAGCTTTAATTCTTCCTCCTTTTCTTGTCCAAGCTTTGCCCCCATTTGCTCTACTCTTTAAACTTGATTTCTACACACCCCTCCATTGATTCTTGCATATATTTGAGGGGTTGTTGGAGGTGATCTAGATCTACGTTTTGACCAAACCAAAACATCTCTTTGTGAGTGTATCTTTGGGGATCTAGATTTTGGGGGATTTTGTGTCTCTGTTTGATTCCTCCTCTCTTGTTCCCCCAATAGCTTGAGTAGCTTTGTTGGAACTTGAGAGTGAGGGATTTGAGCATCTTTGTGGTGTTCTTGCCATTTGCATTTGGTGTTGCGATTTTGATTTATGCGGCTTTTCGGTTTCTCACCAAGCGAGGTATTTCACATTATTCTACTTGATACTTTCTCACATTATTGGGAAGCCCTTGTCGTCCTCTATCCAACGCAATTTGAATCGGGTCAATCGGAGCTTCCAGTAAAAAGTAATTGCCGTTTGAATATTTGCCTGTCTGTCTGTTTTCTGGGCCGAGCAGTAGTACCACCCGGACGGGCCGGTACTACCGCCCGGGCCTAAAAACAGCCCGTTTTCCTTCTGCCTCGCTAGGTACATTTTTACGGTAGTACCGGCCGGCCCGGTAGTACCGCCTGGGTGGGCCGGTAGTACCGGCCTGCCTTTTATATTTCCAGATCTGTTTTCCAGTTTCAGATCCAGCCCGACCCTTTAAATAGACTTTGTCAATTATTGTTTAGGTTTACTTCTTACTCCTTTTGTTGTCCAAGCTTTGCCCCCAGTTTCTCTACTCTTTAAGCTTGATTTCTACACACCCCTCCATTGATTCTTGCATATATTTGAGGGGTTGTTGGAGGTGATCTAGATCTATGTTTTGACCAAACCAAAACATCTCTTTGTGATTGTATCTTTGGGGATCTAGAATTTGGGGGATTTTTTGTCTCTCTTTGATTCCTCCTCTCTTGTTCCCCCAATAGCTTGAGTAGCTTTGTTGGAACTTGAGAGTGAGGGATTTGAGCATCTTTGTGGTGTTCTTGCCATTTGCCTTTGGTGTTGTGATTTTTATTTATGCGGCTTTTCGGTTTCTCACCAAGTGAGGTATTTCATATTATTCTACTTGATACTTTCTCACATTATTGGGAAGCACTTGTCGTCCTCTATCCAACGCAATTTGAATCGGGTCAATCGGAGCTTCCAGTCAAAAGTTATTGCCGTTTGAATATTTGCATGTGTGTCTGTTTTCTGGGCCGAGCAGTAGTACCGCCCGGACGGGCCGGTACTACCACCCGGGCCAAAAAACGGCCCGTTTTCCTTCTGCCTCGCTAGGTACCTTTTTACGGTAGTACCGGCCGGCCCGGTAGTACCGCAGGGGTGGGCCGGTAGTACCGGCCGACCCGTTAGTTGTCCAGATCTTTTTTCCAGTTTCAGATCCAGCCCGACCCTTTAAATAGACTTTCTCCATTATTTTTTAGGTTTACTTCTTCCTCCTTTTCTTGTCCAAGCTTTGCCCCCATTTGTTCTACTCTTTAAGCTTGATTTCTACACACCCCTCCATTGATTCTTGCATATATTTTAGGGGTTGTTGGAGGTGATCTAGATCTACGTTTTGACCAAACCAAAACATCTCTTTGTGAGTGTATCTTTGGGGATCTAGATTTTGGGGATTTTGTGTCTCCCTTTGATTCCTCCTCTCTTGTTCCCCCAATAGCTTGAGTAGCTTTGTTGGAACTTGAGAGTGAGGGATTTGAGCATCTTTGTGGTGTTCTTGCCATTTGCATTTGGTGTTGTGATTTTGATTTATGCGGCTTTTCGGTTTCTAACCAAGTGAGGTATTTCACATTATTCTACTTGATACTTTATCACATTATTGGGCAGCCCTTGTCGTCCTCTATCCAACGCAATTTGAATCGGGTCAATCGGAGCTTCGAGTCAAAAGTTATTGCCGTTTGAATATTTGCCTGTCTGTCTGTTTTCCGGGCCGAGCGGTAGTACCGCCCGGACGGGCCGGGCCTAAAAATGGCCCGTTTTCCTTCTGCCTCGCTAGGTACCTTTTTACGGTAGTACCGGCCGGCCCGTTTATTTGTCCAGATCTTTTTTCTAGTTTCAGATCCAGCCCGACCCTTTAAATAGACTTTGTACATTATTGTTTAGGTTTAGTTCTTCCTCCTTTTCTTGTCCAAGCTTTGCCCCCATTTGCTCTACTCTTTAAGCTTGATTTCTACACACCCCTCCATTGATTCTTGCATATATTTGAGGGGTTGTTGGAGGTGATCTAGATCTACGTTTTGACCAAACCAAAACATCTCTTTGTGAGTGTATCTTTGGGGATCTAGATTTTGGGGGATTTTGTGTCTCTCTTTGATTCCTCCTCTCTTGTTCCCCCAATAGCTTGAGTAGCTTTGTTGGAACTTGAGAGTAAGGGATTTGAGCATCTTTGTGGCGTTCTTGCCATTTGCATTTGGTGTTGCGATTTTGATTTATGCGGCTTTTCGGTTTCTCACCAAGTGAGGTATTTCACATTATTCTACTTGATACTTTCTCACATTATTGGGAAGCCCTTGTCGTCCTCTATCCAACGCAATTTGAATCGGGTCAATCGGAGCTTCCAGTTAAAAGTTATTGCCGTTTGAATATTTGCCTGTTTGTCTGTTTTCTGGGCCGAGCGGTAGTACCGCCCGGACGGGCCGGTACTACCGCCCGGGCCTAAAAACGGCCCGTTTTCCTTCTGCCTCGCTAGGTACCTTTTTACGGTAGTACCGGCCGGCCCGGTAGTATCGCCTGGGTGGGCCGGTAGTATCGGCCGGCCCGTTTATTTGTCCAGATCTTTTTTCCAGTTTTAGATCCAGCCCGACCCTTTAAATAGACTTTGTCCATTATTGTTTAGCTTTACTTCTTCCTCCTTTTCTTGTCCAAGCTTTGCCCCCATTTTCTCTACTCTTTAAGCTTGATTTCTACACACCCCTCCATTGATTCTTGCATATATTTGAGGGGTTGTTGGAGGTGATCTAGATCTACGTTTTGACCAAACCAAAACATCTCTTTGTGAGTGTATCTTTGGGGATCTAGATTTTGGGGGATTTTGTGTCTCTCTTTGATTCCTCCTATCTTGTTCCCCCAATAGCTTGAGTAGCTTTGTTGGAACTTGAGAGTGAGGGATTTGAGCATCTTTGTGGTGTTCTTGCCATTTGCATTTGGTGTTGCGATTTTGATTTATGTGGCTTTTCGGTTTCTCACCAAGCGAGGTATTTCACATTACTCTACTTGATACTTTCTCACACTATTGGGAAGCCCTTGTCGTCCTCTATCCAACGCAATTTGAATCGGGTCAATCGGAGCTTCCAGTCAAAAGTCATTGCAGTTTGAATATTTGCCTGTCTGTCTGTTTTCTGGGCCGAGCAGTAGTACCGCCCGGACGGGCCGGTACTACCGCCCGGGCCTAAAAACAGCCCGTTTTCCTTCTGCCTCGCTAGGTACATTTTTACGGTAGTACCGGCCGGCCCGGTAGTACCGCCTGGGTGGGCCGGTAGTACCGGCCTGCCCGTTTATATTTCCAGATCTTTTTTCCAGTTTCAGATCCAGCCCGACCCTTTAAATAGACTTTGTCAATTATTGGTTAGGTTTACTTCTTACTCCTTTTCTTGTCCAAGCTTTGCCCCCAGTTTCTCTACTCTTTAAGCTTGATTTCTACACACCCCTCCATTGATTCTTGCATATATTTGAGGTGTTGTTGGAGGTGATCTAGATCTACGTTTTCACCAAACCAAAACATCTCTTTGTGATTGTATCTTTGGGGATCTAGAATTTGGGGGATTTTGTGTCTCTCTTTGATTCCTCCTCTCTTGTTCCCCCAATAGCTTGAGTAGCTTTGTTGGAACTTGAGAGTGAGGGATTTGAGCATCTTTGTGGTGTTCTTGCCATTTGCCTTTGGTGTTGCGATTTTTATTTATGCGGCTTTTCGGTTTCTCACCAAGTGAGGTATTTCATATTATTCTACTTGATACTTTCTCACATTATTGGGAAGCACTTGTCGTCCTCTATCCAACGCAATTTGAATCGGGTCAATCGGAGCTTCCAGTCAAAAGTTATTGCCGTTTGAATATTTGCATGTGTGTCTGTTTTCTGGGCCGAGCAGTAGTATCGCCCGGACGGGCCGGTACTACCACCCGGGCCAAAAAACGGCCCGTTTTCCTTCTGCCTCGCTAGGTACCTTTTTACGGTAGTACCGGCCGGCCCGGTAGTACCGCCTGGGTGGGCCGGTAGTACCGGCCGGCCCGTTAGTTGTCCAGATCTTTTTTCCAGTTTCAGATCCAGCCCGACCCTTTAAATAGACTTTTTCCATTATTTTTTAGGTTTACTTCTTCCTCCTTTTCTTGTCCAAGCTTTGCCCCCATTTGTTCTACTCTTTAAGCTTGATTTCTACACACCCCTCCATTGATTCTTGCATATATTTTAGGGGTTGTTGGAGGTGATCTAGATCTACGTTTTGATCAAACCAAAACATCTCTTTGTGAGTGTATCTTTGGGGATCTAGATTTTGGGGATTTTGTGTCTCCCTTTGATTCCTCCTCTCTTGTTCCCCCAATAGCTTGAGTAGCTTTGTTGGAACTTGAGAGTGAGGGATTTGAGCATCTTTGTGGTGTTCTTGCCATTTGCATTTGGTGTTGTGATTTTGATTTATGCGGCTTTTCGGTTTCTAACCAAGTGAGGTATTTCACATTATTCTACTTGATACTTTCTCACATTATTGGGCAGACCTTGTCGTCCTCTATCCAACGCAATTTGAATCGGGTCAATCGGAGCTTCGAGTCAAAAGTTATTGCCGTTTGAATATTTGCCTGTCTGTCTGTTTTCCGGGCCGAGCGGTAGTACCGCCCGGACGGGCCGGTACTACCGCCGGGCCTAAAAATGGCCCGTTTTCCTTCTGCCTCGCTAGGTACCTTTTTACGGTAGTACCGGCCGGCCCGTTTATTTGTCCAGATCTTTTTTCTAGTTTCAGATCCAGCCTGACCCTTTAAATAGACTTTGTACATTATTGTTTAGGTTTACTTCTTCCTCCTTTTCTTGTCCAAGCTTTGCCCCCATTTGCTCTACTCTTTAAGCTTGATTTCTACACACCCCTCCATTGATTCTTGCATATATTTGAGGGGTTGTTGGAGGTGATCTAGATCTACGTTTTGACCAAACCAAAACATCTCTTTGTGAGTGTATCTTTGGGGATCTAGATTTTGGGGGATTTTGTGTCTCTCTTTGATTCCTCCTCTCTTGTTCCCCCAATAGCTTGAGTAGCTTTGTTGGAACTTGAGAGTAACGGATTTGAGCATCTTTGTGGCGTTCTTGCCATTTGCATTTGGTGTTGCGATTTTGATTTATGCGGCTTTTCGGTTTCTCACCAAGTGAGGTATTTCACATTATTCTACTTGATACTTTCTCACATTATTGGGAAGCCCTTGTCGTCCTCTATCCAACGCAATTTGAATCGGGTCAATCGGAGCTTCCAGTCAAAAGTTATTGCCGTTTGAATATTTGCCTGTTTGTCTGTTTTCTGGGCCGACCGGTAGTACCGCCCGGACGGGCCGGTACTACCGCCCAGGCCTAAAAACAGCCCGTTTTCCTTCTGCCTCGCTAGGTACATTTTTACGGTAGTACCGGCCGGCCCGGTAGTACCGCCTGGGTGGGCCGGTAGTACCGGCCTGCCCGTTTATATTTCCAGATCTTTTTTCCAGTTTCAGATCCAGCCCGACCCTTTAAATAGACTTTGTCAATTATTGTTTAGGTTTACTTCTTACTCCTTTTCTTGTCCAAGCTTTGCCCCCAGTTTCTCTACTCTTTAAGCTTGATTTCTACACACCCCTCCATTGATTCTTGCATATATTTGAGGGGTTGTTGGAGGTGATCTAGATCTACGTTTTAACCAAACCAAAACATCTCTTTGTGATTGTATCTTTGGGGATCTAGAATTTGGGGGATTTTGTGTCTCTCTTTGATTCCTCCTCTCTTGTTCCCCCAATAGCTTGAGTAGCTTTGTTGGAACTTGAGAGTGAGGGATTTGAGCATCTTTGTGGTGTTCTTGCCATTTGCCTTTGGTGTTGCGATTTTTATTTATGCGGCTTTTCGGTTTCTCACCAAGTGAGGTATTTCATATTATTCTACTTGATACTTTCTCACATTATTGGGAAGCACTTGTCGTCCTCTATCCAACGCAATTTGAATCGGGTCAATCGGAGCTTCCAGTCAAAAGTTATTGCCGTTTGAATATTTGCATGTGTGTCTGTTTTCTAGGCCGAGCAGTAGTACCGCCCGGACGGGCCGGTACTACCACCCGGGCCAAAAAACGGCCCGTTTTCCTTCTGCCTCGCTAGGTACCTTTTTACGGTAGTACCGGCCGGCCCGGTAGTACCGCCTGGGTGGGCCGGTAGTACCGGCGGGCCCGTTAGTTGTCCAGATCTTTTTTCCAGTTTCAGATCCAGCCCGACCCTTTAAATAGACTTTGTCCATTATTTTTTAGGTTTACTTCTTATTCCTTTTCTTGTCCAAGCTTTGCCCCCATTTGTTCTACTCTTTAAGCTTGATTTCTACACACCCCTCCATTGATTCTTGCATATATTTTAGGGGTTGTTGGAGGTGATCTAGATCTACGTTTTGACCAAACCAAAACATCTCTTTGTGAGTGTATCTTTGGGGATCTAGATTTTGGGGATTTTGTGTCTCCCTTTGATTCCTCCTCTCTTGTTCCCCCAATAGCTTGAGTAGCTTTGTTGGAACTTGAGAGTGAGGGATTTGAGCATCTTTGTGGTGTTCTTGCCACTTGCATTTGGTGTTGTGATTTTGATTTATGCGGCTTTTCGGTTTCTAACCAAGTGAGGTATTTCACATTATTCTACTTGATACTTTCTCACATTATTGGGCAGCCCTTGTCGTCCTCTATCCAACGCAATTTGAATCGGGTCAATCGGAGCTTCGAGTCAAAAGTTATTGCCGTTTGAATATTTGCCTGTCTGTCTGTTTTCCGGGCCGAGCGGTAGTACCGCCCGGACGGGCCGGTACTACCGCCCGGGCCTAAAAATGGCCCGTTTTCCTTCTGCCTCGCTAGGTACCTTTTTACGGTAGTACCGGCCGGCCCGTTTATTTGTCCAGATCTTTTTTCTAGTTTCAGATCCAGCCCGACCCTTTAAATAGACTTTGTACAGTATTGTTTAGGTTTACTTCTTCCTCCTTTTCTTGTCCAAGCTTTGCCCCCATTTGCTCTACTCTTTAAGCTTGATTTCTACACACCCCTCCATTGATTCTTGCATATATTTGAGGGGTTGTTGGAGGTGATCTAGATCTACGTTTTGACCAAACCAAAATATCTCTTTGTGAGTGTACCTTTGGGGATCTAGATTTTGGGGGATTTTGTGTCTCTCTTTGATTCCTCCTCTCTTGTTCCCCCAATAGCTTGAGTAGCTTTGTTGGAACTTGAGAGTAAGGGATTTGAGCATCTTTGTGGCGTTCTTGCCATTTGCATTTGGTGTTGCGATTTTGATTTATGCGGCTTTTCGGTTTCTCACCAAGTGAGGTATTTCACATTATTCTACTTGATACTTTCTCACATTATTGGGAAGTCCTTGTCGTCCTCTATCCAACGCAATTTGAATCGGGTCAATCGGAGCTTCCAGTCAAAAGTTATTGCCGTTTGAATATTTGCCTGTTTGTCTGTTTTCTGGGCCGAGCGGTAGTACCGCCCGGACGGGCCGGTACTACCGCCCGGGCCTAAAAACGGCCCGTTTTCCTTCTGCCTCGCTAGGTACCTTTTTACGGTAGTACCGGCCGGCCCGGTAGTACCGCCTGGGTGGGCCGGTAGTATCGGCCGGCCCGTTTATTTGTCCAGATCTTTTTTCAGTTTCAGATCCAGCCCGACCCTTTAAATAGACTTTGTCCATTATTGTTTAGCGTTACTTCTTCTTCCTTTTCTTGTCCAAGCTTTGCCCCCATTTTCTCTACTCTTTAAGCTTGATTTCTACACACCCCTCCATTGATTCTTGCATATATTTGAGGGGTTGTTGGAGGTGATCTAGATCTACGTTTTGACCAAACCAAAACATCTCTTTGTGAGTGTATCTTTGGGGATCTAGATTTTGGGGGATTTTGTGTCTCTCTTTGATTCCTCCTATCTTGTTCCCCCAATAGCTTGAGTAGCTTTGTTGGAACTTGAGAGTGAGGGATTTGAGCATCTTTGTGGTGTTCTTGCCATTTGCATTTGGTGTTGCGATTTTGATTTATGCGGCTTTTCGGTTTCTCACCAAGCGAGGTATTTCACATTACTCTACTTGATACTTTCTCACATTATTGGGAACCCCTTGTCGTCCTCTATCCAACGCAATTTGAATCGGGTCAATCGGAGCTTCCAGTCAAAAGTTATTGTCGTTTGAATATTTGCCTGTCTGTCTGTTTTCTGGGACGAGCAGTAGTACCGCCCGGACGGGCCGGTACTACCGCCCGGGCCTAAAAACAACCCGTTTTCCTTCTTCCTCGCTAAGTACATTTTTACGGTAGTACCGGCCGGCCCGGTAGTACCGCCTGGGTGGGCCGGTAGTACCGGCCTGCCCGTTTATTTTTCCAGATCTTTTTTCCAGTTTCAGATCCAGCCCGACCCTTTAAATAGACTTCGTCAATTATTGTTTAGGTTTACTTCTTACTCCTTTTCTTGTCCAAGCTTTGCCCCCAGTTTCTCTACTCTTTAAGCTTTATTTCTACACACCCCTCCATTGATTCTTGCATATATTTGAGGGGTTGTTGGAGGTGATCTAGATCTACGTTTTGACCAAACCAAAACATCTCTTTGTGATTGTATCTTTGGGGATCTAGAATTTGGGGGATTTTGTGTCTCTCTTTGATTCCTCCTCTCTTGTTCCCCCAATAGCTTGAGTAGCTTTGTTGGAACTTGAGAGTGAGAGATTTGAGCATCTTTGTGGTGTTCTTGCCATTTGCATTTGGTGTTGCGATTTTTATTTATGCGGCTTTTCGGTTTCTCACCAAGTGAGGTATTTCATATTATTCTACTTGATACTTTCTTACATTATTGGGAAGCACTTGTCGTCCTCTATCCAACGCAATTTGAATCGGGTCAATCGGAGCTTCCAGTCAAAAGTTATTGCCGTTTGAATATTTGCATGTGTGTCTGTTTTCTGGGCCGAGCAGTAGTACCGCCCGGACGGGCCGGTACTACCACCCGGGCCAAAAAACGGCCCGTTTTCCTTCTGCCTCGCTAGGTACCTTTTTACGGTAGTACCGGCCGGCCCGGTAGTACCGCCTGGGTGGGCCGGTAGTACCGGCCGGCCCGTTAGTTGTCCAGATCTTTTTTCCAGTTTCAGATCCAGCCCGACCCTTTAAATAGACTTTGTCCATTATTGTTTAGGTTTACTTCTTCCTCCTTTTCTTGTCCAAGCTTTGCCCCCATTTGTTCTACTCTTTAAGCTTGATTTCTACACACCCCTCCATTGCTTCTTGCATATGATTTAGGGGTTGTTGGAGGTGATCTAGATCTACGTTTTGACCAAACCAAAACATCTCTTTGTGAGTGTATCTTTGGGGATCTAGATTTTGGGGATTTTGTGTCTCTCTTTGATTCCTCCTCTCTTGTTCCCCCAATAGCTTGAGTAGCTTTGTTGGAACTTGAGAGTGAGAGATTTGAGCATCTTTGTGGTGTTCTTGCCATTTGCATTTGGTGTTGTGATTTTGATTTATGCGGCTTTTCGGTTTCTCACCAAGTGAGGTATTTCACATTATTCTACTTGATACTTTCTCACATTATTGGGCAGCCCTTGTCGTCCTCTATCCAACGCAATTTGAATCGGGTCAATCGGAGCTTCGAGTCAAAAGTTATTGCCGTTTGAATATTTGCCTGTCTGTCTGTTTTCTGGGCCGAGCGGTAGTACCGCCCGGACGGGCCGGTACTACCGCCTGGGCCTAAAAATGGCCCGTTTTCCTTCTGCCTCGCTAGGTACCGTTTTACTGTAGTACCGGTCGGCCCGTTTATTTGTCCAGATCTTTTTTCTAGTTTCAGATCCAGCCTGACCCTTTAAATAGACTTTATACATTATTGTTTAGGTTTACTTCTTCCTCCTTTTCTTGTCCAAGCTTTGCCCCCATTTGCTCTACTCTTTAAGCTTGATTTCTACACACCCCTCCATTGATTCTTGCATATATTTGAGGGGTTGTTGGAGGTGATCTAGATCTACGTTTTGACCAAACCAAAACATCTCTTTGTGAGTGTATCTTTGGGGATCTAGATTTTGGGAGATTTTGTGTCTCTCTTTGATTCCTCCTCTCTTGTTCCCCCAATAGCTTGGGTATCTTTGTTAGAACTTGAGAGTAAGGGATTTGAGCATCTTTGTGGCGTTCTTGCCATTTGCAT
Organism: Avena sativa; assembly: GCA_916181665.1. Lineage (NCBI taxonomy): Eukaryota > Viridiplantae > Streptophyta > Magnoliopsida > Poales > Poaceae > Avena > Avena sativa. The sequence goes on along the minus strand of OV702285.1, from coordinate 102,163,297 downwards.
TTGGTGTTGCGATTTTGATTTATGTGGCTTTTCGGTTTCTCACCAAGTGAGGTATTTCACATTATTCTACTTGATACTTTCTCACATTATTGGGAATCCCTTGTCGTCCTCTATCCAACGCAATTTGAATCGGGTCAATCGGAGCTTCCAGTCAAAAGTTATTGTCGTTTGAATATTTGCCTGTCTGTCTGTTTTCTGGGCCGAGCGGTAGTACCGCCCGGACGGGCCGTTACTACCGCCCGGGCCTAAAAACGGCCCGTTTTCCTTCTGCCTCGCTAGGTACCTTTTTACGGTAGTACCGGCCGGCCCGGTAGTACCGCCTGGGTGGGCCAGTAGTACCGGCCGGCCCGTTTATTTGTCCAGATCTTTTTCCCAGTTTCAGATCCAGCCCGACCCTTTAAATAGACTTTGTCCATTATTGTTTAGGTTTACTTCTTCCTCCTTTTCTTGTCTAAGCTTTGCCCCCATTTGCTCTACTCTTTAAGCTTGATTTCTACACATCCCTCCATTGATTCTTGCATATATTTGAGGGGTTGTTGGAGGTGATCTAGATCAACGTTTTGACCAAACCAAAACATCTCTTTGTGAGTGTATCTTTGGGGATCTAGATTTTGGGGGATTTTGTGTCTCTCTTTGATTCCTCCTCTCTTGTTCCCCCAATAGCTTGAGTAGCTTTGTTGGAACTTGAGAGTGAGGGATTTGAGCATCTTTGTGGTGTTCTTGCCATTTGCATTTGGTGTTGCGATTTTGATTTATGCGGATTTTCGGTTTCTCACCAAGTGAGGTATTTCACATTATTCTACTTGATACTTTCTCACATTATTGGGAAGCCCTTGTCTTCCTCTATCCAACGCAATTTGAATCGGGTCAATCGGAGCTGCCGGTCAAAATTTATTGTCGTTTGAATATTTGCCTGTCTGTCTGTTTTCTGGGTCGCGCGGGAGTACCTCCCGCCCGGGCCGGTACTACCGCCCGGGCCTAAAAACGGCCCGTTTTCCTTCTGCCTCGCTAGGTACCTTTTGACGGTAGTACCGGCCGGCCTGGTAGTACCGCCTGGGTGCGCCGGTAGTACCGGCCGGCCCGTTTATTTGTCCAGATCTTTTTTCCAGTTTCAGATCCAGCCCGACCCTTTAAATAGACTTTGTCAATTATTGTTTAGGTTTACTTCTTACTCCTTTTCTTGTCCAAGCTTTGCCCCCAGTTTCTCTACTCTTTAAGCTTGATTTCTACACACCCCTACATTGATTCTTGCATATATTTGAGGGGTTGTTGGAGGTGATCTTGATCTACGTTTTTACCAAACCAAAACATCTCTTTGTGAGTGTATCTTTGGGGATCTAGAATTTGGGGGATTTTGTGTCTCTCTTTGATTCCTCCTCTCTTGTTCCCCCAATAGCTTGAGTAGCTTTGTTGGAACTTGAGAGTGAGAGATTTGAGCATCTTTGTGGTGTTCTTGCCATTTGCATTTGGTGTTGTGATTTTGATTTATGCGGCTTTTCGGTTTCTCACCAAGTGAGGTATTTCACATTATTCTACTTGATACTTTCTCACATTATTGGGCAGCCCTTGTCGTCCTCTATCCAACGCAATTTGAATCGGGTCAATCGGAGCTTCGAGTCAAAAGTTATTGCCGTTTGAATATTTGCCTGTCTGTCTGTTTTCTGGGCCGAGCGGTAGTACCGCCCGGACGGGCCGGTACTACCGCCTGGGCCTAAAAATGGCCCGTTTTCCTTCTGCCTCGCTAGGTACCGTTTTACTGTAGTACCGGCCGGCCCGTTTATTTGTCCAGATTTTTTTCTAGTTTCAGATCCAGCCTGACCCTTTAAATAGACTTTATACATTATTGTTTAGGTTTACTTCTTCCTCCTTTTCTTGTCCAAGCTTTGCCCCCATTTGCTCTACTCTTTAAGCTTGATTTCTACACACCCCTCCATTGATTCTTGCATATATTTGAGGGGTTGTTGGAGGTGATCTAGATCTACGTTTTGACCAAACCAAAACATCTCTTTGTGAGTGTATCTTTGGGGATCTAGATTTTGGGAGATTTTGTGTCTCTCTTTGATTCCTCCTCTCTTGTTCCCCCAATAGCTGGACTATCTTTGTTGGAACTTGAGAGTAAGGGATTTGAGCATCTTTGTGGCGTTCTTGCCATTTGCATTTGGTGTTGCGATTTTGATTTATGCGGCTTTTCGGTTTCTCACCAAGTGAGGTATTTCACATTATTCTACTTGATACTTTCTCACATTATTGGGAAGCCCTTGTCGTCCTCTATCCAATGCAATTTGAATTGGGTCAATCGGAGCTTCCAGTCAAAAGTTATTGTCGTTTGAATATTTGCCTGTCTGTCTGTTTTCTGGGCCGAGCGGTAGTACCGCCCGGACGGGCCGTTACTACCGCCCGGGCCTAAAAACGGCCCGATTTCCTTCTGCCTCGCTAGGTACCTTTTTACGGTAGTACCGGCCGGCCCGGTAGTACCGCTTGGGTGGGCCGGTAGTACCGGCCTGCCCGTTTATTTGTCCAGATCTTTTTTCCAGTTTTAGATCCAGCCCGACCCTTTAAATAGACTTTGTCCATTATTGTTTAGGTTTACTTCTTCCTCCTTTTCTTGTCCAAGCTTTGCCCCCATTTGCTCTACTCTTTAAGCTTGATTTCTACACACCCCTCCATTGATTCTTGCATATATTTGAGGGGTTGTTGGAGGTGATCTAGTTCTACGTTTTGACCAAACCAAAACATCTCTTTGTGAGTGTATCTTTGGGGATTTTGTGTCTCTCTTTGATTCCTCCTCTCTTGTTCCCCCAATAGCTTGAGTAGCTTTGTTGGAACTTGAGAGTGAGGGATTTGAGCATCTTTGTGGTGTTCTTGCCATTTGCATTTGGTGTTGCGATTTTGATTTATGCGGCTTTTCGGTTTCTCACCAAGTGAGGTATTTCACATTATTCTACTTGATAATTTCTCACATTATTGGGAAGCCCTTGTCGTCCACTATCCAAGGCAATTTGAATCGGGTCAATCGGAGCTTCGAGTCAAAAGTTATTTGCCGTTTGAATATTTGCCTGTCTGTCTGTTTTCTGGGCCGAGCGGTAGTACCGCCCGGACGGGCCGGTACTACCGCCCGGGCCTAAAAACGGCCAGTTTTCCTTCTGCCTCGCTCGGTACCTTTTTACGGTATTACCGGCCGTCCAGGTAGTACCGCCTGGGTGGGCCGGTAGTACCGGTCGGCCCATTTATTTGTCCAGATCTTTTTTCCAGGTTCAGATCCAGCCCGACCCTTTAAATAGACTTTGTCCATTATTCTTTAGGTTTACTTCTTCCTCCTTTTCTTGTCCAAGCTTTGCCCCCATTTGCTCTACTCTTTAAGCTTGATTTCTACACACCCCTCCATTGGTTCTTGCATATATTTGAGGGGTTGTTGGAGGTGATCCAGATCTATGTTTTGACCAAACCAAAACATCTCTTTGTGAGTGTATCTTTGGGAATCTAGATTTTGGGGGATTTTGTGTCTCTCTTTGATTCCTCCTCTCTTTTTCCCCCAATAGCTTGAGTAGCTTTGTTGGAACTTGAGAGTGAGGATTTGAGCATCTTTGTGGTGTTCTTGCCATTTGCATTTGGTGTTGCGATTTTGATTTATGCGGCTTTTCTGTTTCTCACCAAGTGTACTTTCTCCCATTATTGGGAAGCCCTTGTCGTCCTCTATCCAACGCAATTTGAATCGGGTCAATCGGAGATTCGAGTCAAAAGTTATTGCCGTTTGAATATTTGTTTGTCTGTCTGTTTTCTGGGCCGAGCGGTAGTCCCGCCCGGACGGGCCGGTACTATGGGCCGGGCCTAAAAACGGCCCGTTTTCCTTCTGCCTCGCTAGGTACCTTTTTACGGTAGTACCGGCCGGCCCGGTAGTATCGCCTGGGTGGGCCGGTAGTACCGGCCGGCCCGTTTATTTGTCCAGATCTTTTTTCCAGTTTCAGATCCAGCCTGACCCTTTAAATAGACTTTGTCCATTATTGTTTAGGTTTACTTCTTCCTCCTTTTCTTGTCCAAGCTTTGCCCCCATTTTCTATACTCTTTAAGCTTGATTTCTACGCACCCCTCCATTGATTTTTGCATAATTTGAGGGGTTGTTGGAGGTGATCTAGATCTACGTTTTGACCAAACCAAAACATCTCTTTGTGAGTGTATCTTTGGGGATCTAGATTTTGGGGGATTTTGTGTCTCTCTTTCATTCCTCCTCTCTTGTTCCCCCAATAGCTTGAGTAGCTTTGTTGGAACTTGAGAGTGAGGGATTTGAGCATCTTTATGGTGTTCTTGCCATTTGCATTTGGTGTTGCGATTTTGATTTATGCGGCTTTTCGGTTTCTCACCATTGAGGTATTTCACATTATTCTACTTGATACTTTCTCACATTATTGGGAAGCCCTTGTCGTCCTCTATCCAACGCAATTTGAATCGGGTCAATCGGAGCTTCCAGTCAAAAGTTATTGCCGTTTGAATATTTGCTTGTCTGTCTGTATTCTGGGCCGAGCGGTAGTACCGCCCGGACGGGCCGGTACTACCGCCCGGGCCTAAAAATGGCCCGTTTTCCTTCTGCCTCGCTAGGTACCTTTTTACGGTAGTTCCGGCCGGCCCGGTAGTACCGCCTGGGTGGGCCGGTAGTACCGGCCGGCCCATTTATTTGTCCAGATCTTTTTCCAGTTTTAGATCCAGCCCGACCCTTCAAATAGACTTTGTCCATTATTGTTTAGGTTTACTTCTTCCTCCTTTTCTTGTCCAAGCTTTGCCCCCATTTTCTCTACTCTTTATGCTTGATTTCTACACACCCCTCCATTGATTCTTGCATATATTTGAGGGGTTGTTGGAGGTGATCTAGATCTACGTTTTGACCAAACCAAAACATCTCTTTGTGAGTGTATCTTTGGGGATCTAGATTTTGGGGGATTTTGTGTCTCTCTTTGATTCCTCCTCTCTTGTTCCCCCAATAGCTTGAGTAGCTTTGTTGGAACTTGAGAGTGAGGCATTTGAGCATCTTTGTGGTGTTCTTGCCATTTGCATTTGGTGTTGCGATTTTGATTTATGCGGCTTTTCGGTTTCTCACCAAGTGAGGTATTTCACATTATTCTACTTGATACTTTCTCACATTATTGGGAAGCCCTTGTCGTCCTCTATCCAAGGCAATTTGAATCGGGTCAATCGGAGCTTCGAGTCAAAAGTTATTTGCCATTTGAATATTTGCCTGTCTGTCTGTTTTCTGGGCCGAGCGGTAGTACCGCCCGGACGGGCCGGTACTACCGCCTGGGCCTAAAAACGGCCAGTTTTCCTTCTGCCTCGCTCGGTACCTTTTTACGGTAGTACCGGCCGTCCAGGTAGTACCGCCTGGGTGGGTCGGTAGTACCGGTCGGCCCATTTATTTGTCCAGATCATTTTTCCAGTTTCAGATCCAGCCCGAACCTTTAAATAGACTTTGTCCATTATTCTTTAGGTTTACTTCTTCCTCCTTTTCTTGTCCAAGCTTTGCCCCCATTTGCTCTACTCTTTAAGCTTGATTTCTACACACCCCTCCATTGATTCTTGCATATATTTGAGGGGTTGTTGGAGGTGATCTAGATCTATGTTTTGACCAAACTAAAACATCTCTTTGTGAGTGTATCTTTGGGGATCTAGATTTTGGGGGATTTTGTGTCTCTCTTTGATTCCTCCTCTCTTGTTCCCCCAATAGCTTGAGTAGCTTTGTTGGAACTTGAGAGTGAGGGATTTGAGCATCTTTGTGGTGTTCTTGTCATTTTGCATTTGGTGTTGCGATTTGGATTTATGCGGCTTTTCTGTTTCTCACCAAGTGTACTTTCTCCCATTATTGGGAAGCCCTTGTCGTCCTCTATCCAACGCAATTTGAATCGGGTCAATCGGAGCTTCGAGTCAAAAGTTATTGCCGTTTGAATATTTGCCTGTCTGTTTGTTTTCTGGGCCGAGCGGTAGTACCGCCCAGACGGGCCGGTACTACTGCCCGGGCCTAAAAACGGCCCGTTTTCCTTCTGCCTCGCTAGGTACCTTTTTACGGTAGTACCGGCCGGCCCGGTAGTACCGCCTGGGTTGGCCGGTAGTACCGGCCGGCCCGGTAGTACCGCCTGGGTGGGCCGGTAGTACCGGCCGGCCCGTTTATTTGTCCAGATCTTTTTTCCAGTTTCAAATGCAGCCCGACCCTTTAAATAGACTTTGTCCATTATTGTTTAGGTTTACTTCTTCCTCCTTTTCTTGTCCAAGCTTTGCCCCCATTTTCTCTACTCTTTAAGCTTGATTTCTACACACCCCTCCATTGATTCTTGCATATATTTGAGGGGTTGTTGGAGGTGATCTAGATCTACGTTTTGACCAAACCAAAGCATCTCTTTGTGAGTGTATCTTTGGGGATCTAGATTTTGGGGGATTTTGTGTCTCTCTTTGATTCCTCCTCTCTTGTTCCCCCAATAGCTTGAGTAGCTTTGTTGGAACTTGAGAGTGAGGTATTTAAGCATCTTTGTGGTGTTCTTGCCATTTGCATTTGGTGATGCGATTTTGATTTATGCGGCTTTTAGGTTTCTCACCAAGTGAGGTATTTCACGTTATTCTACTTGATACTTTCTCACATTATTGGGAAGCCCTTGTCGTCCTCTATCCAACGCAATTTGAATCGGGTCAATCGGAGCTTCGAGTCAAAAGTTATTGCCGTTTGAATATTTGTGTGTCTGTCTGTTTTCTGGGCCGAGTGGTAGTACCGCCCGGACGGGCCGGTACTACCGTCCGGGCCTAAAAACGTCCCGTTTTCCTTCTGCCTCGCTAGGTACCTTTTTACGGTAGTCCGGCCGGCCCGGTAGTACCACCTGGGTGGGCCGGTAGTACCGGCCGGCCCGTTTATTTGTCCAGATCTTTTTTCCAGTTTCAGATCCAGCCCGACCCTTTAAATAGACTTTGTCCATTATTGTTTAGGTTTACTTCTTCCTCCTTTTCTTGTCCAAGTTTTTCCCCATTTGCTCTACTCTTTAAGCTTGATTTCTACACACCCCTCCATTGATTCTTGCATATATTTGAGGGGTTGTTGGAGGTGATCTAGATCTACGTTTTGACCAAACCAAAACATCTCTTTGTGAGTGTTTCTTTGGGGATCTAGATTTTGGGGGATTTTGTGTCTCTCTTTGATTCCTCCTCTCTTGTTCCCCCAATAGCTTGAGTAGCTTTGTTGGAACTTGAGAGTGAGGGATTTGAGCATCTTTGTGGTGTTCTTGCCATTTGCATTTGGTGTTGCGATTTTGATTTATGCGGCTTTTCGGTTTCTCACCAAGTGAGGTATTTCACGTTATTCTACTTGATACTTTCTCACATTATTGGGAAGCCCTTGTCGTCCTCTATCCAACGCAATTTGAATCGGATTAATCGGAGCTTACAGTCAAAAATTATTGCCGTTTGAATATTTGCCTGTCTGTCTGTTTTCTAGGCCGAGCGGTAGTACTGCCCGGACGGGCCGGTACTACCGCCCGGGCCTAAAAACGGCCCGTTTTCCTTCTGCCTCGCTAGGTACCTTTTTATGGTAGCACCGGCCGGCCCGGTAGTTCCACCAGGGTGGGCCGGTAGTACCGGCCGGCCCGTTTATTTGTCCAGATCTTTTTTCCAGTTTCAGATCCGGATCTGCTGCCCGCGCTGACCTGCTGCAGCGCTCACTCCTGGCCCATGTCCTCGCATCGCGTGCCCTTCCCCGCCCGTGCGCTGCCGCCTCGCTGGGCCCCGCCTCTGCGTCGCTGTCGCGTGAGCACGCGTGCGTTCCCGCCTGCGCCGCATGCGCGCGTTCCCCTGGGCCCGCTCTCGCCGCGTTGACCGCGCGCGCTCGCGCCTGTTGCCGCCTCGGTGCTCGCGCCCGTCCCCGGCCCCACTCGCTGGCCCGCCTGGCCCTGTGCTGCACACGCGCTGCTGGCCGCATGCGGCTCCTTCGTGCACTGCTTGGTGCTGTGCTGCGGGCCAGCTGCTGCCGCTCGCGCTGCTGCCCTGCTGCTAGCTGCCGCTGCAGCCACCTGCATGCTGCGCGCCAGCACTGCTGGGCCTCGCCCACCTGCTGCCGCCGCGTCCTAGCCCCGCTCCCATGCGCTTGCATTGAGCTGCTACTGCGTTTTTCCTGGCACATGCGGTACTACCGGTAGATTCCGGTTGTACCGGACCGTTCAGGAAAATAGCCCCAACGGGAAGATCTAGCCCAACTCTTTAAATAGACTTTGTCCATTATTGTTTAGGTTTACTTCTTCCTCCTTTTCTTTTCCAAGCTTTGCCCCCATTTGCTCTACTCTTTAAGCTTGATTTCTACACACCCCTCCATTGATTCTTGCATATATTTGAGGGGTTGTTGGAGGTGATCTAGATCTACGTTTTGAGCAAACCAAAACATCTCTTTGTGAGTGTATCTTTGGGGATCTAGATATTGGGGGATTTTGTGTCTCTCTTTGATTCCTCCTCTCTTGTTCCCCCAATAGCTTGAGTAGCTTTGTTGGAACTTCAGAGTGAAGGATTTGAGCATCTTTGTGGTGTTCTTGCCATTTGCATTTGGTGTTGCGATTTTGATTTATGCGGCTTTTCGGTTTAACACTAAGTGAGGTATTTCACATTATTCTACTTGATACTTTCTCAAATTATTGGGAAGCCCTTGTCGTCCTCTATCCAATGCAATTTGAATCGGGTCAATCGAAGCTTCCAGTCAAAAGTTATTGCCGTTTGAATATTTGCCTACCTGTTTGTTTTCTGGGCCAAGCGGTAGTACTGCCCGGACGGGCCGGTACTATCGCCTAGGCCTAAAACAGCCGTTTTCCTTCTACCTCGCTAGGTACCTTTTACAGTAGTACCGGCCGGCCCGGTAGTACCGCCTGGGTGGGCCGGTAGTACCGGCCGGCCCGTTTATTTGTCCAAATCTTTTTTCCAGTTTTAGATCCAGCCCAACCCTTTAAATAAACTTTGTCCATTATTGTTTAGGTTTACTTCTTCCTCCTTTTCTTGTCCAAGCTTTGCCCCCATTTTCTCTATTCTTTAAGCTTGATTTCTACACACCCCTCCATTGATTCTTGCATATATTTGAGGGGTTGTTGGAGGTGATCTAGATCTACGTTTTGACCAAAACAAAACATCTCTTTGTGAGTGTATCTTTGGGGATCTAGATTTTGGGGGATTTTGTGTCTCACTTTGATTCCTCCTCTCTTGTTCCCCCAATAGCTTGAGTAGCTTTTTTGGAACTTGAGAGTGAGGGATTTGAGCATATTTGTGGTGTTCTTGCCATTTGCATTTGGTGTTGCGATTTTGATTTATGTGGCTTTTCGGTTTCTCACCAAGTGAGGTATTTCACATTATTCTACTTGATACTTTCTCACATTATTGTGAAGCCCTTGTCGTCCTCTATCCAACGAAATTTGAATCGGGTCAATCGGAGTTTCGAGTCAAAAGTTATTGCCGTTTGAATATTTGCCTGTCTGTCTATTTTCTGGGCCAGCGGTAGTACCGCCCGGACGGGCTGGTACTACCGCCCGGGCCTAAAAACGACCCGTCTACCTTCTGCCTCGCTAGGTACCTTTTTACGGTAGTACCGGCCGGCCCGGTAGTACCGCCTGGGTGGGCCGGTAGTACCGGCCGGGCCGTTTATTTGTCCAGATCTTTTTTCCAGTTTCAGATCCAGCCCGACCCTTTAAATAGAATTTGTCCATTATTGTTTTGGTTTACTTCTTACTCCTTTTCTTGTCCAAGCTTTGACCCCATTTGCTCTACTCTTTAAGATTGATTTCTACACACCCCTCCATTGATTCTTGCATATATTTGAGGGGTTGTTGGAGGTGATCTAGATCTACGTTTTGACCAAACCAAAACATCTCTTTGTGAGTGTATCTTTCGGGATCTAGATTTTGGGGGATTTTGTGTCTCTCTTTGATTCCTCCTCTCTTGTTACCCCAATAGCTTGAGTAGCTTTGTTGGAACTTGAGAGTGAGGGATTTGAGCATCTTTGTGGTGTTCTTGCCATTTGCATTTGGTGTTGCGATTTTGATTTATGCGGCTTTTCGATTTAACACCAAGTTAGGTATTTCACATTATTCTACTTGATACTTTCTCAAATTATTGGGAAGCCCTTGTCGTCCTCTATCCAATGCAATTTGAATCGGGTCAATCGGAGCTTCCAGTCAAAAGTTTATGCCGTTTGAATATTTGCCTACCTGTCTGTTTTCTGGGCCAAGCGGTAGTACTGCCCGGACGGGCCGGTACTATCGCCTGGGCCTAAAACAGCCGTTTTCCTTCTGCCTTGCTAGGTACCTTTTTACAGTAGTACCGGCCGGCCCGGTAGTACCGCCTGGGTGGGCCGGTAGTACCGGCCGGCCCGTTTATTTGTCCAGATCTTTTTTCCAGTTTTAGATCCAGCCCAACCCTTTAAATAGACTTTGTCCATTATTGTTTAGGTTTACTTCTTCCTCCTTTTCTTGTACAAGCTTTGTCCCCATTTTCTCTATTCTTTAAGCTTGATTTCTACACACCCCTCCATTGATTCTTGCATATATTTGAGGGGTTGTTGGAGGTGATCTAGATCTACGTTTTGACCAAAACAAAACATCTCTTTGTGAGTGTATCTTTGGGGATCTAGATTTTGGGGGATTTTGTGTCTCTCTTTGATTCCTCCTCTCTTGTTCCCCCAATAGCTTGAGTAGCTTTTTTGGAACTTGAGAGTGAGGGATTTGAGCATATTTGTGGTGTTCTTGCCATTTGCATTTGGTGTTGCGATTTTGATTTATGCGGCTTTTCGGTTTCTCACCAAGTGAGGTATTTCACATTATTCTACTTGATACTTTCTCAAATTATTGTGAAGCCCTTGTCGTCCTCTATCCAACGCAATTTGAATCGGGTCAATCGGAGCTTCGAGTCAAAAGTTATTGCCGTTTGAATATTTGCCTTTCTGTCTATTTTCTGGGCCAAGCGGTAGTACCGCCCGGACGGGCCTGTACTACCGCCCGGGCCTAAAAACGACCCGTCTACCTTCTGCCTCGCTAGGTACCTTTTTACAGTAGTACCGGCCGGCCCGGTAGTACCGCCTGGGTGGGCCGGTAGTACCGGCCGGCCCGTTTATTTGTCCAGATCTTTTTTCCAGTTTCAGATCCAGCCCGACCCTTTAAATAGAATTTGTCCATTATTGTTTTGGTTTACTTCTTACTCCTTTTCTTGTCCAAGCTTTGACCCCATTTGCTCTACTATTTAAGCTTGATTTCTACACACCCCTCCATTGATTCTTGCATATATTTGAGGGGTTGTTGGAGGTGATCTAGATCTACGTTTTGACCAAACCAAAACATCTCTTTGTGAGTGTATCTTTCGGGATCTAGATTTTGGGGGATTTTGTGTCTCTCTTTGATTCCTCCTCTCTTGTTACCCCAATAGCTTGAGTAGCTTTGTTGGATCTTGAGAGTGAGGGATTTGAGCATCTTTGTGGTGTTCTTGCCATTTGCATTTGGTGTTGTGATTTTGATTTATGCGGCTTTTCGGTTTCTCACCAAGTGAGGTATTTCACATTATTCTACTTGATACTTTCTCACATTATTGGGAAGCCCTTGTCGTCCTCTATCCAACGCAATTTGAATCGGGTCAATCGGAGCTTCGAGTCAAAAGTTATTGCCGTTTGAATATTTGCCTGTCTGTCTGTTCTCTGGGCCGAGCGGTAGTACCGCCCGGGCCTAAAAACGGCCCGTTTTCCTTCTGCCTCGCTAGGTACCTTTTTACGGTAGTACCGGCCGGCCAGGTAGTTCCGCCTGGGTGGGCCGGTAGTACCGGCCGGCCCGTTTATTTGTCCAGATCTTTTTTCCAGTTTTAGATCCAGCCCGACCCTTTAAATAGAATTTGTCCATTATTGTTTAGGTTTACTTCTTCCTCCTTTTCTTGTCCAAGCTTTTCCCCCATTTGATCTACTCTTTAAGCTTGATTTCTACACACCCCTCCATTGATTCTTGCATATATTTGAGGGGTTGTTGGAGGTGATCTAGATCTACGTTTTGACCAAACCAAAACATCGCTTTGTGAGTGTAATTTTGGGGATCTAGATTTTGGGGGATTTTGTGTCTCTCTTTGATTCCTCCTCTCTTGTTCCCCCAATAGCTTGAGTAGCTTTGTTGGAACTTGAGAGTAAGGGATTTGAGCATCTTTGTGGTGTTCTTGCCATTTGCATTTGGTGTTGCGATTTTGATTTATGCGGCTTTTGGATTTCTCACCAAGTGAGGTATTTCACATTATTCTACTTGATACTTTCTCACATTATTGGGAAGCCCTTGTCGTCCTCTATCCAACGCAATTTGAATCGGGTCAATCGGAGCTTCCTGTCAAAAGTTATTGCCGTTTGAATATTTGCATGTCTGTCTGTTTTCTGGGCCGAGCGGTAGTACCACCCGGACGGGCCGGTAATACCGCCCGGTCCTAAAAACGGCCCATTTTCCATCTGCCTCGCTAGGTACCTTTTTACGGTAGTATCGGCCCGGTAGTACCGCCTGGGTGGGCCGGTCGTACCGGCCGGCCCGTTTATTTGTCCAGATCCAGCCCGACCCTTTAAATAGACTTTGTCCATTATTGTTTAGGTTTACTTCTTCCTCCTTTTCTTGTCCAAGCTTTGCCTCCATTTGCTCTACTCTTTAAGCTTAATTTCTACACACCCCTCCATTGATTCTTGCATATATTTGAGGGGTTGTTGGAGGTGATCTAGATCTACGTTTTGACCAAACCAAAACATCTCTTTGTGAGTGTATCTTTGGGGATCTAGATTTTGGGGGATTTTGTGTCTCTCTTTGATTCCTCCTCTCTTGTTCCCCCAATAGCTTGAGTAGCTTTGTTGGAACTTGAGAGTGAGGGATTTGAGCATCTTTGTGGTGTTCTTGCCATTTGCATTTGGTGTTGCGATTTTGATTTATGCGGCTTTTCGGTTTCTCACCAAGTGAGGTATTTCACATTATTCTACTTGATACTTTCTCACATTATTGGGAAGCCCTTCTCATCCTCTATCCAACGCAATTTGAATCGGGTCAATCGGAGCTTCCAGTCAAAAGTTATTGTCGTTTGAATATTTGCCTGTCTGTCTGTTTTTTGGGCCGCGCGGTAGTACCGCCCGGACGGGCCGGTACTACTGCCCGGGCCTAAAACGGCCCGTTTTCCTTCTGCCTCGCTAGGTACCTTTTTACGGTAGTACCGGCCGGCCCGGTAGTACCGCCTGGGTGGGCCGGTAGTACCGGCCGGCCCGTTTATTTGTCCAGATCTTTTTTCCAGTTTTAGATCCAGCCCGACCCTTTAAATAGACTTTGTCCAATATTGTTTAGGTTTACTTCGTCCTCCTTTTCTTGTCCAAGCTTTGCCCCCATTTTCTCTATTCTTTAAGCTTGATTTCTACACACCCCTCCATTGATTCTTGTATATATTTGAGGGGTTGTTGGAGGTGATCTAGATCTACGTTTTGACCAAAACAAAACATCTCTTTGTGAGTGTTTCTTTGGGGATCTAGATTTTGTGGGATTTTGTGTCTCTATTTGATTCCTCCTCTCTTGTTCCCCCAATAGCTCGAGTAGCTTTTTTGGAACTTGAGAGTGAGGGATTTGAGCATATTTGTGGTGTTCTTGCCATTTGCATTTGGTGTTGCGATTTTGATTTATGCAGCTTTTCGGTTTCTCACCAAGTGAGGTATTTCACATTATTCTACTTGATACTTTCTCACATTATTGGGAAGCCCTTGTCGTCCTCTATCCAACGCAATTTGAATCGGGTCAATCGGAGCTTCGAGTCAAAAGTTATTGTCGTTTGAATATTTGCTTGTCTGTCTATTTTCTGGGCCAAGCGGTAGTACCGCCCGGACGGGCCGGTACTACCGCCCGGGCCTAAAAACGACCCGTCTACCTTCTACCTCGCTAGGTACCTTTTTACGGTAGTACCGGCCGGCCCGGTAGTACCGCCTGGGTGGGCCGGTAGTACCGGCCGGCCCGTTTATTTGTCCAGATCTTTTTTCCAGTTTCAGATCCAGCCCGACCCTTTAAATAGAATTTGTCCATTATTGTTTTGGTTTACTTCTTCCTCCTTTTCTTGTCCAAGCTTTGACCCCATTTGCTCTACTCTTTAAGCTTGATTTCTACACACCCCTCCATTGATTCTTGCATATATTTGAGGGGTTGTTGGAGGTGATCTAGATCTACGTTTTGACCAAACCAAAACATCTCTTTGTGAGTGTATCTTTCGGGATCTAGATTTTGGGGGATTTTGTGTCTCTCTTTGATTCCTCCTCTCTTGTTCCCCAAATAGCTTGAGTAGCTTTGTTGGAACTTGAGAGTGAGGGATTTGAGCATCTTTGTGGTGTTCTTGCCATTTGCATTTGGTGTTGCGATTTTGATTGATGCGGATTTTCGGTTTCTCACCAAGTGAGGTATTTCACATTATTCTACTTGATACTTTCTCACATTATTGGGAAGCCCTTGTCGTACTCTATCCAACGCAATTTGAATCGGGTCAATCGGAGCTTCGAGTCAAAAGTTATTGCCGTTTGAATATTTGCCTGTCTGTCTGTTTTCTGGGCCGAGCGGTAGTACCGCCCGGGCCTAAAAACGGCCCGTTTTCCTTCTGCCTCGCTTGGTACATTTTTACGGTAGTACCGGCCGGCCAGGTAGTTCCGCCTGGGTGGGTCGGTAGTACCGGCCGGCCCGTTTATTTATCCAGATCTTTTTTCCAGTTTCAGATCCAGCCCGACCCTTTAAATAGAATTTGGCCATTATTGTTTAGGTTTACTTCTTCCTCCTTTTCTTGTCCAAGCTTTGACCCCATTTGCTCTACTCTTTAATCTTGATTTCTACACACCCCTCCATTGATTCTTGCATATATTTGAGGGGTTGTTGGAGGTGATCTAGATCTACGTTTTGACCAAACCAAAACATCTCTTTGTGAGTGTATCTTTGGGGATCTAGATTTTGGGGGATTTTGTGTCTCTCTTTGATTCCTCCTCTCTTGTTCCCCCAATAGCTTGAGTAGCTTTGTTGGAACTTGAGAGTGAGGGATTTGAGCATCTTTGTGGTGTTCTTGCCATTTGCATTTGGTGTTGCGATTTTGATTTATGCGGCTTTTCGGTTTCTCACCAGGTGAGGTATTTCACATTATTCTACTTGATACTTTCTCACATTATTGGGAAGCCCTTGTCGTCCTCTATCCAACGCAATTTGAATCGGGTCAATCGGAGCTTCGAGTCAAAAGTTATTGCCGTTTGAATATTTGCCTGTCTGTCTGTTTTCTGGGCCGAGCGGTAGTACCGCCCGGGCCTAAAAACGGCCCATTTTCCTTCTGCCTCGCTAGGTACCTTTTTACGGTAGTACCGGCCGGCCAGGTAATACCGCCTGGGTGGGCCGGTAGTACCGGCCAGCCCGTTTATTTGTCCAGATCTTTTTTCCAGTTTCAGATCCAGCCCGACCCTTTAAATAGACTTTGTCCATTATTGTTTAGGTTTACTTCTTCCTCCTTTTCTTGTCCAAGCTTTTCCCCCATTTGATCTACTCTTTAAGCTTGATTTCTACACACCCCTCCATTGATTCTTGCATATATTTGAGGGGTTGTTGGAGGTGATCTAGATCTACGTTTTGACCAAACCAAAACATCGCTTTGTGAGTGTAATTTTGGGGATCTAGATTTTGGGGGATTTTGTGTCTCTCTTTGATTCCTCCTCTCTTGTTCCCCCAATAGCTTGAGTAGCTTTGTTGGAACTTGAGAGTGAGGGATTTGAGCATCTTTGTGGTGTTCTTGCCATTTGCATTTGGTGTTGCGATTTTGATTTAAGCGGCTTTTCGGTTTCTCACCAAGTGAGGTATTTCACATTATTCTACTTGATACTTTCTCACATTATTGGGAAGCCCTTGTCGTCCTCTATCCAACGCAATTTGAATCGGGTCAATCGGAGCTTCCTGTCAAAAGTTATTGCCGTTTGAATATTTGCCTGTCTGTCTGTTTTCTGGGCCGAGCGGTAGTACCGCCCGGACGGGCCGGTAATACCGCCCGGTCCTAAAAACGGCCCGTTTTCCATCTGCCTCGCTAGGTACCTTTTTACGCTAGTACCGGCCCGGTAGTACCGCCTGGGTGGGCCGGTAGTACCGGCCGGCCCGTTTATTTGTCCAGATCTTTTTTCTAGTTTCAGATCCAGCCCGACCCTTTAAATAGACTTTGTCCATTATTGTTTAGGTTTACTTCTTCCTCCTTTTCTTGTCCAAGCTTTGCCTCCATTTGCTCTACTCTTTAAGCTTGATTTCTACACACCCCTCCATTGATTCTTGCATATATTTGAGGGGTTATTGGAGGTGATCTAGATCTACGTTTTGACCAAACCAAAACATCTCTTTGTGAGTGTATCTTTGGGGATCTAGATTTTGGGGGATTTTTTGTCTCTCTTTGATTCCTCCTATCTTGTTCCCCCAATAGCTTGAGTAGCTTTGTTGGAACTTGAGAGTGAGGGATTTGAGCATCTTTGTGGTGTTCTTGCCATTTGCATTTGGTGTTGCGATTTTGATTTATGCGGCTTTTCGGTTTCTCACCAAGCGAGGTATTTCACATTACTCTACTTGATACTTTCTCACATTATTGGGAAGCCCTTGTCGTCCTCTATCCAACGCAATTTGAATCGGGTCAATCGGAGCTTCCAGTCAAAAGTTATTGCCGTTGAATATTTGCCTGTCTGTCTGTTTTCTGGGCCGAGCAGTAGTACCGCCCGGACGGGCCGGTACTACCGCCCGGGCCTAAAAACAACCCGTTTTCCTTCTGCCTCGCTAGGTACATTTTTACGGTAGTACCGGCCGGCCCGGTAGTACCGCCTGGGTGGGCCGGTAGTACCGGCCTGCCCGTTTATTTTTCCAGATCTTTTTTCCAGTTTCAGATCCAGCCTGACCCTTTAAATAGACTTTGTCCATTATTGTTTAGGTTTACTTCTTCCTCCTTTTCTTGTCCAAGCTTTGCCCCCATTTTCTATACTCTTTAAGCTTGATTTCTACACACCCCTCCATTGATTTTTGCATAATTTGAGGGGTTGTTCGAGGTGATCTAGATCTACGTTTTGACCACAAAAACATCTCTTTGTGAGTGTATCTTTGGGGATCTAGATTTTGGGGGATTTTGTGTCTCTCTTTGATTCCTCCTCTCTTGTTCCCCCAATAGCTTGAGTAGCTTTGTTGGAACTTGAGAGTGAGGGATTTGAGCATCTTTGTGGTGTTCTTGCCATTTGCATTTGGTGTTGCGATTTTGATTTATGCGGCTTTTCGGTTTCTCACCAAGTGAGGTATTTCACATTATTCTACTTGATACTTTCTCACATTATTGGGAAGCCCTTGTCATCCTCTATCCAACGCAATTTGAATCGGGTCAATCGGAGCTTCCAGTCAAAAGTTATTGTCGTTTGAATATTTGCCTGTCTGTCTGTTTTCTGGGCCGCGCGGTAGTACCGCCCGGACGGGCCGGTACTACCGCCCGGGCCTAAAACGGCCCGTTTTCCTTCTGCCTCGCTAGGTACCTTTTTACGGTAGTACCGGCCGAACCGGTAGTACCGCCTGGGTGGGCCGGTAGTACCGGTCGGCCCGTTTATTTGTCCAGATCTTTTTTCCAGTTTCAGATCCAGCCTGACCCTTTAAATAGACTTTGTCCATTATTGTTTAGGTCTACTTCTTCCTCCTTTTCTTGTCCAAGCTTTGCCCGCATTTGTTCTACTCTTTAAGCTTGATTTCTACACACCCCTCCATTGATTCTTGCATATATTTGAGGGATTGTTGGAGGTGATCTAGATCTATGTTTTGACCAAACCAAAACATCTCTTTGTGAGTGTATCTTTGGGGATCTAGATTTTGGGGGATTTTGTGTCTCTCTTTGATTCCTCCTCTCTTGTTCCCCCAATAGCTTGAGTAGCTTTGTTGGAACTTGAGAGTAAGGGATTTGAGCATCTTTGTGGCGTTCTTGCCATTTGCATTTGGTGTTGCGATTTTGATTTATGCGGCTTTTAGGTTTCTCACCAAGTGAGGTATTTCACATTATTATACTTGATACTTTCCCACATTATTGGGAAGCCCTTGTCGTCCTCTATCCAACGCAATTTGAATCGGGTCAATCGGAGCTTCGAGTCAAAAGTTATTGCCGTTTGAATATTTGCCTGTCTGTCTATTTTCTGGGCCAAGCGGTAGTACCGCCCGGACGGGCCGGTACTACCGCCCGGGCCTAAAAACGACCCGTCTACCTTCTGCCTCGCTAGGTACCTTTTTACGGTAGTACCGGCCAGCCCGGTAGTACCGCCTGGGTGGGCCGGTAGTACCGGCCGGCCCGTTTATTTGTCCAGATCTTTTTTCCAGTTTCAGATCCAGCCCGACCCTTTAAATAGAATTTGTCCATTATTGTTTTGGTTTACTTCTTCCTCCTTTTCTTGTCCAAGCTTTGACCCCATTTGCTCTACTCTTTAAGCTTGATTTCTACACACCCCTCCATTGATTCTTGCATATATTTGAGGGGTTGTTGGAGGTGATCTAGATCTACGTTTTGACCAAACCAAAACATCTCTTTGTGAGTGTATCTTTCGGGATCTAGATTTTGGGGGATTTTGTGTCTCTCTTTGATTCCTCCTCTCTTGTTCCCCAAATAGCTTGAGTAGCTTTGTTGGAACTTGAGAGTGAGGGATTTGAGCATCTTTGTGGTGTTCTTGCCATTTGCATTTGGTGTTGCGATTTTGATTGATGCGGCTTTTCGGTTTCTCACCAAGTGAGGTATTTCACATTATTCTACTTGATACTTTCTCACATTATTGGGAAGCCCTTGTCGTACTCTATCCAACGCAATTTGAATCGGGTCAATCGGAGCTTCGAGTCAAAAGTTATTGCCGTTTGAATATTTGCCTGTCTGTCTGTTTTCTGGGCCGAGCGGTAGTACCGCCCGGGCCTAAAAACGGCCCGTTTTCCTTCTGCCTCGCTAGGTACATTTTTACGGTAGTACCGGCCGGCCAGGTAGTTCCGCCTGGGTGGGCCGGTAGTACCGGCCGGCGCGTTTATTTGTCCAGATCTTTTTTCCAGTTTCAGATCCAGCCCGACCCTTTAAATAGAATTTGTCCATTATTGTTTAGGTTTACTTCTTCCTCCTTTTCTTGTCCAAGCTTTGACCCCACTCTACTCTTTAAGCTTGATTTCTACACACCCCTCCATTGATTCTTGCATATATTTGAGGGGTTGTTGGAGGTGATCTAGATCTACATTTTGACCAAACCAAAACATCTCTTTGTGAGTGTATCTTTGGGGATCTAGATTTTGGGGGATTTTGTGTCTCTCTTTGATTCCTCCTCTCTTGTTCCCCCAATAGCTTGAGTAGCTTTGTTGGAACTTGAGAGTGAGGGATTTGAGCATCTTTGTGGTGTTCTTGCCATTTGCATTTGGTGTTGCGATTTTGATTTATGCGTTTTTTCGGTTTCTCACCAGGTGAGGTATTTCACAATATTCTACTTGATACTTTCTCACATTATTGGGAAGCCCTTGTCGTCCTCTATCCAACGCAATTTGAATCGGGTCAATCGGAGCTTCGAGTCAAAAGTTATTGCCGTTTGAATATTTGCCTGTCTGTCTGTTTTCTGGGCCGAGCGGTAGTACCGCCCGGTCCTAAAAACGGCCCATTTTCCTTCTGCCTCGCTAGGTACCTTTTTACGGTAGTACCGGCCGGCCAGGTAATACCGCCTGGGTGGGCCGGTAGTACCGGCCGGCCCGTTTATTTGTCCAGATCTTTTTTCCAGTTTCAGATCCAGCCCGACCCATTAAATAGACTTTGTCCATTATTGTTTAGGTTTACTTCTTCCTCCTTTTCTTGTCCAAGCTTTTCCCCAATTTGATCTACTCTTTAAGCTTGATGTCTACACACCCCTCCATTGATTCTTGCATATATTTGAGGGGTTGTTGGAGGTGATCTAGATCTACGTTTTGACCAAACCAAAACATCTCTTTGTGAGTGTAATTTTGGGGATCTAGATTTTGGGGGATTTTGTGTCTCTCTTTGATTCCTCCTCTCTTGTTCCCCCAATAGCTTGAGTAGCTTTGTTGGAACTTGAGAGTGAGGGATTTGAGCATCTTTGTGGTGTTCTTGCCATTTGCATTTGGTGTTGCGATTTTGATTTAAGCGGCTTTTCGGTTTCTCACCAAGTGAGGTATTTCACATTATTCTACTTGATACTTTCTCACATTATTGGGAAGCCCTTGTCGTCCTCTATCCAACGCAATTTTAATCGGGTCAATTGGAGCTTCCAGTCAAAAGTTATTATCGTTTGAATATTTGCCTGTCTGTCTGTTTTCTGGGCCGCGCGGTAGTACCGCCCGGACGGGCCGGTACTACCGCCCGGGCCTAAAACGGCCCGTTTTCCTTCTGCCTCGCTAGGTACCTTTTTACGGTAGTACCGGCCCGGTAGTACCGCCTGGGTGGGCCGGTAGTACCGGCCGGCCCGTTTATTTGTCCAGATCTTTTTTCTAGTTTCAGATCCAGCCCGACCCTTTAAATAGACTTTGTCCATTATTGTTTAGGTCTACTTCTTCCTCCTTTTCTTGTCCAAGCTTTGCCCCCATTTGTTCTACTCTTTAAGCTTGATTTCTACACACCCCTCCATTGATTCTTGCATATATTTGAGGGATTGTTGGAGGTGATCTAGATCTATGTTTTGACCAAACCAAAACATCTCTTTGTGAGTGTATCTTTGGGGATCTAGATTTTGGGGGATTTTGTGTCTCTCTTTGATTCCTCCTCTCTTGTTCCCCCAATAGCTTGAGTAGCTTTGTTGGAACTTGAGAGTGAGGGATTTGAGCATCTTTGTGGTGTTCTTGCCATTTGCATTTGGTGTTGCGATTTTGATTTATGCAGCTTTTCGGTTTCTCACCAAGTGAGGTATTTCACATTATTCTACTTGATACTTTCTCACATTGTTGGGAAGCCCTTGTCGTCCTCTATCCAACGCAATTTGAATCGGGTCAATCGGAGCTTCGAGTCAAAAGTTATTGTCGTTTGAATATTTGCATGTCTGTTTGTTTTCTAGGTCGAGCGGTAGTACCGCCCGGACGGGCCGGTACTACCGCCCGGGCCTAAAAACGGCCCGTTTCCTTCTGCCTCGCTAGGTACCTTTTTACGGTAGTACCGACCGGCCCGGTAGTACCGCCTGGGTGGGCCGGTAGTACCGGCCGGCCCGTTTATTTGTCCAGATCTTTTTTCCAGTTTCAAATCCAGCCTGACCCTTTAAATAGGCTTTGTCCATTATTGTTTAGGTTTACTTCTTCCTCCTTTTCTTGTCCAAGCTTTTCCCCCATTTGCTCTACTCTTTAAGCTTGATTTTTACACACCCCTCCATTGATTCTTGCATATATTTGAGGGGTTGTTGGAGGTGATCTAGATCTACGTTTTGACCAAACCAAAACATCTCTTTGTGAGTGTATCTTTGGGGATCTAGATTTTGGGGGATTTTGTGTCTCTCTTTGATTCCTCCTCTCTTGTTCCCCCAATAGCTTGAGTAGCTTTGTTGGAATTTGAGAGTGAGGGATTTGAGTATCTTTGTGGTGTTCTTGCCATTTGCATTTGGTGTTGCGATTTTGATTTATGCGGCTTTTCGGTTTCTCACCAAGTGAGGTATTTCACATTATTCTACTTGATACTTTCTCACATTATTGGGAAGCCCTTGTCGTCCTCTATCCAACGCAATTTGAATCGGGTCAATCGGAGCTTCCAGTCAAAAGTTATTGCCGTTTGAATATTTGCCTGTCTGTCTGTTTTCTAGGCCGAGCGGTAATACCGCCCGGGCCTAAAAATGGCCCGTTTTCCTTCTGCCTCGCTAGGTACCTTTTTACGGTAGTACCGACCCGGTAGTACCGCCTGGGTGGGCCGGTAGTACCGGCCGGCCCGTTTATTTGTCCAGTTCTTTTTTCCAGTTTCAGATCCAGCCCGACCATTTAAATAGACTTTGTCCATTATTGTTTTGGTTTACTTCTTCCTCCTTTTCTTGTCCAAGCTTTGACCCCATTTGCTCTACTCTTTAAGCTTGATTTCTACACACCCCTCCATTGATTCTTGCATATATTTGAGGGGTTGTTGGAGGTGATATAGATCTACGTTTTGACCAAACCAAAACATCTCTTTGTGTGTGTATCTTTCGGGATCTAGATTTTGGGGGATTTTGTGTCTCTCTTTGATTCCTCCTCTCTTGTTCCCCCAATAGCTTGAGTAGCTTTGTTGGAACTTGAGAGTGAGGGATTTGAGCATCTTTGTGGTGTTCTTGCCATTTGCATTTGGTGTTGCGATTTTGATTTATGCGGCTTTTCGGTTTCTCACCAAGTGAGGTATTTCACATTATTC
This sequence comes from Avena sativa, assembly GCA_916181665.1. NCBI lineage: Eukaryota > Viridiplantae > Streptophyta > Magnoliopsida > Poales > Poaceae > Avena > Avena sativa. Next base: position 102,140,935 of record OV702285.1, on the reverse strand, counting down.
TACTTGATACTTTCTCACATTATTGGGAAGCCCTTGTCGTCCTCTATCCAACGCAATTTGAATCGGGTCAATCGGAGCTTCGAGTCAAAAGTTATTGCCGTTTGAATATTTGCCTGTCTGTCTGTTTTCTGGGCCGAGCGGTAGTACCGCCCGGGCCTAAAAACGGCCCATTTTCCTTCTGCCTCGCTAGGTACCTTTTTACGGTAGTACCGGCCGGCTAGGTAGTTCCGCCTGGGTGGGCCGGTAGTACCGGCCGGCCCGTTTATTTGTCCAGATCTTTTTTCGAGTTTCAGATCCAGCCCGACTCTTTAAATAGAATTTGTCCATTATTGTTTAGGTTTACTTCTTCCTCCTTTTCTTGTCCAAGCTTTGAACCCATTTGCTCTACTCTTTAAGCTTGATTTCTACACACCCCTCCATTGATTCTTGCATATATTTGAGGGGTTGTTGGAGGTGATCTAGATCTACGTTTTGACCAAACCAAAACATCGCTTTGTGAGTGTATCTTTGGGGATCTAGATTTTGGGGGATTTTGTGTCTCTCTTTGATTCCTCCTCTCTTGTTCCCCCAATAGCTTGAGTATCTTTGTTGGAACTTGAGAGTGAGGGATTTGAGCATCTTTGTGGTGTTCTTGCCATTTGCATTTGGTGTTGCGATTTTGATTTATGCGGATTTTCGGTTTCTCACCAAGTGAGGTATTTCACATTGTTCTACTTGATACTTTCTCACATTATTGGGAAGCCCTTGTCGTCCTCTATCCAACGCAATTTGAATCGGGTCAATCGGAGCTTCCTGTCAAAAGTTATTGCCGTTTGAATATTTGCCTGTCTGTTTGTTTTCTGGGCCAAGCGGTAGTACCGCCCGGACGGGCCGGTAATACCGCCCGGTCCTAAAAACGGCCCGTTTTCCATCTGCCTCGCTAGGTACCTTTTTACGGTAGTACCGGCCCGGTAGTACCGCCTGAGTGGGCCAGTAGTACCGGCCGGCCCGTTTATTTGTCCAGATCTTTTTTCCAGTTTCAGATCCAGCCCGACCCTTTAAATAGACTTTGTCCATTATTGTTTAGGTTTACTTCTTCCTCCTTTGCTTGTCCAAGCTTTGCCTCCATTTGCTCTACTCTTTAAGCTTGATTTCTACACACCCCACCATTGATTCTTGCATATATTTGAGGGGTTGTTGGAGGTGATCTAGATCTACGTTTTGACCAGACCAAAACATCTCTTTGTGAGTGTATCTTTGGGGATCTAGATTTTGGGGGATTTTGTGTCTCTCTTTGATTCCTCCTCTCTTGTTCCCCCAATAGCTTGAGTAGCTTTGTTGGAACTTGAGAGTGAGGGATTTGAGCATCTTTGTGGTGTTCTTGCCATTTGCATTTGGTGTTGCGATTTTGATTTATGCGGCTTTTCGGTTTCTCACTAAGTGAGGTATTTCACATTATTCTACTTGATACTTTATCACATTATTGGGAAGCCCTTGTCGTCCTCTATCCAACACAATATGAATCGGTTCAATCGGAGCTTCCAGTCAAAAGTTATTGCCGTTTGAATATTTGCCTGTCTGTTTGTTTTCTGGGCCGAGCGGTAGTACCGCCCGGACGGGCCGATACTACCGCCCGGGCCTAAAAACGGCCCGTTTTCCTTCTGCCTCGCTAGGTACCTTTTTGCGGTAGTACCGGCCGGCCCGGTAGAACCGCCTGTGTGGGCCGGTAGTACCAGCCAGCCCGTTTATTTGTCCAGATCTTTTTCCAGTTTCAGATCTAGATCTGCTGCCTGCGTTGACCTGCTGCAGCGCTCGCTCCTGGCCCATGTCCTCGCATCACGCGCCCTTCCCCGCCCGTGCGCTGCCGCCTCGCTGGGCCCCGCCTCTGCGCCGCTGTCGTGCGAGCACGTGCGCGATCCCGCCTCCGCCGCATGCGCGTGTTCCCCGGGGCCCGCTCCCGCAGTGTTGACCGCGCGCGCTCGCGCCTGCTGCCGCCTCGGTGCTCGTGCCCGTCCCCGGCCCCACTCGCTGGCCCGCCTGGCCCTGTGCTGCATGCGCGCTGCTGGCTGCATGCGCGCTGCTGCGGGGGCTGCTTGGTGCGCTGCTGCGGGCTAGCTGCTGCCGCTCGCGCTGCTGCCCTGCTGCTAGCTGCCGCTGCAGCCACCTGCATGTTGCGCGCCAGCACTGCTGGGCCCCGCCCAGCTGCAGCTGCTCCCGCCCGGTCCTAGCCCTGCTCCCATGCGCTTGCATTGAGCTGCTGCTGCGTTTTTCCTGGCACATGCGGTACTACCGGTAAATTCTGGTAGTACCGGGCCATTCAGGAAAATAGCCCCAACGGGCAGATCTAGCCCGACCCTTTAAATAGACTTTGTCCATTATTTTTTAGGTTTACTTCTTCCTCCTTTTCTTGTCCAAGCTTTGCCCCCATTTGCTCTACTCTTTAAGCTTGATTTCTACACACCCCTCCATTGATTCTTGAAAATATTTGAGGGGTTATTGGAGGTGATCTAGATCTACGTTTTGACCCAACCAAAATATCTCTTTGTGAGTGTATCTTTGGGGATCTAGATTTTGGGGGATTTTGTGTCTCTCTTTCATTCTTCCTCTCTTGTTCCCCCAATAGCTTGAGTAGCTTTGTTGGAACTTGAGAGTGAGGGATTTGAGCATCTTTGTGGTGTTCTTGCCATTTGCATTTGGTGTTGCGATTTTGATTTATGCGGCTTTTCGGTTTCTCACCAAGTGAGTTATTTCACATTATTCTACTTGATACTTTCTCACATTATTGGGAAGCCCTTGTCGTCCTCTATCCAACGCAATTTGAATCGGGTCAATCGGAGCTTCCAGTTAAAAGTTCTTGCCATTTGAATATTTGCCTGTCTGTCTGTTTTCAGGGCCGAGCGGTAGTACCGCCCGGACGGGCCGGTACTACCGCCCGGGCATAAAAATGGCCCGTTTTCCTTCTGCCTCGCTAGGTACCTTTTTGCGGTAGTACCGGCCGGCCCGGTAGTACCGCCTGGGTGGGCTGGTAGTACCGGCCGGCCCGGTAGTACCGCCTGGGTGGGATGGTAGTACCGGCCGGCCCGTTTATTTGTCCAGATCTTTTTTCCAGTTTCAGATCCAGATCTGCTGCCCGCGTTGACCTGCTACAGCGCTCGCTCCTGGCCCATGTCCTCGAATCGTGCGCCCTTCCCCGCCCGTGCGCTACCGCCTCGCTGGGCCCCGCCTCTGCGCCGCTGTCGCGTGAGCGCGCGCGTGATCCCGCCTGCGCCGCATGCGCGAGTTCCCCTAGGCCCGCTCCCGCTGCGTTGACCGCGCGCGCGCTCGCGCCTGCTGCCGCCTCGGTGCTCGCGCCCGTCCCCGACCCCACTCGCTGGCCCACCTGGCCCTGTGCTGCATGCGCGCTGCTGGCTGCATGCGACTGCTGCGGGCACTGCTTGGTGCGCTGCTGCTGCCGCTCGCGCTGCTGCCCTGCTGCTAGCTGCCGCTGCAGCCACCTGCATGCTGCGCGCCAGCACTGCTGGGCCCCGCCCAGCTGCAGCTGCTCCCGCCGCGTCCTAGCCCCGCTCCCATGTGCTTGCATTGAGCTGCTGCTGCGTTTTTCCTGGCACATGCGGTACTACCGGTAAATAACGGTAGTACCGGACCATTCAGGAAAATAGCCCCAACGGGCAGATCTAGCCCGACCCTTTAAATAGACTTTGTCCATTATTGTTTAGGTTTACTTCTTCCTCCTTTTCTTGTCCAAGCTTTTCCCCCATTTGTTCTACTCTTTAAGCTTGATTTCTACTCACCCCTCCATTGATTCATGCATATATTTGAGGGGTTGTTGGAGGTGATCTAGATCTACGTTTTGACCAAACCAAAACATCTCTTTGTGAGTGTATCTTTGGGGATCTAGATTTTGGGGGATTTTGTGTCTCTCTTTGATTCCTCCTCTCTTGTTCCCCCAATAGCTTGAGTACCTTTGTTGGAACTTGAGAGTGAGGGATTTGAGCGTCCTTGTGGTGTTCTTGCCATTTGCATTTGGTGTTGCCATTTTGATTTATGCGGCTTTTCGGTTTCTCACCAAGTGAGGTATTTCACATTATTCTACTTGATACTTTATCACATTATTGGGAAGCCCTTATCGTCCTCTATCCAACGCAATTTGAATCGGGTCAATCGGAGCTTCCAGTCAAAAGTTATTGTCGTTTGAATATTTGCATGTCTGTCTGTTTTCTAGGCCGAGCAGTAGTACCGCCCGGACGGGCCGGTACTACCGCCCAGGCCTAAAAACGACCCGTTTTCCTTCTGCCTCGCTAGGTACCTTTTTGCGGTAGTACCGGCCGGCCCGGTAGTACCGCCTGGGTGGGCCGATAGTACCGGCCGGCCCGTTTATTTGTCTAGATCTTTTTTCCAGTTTCAGATCCAGATCTGCTGCCCGCGTTGAACTGCTGCAGCGCTCGCTCCTGGCCCATGTCCTCGCATCGCGCGCCCTTCCCCGCCCGTGCGCTGCCGCCTCGTTGGGCCCCGCCTCTGCGCCGCTATCCCGCGAGCACTCGCGCGATCGCGCATGCGTGCGTTCCCCTGGGCCCGCTCCCGCAAGGTTGACCGCGCGCGCGCGCGCTCGCGCCTGCTGCCGCCTCGGTGCTCACGCCCGTCCCCGTCCCCACTCGCTGGCCCGCCTGGCCCTGTGCTGCATGCGCGCTGCTGGCTGCATGCGGCCAGCTGCTGCCGCTCGCGTTGCTGCCCTGCTTCTAATTGCCGCTGCAGCCACCTGCATGCTGCACGCCAGCACTGCTGGGCCCCGCCCAGCTGCAGCTGCTGCCGCCGCGTCCTAGCCCCGCTCCCATGCGCTTGCATTGAGCTGCTGCTGCGTTTTTCCTGGCACATGCGGTACTACCGGTAAATTCCGGTAGTACCGGACCGTTCAGGAAAATAGCCCCAACGGGCAGATCTAGCCCGACCCTTTAAATAGCCTTTGTCCATTATTTTTTAGGTTTACTTCTTCCTCCTTTTCTTGTCCAAGCTTTGCCCCTATTTTCTCTACTCTTTAAGCTTGATTTCTACACACCCCTCCATTGATTCTTGCATATATTTGAGGGGTTGTTGGAGGTGATCTAGATCTACGTTTTGACCAAACCAAAACATCTTTTTGTGAGTGTATCTTTGGGGAACTAGATTTTGGGGAATTTTGTGCCTCTCTTTGATTCCTCCTCTCTTGTTCCCCCAATAGCTTGACTAGCTTTGTTGGAACTTGAGAGTGAGGGATTTGAGCATCTTTGTGTTGTTCTTGCCATTTGCATTTGGTGTTGCGATTTTGATTTATGCGGCTTTTCGGTTTCTCACCAAGTGAGGTATTTCACATTATTCTACTTGATACTTTCTCACATTATTGGGAAGCCCTTGTCGTCATCTATCCAAAGCAATTTGAATCGGGTCAATCGGAGCTTCCAGCCAAAAGTTATTGCCATTTGAATATTTGTCTGTCTGTCTGTCTGTTTTCTGGGCCGAGCGGTAGTACCGCCCGAACGGGCCGGTACTACCGCCCGGGCCTAAAAACGGCCCGTTTTCCTTCTGCCTCGCTAGGTACCTTTTTGCGATAGTACCGGCCGGCCCGGTAGTACCGCCTGGGTGGGCCGGTAGTACAGGCCGGCCCGTTTATTTGTCCAGATCTTTTTTCCAGTTTCAGATCCAGATCTGTTGCCCGTGTTGACCTGCTGCAGCGCTCGCTCCTGGCCCATGTCCTCGCATCGCGCGCCCTTTCCCGCTCGTGCGCTGCCGCCTCGCTGGCCCCCGCCTCTGCGCCGCTGTAGCGCGAGCACGCGCGCGATCCCTCCTGCGCCGCATGCGCGCGTTCCCCTGGGCCCGCTCCCGCAGCCTTGACTGCACGCGCGCACTCGCGCTTACTGCCGCCTCGGTGCTCGCGTCCATCCCCGGCCCCACTCGCTGGCCCGCCTGCCCCTGTGCTGCATGCGGCTGCTGCGGGCGCTGCTTGGTGCGCTGCTGCGGGCCAGCTGCTGCCGCTCGCGCTGCTGCCCTGCTGCTAGCTGCCGCTGCAGCCACCTGCATGCTGCGCGCCAGCACTGCTGGGCCCCGCCCAGATGCAGCTGCTGTCGCCGCGTCCTAGCCCCGCTCCCATGCACTTGCATTGAGCTGCTGCTGCTTTTTTCCTGGCACATGCGGTACTACCAGTAAATTCCGGTAGTACCGGACCGTTCAGGAAAATAGCCCCAACGGGCAGATCTAGCCCGACCCTTTAAATAGACTTTGTCCATTATTGTTTAGGTTTACTTCTTCCTCCTTTTCTTGTCCAAGCTTTGCCCCCATTTTCTCTACTCTTTAAGCTTGATTTCTACACACCCCTCCATTGATTTTTGCATATATTTGAGGGGTTGTTGCAGGTGATCTACGTTTCGACCAAACCAAAACATCTCTTTGTGAGTGTATATTTGGGGATCTAGATTTTGGGGGATTTTGTGTCTCTGTTTGATTCCTCCTCTCTTGTTCCCCGAATAGCTTGAGTAACTTTGTTGGAACTTGAGAGTGAGGGATTTGAGCATCTTTGTGGTGTTCTTGCCATTTGCATTTGGTGCATCGGTTTGAGTTCTCCTCAGAGGATTTGGTTTGAATTTCTCATTGGAGCTTGTCCCTCTTGGGTTCTTGGAACCCTAGACGGTTTTGTGGCCTTGGTGGCATTTGTTGAGTCCTTTTGTGGCGTTTGTTGGGAGCCTCCAATTAAGTTGTGGAGTTGTGCCCCAACCTTGTGAGAGGTTCCGGTTGCCACCGACAAGTGCACCGATAGTGGAAGCGTGGATCGATCCCATTGGGGTGAGATTCACCGGAGAATAAGGGAGGCCTTTTGTGGCATTGGTGGTTTGATACCACCCCCTCTCCAAACGACACGTACTCCATGTTGGGAGGAACTCGTTAAAATATCGGTGTCCCCGCGTGCCTCGGTTATCTCTATACCCGAGCTCTTTACTTATGCACTTTACATTGTGATAGCCTTCGTGCTTGAAGTAATATATATCTTGCTATCACTTTGTTGCTTGTATTGCTTAGCATAAGTTGTTGGTGCACATAGGTGAACCTTAGTTGTTCTAGGTTGTGCTTAACAAAGTAAACACTAGTTTTATTCCGCCTTTGTTGAGCCACTCTAGGAAAAGTTTTAATCGCCTATTCACCCTCCCCCCTCTAGGAAACATCTGTATCCTTTCAATTGGTATCAGAGCCCGGTCTCTCATTTTAGGCTTCACCGCCTTGAGAGTAAAGATGTCGGCTAGAGGATTAGTGCACAATTATATGTTCATATTCGATGGCACAAATTATGATATATGGAAAAATCGCATGCTCATTCATTTTCGGGACATGGACCCAAATTTGGAGCGTATTGTAGATATAGGTTTTTTCCTCCTATGGATTTCAAAAATCTATCTTGTGACGATGAGAAAAACTTATATCTCGAAGCTCAAGCTTCTAATGTGCTTGTTAATGCTTTGAGTTATGTAGTTACCTCTTCAATCATTCCTTTTTGGAGCGCTCATGAGTTATGGACAAAACTTCAAGATAAATATAGCAAGTCCAACATTATTGAGGATGATTGTGTTGCTTCCACTTCCGGTCGAGATGAGTTCTCATCGTCTACCATTTCACCAACATGTGATTTTTCACAAGGTAATGATATGGTGAGTGGTGATAGAAATTGCAATATGGATAGTGTGTTCAGTATTTGTAATCCCTCATATCTATCTAGTTGCAATGATCTATCTTTGGACCTTAACACTTCTAGTACTCAAAATTCCTCACATGCTTGTGTTAATAGTCCTTGCATATCATGTAGAAATGACTTGAACAAATCTCATGATGATATGCTCATATTGTCTTGTTGCCATGATAAAAATGCTTCTATTTCCTCTAGTGCTTGTGTTGCTAACCATGTAGAGGAAAATGAAGATTCTATGGGCCAAGACAAGGTCTTGAAGAGAGCTACAAGTGCAATCTCATCATCACCTTCCTCCGGTTCTCACATGTGCCTTATGGCTAAGGGAACAAAGGTAACCTCTTTGAATCCCATTGTATCTCATGATGATGATGATGATGAGGTTGAGAATGATAATGATGATTATAGAGGTAAGTATGATATTACCTCTATTAAGAAAATGGGAGAGGTTGTCTATAGTGCTCTCTACAAAAATAAAATTGCTTCCTCCAACCTTCTTGAAATCTTGAATTATGCTATAGAAGGCAATGATCTTATTGAGGAGCAAGAAAACATAATTGATGAAAAGTTTGCACTTGAGAGTGAATATGTTAATGAACTTGCTCAAGTAAAGGACTCCCTTGAAGAAGAACAAACCACCAAAGAATCTCTTGAGGAGACTTTTACTCTAGAATTATCTAGAGTAAAGGAATACCATGATAGAGAACTTGCGGTGGCTAACTCCTTCAAGACTAAAAATGATGAACTTGAAGTTGCTTATGCTAAACTTGTTGAGGATTTTAAGCACCTCGAAAATGGATATCGGGTCGTTAAGAGGGAGCTCATCAAACTCACCGAGTCACATGAGCAACTTAAAGCTTCATATTTAAAAGAGCTTGACAAGTTGCCCTCGCCTCTTGCTAATAATAATGATGCTTGTGCTACTAACTCTATTTCTTGTGAAGCATCTATTTTGAAGGAGAATGTTGAGCTAAAAGCTGAACTTGCGTTGCTAACTAGCAACTATGGGAAATTAGAAGAAAACCATGTTAAGCTCTCAAGCTCGCATGTGGATCTCCTAGTCTCCCATGGTAGGCTAAAGTTGGCTCATGAGGCCATCATGTCAAAGGTAACATCTAGTGGGCCTCATGTGGACATTAGCACTATATCTACTTCAAATGTTATATTGCCATGTGCTAGTCCTTGTAATTCATCCTCTCACAACCTTGCTATATCTCGTGATGAATTACATTCCATGCCTTGTTGCTCTAACAATGTAGCATCTACTTCCTCTAGTACTTGTATTGAAACTAACCATGTAGAGGAAATCAAAGAGCTCAAGGCTCAAGTAACTTCTTTGAATAATGACTTGAAAAAGGGTCATCAAGGGAATGCCGCACTCAACAAAATCTTGAGTGTGCAAAAATCCCCCAATGACAAGAGTGGGCTTGGATTCAACTCCAATGTCAAGAACAAGTCCACTATCAAGTTGAAGCACAAGGATAACAAGAAGAATGGCCAAGATCAAGTCAAGAATCCTTCCAACATTGTTTGCTTCAAGTGCAAGGAAGAAGGGCATCATGTCAAACATTGCCCATTAAAGAAGAAGTCCATTGGCAAGAAGCAACAAGGGAAGCGGCCTCAAGCTCTACATCTTGTTAGAGATGGGCCTCCTCCCAAGAAGACTCAAGCTCTTCCTCAAATTGTTTCTTCATCCAAAAACAAAGATGGCAAGATTAGAACTTGCTACATATGCCGCGAGAAGGGGCACATTTCTTCCTCATGCACTATTGGTATCTCCTCATCCCATCCTATCTTGATTGATGATTCTTATTCTCTTTGTAAGGATGAGGTTGGCAATGTGTTTTCCAAATTTGTTGGTGCTCAATGTGGGTTCAAGAAAAGAACCATTTGGGTTGCCAAGCCTATTGTGACTAACCTCTTAGGACCCAACTTGGTTGGGGACCAACAAGCCAAAACTTGATCAATAGGTATTGTTGGAGAGCATTGGAGACTTGGTTACATTATGAAGAATTGAGGGATCTTCATCAATTATTATTGTCAATCCAAGCCATTTGTAGTATCATGATTATATTATATGTCCAATGTTCCTCCTTGCGGTAACATATGCTAAACTCTTTACATTGAAAGTTACTCGCCCCCTTGTGCATGTGTTGGTTTTGTATCTTCCATGCTTTTGTACATGTTGTGCTTTCCACTTAATTATCTTGAGGTATCAAGCATATTTGTGTATGATTAGGTGGCACACCATGTATGTGTGTTTCTCTTGTTTGAGCTTTACGTGGTTATACTTGGTATCTTATTTGGCTCTTGTGAGAAATTAACGGATTATCCCATTTTGGGGGAGTGTTATGCTTGGGCATTCCACAATACTAAAATTGTGTGTACATGAGAAATACCACCTAGTATTTATATTGGATTATTGTCTAGTCTCTATGTGGTATAATTCTCATGAGAAATTTAAGTTTTATAATGTCCATTAACTATCTCTATTTGTATCCTTTTGCCTCGCGTTAGTTTTATGGTAATATCACATTATGGGGGAGTCATATGCTTAGTGCATATTACAATCCTAGAAAATGTGAATATTTGAGGTTGTGTCACTTAGAATTGATATTGATAATTATCTAGCGCCTATGTGACATATTTGCTCATACAAGTTCCAATTTACTTGAATGGTGTTGTTGATCATAATTTGGATCTTATATATGAGAGTGTTTCTTGGTATGTGTTTCCTCATATTTAGATCTCTATATCATCATGGAAACCATTTGCTTCAAGTTACTCTAATCACTAGTGATTGTGTGACTATTGGAAGCTACCAAGAATCTTGTTCGAAGTATCATGCTTAATTCTTATATTTTGTTATATGCTTCTTGTTGTGACTATGATCTTGGATATCCATGCAAGCTACCTTGGGAAAATTATTCCCAATATTTCTTGTCCTTGGACAATGAGTACCCAATTTATGGTAGAATTTATTGATCATATTCACTTTGGCCCTTGCTTAATATTGTCCTATCTTTGGCCAAGTAAATGTTTTGTGTGCTCCCATGTATTCCTTGCTACTTTTGGATCTTCTTATTTTGTTGGTATCCTCTTGTGTTTTATTTAATGTAGGTAGTAGTGATGATCTCATTTGTGTGCATTTTGCATTCAAAAAGCAAAATTATATATAATGTACTACTTATGGGTGAGCTCTCCTATATTATCTAGAATAATCCTTTTTGTTTGATCCATATAGAGTTTTATGTGCTTGGATGCTCAATCTTTTCATTTTGGTACTTTGTGCCATCATGAAAAGTTTGGGGAGTTTGGTTTCTTGTTGGAACCTTGCTCTTTTTGGGAGTTGGTTTTGTCTCATTCCTTGTTTCTTTATTTGACCATTTTAGAGTGAGATAAACCCTTGAGCATTTTTATTTCTATCTATTTTTGCTATTTTTGCCTTAGCCTATTTCATTTGTTGAACTTGTGATCTTTCATGTGTTGAATTGGTTCTTTGATACAATTTGGACACCGCTTGTCTTGCCACACTCTTGTGTGTGTCATCTCGGTTTACTTGGTGTTTTTTGTTCAAATTTTATCTCATTTTTGGTTCTTGAAAGCTTTGTGTATGCATATTTACTACATATCTATATTATGGCATTCTTTCTTTCTTTGATCCAATATATAAGGGAAACTCCACCAATTCACTTCGGCTAAGTTGTGTATGAAATTCAATTTCATATTAATATGCACATATTTATGTGGAGTCTCTCCTATGTATTGTAGTTGCACTAACTACTTTGGACCGAATAAGGTTGAGGACCATTTTGTACTTAAATGTGTTTTAGGTACTTTGGAGACATATTGGATGCTTGTCTCTCAAATCTTGAAGAAGTGGTGCATTAATGAAAATTGGAGACAAGCTATAGGATGATCAATGAATTGATATCCTCTACATCCTACCAATTATATCTCGGTAACAAGTATCTCTTGCTCATGCATATTTATCTTGCTTCCAACCTTGTGTAGGTTGCATCTTGGCATGAATTTTTGTTATTATATTTATTGTTGTATCTCTAGCCAGGTTATTAGGAGAACTATCTATTGAAAATGTGTAGAAGTTGATATGAGTGCATATAATTGGGACTATACAAAATCATGCATATGATTCAGCAATCCCAAATATGACAATCTAGCAATTTTATTACCTATATTTCCCTCAACTTCTCTCATGTGCAATAGTGAGATTTTGCTAGTGGTTTATTCCTTATGATACTTGTTGCCTTTCTCCAACTTTCCCCTTTTTCCCTTGGTGATTGTTGTAATATATGTAGTGTGTTGGTATTTGAAGCTCATTAATATACAATAAGATATATTTGATCCTTTGGTTATGCTTTGAAGCAAAAATCTTATTGGTATATGTTATGACTTCATTTTTTGCTTTCATGTCCTCTCTTGTATATCTTCTTTATGTGTGCATATGTCTTTGTTGGAATATGTCTTTGTGACATTTTCCACTTAGAGACATATACACATATGAGAAGATAATTTTAATTGACTTTTAATCCTTGGAGACCACCTTTCTACTCCTTTTGATTCTTCGGTGGCTTCCAAAATTTAATTGCCTATGAGTGCTTGTTCCTCTTGTTTGCATCTTTGGGCACTCATATTTATTCTCTCATGCCTTGTATTGTTAAATGAACTTGGATGAGTGAGGATTCCATGATAATGCACCTTGATCCCAAATACAATTATCATAATTGGTGCATTATCTTTGGGGAGCTCATCTAATTCATCTAATAATGCACATTTGTCTTCTTTCTCATTTGTTGTGTTTTAAATACTTATGGGGGAGCGAGGATTCCATATTTGTGCATTATGTATTCCAATGCATTCATTTTACTATTGTGCACAAATCTTGGGGAGCTTCTCTATTTCTTATTTAAAGCGCACTTTTGCTCATATCATAATATCTTGTAAGTTTTCATTTGGACTCACTTGTTGTTTTCAAATTGGTTTGTCGGACCTTGTAGTTGCTTGCATCATTTGACTTTATTTTGGCAATCTTCGGGTCCTTGATATAGTTCTACTCCCTCCCAAGTATTCATCATTGGATATGTGCGAAAGCACACCTTTGGAGGAATTATTACTATATTTGCCTTCTAGAACTTGTCACCCATTTCGGCAATCGATGCCAATGGGGGAGAAGTTTTAGAGGGTTTAAGGGAAGTTGGTTTATGCATTGAGTTTGTTCTTGTGCATTTGCCTCTCATGCTCTTGCATCTTTGTTGTTGCTTAGCATGTGGTATATGTAGAGGAAACTCCACTAATGATAATGATTGGCAATATATGCAATGAAATTCAAGTTCATCACACATGCATAGATTGTGGGGGAGTTTTCTCTATATATGGTGGTGGTACCAATATCACATACTTTTGTAGTATTTGATATTGGTATTATCATTTTATTCATTGATATTCCTTATATAAACCCTCTTAAAGGGATTGTCATCAATTACCAAAATGGGGGAGATTGAAAGAACATGTTGGGCCCCCATGTGTGGTTTTGGTAATTAATGACAATCTTTATGGACTAATGTGTGCATTAAGTTATACTTGTAGGATTTGTCCATTGGCATCGCTTGGAGCATGTGTTGGCTTCAAGATCGACGAAATGCAAAGAAGATATGTTGGGCAAGCTCAATATGCGAGGTCGATGATGAGGAATTAAGAAAGGCGTTCCATCTTGAGAAGAGCAAGATCGTCTACATCGAGCTCAAGTGGAATGCTCAAGGCAAAGGTATAAGCTTGATAGGTTTTACCTTTTTCCGGTCTCTTGTTGTGTGTAGGAGACCGAGTTTAGGACAGATAACCGTACTATCAAGAGGGGCTCTCGTATGAGTAATTCGGTCACATCGTTTGGAGAAAGCTAAAACCTTTGCATACTTGCATCATCATTCTTGGTTGTTATTTTGCCTTATCCATGTGAGGATATAGAGCTTGTGGTAATCTCCATAACAAGCTCTTGTTCATCTAAATCGGATCTCTCATATATATCTTGTTGCGATTTTGATTTATGCGGCTTTTCGGTTTCTCACCAAGTGAGGTATTTCACATTATTATACTTGATACTTTCTCACATTATTGGGAAGCCCTTATCGTCCTCTATCCAACGCAATTTGAATCGGGTCAATCGGAGCTTCCAGTCAAAAGTTATTGCCGTTTGAATATTTGCCTGTCTAACTGTTTTCTGGGCCGAGCGGTAGTACCGCCCGGGCCTAAAAACGGCTTGTTTTCCTTCTGCCTCGCTGGGTACCTTTTTGCGGTAGTACCGGCCGGCCCGGTAGTACCGCCCGGGTGGGCCGGTAGAACCGGCCGGCCCGTTTATTTGTCCAGATCTTTTTTCCAGTTTCAGATCCAGATCTGCTGCCCGTGTTGACCTACTGCAGCGCTCGCTCCTGGCCCACGTCCTCGCATCACGCGCCCTTCCCCGCCCATGCGCTGCCGCCTCGCTGGGCCCCGCCTCTGCGCCGCTGTCGGGCGAGCACGCGCGCGATCCCGTCTGCGCCGCATGCGCGCGTTCCCCTAAGCCCGCTCCCGCAGCGTTGACCGCGCGCGCGCGCTCGCGCCTGCTGCTGCCTTGGTGCTCGCGCCCGTCCCCGACCGCACTCGCTGGCCCGCCTGGCCCTGTGCTGCATGCACGCTGCTGGCTGCATGCGACTGCTGCGGGCGCTGCTTGGTGCGCTGCTGCGGGCCAGCTGCTGCCGCTCGCGCTGCTGCCCTGCTGCAGCCACCTGCATGTTGCGCGCCAGCACTGCTGGGCCCCGCCCAGCTGCAGCTGCTGCCGTCGCGTCCTAGCCCCGCTCCCATGCGCTTGCATTGAGCTGTTGCTGCGTTTTTCCTGGCACATGCGGTACTACCGGTAAATTCCGGTAGTACCGAACCGTTCAGGAAAATAGCGACAACGGGCAGATCTAGCCCGACCCTTTAAATAGACTTTGTTCATTATTGTTTAGGTTTACTTCTTCCTCCTTTTATTGTCCAAGCTTTGCCCCCTACTCTTTAAGCTTGATTTCTACACACCCTCCATTGATTCTTGCATATATTTGAGGGGTTGTTGGAGGTGATCTAGATCTACGTTTTGACCAAACCAAAACATCTCTTTGTGAGTGTATCTTTGAGGATCTAGATTTTGGGGGATGTTGTGTCTCTCTTTGATTCCTCCTCTCTTGTTCCCCCAATAGCTTGAGTAGCTTTGTTGGAACTTGGGAGTGAGGGATTTGAGCATCTTTGTGGTGTTCTTGCCATTTGCATTTGGTGCATCGGTTTGAGTTCTCCTCGGAGGATTTGGTTTGAATTGCTCATTGGATCTTGTCCCTCTTGGGTTCTTGGAACCCTAGACGGTTTTGTGGCCTTGGTGGCATTTGTTGAGGCCTTTTGTGGCGTTTGTTGGGAGCCTCCAATTAAGTTGTGGAGTTGTGCCCCAACCTTGTGAGAGGTTCCAGTTGCCACCGACAAGTGCACCGATAGTGGAAGCATGGATCGATCCCATTGGGGTGAGATTCACCGGATAATAAGGGAGGCCTTTTGTGGCGTTGGTGGTTTGATACCACCCCCTCTCCAAATGAGACGTACTCCATGTTGGGAGGAACTCGGTAAAATATCGGTGTCCCCGCGTGCCTCGGTTATCTCTATACCCGAGCTCTTTACTTATGCACTTTACATTTGGATAGCCTTCATGCTTGAAGTAATATATATCTTGCTATCACTTTGTTTCTTGTATTGCTTAGCATAAGTTGTTGGTGCACATAGGTGAACCTTAGTTGTTCTAGGTTGTGCTTAACAAAGTAAACACTAGTTTTATTCCGCCTTTGTTGAGCCACTCTAGGAAAAGTTTTAATCGCCTATTCACCCCCCCTCTAGGCGACATCCGTATCCTTTCACCTGAGCTGCGACCATCTCTAGATGATGCGTTGCAGCTTGTTTTTCTTCGCGACCACGTCCGTAGCTTGGAGAAGGATATCCTTGGTGTTCAAGGCCATGCGGATGTGTGGAAGTAGAAAGCTGAGCGAGCCATTTCCACGGAGGAATTTTTTATGGGGGAGCTACGGCAGATGAGCGAGCAGTTGCAATGTGAGTATTCGCGAACTATTGTTCTTTTCGGATGCATCTTGTTTGTAAGTCATCTTGTTCTTTATGTTTTGTGCAGCCGTCAATCTCATTCCGAGGGAGGAGAAGGAGCGCGTTGCGGTTCAGATGAATTGTCTGCCAACAAGAGTTAGAGGCTGGCGGCTTCTTCTGGATGGACCATGATAGGGCCATCGTCCTTGCGACGGTGCAAGATCGCGTGCACCAGGTTTATTGGGTTCTGAGGCAGGCGAGGATTTCCCTGGCGTCCATTTGTGCCATCATGTTTCCCCTGGATGAGGCACCTTCCAACCTTTGGGGTGTACTGGCGAAGTTTCGGGATGTGGGCCACGTCAAGGAGTTGGTGCGGCGTCAGCTAGTCGCTGGGGTGAAGGCCGCTCTTTTACTTGTTCGGCTGCATCACCGTGATGTTGATCTTGCGGCGGTGGCGGCTGAGCCACCCCTTCGGCCAGATGGTAGTCTTTGGGATATGCGCCCGCATTATGCGGCTGTGAGGCAGTATGCCGAAGAGATCGTTGATATGTTCGAGCAACGGCGAGTGTGATACTCCAGAATAGGTAGGTCCTATAAAGAAAACAAATTGATGTAAAATTTGTATGTGTTCGAGTGGTCTTATTGTGCCCTTTGTAAAGTTTATTTGTATTAGCACGTTGTGATTTGTTATGTGCATGTCCATTTCGTTAGCCTGACATGGTCAGCTACTCAGGTTGTATGCATTGTTCTCAGTCGACGAAGTCGTGAGGTGAGGCATAGCCCCTGAGCGTGTTATGAAAAGTAATGCAAGGGAAAAAGAAATTTTAGCCGAGGGACTTAGCTTTTATTCATAGTATAACGAGGAGATACATTGTTCGGCTGAGTAGCCTTATTGAAAGTAAAGAGGTAGCTAGGGGTCGAAGAGTCGAAGTTGTGCGATGTTCCATGAGTTGGAGTATTCGACTCCTGACTTGACGTCCATGAGGCGGTAGGCGCCACCTGGGATGACTTTGGTGACGATGTAGGGCCCTTCTTAGGGTGACTCGAGCTTCTTCGGCCACTCTTGCTTGAGTCATAGGACGAGGTCTCCTTCGACGAAGGACCTTGGGCGCAGCCGATGACTGTGGTAGTTGCAGAGGCTCTGCTGGTAGACCGCTGAGCGAGCCACGGCGATGTCGCGTGCTTCGTCGAGTGTGTCAAAGGCGTCTTTGAGTGCGGACGTTGATTCGGCTTCGCTGTAGGCGACGACCTGTGGGGCCTTATGGCATACCTCTGCAGGCAGGACGGCTTTGGCTCCGTGCACCATAAAGAAGGGTGTGTAGCCAGTTGAACTGTTCGGCGTTGTATGTAGGCTCCAGAGTACGGAGGGTAGCTCCTTCACGCAGGCTCCCACAAGCCTTTCGAGTGGGCATAGCGGGCGTTTCTTGATGCCGCTCCCAATGAGGCCGTTTTCCTTTTCGACCTGTCCGTTGGTCTGCGGGTGTGCCACGGAGACGTATGATATGTTGATTATGAGGCCCTCACAGAAGTCATTGAATTCCTTCGAGATGAAGTTCGAACCATTGTCCGTGATGATGTTGTGCAGCACACTGAACCTGTAGACTATGGACTCGAAGACCTTGACGGTCGTTTTGACGCTTTGGTTGTTGACGGGCATGGCCTCGATCCACTTGGTGAACTTGTTAACTACGACTAGGAGGTAGACGTGGCTTCCTTTTGAAGATTTGGGCAGTTTGCCGATCATGTTGAGGCCCCATTGGGCGAAGGGCCAGGCCAGTGGTATGGGCCTTAGCTCCGATCCTGGTGCGTGCGGCTTATCCACGTACCTCTGGCAGGCATTGCACCTTCAGACGATGTCCTTAGAATCATTCATGGCCGTTGTCCAATAGAATCCAGGTCCCAGAGCTTTGGCGACTAGGGCGCGGCTGCCTGCATGATGGCCGCAGATGCCCTCGTGGATGTCTTGAAGGATGGTTTTTCCGTCACCGATGGTGACGTACCGTTGGAGTACACCCTAAATGCTACTCTTATATAGCTCGCCGTTGATGATGGTGAAGGCCTTGGACCGACGAGATATGCGTCGGGCGTCTATCGGGTCAACAGGCAGTTCTTTGTTTATAAGGTACCAAAGGTACGGTTGTGTCCACATCTCTTCCATCGCCATGACCTGCATCAAGCTGACCATCTCGTCCTTGATGTCGAGCTTTTTGGGTCCTTCATGTCCTTCGGGTGGCGCAGACCCGAGTGTTCCACTTCTTCAAGTGATCCCTTGGGGAATGTTCTTTTGATAGAGGGTACAGAAATTTGTTCGAGGAACACACCTGGTGGCACCCGTGCGCATGTTGAGCCGATGTTGGCGAGTCTATCGGCTTCCTCGTTGCTTTCCCTTCTGATGTGCCGAAGCTCGTAGCCGTCAAAGTCACCTTCGAGTGAGTTGTAGAGCATGCGGTACGCGATCATGTTGGCGTTGTGAGCGTCGCACTCGTTCATCGTCTTCTGGACGACAAAGTTCGAGTCACCATAGATGACTAGGCGCGTTGCGCCGCAGATCTTGGCCATTCTCATGCCATGGATGAGGGCCTCGTATTCGGCCTCTTTGTTGGAGGCGCGAAATTTCATCCGAAGGACATATTTCATCTTGTCGCCTTGGGGGGACGTTAGTATGACGCCGGCCCCTCCTCCAGCATCGCGCTTGGAGCCGTCAAAGTGCATCTTCCACCATTGCGTCATGTCCGGAGTGTCCGGGAGCTGGAGCTCCATCCAGTGGACGAGGAAATCAGGGAGGACCTAAGATTTGATGGCCTTACGCCGCTCGTAGACTATGTCTAGAGGGGATAGCTCGATGCCCCATAGGGGTACGCGTCCCGTGGCTTCGGGGTTGTTCAGGATGTTGGATAATGGCGCCTCATTTACGACAATTATCTGGTGCTCCTGAAAGTAATGGCGCCTCATTAACGACCATTATCTGGTAGTGAGGGTACCTCTGCTTTGTTGGTGTTAGTACCTCGCTGAGGTAGTAGATTGGGCGTTGGACCCCATGGGTTTTGCCATCTTCGGATCATTCGATCACGAGGACGGTACTTACCACCTGGTGTGTAGCTGCGATGTATAGCAGCAGAGGCTCTCGCTCCTTTGGCGTGACCAGAATAGGCGAGGTGGAGAGCAGCCGCTTGAGGTACTCGAGTGCGTCATCTGCTTCGGGTGTCCACTCGAACTTGTTCGTCTTGCGCAGCATCTGGTAAAAGGGAAAGGCCTTCTCGCCCATGCGACTGAAGAATCTGCTCAACGCCGCGATGCGCCCAGCTAGTTGCGGGACACCTTTGAGGTTCTTCGGCTTCTCCATGGTCAGTATGGCCTGGATTTTCTTCGGATTTGCCTCAATCCCCCACTGGGAGATGAAGTAGCCAAGTAATTGGCCAGATGGGATGCCGAAGGCACACTTTTCTGGGTTCAGCTTGATCTTATAGTGATCAAGGTTATCAAACGTCTCGCGGAGATCGTCGATTAGTGTCTTGGCCACCCTGGACTTGATAACTATGTCGTCGACAAAGACTTCGATGTTTCGACCGATTTGGTTTTTCAGGCATGCCCGCATGCACCTCTGGTACGTGGCGCCTGCGTTCTTCAGCCCAAAGGGCATGGTGTTGTAGCATAATACTCTGAATGGCATGATGAACGCCGTTTTCTCCTGATCTTTGACCTTCAGTCGAATCTGGTTGTAGCCTGAGTAGGCGTCAAGGAAGGAGAGTTTCCCGCATCCTGCAGTCGAATCGATGATCTGATTGATCCGAGGTAGAGGGAAGTGGTCCTTGGGACAGTAGTTTTTGAGTGACGTAAAGTCTATGCACATCCACGGGATGTCCGTGTCCTTCTTGGGGACCAGCACGGTATTGGCCAGCCACTCACTCTCCTTGATTTCTCGGATGAAGTTGACATCGAGCAGTCTGTTGACTTCGATTCCAATGGCTTCGGCTCTTGGTTCGGACAGTCGTCGGATCGTCTTTTTGACCGACCTTACATCGGGAAACACATTGAGTGCATGCTCGACGAATTCCCTGGGAACTCCTGGCATGTCCGCAGGACACCCACTACAAGGAATATGGGATTCTATGACCGTCCATTTTCGTCACAGAGTCGTCATAGTAGTTTATTTATGACGATTTTGAGATCGTCAAAAGCTGAGCGTCGCAAATAAACTATAACGACGATATTGGTAAAATCGTCATAACTGTCTATGACGATATTGGATCGTCATAACGTCTATGATGATCCAATATCATCATGGACCATCTATCCTGGCCAAGTCATATCCTACGTGTCTGATCCTACGTGGAAAAACTATGACGAAATTAAATCGTCTTAAATCAAAATCGTCCCAATCCAGTTTGGTCGCTTATATGGGCTCATCCCAGCAATTCTAGCATTTTTGTGTTTTTTCTTTTAAAATTCTAGTCAGCTAAATGGGCCAAGCCCAATCATTGCAGCCTTATTTATTTTCTAGGCCTCGGCCTTTTTACAATCCAATTATTTTCTAGTTTTGGCCTTTTATCAAATGGGTTCCAATTGTCAGATTCTTGTAGAAAGTGGGCCCTGGTTGTTAGATTCTTAATATCTAATTAATTAATAGCCGATATAGCATCTAACATGAGATAAAAAAATATGAAAATATTTAAATAAAAGCCAAAATCAATTCATTACAACAATATGATAGTCAAAAAGATTGAACACGTGAAATTCCACTCTAGTTCACATACGTTCCAGTTCAAATAACAAAAGCTCAGCATAAGTTAGTAGGAACCTAGTTAATCTATAGAACAACCATTAGTAGGAACCTAGTTAATCTATAGAACAAAAAAAACATAAGTTATCAAGGAATAAATAATCGTACACGAATCACTAGATAGCATAGCATGCATAGATGATAGATCTATCAGGCCATAACATGTGCCAGAAAACATCAAATTATGGACACATATCCATAATTTTAGCTACCATAACATGTGCCAACTATCTCCCAGGGACATTCACAGCAAAAAACAAATTGATACCCAACACAAAAAACATGAAACTAGCAGCGATCAGTTTTCCTAGTGTTTAGAGTAAGCCCAACAACCAGCCCCAGATGGCAGCACCTGCAAGCCTGAATCCAAATCAGTGACGCCACACGACAGTAATCAACCCACCTCCGGAAGTTAAGCAAACACGGCCAAAGAACAAGCTCTAGAAGACTCCAGCAGCAGCTAGCCAGCGCGTCTTGAGCCCCACGAGTTCCTCCGCCCGCGACCTCACGCTGCAGCAGAACCCTCAACCCTCCAGCATCCAGAGGATGTTCCTGTTGCACTTTATTTGCACATAACATAAAAAATACAAGAAATTAAAAACAAGAAACATACTGAAGATGTGTAGCCATATCATTAATATAATATTATCCATGCTCCCCAAGAATGGTTGCTTATCCAATTGCGGAGCAGTTCTGAGAAACTATTGCAGCAAACATGTGTAGCATATATGTACCATTAAGTATACCTAACCAAGCAAGCAACAAGAAGGCCAAAACTTTCAAGACTTTAAAAATGGCAATCGATCAATTAGTGTTATACAAAATGAACCTAAGAAAAGGCAACACACCAAATAGGAACAAACTCGAACCAAACCATTCTCGCTGCATTTTCCATACACTGATATAAAGCTACAGATCTCTAAAACTGCAGGAGCAAGTTGCACAAATAAATAACAAGGCAGATGCAAAAATATGTGGACTAATAGCAACTATTTTCTAATTACTTCCATAAATTTCTACAAGATGCAAGAAACATCTTTCTACAATAGCAATGCTATAGAAGACAACCATATGCTCCAGGATTATCTCCTACCAAGATGGTGCTACCATTCTCAACACCACTAGCTCCGGGATCACCAAGTGCACATCCAGGATCATATCCTACCAAAATGGTGCTACCATTCTTGACACCACTAGATCCTGTAAAAGACAAGAACATCCTTAGCAGGCATGAACATCCTTACAATATCCAATGCCTACTGTAAGTGCAATATGAGTGCCATTACAATTAAAAGCCAGACACCACATCACACACACAACTAATTAGTAGACAAGGAGAACTAATAGAGCATTAGGTATTCAAATGCATGAAAAATGCTTCAGTATGGTATAACTTGTATCATGCAACCAAAAGGGTAATTATGAGATAAAAAATGAATGAACTAACAACTATAAACAATACACAAGTATCATTATTACTGGATTTGAGATAACAAAGCAAAATATATTCAGGCTATTCGAATACAGTAGCAAAAAAATGACATGCCATTTATAGTTGAATTCATTCAAACCATTTACTTGAGGTCTCAATCATATACGATATATCTAACTTGAGGCCATATATCTCAGATATAATTTCTACACAGATCTATACTACGGACAAGTACAGCACCACCTATACTACGGATAAATTAGAGATGAAATTAATCGAGACCTGCGCAAGTACTACTAGTAGAAGAGATATAATTTGGTGGAGGTACATTGTGGCGGCAGAAGAAGTTGTACTCAAGCTGCTCGGCGATGGGCCCGACGAGATCGAGCCGGTTGGTGACGCCCCATGCCTCGTTGATCTGCTGTGCGGTCCACTCGGAGGTGCCCCATTAGAAGGCCCAACCCTTGTCGATGACCCAGTACATGGCCCTAATGTTCCCCTTGATGGGCGTGGTGGCGTCGGGCCGGTGGCAGTAGACGATCATATATGAGTGGACCGCACAGCAGATAGTCCATGTCGACATATACTATTGTAGTTTGCAATAGTCCATGTCGACATATAACACACTGCGGTCATCACCATATAACACAGTGTGCTAGTGAAAATAGAGTATGATCACAGAAGTAAAAACATCTGCAGTAATCACCATACTATGCAAATAGAAGAAATACCCAGTAAACATAAACAAGCAGAACATCTAACATTTGGTACAGGTCATTGCAAACTACAAACTACATTTCTCCTTACCAAGATAGAGGTCATTTGCTAGTTTACTACTACTGCTACTGTTTTGTCATCATGTATGAGATGCTCAACTCCTCAATAACCCCATATATACACTGCGATGGCCGTCATGTCAAAACTAAATAAAGTGGGATGCAGACACAACCTTAACAAAATTTAACACATCAGATACGTTTCATATACACAAGTGTTTCTTTATTTTCAGAGATGGGCATACATCAGACACAACTATCCCACCTACTGCTATGTATTGTATAAACATAATGAACATCAGACACAACTAATACTAGTAGCACTCATCAGACTTAATGACATCATACAGAACTTACTCATAACAATCACTTACATTCTGAAACATATCAAGAAGTCCATGGACACTAGTAGCTTGTAGAGGTATAGGCTTCGCAATTTGCAAACATCAATATTTCTTCATGTGATAGCTATACAAAATATAGGAGAGTACGTTCATGTTAGCAAATACCAATGTATGAATGTCAAACATAAAAAATAAGTAGGATGGCAATTTTGGCACTCTCTAAGTTATATGCTGCAGTGCCGCAAGTATTAGTGCATGCATATATGTGGAAATAGGTTCATCAATTCTTGTTTGGATGTAATATATTATTGCAAAGATCTTTAGACCTATCTAAGAAATATTTCGATCAACTGGCTGACGATACAATACATTACTCTGCCTACTTCAATACTTTCTGAAGTTAGTATGTTATACACCCATGACTAAAATCTTTATGTAGCAAATCAGCATTGGAGATACTAGTGCCTGATCAAATGATATTTATAAGTTACTTGAACCCGAAAAAAGAATCCAAAATCATGAGAAATCAAAGTTAAATTGCTGATCTGGAAATATGCAGTTCCTAATTAATTCCCTTTCTCCATTTGAAAGGTGTAATTGAGAACATATCAGGTATATTTTCTCAAGGAGCAAAACTGTACTTAGACTGATCCCTCTAGGGGTTAACACTAGCTTTATGGAGAACCTTTAAGGTGATACTCTAGAACATGATGCCCAAGTATGTCGGCCACAAGTAAGTGATTATCACCCCATACACACAATACTTACCAAGATGTGCCAACCAACTGCCAGATGGTTTCCTTATAAGTCAAGGATTACTAGACATCTAATACAATGCTGGCAACTACAAAGTAGCGTACTACCAGGCACCATCGACGTGCATAACCAAACCCTACTCTCTGAACCAATTCTTTAGGACAACAAGATGAACACTGGAATCGCGTTGAAGGTAATAGAAAAGGTTTGTCAGCCTCACCTTGTTGGTCGACGGCGGCCTTGACGCACACCTCCATGGTCATGGCGACGTGGACGGAGTCTGAGTGGTCTTGACTCGTGTCTTACCACGGCGAGGTTCCGGCTATCCATATGGATCCCTTCCCTGCACTTGTTGGGTCGATGCCTGTCTACCGGCGAGGAGAGACAGGACGACACGGGTGCTCCTTCGATCTGGATCGGGTCGTCCATATGGGAGAAATCCTGTCAGGGGATATGGGGGTCGAGGGTCACTAGTGCAGCCCCCCCCCCCCTTTAACTCCGGTTGGGAGGGCCCTCTAACAGCAGTTCCCCAACCGCTGTTGAGGGTTTGGTGTTAGAGGGGGGGGCCCTTTAACACCGGTTCTTATACGAACCGGTGTTAAAGGGTGGCGCACGTGGGGCTGCCGCAGGCCTCAGCCCCCCCCCCTTTAACACCGGTTCGTATCTGCAACTGGTGTTAAAGGTTCTTCTGCCGCGGCAGACTTCTGCCTCTGCCCCGTTCTGGGCGTATTTCTGCGGGAGGGGGGGGAGCGAGGGGGAATCAATCGGGAGCGGTATACACATAAATCGTCATCGGTACATACGAGTACATGAATAATTAAGCAACTATTATTATACACAAACATCGTCATCGGCACATACATCGTCATCGTTCATTTTGGTGGATATCTAAAGAGTTCTCCGCCAGGCGTGACGACCTCATCAAGTATGAACCGCGCCAATTCCTCTTGAATGGCTCGTATGCGTTCAAATGGTAGGAGTTGGTCCCACATCCATTCGATCTGAATATATATGAAGAATGGGCCGTCAATATATATATATATATATATATATATATATATATATATATATATATAAGAATAAAACTCAACACAATTGATGGTAATAAAATAATGTTGTGGACTTTGTTTACTTACTCTAAGTTGTTCTAGTGCGGCTTGGCCCGTCGCACATATCGTGTTGCGAATGAATTCGCAAACATAGTACCCACATAAGTTATTGCCGTGTCCCTGATGTGCGCACTTTACGAGAATAGAGAGTTCAATCAAAATAATAATCAATAAAGCATGATATAATGGAATTGGAAGCTAGCTAGTATTACTTACATTTTGGTCTACAAATTTTAGTTCTTCTGACCATTCACCCACGGCCCTGCCCGTGAACCTTTTCCAAACCCTGTCCAACAAAGAAAATGGATAAAGGGGTAATTAATTACTTATTGTCACGAAAGTTGCCGATCTAGTGCGATAATATGATTGAAATTACCTCTGGAGCATCTCTCTAAAGTTTGCCCATATCTCTTTTTATTTTCGTAACGAGTCCATGACAAGGACTTTTCCTGAGTCGGGTTGAATGACTAGCAGAATAAAGTGGAACCTACGCACGCATAACTCATCATCAGTTACACTTAACATTGAGTAAGCTGAAATAGAATGTGTACAAGAGAGAGAGGGTAACAGTACTCACGAGAAGTTGTAAGGCAATAGTATTTCCCTTTTGGTTTGTTGTCTCAGTAAAGACGTTAGCAAGTAATCTTCTGTTTGCCCGGGTTTGGTTTCTACCACTTCTTCATGAACTCTATTTGGGTCAACGAACCCAATGTCAAAAGGGCCTCCTTTCCTGCATTCCATAACCTTTTTCCTGCATAATAGTACATACATATATGGTGAGCATATATATATATACATGCAATTAATAAAGTGAATGAGATGAGATATAAATTATAGAAATAGTACTTACACACAATAAAGGCTGATGGCAGCTTTGTCGAGTTCCTTCTGATTGAATAGAAAATGCAAGTCTTGAATGTTGAAGTCAATCGCGTCATCTCCGCAGAAGAAAATATCATCTCTTATATGCGCCGTGATCCATTCTACCTTTCTCGTCTTGCAGAAATGAAGGTACCACTTGTGCAATTTTCGCATCTTTGTTGGTAGAGTCTTGAGCTCCTCTTTCTTGACGAGATTCTTCCCATACTTCCATGGCTGTATGGGGTTGGCATCGCATTTGGGCAAGTTTTCTCCCATGACGTTCAAGTATGCAATGTAAGTCATCCCCATCTCATTGGCCTTTCTTTGTAGCTCTGCCTCGTAATCATTTACGGGAGGAGCGTCTCATGTGTCGAACATTTGGAGCGAGGCACATGATTGGTTTTCCTGCTCTCCGAGCATGGGAACTGTTTTTTGGGGTGCCTCACGACTGCTACTTTCAGTCTCCCTACGGCGCCTTGCATCCGCCTTCAAAATCTGGCGCTCGTAGTCCGGCACAAGTGGGGTTTCAGGTTTCAAAAGATTATTGTAAAACTTCTCCACCACCGCCGGATCTATTTTCTCCTTTGGCTCGGCCCGTCTAGGTGCAAAGAATTTCTTGACCTATTCTTCCGAGATCTTATTGGTCTCCTCGTCGCTGCGATTCCACGGTAAAACCGGCAATGGCTTGGCGGAAGGCTGCGGGACGTAGTTTTTTGAACTCTTTGGCGTACGGTTTCCTGCGGATTTCTTTGTGGCAGTGCTACTGATGCTCCTCGTGGCAGTGCTCTTCCGCTTACGCTGAGGAGATGGCTGAAGCACCGGAGATGGCTGACGGGCCGGAGATGGCTGCCGCGCAGGAGATGGCTGACGGGCCGGAGATGGCTTCCGCGCAGGAGATGGCTGACGGGCCGGAGATGGCTGTCGCGCAGGAGATAGCTGAAGCGGCTCAGACTGCTGACGCTGCGGAGACGGCGGGGGTGCCAGTGACCTCCAATTTGGAAGCACAATGTGTTCCTTCTTCCAAAGAATGGTTGTTTTCACTGCAAATTTGAGTTGAGTTTCCCCTTCACCTGTAGCATGGTCAAGCTGTGCTTCCTCATATTCCTTCACAACCTCATCCACCCCGACAATAGCATAGCCATCTGGAATCGGTCGGCAGTGGTAAGTTCCACCAGCTACAGGAGGTAAGGCATAGCCGACAGCCACCTTAATGGATAAGCCCATTATCTCACATGCAGCTCAGCGTGTTCGCTCTCCGTGATCTCATCCACGGGGTATCGAGGACCCGTCATTTCAAGCGTGGGCTGCACGTTTTCCGTGGAAGCCACACTGCTTTTCCGCGCAGAGTCTGGGCCGCGGGCAGCTTCCAATGCAGGCTCTTCGTGCCGCTGAGATGGGCCGGTAGCTTGATGGCTCTGTTGTGCATTCACTTGCGCCTGCAGCGCCGCAAGTGCATGTTCTATCTGTGTCATCCGCTCTGTACGCTCTTTTTCTTTTCTGCCGCGCCATCTGTAAGAGTCGCTCCAGTCGGCAAACCCATCCTTCCACGTCATACCCCCTGTGCCTCGTGCATGTCCAGGGTGTTCTTTTTTACTGATGGCGCGTGTGAGCTGGTCATTCTCTCTGTTGGGATGGAAGGTCCTGGTGGATGTTTCCTCGTATGCCGTGATGAGTTCAGTGACGGGTTTGGCAAGGATGGTTGGGAAGATACACAATCCTGTTTCTGGGTCCAACCTTGCCCCGATTCCGTAGAACCAAGTCTTTGCACGTAGGTCCCACCCATCTGTCTGGGGTGTAATCCCTCTCTCGCACAGGGCCTTCTCAGCTTCCTCCCACTTAGGCCTCTGAGATATGTAGCCACCTAACCCCGTCCTCTGGTGATATTCCTTCTTCAGGGCATTAAGCGTATTGGTTTCTGACCTCTTTTTAGCTATAGCACTTTTTTTATATGTCTCAAATTCGGGCCAGTGAGGTCTTATCTTCGCATAATATGCGTCTTAGAAATTTGGAGTCTCGCCAGATTTGAAAAATTTGTTCAATTTTGTCTTCCAGTTGCGGAAAGCGTCAGCCATCTTCTTTAGAGTCCACTCTTTGACCTTTTCCTTTATAACCGGGTTGTTTTCATCCTCCTCTGGCGGAAGGGTGAAATTTACCAACAACGAATTCCAAAGCGTTTCTTTGGATCTGTCATCGACAAAGGTACCGTCGCACTTCTTTGGCTTATTCCAATTTTCAATTGTGATTGGGATTTGGTCCCTAACAAGAACTCCAGCCTGACGTACAAATTTGTCTGCGGCCTTCTTGGGCTCCATCGGCCTGCCATCAACACGGACTGCTTCGATCGTTAACTTTGCACGATCTTTCAACCGCTGGCTCGCGCCTCGCTTGCTCTTTTTCGTAGAAGAAGATGGTTGCTGGCTGGTCGATCCAGAGGGCTAAAAGAAGAAGGAAGCGTTAATTAATACATGTAGAAGAAGATTGTTTGTGGAAGTCAGCAGAGGCTTAATCAATGCATATACCTCGCCGGACTTTGTAACCATTAAATTGCGTTCACCGGAGTCTTCATCTTCTCCATGACTAGTACTTGAGCTGTCGTCATCATGTCCCTCCAAGTTCAGATATTGTGAGGTGTCCTCATCAATAATTTTCTCCATTATTTCTTCTTCTTCAAGGTTTCTACTAAGTGGATCCATAGTTTCTAAAACAATAATATTATCTAGAGTAAGAGTGTAAACATTCAAGTGGACTTGGATTCATAGACAAATATACATATTATTCATACAAAAATACACAAATGAAATTAAAACCCTAAGGATGCTTGATCATTTTAAACGAGTTCCGAGGGGTCCAAACCCTAATTCGGAGAAATCCCGGATGCATATGAGAGGGGCTAGCTACAGTGGCTGACCGGAGGCTGGCGGCGTTGGAGAGCGACCTAGGGAGCGCGAGGTAGCGTGATGCGGCCTACCTAAAATGGGCGTTGTTCGAAAGAGGAGGCCGAGGCAAACATTATAGCGACGGAAAACAACTTGGCAGAATAGATACAATGTGGAGGGGATGTCCCCAAGATAGGCCCCAGACCGAGGGGGTATGCCACATCGGAGCTCGCACCCCACCTAGGCCGCATCGCGAGCTCGCACCCCATGGCCACCACCGGAGCTTGCACCCCACCTAGGCCGCCCCCGCAGCCGAGAGGGGAGGCCGTCCCCGTACCGCGCCTGGGCCCTGGGCCTCCCCGACGAATCCGCCTCCCTGACCCATCCCCTCCACTTCCCTGTCATTGGCCCCAATCCGTGGACGCGCTCGCGTAGCCGCTCCTGCCCGCCACACCCGATGACGCGAGCTACCACGTCAAAGCTGTCCTCGTGTCCGATTTGATCCTAGCTACTACTAATAAGTACAATGGTTTGAAATCATAATTTCTACAAAGCTTGTTCGATTTCATCTTGGTACATCTGTTCGGAGGGGTTCGATTTCATCTTGGTACATCTGTTCGGAGGGCCCCAATCCGTGGACGCGCTCGCAAGAGAGCTCACGTGGGGAGGCTGGCTCCGGCGAGGAACTGCTCGGGGGCGAGAACGGGGGCGAGCACGGGGGCGATCACGGGGGCGAGCACGGGGAGGCAACGGGCGAGCACGGCGACGACGGGCAGCTGCAACGGCGGACAGAGGCGGCCGGCGACGTGGCAGAGCGCAGCCTACAAAGGGGGGCGCCGGCGACGAAACAGAGAAGGGGGGGAAACAAAGGGGACGACCAGGCGCGGTCCGCTAGCTCACCACGGCGTCGGGGTTCTTGTAGGCGCCGGCGTCGTCGTCGGCTTCGGTGGCGCGCGCGCGGTGGCGGTGGCGGTCGTCGGCTTCGGTGGCGCGCGCGCGGTGGCGGTGGCGCGCACGCGGTGGCGAGGGCGGCGACGGCGAGGGCTGGAGGGCTTCGGTGGCAAGGACGACGGCGAGGGGTTCGGGGCTCTGGGCGGTGGCGATCTAGCTCTGGGGGGAAGAAAGGAGCGAAGGGGATGGCGCATTTAATACCCCCCCCCTTTAACACCGGTTCGGGGCTGGAACCGGTGTTAAAGGGGGGGGAATTCGTTTCGCGCGCGTATTTATTACCCCCCCCCTTTAACACCGGTTCCAGCCCCGAACCGGTGTTAAAGGGGGGGTGGTGCGCGCGGGAAACGAAATAAATGCCCCCCCCTTTAACACCGGTTCCTGTCTGGAACCGGTGTTAAAGGGGGGGGCATTTATTTCATGCATTAAAGGGGCTTTTTTAATTCAAAAAATATGATATGAATTTAGAAAATTCATATCTTTTTCATTTCAACTCAGAAAAATATGAATAATATATCATAATTTTCAGAAAAATAATATCTATCCATTCATGTAAATCATTTTATATTTACTTTACCTGAAATTTTTTAAAATAATTAAAACACTTACATATAAATTTTGATTATTCAATTCAAACAAAAATAAATTGTTAAATCCTAAAACTTTGAACATAAGAAATATTAAGCATCTAAAAAATGATTTTTATTAGATCAAATCATATTTTAATGCCGCATCTTTTGTATTAACATTTTTGAATTGATTGGATATTTAAATGTCGCATCTTTTGTATACACTTGAATCTCACCAAGCCTCGCTCAACTTGCATTGTTTTTTGATAAAATAGCATATTGTGAACCTAAAAATGATTTTTGTAAAAAATCATGAGCATCGTATCATGTACTTGTAGTTCATATGTGACCCACTTCCTGCCGATTCGGTAGGAATTTGTCTTTTTCACCAGAGGTGGACGGAAAAGTTTCAGATCCCCCTGTTGGTACATTGTGCATATAAGGTGGTCTAGTATTTTTGTAAAATGTGTTGGTGGTTTTTTGAATTAGCCATTTGGTGGTTGCTTCACAAAACCGTCCGTTTTTTATGCTCGGAAAATGGAAAATGCCTTTTTGGTGCGATAAAAAGGAAAACTTCCTCTTGCAACATTGTTTGCCATGCCATGATGCACATGTATGCACAATATGGCCATATTATCACAAACTATGCCTTGATTCTAGCCATAACATTGGTCATTTGACCCGAAAGCCAAGAAACCTCGAATGAGATAGGTCATTTTGAGACAGTTACATAAAGCCGAACTGGAACTGAAAATTAAGATACATAAAAGAACTGAAAATTAAGATACATGGCCAGATTAAGTAACAATCGGCCAAACTGGAACTGAAAATTAAGATACATAAAAGAACTGAAAATTAAGATACATGGCCAGATTAAGTAACAATCGGCCGAACTTGTTTCAGAATGTTGGAGTGATTCAGTCATGCTCCTGCCTACACCTGTAATACTCGCCACTATAGTCGTCGTACTCGCCACCGCCGTCATCGCTGTCGTCGTCGGGGTCGCCGTAATTGAACCTCTGGAGAGTACGCGTGGGCTGGACTTGAGGGTAGCGCGTGGGCTGGACTTGAGGGTAGCGCAGACGGGGGTTAGAGTCGGCGGCAGTGTCATAGGCCATGACGCTCTGGAGAGTCCGACCGCGCCACCATAGCCGACGACCGGCCTCGTTGAAGTTAGGAGGAGGTGGGCCGTCCTCCTCGTGCCTGGCGAGCACCCTCTCATGCCGATCCACGAAGAAGGCTTCCCAAGTACGGAAATAGTTGGGATGCCATCTGGGATTCCTCCGCTGCTCCGGCGTGAGCTCGAAGTAGTAGTGGTTCGTGATGGCCATCCGGCACGCCACACCTAGAGGGACAGGAGGAACCGGCACGCCTCCGACGCTCAGCATCCAACCGACGGGGACACAGTAGCCCGGCGGGCAGGGGTAGTTCGAGGCGCAAAGCGCCTCCGCCTCCCTGGGGGTTAGTGCTACGGTGGAAGCCATGGGAAAGAGTGATGAGGTTGCAGATATGAGTCTAGAGATGTGCAATGACAATGGAGGCCAACCCCCTACATATATATATAGTGAACTAGCGGGAAGAACTGGAGGGAAGAACTGGCGGAAAGAAAAATGGCGGGAAGAAAAATGGCGGGAAAAAATGGCGGGATGAACCTTTAGTCCCGGTTGGAGACACCAACCGGGACTAAAGATGAACCTTTAGTCCCGGTTGGAGACACCAACCGGGACAAAACACGAGTCAGCACCAATAATAGGGGTGAGTGTCGACATTATGTCGTGCGGCGTGTACCTTGTCCCAGATGGTGTCACCAACCGGGACTAAAGATGAACCTTTAGTCCCGGTTGGATACACCAACCGGGACAAAACACGAGTCAGCACTAATAATAGGGGTGAGTGTCAACATTATGTCGTGCGGCGTGTACCTTGTCCCGGATGGTTTTACCAACCGGGACTAAAGATGAACCTTTAGTCCCGGTTGGAGACACCAAACGGGACTAAAGATGAACCTTTAGTCCCAGTTGTAGACACCATCCAGCACAAAACACGAGTCAGCACTAATAATAGGGGTGAGTGTCGACATTATTTCGTAAGTGTCAACACTATGTCGAGCTGCTTGTACTATAAATAGGCATCCTTGTGAGTCCAGTCCTCCAGCCAGTTTGAGGCAGGGACACCACTACGGCCAGTTTCAGGGAGATGCCGACGGAGCCCAGTCCTCCGGCATCTCCGAGAAACTGGTCATAGAGGCACTCCCTAATATGTGAAATTAGTTAGCTCCCAGGTGTATTGATCTAGTTAGAGAAGTTACAAAGCTGCAAGATGGTTTTCGAGAACAGGGACACCACTACGGCCAGTTTCAGGGAGATGCCGAAGGAGCCTAGTCCTCCGGCATCTCCAAGAAACTGGTCATAGAGGCACTCCCTAATATGTGACCGCGCGCATTTGGAGATCAGATCTTAATGGTAAGTACGAATCGGGACAACTTCTTCTCATAGTCCCGGTCCATCCACAAAACATGACTAACACTCAAGACATGTATTAATATTAAAAACATGAACTAGAGTTACATAATATGAGCATGAACTTCTTGGCATATGTCCTTCCTTATGATCGCTTCAGACGTAACCATGGAGCATCTTCTTTACTTAACGGAATGCTTGGGT
The DNA here is from genome assembly GCA_916181665.1 of Avena sativa. Lineage (NCBI taxonomy): Eukaryota > Viridiplantae > Streptophyta > Magnoliopsida > Poales > Poaceae > Avena > Avena sativa. Next base: position 102,108,034 of record OV702285.1, on the reverse strand, counting down.
CAGTTTTCACTATGAAGGGCGGAATTTCATAAAACTTATTATAATCTTCTGACATGTCTGTCTTGTCCTCGATTCCCACGATGTTTCTTTTCCCTGAAAGAACTATGTGACGCTTTGGCTCATCATATGATGTATTCGTTTGCATATTTTTTCTTTTTTTTGGTCTGGAGGACATGTCCTTCACATAGAAAACCTGAGCCACATCATTGGCTAGGACGAATGGTTCGTCTAAGTTCTTCATAAGATTGTTGAGATCCACCGTTGTCATTCCGTACTTCTTTTCTACCTCAACCCCTCCTCCTGTTAGCTTGACCCATTTGCATCGAAACAAGGGGACCTTAAAATTAGGTCCATAGTCAAGTTCCCATATCTCCTATATGAACCCATAATACGTGGTCTTTTGCCCATTGTCTTCTGCTGCATCGAAGCGGACACCACTGTTTTGGTTGCTGCTCTTTTTATCTTGGCCTATCGTGTAAAATGTATTCCCATTTATCTCGTACCCTTGGAAACTACATACAGTCGAAGACGGTGTCCTGGCCAACAAGTACAGCTGATCCCCAACAGTGGTGTTATTCGTGAGAAGTCTTTGCAGCCAGCCGCCAAAACTCGCCATGTGTTCACTTATAATCCATTCATCAGACTGCCCCGGGTGTTTGAGGCGTATTAAATTCTTGTGTTCATTGATATACGGGGCAACCAAGATAGATCTTTGTAAAACCGTGTAGTGTGCTTGATTGAGAGAATGCTCGTCCCTACATATCATTGCTTTACATCCTAGGGTGCCTTTTCCACGCAGTCTCCCCTCATGTCGTGATTCTAGAACACCAATCGCCTTAAGGTCAGGAATAAAATCAACACAGAACTCAATGACCTCCTCTGTTACATAGCCCTTGGAGATGCTTCCTTCTGGCCTAGCACGGTAATGAACATATTTCTTTAAGACTCCCATGTACCTCTCAAATGGGAACATATTGTGTAGAAATACAGGACCGAGAATGGTAATCTCTTCTACTAGGTGAACCAGGAGATGCGTCATAATATTGAAGAAGGATGGTGGGAACACCAACTCAAAGCTGACAAGACATTGGGCCACATCTGTTTGTAACCCTGGTAGGCTTTCTGGATCGATTACCTTCTGAGATATTGCATTGAGGAATGCACATATCTTCACAATGGGTACTCGAACATTTTCAGGTAGAAGCCCCCTCAATGCAATCGGAAGCAATTGTGTCATAATCACGTGGCAGTCATGAGACTTCAGGTTTTGGAATTTTTTCTCTGCCATATTTATTATTCCCTTTATATTCGACGAGAAGCCAGACGGGACCTTGATACTGCTGAGACATTCAAAAAAGATTTCCTTCTCTGCTTTGGTAAGAGCGTAGCTGGTAGGAGTTAAGTGGCATCGTTTACCCTTCTCGTTCTCAGGATGCATAGGCTCTTCAGGGGCCTTCAGATGTTGCTGGTCCTGTCGTGCTTCCGGTGTATCTTTTGTCTTCCCATACACTCCTAGAAAGCCTAGCAGGTTCACGCAAACATTCTTCGTCACGTGCATCACGTCGATTGAAGATCGGACCTCTAAGACTTTCCAATAGGGTAGGTCCCAAAATATAGATTGCTTCTTCCACATGGGAGCGTGTCCGACATCGTCATTCGGAACAGATAGACTGCCAGGACCTTTTCCAAAGATTACTTCTGGGTCCTTGACCATACCAAATACCTCCTCACCGGTACGGATGACAGGCTTCCTCCGGGGTTCTGCCAGACGTTTGAAATGCTTGCCTTTCTTTCTTACTGGATGCAGGTTCGGAAGAAATCGGCGATACCCTAGGTACACAACCTTCTTACATTTATCTAAATATACACTTTCAGTATCATCTAAACAGTGTGTGCATGCATTGTATCCCTTGTTTGTCTGCCCTGAAATGTTACTAAGAGCAGGCCAATCATTTATGGTTACGAAAAGCAATGCTCGTAGGTCAAATGGCTCCCCTTTGTGCTCATCCCACATACGTACACCTCGTTTGGCCCACAGCTGTAAAAGTTCTTCAACTAATGGCCTTAGGTACACATCAATGTCGTTGCCGGGTTGCCTCGGGCCTTGGATGAGCACTGGCATCATAATGAACTTCCTCTTCATACACAACCAAGGAGGAAGGTTATAGATACATAGGGTCACAGGCCAGGTGCTGTGACTACAGCTCTGCTCACCAAAAGGATTCATGTCGTCTGTACTTAGACCAAACCTTAAGTTCCTTGCGTCACGTGCGAAGTCCGGGTACTCTCGCTCGACTTTTCTCCACTATGACCCATCAGCGGGGTGTCTCAACATCGCGTCTTTCTTACGGTCTTCCATGTGCCATCTCAACAACTTGGCATGCTCTTTATTTCTGAAGAGACGTTTTAACCGTGGTATTATAGGAGCATACCACATAACCTTGGCGGGAACCTTCTTCCTAGGGGCCTCGCCCTCAACATCGCCATGATCGTCTCGTCTGATCTTATACCGCAGTGCAGTGCATACCGGGCATGCATCCAAATTCTCGTACTTCTCACCGCGGTAGAGGATGCAGTCATTAATGCAGGCATGTATCTTCTGCACGTCTAATCCTAGAGGGCAGACAACCTTCTTTGCTTGTCATGTACTGTCAGGCAACTCATTATTTCTTGGAAGAAGATTCTTCATTTTTACCAACAACTTTGAAAATGCGCTGTCAGTCACACCATTCTCTGCCTTCCATTGCAGCAAATCCAGTGTGGCACCTAGCTTTTTGTGGCCATCTTCGCAAGTTGGATACAACAATGTTTTGTGATCCTTTAACATCTGCTCCAGCTTCTCCTTCACCTTTAAAGTTTCACATTCTTCCTTTGCATCAGTAATGGCCCGACCAAGATCGTCATCAGCGGGCCCATCTGCTCCCTCTTGATCTTCATTATCTACCTCCGTTGCATTATCATCATATTCAGGATACATATTATGATAGTTTTCATCATCCTCTTCTTCTTCGTTGTCTTCCATCACAACCCCTTTTTCTCCGTGCTTGGTCCAACAATTATAGTTGGGCATGCAACCGGATCGAAGCAGGTAGGCGTGAATGGTTCTGGTATTTGAGTAGTCTTTCTTGTTCTGACAGTGAACACACGGACAGCACATAAAACCATTGTGACCACGGTTTGCATTAGCCACAACGATGAAATTTTGGAGGCCCGTAATGTACTTGGAAGTGCGGCGGTCACCGTACATCCATTGCCGATTAATCTGCATTAATATGTAGTATATATCAAAAAATAATAGGGAGATGACCATTTATATATATAGTACATCAATGACACATGAAACTATAGTTGCCGACCTCGACCGAGACGGAAAGAGCAACAAGAAAGCTTATTTTGAGCTCTCGGGCATTTCACCGAACACCTCTAGTGCATATAAAAAAACACAAACTAGCACTCTTCACACCCTCTTGCTAGGCTCCAAAATGTGAAAGAATGGAAGAGTGGGGTGTGTGTGGGCTGGGGTGGTGTCTTATATAGCCCCCCCCCTTTAACACCGGTTCATGCCACGAACCGGTGTTAAAGGGGGGGTGCGCGGGCCACTGGTTCAGGGACCTTTAACACCGGTTCATGGCACGAATCGGTGTTAAAGGGGGGGCTCCTTTAATGCCGCAGGGGCTACGCTGGTACGGCCCCCCCTTTAATACCGGTTCGTAGAAGAACCGGTGTTAGAGCCCCTTTTCGGGATCAACAAAAGACCTCGTTTCCACTAGTGGTGTGTGTGAGGAAGGGAGGTGGTGCGGAGGGGAGGGGGTGCCGGTGGTTTGGGGTGGCGCTAGGAAGGTGGAGTGCCGGTGGTTTTGCAGCGGTGAAGTGGGGTTGATGGAGCTCACCGAGGCGCCGAGAAGCACGAACCTGCCGTTGTCGTAGAGGGGGAGGAGGACGTCATCGGGGAGAATAAGATCTCGTAGCCCAAAGACTCCACCGGCCGGGTGGAGAGGATGGCTAGGTGTAGAGGCAAGCGAAGAGCCTAGGATCTGGAGACGGAGGCGACATACCCATCGACCGCATCATCCCCATCGGCGACGGCATCCAGATCGCTGCTCCTAGGGTTTTCTTTCTCTGCGTGTGCAAGAGGTGGGCACGATGGCTGCGACGGGTGAGGGGTGGTTGCGGCAGGAAATCTAGGGTGGCGGCGCCAGAGAGAAGAAAGAGGAGGTGGCGGCGCAGAAGAGAAGAATCATCTAGGGTTCCAGAGATGCGGTGGGAGTTAGCAAAAAATTCGGTCTATCGCGCCTGTGAAATTTGGTTTTCCCGGTTTCGGTTTCCTTTCATGACTCGGCACGAGGCTGTTGGCAAAGGGAAATATTCCCGGGTCTGCCCGCGATGAATGGGTTCCAAGTCATCGATCCACTCCAACTTCCCACACAACTCTATCTTAGTCGTTTATCACATTCATATCCAACGGCCGGTATCACTCTTTCTTGTATCTCGTTAGTTACGACGATTTCACATATTGAAGCTATGACGTTCTTGAGAAAAATTGTCATAATTTTGTAACGCTCCGGATGGCACCGTCACGATCGCACAATTAGCGTCCCCGGTTCCCACAGATGACGCCAATTGACGAGGTTTCAACTCGTCAATGCCCATTGTTATGGACTTGGGTTTTGGAGAAGATGGGGATGCTGGAGATCGCGAAACGGTTAACAGACAAGCAACACGGGGACACGAGGTTTTACCCAAGTTTAGGCCCTCGGAGGGAAAACCCTACTCCTACTTGTCTGCTCTTGATTACGGCGGAACCAAAGGTTACACGGGTGCGTAGATGCAATCTGGCGTGAGGTGCGTATGAGGTGAGTTGATTCCCTCCTCGCCGTTCCCTCGTAGCCTTTATATAGATAGGCAGGTCCCGGGCGTAGGTCGAGTGGGTTACATATTAGGGTTTGCCCCTTTGAAATTCTATCTACTCTAATCTTGTTCTCCAAGGATCCGAAGGCATCATGGGGCTTGGGCCACCGGGGTATCTTTACAGGCAGCGTATCTTGTCGTGGGCCTTCCTTGGGCTGGACTAGGTATGCCAACGTTGTGTACCCGTGGGGTATAACCATGTCAGTTATCACGGGTCAAATGTAGGTAAACCTAGGTAAACCGGTGGAACCTTGGGCCTATCCTTGGTTTTCCATGTAGATATGACCTAAACAAACCTAAACCACGAAAAAAGTGCATTGTTTAACCCTCGTACGGAGAATGTTCTGGTGGTAAAGGAACATATTATCTAGGACTTAACAACCAATGTCGCCAGTGATTCTTGCATCGTATATTGCGTGTTAACCATGAGATTTTGAATGGGACGGACAAGTCAGTTGTATCTTCTTCCTCTTGCATGTAGCCGGATGCGCAGGTCATGGCTGTTATCCTCGTAGCATGCATTAATTGGTAATTTGTAGAGGATATGCAGCATATGGGTGGGATCCCTCAACGTACCATGATAGTTCTTTCTCTGAATGGTGTGTACCAAACATTGCCGTAATTCAATAGGTGGGAAGTGATTGGCTTGGATCATCTACTAGGCCCCACAACACGGAATTGTGGATGGGAAAGATCGCTCGGTTGTGCAAAAAGGATTTGATCTCTCATGGGTAAAGTAACGCACCTCTGCAGAGTGTAAGAACTTTAACTTGTTACTCCATGTTCCTTGAAGGAGCTACGGACATGGTAGCAAAGGAAATCCATGAAAGTTATGATAAACCTATGAAGGCTGACGAACATAGATTTTTAGAATAAAAGCAACCTTTGAAGAAATGTTTATGAAAACCTGCATTGCCTACGACCTATGGTCTATGGCTGTAGATATAGTGCATCAACCACTCCTTTTTAGTGAACTTGTTGAGTATGCTCGTACTCAACGTATCTTCTTAACCCTTGCTAGATTCTGAAGTCAATACAAACGACGCCTACAAAAACTTATGCTCAAGGAATCATCATGAGAAGCTCAAACTCTTCAATGAAGTCAAGGAAGTCAACATATACATCAACTAAAGTGAAGACAGAGTTGCTGATTAGATAGGATTATAATATCTAGCCATAGAACCTACTTCTGTAGAGTATTGCAATAGCAACAATGCAATCCCCAATAGTTCAGATACTAGTATTATTAGTATGATACATTTGAGTTGTTATTTTTGAATCTTCTTTGTAAGAAGTTTCTTTCTCTCTCTTTAACCTAGAGTGTTCTCTGGATCTTTTGTAAATTGTTGAGTTGTAACCTATAGTCATGTCTTGGACCTGATGTGTGATGGCGCTGCGTCAACGTGGGAGCGCTTGGTCGGGAAACCCTAAGATCAAGGTGTGATGCAGCACAGCAGCAAGTCTTACCTTAGTAAGGAACCGAGGTTATCGAACCAGTAGGAGGAAGGAAACGTCTCAAAGCTGTTGCAAGCAATATGGAAACCTACACAACACAAACTCAAGACTTTGCCCCAACGAACAGTGAGGTTGTCAAGCTCACCGGTTTGCTGTAACAAAGGATTAAATATATGGTGTGGAAGGTGATGATGGTTTCAGCAAGTAAACAGTAACAGTGAAAGGTGTATCAATGGTAAAGATTGGACCGGGGTCCATAGTTAACTAGAGGTGCTCTCCTTAGATAAACAAACATGGCATGCAGGGTAAACAAATTACAGCAGGGCAATTGACAGGACTGAGAAAGGCATAACAATGCAATACTAGACAAAAAGATCCTATGAGATTCGATTGGGCAATACAACAATATACATAGACCGCCATCCAACTGCATCAATGACTAGAAGTCCACCTTCAGGTTATCATCTGAACCCCCTCTAGTATTATGTTGCAAGCAATAGACAACTACTTTAAGCAAAGTGTGTAAGGTAAACAATCCACTTGTTCCATGAACAAGAGACCATTTTTTTCTCCCTAGTGGTAAAAGCACATCTACCACCGAAGAGATTTATGTCACTTTCCTTGGTAAAATAGAGGCATGAACCCACTATCGAGCATAAATACCCCCTCTTCGAGTCACTAGCAACTACTTGGCCAAGATAGCTACTAACAATGGAGAGCATGCAAGATCACAAACAACACAGACATGATAGAATCAATAAGATAAAACCATTAACCAATCTAACATTGTAATCTCAATATCCATCGGATCCCCGCAAACACAACATGCATGATTACAAATAGATTAGATCTTGAACATGAATGGAGCTCACAAGATCTATACATGAAAGCACAAGGAGGAGATACAACCATCTAGCTACTACATGGACCCGTACTCCAAGGTGGAACTAATCACGCTTCATACCGGAGGCTGGCATGATGAAGAAGAAGGCCTTCGGGATGATATCCCCTCCGGCAGGCCGGGAAGAGCTTCAGATCCCCCCTGATCTAGGGATGATGGTGGCGGCGGCTACAGACGGTTTTGTGGAATTTTGATCGGGTACTTAGGGTTTCGGCATCGGGGGGACTTTATAGGCGAAGAGGCGAGGCAGGGGGCCACCAGGGCGGCTCCACCACCCAGGCGCGAGGTGGGACCACCCGCGCGGCTCCACCCCTCGGGCGCGGGGTGGGACCACCCGCGCGGCTAGGGGGTGTGGCCCCCTTGTGAGCCTCCTCCGTCTCGTATTCCGGCTTTGTGTTTCCCACGGTAAAATATTGACTTTGGCTTTTGTCCCGTCCAATTCCGAGAATATTGATTTTCTGCTTTTCTGGAACCAAAAATAGAAGAAAACAGGCAACTGAAATTGTGGCATCTTGTTAATAGGTTAGTACCAGAAAACATATAAAAGCACCTCAAAGTGTAGACAAAGCAAAGCAAAGTTGATACTAAACAAGCATGGAACATCAAAAATTATAGATACGCTTCCGACGTATCACTTTGTTTCTGTTGTACCACTCTGAGGGACGTAATACTAGTGAACGGTGCTTCATTGGTGTTATATCAACGACTATAGTATACTACATCATGCAGTGGTATGCTGGGTCACCGCAGCTTCTTTCTGTATGCTCTGTTCGTGAAGATGCAGTTGCAGTCGGGAGATTATGGTACTGGGCCACACGAGGAACACTGGCGCCCATGAAGATTTCGTTCTATCTGAAGCCCCTTTGTGCAAGTTCGCCTTAATGTGAATTTAGGTTCGCCAAGATCTTCTTGTCGACATGGTCATGATACCCCGAAGTTTTGCATATGTGACAAGTTCGATAACCCGATGCTTCCGCCATCGAACAAGCTCACCACCGACCCTCGAAGTTGGAGCCAACAATGGCGGAACCAAAACTCGAGATCTTTAACAAGGGTGCCAAGATCTCTGTCATGGATGTAAAGGATGGCGCCATGTGAACGTCAAGATTTCCTTCAAGGAAATCACGAGTTCTCCTTCACGGACGCCAAGACCTTCTTCCGGACCCGAAGAACGATACCTCGATCCATCCGAGCGCAAGACCTTCGCCTCAATGTGTGACCCTGATCCTATAGCCCTATTTTATAAATTGCTATATACCTATTTGTTGCATATAAATTGTTCATACTTGCATACATATTTTGTGGCATGGAGGCATTATGCCGATTCACCTCATAATTAAATATGGAGACCATGTATGCGCGAATCTAGTCTAATATCGGCCCCATTTAAAATTGTATAGCAAACTGGTGACATGTTTTGCCTGTTATTACAACATATAAATTGCGGGGTATCGAAAAAACATGAACCATCTAAATATTTTTCGAGACCGCGGTTCCACTTAATATTGCCTAATTGCATCGCACTTTTGCCATGTTATGCACCATACATGCATCGTGCCCGATCTTCAGCCGTAGTATTAAATAGTGCATCTGGTGTTTCTTTTAGTGCATCGCTCACGGATTAGGACGATGAGTTGATGCGAGTGAGGCCCATTCTTCGGATGAACCTTCGGCGGTGTTTTTAGGCGAGCATTCTCCCCCTTTCTACCTATTTTGTTTTTGTAGTCTTTACTTCCTCATGTTTGTTGGGAATATGCCCTAGAGGCAATCATGTATGATGAGATTTCCCATTGTATTCATAAAGATATTAAGTAGTCCTTGTATAAACATCTGATGTGTATCATTGAATATGTGATTCGGTTCTGGAACTATGCTTTCATGTTGTTTGTACTAAATATCCTTGGTCATTGAGGTTGTGTTGGACACACAACTTAGACCAATGTGAAAGTTGGCTTGATGACTCGGTTCCACTTGTCATGGGCATGGAGATGCTATTCCAACTTACACATATTCGGCTAAAGAGTTTAGCGAGTCGGATTGACCCATATTGAGGTACAACGAACAAGTTGTCATTTGTATATCTTAATCAATGTAATCCTTAGACCTGAGGTTATTGCATAGTTCGAGTTGAGGATCATAAACTTAGGTTCTGTCAAACGCTGATCCGTAACTGGGCAGTTATAAAGGCAGAGTTCGGCTCGACTGAGAATCAAGCTGTGTGATGTGAATAACCAAGATGGGATTTTGCCCCTCCACTTGGAGAGATATTCTCTGGGCCCTCTCGTGAGATATGATTCGGAAAGCATGGCCATGCAGGACTCGTTTAAGTGTTAACCGAGGCGATCGACTCAGAGTTAGTCAGGTGAATCACTTATCTCGGATCGAGAAGAGAGTCGGACTATTTAAGGGATGACAATTATTTGCCTATAGTCTGACAAGGTATATCGTGAGGCAAAAGGGACTCGGACGCAAGTCGCATTGGAAAGGCAAGTCGTCATGACTCTTTGGTACTTGGGAGTCCGTACGTTCTGCTAGGAGCCGCTACCGACTGATCGATTGAGAGTCGGACTCCAATCGTGTCCAAGTAGCCATGAGTCTGCGGGGTCACACACTTAAGAGCGGGAGCAAGTTCGGATTGGATCTGAACCTGTAATCTGGTTGGGTTGGACCTAAACCGGATTAGGACTGAGTTAGTGAGTTCGACTCACGGTGACTAGTGTTATATGGGATTTAGTGAATGGGTCGCGCGAGCAGAGCCCACGTTCAGTCCCTATATATAGTGGAGCACCTTAAACCAGAAAGGGTAAACGTTGTTTGGTTAGGTCATTGCATGTGTTGGAAACCCTAGCTCCACAGCAGTCCTGCCACCGTAACGAACCTAGCAGTTCGCCGCCGGTGCTCCACCTTGTACGTGTGTATACCAGCAGTGGTGTTGTGCGATCAGCACCAGCACGATCGGATCACAAAGGGCTGCACTGCATCACCTGACGCGCTTCATCAGTAATCCGCAATCGCGCGTCTAGTGGTAAACCTCGTGGCCTTCTACCTTAGCAAGATCTTGGGATCACCACGTTAGAGGAAAATTTTGTTTTATCTCCGCGTGACCCAACAATGTTGATCTATTGCTATCCGTGTTGCTATGCTTTAGATTCTGTGCACCAGTTATATTCCTTGCAGCCTCTATATTGCCTTGGACACCTACTATTGCGTGTTGATTGATAGGCAGTCGGCCTTGCGAGTCATAGTGGCTTGCTTTTAGGTGCTGCTTCGCGTTGTCGATGTGCCACTATTGTTGGGTGGTTGGCACATGCTTAATGGTGGAGATGATCATGGCTTTAATTATTGTTTAATAACTAATATTGAAAGTAGGTAAATAATGTATAGGCACTGTTGGCTGCGCTGAGTTGATGTAGGAGCGCTTCATTGGGAACCCCAAGAGCAAGGTGTGATGTAGCATAGTAGCAAGTTTTCCCTCAGTAAGAAACTGAGGTTATCGAACCGGTAGGAGGAAAGAAACATCACACAAGTGTTGCAAGCAACGGGGAGACTTGCACAACACAAACTCAAGACTTTGCCCCAACGAATCAGTGAGGTTGTCAAGCTCACCGGTTTGCTATAACAAAGGATTAAACGTATGGTGTGGAAGGCAATGGTGGTTTGCAGCAAGTAAACAAGTAACACTGGAAGATTTATCAATGGTAAAGATTGGACCGGGGTGCAGTTAACTAGAGGTGCTCTCCTTAAATAAACAATATGGATGAAGGGTAAACAAATTACAGCGAGGCAAATGACGGGAACTAAGCAAGGCATAACAATGCAATTGCTAGTCAGAAAGATCATATGAGGTTGATTGGGCAATACAACAATATACATAGACCGCCATCCAACTGCATCTATGACTAGAAGTCCATCTTTAGGTTATCATCTGGACCCCCTCCAGTATTAAGTTGCAAGCAACAGACAACTGCTTTAAGCAAAGTGTGTAAGGTAAGCAGTCCACATGTTCCATGAACAAGAGACCGTTGTTTTCTCCTTAGTAGCAACAACACATCTACAACCGAAGAGATTTCTGTCACTTCCCTTGGAAACCAGAGGCATGAACCCACTATCGAGCATAAATACCCCCTCTTGGAGTCACTAGCAACTACTTGGCCAAGATAGCTACTAACAACGGAGAGCATGCAAGATCACAAACAACACAGGAATGATAGCATCATAAAGACAAAACCATTAATGAAACCAACATAATAATCTCAATATCCATCGGATCCCCGCAAACATAACATGCATGATTACAAATAGATTAGATCTTGATCATGAACGGAGCTCACAAGATCTATACATGAAAGCACAAAGGAGGAGATACAACCATCTAGCTACTACATTGACCCATAGTCCAAGGTGGAACTACTCACACATCATACCGGAGAGAAGGCCTCTGGGATGGTCTCCCCTCCGGCAGGATGTCGGGAAGAACTTCATATCCCCCCGATCTAGGGACGATGGTGGCGGCGACTACAGACGGTTTCGTGGATTTCTGATCGGGTACCCAGGGTTTCTGCATCGGGGGCTTCTTATACGCGAAGGGGGAGACCGAGGCGGAGCCTAGGGCCACCAAACCCTAGCCAGGCGAGGGGTGGGGCCCACCCGCGCCTGGGGTGGGTCTGTCCCCCCTGACCGGCCCCTCCGGCTCTCCTCTAGACTTCTTTGTTTCCCACGGGAAGTAATTGAATTTGTCCTGCCCAATTCTGAGAATATTTCTTTACTAACTTTTCTGATACCAAAAACAGCAGAAAACATGCATTTGGCACTGTTGCAACTTGTTAGTAGGTTAGTACCAGAAAACATGTAAAAAACACCTCAAAGTGTGGACAAGTAAAGCAAAGTAGATACAAAACAAGCATGGAGCATCAAAAATTATAGATACGTTTCCAACGTATCAGCATCCCCAAGCTTAACTCCTGCTCGTCCTCGAGTACGTAAGTGATAAAAAGAATAATTTTTGAGGTGACATGCACCCTCACAATAAAGATCCAACCATATGCAAGCATTGAAAGATGGGATCAAAGAACTCTAAACATGTGCATGAAAGATGGAGTTCTAACAATAGGACATAGTAACTATGCATGCAACATGGCAAGCTAAAAACAAAGATCATGAATAACATGCATTGAAAAATGTTTGTTTGTTTCACATATAGAAAACATAGCATAGTGGCAATCAACTTGCCCCTCATAGAGTAGCAATATAGATGCATAGGACACCTGCAAAGTTCACAAGGGTGAATAGAAATAAGTAGCACAAGAACAAGTAATATCAGAATATGCATCAATTAATAAGATTTGGAACACTGCACACAGAAATACAACTATGCTCCCTTAATGGTGCCTAAAGGTATAAGGTGGAGACTCAATAATGGTGGAAGAAAGGCCTTTTTGTAAAGGAAGCAGTGATTGCAAGTTTCAAAAAGAGCTTCCAAAAATTATGATACTTGTTAGCTTTCAGCCCTCATTGCCCCTATCATAAGCATCTTGAAATGGTTAAGGTTAAAGTGGCAAAGCTAGAGTATATGCTTGACGAAGTACAAGTTGGCAATCTCATGCCCCTTAAATACGAGGGCCACACCTCATGCATACTCAACTTTGGGTCCAGGTAAGTTCTTGTCACTTTAAGTATTTTCATATCATTGAGAACCGCCAACGAGGTACCCCTTGCACATGGTACAGGATCTTTTCCATAACCAAAATGACAAGACAAGCAGACAATGAGCATCTCAGCAATCTTTTTATTTACCATATGCATAGCTTTTTATTGAGGATGCTTCATAGATAGCTCATTATGGTGATGCTACAAGTTTCCACCATGATTAGGCATGGCTTAGGCTAGCGGCCCAGGCAATTCTCTAACACAGGATACAAACTCCATGGACTTACAAGTTCACTCTTTATTTCACACCGGTGACATCCATAGACAAAAGAACATGATATCAACTGAGTACAACAAGGTACAAGTGCAATGTTGAAAACGTTAACCGTGACAACACGGTTCTGCTAATTCCAACTTATAAGTGCAAGCATATACAACAAAGTTGTCAAAATGGTTCAAGTTTATTAGGGGCAAAGAATAAAGTGTGCCATCAAGTTCGTGAGGGCTTTAATCACTAAGTTTTCACATAACAAAATAGTTTTTAATTGGAAGATAGTTGAAAACAAGAATATACTTGGAATGGTGTAACACACCATGCATAGGAATTTATGGTGGACACTTTGGAATAACTTGGTTTCTTGGGAGTTGGAGGCATGAGTAGAACTTACTCATACAAGTGGAGGCTAGCAAAAGACAGGGAGCAACCAACTAAGAAAGCAATAATGGCCAAAATCATGCAGTGCAACAAAACATACTAATCAAAGAAAAGAGTGGTACTACAAGTCAAGGACTAAATTATCATAGAGGCTAATGGTGACTTGTCATAGTCATAACATGGTCTGAGCATGTGCCAAGTCAACCCAAGCAAAATATCAAAGGAGAATACCACAATACTATGCTTATTGCATGCTAAAACAACGCATAATTTCTTCAAGGCACACTAAGCAATCCCAATTGTTTGGAACAAGACATGCTACAGAAATAATCACTAAGCATAATTCTAAAACAACACCTAGCACGTCATGCTAAAGTCTAAGTCACAGTCAATGCAAGCTCCTATTGCACTTGAAGCAAGAACTTATTACTCCTTTCCAAACACCAAGCAAACTTATTTGCAAAACAACACAGCGAGAGCTTGGGTCCAAACTACTTTATTCAAGCAAACTAAACAAACTAAGCAAAGCAAATGAAAACTAAGACGCTCCAAGAACAACACAACTGTGCATGAAAAAATAAAAACGAAGTGTCTAGACAGACCTGAGCTTTTTATTGATGAAAAAGGGGATGCCTTGGGCATCACCAAGCTTTGACTCTTGTACCTCTTGGATATTTATTGGGGTGACACCATGGTGGCATCCCCAAGCTTGATCTTTTGTCCATTCTTCATCTCATTGCATATTTCTTTTTTTACACCTGAAATTTTTCCTTCATACAAAACTTCACACAATCTTCATTAGCAACATTAGTGTATTCAAAAGATTTTAGACCACTGGCAAAGCTTTGGAACAGCAAGAATTTTCACTAAAAACACAATTTACTGTAGTAACTCCTTCAAAAAGCTCAATTTACCTGAAGATAACTAAAAAAGGAATTAATAAGAAGCAAATGCAAATAATGACAGAAATCTGTCAAAACAGACCAGAAGGTAGAAACCAATTTTTTCGAACATCTTATGTTGCTCAAATCAGAAAGTGTTGAACTAACGAAAGTTAAATAACATACTGGAGTATTTATTCATAAATTTTTAGCTGAATCCGAGTTACAGAGCCTCCTCACGATTTTTTTTGGTTGAGGATAAAAATCTGTTTCCGGACAGCAACTCCCCAAATCTTACTTCCCTCTCATTAGAGGTCATTCTTGGCACAAAAAGCAAACAAGAAGGATAAGGATATGTCATTATAGAAGTAATAACTTCCAAGACTTAAAAAAACTCTTGGGTTATCTCCCAACAAGTACTTTTCTTTAACGCCTTTAAGTTAGGCACAAGAAGCAAGAAGAATCAAGTATTTTCAAATGAAGAAGCATTAACATTCATACTTGCAAAATCTTCAACTATGAAACGTATCTCATCCAAATGGGTTTTGGAGGATCCTTTCACATCTCTCTTTTGTCTACTACCTTCATCAAAAAGATTTTCAGGGGTAATCCAATCAAAGTTCTTTTCAAAGGCTTCATGCATTCCAACAAGCTTAAAGGGTATGGGTATATTGAATTCCTCTCTAGGCTTAGTTTTATCAGAAATACCCACAACATCTACACTTGAACCTAGCATATTGAAATGTTCAAAAACCTTTTTGGCTTCCCTAGCAACATCATGGAATTCTTTTGATAAAGTTTTAAGGATGAATTCCCTTTTTTCAACATTCTTCTCTTCTTTTAGTTTTAGGAACAAGAATTGTATGAAGGGGTTAAGGCTAACAAACCTAGCCTCCAACATATGAATTAAAGAAGCTGCAGCAGTATCATTATTAGTAGCAAGCTCTGCTATAGATTATCCTCAATATCCTCATGCTTGCTAACATAATTAAAGAATTCTTCAATATTATCTTTCCCAATTATGGAGCTACTACCTATTGCAAGATCTTTCAGGGCGAACTTTGGGAGCAACATGGTGAGCTAGAGCAGGGACTAATTTTTTTTGTGTTTTTGAATAAAGCAGGCAAACCAAACTAAACTAATTTTTTTGGGTTTTTGGAAAGATGCAAACAAAACCAAACAAAAAAAAGAAACAAAGCAAACTATAAACAAAGTAAAGAGAAAGGAAGGGAAGGACTCCCCTAGTGAAGACGTCCTTAGCCTCCCCGGGAACGGCGCCAGAAAAGTTTGTTGGCTGCGCTGAGTTGATGTAGGAGCGCTTCGTTGGGAACCCCAAGAGCAAGGTCTGAAGTAGCACAGCAGAAAGTTTTCCCTCAGTAAGAAACCGAGGTTATCGAACCAGTAGGAGGAAGGAAACGTCACACAGGTGTTGCAAGCAACACAGAGACCTGCACAACACAAACTAAAGACTTTGCCCCAACGAATGAGTGAGGTTGTCAAGCTAACCGATTTGCTGTAACAAAGGATTAAACATATGGTGTGGAAGGTAATGGTGGTTTGCAGCAAGTAAACAAGTAACAGTGGAAGATGTATCAATCGTAAAGATTGGACCGGGGTCCATAGTTCACTAGAGGTGCTCTCCTTAAATAAACAACATGGCATGAAGGGTAAACAAATTACAGGGAGGCAATTGACAGGAACTGAGCAAGGCATAAAAATGCAATTACTAGTCAGAAAGATCCTAAGAGGTTGATTGGGCAATACAACAATATACATAGACCGCCATCCAACTACATCTATGACTAGAAGTCCACCTTTAGGTTATCATCTGAACCCCCTCCAGTATTAAGTTGCAAGCAACAGACAACTGCTTTAAGCAAAGTGTGTAAGGTAAATAGTCCACATGTTCCATGAAGAAGAGACCGTTGTTTTCTCCCTAGTAGCAACAGCACATCTACAACCAAAGAGATTTATGTCACTTCCCTTGGAAACTAGAGGCATGAACCCACTATCGAGCATAAATACCCCCTCTTGGGGTCACTAGCAACTACTTGGCCAAGATAGCTACTAACAACGGAGAGCATGCAAGATCACAAACAACACAGACATGATAGAATCATAAAGACAAAACCATTAATCAAAGCAACATAATAATCTCAATATCCATCAGATCCCCGCAAACACAACATGCATGATTACAAATAGATTAGATCTTGATCATGAACAGAGCTCACAAGATCTATACATGAAAGAACAAAGGAGGAGATACAACCATCTAACTACTACATGGACCAATAATCCAAGGTGGAACTACTCACACATCATACCGGAGAGAAGGCCTCCGGGATGATCTCCCTTCCGGCAGGGTGTCGGGAAGAACTTCAGATCCCCTCGATCTAGGGATGATAGTGGTAGCGGCTATAGACGGTTTCGTGGATTTCTGATCGGGTACCAAGGGTTTCTGCATCGGGGGCTTCTTATAGGCAAAGGGGGAGACCGAGGCGGCGCCCAGGGCCACCAAACCCTAGCCAGGCGTGGGGTGGGGCCCACCTGCGGCTAGGGTGGGTCTGGCTCCCTGGACCGGCCCCTCCGGCTCTCCTCTAGACTTCTTGTTCCCCACGGAAAGTAATTGACTTTGTCCCGTCCAATTCCGAGAATATTTCTCTACTAACTTTTCTGAAACCAAAAACAGCAGAAAATAGGCATCTGGCACTGTTGCAACTTGTTAGTAGGTTAGTACCAGAAAACATGTAAAAAGCACCTCAAATTGTGGACAAGTAAAGAAAAGTAGATACAAAACAAGCATGGAGCATAAAAAATTATAGATATGTTTCCAACGTATCAGGCACCGGTGGGTAATAGACAATATTTGGTTTTTAACCGCTCACTGGTGTCCCGTAGGACCCCGAGTTCTTGAAACCTATTCCGAGATCGAGCGCGCTAACCACAAGTGGGGTGTATGGGCACCCCCATCGATTGAGTACCTGATTTCAAAGTACTGTACTAGGGGCCACAAACTGGTTTGGGGCTTTATTACTATCATGTACTTATGCCATGCTTTACTGCTTTATTTACTATTATGCGTGGAGCGCCTGTATTGTTTAGGAGCAAATGCATAGTGTTTTCGCAGTATCGACAAGTCCAGTCACACTTTCGGGTTCCTAGTCGTTTATAGCCATTGATGCAAACCTCTGGGTCCGTTCCGGAGCCGGCCAACTTTGTTGCGGGTATCTTAGTGGGGTGGCCCCCATGTGCTTGCTTTGGGTCTAGGAAACGTCGTGTCTGAAACCCCGTCGACATACCGTTGGTTGTATGTTTAATGATATTGTACCTACCTGATCTAACAACAAGGGTGTAGGTGTGTGTGGAAACTTTGGTGCACCCCTACAGGGTTTAATATTTTTGAAAAGCCGTGTCCGCAGTTATGGACGACTTGGAGCACAGTTCTCGATCATAGACAACTATAACTAAAGATTACTGTTATAATTTGACTTGTATCTGATATGACTAGTAAGTTGGATAACCACCACGAAAAGAATGAATAAAACTGCCAACCATGTGAGTTTCCTCGACAGGACTTCCTCATTTGTTCTCGAGGGGGATATACCAGGATGGGTATGTTTGGTGGTAGTATCAGCTTGGTTCCGAATAGGTCCTTCTTATCCCTCTATGATAGCCGACAGTTGTATCGAGCCTCCATAGGTTGTTTAGTGCATGCTGCGCTGCCGCTTCAGTCCACCATATCTATGTAGGCGAGAGCCGCCGAATTCTAAGACTCGCCGTGTACTGGCCTCAATACTGACCGCTCTCTTTTCCCTTTGCCCTTTGCCGGCAGCCTTTTTGTTTGAGCAGGTTTTGAGATCGACGTTGTTAGCAGGGTTACCCTTTCAGCTTGTCCTGGGCAGGGTTATGGACGCCATTGGTTATTCTTCAGGGCTCTTAGCCCCATTTGCATCTTGTTCGTAGTCGGATGTTGTATCGTTTTCAAGGTGATTTGGATCATGGTACTGTATATTTGTATTCTTGACTCATGGTGTCGTGTTGTATATATCTGTTCTATGGGTTCCATCGTGAACTACTATGTAATGGTATTACTTCATTTTCCACCCGCACGAAAGTGTCTGGTGGGCACCTTTGAATCGTTTCTATGCGGGTTTGGCGGGAATCGCTAAAACTTGCATAGGGCCGATCCGAGGATGTTACACTGGGGTGTCTCACCCTATGCGTTGGCCCTCCCCAAAATACCCCCTCCTCTTGATTCCATAGCACGAGCGGTGGAGTCGGCGGCGACGCAGATCTACCATACCTGGTGGTTCCTCCAACTCTGTGTGCTGAGGGTCGGTCAGCGGCATCGAGGCGCATCTCCATCCTTTTCCCCGGCTACGCATCGCAATATGTGAGGTAAGCACCGTGAATCTCTCTCCACTACTATTTCTAGTAGGGCCTAAGCACCTATTTAGGAAGAACTCACCATAGCTTCGGTTTCTTAGGCCGACATGATAGTGTTTGTCCATCCGGCAGCAACGCTTTTAGCAATGATCCAAGCCTAGATCTTGTTGTTGCAAAAGAGAGCTGTTCGGCGGGCTGCGTTTCCTAGAATGATGTATGGTCGTATGTTGGCATGAGATCAAGAGAGGATGGCCAACCTGAACTACATCTACAACTACAATGATGTAGAGTCTCTGAAGATGCTCAGGATGAGAAGAGCCCCCTTCTTCCCACTTGTCACAAGATTAAGGACGAGTGAACTTTTGGTAGATAACATCCACACCTCAGTGGAAGAACAAGTCGCTATGTTCCTTCATGTGGTCGGCCATAACCAGAGGTTTAGGGCCATCCAGTCGCCTACGGGTCAAACACCTAAAAATATACGCAATAGCATGAGATGGATGCGATATTTCAAGGTGAGGTGTTCCCTTGTTTTATCATTGCATCCTTCGGTTGAGTCCCATGTGTTCCTCTTTTCTCATTTCATCCTTGCATACCTGCAATAGGATTGTATCGGCACAATCGATGGTACTCATGTTATAGCTAGAGTTCCAAGATCACAAGCTGCAGCTTACAGGGGAAGGAAGCACTACACCAGCCAAAATGTAGCTGCTATTGATTTTGACATGATGTTCACATAGCTGGTTGGGAAAGATCAGCCCATGATGCAACCATCCTTGCTGACAGCATGTCCAGGCCTGATGGGATCAATATCCCTGATGTCAAGTTCTATCTAGGAGATGCGGGATATGGCTGTCGCCCTAGGATTCTTCCACCCTTCAGGTCTACCAGGTACCATCTCAACAAGTTCACTGGAAGAAACATGCCATAGAATGCCAAAGAGCTGTTCAATCTCAGGCACTCTAGCCTAAGGGTTACCGTTGAGAGGGCATTCATTGCTTTGAAGAACAGGTTCAAGATCCTTGATCTGAAGCCATTCCACACCTTCCACACCTAGGTAAAGCTAGTGCTTGCCTGTTTCATACTCCACAACTGGATCTTGTGGTATGGCTTTGATTTGTATGTGACGGATAAGGAGAATTTGATTCCTGACGACAATGACACTGGCCATGGTGTGGAAGTATCTAGGGCCGGCTTTAACCCATGGCGACCATGGCAATGGCCTAGGGCCCACACCTGGGGGGCATCATTTATACCCATGATAATCTCTCCATTGCTAATACTAGTGATTAAGTCCCGTGTAACAAGACGTTGATTGCTAATTCGTCCTCCCAGCCACTCGTTGACGTTTAGTCCATTTTTTATCTCTCGTGTAAAAGAGAAGCTAACTCTAACTTTAAGCCCATCTTAGAAGGCCCGAACCCCACAATAATTAGTCCACCATCGGATGACAAAGAGACAATTAGTGGGATTTTCAGTTTTATCGATACATGAATGTTTCCTTTCTCGCTGCCTACATCTGCCGCCCGCCGCCATGGTTTAGGTTTCGACTCTAGGTCAATATGCCTCTTCTCCTTTGCAGTTTCCAATCGAAAACTAGAATAGATCGATGCACAACTGCATCGCCGGCCAGCCACACGTGAGCAGCTATGGTATGGAACAGTCCGTTTACTCTCATGTCTTTTTTTTTCTAGTAGAATATATCTCTTTCTTCTTATTATTATCTTCGTCCTTAGTATATCTCCCATTATTACTAAAAGTGGACACATATATGTATCCATCTGTATATGCGTATATATAAATTAGACTTAGGGCCCATATCGTGGATTTTGTCCAGGACCCCATAAAATATAGAGCCGGCTTGGAAGGAGAAGAGGAGTGGGCAGCGGCAATGTGGAATGACAACGGCCCCACCACCATCTAAGAACAAGAAGAAGGAGAAGGAGAAGATGATGATGGTGAAGAGAAGAAGGTTGTAGTACCCCTCCCCCTCCCTCCCCTAGTTCCTGAACAATAATCATGATCAACTGTGCTTGTGAACTTCCATTCATATTAGTTAGGGTTGTGTGATGATGAACTGCATATTCGTAGTAGCTAGGGTTTTTCCGTCGATAAACTTCCGACTCAGATTATGATTTATATCTTCAGTTGTGTGATACAATGGTAAGAGCACCCATTGGATCGGAGAGAAGAGGTGACCGTATTTCAGACCTGGAGGCAACCAAACACGCCCATTTGCTTCACGTTTAGGCTCCAAGCAGACTACCAAACGGTCTGCACAAAATGTCCCGTAGATGAACTGCAGGCTACCAAACGATGTACAATTTACGACCCAAGGCCTGTATGAGGCTGGCGGTGCCAGCCACAGCACTGCCGGGCTGGGCAAAAAGTGGATGCAGTCTACCAAACACACACGTTACTACTCTATACTACTTTGCACTATGACCAGACTTTATAGCACGCAGTTTTTCTACATAGTTGTGGGTGTCATGGGCTTATCTGAGCCATCATTGACTCATTGTTTCCTTTAAGATTCGGACATCTAATTTCACACTCAGAACCTGGACATTGTACAAAATAGCACCCCTAGGAACAGAAGATGTACCTGTACAACTTGTTCTGCTTGTTCCCCATCTAGCGTCGCCTGCCGCACGCCGCCGCATGCCACTGCCCACGAGATGCACCATGGCCGGATTTTTTTGTTTCCGGTTCCTGAGCAAGGTCTACAACAGTTCATCTCGTCGGCGGTCTGGTCGGTTCCTTCGCGCCCGCTGCCGTTGATGCATTTGCTGGCTCTCCGGCCATTGCCGTCGCATGCAAGGTCCTCTTTTTCTTTCTCCTTTGGCTGCCGATGGTGAGCTTGGTGCCTTCATGCGATACAACCTCAAGTTCTACCTAGACATCTTCCATGGATTCCTTGCTCAAAGTTCATGAATCTGGATGCTTCTACTTTGTTTTTCGATTTTTTCCTTCACGGATTGTTTACGATTTTCTAGTTCGGTTCTACAAGTTTCTGTATAAACTATGAATCCACTGTCCAAAATTTTCCCCTTCATTCTCGATCCGAATCTTATCCAGTGTACATAGTGGAGGGACTTGCTGGCAAGAAAGTAATATAGCTTAGGTGGTTTGTTGTGAAGTAGCATAGTACGAATCTGAACCAGAAAAGAGGGAATATACGGCTGAGATAAGCCGGGAACACCCACGTGTATGTAGAGTTGCATTTTTTGGCCTTTGTAATCTTACCATGCTTTACTTTATGGAGAGCTGGTGATTGCAGGCTGTTTGCAACCTCCAAACAATCAGTCGTTATCTTGGTATAGGCGTTGTGCAGTTGGTATGGAACCCACCACCTCGAGAACCACATGGAATTATGGATGCCCCACGTTGATAAACGCGTCCCGTTGTACAGTTGGGTTATGCTGAATTTAATTGTTCGTCGCTAGTACACCCTTTATATCTTACAACACAGCACAAAGTCGTCGTCACATTCAGCGCACACATGCACACGACAGACAACTGTGTGCTGGAACAACATGAATTCATCCGGGATTGGCAAGCTCCTCACCTCAATCTACGAGGTCGTGGTGCGAAATTTTGTCTTCACCACGACGACGACTATGCTAATCACCGCAGCTACTGTTTTTGTTGTGGCAAGTTTGAGGCCACACGAAATACTCCGGCCCGTGCATATTTTCTTGGCGACCTTCCTCCCAGCCGCTACCGTCGTCATCTACTTCCTGTGGCAACAGCCGAAGGTCTACCTCCACTGGTAGAAGAGGGCCCATGCATCCCGGTTGGTAAGGGCCATTAGTTCCGGTTGCCCAACCGGGACGGGGCAATCGGGACTAAAGCTCTAACCTTTAGTCCCGGTTGCCCCACCAACCGGGACAAATGGGGCACACGTGGAGGCATCAGAGCGCGAGGGGTTGTGGAGCATTAGTCCCGGTTCGTAACACGAACCGGGACCAATAACCTGTTGCCGCGGCAGAGATTTGGCCCATTTCTCTGTCGCGGCAGAGAATTCATTTTGGCACATTTTGTTGCCGCGGCAGCATTTTCGCCACTTTTTGTGCCGCGGCAGAGAATTCATTTAGGTTGTTTTATTGTTTATTTAGTGTTTTGCACTTATCAATGAAGGAACCTTATATTACACAAGATCATCATGACAACATTACATTCAATACACGGATCGAGTTCATGCACTACATACAAAAGTTGCTATTCGATGCTACCGGCCAATTTCTTGAAAGTTGCTATTTTTACAATTCCTATTGTCTATACACAGCCGAGTAGTATTCCCCTTGTGTGTTTAGGACTTCTGCATCCAAGAATCCCGCCAATTCCTCCTGTATTGCTCGTATGCGATCCTTTGGCAGTAGACCGTTCCGTAGACGTTCGATCTGATTTAAAAAAGGAGTCAGCCTATATGAATATGAAACTAAACACAATTTGATTGTAATTAAAAACTATAGAAATTGTTTACGTACGTGGAGTTGCTCTAAATTTCTGCCCTTCTCATCGCACGTCTGCCGGATGAACTCGCATACATAGTATCCACATAGATTGTTACCTGGTCCCTGCGTCAGGCACTTTACGACAACAGAGTTCAATCAAAATAATAATCAAGCATGATAATAACTGTATCAAAACTAGAATCAAAGAGATGCGCGGATATAGCTAGTGGTGCTTACATCTAGTGGTTGAAATGTAAGCTCCTCTTTCCAAACACCCCTAGCCTTCTTGGTGAACCGTTTCCAAGCGTTGTCCGGCGTAGAAAACGAATAAAATAAGTTATTAAGTACTTGATATCATAAAATTCACGAACGTTGCCGATATAGTGTCGTAATGATTAGAATTACCGCTGGAGAAGTATCTGCATGTCCTTCCACGTCTCAAGGGGTTTATGTTTCGAGTCCATGACTAGTACACGCCCTTTGTCAAGTTGAATGATTAACAGAATATAGTGGTACCTGCGAATGCAGAACTAATCAATTATATACTTAACATCGAGTAAGCGAAATAGAAAGTGTATACAAGACAATAACACTCACTGGAAGTTGTAAGGAAATAGTATTTCCCTTTTGGTTTCTTGAAACCTTAACGCGTGTACTATATTATCCTCCGTATCCTGGGGGCTTATTTTGAGATTAGCTTCATGAACCCAATATGGGTCAATGAAGCCAATGTCATAGATTTGTCCTCTGCTGCATTCGAGAATCTTCATTCTGCATATTAAAGTATGATTATATACATGCAATAAACAAAATAATATAGATGGAGACTAAATTAATTACAGAATTAGTACTTACAGACAATAGGCACTCATGATCGATTTGTCCAAGGCGTCTTGATTGAATAATTGAAATAGTTCATCAAATTCAATGGATATCATGTCATCCTTATCTTTCCCATGATGCTTTTTTGTAACCCTCAGCACTATCCAGTTAGCCCCGGCCCTTGTGGCATGCATGTACCAGTTATGCAATCTTCGCATTTTTGTTGGAAGATTGTTTACCTCCTCAGGTTTGACGAGAGGTTTTCCGTACTAGTATTGGTATGCTACTTCACTCACGGGGAAGAACTCTAATTGGGATAAGTACTGGGCAATACTCATACCTTGAGCAGCGGCAGCTTCTCCGTATTGTGCAACTACCTCTGGATCATACTGCTCTTCGGCCCCATATTTGCTCGACCCCACATTGGTTTGAGAAATCACCTTGAGAGGGGCGCAAGTCTGTTTTGCTTGTTCTCCGAGCTGGGCAACAGATTTCCCGCTTGCATCAGTACTGCTCTTCGAGGCTTTTTGTGCTGCATGTGACTTGAGAATAGAACGCTCATAGTCTGATGACAGCTTTGGCTCGGGTTGATGAAGAGTCTTTAGCATTTTCAACACTTTGGCTTTTTCTTCTTTGGTGCTGGGGAACTCTGGCTCTTTCGGCCGCCTCAGCTTAGCGAAAAACGCTGTCGTTTCCGCATCAACGATCGCCGCAGTCTCCTCTTCAGTACAGTCATAAGCTCTCTTGGGAGGAACCGTTGGTACTTTTGGAAGAGGCTCTTGTTTACATTTCGGCGATCGCTTACGACGCACAGTAGCGGTATGTTTACGCTTTTTATCCTGAGGCGCCGGCGATGGCTCCCGTGGCGATGGCTGCACCGGAGATTGGTGAGGCGACGGAGCCGGGTGAGGCGACGAAGACGGCTACCGCGGCGGCGACGACCTCGCTGGAGACGGGTGAGGTGGCGGCGAAGATGGCCTTGGTGTGTGATTTTGAAGCACGATACAATCCTTCGGCCATAGAATGGTGACGTTTTTTGCGTCACCTAGCACAGTCACATCCCCTTCACCAGCAGGGTAGTGAAGATCCAAAACCTCAAAGGTGGGCATGATTTCATCCACGCCGACAACAGCGTAGCCCTCTGGAACCGGACGACTGTGGTAAGTTGGTGTGGGTCCAATTGGTAAGGCATAGCCGACCGCCACCTTCATTGATATGTTCACAACTTTGACATGTAGCTCGCAGTGTGTCATCTCTGTGATATCATCCACTGGGTAGCCAACAGGAGCCATCGTCGGTGCATCATCGGCATTGCCATTGTCATCACCCGGGACCTCGGTGGAAGCCACACTGCTTTTTCGATTATTCGATAGGCCGGTAGCATCGAATGCAGTGTGCTGCTGAGATGGGCCGGTAGTACTTTGCTCTTTAAGTGAGTTAATTTCATCTTGTTGTTGCTTTAATCGTTCTTCAATTAAACGCATTCGCTCTTTCTGACTTTCTGCTTCAACTGCCGCCCTGTCCTTACTCCTCTGACGGCTTCTATCAGGATATTTCTTCCTCTCTTCGGGAAACCCAGTCCTCCATGATTGGGAGCCTATTGTGCCTCGTGTTCGTCCATCATGTTCCTTATTTCCAAGGGCGAGTGTGAGCTCATCATTCTCTCTATCGGGAATGAAGTCCCCATCTTTAACAGCCTTTACTGCTTTTCTCATCCTCTCGATTGGCAAGGGGTCTTCTTTATGTCGTATGTTATATATACACCTCCCTTCCGAGTCCAACGTGCCCCCATGCCCGTAAAACCAATTCCTTGCACGTTCTACCCAATCGTCTGTCTCGGTGATATTTTTATCACGCAGTTCCTGCTCAAGTTTCTCCCACTTAGGAATGCCAACCTTGTAGCCACCTTGCCCCATAGTATGGTGATACTTCTTCTTAGCAGCATTCAGCTTATTCGTTTCAGACATTTTCTTAGCTTTTTCTGATTTCTTGTATTCCACAAACTCATCCCAGAATGGTTTTATCTTCTCAAACTGAATATTCTTGAAATCGGGAGTCTTCTTTTTCACGACATAGTCAAGGTGCAATCTTTTCTTCCAGTTGGTGAAACACTGGGCCATCTTCTTCAAAGCCCACTCCCTGACCTTAGCCTCCATGGCTCTCCCATGTTGTAAGGCGTCCTCAACTGGATCCTCCGCATTTGGATCCAGCTCTATCTTCGGTAGTTTGAAATTAACCATGAGCCTCTTCCACAGTAAATCTTTGGCGTGGTTAGGGACAAATAAACATGTTCCCTCTTCATCCGCATTAGCAGGCCTATTCCAATTTCTAATGGTGATCGGGATTAAGTCCCTAACGATTACTCCGCATTGTGCCACAAATTTAGTTGCGACAACTTCGGGAGCTATCGGTCTGCCGTCTACAGCGACATCTTCGATCCTGAACCTCTCATGGTCTTGCAACTTTTTGGTTGGGCCTCGTCTGCTCTTTTCAGTAGATTCCTTCGATCCGGAGGGCTAAAAGAAGAAAGATCGTCGTTACTATTTCTATATAGATAGCAGATGATTAATTAATGAATTGATTTATATTACATGCACCTTGCCGGAGCGGTCGTCTTCTCGATTACACAAGGCATCGCCTTCTCCCTCGCGGAAGGCAACACCTTCAACCTCAAACAAGTTGTCTACTCCGGTAAAAAGAGGATCACCCTCACCGGAGTTGTTCGGAAATGTTGATACGTCTAAATTATCTTCCCCACGGATCACACCTTGGATCAACTCTTCCTTTTCTTCGTCTCTGACGTGTGGGTCCATATTTTCTGCATAGGTGGAAAAACGAATAAGTCAAAGCGGCTAAAGGAGAAAGTTAAGTACGGTGTTGAGAGATATAAAGCCTAATTCAGAGAAACCCTAATATATACATACACAATAATAAAAATGAAGAGAAAGGGAAACCGTGTAGTAGATAGGCACATCGTCGAACCCACATGCACCTAAGTTGCTTGAAAATGTGAATCGGGTCTGGGGCTACCCACAGTGACTGACCAGTGGGGCCGAAGACCAATAATACCAAACTAATTAATAAACCTAATAATACCTAACTAATAATAAACCTAATAATCCAAACACCAAAAAGAAAGGGAAACAATCAACACATGGCATCGATGCAATGCTCAAGCAAGTATGATGATATGACAAGTTAATTTGCATTGGAATGTAACCCTAAGAAATGCTCGACGATTTAATCGGGGTTCCGTGGGGTGAAAACCCTAACTCAGAGAAACTCCGGAACACATGACAGGGGTGGATTTGTTCTAAGTGGGAGAAACTTGAGGTTAAATAGTTAGATCTCATTTTTCTGAACATTTTGATATATTATTTGTATTTTTCTGAGTTATAAATAATTAATTATTGAATTTACAATATTATATCAATTTATGGATTTAATTAAACCATTTCTGGATTTAAACAAAACAGAAAACAGAAAAAAAAATTGCTTAGACACATGGCTCTCAAATTTCTGAACATTTTGATACATTATACATATTTTTATGATTAAATATGAATTAGTTATTGATTTTACAAAATTATATTAATTTCTGCTATTTTTAAACATTTCTGAAAAGGATCAAGCCATTACTGCATCACCCTGACGTCATCAACCCTATCCCTAACTTTCTACACCGGGGCTGCTCCTACCCACAACCACTGACTAGGGGGCCCTAGGCCGATCTGGGTCCACCCCGTGGCCACGTAGGCGCCACGTCAGACGCGGCGGCGTGGGAGGCGTCAGGCGGTGGTCGCCGGCGACGATCTGGGCCACCCCAGCACGCGCGGAGGGGTGCGCTGGAAAGATCGTGACAAGGGGAACCACATAGTGGTGGCGTCGCCCCTTTAGGGTCACCCGAGTGAGGCTTGCGACGAGCGGCGGCGACGGAGCTCACAAACGAACGGCACGCGGTGGCTACAAAGATCTAGGAGGCAAACGGAGGGTGCCCTGAGCACAAGAAGCTCACCACGGTGCTCGACGTGGGGTCTTGGAATCCAGGCGAGGCCGAAGGTGAGCTAATCGACGACGGCGAGCTTTGTCAGGGTCGGGGAAGACGACGAGGTTGGCGACGATTCCGTTTGCCAGAGAGGGAGAGAACGCACGCGAGGGGGAGAAAGAGGGAGAGAACGCACCGCGACGCACGACGACGGACAGAGGCGACGCTGGGCAGCCTGACGGCGGGGCGGCGACGTCTTCCTATGCGCGCACGTCGGAGCAGAGAATGGAGAAGGGGAAGGAGAGGAACGGGTGTCGTGCATAAGGGGGGAGAATATGTCCCGGTTGGTGGCTCCAACCGGGACCAAAGGGTTATACGTCCCGGTTGGAGCCACCAACCGGGACCTATACTCCAATATTTTCAGCAGACCAAGGGTTGGCGCGCAGGGGCTCTTTAGTCCCGGTTGGTGGCTCCAACCGGGACATATTCCCCTGTTTTCAAAAAATTTCAGGTATTTTCTCTCTGTTCCCGCCTTATTTTTTATTTTGGGGTTTAAATTTGTATTGTTTTTTAAATAATAATTAATTTGGAATTTAGAAAAACTTTAAACATAAAAAGTGTTTGGATTTGAATAAATAATTCAAAACCATTTTCTGTTTTAAAAAATAATTAATGTAACCATTTAAAATATGAACCATTTACAATTAAAAATGAATTAACTTATATTTTTTTAATATCAATTTGGAATTTAGAAAAACTTTAAACATAAGAAGTGTATGGATTTGAATAAATAATTCAAAAACATATTCTATTTTTAAAAAATAATTAATGTAACCTTTTAAAATGAATTAACTTATATTTTTGAATATTAATTTGGAATTTAGAAAAATTTTAAACATAAAAAGTGTTTGGATTTAAATAAATAATTCAAAAACATTTTCTGTTTTAAAAAATAATTAATGTAACCATTTAAAATATGAACCATTTACAATTAAAAATGAATTAACTTATATTTTTTTAATATCAATTTGGAATTTAGAAAAACTTTAAACATAAGAAGTGTATGGATTTGAATAAATAATTCAAAAACATATTCTATTTTTAAAAAATAATTAATGTAACCTTTTAAAATGAATTAACTTATATTTTTGAATATTAATTTGGAATTTAGAAAAATTTTAAACATAAAAAGTGTTTGGATTTAAATAAATAATTCAAAAACATTTTCTGTTTTAAAAAATAATTAATGTAACCATTTAAAATATGAACCATTTACAATTAAAAATGAATTAACTTATATTTTTTTAATATCAATTTGGAATTTAGAAAAACTATGCATAATATGGGCACAACATCACAAACTATGCCGTGATTCAGCACATAACATCGGTCATTTGGACCGAAAGCCATGAAACCTCGAACATGATAGGTCATTTTGTGAAGGTTTTTTCGAAACATGATCAATATACCAAGTCTGGTATTTTTCCTTTCAACTATGTAACATAATATGACACCACGCGAAGGATTTTCATTGTTCGGATTTTTTTTGAATTTATTATGCCCGTTTTGAATTATCTGAATTTCTAACTATGGTCGAACCGGTGTGCATGAAGATAGGGGACGGGCATCGTTAGAACTTGCATTGGATCTCTGAAGAAACCACATATTGCGAGTCTAAAAATGATTTTTTCAAAAAATCACGGGCGATAGATCATGTACCTGTAGTACAAACCGGACCCACTTCCTACCGATTCGGCAGACATTTGTCCTTTTTACCCGGGATGGACGAAAAGGTTTGAGATGTACCGGTTGGGATATAGTCCATGTAAGGTGGTCTAGTATTTTAGGAAAATAGGACGGTAGCATTCTGAAACGGCATTTTGGTGGTTACTTCACAAAACGACCCGTTTTTTGCGCTCGGAAAATGGAAAAGGGATTTTCCGTGCGACAAAAAGGAAAACTTCCTCCTGCAACATTGTTCTCCATACCAATGTCCACACACATGCATAATATGGGCACAACATCACAAACTATGCCGTGATTCAGCACATAACATCGGTCATTTGGACCGAAAGCCATGAAACCTCGAACATGATAGGTCATTTTGTGAAGGTTTTTTCGAAACATGATCAATATACCAAGTCTGGTATTTTTCCTTTCAACTATGTAACATAATATGACACCACGCGAAGGATTTTCATTGTTCGGATTTTTTTTGAATTTATTATGCCCGTTTTGAATTATCTGAATTTCTAACTATGGTCGAACCGGTGTGCATGAAGATAGGGGACGGGCATCGTTAGAACTTGCATTGGATCTCTGAAGAAACCACATATTGCGAGTCTAAAAATGATTTTTTCAAAAAATCACGGGCGATAGATCATGTACCTGTAGTACAAACCGGACCCACTTCCTACCGATTCGGCAGACATTTGTCCTTTTTACCCGGGATGGACGAAAAGGTTTGAGATGTACCGGTTGGGATATAGTCCATGTAAGGTGGTCTAGTATTTTAGGAAAATAGGACGGTAGCATTCTGAAACGGCATTTTGGTGGTTACTTCACAAAATGACCCGTTTTTTGCGCTCGGAAAATGGAAAAGGGATTTTCCGTGCGACAAAAAGGAAAACTTCCTCCTGCAACATTGTTCTCCATACCAATGTACACACACATGCATAATATGGGCACAACATCACAAACTATGCCGTGATTCAGCACATAACATCGGTCATTTGGACCGAAAGCCATGAAACCTCGAACATGATAGGTCATTTTGTGAAGGTTTTTTCGAAACATGATCAATATACCAAGTCTGGTATTTTTCCTTTCAACTATGTAACATAATATGACACCACGCGAAGGATTTTCATTGTTCGGATTTTTTTTGAATTTATTATGCCTGTTTTGAATTATCTGAATTTCTAACTATGGTCGAACCGGTGTGCATGAAGATAGGGGACGGGCATCGTTAGAACTTGCATTGGATCTCTGAAGAAACCACATATTGCGAGTCTAAAAATGATTTTTTCAAAAAATCACGGGCGATAGATCATGTACCTGTAGTACAAACCGGACCCACTTCCTACCGATTCGGCAGACATTTGTCCTTTTTACCCGGGATGGACGAAAAGGTTTGAGATGTACCGGTTGGGATATAGTCCATGTAAGGTGGTCTAGTATTTTAGGAAAATAGGACGGTAGCATTCTGAAACGGCATTTTGGTGGTTACTTCACAAAACGACCCGTTTTTTGCGCTCGGAAAATGGAAAAGGGCTTTTCCGTGCGACAAAAAGGAAAACTTCCTCCTGCAACATTGTTCTCCATACCAATGTCCACACACATGCATAATATGGGCACAACATCACAAACTATGCCATGATTCAGCACATAACATCGGTCATTTGGACTGAAAGCCATGAAACCTCGAACATGATAGGTCATTTTGTGAAGGTTTTTTCGAAACATGATCATTGTTCGGCACACATTTAGTCCCGGATGTAGTCACAAACCGGGACTAAAAATATTTTCCGCCATTTCCCACCTCTTCCCGCCAAGTTTTCCCGCCCTTTCCTTTCTACTAGAGCTTTTAGTCCCGGATGTAGTCACTAACCGGGACTAAAGATATTTCCCGCCATTTCCCAAAGCTTCACGCCAAGTTTTCCCGCCCTTTCCCTCTATATTTAGGGTGATCGTGTCATGGCTATCCACACATCCACACCTTCCTCTCTTAGAACAATGGACAACGCCTACTGGGCCATTCTGACCCTCGAGGAGACCGAGGCGCTGTGCGCCTCCAACTACCCTTGTCCACCGGGGTACCGGCCGCCCGCCGGCTGGATGCTGAGCGCTGGAGGGGTTCCTGTCCCTCCTGTCCCTCAAGGTTCCGCACGCCAGGCGGCCATCACAAACCACTTCTACCACGAGCTCACGCCGGAGCAGCGGATGGATCCCCAGTAGGATCTCGACAACTATGACACTTGGAATGCCTTCTTCGCTAATAGGCGGGAAAGGGAGATCGCCAGGTACGAGGGTGATGGCCCGCCACCGGTGAACCACAACGAAGTCGGCCGTCGTCTGTGGTGGGAGAACCGTACTATCATCGAAGTGATGCGCTACATCGCCGGGGGAGACCATCCTCGCCTACGGTGCCCACGAGTCCACCCGCCACAGGCCCCACACTGTCCCGGCGGTAGCGGCATCGTCTTCCAGGAGACCCCTCTCCCACCCGCCGTGAATCCGAGGCTGGAATGGCCCCTGGTATATGCCATGGATGGGCTAAGGATCCCCGGAGTGGCAGGTGACGATGACGATGATGATGACGACGACGATGAAGACCCTGAAGCTGCGTACTATAGGACTAGGCATGATTATGACTAAAGGGGGCGGCTTTAGGCCTGAGTGTTAGCTAGTCCCGATTTGTCCCGGTTTTTAATATTAATAAATGTCTTAAGTGTTACCTAATAAATAGAGGGAAATGCCTATATAAAGAGAGGGTTCATATTTAGTCTCGGTTGGAGAAACCAACCGCGACTGAAGGGATTGCGGCAGAGTGGGCCAGACAACACTAATAATAGGGGTGAGTGTCGACATTATGTCGTGCGGCTTGTACCTTGTCCCGGATGGTGTCACCAACCGGGACTAAAGATGAACCTTTAGTCCCGGTTGGAGACACCAACCGGGACTAAAGATGAGTCAGCACTAATAATAGGGGTGAGTGTCGACATTATGTCATGAGTGTCAACATTATGCCGAGCTGCTTGTACTATAAATATGCATCCTTGTGAGTCCAGTCCTCCAGCCAGTTTGAGGCATCTCCAAGATGGTTTTAGAGAGCAGGGACACCACTACGGCCAGTTTCAGGGAGATGCCGACGGAGCCCAGTCCTCCGGCATCTCCGAGAAACTGGTCATAGAGGCACTCCCTAATATGTGAAATTAGTTAGCTCTGAGGCGTATTGATCTAGTTAGTGAAGTTACAAGCTGCAAGATGGTTTTCGAGAGCAGGGACACCACTGCGGCCAGTTTCAGGGAGATGCCGACGGAGCCTAGTCCTCCGGCATCTCCGAGAAACTGGTCATAGAGGCACTCCCTAATATGTGAAATTAGTTAGCTCCGAGGCGTATTGATCTAGTTAGTGAAGTTACAAGCTGCAAGATGGTTTTCGAGAGCAGGGACACCACTGTGGCCAGTTTCAGGGAGATGTCGACGGAGCCCAGTCCTCCGGCATCTCCGAGAAACTGGTCATAGAGGCACTCCCTAATATGTGAAATTAGTTAGCTCTGAGGCGTATTGATCTAGTTAGTGAAGTTACAAGTTGCAAGATGGTTTTCGAGAGCAGGGCCACCACTACGACCAGTTTCAGGGAGATGCCGACGGAGCCCAGTCCTCCGGCATCTCCAAGAAACTGGTCATAGAGGCACTCCCGGTCCAGCCACAAAATGGGACTAACACTCAAGACATTTATTAATATTAAAAACTGAGACTACCAAACCGGGACTAAAGGCCACAAACCGCGAAAGCTATCCTTCGGTCAAGCCACAAACCGCGAAAGACATGAACTAGAGTTACATAATATGAGCATGAACTTCTTGGCATATGTCATTCCTTATGACCGCTTCAGACGTAACCATGGAGCATCTTCTTTACTTAACGGAATGCTTGGGTCAGTTTTCACTGTGAAGGGCGGAATTTCATCAAACTTATTATAATCTTATGACATGTCTGTCTTGTCCTCGATTCCCACGATGTTTCTTTTCCCTGAAAGAACTATGTGACGCTTTGGCTCATCATATGATGTATTCGTTTGCATATTTTTTCTTTTTTTCGGTCTGGAGGACATGTCCTTCACATAGAAAACCTGAGACACATCATTGGCTAGGACGAATGGTTCATCTCTATAACCAAGATTGTTGAGATCCACTGTTGTCATTCCGTACAACTGGTCTATCTTTACCCCTTCCCCATTCAGGTTGACCCATTTGCAGCGAAACAAAGGGACCTTAAAAGAGACTCCATAGTCTAGTTCCCATATCTCCTCTATGTAACCATAATATGTGTCCTTTTGTCCATTCTCGTCTATTGCATCAAAGCGGACACCACTATTTTGGTTGGTGCTCTTTTTATCTTGGGCGATCGTGTAGAATGTATTCCCATTTATTTCGTACCCTTGGAAATTCAATACAGTAGATGATGGTGACGCGGCCAACAAGTATAGCTGATCTCCAACAGTGGTGTCATTCAAGAGATGTGTCCGCATCCAACCACCGAAAGACTTCATGTGTTCATCTGTAATCCATGATTCAGGCTTCCCCGGGTTTTTGGAGCGTACAATATTCTTGTGTTCCTCGATATACAGAGCTGCCAAGGTGGAATTATGTAGAACTGTGTAGTGTGCTTTAGTGAAAGAATCCCCGTCCCTACATATCATTGCTTTCTTTCCCAGCGTGCCTTTTCCACTTAGTCTTCCCTCATGCCGCGAGTCAGAAACACCAATCGGCTTAAGGTCAGGAATAAAGTCAGCACAAAACTCAATGACCTCCTCTGTTCCATATCCCTTGGAGATGCTTCCTTCTGGTCTAGCATGGTTATGAACATATTTCTTTAAGACTCCCATGAACCTCTCAAAGGGGAACATATTGTGTAGAAATACCGGACCGAGAATGGCAATCTCTTCCACTAGATGAACCAGGAGATGCGTCATAATATTGAAGAAGGATGGTGGGAACACCAATTCAAAACTAACAAGACATTGTACCACATCCTTCTGTAACCTTGGCAGAATATCTGGATTGATTACCTTCTGAGATATTGCATTGAGGAATGCACACAGCTTCACAATGGGTACTCGAACATTTTCCGGTAGAAGCCCCCTCAATGCAATCGGAAGCAACTGCGTCATAATCACGTGACAGTCATGAGACTTCAGGTTTTGGAACTTTTTCTCTGCCATATTTATTATCCCCTTTATATTAGATGAGAAGCCCGACGGCACCTTGATACTGTAAAGGACTTCAAAAAAGATTTCCTTCTCTACTTTGGTAAGAGCATAGGTGGCACGACTTAAGTGACGCCCTTTATCCGTCTTGTTATCCGTATGCATGTTCTTTGGGTCTTTCATAATTTGTTGGTCCTCCCGTGCTTCAGGTGTATCTTTTGTCTTACCATACACGCCTAGGAATCCTAGCAGGTTCACGCAGAGATTCTTCGTCACGTGCATCACGTCGATTGAAGAGCGAACACGCAGGACTTTCCAATATGGCAGCTCCCAAAATATAGATTTCTTCTTCCACATGGGTGCGTGTCCTGTAGCGACGTCGTTCGGAACTGATTGACCGCCGGGACCCTTTCCAAAGATTACTTCTATGTCCTTGACCATACCAAATACATCATCACCAGCAGGGAGTTCAGGCTTCTTCCGGTGATCTGCCTCACCTTTGAAATGCTTGCCTTTCTTTCTTACGGGATGATTGGTCGGAAGAAATCGTCGATTCACTAGGTACACAACCTTCTTGCATTTATGCAAATATGTACCTTTGGTCTTATCTAAACAGTGGGTGCATGCCTTATATCCTTTGTTTGTCTGTCCTGAAAGGTTACTAAGAGCAGGCCAATCATTGATGGTTACGAATAACAACCCTCGTAGATTAAATGGCTCCTGTTTGTTCTCATCCCACGCACGTACACCTGGTTTGCCCCACAACTGTAAGAGTTCTTCAACTAATGGCCTAAGGTACACATCAATGTCGTTGCCCGGTTGCTTCGGGCCTTGGATGAGCACTGGCATCATAATGAACTTACGCTTCATGCACAACCAAGGAGGCAGGTTGTAGATACATAGAGTCACGGGCCAGGTGCTGTGACTGCAGCTCTGCTCCCCAAAAGGATTCATGCCATCCGTACTTAGACCAAACCATAAGTTCCTTGCGTCACCTGCAAAGTCTGTGAAGTCTCTCTCGATTTTTCTCCACTGTGACCCATCAGCAGGGTGTCTCAACTCCCCGTCTTTCTTACGGTCTTCTTTGTGCCATCGCAACAACCTGGCATGCTCTTTGTTTCTGAACATGCGTTTCAACCTTGGTATTATAGGAGCATACCACATAACCTTAGCAGGAACCCTCTTTCGGAGGGGCTCTCCCTCAACATCACCAGGGTCATCTCGTCTGATCTTATACCGCAACGCGTTGCATACCGGGCATTTATCTAAATTCTCATACTCCTTACCGCGGTAGAGGATGCAGTCATTAATGCATGCATGTATCTTTTGCACATCTAATCCCAGAGGACAGAGAGTCTTCTTTGCTTCGTAGGTACTCTCGGAAAGTTCGTTATGTTTTGGAAACTTCGGCTTCATTATTTTCAGCATCTTTTCAAATGAGGAGTCAGTTAGACCACACTCTGCCTTCCATCGCAACAATTCCAGTGTGGTACCGAGCTTTGTGCTGCCATCTTCACAATTTGGGTACAACAATTTCTTGTGATCTTCTAACATGCCCTCTAACTTCAACTTCTCATTTTCTGTTTCACAGTCTCGCTTTGCATCAGAAATGACCCTACCAAGTTCATCAGCCGGCTCATCTGATGCCCGTTCTTCACATTTTTCCTCTCCATTGTCTTCCATTGCAGTATCACTGTATTCAGGAAACATATGATGGTAGTTGTTATCATCATCTTCTTCTTCACCATCTTCCATCATAACCCCTCTTTCCCCGTGCTTGGACCAGCAATTATAGTTGGGCATGAAACCTTTCATAATCAGGTGGCCGCGAATGATTTTCGAGGAAGAGTACTCCTTGTTGTTCCGACATTGAACACATGGACAACGTATAAATCCATTCTCTTTGTTTGCCGTAGCCACATCGATAAATTTATCCACGCCTTTGATATACCCGGCTACCCGCCGGTCACCGTACATCCATTCCCGACCGTTCATCTGCATCATATAAGTAAGTTTATCAAAAAACAGGACATCATAAATAGTGAAATAACCAATTCACACCGACACATGAATTGTATCAATGACCTAGAAAAGATAAGATTGCTAACCTCGATCGAGGGAAATAAAGAGGAGAAAGCTCAAGTGCGTCTCGGACACCTTCTATATTTTTGTTCTATGAGAAATTCAACGGAATTTTTCACTCAAACATTTCAACAAACACCTTCAATGCATGCATGAGAAAAAACTAGCACACACCCTCACACCTTACACCATTCGAAAAAACAGAGTGGAGGCAGAGGGGGCTGGGGCGTTGCATTTATAGAGGGCAAGGGGTCTTTAGTCCCGGTTGGAGCCAGCAACCGGGACTAAAGGTGCGTGCCACGCCACGTGGCTGTGGCCAAACCTTTAGTCCCGGTTGGTGGCTCCAACCGGGACGCATGCCCCCTTACCAACCGGGACCCATGCCCCCTGGCCCCGTGTCCGCTCCAACCGGGACGCGTGCCAGCATTAGTCCCGGTTGGTGGCGCAACCGGGACTAATGCTCCGAGGGGTCGCGAACGGATGGCCCTTTTTCCTCTAGTGCTCGTCGACTACGCTTGTTTCAGTGGAAGTCATCGGTATCGCATCCCGTACGCCACCTTCATCGAGCATGCACGTCAAATGCCCATGTATACCGCACGGAGTATTCGCTTTTTAACGCGTCTCCTGCAGCAATCGGGCCTCGGAGAGGAGACGTGCCTGCCTCCTATGGGCACAGACCTCGCACCGTACAAGTACTGCACATTCGAGGCGGGCCGCGAGGAGGCTGAGCTCGTTGTCTTCTCAGCCATCGACAATTTGTTTTCCAGGACCGGCATCACCCCGCAGGCCATCGACATAATCGTCGTCAATTGCACTGTCTTTAATCCAACACCATCGTTCCCAGATATGATCATAAGCAAGTACAAGATGCGGAATAACATTCACAGCGTGCACCTATCTGGATGGGGTGCAGCGCTGGGCTGGTATCAATAGAGCTTGCAAGGAACCTACTCCGGGTCGCAGTCCCAGGTGCACGGGCGTTAGTCGTATCTACAGAGATCCTGACACCAAACTATTATATCGGGAATGAGCGGGCTATGTTGCTCCCGTACTGCCTGTTTCGCATGGGCGGAGCAGCCATGCTGCTGTCGACGTCGCCTGCCAACGCCCGGTTCCGCCTCAGGTCTATCGTGCGTACACTTACCGCTGCGGATAACAGTTCATACCGATGCATACATCAGGAGGAGGATGACAAGGGGAATAGGGGAATGAATCTCTCCATCGACCTCCTTCTCGTCGCCAGCACTACCTTGAAAGCCAATATCATGGCCATTGCACCCCTTGTCCTTCCCGTTTCAGAGCAGCTTTATTTCGCACTATCTTTTATCATGAAAAAGATGACGAATCAAAAGTACAAATTATATGTCCCCGACTTCAAGACAGCCTTTGAGCACTTCTGCATCCACGCGGGTGGATGCGCAGTAATTGATGGGGTTCAACGAAGCCTTGGCCTGTCTGACGTGCATGTTGAGCCATCTAGAATGACGCTGCATCGTTTTGGGAACACGTCCAGCAGCTCGCCTTGGTATGAGCTCGCATACATAGAGGCCAAGGGCCGTATGTATATGGGCGATCGAGTGTGGATGATTGGATTTGGCTCCGGGTTCAAATGCAACAGTGTGGTGATAGAGTGCATCGCCCCAGCCCATAACACTGATGGACCGTGGGCCGGGTGCATCCAGCGATATCCAGTAGAGGTTAAACCATTTGAGAAGTAACATAGCAAATAGACTTTTTAGTGCTTAGAAATAAAAGCATCCTTTTAATGATAAATTGGAATGTTTGAAGTCGAGGTGTTTGTTATATTTTGTCAGTCTCTCTTTGTCTACATGTATGAAACGGGAATTATGTTAGTTAATGTAAAAATTTGTAAGATGAAATGTGGTGATTGATTTGATTTCAACAATCCAAACCCTGAATTATGTAATACTTAATGTCTTCTTTTTGCGGGTAATGTAATATTTAATGTCAAATTCATAATTTTCTAAAACCATGTACTGATTGGTTACGATGTTGCTTTCTACACTGCTTGTAGAGCCAAAAGACGGTAGCGTCGTTAGAACCATGAAGATGGATGACTTGATTTTTAAGGGATTTATGTCCCTTAGATGACGAATGTAGCATAACCAAGACCTAATGTAAGGAGAGAGGAAACGAAACATACCCTCATAGATCGAACTAGCGGAAGTTTATCGATGACAAAGTTGATGAAAACGTGTGTTGATCCTCGCAACAAACTTACAAATCGCGAGGAGATGTATTATCCGTACGGAAAGTTCCAACAATCTAGTGCCACACATGCATCACCTCCATGGTATCCACATGTACATGATTAGCAACCGTCGCGTTGAAGTGCGATTGAGCCGTTTGAACCAGGAACGTGTCAATAAAGATCCGGCAGCGCTTCCGTAGTGCCGGCTAGATTAGATCTAACCGGTAGTAGAACTCGGCAGCATTACTGCGATGGCGATGAAGATCTCTGCGTGACGATGATGATGACAACACAAGGAAGAAGAGAGAGGAGGGAACCAAGAGGAGGCGGCAGCCGATGGCAAAAAGAAGAGAGCGGCGCAGCGGCGGGTGGCGGTGTCGGGGCTGGGGCGTGGCTAGTATGCCTTGCCCTTACCTTACCCTCTTTAAATAGGTTCAGGGTGGCCTAGAAAGAGTAGAAATAGGACTCGAAGAACCAGTAGGACTCTCCTCTCTCTCTCAAACACCAAAGGGGAGGGGAGTTGGAGTCAAACCCTAACCCCTCCCTTCCCTCTCTCCCACTGTCATCCTAGGAGGGGTTGGGGTTCAACTCAGACCCCTCCCCTCCCTTCCCCCTCGTGCGCCATGCCCTACGGGGGCATGGGCCCCTTCGGTCCATGGTGCCACCTCAGGTTTTTACCTTTTGTTAATTATTTCAAAAATCTAAAAAAATTACGGACACCTCTTAATTGTTCCATAACTTTCTTAAATTAATCCGATGCATTCCATTAGTGTGCGGAACCATCCCGAACACCTCTCGATGATATTTTAGACTCCTACCGTATATCCTGAAACCTTCCGAAGTCACATCAGAATCACTTCATTCACAAATATTTAATCGCACTCACATTCTAAATGTAGTTCCATGTTAAGTGTGTGACCTTATGGGTCTGGATATTAGTGGACATGTTCGTAAATCATTACACAACAATGATCAACATAGTTATCTCAATTTATACATATTGATCCCCACTTCATAACACAAAAATATATATCGTGTGAACCTTTCATATTACTTATCGATACATGACGTATTGATTCTCAATACTTTACATTGCCCGAGGTAAAACACTAGGTTATCCTCGTTACCCTGCATTTACTCTTCACACAACCCATATTGTCGATGTCCTTTAGATCCTGTGACACCCCGGGATCAGGGCTAGACAAATCCCAGACATTTGTCTGATATGAGACTAACCTAGATCTTGAAAGCGCACAGAGAGAGAATCGGTAACACAACAGTGACCCTACGATACATTTTTTTATTACAGCAAGCTCATACTGAGTGAAGAACCAAAATATTACAAGCAGAGGTCACTGACCATAAACACCAAACAACGGAAGGAAAATTATGCTATTAAGTATAGCAAACTTAACAAATGGCCTAAGAGGCCTAAATCATAACGATGACGTCCCATCCATAGATCCTAAACTGCCGACTGGGAACCCCAAGCTACTCGTCGATGACGTAAAGAACTCTTCTTCTATGATAACACTTACTCAGCTGCAAAAGTATGAATGAAGCAAGGGTGTGTCCAGGGTGTACTCCGTGTTGGTGTGTTATTGACGCCTCGTTGGGAGACCCCAAGAGCAAGGAGTGATGAGCATAGCAGCAAGTTTTCCCCCAGTAAGAAACCGAGGTTATCGAACCAGTAGGAGGAAGGAAACGACTCAAAGGTGTTGCTAGCAACTTGGAGACCTGCACAACACAGACTCAAGACTTTTCCCCAACGAACAGTGAGGTTGTCAATCTCACCGGTTGCTGTAACAAAGGATTAATTGTATGGTGTGGAAGGTAATAGTGGTTTGCAGCAAGTAAACAGTAACAATGGAAGATGTATCAATGGTAAAGATTGGACCGGGGTCCATAGTTCACTAGAGGTGTTCTCCTTAAGATAAACAAACATGGCATGCTAGGTAAACAAATTACAGCAGGGCAATTGACAGGACTGAGAAAGGCATAACAATGCAATATTAGACAATCATGATCCTATGAGATTTGATTGGGCAATACAACAATATACATAGACCGCCATCCAACTACATCTATGACTAGAAATCCACCTTCAGGTTATCATCCGAACCCCCTCCAGTATTAAGTTGCAAGCAACAGATAACTGCTTTAAGAAAAGTGTGTAAGGTAAACAATCCACTTGTTCCATGAACAAGAGATCGTTGTTTTCTTCCTTGTGTCAACAACACATCTACAACCTTAGAGATTTCTGTCACTTCCCTTAGATTAAATAGAGGCATGAACCCACTATCTAGAATAAATACCCCCTCTTGGAGTCACTAGCATCTACTTGGCCAAGATATCTACTAGAAACGGAGAGCATGCAAGATCACAAACAACATAGAAATGATAGAATCAATAAGACAAAACCATTAATCAATATGACATAGTAATCTCAATATACATCGGATCCCCACAACTACAATATGCATGATCACAAATAGATGATCTTGATCATGAACAGACCTCACAAGATCTAAACATGGTAGCACAAAGGAGGAGATACAAACA
Source organism: Avena sativa (assembly GCA_916181665.1). Classification (NCBI taxonomy): domain Eukaryota; kingdom Viridiplantae; phylum Streptophyta; class Magnoliopsida; order Poales; family Poaceae; genus Avena; species Avena sativa. Next base: position 102,066,146 of record OV702285.1, on the reverse strand, counting down.
TCTAGCTACTACATGGACCCGTACTCCAAGGTGGAACTACTCATGCTTCATACCGGAGGCTGGCATGATGAAGAAGAAGGCCTTCGGGATGATCTCCCCTCCGGCAGGGTGCCGGGAAGAGCTTTAGATCCCCCCGATCTAGGGACAATGGTGGCGGCAGCTACAGACGATTTCATGGAATATTGATCGGGTCTTTAGTGTTTTGGCATCGGGGGGTCTTTATAGGCGAATAGGTGAGGCAGGGGGGCACCCAGGGCGGCCGCACCCCCCAAGCGCGGGCTAACCCTAGCCACGCGGCCAGGGGGTGTGGCCCCGTGGTGGCTCCCCCCCGTCTCGTATTCTGGCTCCGTTTCCCCACGGTAAAATATTGACTTTGGCTTTTGTGCCGTCCAATTCCGAGAATATTGATTTTCCGCCTTTCTGGAACCAAAAATAGAAGAAAACATGCAACTGTCACTGTGACATCTTGTTAATAGGTTAGTACCAGAAAACATATAAAAACACCTCAAAGTGTAGACAAAGCAAAGCAAAGTAGATACTAAACAAGCATGACACATAAAAAATTATAGATACGTTTCCGACGTATCAAGCATCCCCAAGCTTAACTCCTGCTCGTCCTCGAGTAGGCAAGTGATAAAAAGAATAATTTTTTAGGTGACATGCACCATCAAAATCAAGATCAAACCATTTGCAAGCATTGAAAGCTGGGATCAAAGAACTCTAAACATGAGCATGAAATATGGAGTTCTAACATCAATACAAAGTAACTATGCATGCAACATGAAAGGCTACAAACAAAGATCACGAATAACATGCATTGAAAAACGTTTGTTTGTTTCACATACAGAAAACATGGCATAGTGGCATTCATCTTGTCCCTCATGGAGTAGAAAATAGATGCATATGACACCTTCAAAGTTCATAAGCGTGACTAGATACAAATAGCAGAAGGACAAGTAATATCAACAATATGCATCAATCAATAAGTTTTGGGACAATGCACATAGAACTAAGAATGGAAACTATGCTCTCTTAACTGGTGCCTAAGGATAGAAGGTGGAGACTCAATATAATAGTGGAAGAAAGGCCCTTCATAAGGAAGAAGGGATTTCAAGTCTCAAAAAGAGCTTCCAAAAATTATGGTACTTGTTAGCTTTCAGCCCTCATTTCCCCTATCATAAGCATCTTTAAGTGATTAAGGTTAAAGTGAACGAACTATGGAGTATATGCTTGACAAAGTATAAGTTGGCAATCTCATGACCCTTGAATACGAGGTCCGCACCTCATGCTACTCAACTTTAGTCACTTGCAAGTTCTTGTCATAGTAAGTACATGTGTATCATAGAGAACCGCTAACGGGGTACCCCTTGCACATGATACAGGAGCTATCCCATAATCAAAATGGTAAGGAAAGCAGACAATGAGCATCTGAGCAATCTTCTTATTTACCATGGGAATATGGTGCTTTTTTCTCTCTTTCCTCTTTTCAATATGTATCTCTTTTCTTTATAAGAAGAAAACTTCATAGATGTCATTATGGTGATGCTGCAAGTTTCCACCAGGATTAGGCTTGGCTTAGGCTAGCGGCCCAAGCATTTCTGTCACACATATACATAACTCCATGGACTTACAAATTCCCCTTTCATTTCACACCGACGAAATCCATAGACAAAAGAGCATGATATCAACTGTGTACAAAGTACACGTGCAATGTTGAAAGCGTTCCCTATGACAGCATGATTCTGCTAATTCCAACGTATAGGTGCAAGCATATACAACATAGATGACACAATGGTTTAATTTTATTAGGGAAAGAAAAATAAAGTGTGCCATCAAGTTTGTGAGAGCTTTAATCACTAAGTTTTGACATAACAAAATACTTTTTAATTGGAAGATAGATGAAAACAAGAATATACTTGGAATGGTGTAACACACCATGAATAGGAATTTATAGTGGACACTTTGGAATAACTTAATTTCTTGGGAGTTGGATGCATGAGTAGAGGTTACTCATACAAGTGGAGGCTAGCAAAAGACTGGGAGCGACCAACTAAGAGAGCAATAATGGCCATAATCATGCAGAGCGACAAAACATTACTAATCAAAGCATAAAGTGGTATTACAAGTCAAGTACTAAATAATCATAGAGTCTATGGTGACTTTTTCATAGTCATAGCATGGTGTGAGCATGTGCCAAGTCAACCCAAACAAAGCATCAAAGGAGAATACCATAATACTATTTGTACGCTAAAACAACGCATGATTCGTTCAAGGCACAATAAGCGATCCTAATTGTTTGGAACAAGTCATGCTACAGAAATAATCACTAAGCATAAGGTCAAAACAATACCTAGCATGACATGATAAAGTCTAAGTCACAGTCAAAGCAAGCTCCTCTTGTACTACTCAAGCAAGAACTTTCTACTCTTCTCCAACACCAATCAACTTATTTGAAACAACACAGCGAGAATGGGGGTCCAAACTACTTTATTCAAGCAAACTAAGCAAACTAATTGAAAACTAAGATGCTCCAAGAACAACACAACAGTGCATGAAACAATAAAAAGGAAGTGTCTAGAAATACCTGAGCTTTTTATTGATGAAGAAGGGGATGCCTAGGGCATCCCCAAGATTTGACGCTTGTACCTCTTGAATATTTATTGGGGTGACACGGGGTGGCATCCCCAAGATGGAGCTTTTGTCTATTCTTCATCTCATTACATCATTCTCTCTCTACACCTGAAAATTTTCCTTCATACAAAACTTCACACAATCTTCATTAGCAACATTAGTGTAATCAAAAGATAATAGACCCTTGGGTTTACCTTTAGAACAGCAAAACTTTCACTAAAAACACAAGCTACTATAGCAATTCCCTCAAAAATCTCAATTTCCCAAAAAGAACCAAAAAGGGAATCAATATGAAGCAAATGCAAATAATGGCAGAAATCTGTCAAAACAGACCAGCAGGTAGAAACCGATTTTTTCGAATATATTATATTGCTCAAATCAAAAGGTGTTGAACTAATTAAAGTTAGATAACATACTTGGGGATTTATTCACAAAATATCATCTCAATTTGACTTACAGATGTTTCTCATGAATGTTTACGATGGAGCATAAAAATCTGTTTCAGGACTGCAACTCCCCAAATCTTACTTCCCTCTCATTAGAGGTTATTCCTGGCACAAAACACAAACAAAAAGAATAAGGAGAGGTCATTACTGAAGTAATAACTTTCAAGTCTCAAGAAAACTCTTGCGTTATCTTCCAACAAGTACTTTTCTTTAACGCCTTTAAGTTAGGCACAAGAAGCAAGAATCAAGTATTTTCAAATGAAGAAGCATTAAGATCAATAATTGCAATCTCTTCACCTAGGAAAGATATATCATCCAAATGATTTTTATAGGATCCTTTATCATCTCTCCGTGGTTCACTACTTTCACCAAAAGGGTTTTCATGAACAATCCAACCAAAATTCTTTTCTAAGGCTTCATGCATTCCTACAAGTTTAAAAGGTATGGGTATCTTAATTTCCTCTTTGGGTTTGGTTTTATCTAAAGTACCCATAACATCTACACATGAGACTAACATATTAAAATGTTCAAAGACCTTTTTGGCTTCCTTAGCAACATCATTGAACTCTTTTAGTAAAGTTTCTAGGATAAAATCCCTCTTTTCAGGATCCTCTTCTTCTTTTAGTTTGAGAAACAAAATTTGAATCATGGGGTTAAGGTTAATAAACCTAGCCTCCAACATATGAACTAAAGAAGCTGCAGCAATTTCATAATTAGGAGCAAGTTCTTCTATAGATCTATCCTTAATATCCTCATGTTTGCTAACATGATTAAAGAATTCTTCAATATTTTATTTCCCAATTATGGAGCCACTACCTATTGAAAGGTCTTTATGGGTGAACTTGGGGATCAATATGGTGAGCTAGAGCAAGGTAACAACTGGAGTAGGAACTAATTTTTGTGTGTTTTTGTTAAAAGAAAGCAAACCAAACTAAACTAATGTTTTTGGAAAGGTTATGAAGGACTCCCCTTGTGAAGACGTCCTTAGCCTCCCCGGAAACGGCGCCAGAAAAGCTTGTTGGAGTGTTACTGATGCCTCATTGGGAGACCCCAAGAGCAAGGTGTGATGAGCACAGCAGCAAGTTTTTCCTCATTAAGAAACCGAGGTTATCGAACCAGTAGGAGGAAGGAAACGACTCAAAGGTGTTGCTATTAACTTGGAGACCTGCACAACACAAACTCAAGACTTTGCCCCAATGAACAGTGAGGTTGTCAATCTCACCGGTTGCTGTAACAAAGGATTAACTGTATGGTGTGGAAGGTAATAGTGGTTTGCAGCAAGTAAACAGTAACAGCGGAAGATGTATCAATGGTAAAGATTGGACCGGGGTCCATATTTCACTAGAGGTGTTCTCCTTAAGATAAACAAATATGGCATGCTGGGTAAACAAATTACAGCAGGGCAATTGATAGGACTGAGAAAGGCATAACAATGCAATATTAGACATTCATGATCCTATAAGATTTGATTGGGCAATACAACAATATACATAGACCGCCATCCAACTACATCTATGACTAGAAATCCACCTTCAGGTTATCATCCGAACCCCCTCCAGTATTAAGTTGCAAGCAACAGATAACTGCTTTAAGCAAAGTGTGTAAGGTAAACAATCCACTTGTTCCATGAACAAGAGATCGTTGTTTTTTTCCTTGTGTTAACAACACATCTACAACCTTAGAGATTTCTGTCACTTCCCTTAGATTAAATAGAGGCATGAACCCACTATCTAGAATAAATACCCCCTCTTGGAGTCACTAGCATCTACTTGTCCAAGATATCTACTAGAAACGGAGAGCATGCAAGATCACAAACAACATAGACATGATAGAATCAATAAGACAAAACCATTAATCAATCTGACATAGTAATCTCAATATCCATCGGATCCCCACAAACAAAACATGCATGATTACAAAATAGATGATCTTGATCATGAACAAAGCCCACAAGATCTAAACATGGTTGCACAAAGGATGAGATACAACCAGCTAGCTACTACATGGACCCGTAGGCCAAGGTGGAACTACTCACGCTTCATACCGGAGGCTAGCATGATGAAGAAAAAGGCCTCCGGGATGATATCCCCTCTGGCAGAGTGCCGGGAAGAGCTTCAGATCCCCCCGATCTAGGAACGATGGTGGCGGCGGCTACAGACGGTTTTATGGAATATTGATCGGGTCTTTAGGGTTTTGGCATCAGGGGGTCTTTATAGGCGAAGAGGCGAGGCAGGGGGCAGTGTAGCACTCCGGTAAAACCACTGCTAGAAAATCGATTGATTGTTTACTACTTTGTGCATCATCAGGGCATCATGCATCTGTTAAACTAAAAACTATTTCTCTAAAAGCCTCTCTTTGTTTTCTAAAATGTCTTCTCTCTTTATTCAAATCAAAACCCAGGTCGTTTCTGGATATTTTGTTTGTCTAAAAAATAATTACAACAGTCTTTTAAATAATATGCGTAAAATTTTATATTATTTTTAGGAGGCCGCCAGTCAGGCCCAAAAGCCCAGCCAGCCACCTCCAAAACCTAACCCTAACCCTAACCCTAATATCCCTACCCAGCCACCCACTCCCTATCGTAACCGCCGCCACCCCCTGGCTTCATACCTCTAGGCCAAACCGAACCAACCCCACGCACACACACACGCGACCGAACCACCCAATACGGCCCGCAGTCATGCCAACATGACACGCTGCGACGGGATCCCCGCATCGGACCTGGTCCCATCCTGTGGCTCTGCTCTCTCTCCCCTCGTGAGCACCCCGTCCCCCGACCTCGCCATCTCCTCCCTCCTTGGTTCCTTTTCCCCACCGCCAGATGTGTGCCCTCCTCCGGCTGAGCCCCGCCTTCCCGCAAGCACACCTCGCCGTCGCCCCAACGTTCCCTGTCGCCCTATCTTCCGCCCTGCTCGCAATGCCCTCCCGCGGCTCAGCACCTCTCTCCCTAGTGCCGCCAGAGGCCGCGGCCCTCCTCCCCTCCTCCGGCAGCAGTCCCCGTGGCCGCGCCTTGTCGAGCTGGCTCCACACCTCATCTAGCTCGCCGCCCCTACAACCGTGTGTCCACTGCGCGGACCCCTTCCCCGCGTCCAGTGCTTCCTCGTCCCTGCCACCTTCCGCCGCTCGCCTTCCCGTGCCCCCTCCCTGCAGATCGTCGCTGACCGCCAGCACCACGGGTCCTCGTTCCCGAGATCCTGCCCACATGCGCCTCCTGCAGCTTCCCAGCGCATGCGCTGGTTCCTCGCCCCGTTGCCCGGCGCCACTCTGCTCCGACTGTCGGTGCTTTTTGTGCCGCCTTTTCATCCGCTATAGCATATCATCGACAGGGGATCTGCCTCCCTGTCGTTCAGCGCCAAGACCAGGTATTCGTTGACCTCCATTGCTCACATTTGTTGTGAATCCGCACCAGTTACTATGCAAACGGTGTCTTGTTGCTCTATGTGGTGTATTGTTACTGATGAGAAGAAGGGGTGTGATGTTACTGCAGCGGCAACCGTGTGAAGATGGGGCTAGGTGTTGCTAGAGGCATGTGATGGGACTACTTCCGCTTGGTTAACGGAAGATGGACATGAAGTGTCCCGTCGTCAAGAATCGTTGATACTAGATCTTCGTCCCTGATTCCAAGGCCTTCAACACGGAACGTCAAGCTCTCCCTTCCGGAAACCGAACCTCTCCGAGCCCTAAGTTCGCCGACCGCCATGTGTGACCCCTTTATCTGAGACCCTATTTTTATAAATAACATATACATGCTTGCATACATATTTATGTGGTTTGGAGCTTTTAGTCTAATCATCTGATAATTAAATATTGAGACCATATGCGGGCTTTTCTAGTCCAATATTGGCTCTATTTAAATTTGTGTAGTGAACCGATGTCATATTTTCCTTGTTAATACAACATCTAATTTGTGAGGTATCTAAACAACATGAACCATCTAAATAATTATCGGGACCCGTTTCCGCTTAATATTGACTAATTGCACTGCATCTTTGCCATGTCATATATCATACATGCATCATGCCCGATCTTTTTCCGTAGTATTAAATAGTGTATCCGGTGTTTCTTTAGTGCATTGCTTCTTCACGGATTAGGCCGATGTGTTGATGCGAGTGTCGACCCGATCTTCGGACGAATCTTCGTCAATGTTTTTAGGCGAGCATTCTCCCTCTTTCTACCTATCTTAGTTTTATAGTCTTTATTTCCTCCTGTTGATCTATTGCTATCTGTGTTGCGATGTTCTAGTTTTCGTAACCATGATATCCCTTGCAGCCACTATATTGCCTTGGGCACCTCCTATTACCTGTTGTTTGGTAGATACTCGGCCTTGCGAGTCGTAGTCGCTTCCTCAGGTGTTATTTTCGCGTCATCGATGTTCCATCATTGTTGGGTGTTTGGAAAATGCTTAATGGTGGAGATGATTATGGATTTAATTACTGTTTAATAACTAAAATTGAAAGTAGGTAAATAATGCAGAGGCACTGGTGGATAATAGACAATATTTAGTTTTTAACCGCTCACTGGTGTCCCGTAGGACCCCGAGTTCTTGACACCTGTTCTGATATCGAGTGCGCTAACCACAGGTGGGGTGTGTGGGCACCCCCATTGATTTAGTACCTGATTTCAAAGTACTGTACTGGGGGCCACAAACTAGTTTGGAGCTTTATTACTATCCTGTACTTATGCCATGATTTACTGCTTTATTTACGATTGCGCGTGGAGCGCCTGTACTATTTAGGAACAAATATGGAATGTTTTCACGGTATAGATAAGCCCAGTCACACTTTCGGGTTCCCAGTCATTTACAACCATTGAGACAAACCATGGGTCCGTCTCGGAGACCGGCCGACTTTGGTGCGGGTAGCTTAGTGGGGTGGCCCCCATGTACTTGCTTTGGGTCTGGGAAACGTTGTGTCCGAAACCCCGTCGACATACCGTTGGGTGTATGTTTTGTGATCTTGTACCTACCTGATCTAACAACAAGGGTGTAGGTGCGTGTGGAAACTTTGGTGCACCCCTGCAGGGTTAAATCTTTTCGAGAAGCCGTGTCTGCGGTTATGGACGACTTGGAGCACAATTCTCGATCATAGACAACTATAACTAAAGTTTACTGTTATAATATGACTTGCATCTGATAATACTAGTAAGTTGGACAATCACCATGGAATGAACGAATAAAACTGCCAACTGTGTGAGTTTCCTCGAATTGACTTCCTCGTTTGGTCTCGAGGGGGAAATACCAGGATGGGTATGTTTGGTGGTAGTATCAGGTTGGTTCCGAATAGGTCTTTCTTATCCCTCTCTGATAGCCGACAGTTGTATCGAGTCTCTATAGGTTGTTTTGTGCATGTCGCGCTGCCACTTCAGTCCACCATTCCTATGTAGGAGAGGACCGCCGAATTCTAAAACTCGCCGTGTACCAGCCTCAGTACTAACCGCTCCTCTTTTTCCTTTGACTTTGTTGACACCCCTTTGTGTTTGACAGGTTTTGAGATCGACCTCGTTAGCAGGGTTACCCTTCCGGCTTGGCCTGGGAAGGGTTATGGACGCCATTGCTTATTTTTTAGGGCTGTTAGCCCAATTTGCATCTTGTCCGTACTCGGACGCTATATCATTTTCAACGTGATTTAGATCTTTGTACTGTATATCTGTATTCTTGACTCATGGAGTCGTTGTTGTATATATATGTTCTGTGGGTTCCATCGTGGACTACTGTATAATGATATTACTTTGTTTTCACCCGCACGCAAGTGCCTGGTGGGCACCTTTGAATCTTTTCTATGCGGGTTTGGCGGGAATCGCTGAAACTTGCATAGGGCCGATCCGAGGGTGTTACAGGCAGCCAGCGCGGCCGCACCCCCAGGCGCGGGCTAACCCTAGCCGCGTGGCTAGGGGGTGTGGCCCCCTAGTGGCTCCCCTACGTCTCTTATTCTGGCTCCCTGTTCCCCACGGTAAAATATTGACTTTGGCTTTTGTCCCGTCCAATTCCGAGAATATTGATTTTCTGCCTTTCTGGAAACCAAAAACAGAATAAAACAGGTAACTGACACTGTGGCATCTTGTTAATAGGTTAGTGCCAGAAAACATATAAAACCACCTCAAAGTGTAGATAAAGCAAAGCAAAGTAGATACTAAACAAGCATGGAACATAAAAAATTATAGATACGTTTCCGACGTATCCCTCTGCAAGACTTATGGCTGGTGAAGTTACTTTGCATAAAGCTGTATTTGTTTGTATAATAAGAGGGAGAATAAACTCGACTAATTAGAGTATTTTAAAAAGGGGATAAGAAAACGATATCTCTAGCTTTGATCGTCTTTTAATATCCACCGAATCTTTATCAGCTGAACCTATCAACTAGGATCACCCTCTCGATCCCTGAGGAAGCATCCTTAAGCACACATTACTTGACAAGTTTTACGATTAGGTTATTCTTCTCCATGGTCTTAGAATCCTTTCCCAAGTCGTCCATAATCGTGGACATGGCTTTTTGAAAAGATTAATACCCTGTAGGGGTGTACAACTTTATCCACACGTACTAACCGACTTTTAATGCCGGTACATTAGCCCTCTTCCTTGGAAGTCCGGTAGAGGGTAGTTAGACACGACCGTTACCTTCTTTCACTGAGACCATGATGAGTCACGCACTAAGGATTTGTTGTCGTAATGGGACGAGTCCCGAAGACGGTCCCTAATAATGTGAACATGGTTCGAGATTACGAAGGTCGGGCCTCTCCTGTTCCCTGCCACGCTTACCAACCTGTTATGAATGCACCTCCTTCACCTCCTACGAGAACAACCAAAATGCATATGCCAAATGGAACGCCCGAACTATGTGACTCATGGAATCTACTAGGCAAGTTAGTTGGTCGAGGGGGTTTCAAGGCCGTCGTGTGGCTGTACGCCCGTCTTGGTTCAAGAAGCAAGCACTACTAGAGAAAGGCTTATGGATAGATTTATTATCAGTGGAGTATTTTTTTGAATATGCTCCACTGATAAGTATGAGTGGCGCATTTAAAAAGATGCTCCACTAATATTTTATTTAACCAATGGAGCACATCGACAAAAATGCGCCACTGATACTGTGGGCCCGGCACCCTGGAGGGCCGTGGAACAAATGCCAATGGCGCATATGCCCATATGCGCCATTGATATCCCCACTCCAACGATGCATCTTCCACAAAATGCGCCATTGATAAATTGTGGGCCCCACCTGGACCCCACCACTCAGAAAGGCGCATATTAGAGATGCCCCACTGACATTTTTCTGCCAATGGCGCATGTTACAAAATATGCGGCACTGATAAATTCGTTTGTAAGTATGGATACTGAAATTCATGTGACTAATATTTTTAAAAATAAATTAATAGATTTATTTAAAATAAATGGACTTGCAAAAGGTTGTCCTTGTTTTAAATAGATTTGTGAATGTTAAACTTAATTACTATTTGTTACAAAATATACTAGATAGTATTAAAAAATATTAATGACAAGTATTAAAATATTAAAAAAAGATTAATGACAAGTATTTTGTAACATATTAAAAAACATTAATGTTAAACTTAATTACTTCCACAAGTATTTTGGAACATATTTAATTTGTAAAATATTAAAAAATGAAACAAAAAATTGTGAGGCAACCAGGATTCGAACCTGGATGCCCTAGGTTTTGCTAGCGCGGCTCGGTGGCCTAACACTGTGGTAGGCTTGTGTTGTTGTCAGATATGAGGGCATCGTCATATTTTTCTAAGTTCCTCATATCAATGGGGCATATTGGCCAATATGTTCCATGGATGTTTGACACTTAGCCAAAAATACCGATTGGTATCTCCATTTCTTCTCACTCTCACGCGTGTGGAACCCTATCTAGCGCACGCCCAGCCGCCCCCGCCGCTGGTGAGCCTCCCCATCCCATCCCCTATAGGGGTTCATAGCATGGAAATCAAAAAATCGCATGAACATACACAAGCCAAGATATATCTACTAGATTGTAGCAACAAGTTGATAGAGTACTAACCCTTAAAGATTCCAAAGAGGTTAACAAGATCGGATTCTCGTGGGTGATGTAGTCGTTCACTTGCCGATCTCAATATCGTGTAGACGATCCTTTTGATGCCACAGTTCCGGCAGCGCTCCCGCAGTCGATCACACGTTTGGTCTTCGATGAAGACCTTCCTCTCCCTTGTTCCAGCAGGCAGCAGAGGTATTATGTAAGGTTCCCAACCTTTAATAAGGTAGAGATACCTGTGTTTACAATGCTAGTCCTTGGATCAATAGCTAGCATCCATAGTTAAGATGTAATATCAAGAAACAAAGGTCATAATACAACTTTATAACCAGGAAAAATAATTTATTACATCTTACATAGCTCATTTGGATATCTCATTACAATGCAGCAGAATATATCAATAGCATGGGGTCCTTCATCTTCAAAGTGCCACAGGCAGACATGTTGGTTGGTAGATACTCGGCCTTGCGAGTCGTAGTCGCTTCCTCGGGTGTTATTTTCGCGTCATCGATGTTCCATCGTTGTTGGGTGTTTGGAAAATGCTTAATGGTGGAGATGATTATGGATTTAATTACTGTTTAATAACTAAAATTGAAAGTAGGTAAATAATGCAGAGGCACTGGTGGATAATAGACAATATTTAGTTTTTAACCGCTCACTGGTGTCCCGTAGGACCCCGAGTTCTTGACACCTGTTCTGATATCGAGTGCGCTAACCACAGGTGGGGTGTGTGGGCACCCCCATTGATTTAGTACCTGATTTCAAAGTACTGTACTGGGGGCCACAAACTAGTTTGGAGCTTTATTACTATCCTGTACTTATGCCATGATTTACTGCTTTATTTACGATTGCGCGTGGAGCGCCTGTACTATTTAGGAACAAATATGGAATGTTTTCACGGTATAGATAAGCCCAGTCACACTTTCGGGTTCCCAGTCATTTACAACCATTGAGACAAACCATGGGTCCGTCTCGGAGACCGGCCGACTTTGGTGCGAGTAGCTTAGTGGGGTGGCCCCCATGTACTTGCTTTGGGTCTGGGAAACGTTGTGTCCGAAACCCCGTCGACATACCGTTGGGTGTATGTTTTGTGATCTTGTACCTACCTGATCTAACAACAAGGGTGTAGGTGCGTGTGGAAACTTTGGTGCACCCCTGCAGGGTTAAATCTTTTCGAGAAGCCGTGTCTGCGGTTATGGACGACTTGGAGCACAATTCTCGATCATAGACAACTATAACTAAAGTTTACTGTTATAATATGACTTGCATCTGATAATACTAGTAAGTTGGACAATCACCATGGAATGAACGAATAAAACTGCCAACTGTGTGAGTTTCCTCGAATTGACTTCCTCGTTTGGTCTCGAGGGGGAAATACCAGGATGGGTATGTTTGGTGGTAGTATCAGGTTGGTTCCGAATAGGTCTTTCTTATCCCTCTCTGATAGCCGACAGTTGTATCGAGTCTCTATAGGTTGTTTTGTGCATGTCGCGCTGCCACTTCAGTCCACCATTCCTATGTAGGAGAGGACCGCCGAATTCTAAAACTCGCCGTGTACCAGCCTCAGTACTAACCGCTCCTCTTTTTCCTTTGACTTTGTTGACACCCCTTTGTGTTTGACAGGTTTTGAGATCGACCTCGTTAGCAGGGTTACCCTTCCGGCTTGGCCTGGGAAGGGTTATGGACGCCATTGCTTATTTTTTAGGGCTGTTAGCCCAATTTGCATCTTGTCCGTACTCGGACGCTATATCATTTTCAACGTGATTTAGATCTTTGTACTGTATATCTGTATTCTTGACTCATGGAGTCGTTGTTGTATATATATGTTCTGTGGGTTCCATCGTGGACTACTGTATAATGATATTACTTTGTTTTCACCCGCACGCAAGTGCCTGGTGGGCACCTTTGAATCTTTTCTATGCGGGTTTGGCGGGAATCGCTGAAACTTGCATAGGGCCGATCCGAGGGTGTTACAGGCAGCCAGCGCGGCCGCACCCCCAGGCGCGGGCTAACCCTAGCCGCGTGGCTAGGGGGTGTGGCCCCCTAGTGGCTCCCCTACGTCTCTTATTCTGGCTCCCTGTTCCCCACGGTAAAATATTGACTTTGGCTTTTGTCCCGTCCAATTCCGAGAATATTGATTTTCTGCCTTTCTGGAAACCAAAAACAGAATAAAACAGGTAACTGACACTGTGGCATCTTGTTAATAGGTTAGTGCCAGAAAACATATAAAACCACCTCAAAGTGTAGATAAAGCAAAGCAAAGTAGATACTAAACAAGCATGGAACATAAAAAATTATAGATACGTTTCCGACGTATCCCTCTGCAAGACTTATGGCTGGTGAAGTTACTTTGCATAAAGCTGTATTTGTTTGTATAATAAGAGGGAGAATAAACTCGACTAATTAGAGTATTTTAAAAAGGGGATAAGAAAACGATATCTCTAGCTTTGATCGTCTTTTAATATCCACCGAATCTTTATCAGCTGAACCTATCAACTAGGATCACCCTCTCGATCCCTGAGGAAGCATCCTTAAGCACACATTACTTGACAAGTTTTACGATTAGGTTATTCTTCTCCATGGTCTTAGAATCCTTTCCCAAGTCGTCCATAATCGTGGACATGGCTTTTTGAAAAGATTAATACCCTGTAGGGGTGTACAACTTTATCCACACGTACTAACCGACTTTTAATGCCGGTACATTAGCCCTCTTCCTTGGAAGTCCGGTAGAGGGTAGTTAGACACGACCGTTACCTTCTTTCACTGAGACCATGATGAGTCACGCACTAAGGATTTGTTGTCGTAATGGGACGAGTCCCGAAGACGGTCCCTAATAATGTGAACATGGTTCGAGATTACGAAGGTCGGGCCTCTCCTGTTCCCTGCCACGCTTACCAACCTGTTATGAATGCACCTCCTTCACCTCCTACGAGAACAACCAAAATGCATATGCCAAATGGAACGCCCGAACTATGTGACTCATGGAATCTACTAGGCAAGTTAGTTGGTCGAGGGGGTTTCAAGGCCGTCGTGTGGCTGTACGCCCGTCTTGGTTCAAGAAGCAAGCACTACTAGAGAAAGGCTTATGGATAGATTTATTATTAGTGGAGTATTTTTTTGAATATGCTCCACTGATAAGTATGAGTGGCGCATTTAAAAAGATGCTCCACTAATATTTTATTTAACCAATGGAGCACATCGACAAAAATGCGCCACTGATACTGTGGGCCCGGCACCCTGGAGGGCCGTGGAACAAATGCCAATGGCGCATATGCCCATATGCGCCATTGATATCCCCACTCCAACGATGCATCTTCCACAAAATGCGCCATTGATAAATTGTGGGCCCCACCTGGACCCCACCACTCAGAAAGGCGCATATTAGAGATGCCCCACTGACATTTTTCTGCCAATGGCGCATGTTACAAAATATGCGGCACTGATAAATTCGTTTGTAAGTATGGATACTGAAATTCATGTGACTAATATTTTTAAAAATAAATTAATAGATTTATTTAAAATAAATGGACTTGCAAAAGGTTGTCCTTGTTTTAAATAGATTTGTGAATGTTAAACTTAATTACTATTTGTTACAAAATATACTAGATAGTATTAAAAAATATTAATGACAAGTATTAAAATATTAAAAAAAGATTAATGACAAGTATTTTGTAACATATTAAAAAACATTAATGTTAAACTTAATTACTTCCACAAGTATTTTGGAACATATTTAATTTGTAAAATATTAAAAAATGAAACAAAAAATTGTGAGGCAACCAGGATTCGAACCTGGATGCCCTAGGTTTTGCTAGCGCGGCTCGGTGGCCTAACACTGTGGTAGGCTTGTGTTGTTGTCAGATATGAGGGCATCGTCATATTTTTCTAAGTTCCTCATATCAATGGGGCATATTGGCCAATATGTTCCATGGATGTTTGACACTTAGCCAAAAATACCGATTGGTATCTCCATTTCTTCTCACTCTCACGCGTGTGGAACCCTATCTAGCGCACGCCCAGCCGCCCCCGCCGCTGGTGAGCCTCCCCATCCCATCCCCTATAGGGGTTCATAGCATGGAAATCAAAAAATCGCATGAACATACACAAGCCAAGATATATCTACTAGATTGTAGCAACAAGTTGATAGAGTACTAACCCTTAAAGATTCCAAAGAGGTTAACAAGATCGGATTCTCGTGGGTGATGTAGTCGTTCACTTGCCGATCTCAATATCGTGTAGACGATCCTTTTGATGCCACAGTTCCGGCAGCGCTCCCGCAGTCGATCACACGTTTGGTCTTCGATGAAGACCTTCCTCTCCCTTGTTCCAGCAGGCAGCAGAGGTATTATGTAAGGTTCCCAACCTTTAATAAGGTAGAGATACCTGTGTTTACAATGCTAGTCCTTGGATCAATAGCTAGCATCCATAGTTAAGATGTAATATCAAGAAACAAAGGTCATAATACAACTTTATAACCAGGAAAAATAATTTATTACATCTTACATAGCTCATTTGGATATCTCATTACAATGCAGCAGAATATAGCAATAGCATGGGGTCCTTCATCTTCAAAGTGCCACAGGCAGACATGTTGGTTGGTAGATACTCGGCCTTGCGAGTCGTAGTCGCTTCCTCGGGTGTTATTTTCGCGTCATCGATGTTCCATCGTTGTTGGGTGTTTGGAAAATGCTTAATGGTGGAGATGATTATGGATTTAATTACTGTTTAATAACTAAAATTGAAAGTAGGTAAATAATGCAGAGGCACTGGTGGATAATAGACAATATTTAGTTTTTAACCGCTCACTGGTGTCCCGTAGGACCCCGAGTTCTTGACACCTGTTCTGATATCGAGTGCGCTAACCACAGGTGGGGTGTGTGGGCACCCCCATTGATTTAGTACCTGATTTCAAAGTACTGTACTGGGGGCCACAAACTAGTTTGGAGCTTTATTACTATCCTGTACTTATGCCATGATTTACTGCTTTATTTACGATTGCGCGTGGAGCGCCTGTACTATTTAGGAACAAATATGGAATGTTTTCACGGTATAGATAAGCCCAGTCACACTTTCGGGTTCCCAGTCATTTACAACCATTGAGACAAACCATGGGTCCGTCTCGGAGACCGGCCGACTTTGGTGCGAGTAGCTTAGTGGGGTGGCCCCCATGTACTTGCTTTGGGTCTGGGAAACGTTGTGTCCGAAACCCCGTCGACATACCGTTGGGTGTATGTTTTGTGATCTTGTACCTACCTGATCTAACAACAAGGGTGTAGGTGCGTGTGGAAACTTTGGTGCACCCCTGCAGGGTTAAATCTTTTCGAGAAGCCGTGTCTGCGGTTATGGACGACTTGGAGCACAATTCTCGATCATAGACAACTATAACTAAAGTTTACTGTTATAATATGACTTGCATCTGATAATACTAGTAAGTTGGACAATCACCATGGAATGAACGAATAAAACTGCCAACTGTGTGAGTTTCCTCGAATTGACTTCCTCGTTTGGTCTCGAGGGGGAAATACCAGGATGGGTATGTTTGGTGGTAGTATCAGGTTGGTTCCGAATAGGTCTTTCTTATCCCTCTCTGATAGCCGACAGTTGTATCGAGTCTCTATAGGTTGTTTTGTGCATGTCGCGCTGCCACTTCAGTCCACCATTCCTATGTAGGAGAGGACCGCCGAATTCTAAAACTCGCCGTGTACCAGCCTCAGTACTAACCGCTCCTCTTTTTCCTTTGACTTTGTTGACACCCCTTTGTGTTTGACAGGTTTTGAGATCGACCTCGTTAGCAGGGTTACCCTTCCGGCTTGGCCTGGGAAGGGTTATGGACGCCATTGCTTATTTTTTAGGGCTGTTAGCCCAATTTGCATCTTGTCCGTACTCGGACGCTATATCATTTTCAACGTGATTTAGATCTTTGTACTGTATATCTGTATTCTTGACTCATGGAGTCGTTGTTGTATATATATGTTCTGTGGGTTCCATCGTGGACTACTGTATAATGATATTACTTTGTTTTCACCCGCACGCAAGTGCCTGGTGGGCACCTTTGAATCTTTTCTATGCGGGTTTGGCGGGAATCGCTGAAACTTGCATAGGGCCGATCCGAGGGTGTTACAGGCAGCCAGCGCGGCCGCAACCCCAGGCGCGGGCTAACCCTAGCCGCGTGGCTAGGGGGTGTGGCCCCCTAGTGGCTCCCCTACGTCTCTTATTCTGGCTCCCTGTTCCCCACGGTAAAATATTGACTTTGGCTTTTGTCCCGTCCAATTCCGAGAATATTGATTTTCTGCCTTTCTGGAAACCAAAAACAGAATAAAACAGGTAACTGACACTGTGGCATCTTGTTAATAGGTTAGTGCCAGAAAACATATAAAACCACCTCAAAGTGTAGATAAAGCAAAGCAAAGTAGATACTAAACAAGCATGGAACATCAAAAATTATAGATACATTTCCGACGTATCCCTCTGCAAGACTTATGGCTGGTGAAGTTACTTTGCATAAAGCTGTCTTTGTTTGTATAATAAGAGGGAGAATAAACTCGACTAATTAGAGTATTTTAAAAAGGGGATAAGAAAACGATATCTCTAGCTTTGATCGTCTTTTAATATCCACCGAATCTTTATCAGCTGAACCTATCAACTAGGATCACCCTCTCGATCCCTGAGGAAGCATCCTTAAGCACACATTACTTGACAAGTTTTACGATTAGGTTATTCTTCTCCATGGTCTTAGAATCCTTTCCCAAGTCGTCCATAATCGTGGACATGGCTTTTTGAAAAGATTAATACCCTGTAGGGGTGTACAACTTTATCCACACGTACTAACCGACTTTTAATGCCAGTACATTAGCCCTCTTCCTTGGAAGTCCGGTAGAGGGTAGTTAGACACGACCGTTACCTTCTTTCACTGAGACCATGATGAGTCACGCACTAAGGATTTGTTGTCGTAATGGGACGAGTCCCGAAGACGGTCCCTAATAATGTGAACATGGTTCGAGATTACGAAGGTCGGGCCTCTCCTGTTCCCTGCCACGCTTACCAACCTGTTATGAATGCACCTCCTTCACCTCCTACGAGAACAACCAAAATGCATATGCCAAATGGAACGCCCGAACTATGTGACTCATGGAATCTACTAGGCAAGTTAGTTGGTCGAGGGGGTTTCAAGGCCGTCGTGTGGCTGTACGCCCGTCTTGGTTCAAGAAGCAAGCACTACTAGAGAAAGGCTTATGGATAGATTTATTATCAGTGGAGTATTTTTTTGAATATGCTCCACTGATAAGTATGAGTGGCGCATTTAAAAAGATGCTCCACTAATATTTTATTTAACCAATGGAGCACATCGACAAAAATGCGCCACTGATACTGTGGGCCCGGCACCCTGGAGGGCCGTGGAACAAATGCCAATGGCGCATATGCCCATATGCGCCATTGATATCCCCACTCCAACGATGCATCTTCCACAAAATGCGCCATTGATAAATTGTGGGCCCCACCTGGACCCCACCACTCAGAAAGGCGCATATTAGAGATGCCCCACTGACATTTTTCTGCCAATGGCGCATGTTACAAAATATGCGGCACTGATAAATTCGTTTGTAAGTATGGATACTGAAATTCATGTGACTAATATTTTTAAAAATAAATTAATAGATTTATTTAAAATAAATGGACTTGCAAAAGGTTGTCCTTGTTTTAAATAGATTTGTGAATGTTAAACTTAATTACTATTTGTTACAAAATATACTAGATAGTATTAAAAAATATTAATGACAAGTATTAAAATATTAAAAAAAGATTAATGACAAGTATTTTGTAACATATTAAAAAACATTAATGTTAAACTTAATTACTTCCACAAGTATTTTGGAACATATTTAATTTGTAAAATATTAAAAAATGAAACAAAAAATTGTGAGGCAACCAGGATTCGAACCTGGATGCCCTAGGTTTTGCTAGCGCGGCTCGGTGGCCTAACACTGTGGTAGGCTTGTGTTGTTGTCAGATATGAGGGCATCGTCATATTTTTCTAAGTTCCTCATATCAATGGGGCATATTGGCCAATATGTGACATGGATGTTTGACACTTAGCCAAAAATACCGATTGGTATCTCCATTTCTTCTCACTCTCACGCGTGTGCAACCCTAGCTAGCGCACGCCCAGCCGCCCCCGCCGCTGGTGAGCCTCCCCATCCCATCCCCTATAGGGGTTCATAGCATGGAAATCAAAAAATCGCATGAACATACACTAGCCAAGATATATCTACTAGATTGTAGCAACAAGTTGATAGAGTACTAACCCTTAAAGATTCCAAAGAGGTTAACAAGATCGGATTCTCGTGGGTGATGTAGTCGTTCACTTGCCGATCTCAATATCGTGTAGACGATCCTTTTGATGCCACAGTTCCGGCAGCGCTCCCGCAGTCGATCACACGTTTGGTCTTCGATGAAGACCTTCCTCTCCCTTGTTCCAGCAGGCAGCAGAGGTATTATGTAAGGTTCCCAACCTTTAATAAGGTAGAGATCCCTGTGTTTACAATGCTAGTCCTTGGATCAATAGCTAGCATCCATAGTTAAGATGTAATATCAAGAAACAAAGGTCATAATACAACTTTATAACCAGGAAAAATAATTTATTACATCTTACATAGCTCATGTGGATATCTCATTACAATGCAGCAGAATATAGCAATAGCATGGGGTCCTTCATCTTCAAAGTGCCACAGGCAGACATGTTGGTTGTAGACTTGTAATCCTAATTATTAAACTTCACTAATATCAATCAAACCTGCAACATAACAAGTTATAGCCACAAGGGTCAATACATTTTATTTGTATTGGCAAGTGATACTATGGTAGTATAGTGGAGTCATTCATCTATATGCATTTGTCTAGGTGGAGCTTAGGCTTGCATTGCTCAAAATAGATTTTCCTTATCATTTGAAAACTCTAAGTTTTTGCTTGACAAAATCACCCAAGGCATCTCCCAATAGAAATTGGTGATCCTTCAATCCCTTGTTCTCCCATAAGTTTTTAACTTACAAATTGGGATGAGGAGATTCTTGATAGCTTCCATGTCTTGATGCTCAAATTGTCCTTTGCCAGGGACATGGCTAAGTACTTAGATTTTTCACTCTGCAGAGGTGGTGCACTTTCCCCACAAGACTTGGTTTCACCAAGACAAGATCTTTCAGAAGCCTTCCCTTAGACCAAAATGGACGCGCTCCAACCTATCAATCCCCTACCACCAACTTTCCATTTGGCTAAGTTATTGCAACCTATATGATCCAGGCAGAGCCCATAATGCCAAGTGGCTGCACTTTAAGCTTCTCAACATTTGACATCTCAAATCTCTTTGTTCCTGGGTGGCATTCCACAAGTGAGATACACAAAGTTCACCAGTCCCCTGGCCTTGTATAACCACTCAACACAAACCATTCCTTCCATTCCACCCTGGTGATTCATTCACTTAGTTGTTTTATTAAACAAAACACAAGTCCTCAAACTTAGAAATATTTCATAGCATGGATATATATTCCACCCTTGTTTTCTACTAGCTAAGCTAAGCATGATAGTAGTAGGAATCTTAACTTATGAAATTTCTACTAAGGTTTCATCTACTAGGATTTCCCATGGCATAGTTTATACTTAACAAAAATTCCATGCAAGTCCTACTTAGAAATATCACTAATGCATAGTGAAAATAATGGGACAAAAGTAGGAAGCATCACTTGCCTTTTTGGTAGAGAATATAAGTTCACTCCTTGTCTTTGCAATACTCACACTCTTCAAATCACTACAATTCAAGCAAGGGAACAATTTCAATCTACCATTTAAGCAAAACATCACATAAAATGATAGAAACAAAACAATGCATGCAAGCATTGCCAAACTTTGTTTTATTTACAAAAGTGGTTTATAATAGGTTATAAACATTATGAAACACTTATTGGTCATTTTATAAAGTGGCAAAACTATTTGCAAAAGATTTTACCTATAAACCATTTTTAAACCAAATCATTATTTCATGTGGTTGAAAATGTCTTTAGAAAAGTAATAATTTTTATATGGTTCACCAAATACATTTTTAAATCATAAAACTTGGTGCTTGGGGTCAGAGAGTTTATTCCAAAACATTTCCCAAAGATTTTCTCCCAAAAGCCTTTTTAATAAATAAACATTATTTTTATTTGACTAGAAATGGTTTAAATCAAAAGTTTATTCTTTTGCTTCACCAAATATATTTTTGAAACCACAAATTGATTCCTATGGTCAGTAGGTTCAAAACAAACCATTTGCCAAAGATTTTATCCCCAAAATCATTTTAGAACAAATTTTATATTCTAAACATGCTTACATAAGTTTCTGCAAAAACAATCAATTTAACTGAAGCATTTTACTAAACAAAGTGCATGGTCAGAAAGTACTTGTTTTTCTGAATCCATTGATATAAAATTTGCAAAATTTGGACGTGTGGTTTGAAATTTATGAATTTTTCAAATTAGAACATCTAATAGATCAATTCTGTTTTTAATCAAACGAACATGGACACGTGGCTGCTTGCTACTGGCTGGTACCGGTTCGTTCGGATCACGCACTGAGGACCGCTGGATTTAAGTTACACCGCACGGCATAGATCGCATACCCCTTCGGCTTTAAGTGATTCTATCGCATCCATTAGATCAACATCTAACGGCTATCAACACTCTGACCATGTTCTGGCGGCGCTCGACGGCAGCGCGCGGCGGCGACGCTCGGCTAGCGGTGGAGCTGGCGAAATAGGAAGCAAGGGAGGAAGAGGAGTGGCTCACCAGGTTCGGGAGATCACGGCGATGCTCAACGTGCTTGCGGTTTGTCAAGGGGCGCACGGTGGTGGCGTGGATTCCTCGCCGGAGTTCAAGACGGCGTCTGGCGGCTCTATCTGTCGTCGGGGCGAAGCTAGAGGCCACGCTAGATCAAGTAGAAGGCATGGTTAGGTTCGCAAGAGGAAGGCGAGTATCAGAGTGTCTACTAGGGGGAGAGGGGCGGTCGGGCTTACCGGGGAGAGGTCGTCGGAGCAGTGACAGACGGTGGCGATGTTCAGTCGAGGTGGTTGCCCATGTTCTGGGTCACTCGCGGGCTAGTTGAGGATGCAGAGAGAAGCGCCAGGGGGTGGGGAGCAAGCTAGTGTGGTTGAGGAGGCGAGGGGCGACGTCGACTGGCCGGAATTGCTCGGTTAGCTCGCCGGAGACAGGGGCGGTGTAGAGAGAAATTGAGGAGCCTGGGGGCGCGCTAGGGTGAGGCGATAGAGGGGAAAGAGAGAGGAAACGCAGGCGCTTAATATGGCATGGTCGCGGGGTGGTTTTACTGTGGCATTACTGCGTATTTACTCGAGTCTTAATCGACAGCAACGGCCGGCGAGGTGAGGGCGGAGTCAGCGGGTGATGAAGACGATGATGTGGCGGTGGGGTCGTCTGGCAGCGAGAGAGAGAGAGAGTGTGGGGGTGGGGTCCATCGGTCAGTTGCTGAGTGGGTGCAGGCGATGGTGCGAATCGTTTTTCTCGCGGGGTGGGTAGATGGGCTAACTGTGCCTTGTTGGGCTTGCTGACTGGGTCGAGTTTGTTTTCATTTTTTTATTCAGATTGTTTTTATTTTTCCTTTTCTAATATTCTGTTTTGATTTTGATTAATCAATTCAAACATCAATTTGAATTCAAACTTTAGCCAAAATTTGTGTAGGTTTAAATAATGATTAGTAACATAATCTGAAGTAAATTTTGGAATAAAGTTTTATTCTTTTGGGGGTCTTTTAATTATTCAAATAAGGCTCTTGTTTTAAATCAAATAGGATCAAATATAATTTTAATCCTTATTTAAATTTCATTTTTCCACAAAACCTTTTCAGTAAGTTTTATTCCATTATTAGGGTGTCAAAATATTCACCTAGAACTATTTCGAAAATATTTATTAATCAATTTTAATTTGGTACTTGTCCTTTATTCTCATGAAACTAAGTATAGTTTTAATTCCATATATTTTATTTGGAAGTTTTATTTGTTCTTATTTAGGTCAATTGATTCACTTTTATTCCACTTGGTTAAATTCCAAATATCTTTTCCCATGATTTAATTAACCATTTATTAATAGGGATTTTGTCTTTATTCAATTTGGTTCATGCCATTTTATTTTATTTTGGAAAATTCTTTATCCTTATGTTTTATTTGGATTTTGGATTATATCTTATTCCATTTGCTGATGGTCTTCGCCAAGATTTAATTTGGTCTTTAAATATTCTTTATTTAATAATTCTTTCCTCATCTTATAAAATCCATATCTTTTTATTTAGAGATCCAAACTTGGTTATTCCAATTTGTAAAATCTTATTTAATATTTGTTTATCCTTTTAAATTTCTTTAGGATTAATTGCCCACCATTTGGTATTGATTTCTAGACAAGTGCTTTATTAACTTTGGAAATTAATTTTCCCTGTCTTATTATATTCATAAGATTTTATCTATGGCTCCAAATTAAGTGAAACCAATTTATAGGGTTTAATATATTTCTATTTATCATTCTTGATCATTTATAAATGTTTGATGATAAATTTTTGTATGGATCAAATCCATAGGCTTGGAGATAACTTGGAAATGATTTTCTTCCATTAGGGTTTTAGGGTTTTGGTTTATTTCTCAAGTGTTTAAATTCCAGATGCATTTAAAGAGTAATGCATTCCACTTTATTTGAATTTAGTTGGATTCAAATGTTAAAGAAAGTTTGTTCAAGATGGGATTTTAAGTTTCCATTTAGAAACAAAAGTTTCTTTTCACCCTGAATTTCAACATTTATTTATTTTTCACATAACAAGATTTGGAAAATCTTGGGATGTGACATATTAGATCTCTCCTCGCAATTCTGGAAGCACGACGGCGTGGTGGCGGAAGTAGAGGGGAAATCCTGCAAGGATTCTCCTAAGCCGGAGCGAGTATGGTGGAGTAGAAGAGGGCCTCAGCAATCTAGAGTTTAGAGGCCCGAGGACAGGTGGTGGCAGCTGGCGGCTAGGGCAAGCCCTAGGTTCCGACTTGGAGGAGATCCCTAGGCGGCGGCAACAGGAGAGTGGGGTGGCGGCCGTCTAGGGTTTAGGTGTGAGGTGCAAGGGGGCGCCCCTCCCCTCTATTTATGAGAGGGAGAGGCGGTTTGTGGGAGGGGAGTCCTCCCCCAACTCCTCCTTGTGGCCGGCGGCAAGGGAAGGGTAGGAATACTCCCCTAGGTTGGATTCCTTTCCTCCCTCCACTAGGAAACCATGTTGGGATTTGACTTTTCAAATTGGCGTTTGACTTTTCAAACTAAAGTTTGATTTCTCTCTTCCCATTGCCCAGCCAAGTTACCTCGGACATGATGCAACCATTCCACTTTGTCATGACACATCTATGTACCCTTCACACTCTGGTTCGGTGGACCTTCTAGACCCTTCTAGAACATCCCGGTGAAAACAACGAAACCATTCCCGAACTCCAGATTTGGACTTTACTTATATGAATCTTATTCTCCGGAACATTCCAGATCTCCTCGTGATATTCCGGATCCCATCCGAGACTCCGAACTACATTCAGTCTCTTTACTCATATTCCATATCTACTAAACAACATTGAATCCTTAAGTGTGTCTCCCTACGGTTCGTGAATTATGTAGACATGACCGAGACTCTTCTACTATTACTTCATGATCGAATGGACCATTTACATATGATACCAATTTCCGTTTGTCTCACGATACTTTACTTATCTGAGGTTTGATCGTCGGTATCTCTCCATACCTAGTTCAACCTCGTTACCGATAAGTACTCTTTACTCGTTCCTGTGATATGTGATCCCTTGTGAGCTAGTCACATGCTTGCAAGCTAATTGGATGAAATTCCACCGAGAGGGCCCAGAGTATATCTATCCGTCATATGGATGGACAAATCCCAGTCTTGATCCATGTGCCTCAACACATACTTTCCGAACACTCAATGCCACCTTTATAGCCACCCAGTTACGAAGTAGTGTTTGATGTCATCAAAGCATCCATCTTGTGATGGTGATTAACATGATATCATGGTCGAGGGATTTAGGTTACTATGTATCTAAAAGCTTATAGCCAACAAACTATTGAAATGACTTGATCTTTATGTTATGCTTAACTATAGGAGTATGTCCATTACACCATTATCCTAATTATATGATCTTGTTGTCAATAACATCTCAATGTTCATGATCAGGAAAACATGACACACTAGTATTACAAACATGCTTTATTAGGGACTCTAACAAGTTTACAAATCACACAAGTATTAATGTTTCCGGTTAATACAATTATAGCATGATTGTAGCATTTAGCATAAACACAAAGATATAATAATAACTACGTTTATTATTGCCCCTTGGGCATAGCTGCAACAGTCTCCCACTTGCACTAGAGTCAATAATCTAGATTACATGATAATATACCGAACACCCATGGCGGTTTGGTGCTGGTCATGTTTTGCCCTTGGGAGAGGTTTAGTCAACGGATCCGCCACATTCAGATCTTTATGTCACCATCTTGGACATGCTCTCGAATAGCGTGAAAACATAGCTTGATATGCTTCAACTTCTTGTATGACCTTGGCTCCTGCGCGTTGACTATGGGACCCATGTTATCACAGAAGTTAGCCATTGGGTCCAGCGCACTGGGAACCACACCAAGCTCCATAATGAAATCCTTCATCCATATCGCCTCTTATGAAGTCTCCGAAGAAGCTATGTATTCTGTCAGTTGAGGATCTCGCCACAACTCTTTGCTTTGCACTCCTCCAGCTCACTTCTGCACCATTCAAAGTAAACACGTATCCAGATTGTGATTTAGAATCATCCGGATTGGTGTTCCAACTTGCATCGGTGTAACTATTATCAACAAGCTTTTCATCACCTCCTTAGGAAAGAACCATATCCTTAGTTCTTCTCAAGTACTTAAGGATGTTTTTGACCGCTATCCAATGATCCACTCCTGGATCACTTTGATATTTGCTAGTCAAACAAACAAATATGCAATTTCTGGTCTAGTACATAGGATGGCATACATGAAGATCATATGGCTGGGGCATAGGGAATTTTACTCATCCTCTCTCTATCTTCTGCCGTAGCGGGACTTTGAGTTTTACTCAAGGTCGTATTGGGCAATGATACGTCAGAAATGTATCTATAATTTTTGATGTTCCATGCCGTCACATCCCAAGATTTTCCAAATCTTGTAATGTGAAAATAAATGAATAAAATAAAACTTTGTTTGATTTTCAGGGCCAGAAGAAACTTTTTGAATTCAATTGGAACCTCAAACCTATTTGGATTAAATAAAATCATAAAGGGATTTAAAAAGATAAAAAATTTAAATAAAGGAAAATAAAATATTTTGGAAATACTATTTTGGATCTTTTAAATAAAAGGATTTGGCTTTCAAAAGAAATAAAAGTTTTATACATAAAGATTATTTTATAAAGCCAAATTAAACCTTGGCCAAGCCTTTGAAATAAAACATTTTGTTTTGATAAAAGTAGTAAAGGTTTATTAAATAAAATAATAAGGATTTAATATCCAAGTTTTATTAATAAAGGATTTGCTATTTCCAAAACATCAAAACTTATTTATTTAGTTAAAATAAGTATTTTGTATTTTCAAATAAAACCTACTGATTTGGTTTTGAAAATATTTGGATTTCAAATAGAGGTTTTATTAAATAAATAAAATCCTATTTGATTAATAAACCATGGTCCATTTTATTTAAATAAAGAATGGAACCTAAAAAGATTTAAAATATTATTTCATTTTGGATTTTGGTCTATGTTACTGAACAGAACCAAATTCATAATGCAAGGTTTGGTGATTGCTTGATTTGATTTGAACATCATTTGGTTGTTTGAATTTCAAAACAGAAAATAGTTATAGAAAAAGAAAAAGCCTGCAGACAGAAAAAAATAGAGTCTGGACCAGCCCAGCCGGCCAAGCCCACAAGCCCATCAAACAGCCCAGCTTCCCTCTCCCACGACGAAACGTTTTCCACTCACTTCCAGACCCGCAAAGAGACTGACTGGTGGACCCTTTCCCTCACACCCTTTCCTCGCTGACAATAGGGACCCACACATGCCAACTCACCCCTCTTCTTCCTCGTGACCTCCTTCCCCCAAACCTCGCTGCCGTTGCTGCCATTCAAAGCCGCATTCAATTCACCTTAATGGCCGCGTTAATCTCGCCCCTGACCACACGTACATAAGCGCCTCTCCTCCCTCTGTCATTCCCTGCAAACGCCAACTCCACATCGCCACCAGGCTGCTCGGAATTTCTCTGACACCGCCGCAGTTTTGACCACCGTCCTCCCTCGATTCCGGCCGAGCCTCGCCACCTCCTGCCTCCCCGAGCACACGAGCGCACTCACCACTCCCTGTCGCATCTCCCAGTACCCTTCGTACGACCGCGGGCGCCCCAGAACAACGTCTGCAACAAGCTCTGAACGACGTCGTCGTCCGCTCCAACTCCGACGAGCCCCACAGGTAGTTTCCGGCAGCCCCTCTTCCTCTTGTTCACGCACACAGCTTTGCCTAGATCTTGTGCATCTAACCGCGTCTCCGTTTTGTCTCGGGGTGAACCACAGCACCGCCTCCGACCACAACCAGAGCCGCCAGACGCCGTTGCAAACTCCGGCGAGGAATTGCAGCCGACCCCATGCGCCCCTTGACACGCCGACCGCACGTCCAGCATCACCTCGTCCTCACGAACACGGTAAGCACCCCCTCTGTCTTCCTTGCTTCCTAGAACCGCCGTTAGCCCGCAGCCAGACCGTCGCCGCCGCGCGCCACCGTCGTCGCGCCGCCAGTTCTTGGCCAGGCATTAGTAGCCGTTCGATTTAGATCGGAGAGACTAGATAGATCCACTTAACCGCGAAGAGGTATGCTTTCTGGACCGCACGATTTGATTAGATCCAACGCACTGCAGACCCCGATCCAACCGAACCGGTACTGTCCAATGTGATTGCGACGCGTGGCCAGGTCTGTTTAAAACAGAATTTGGAAATCAGATTTAAGTTGCAATTTCAAACCGTTGTAACTTTCGATCCACACGTCCAAAAATTACAAATTTGATACCGTTGGAATCAGTGGAACAAACCCTAGCCAACCATGCCTTTGGTTTAGTAAATAGTATCTGTTAGTTTGCTTGTTTTTGCAGATACTTTTGTGTGCTTGTTTAGATTAGAAAAATTGTTTAAAAATGTTTTTAAGGTTAAAACCTTTGCAAAATGGTTTGTTGTAAACTCACTGACCCTAGGAACCAACCCATAGTTTGGAAAATGGATTTGGTAAAGTTTAGGATGGAAAACTTGATTTAGTCAAGCCAAATGAAAATAATGGTTTTTGTTATGAAAATGATTTTCAGTAAAAACTTTTGGAAAATGGTTTAGACCAAACCTACTGACCCAAAACACCAAGTTTTGCAATAGCAGCTCATTTGGTGAAAAACATAAAGTTTTTCTTTGATAAAAAATATTTTTCACCACATAAAATAATGATTAGAATTAAAAATGGTTTATGGACCAAAACCCTTTTGCAAATGACTTTGCCACTTTGGAAAATGACCACTTTTGACTTTACAAAATTTAGAAGCCTAGTGGAGACCACCTTTGCAATTAGAACCATCCCTTGCATGCTTGCATGCATAGCCTAGATCCCATTGTTTTATGTGTGTGAATTGTCTGATTGATTATTGGTTTGGAATGCTTGTTGATATTGGGTTTGCTTGATTGATTATAGTGAAATTAGCCAAGTGTGAGACTAGCAAGATCAAGGAGTGAACCACCATTCCCTTCCAAAAAGGCAAGTTACACTATCATCTAAAGTCCTACTATTTTCATTATACTTAGTGGATTTTGAAACATGCATGAAAAGATATTTTTATACTTATGCTATGCTAAATCCTAATAGGATTCCCTATACATTCCTTAGAGAAAACAATGTAGATGTTAGATGCTTAGCCATGCTATATTTTGAAAAGAGATACATGTTGAGATTTTATGAAGTTGAGAAAAGGACTTGTGATTTTATATAATAAAACAAGGACTCAATGAACCACCTGGGTGGCCAAGGATACTTTGAGTTTTGGAGAAGGTGGCAACAAAAGGAACCATGTCTATGGCAATCTCTTTGTGTTGTGCTCCAAAGAAAACCACCCAGGAAACTTAGAGATTGAACATGTTTCTCCAATTGTGGCTTTCGTGTGCAACCACATGCTATTATGGCTCTGGCTTAGTCAACTACATTGGGAAGACCCATACATTGTCTTCAGTTTACTGGACATGGGGATCTGGAATGCTTCATGGGTGCTGAAGACAAGCTAGCAATGGTGTATGGGAGGACCCTTTGGAAAGACTTCGTCACATTCTCAATCTTCCAGTACTCCATCTTGGTGAGTGCTAATCCAGTGGCCACTGGTGGCAAAAGGATGGGATTGTGACATGTGGGTAAAGTGTACTACTTCTGCAGAAGATAATAAAATCTAAGTACTTAGCCGTGTCCCCGGTTATGGACAATACTGAGCAACTAAAGTTTGAAGCTATGGGAGATCTCGACATTCTAATTTCTAAGAGAAAACTTTTAAGGACTTGATGCACTTGGGGTTACCAAGGAGCTCAAGAGACTTTGACAAAACTTGATGTACTTGGGTTTACCAAGGAACTCAAGAGATTTTGTTGAAAACATGAACACTTGTGGTTACCAAGTAGCTCATGAGATTTTTGATAAAACTTGTTGCACTTGGGGTTACGAAGTAGCTCAAGGGATTTTTGACAAGGACTTGAACACTTGAGTTTATACCAAGGAGTTCAAGGAACTTGGAAAAGGAGATTTGACAAAGGACCAAAACCAATTTTGAAAAGATAGGATAAAAATATTGCTTTATGCAAATGAGCCTAAAACTCAACTTAGCCAAATATGCATGTAGTGATAGAATCCACTTAAATTCTACAAAGTAGTGAAGCTTGCCAATACAATACAAATGTATTGACCCTTGTGGCTGTAACTTGTAATGTTGCAGGTTTGATTGATTTTAGTGAAGATTGATTGATTAGGATTACAAAGTCTACAACCAACATCTGCCTGTGGCACTTTGAAGATGAAGGACCCCCTGACTATAGTTATTCCGCTGCAATGTAATGTAATAGCCAAATGAGCTATGTATGATGTAATAAAATTTATGTTATTCCTGGTTATAACGTTATAATATGACCTTTGTATCTTGATATTACATCTTGACTGTGGATGCTAGCTATTGATCCAGAGACTAGCATTGTAAACACAGGGGACTCCACCTTATATTGTTGTAAGGTTGGGACACTCCCTCTACAAATGGTATCAGAGCATTGTGTTGCCTGTAGGATTTGTAAACCTAGGATTGGACAAAAACCCTTAGAAAAATAGGAGTTGTGTTTTGTTCCAAAAACTTATTTACAAAACACTTGTGAACTCTCTCCTCAACCATTTTTGTTTCAACTCTACATCTCTTCTATTTCAACTTGATGGAAAACCTACCCATGACCAAAGACTACACCATGTGCAAAGGACTTCTTCAACACGTTCAACTCTAATGACTTCAACATCTTCAGCATGTTCACCAAGGACTTCCAACATGGATAGCACTAAGGACTAGAAGTGAAACAAGGAAATATTGCTCAAGATTTAGAGACTGAGGGAATGCAAAAGTTAGAAGGAACCTACATCATTTGAAGTATTATAACCAAGAGTTTATCTCAAGGAAACTGTGATCTCATGCAAGAAGAATCATGAAGGATGGAAAGATCACAAGTGAACCATATAGATGGACCGCCATATTTTAGTTAAAGACAAAGACACCAACTTATGTGGTGTGACAAAAATATTTTTGTTGCCTAAGTATGTGCTTGGACCTTGTTTGAGTGAAATGTTTGGTTTGAGAATGTTTGCACATTGCTTGAGTGAATTGTGATGTGTGTGATTAGAAATTTTTCCTTAGAAATATCTTGCCTATTCTAATCTCCCTTCAACCCAAACAGATGACTACTCCAAGAGACTCCAACCTCAAGGTTGATGACACCAACACCAACCAAGAGGACAGCATGAAAGAGCTCATAGCAACCCAACATCAGTTGAACCAAGTGACAGCTCAATTCATAGCCAACACTAGTGGAGAAGATCCAAAGCTACAAGGATTCTTGGAAACTCAAGGGCAATTGATGCTTAAGGTGACTGATCAAATGATCAAAATAGAAGAAAGCTATCCCAAAAGAGTCTTCGACAATAAGGATGACAGAAATATTATCCTAGATGGAGCCCTAGCTTGGATTATTTGTGGAGACAAGGATCATACTTCCAAGGAGCATGGAGATCAATGCCCCAACTGTGAAGAGAAACATCCTGTTGGACAATGTCCCACCTCTCAAGCTACTTGCTACCTATGTGAAGGAAACAACCATGTTCCTATCCAATTCCCTATCTATTCCATGGTGGAACAAAGGAAACAAGAAGGATCCAAGTCTACCAAGAATGTTGATGGCAAAGGAAAAGGACCACTTATACCTCCAAACAAAAAAACCCAATTCAAAATCAAAGAAACCCAAGAAGCAAAAGATAGACAAAAGCCATGTGCAATGTTATAAATGTAAGGAAATGGGACACTATTCTGGTGAATGCCTAGAGAACCCGAAGAATAAAGAGATTGGCCAAGTAGTGTGCAACAACTGCAAAGAACTAGGCCACTATGTAGCAACTTGTCCATAAGAGCCACGTAAAGAACTCAAAGACATCCACTGTTTCAACTGCAAGAACCCAGGGCATTATGCAAGCAACTGTCCAGAAAAGATGAAGAACAAGTTGAACAAGCCTATGGAGAAACTCAACCTTGGCCCATGAGTCAAGTATGGAAACAAAGGACACTATGCAAATGTTTGCTTAGAGAAATTTCCCCAGGATCCCAAGAAAGACAATATGTAATTTTTGTTTGAAAAATTTTAAGGGTGGTAGTACCCTAGTTGTTTTGAACCTTCTTGTAACCTAGCCTCCCCAAATCTCGGGACGAGATTTATTTTAAGGGTGGTAGCCTGTCACATCCCAAGATTTTCCAAATCTTGTAATGTGAAAATAAATGAATAAAATAAAACTTTGTTTGATTTTTAGGGCCAGAAGAAACTTTTTGAATTCAATTGGAACCTCAAACCTATTTGGATTAAATAAAATCATAAAGGGATTTAAAAAGATAAACATTTTAAATAAAGGAAAATAAAATCTTTTGGAAATACTATTTTGGATCTTTTAAATAAAAGGATTTGGCTTTCAAAAGAAATAAAAGTTTTATAGATAAAGATTATTTTATAAAGCCAAACTAAACCTTGGCCAAGCCTTTGAAATAAAACATTTTGTTTTGATAAAAGTAGTAAAGGTTTATTAAATAAAATAATAAGGATTTAATATCCAAGTTTTATTAATAAAGGATTTGCTATTTCCAAAACATCAAAACTTATTTATTTAGTTAAAATAAGTATTTTGTATTTTCAAATAAAACCTACTGATTTGGTTTTGAAAATATTTGGATTTCAAATAGAGGTTTTATTAAATAAATCAAATCCTATTTGATTAATAAACCATGGTCCATTTTATTTAAATAAAGAATGGAACCTAAAAAGATTTAAAATATTATTTCATTTTGGATTTTGGTCTATGTTACTGAACAGAACAAAATTCATAATGCAAGGTTTGGTGATTGCTTGATTTGATTTGAACATCATTTGGTTGTTTGAATTTCAAAACAGAAAATAGTTATAGAAAAAGAAAAAGCCTGCAGGCAGAAAAAAATAGAGTCTGGACCAGCCCAGCCGGCCAAGCCCACAAGCCCATCAAACAGCCCAGCTTCCCTCTCCCACGACAAAACGTTTCCACTCACTTCCAGACCCGCAAAGAGACTGACTGGTGGACCCTTTCCTCGCTGACAACAGGGACCCACACATGCCAACTCACCCCTCTTCTTCCTCGTGACCTCCTTCCCCCAAACCTCGCTGCCGTTGCTGCCATTCAAAGCCGCATTCAATTCACCTTAATGACCGCGTTAATCTCGCCCCTGACTACACGTACATAAGCGCCTCTCCTCCCTCTGTCATTCCCTGCAAACGCCAACTCCACATCGCCACCAGGCTGCTCGGAATTTCTCTGACACCGCCGCAGTTCCGACCACCGTCCTCCCTCGATTCCGGCCGAGCCTCGCCACCTCCTGCCTCCCCGAGCACACGAGCGCACTCACCACTCCCTGTCACATCTCCCAGTACCCTTCGTACGACCGCGGGCGCCCCAGAACAACGTCTGCAACAAGCTCTGAAAGACGTCGTCGTCCGCTCCAACTCCGACGAGCCCCACAGGTAGTTTCCGGCCGCCCCTCTTCCTCTAGTTCACGCACACAGCTTTGCCTGGATCCTGTGCATCTAACCGCGTCTCCGTTTTGTCTCGGGGTGAACCACATCACCGCCTCCGACCACAACCAGAGCCGCCAGACGCCGTTGCAAACTCCGGCGAGGAATTGCAGCCGACCCCGTGCGCCCCTTGACACGCCGACCGCACGTCGAGCATCACCTCGTCCTCACGAACACGGTAAGCACCCCCTCTGTCTTCCTTGCTTCCTAGAACCGCCGTTAGCCCGCAGCCAGACCGTCGCCGCCGCGCGCCACCGTCGTCGCGCCGCCAGTTCTTGGCCAGGCATTAGCGGCCGTTCGATTTAGATCGGAGAGACTAGATAGATCCACTTAACCGCGAAGAGGTATGCTTTCTGGACCGCACGATTTGATTAGATCCAACGCACTGCAGAGCCCGATCCAACAGAACCGGTACTGTCCAATGAGATTGCGACGCGTGGCCAGGTCTGTTTAAAACAGAATTTGGAAATCAGATTTAAGTTGCAATTTCAAACCGTTGTAACTTTCGATCCACACGTCCAAAAATTACAAATTTTATACCGTTGGAATCAGTGGAACAAACCCTAGCCAACCATGCCTTTGGTTTAGTAAATAGTATCTGTTAGTTTGCTTGTTTTTGCAGATACTTTTGTGTGCTTGTTTAGATTAGAATTTTTTTTTAAAAATGTTTTTAAGGTTAAAACCTTTGCAAAATGGTTTGTTGTAAACTCACTGACCCTAGGAACCAACACATAGTTTGGAAAATGGATTTGGTAAAGTTTAGGATGGAAAACTTGATTTAGTCATTTCTAGCCAAATGAAAATAATGGTTTTTGTTATGAAAATGATTTTGAGTAAAAACTTTGGGAAAATGGTTTAGACCAAACCTACTGACCCAAAACACCAAGTTTTGCAATAGCAACTCATTTGGTGAAAAACATAAAGTTTTTCTTTGATAAAAAATATTTTTCACCACATAAAATAATGATTAGATTTAAAAATGGTTTATGGACCAAAACCCTTTTGCAAATGACTTTGCCACTTTGAAAAATGACCACTTTTGACTTTACAAATTTAGAAGCCTAGTGGAGACCACCTTTGCAATTAGAACCATCCCTTGCATGCTTGCATGCATATCCTAGATCCCATTGTTTTATGTGTGTGAATTGTCTGATTGATTATTGGTTTGGAATGCTTGTTGATATTGGGTTTGCTTGATTGATTGTAGTGAAATTAGCGAAGTGTGAGACTAGCAAGATCAAGGAGTGAACCACCATTCCCTTCCAAAAAGGCAAGTTACACTATCATCTAAAGTCCTACTATTTTCATTATACTTAGTGGATTTTGAAACATGCATGAAAAGATATTTTTATACTTATGCTATGCTAAATCCTAATAGGATTCCCTATACATTCCTTAGAGAAAACAATGTAGATGTTACATGCTTAGCCATGCTATATTTTGAAAAGAGATACATGTTGAGATTTTATGAAGTTGAGAAAAGGACTTGTGATTTTATATAATAAAACAAGGACTCAATGAACCACCTGGGTGGCCAAGGATACTTTGAGTTTTGGAGAAGGTGGCAACAAAAGGAACCATGTCTATGGCAATCTCTTTGTGTTGTGCTCCAAAGAAAACCACCCAGGAAACTTAGAGATTGAACATGTTTCTCCAATTGTGGCTTTCGTGTGCAACCACATGCTATTATGGCTCTGGCTTAGTCAACTACATTGGGAAGACCCATACATTGTCTTCAGTTTACTGGACATGGGGATCTGGAATGCTTCATGGGTGCTGAAGACAAGCTAGCAATGGTGTATGGGAGGACCCTTTGGAAAGACTTCGTCACATTCTCAATCTGCCAGTACTCCATCTTGGTGAGTGCTAATCCAGTGGCCACTGGTGGCAAAAGGATGGGATTGTGACATGTGGGTAAAGTGTACTACTTCTGCAGAAGATAATAAAATCTAAGTACTTAGCCGTGTCCCCGGTTATGGACAATACTGAGGAACTAAAGTTTGAAGCTATGGGAGATCTCGACATTCTAATTTCTAAGAGAAAACTTTTGAGGACTTGATGCACTTGGGGTTACCAAGGAGCTCAAGAGACTTTGACAAAACTTGATGTACTTGGGGTTACCAAGGAACTCAAGAGATTTTGTTGAAAACATGAACACTTGGGGTTACCAAGTAGCTCATGAGATTTTTGATAAAACTTGTTGCACTTGGGGTTACCAAGTAGCTCAAGGGATTTTTGACAAGGACTTGAACACTTGAGTTTCTACCAAGGAGTTCAAGGAACTTGGAAAAGGAGATTTGACAAATGACCAAAACCAATTTTGAAAAGATAGGATAAAAATATTGCTTTATGCAAATGAGCCTAAAACTCTACTTAGCCAAATATGCATGTAGTGATAGAATCCACTTAAATTCTACAAAGTAGTGAAGCTTGCCAATACAATACAAATGTATTGACCCTTGTGGCTGTAACTTGTAATGTTGCAGGTTTGATTGATTTTAGTGAAGATTGATTGATTAGGATTACAATGTCTACAACCAACATCTGCCTGTGGCACTTTGAAGATGAAGGACCCCCTGACTATAGTTATTCCGCTGCAATGTAATGTAATAGCCAAATGAGCTATGTATGATGTAATAAAATTTATGTTATTCCTGGTTATAAAGTTATAATATGACCTTTGTATCTTGATATTACATCTTGACTATGGATGCTAGCTATTGATCCAGGGACTAGCATTGTAAACACAGGGGACTCCACCTTATATTGTTGTAAGGTTGGGACACTCCCTCTACACATGATTGTTTAGTATCTACTTTGCTTTGCTTTGTCTACACTTTGAGGTGTTTTTATATGTTTTCTGGTACTAACCTATTAACAAGATGCCACAGTGCCAATTGACTGTTTTCTTCTGTTTTTGGTTCCAGAAAGGCAGAAAATCAATATTCTCGGAATTGTATGGGACAAAAGCTAAAGTCAATATTTTACCATGGGGAACCCAGAGCCAGAAAACGAGACGGAGGGGAGCCACCGGGGGCCCACACCCCCTGGTCACGCGACTAGGGTTAGCTCGCGCCTGGGGGGGGGTGCGGCCGCCCTGGCTACCCCCTGCCTCGCCTCTTCGCCTATAAATACCCCTCGATACAGAAACCCTAAGTACCCGATCAATATTTCACGAAACCGTCTGTATGATATACCTTTCCTAGTTGAAGAGATTGCAATTATTGATCTTAATGCTTCTTCATTTGAAAATACTTGATTCTTGCTTCTTGTGCCTAACTTAAAGGCGTTAAAGAAAAGTACTTGTTGGGAGATAACCCAAGAGTTTCCTTGAGTCTTGGAAGTTATTACTTCTGTAAT
This sequence comes from Avena sativa, assembly GCA_916181665.1. NCBI lineage: Eukaryota > Viridiplantae > Streptophyta > Magnoliopsida > Poales > Poaceae > Avena > Avena sativa. The sequence goes on along the minus strand of OV702285.1, from coordinate 102,029,231 downwards.
GACCTCTCCTTTTTTTTTGCTTTTTGTGCCAAGAATGACCTCTAATGACAGGGAAGTAAGATTTGGGGAGTTGCTGTCCCGAAACAGATTTTGGTGCTCCACTATAAATATTCGCGAGGAATCTCTGTAAGTCGGATTGAGCTGATATTTTATGAATAAATACCCCAGTATGTTAGCTAACTTTCGTTAGTTCAACACTTTTTGATTTGAGCAACAAAAGTTCTTCGAAACAATCGGTTTCTACCTGTTGGTCTGTTTTGACGGATTTCTTCCATTATTTGCATTTGCTTCTTATTGATTCCTTTTTGGGTTCTTTTTGGGAAATTGAGCTTTTTGAGGGAATTTCTATAGTGGCTTGTGTTTTTAGTGAAAGTTTTGCTGTTCTAAAGCTAAATCCAAAGGTCTATTATCTTTTGAATACACTAATGTTTCTAATGAAGATTGTGTGAAGTTTTGTATGAAGGAAAATTTTCAGGTGTAGAGAGAGAATGATGTAATGAGATTAAAAATGGACAAAAGCTTGAGCTTGGGGATGCCACCCCATGTCACCCTAAGAAATATTCAATAGGTACAAGCGTCAAAGCTTGGGGATGCCCAAGGCATCCCCTTCTTCATCAATAAAAATCTCAGGTCTTCCTAGACACTTCGTTTTTATTGCTTCATGCACTGTTGTGTTGTTCTTGGAGCGTCTTAGTTTTATTTTAGTTTGCTTCGTTTTCTTGAATAAAGAAGTTTGGACCTCCGTTCTCGCTGTGTTGTTTCAAATAAGTTGATTAGTGTTGGAGAGGAGTAGAAAGTTCTTGCTTGAATAGTACAAGAGGAGCTTGATTTCACTATGACTTAGACATTAGCATGTCATCTAGGTGTTGTTTTGACCCTATGCTTAGTGATTATTGCAATAGTCTGACTTGTTCCAAACAATTGGGATTGCTTAGTGTGCCTTGACGGAATCATGCGTTGTTTTAGCATGCAAAAGCATAGTATTGTGGTATTCTCCTTTGATGCTACGTTTGGGTTGACTTGGGACATGCTCACACCATTTTATGACTATGAAAAAGTCACCATAGCCTCTATGATCATTTAGTCCTTGACTTGTAGTACCACTTTATGCTTTGATTAGTAATGTTTTGTCGCTCTACATGATTATGGCCATTATTGCTCTCTTAGTTGGTCGCTCCCAGTATTTTGCTAGCCTCCACTTATATGAGTAAGCTCTACTCATGCATCCAACTCCCAAGAAGCCAAGTTATTCCAAAGTGTCCACTATAAATTCCTATGCATGGTGTTTTACATCATTCCAAGTATATTATTGTTTTCATCTATCTTCCAATTAAAAAGTATTTTTTTATGTGAAAACTTAGTGATTAAAGCCGTCACAAACTTGATGGCACACTTTATTTTTCTTGCCTCTAATAAACTTTAACCATTGTGTCATCTATGTTGTATATGCTTGCACTTATACATTGGAATTAGCAGAACCGTGCTGTCACGAGGAACACTTTCAACATTGCACTTGTACTTTGTACACAGTTGATACCATGCTCTATTGTCTATGGATATCGTCGGTGTGAAATGAAAGGGGAGCTTGTAAGTCCATGGAGTTATGTATGTGTGTTAGAGAAACGCCTAGGGCGCTAGCCTAAGCCTTGCCTAATCATGGTGAAAATTTGCATCATCACCATAATGACATCTATGAAGCTTTCTTCTTATAAAAAAAGATACATATTGAAAATAGGAAAGAGAGAAAAAAGCACCATTTTCCCATGGTAAACAAGAAGATTGCTGAGATGCTCATTGTCTGCTTGCCTTGTCATTTTGATTATGGGATAGATCCTGTATCATGTACAAGGGATACCCCGTTGGCGGTTCTCTATGATACACATGTACTTACTATGACAAGAACTTACAGGTGACTAAAGTTGAGTAGCATGAGGAGCGACCCTCGTATTCAAGGGACATGAGATTGCTAACTTATACTTTGTCAAGCATATACTGCATAGTTTGTTCACTTTAACCTTAATCAATTGAAGATGCTTATGATTGGGGCAATGAGAGCTGAAAGCTAACAAGTACCATAATTTTTGGAAGCTCCTTTTGAAACTAGAAATCCCTGCTTCCCTTTTATGAAGGGCCTTTCTTCCACTATACTGAGTCTCCATCTTATATCCTTAGGAACCAGTTATGAGAGCATAGTTGACATTCTTAGTTCTATGTGCATTGTCCCAAAACTTATTTATTGATGTATATTTTTGATATTACTTGTTCTTGTGATATTTGTATCTAGTCACTCTTATGAACTTTGAAGGTGTCCTATGCATTTATTTGCCACTCCATGAGGGACAAGCTAAATGCCACTATGCTATGTTTTCTCTATGTGAAACAAACAAACGTTTTTCAATGCATGTTATTCATGATCTTTGATTGTAACATTTCATGTTGCATGCAAAGTTACTTTGTCTTACTGTTAGAACTCGATCTTTCATGCTCATGTTTAGAGTTCTTTGATCCCATCTTTCAATGCTTGCAAATGGTTTATCGTGATTTTGATGGTGCATGTCACCTAAAAAATTATTCTTTTTATCACTTACCTACTTGAGAACGAGCATGAGTTAAGCTTGGGGATGCTTGATACGTTGGAAATGTATCAATAATTTTTGATGTTCCATGCTTGTTTAGTATCTACTTTGTTTTGCTTTGTCGACACTTTGATGTGTTTTTATATGTTTTCTGGTACTAACCTATTAACAAGATGCCATAGTGGAAGTTGCCTTTTTTCTTCTGTTTTTGGTTCCAGAAAGGCAGAAAATCAATATTCTCGAAATTGGACGTGACAAAAGCCAACTCAATATTTTACCATGGGGAACAGAGAACCAGAAAACGAAACAGAGGGGATCCACCAGGGGGCCACACCCCCTGGCCGCACGGCTAGGGTTAGCCCGCGCGTGGGGGGTGCGGCCGCCATGGGTGCCCCCTGCCTCGCCTCTTCACCTATAAAGACCCCCCGATACAAAAACCTTAAGTACCCGATCAATATTCCACCAAACCGTCTGTAGCCATCGCCACGATCGTCCCTAGATGGGGGGATTTGAAGATCTTGTTGGAGATATGCCCTAGAGGCAATAATAAATGTAGTTATTATTATATCTTTGTGTTTATGATAAATTTTTACATTCATGCTATAATAGTATTAACAAGGAAACATTGATACTTGTGTGATTTGTAAACTTAATTTGAAGTCCCTAGAATAGCCTCTATACATCACTAGCTTGTTGGTTGATAAATGATTGTGGTTTCCCTATCATGAACATTGAGATGTTATCAACAACAAGATCATATCGTTAGGAGAATGATATGATGGACATACTCCTATAGATAAGCGTAGCATAAAGATCAAGTCATTTTAATAGTTCAATTGCTATATGCTTTCTGATACATAGTAACCTAATTCCTTCGACCATGAGATCATGCATATCACCTTTACCGGATGGATGCTTTGATGACATCAAACACCACACCGTAACTGGGTGGCTATAAAGGTGGCATTGAGTGTTCGGAAAGTATTGGTTGAAACACATGGATCAAGAGTGGGATTTGTCCATCCATATGACGGATAGATATACTCTGGGCCCTCTCGGTGGAATGTCATCCAATTAGGTTGCAAGCATGTGACTGGCTCACAAGGGATCACATATCACGGGAACGAGAAAAGAGTACTTATCGGTAACGAGTTTGAACTAGGTATGCAGAGATACCGACGATCATAACCTCGGATGAGTAGACTATCGTGAGACAAAGGGAAATTGGTATCGTATGTAAGTGGTTCATTCAATAGCAAAGTAATCGTATAAATATGTGGGAGCCATATGAATTTCCAGATTACTCTATTGGTTATTGTTCGGAGAAGTGTCTCGATCATGTCCGCATAATTCACGAACCGTAGGGAGACACACTTAAGGATTCGACGTTGTTTGAGTAGTTATGGTATTATGAGAAAGAGACCGAATGTTGTTCGGAGTCTCGGATGGGATCCGGGATATCACGAGGAGATCCGGAATGGTCCGAAGAATAAGATTCATATAAGGAAAGTCCCGTTTCGGAGTTGGGGAATGATTCCGGTGTTTTCATCGGGAATGTTCTAGAAGGTTCCGGAATGTCCGGCACTCCGGAGGGGAAGGGGTACATGAATGTGTCACTGCAAGTTGGAATGATTGCATCATGTACTAAGTGTCATCGCTGTTCCAAATAAAGGATTTATTCAAATCCTAGTTTGAAAAGTCAAATAGCTAAATTGAAAAGTCAAACGGCTAAATTTGGAAAGAGGAAAAGAGGAGGAAGTGGGAAACCGGGTTGGGGAGGGAATCCCTCCTCCAACCGGCGGCGCCCCCTCCAAGCCGAGTTGGGAAGGGACTCCCCTCCCTCCCCTTGGCCGCCGGCCCCTCCACCTATATAAGGAGGGGCAGGGCTCCCTCCTAGCACACACAAGTACCTCTCCTCAAACCCTAGCTTGGCGCCTACCACCATAGCCTCCGCCGCCCCTAGGGTTTTGCCCTAGCCGCCGATTTGGGGTCCCCGGAACCCTAGCCGCCGGCTCTAGACTCTCCTCCTTGGTGTGTCTAAAACCTAGATCGCTGAGGAGCTCTCTCATACTCCACCATACTCGCTCCGGCTTAAGGCGAAGCCCTGCGAGATCTCCCCTCTACTTCCGGTACCACACCGTTGTGCTGCCGGAATCGCGAGGAGAGTACTACAACCTCTGCTGCCTACTGGAAAAAGGGAGAGGAAGGTCTTCGTCGAGTACCGAACGTGTGACCGACTGCGGGAGCGCTGCCGAAACGCAGCGCCGGAAGGATCGTCTACGCGATCTTGAGATCGGGAAGAGTACGACTACATCACCCACGAGAATCCGCTCTCGTTAAACACTTTGGAATCTTCGAGGGTAAGTTCTTCCATCGACTCGTTGCTATAGTCTAGTAGATAGATCTTGGCTTGTTTGTTTGTATGCGATAGAAATTTTTTGTTTTCCATGCTACGAAACCCTACAGATCTTCCCGGCACCCTTATGGAGGGGAGATCGTCCCGGAAACCTTCTTCTTCATCATGCCAACCTCCGTTATGAAGTGTGAGTAGTTCCACCTTGGACTACGGGTCCATGTAGTAGCTAGAGGGTTGTGTTGGGGATATGCTATATGGGTATCCTCATAGCATGTCTCCTATCCGGATAACCCGGGTGTCCCACAGTTGGTAGCATGTCTCATGGCCTGCTGGGCAGCCTAGTTAGATGGATCCATAAGGGTGGCCCATGCCGGATGAAGGAAGGCTACAGAGGAGTCACCGACGTACCCGGAGCCTTAGAGTGCAAGACATGCTAGACTAGTTGTATGCAGTGTAGGACTTTGTAACCTATCCGGCTAGGACTTTCCCTATAGCCCTAGGACCCGACGACTATATAAGTCGGTCCTATGGGAGCCTTTAGGGAACAAGTCATATCGATGAACACACACCTCGCACAACGAACAGATCCCTGTAACTCGGTGTATTGCCATTATAGTGATTTATAGAAGGAGTAGGATTCGGCCACCATTGTGGGATCTAAACCTGGGTAAGCTGTGTTACCTCGTAACCGTCAACCGTCCGCCTTCCCCCGCATCTCTAAACACGCACTATGAGGACCCCTCCATGGCGTAATCGTCGGCAATACCATGACAGTTGGCGCCCACCGTGGGCAAGAGGCACTCCAGGATCTCCAGCGGGCGAGGTCCAAGATCTTTGCGGGAATCAGCGAAACCGTAGCCATCGATCGTGTTATCTTCTCCGGCAACGTTCTGATCATCCCCCCTGACGAGTTCAGGATCCCGGCGAAGACGAACCCTACGCGGTGCTCAGTCGTCCCCATCGGAGATATCCACCCCTTCATCAGTGAAACCGACTCAGGGACTAGTTCCCTGGGAGTTGGAGGAGCATCAATACCCGCACGAACCGCCTACGGGCAGGATATGTTCGCGGAAGGATCGATGTCGGATCTCTCTTTGGAGTTTGCCGACAAAGATCAGAAAAATTCAAGGCCCACCCCAGTGCAGGATATAACGGTGGAAGATCGCTCCAAGAAGTCCACCGACTTCGTCCGTATGTCTGGAAAACAGAGATCCAAGTTTGTCGGAGTGGTGACCATCTTCGATCTGGCGCGTTGCGTCCAGAGAGAGGGTGAAAACCCCTACGACTACCTTGCCAGGTGGCTCCGTATATAGTCCGATCTAGCACATTACCCCAAAGATGATGCTATGTATCACTTTGTGGAAGGACCGGACCAAGGTATGCTTCTCCAGCATACGCTAAGGCAGCAGCAGGCTTCAGGATGCCTCACTTTCGAAAGCATGGTGCACACCGTCAACAGCTATGCGGAGGCTGAGGAGGAAGCTCAGATACAAATCGCGCTCGTTGGTGGAGCCCCTCCGCCTCAGCCACCACCACCACCTTCGGTCGTTGCCGCCGCAGCTGCGCTACCACCCCTAGTCATCGTCGCTGCTGCTGTACCTCCACCCCCTTCATCGAGGAAGCCCCGGCACCCTCTAACTCTGTGCTTGATGTGCTCTATGCCGACATCAGGACAGATTCAGAGGAGATAGACTTCAGCCCGGAGGAGCTAGACTCCGCCATCCAGGAGATGGAGGAGGATTACAAGCGCGACGAGCAGGCCAACAATGTCGTCACGTCCCAAGAGGTGTTCATCACGATTTTGACGGCGATGGATGAAGATCAACCCGGACGAGTTCCGCCTACGGCGCTAGACCACCTGTTGCTGCCGACAATGATCGCCCAAAGGTCATGCCCCCTCCACCTAACCCAGTGCAGCAGCCGCAGGAACTCGGCACCGGTTCGAGCAACAACAACACCACAAACCCGCCGCCTCCAGCATCTACGTCTGCTGCTGCCCAAGTTACTCCAGCTGACAGAGTGATGTACGACAATCTCCTCGTCGAGCCTATGACCGTGGCCCATATTCGCAATGTAGTCCAGCTTGACGAGAAGCGCCAGCAGCTGCTAGAGGAAGCAGGCTATCGCGGAGCAAGGTGCCAAGCTAGATTGAGATCTGGCGAACACGCAGTAAGTCAATAGAGAAAGCTAGATCTATGGAGGCCGAGTACAAGACTCTTCTACAGCAGCAGAAGGCTAAGCAACTCTGGCTCGCGTCATCAACGATCCTGGTGTATGGCGAAACCTAGGATGGGCTCCCTCGAAGCCGGCACAGACCAAGCCATACATTGACAGTGAAGGCAGGCAGGTGATGCCCACTCCTCTTCTCAACCTCGCTGTCGCCAAGACCCTTCTAGAGCAGGATAGATCACCCGAAGCTGTGGACCAGGTCTATGACCTAGTGGCCAAGGCGGTGAAACAGCAAGAAAAAGCCACCTCTCAAAGGCTTGAGTCTGACCCAGCGTTCTGCCAGTCTAGCCAGCATAAGCAGCCAAGGGACAGATCTCCTCATGATGTCGGGTCATAGACCGGTTCGTCAGAACGAAAACGGAGGGATGCGCGCAACAGGAAGGACCCTATCCCCATATCCTCCAACCATGGAGGCAAGGTGTTGGAGATATGCCCTAGAGGCAATAATAAATATAGTTATTATTATATCTTTGTGTTTATGATAAATGTTTATATTCATGCTATAATAGTATTAACAAGGAAACATTAATACTTGTGTGAATTGTAAACTTAAATTGAAGTCCCTAGTATAGCCTCTATACTTCACTAGCTTGTTGGTTGATTAAATGATTATGGTTTCCATATCATGAACATTGAGATGTTATCAACAACAAGATCATATCGTTAGGAGAATGATATGGTGGACATACTCCTATTGATAAGCATAGCATAAAGATCAAGTCATTTCAATAGTTCAATTGCTATATGCTTTCTGATACATAGTAACCTAATTCCTTCGACCATGAGATCATGCATATCACCTTCACCGGATGGATGCTTTGATGACATCAAACACCACACCGTAACTGGGTGGCTATAAAGGTGGCATTAAGTGTTCGGAAAGTATTGGTTGAAACACATGGATCAAGAGTGGGATTTGTCCAATCCACATGACGGATAGATATACTCTGGGCCCTCTCGGTGGAATGTCATCCAATTAGCTTGCAAGCATGTGACTTGGTCACAAGGGATCACATATCACGGGAACGAGAAAAGAGTACTTATCAGTAACGAGGTTGAACTAGGTATACAGAGATACCGACGATCATAACCTCGGATAAGTAACATATCGTGGGACAAAGGGAAATTGGTATCGTATGTAAGTGGTTCATTCGATCGCAAAGTAATCGTAGAAATATGTGGGAGCCATATGAATTTCCAGATTCCTCTATTGGTTATTGTTCGGAGAAGTGTCTCGATCATGTCCGCATAATTCACGAACCGTAGGGAGACACACTTAAGGATTCGACGTTGTTTGAGTAGTTATGGTATTATGAGAAAGAGACCGAATGTTGTTCGGAGTCTCGGATGGGATCCGGGATATCACGAGGTGATCCGGAATGGTCCGGAGAATAAGATTCATATAAGGAAAGTCCCGTTTCGGAGTTCGGGAATGATTCCGGTGTTTTCATCGGGGATATTCTAGAAGGTTCCGGATTGTCCGGCACTCCGGGGGGGGGGGGGGGGAGGGGTACATGAATGTGTCATTACATATTGGAATGATTGCATCATGTACTAAGTGTTCTTGCTGTCCCAAATAAAGGATTAAATTGAATCCTAAAACAGAAAAGTCAAATGTCCAGTTTGAAAGTCAAACGGCTAAAACAAGAAACTGTGGGAAACAAGAAAGAGGAGTTGGGAACCGACTTGAGGGAGGAGTCTCCTCCCCAAGCCGGCGCGCCACCCAAGGCCGACTTGGGGAGGGACTCCCCTCCCCTGGCCGCGCCTCCCCACCTATATAAGGAGGGGCAGGGCTCCCCTCCTAGACACACAAGTTTCCACCTCTAAATTTCAGGTTTAGAGCCGTTTTGGTTTAGAGCTTCTAATTGCTTTAGCCTACGGTTTAGAGCCTTCTAATTGGTTTAGAGCCTTCTAATTGGTGTGTCTAATTACTAGACCACTAATAGCCTCTCTCATAAGCTCCACCATACTCGCACCGGCTTAAGGCGAAGCCCTGCGGGATTTCCCCTCTACTTCCGGTACCATGCCGTTGTGCTGCCGGAATCGCGAGGAGAATACTACAACCTCCGCTGCCTGCTGGAACAAGGGAGAGGAAGGTCTTCGTCGAGTACCGAACGTGTGACCGACTGCGGGAGCGCTGCCGGAACGTGGCGCCGGAAGGATCGTCTACGCGATCTTGAGATCGGAAAGAGTACGACTACATCACCCACGAGAATCTGCTCTCGTTAACCGCTTTGGAATCTTCGAGGGTGAGTTCTTCTATCGACTCGTTGCTACAATCTAGTAGATAGATCTTGGCTTGTTTGTTTGTATGCGATAGAAATTTTTTGTTTTCCATGCTACGAACCCTTACATTGGTATCAGAGCCGTGTCTATATGTAGATCTGTTGCACGAGTAGAACACAATGGTCATTGTGGGCGTTGATGCTTTTATTGTAGATTGCTTTTTGTGTACTTTGCATCTTGCGGTATGTTGGGATGAAGCGGCCCGGGCTAACCTTACATGACATCGTTCATGAGACTTGCTCCACGCTTGACATGCAACTTGTATTGCATAAGTGGCTTTGCGGGTGCCTGTTTCTCCTAGCATAGTTAAGATCCAATTTACAACGGGTAATCAACAATGCTAGTATCAATGTTGTGGTTCTTGTTCGTAAGTTAGAACGACACTTATTGAAAGCCCCAAACCACGTAAAATATGCAAAGAAAGTAGAGGCGTCTAACTTTGTTTTGCAGGGGTGTGCAGTGATGTGATATGGCCATGATTGTGATTATATTTGATGTATGCAATGTTCCTTATTGTAAGTTGGCAACCGGCAGGAGCCATATGGTTGTCTTTAATTTATGTTAAGACCCGCGTGTCTATTCAAAGTAGTTGTAATAGTTGAAGCCGGTGGACGACAACCATGGTGCAGCGTCATTGACCTTGATGCAATGCCGGTGATGATGGAGATCATGTTCGTGTTTGAAGATGGAGATCGGAAGCACAAAGAAGAAAGGCCATATCATATCACATATTATGAATTGCATGTGATGTTAATCCTTTATGCATCTTGTATTGCTTAGTAGACGACGGTAGCATTATAAGATGATCCCTCATGCACATGAATTTCAAATCATAAAGTGTTCGCCCTTAGCTAGCACCGTTGCTAAAGCTTGTTGTTTCGAAGCACCACGTGATGATCGGGTGTGTTAGATTCCGCAAGTATATACAACGTAAGCAAGCCAGATTTGCTTATGCGGTGGCTAAGGTTTGATCTTGACGAGCCTAGCATGTACAGACATGGTCTCAGGAACACGGATTACCGAAAGGTAAAGCATGAATCACATAGTAGATATGATGAACATGATGATTGTTCGCCATTGAAACTATATCAACTCTCGTGATGATCGGTGTTGATGTAGTGGATTTGGTTCGTGTGATCACTAAAACAATGTGAGGGATGTTGTTTTGAGTGGGAGTTCACCTAGTTTAATTTCATTAATTAATTTGAACTCAATTTGTCATAAACTTAGTCTAAACTATTGCAAATATGTTGTAGATCAATGGCAGCCCCTACCATCAATTTTAATGCGTTCCTAGAGAAAGAAAAGTTGAAAAACAATGGAAGCAACTTCGCGGATTGGTTCCGCAATTTGAGGATTGTCCTCACAGCTGGTAATTTGACCTATGTGCTGGATGCACCGCTGGGTGACCCACCTGCAGCTGATGCTCCCGATGAAGTAAAGAATGTTTACCTCGCTCGGAAGAATCAGTACTCCATAGTTCAGTGTGCTATCTTGTATGGTTTAGAATCGGAGCTTCAGAAAAGGTTTGAAGAGTCAGATCCATATGATATTGTCGAGGATCTCAAATTAATTTTTGAGACTCATGCGGCAATTGAAAGCTATGAGGCTTCTGAAAAGTTCTTTAACTGCAAGATGGAAGAAGGCAGCTCCGTCAGTGAGCATGTGCTTAAGATGTCTGGGCACGCAAACAAACTTCAAAGCTTGGGTATAGTGATTCCTAATGCTTTGGGGATTTACCGTGTCCTCCAATCACTACCACCAAGTTACAGGAACTTTGTGATGAACTACAACATGCAGAACATGAACAAAGAGTTGCCAGAACTATTTGCTATGTTAAAATCTGCAGAAGTGGAGATCAAGAAAGAGCACCAAGTGTTGATGGTCAATAAGACCACCAAATTCAAGAAGGGCAAGTCTAAGCAAAAGGGACACTTCAAGAAGGGTGGTAAGAAAGTTACCACGCCGACGAAGAAAACCAAGGCTGGACCAAAGCCTGATACTGAGTGCTTTTACTGCAAGGGAGTAGGTCACTGGAAGCGGAATTGCCCAAAGTACTTGGCGGATTTGAAGAACGGCAACATCAAGAAGAAAGGTATATCTGATATACATGTTATTGATGTGTATCTCACTAGTATTCGTAGTAGTGCCTGGGTATTTGATACTGGTTCGGTTGCTCATATTTGTAACTCGAAACAGGTGCTGCAGAATAAACGGAAGCTAGCGAAGAACGAGGTGACGATGCGCGTGGGAAACGGATCAAAGGTTGATGTGATCGCGGTCGGCACGCTACCTCTTCATCTACCATCGGGATTAGTTTTATACTTAAATAATTGTTATTTAGTGCCTGCGTTGAGCATGAACATTATATCAGGATCTTGTTTATTGCGAGACGGTTACTTGTTTAAGTCAGAGAATAATGGTTGTTCGATTTATATGAGTAATATGTTTTATGCACATGCACCTTTGATAGATGGTCTATTCTTATTGAATCTCGATAGTGGAAATACACATATCAACAATATTGAAGCTAAACGTTTGAAATCAAGCGATAATTCGACCTATATGTGGCACTGTCGTCTTAGTCACATCGGAGTGAAACGTATGAAGAAACTCCATTCCGATGGACTTCTTGAATCACTTGATTTTGAATCACTTGAAAGATGCGAAGCATGTCTGATGGGTAAAATGACTAAGACTCCATTTTCTGGTATCATGGAGCGAGCTACGGACTTATTGGAAATCATACATACCGATGTATGTGGTCCAATGAGTGTGGCATCGCGCGGTGGTTATCGTTATGTTCTTACCTTCACGGATGACTTGAGTAGATATGGGTATATCTATTTCATGAAACATAAGTCCGAAACTTTCGAGAAGTTTAAGGAGTTTCAAAGTGAGGTAGAGAATCAACGTAACAAGAAGATTAAATTTCTACGTTCTGATCGTGGAGGTGAATATCTAAGTTACGAGTTTGGCGAGCATTTAAAGAAGTGCGGAATACTTTCACAATTGACACCGCCGGGAACAACACAGCATAATGGTGTGTCCGAACGTCGTAATCGAACTCTCTTAGATATGGTTCGTTCTATGATGTCACTTACAGATTTACCGCTATCATTTTGGGGTTATGCATTAGAAACAGCCGCATTCACTTTAAATAGGGCACCGTCTAAATCCGTTGAAACGACACCATATGAATTATGGTTTGGGAAGAAACCTAAATTGTCGTTCCTTAAAGTTTGGGGATGCGAAGCCTATGTAAAGAAGTTACAGCCGGACAAGCTTGAACCCAAAGCGGAAAAATGCGTCTTCATAGGATACCCGAAGGAAACTATTGGGTATACCTTCTATCATAGATCCGAAGGCAAAATCTTCGTTGCCAAGAATGGATCCTTTTTAGAGAAGGAATTTCTCTCGAAAGAAGTGACTGGAAGGAAAGTAGAACTCGACGAGGTTGTCGAACCTTCTCTCGAAATTGCGAGTAGCGCAGCACCGGAAGAAGTTCCTGTGGTGCCTGCACCAATAAGAGAGGAAGCTAATGATGGTGATCATGAAACTTCGGTTGAAGCTACTACAGAGCCTCGGAGGTCAACGAGAACTCGTACCACTCCAGATTGGTATGATTCCGTTATGAATGTCATGGTGGTGGACAACACCGATGACCCCGAGACATATGAGGAAGCGATGATGAGCCCAGATTCCAATAAATGGCAAGAAGCCATGAAATCCGAGATTGGATCCATGTACGAAAACCAAGTATGGACTTTGGTGGACTTACCGGATGGCCGGAAGGCTGTCGAGAACAAATGGATTTTCAAGAAGAAAACAGATGCTGATGGTAATGTTACTGTCTATAAAGCTCGACTTGTCGCAAAAGGGTTTCGACAAATTCAAGGAGTTGACTACGATGAGACTTTCTCACCAGTAGCGAAGCTAAAGTCTGTGAGGATTATGTTAGCAATCGCTGCATATTATGATTATGAGATATGGCAGATGGATGTCAAAACGGCATTCCTCAATGGAGACATTGATGAAGAGTTGTATATGATGCAACCCAAAGGTTTTGTCGATCCTAAAGATGCTAACAAGGTATGCAAACTTCAACGGTCCATCTATGGGTTGAAGCAGGCATCCCGAAGTTGGAATCAACGTTTTGATAAGGTAATCAAAAGTTTTGGTTTTATACAAACTTATGGAGAAGCTTGTATTTACAAGAAAGTGAGTGGGAGCTCTGTAGCATTCTTAATACTGTATGTGGATGACATATTGTTGATTGGGAATGATGTAGACCTTCTTAATAGTGTCACGGAATATTTGAATAATAGTTTTTCAATGAAGGATCTTGGCGAAGCAGCTTACATATTAGGCATAAAGATTTATAGAGATAGATCGAAACGCCAAATATCATTGTCATAGAGTACATATTTGGACAAAGTTCTAAAGAAGTTTGGAATGGAAGAAAGCAAGAAAGGGTTCTTGCCCATGTTGCCCAATACGACCTTGAGTAAAACTCAAAGTCCAACATCGGCAGAAGATAGAGAAAGGATGAGTAAGACTCCCTATGCCTCAGCCATAGGATCTCTAATGTATGCCATGCTATGTACTAGACCCGACATTGCATATGCTGTTAGTTTAACTAGCAGATATCAAAGTGATCCAGGAGTGGATCATTGGACAGCGGTCAAAAACATCCTTAAGTACTTGAGAAGAACTAAGGATATGGTTCTTTCTTATGGAGGTGATGAACAGCTCGTTGTTAATGGTTACACCGATGCTAGTTGGAACACCGATCCAGATGATTCTAAATCACAATCTGGATACGTATTTATTTTGAATGGTGCAGCAGTTAGCTGGAGGAGTGCAAAGCAAAGCGTTGTGGCGAGATCTTCAACTGAATCGGAATACATGGCTGCTTCGGAGGCTTCACAAGAAGCAATATGGATGAAAGAGTTCATTACAGAGCTGGGTGTGGTTCCAAGTGCGCTGGACCCAATGTCTATCTACTGTGATAACATGGGCGCCATAGCCAATGCACAAGAACCAAGGTCACACAAAAAGCTGAAGCATATCAAGCTGCATTTTCACGCTATTCGAGAACATATCCAGGATGGGGATATAAAGATTTGCAAAGTACACACAGATCTGAATGTGGCGGATCCGTTGACTAAACCTCTCCCGAGGGCAAAACATGACCAACACCAAACTGCTATGGGTGTTCGGTGTATTACCATGTAATCTAGATTAGATGACTCTAGTGCAAGTGGGAGACTGTTGGAGATATGCCCTAGAGGCAATAATAAATATAGTTATTATTATATCTTTGTGTTTATGATAAATGTTTATATTCATGCTATAATAGTATTAACAAGGAAACATTAATACTTGTGTGAATTGTAAACTTAAATTGAAGTCCCTAGTATAGCCTCTATACTTCACTAGCTTGTTGGTTGATTAAATGATTATGGTTTCCATATCATGAACATTGAGATGTTATCAACAACAAGATCATATCGTTAGGAGAATGATATGGTGGACATACTCCTATTGATAAGCGTAGCATAAAGATCAAGTCATTTCAATAGTTCAATTGCTATATGCTTTCTGATACATAGTAACCTAATTCCTTCGACCATGAGATCATGCATATCACCTTCACCGGATGGATGCTTTGATGACATCAAACACCACACCGTAACTGGGTGGCTATAAAGGTGGCATTAAGTGTTCGGAAAGTATTGGTTGAAACACATGGATCAAGAGTGGGATTTGTCCAATCCACATGACGGATAGATATACTCTGGGCCCTCTCGGTGGAATGTCATCCAATTAGCTTGCAAGCATGTGACTTGGTCACAAGGGATCACATATCACGGGAACGAGAAAAGAGTACTTATCAGTAACGAGGTTGAACTAGGTATACAGAGATACCGACGATCATAACCTCGGATAAGTAACATATCGTGGGACAAAGGGAAATTGGTATCGTATGTAAGTGGTTCATTCGATCGCAAAGTAATCGTAGAAATATGTGGGAGCCATATGAATTTCCAGATTCCTCTATTGGTTATTGTTCGGAGAAGTGTCTCGATCATGTCCGCATAATTCACGAACCGTAGGGAGACACACTTAAGGATTCGACGTTGTTTGAGTAGTTATGGTATTATGAGAAAGAGACCGAATGTTGTTCGGAGTCTCGGATGGGATCCGGGATATCACGAGGTGATCCGGAATGGTCCGGAGAATAAGATTCATATAAGGAAAGTCCCGTTTCGGAGTTCGGGAATGATTCCGGTGTTTTCATCGGGGATATTCTAGAAGGTTCCGGATTGTCCGGCACTCCGGGGGGGGGAGGGGTACATGAATGTGTCATTACATATTGGAATGATTGCATCATGTACTAAGTGTTCTTGCTGTCCCAAATAAATGATTAAATTGAATCCTAAAACAGAAAAGTCAAATGTCCAGTTTGAAAGTCAAACGGCTAAAACAAGAAACTGTGGGAAACAAGAAAGAGGAGTTGGGAACCGACTTGAGGGAGGAGTCTCCTCCCCAAGCCGGCGCGCCACCCAAGGCCGACTTGGGGAGGGACTCCCCTCCCCTGGCCGCGCCTCCCCACCTATATAAGGAGGGGCAGGGCTCCCCTCCTAGACACACAAGTTTCCACCTCTAAATTTCAGGTTTAGAGCCGTTTTGGTTTAGAGCTTCTAATTGCTTTAGCCTGCGGTTTAGAGCCTTCTAATTGGTTTAGAGCCTTCTAATTGGTGTGTCTAATTACTAGACCACTAATAGCCTCTCTCATAAGCTCCACCATACTCGCACCGGCTTAAGGCGAAGCCCTGCGGGATTTCCCCTCTACTTCCGGTACCACGCCGTTGTGCTGCCGGAATCGCGAGGAGAATACTACAACCTCCGCTGCCTGCTGGAACAAGGGAGAGGAAGGTCTTCGTCGAGTACCGAACGTGTGACCGACTGCGGGAGCGCTGCCGGAACGTGGCGCCGGAAGGATCGTCTACGCGATCTTGAGATCAGAAAGAGTACGACTACATCACCCACGAGAATCTGCTCTCGTTAACCGCTTTGGAATCTTCGAGGGTGAGTTCTTCTATCGACTCGTTGCTACAATCTAGTAGATAGATCTTGGCTTGTTTGTTTGTATGCGATAGAAAATTTTTGTTTTCCATGCTACGAACCCTTACACAAGGCTCAACCCCGTTACCCATATCCACCGCCCCGCTCACCCCGACATCGCGACGACACCAAGGCTCACTGTCGTACGGATATGCCTCCGCCAAGGCAGAGCGTCATCATCATCCGCGACAACATGGAGCAGACCCATCATGACGGAGAGCGCAACCAAGGATACAAGAGTAGGTCACGCCATGACCCTCTGCGTCCGACAAGCAACCGCGATAATCGTGAGGCGTCGCAGGAGGGTCACAGCAAGAAGGCTAACCCACCACCAGCTCCGCCTCCGTCGCCACCCCGCAGCCACCACGGCGGAGCAGGCCCGTATAGCTCACGCAGCCCATCCCCTGATGGCAAGAAGAAGAAAAGAAGCCCGGAGCCATACGGTGCACGTTCACGTCTGGACAAGATCCACAAGGCCCGGGAGGACCATACCTAGGACCATGTTGCTTTGGACCTGTGATACGGTCCGCAACTTACCCCAAAGGTTTCCGGATTGACAAGACCATAAAGCCCTATGACGGCACCGCCAAGCCATCTACATGGTTGTAGGATTATGGTAACGTGGTGGGAATCGCCAGGGGTAACCTCAACGTCACCGTCAAGTACCTCCCATTAATGTTGGCGGGCATGGCTTGCCAATGGATTGATGACTTGCTGGAGAGATCCATCTGCAATTGGTTGGACATGCAAGAAGCGTTCACCAAGAACTTCGAGGGTACGTACAAACGTCGCTGCACTGTTGGCGATCTACAACAGTGTGTGCAGGAGAAAGACGAGACATCTCGCGCCTACCTCTCTTGCTAGATATGAAGAATTCCTGCACAGGAGTGCACACTCAGACTGCCATGGCTGCCTTCATTGATGGGTTGGAAAGGGGCACGTTGCTCCGACATAAGTTGAAGCACCTGCAGGATAATCACCAGCTAGATCTCAACCAGATGATTCAGTTGGACAGTGAGTTTGTGGCTGCCGATGATGATGCTTGTGGCTCCCTGTCGGCAACGACCGTTCCAACTCAAGCTCGGAGGAACATCAGCACCAAGCGGAAGACCCCGCTAGAAGAAAAGCAAACCTCCGATATGGTCGCTATGACCTTTGCAGGGCGAGGTGAGCCGGATAGCGTGGCCAAGGACGTTGAGATGGTCGTGGGTAGCAGCGAGGCAGTGAAACTACCTTGGTAGCGCTCCGTGTTCCCCAAACCTACGAAGAGTACCATGATATGTCGTGCCTCATACACCTCGACGCCAACGGCAAGGCCACCAACACAAATCTCCATTGCAAGTTCGTCAGCGTGCAGAGTGATCGAATGGTTGGTGTGTGGACGACGTGTGCGGGCGCATGCGCGGAAATTTCGCCACGTTCCCGACCGTCGCCGCCAACGGTTCGTATCCTTCACGCAGGAAAAACGGTCATGATTGTGTTCTGTTCATGTGTGAGTTACGAGGCGTTGCTGACCTATGTCTACATCGTCCTAGATGTCACTAGCAGATGAACCATCACATCAGAATATTCCGGCATGGACGGATCCAGTCCGGCTACGAGAAGAGTACGATGGAAGATTCAACGTTTCTTCGACTTGCAAGTTAAAGACGGAGAATATTGCAAGGTTCTTGGGAGGACTATAAGATATTGCTTGACGATTTGCCGACATCCATCTAGACGGAGCATTCAATCTGAAGAGGCAAGATGGGCACAAGATCTCGAAGTTCTCCGGGGGATACTGTTGGGTATATGCTATATGGGTATCCCCATAGCATGTCTCCTATATCTGGATAACCCGAGTGTCCCACAGTTGGTAGCATGGCCCATGGCCTGCTGGGTGGCCCAGTTAGATGGATCCAGAAGGGAGGCCCATGCCGGATGAAGGAAGGCTACGGAGGAGTCACCGATGTACCCGGAGCCTTGGAGTGCAAGACACGCTAGACTAGTTGTATGCAGTGTAGGACTCTGTAACCTATCCGGCTAGGACTTTCCCTGTAACCCTAGGACCTATATAGAGACTATATAAGTCGGGCCTATGGGAGCCTTTAGGGCACAAGTCATATTGATCAACACACACCTTGCACAGCGAACTGATCCCTATAACTCGGCGTATTGCCATTATAGTAATTTATAGCAGGAGTAGGATTCCGTCACCATTCTGGGATCTGAATCTAGGTAAGCTGTGTTACCTCGTACCCGTCAACCGTCCGCCTTCCCCCACGTCTCTAAACACGCACTGTGAGGACCCCTCCATGGCGTACTCGTGGGCAATACCACGACAGGTTGTATCTCCTCCTTTGTGCTACCATGTTTAGATCTTGTGAGCTCCGTTCATGATCAAGATCATCTATTTGTAATCATGCATGTTGTGTTTGCAGGGATCCGATGGATATTAAGATTACTATGTCAGATTGGTTTATGGTTTTGTCTTATTGATTCTATCATGTATGTGTTGTTTTTGATCTTGCATGCTCTCCGTTTCTAGTAGCTATCTTGGCCAAGTAGATGCTAGTGACTCCAAGAGGGGGTATTTATGCTAGATAGTGGGTTCATGCCTCTATTTAATCTAAGGGAAGTGACAGAAATCTCTAAGGTTGTAGATGTGCTGTTGCCACAAGGGAGAAAACAATGGTCTCTTGTTCATGGAACAAGTGGATTGTTTACCTTACACACTTTGCTTAAAGAAGTTATCCGTTGCTTGCAACTTAATACTAGAGGGGGTTCGGATGATAACCTGAAGGTGGATTTCTAGTCATAGATGCAGTTGGATGGCGGTCTATGTATCTTGTTGTATTGCCCAATCGAATCTCATAGGACCATGATTGTCTAGTATTGCATTGTTATGCCTTGCTCATTGTTGTCAATTGCCCCGCTGTCATTTGATTACCCAGCATGCCATGTTTGTTTATCTTAAGGAGAACACCTCTCGTGAACTATGGACCCCGGTCCAATCTTTACCATTGATACATCTTCCACTATTACTGTTTATCTTTCTGCAAACCACTATTAACTTCCACACCACACATGTTGTGGATATACCAAATGGGTATAGCTACGGCATAGTCTCATACCGGCAAGCCCGGGTTTCCCACAGTTGGTGGTTAGGCCTATGGCATAACCGGGCGGCCCAGTTTCTAATAGACAAGACGGAGGTCCAGCAGGGATGAAGGAAGGCGACGTGCCACCGCCTTAGATGGAAGCCGGAGCCTTGGAGGACACGAAGAATAGTTAGTGTTAGTCTAGGACTCCATAACCGTATCCAGCTAGGACTCTCCATGTAACCCTAGGTCCTGGCGCTCATATAAGCCGGCCTATGGGAGCCTTTAGGGCAGAACAACAAGTGAATAGGAAAACTCGCACACAACGATCCCCACAATCATGTAACTCGGTGTATTGCCATTATAATGATTTATAGCAGGAGTAGGATCTCGCCACCGTTGTGAGATCTGAACCTGGGTAAACTGTGTCAAGCCGACCCGGACGCTCTCCGTCTTATCCCACGTCTCTAAACTCGCCATTGGGATACCCCTCTAGCGTAACTATCGATAATACCACGATAGTTGGTGCCTACCGTGGGGCAAGAGGCGCTTACAACACGGATCCGGGCGAGATCCTTCACCATCGTCTAAGCGGTGACATCAACATCTTCATCGACGTAACCGGCACGGGATCTAAATCCCAGGAGGCTGGCATGGCATCAAGATCCACACGGACCGCCTTCGGGCTGGATACGATCACGGAAAGTTGATTTGAGCTTGACCTCCCTGTTGAGGTTTCCGGCATAGATCTCCAAAAAACGATCAAAGAGTGATTTCTCGACGCCTTTAAAGGCGGCAGATCGCGTCTAGCGATTCATCTATTTAGGCAAGAAGTCGAGCTTTCTGGTGATTGGCTTCTCGGTGTGTAGACTTTGCGTATTCGGAGTTCCACCTCAAACTGCTGTCTTTGGTTTAGATCGTCGCAAGCTTTCTGGCCGTGGCTATTTTAAAAACCAAAGTGGAAATCCTACGGAAAGAGCGACACTGTTCAAGGCAAAGGGATCAACTCCACTTCTCCGTATTTGGTTTAGATCGTCTTGTTGGATTCAAAACGGCACACCATGTCGAGAAAAAGAAAAAACTAAGACGGAAGTCATACGTGTTGAGCTCAATCTTTAAAGAATCAGCTCCACTTTTCCCTCTTTGGTTAAGCTGTCGGGAGTACAGCAGGATTATACGTATCAGACAATAATTCATGTCTTGATTCGTCCGTCCCTGTATGGATTTTGCTTCAAGACTGTCAATTGCGTGCTTGAATCCTTTGACCAAAAGGACACGGTAATGAATCAATCAAAGCTACGACGCCTCCTGTTGGGGGGATAACCCCCGGGTGGGGAAAGCCAAGCATAAGTAGGCCGGCTCCAGAGGATGCAGGCCGCCTGGCCTCCCGAAATCACAACTCTAACCGTCTGGCAAGCAAGCCCGGCTGGGCTTAAAACCTTCCCGGCTGGCCCGTCTAGCCGGTGGCCAGAAGAACCGGACGGGTGGATGTTCCCACCCGGCTCACCTAGGATTCGATGGAGAGAACGGAAGGACTAGTGCTCCGTGCGGGGTACGCTTCTGGCTCTCCCTTGTCATCAAGGAAGTTGGCATGCCGTCATGACCAGTGCTACCAGAAAAAGATAAAGCAAGACGGTCGGCTGACTCGCGAAAGTGGTCCGGGTGACCGTTAAAGCAAAGGTGACACCCCAAAGGAAGCCCGGGTGACCACTAAAGAGAAGGATGACGCTAAAAGAAGGGTGGACTGGGTCCTGGCCCACCGGCTGGGCCCTGCAGCCGGCCCTGCCTTGTAAACCCATATCCAAACAGTAAACCCTAGGACCCGAATTGTAATCAACCCCCCAGACCAGTATATAAGGGAGGGCAGAGCCAGGGTTCTAGGTAGACTGGCATAGATTCCAAGTAACAACAGTAGAAGAAGACAAGTGTTAGCATCTAGCTCCCAGCTTCCTCTAGCCACCGATAGTAGCTAAGGAAACAGCTCAAGGAGCACTTGTACAGAGCATCGAGCTCCCATACATAGTTGATCTTGCAGGAGTAGGTGTGTTACCTCGCCAAGAGGGCCCCGGACCTGGGTACATCCCTGTGTTTGCAGTGCATCGTGCCCAACCCGTTGCGTGAGCCACCGAATGCAACCGTGTGTCCCTTCTTTGCCATCCCCGATGGCTCTGCCGTGTTCCACACCACGATTTTTGGCACCCACCATGGGGCACAGTTCTTCGGCAGGGATCATCTTCCGCACGGGACTTCCGCTCGTTGCCGGCGAACGCGTGGCCTCCGGCCTCGTGCTCACGCTCGGTGCCTTCGACTGCGTCATCGAGAACGCAGCGTGTTTTGTTGGGAACACCTTCCCCGTCGGCGGCTCCATCATGCACTTTGGGGACATCCGCGTCTATGTTGCCACTGTCGCTGAGGGTTTTCCCAGCGTGATCATCCCCGTCCTCGACATGCCCCTCGCCCGTGTCCTAGCCGCAGGGGGGAGTTGCGTCAAAGTCATGACGGTGAACGCTCGCGAGAACCATCGGAAGCCTCAACAACGTCGGGCCGAAGGAGAAAGCTCCGTGCTCGAGCAAGAGAAAGACCCGCTCACTGCCTCCATCTAGCACCTGCGTGCTCCGGTCGTCGTCAAGGTGGATCCAGCGGCTGCGGCGGCAGCGCTCGAGGCTGCATGCCAAAAGCTCCTGGAGGAAGCCACCAAGGTCGCGGCTAACCAGCGTCGGCTGAACGCCACCGTGCACGAGTACAATGCCGCTCACGGTTTCGCCAGGAAGATCCAGCACCGAGGGCGCGACCTGGCGTCGGAGCTGGACCGCGCCGCCGACTCACATGCATGTGTGGTGCAGCCCGTCACTAGTGAAAAAAGGGCTTTTAGTCCCGGTTTGCAAGGGCCTTTAGTCCCGGTTTTGTACCCGGGACTGCGAAATCGGGACTAAAGGCCCCTATTCTAGTCCCGGTTTGTTACAACCTGGGACTAGAGGGCCACCGCATGGGCGTTTTTTGCTATAGGGGGATGAAGGACCTTTAGTCCTGGGTCGTAATATGGCCCTGGAGTAAAGATTTTTATTTTATTTTTTTTCGAATTTTTTCTTAAACTTTTGAATTGTTTGACTCGTAATCATCTCACTTGGAACATTTTTAGCACTAAGTATATTTAATCTTAGGTCAAATTACACTTGTGGTCAAACTTCCCATTCGGTCACCCATCCTAACACTACTCCACCCTTAGCACGCTTAACTTCTCTGTTCCATCCGGATGTCCTTGCGCAAAGCCCTTTTGTACCTTGTTGTCAACACTATCATATCAATCCTATTAGCCCATATCAATATGTCATACATCTTTATTTATTGAAACTACAAACAACTATTTTAGTAAACAACAATAAATAAGTAATAATACTATTTTAATATAACGAAAGTAAATAATTAAATAAAATAATATTTTATTCATTTTTTGCCATTATTCATTTAATATGGTATAAATAATATTTTTAAATCTGCAAATTGAAATTCGACAAATAATATATTCATTATTATCAGAAAAATGTGAGGAATCCAAATATGGAATAAAAACTTGCTAAATAAAAAAATAACTTTTTTCCTTTTCAAATTTGAAAAATGTAAAAGAATCAGAAAAATGTGAGGAATCCATTATTTATAATTTTAAAAATCTAAAAATGTGAGGAATCCAAATAAGGCTGTTAAACTCAAACTCAAATTATTTTTCCACATATTTTGATAGGTTGTACATTTTTTCGACATCGTACGCAAAATTTTTAGCAATTTTAAGTTGCCCGCGTCACACCCCATTAGTCCAGGGCCATATCATGACCCGGGACTAAAGGCTCACCCCTTTAGTCCCGGGCTGTATCATGGCCCGGGACTAAAGGGTGTTGCCCACGCCTGCACACCTTTTGTCTCGGACCGTATCATGACCCGGGACTAAAGGTCCGAAATGACCCGGGACTAGAGTTTTCTTGGTCTCCTGGCCACTAAAAACGGTACGAACCGGGACTAGTGCTCATACTAGTCCCGACCGGTAATAAATCGGGACTACTGTCAGACTCTAAATCGAACCGAAGCCTCTTTTTCTACTAGTGCGTCTATAGCACTCCCGCCAAGAACATGAGGGCGGCCGAGGCGGTGGCCGTAGAGTTGAAGCATCTGGAAGGCGAGGAGCTCCGTTGCCAGCAGGAGAGAGTGCAGCTCCTCGTGGCCACTGCTAATAAGCAGCAAGCCTAGGGCGTCCCCAGCCAGGTGGGAAACTCTCGCAACATCGTATTCCGCAAAGGTGTAAACCAAACGGCGCACGGAGGAAGAAAGAACCAGCAAGCATCTTCCCCAGGAGGGGTCGGGCAAAACAGTCGCCCGCGTGGCGAATCTGGCAACCGCGGTCGCCACAACCGTGACGCCATGGCCTCCAGCGTTAGTCGCGCAGGCAGAGCCTCCTAGGAGAAAAAGACACGAGCACCGGAGAAGGAAGCAGACGTGAACAAGGACCCTCCTGCGTCACGTTTGAACGGCCGGCTCGGTCCTCGAGAACCAGCTGATGCGCGGGAGCACATCGACCTCCTGGTGCAGTCACACACCTTGGAGGAGGAAAGTCCGGCTGGCCCAAAGTGTTTTCGCCCGCGCATCCGGAACGAGCCGTTTCCGAAAGGATTTTCGCTCCCAAGAGACACGCAAAAATACAACGGGACCGTCAAGCATGAGGATTGGTTGGTCGATTACACCACCGCGATGGGAATCGCCAATGGCAACCTCCACTTGGCCGTCCGCTACGACCCACTCATGCTCGTCGACTCGGCAAGGACGGGGCTCAATAGCCTCCCGGACAACAGCATCAACGCGTGGCTGGACTTTGAAGAGGCGTTCATCCGCAACATCATTGGAACATACAAATGACTGGGTCGACCTCGCGAGCTTGCCCTCTGCATGCAAGGCAAGGACGAATCAGAACGCGCCTACCTCACCCGGTGGACTAGCATGCACAATTCGTGCGAAGGGGTGCGTGAGCACCAGAAGATAGACTTCTTCAGCAACGGATGCCGAGACGGCACCATGCTAAAGCATAAACTCAGCCGGGCAGACCCGCAAACCATGGCTCAGGTCATGGCCATCGCAGACAAGTACGCCACCGCGGATTCGGCAATGATGAAGCCCATCGTGGTGGACGACCAAGGCCAAATCGTCACGGACGAGCAGGCGGAGCGTCGCCAGCCGGGCGATCATCACCCCAGGCGGCACGGTCACGACAACCGCCACGACAAGAGGAAAGACGACCAGCCGGATAGCCGGTTTTGTACCAAACAGCAGGTAGCCGCGGTGCATGGGGATCCGGCTGCAGGAGGTAGTCGGAGGCAGAGGCCGGATGATAGGCCGCCTTGACCTAAGTATACCATCAAGTCCATGCTCGATGGGCTGTGCAAGTTTCACAGCGTCGGCAACAAGCCCGCCAACCATACGCGCTAATGCAGCTGGAGAAAGAAGATGGCCGAAGCCGGTGGATTCCCACCACCACCTCCACCTCCACCGCCAGCCCGAGGCCCATCGGATAATAGGGAACGACGCAACAGCCGCGAGGATGACGAAGATGGTTACCCGCGGCAGGTGGGTAATGACCACATATTCCTGGTAGAGCCAGAAACGAAGCACGCCAAGCGGAGACGTGAGGCGGAGGTGAACGCAATCGTCCCACCTGTCCCCCAGTACCTGCACTAGTCCGGTCAGGCGATCACTTGGAGCAAGGAGGATCAGCCGTCCGTGTTACCAAGCCCTGGTAGCTACGCGCTGGTCCTGGACCCCATCATCATCTCCAAGAAGGATTCGTTCCACGTCTCTCGAGTGTTGATCGATGGAGGGAGAAGCATCAACCTCCTTTACCGGAGCAGCCTCGAGAGGCTGGGCATCAGTGAGTCCCAGCTGGAGCCTTCAAGCACTTTGTTCCATGGAGCAGTACTAGGGCCGTCGCACTCCCCAATCGGCAAGATTCGGCTGGACGTCATCTTTGGCAACGAGAACAACTTCCGCCGCGATCCAATTTGGTTCGAGGTCGTGAATCTCTCCAGCTCCTACCACGCCATACTAGGGCTTCCAGCTCTGACAAAGTTCATGGGAGTACCACACTACGCATATCTCAAGATGAAGCTGCCAGGCCCAAAGGGAGTGATCACCATCGATGGATGCTACGAGCGTTCGATCGAGTGCGCCTCAGACGGCTCCAAGCTGGCCGAAGCAATGATCATTACTGAAGAGAAGCGCGTCATAATGCAGAACGTGGCGGCTCTGCAGAAGGACATGTCGGCTGGAGAGCCCAAACTGGCTGGAGAATCGCAGTTCAAACCCTCACTTGGAACAAGGAAGATCCTGCTGAACGAGGAAGACCCAAGCAAGTTTGTCCTGGTCGGAGACGACCTGTACAACAAATAGGAAAGCGCGCTCATCGATTTCCTCCGTGAGAATTGGGACATTTTCGCATGGTTCCCCAAAGACATGTCAGGTGTCCCGAGGGAACTCGCCGAGCACTCCCTTCATGTTTGACCGGACGCGAAGCCGGTCAAACAATCTTTACACCGCTTCGCAGAGGAAAAAATAAGAACCATTGGTGAGGAGATCACACGGCTGCTCGCGGCCGGCTTCATCATGGAAGTTTTCCACCCGGAATGCCTAGCCAACCCGGTGCTGGTGCTGAAGAAGAACAAGACATGGAGCATGTGCATCGACTATACTAGTCTCAACAAGGCTTGCCCCAAGGATCCTTTCGCCCTGTCGCGAATTGATCAGGTCATCGACTCCACCGCCGGGTGCGATTTGTTGTCTTTTTTGGACGCTTACTTGGGCTACCACTAGATCAAGCTCAATGTAACCGACTAAATAAAGACTTCGTTCATAACCCCGTATGGAGCATACTGCTACACCACCATGCCCTTCGGATTGAAGAACGCAGGCGCAACCTATCAGCGCTGCATGCAGAAATGCCTGCAGACGCAGATTGGAAAGAACGTACATTCTTACGTCCACGACGTCTTCATGAAGACCAAGGAACAGCACACGCTCCTTGAGGATCTGAAGGAAACATTCGACAACCTCCGCTGTTTCCAGATCAAGCTAAACCCGGAGAAGTCTGTGTTCAGCGTCCCAGCCGGCAAGCTCCTGGGCTTCCTCATCTCCGAGCGTGGAATCAAGGCGAACCCGGAGAAGATCGGAGCCATCGAGCGCATGGAGCTGCCACAGAACCTACGCGACATGCAGATGTTCACTGGGTGCCTCGCCTCACTCAGACGGTTCGTTAGCCGGCTGGGAGAGAAGGCTCTCCCCCTGTACCAGCTGATGAAGAAAACAGACAAATTCGTCTGGATAGGTCAGGCGTATGAAGCTTTCCGAGACCTCAAGCGCATGCTCACCTTGCCACCCGTCCTGGCGGCGCCAGTCGCAAAGGAGCCATGTTGATGTACATCCCTGCCACAAATAGAGTGGTCAGCGTGGTACTAGTCGTCGAGCGGCCAGAGGAAGGAAAAGCTCAGATGGTCCAGCGCCCCGTTTACTACCTGAGTGAGGTGCTCTCGCTATCCAAGCAGAACTACCCCCACTACCAGAAGCTGGTGCACGGTGTGTACATGGCTGCCAAGAAGCTCAAGCACTACTTCCAGGAGCATTCCATCCGGGTGGTAGCATTGGCCCCGCTTGCGGAGATCATCGTCAACAAAGACACCACTGGCCGCATGGCGAAATGGGCCATCGAGCTCAATGCACATAACATCAAATACGAGCCACGCACAGCAATCAAGTCGCAAGCATTGTGTGATTTCATCGTTGATTGGGCGGAGACACAATACATGCTCCCAGTGCCAGACTCAACTTACTGGAAGCTACACTTCGACGGGTCGAAAATGAGAGGAGGACTCGGAGCCGGAATTGTGATCACCTCGCCCAAGGGCGACCGGCTGGAATATGTTCTCCAGATCCACTTCAAAGCTTCCAACAACGTTGCCGAGTACGAAGCACTCATTCATGGGTTCAAAATGGCCAAGCAGATAGGCATCCAAAGGGTGCTGTGCTTTAGAGATTCGGACTTGGTAGTGCAACAAGTATCTGGCGAATGGGACGCCAGGGACGCGAACGTGGCCCTCTACCGTTTCTTCGTATAGCAGCTGTGAGTTTGCTTTGAAGGCTGTGATTTTCACCATGTACCCAGAGCCAATAACGAAGCCGCTGACGCTTTGGCCAGGGTCGGATCAACAAGACAAGCCATACCGCCTGGAGTTTCTCTCGAGCACCTGCGCAAGCCCTCCATCACTCCATCACTCCCTCACCAGAGTCCGACTCCATCGTGCTTGACGCGGATCCTGGAGCAGCTGGTGCCGCGCCACACCCGGGGACTGCCGCACCGCACCCGGGGACTGCCGCACCGCACCCGGAGACTGTCGTGCCGCACCCGGGGACTTCCGCGCCGCACCCGGGGACAGCTTCACCGCACCCGGGAACTGCCTCACCACAGCCCGCGGTCAACATCGACACCCTTCCACCCGGCAGACCTCCCGACGCTCTGGAGCCGGTCGTCCGCGAGGAGATCAAGCTCATCATACAGACGGTGCACACCATACGGGAGGCGCCCGACTGGGCGAAGCCGTTCATGAATTTCCTGGCCAAGGGTGAACTTCCAACAGAAGAGGTGGCAGCACGACAAGTGCGACGAAGGGCAAGCGCCTACACCATCATCAACAATGAGCTGTACAAGCGCAACATCGGAGGCATCTACCAGCGATGCGTCAGTCGAGAGGAAGGAGCCAAGCTTCTAACGGACATACACCAGGGCGAATGTGGCCATCATGCCTCGTCAAGGGCAAATAGCAGCCAAGGCCCTTCGGCATGGTTTCTATTGGCAACGGAGCTGAAGGACGCCGAAGAAATAGTCAAGACATGCAGCGGCTACCAGCGATTCGGCCAGTTGAAGCTCAAGACAATACCGATCACCTGGCCGTTTGCAGTCTGGGGCCTGGACATGGTTGGGCCATTCAATACAGCTCGATCCGGCATGACGCACCTTCTCGTCGCCGTGGACAAGTTCACCAAGTGGATCGAGGAGAAGCCAATCAAGAAACTGGATGGGGCGACGGTGATCAAGTTCTTCACAGACATCATCACCCGGTTCGGCTACCCTCACAACATCATCACTGACAATGGAACCAACTTTGCGAAAGGAGTCTTTGCTCGTTTCTGTGGGGAAAAAGGGATCCGCCTGGATCTGGCATCGGTCGCACACCCACAGTCCAACGAACAGTGCGAGCGCGCTAATGGTTTGGTGCTAACTGGAATCAAGCCAAGTCTCATCAAACTGCTCGTCAAGTCACCTGGATGCTGGATAGAGGAGCTGCCTACGCACCACTCCCAATCGCTTAACCGGCTTCACGTCGTTCTTCCTCGTCTATGGGGCAGAAGCCATTCTCCCCACAGACATCCAGTTCGACGCACGTCGCAAGCAGCTCTACACGGAGCAGGAAGCCAAGGAGGCAAGAGAGGACAGCCTAGACTTGCTCGAGGAGGCACGCGAGTTAGCCCTGTCCAGATCAGCAATTTACCAACAAGACCTGCGCCGATACCACGCCAGCCGGATCCGGCCCACCTCTTTCCGCGAGGGAGACCTGGTGTTGTGCTTGGTCCAGAGCACCAAGGGAATGCACAAGCAGTCCCCTCCATGGGAGGGACCATTCATCGTCAGCCAGGCACTCCACAACAACTCGTACTACGTGATCGACGCGCAGCAGCCGATGAAGAACAAGGAAGATCGCTCAGACAAGGAGACGGAGCACCCATGGAATATCAGCCTGCTCAAGCCATTTTACACGTAGAGGAGTGTATGTATCTTCCCTTTTTTATGTAACAAGTGAACAAGAATGAGAGCCTTGGCGCAACGCTAAGGACTTCATCCCAATTCGATGCATCATCTGCATTTTTCGTACCGGCTGGCCTAGGCCCCACGATTTATATAGACGGCATAATGTTGCACGTGGCGCCTAGAGTAGCCTCTTCGGTTCCGGCTTCAGTACACATGGCGGCTGTCGACCTGGCAAGAGCAAAAACTCAAAGCGCGTGCAAGAAGATGCCGGCGTAGAAAGCAAGGGTGTCCAGGCGAACTGGTCGCGCCCTACAAAAGTTAAGCCAACAACAGCGAACCAAAGTATCGCGAGGCACGCCAACATAGTAACTCCTTCGGTTCCGGCTGCAGACCGCAACCCGGCAAGGAAAAATGCTAGAAGGGACAATACTCGCTGAGAAAAGGGGAGTAGCTCACGGCCTAACTCGAAGGGGCGCACGTCTATATTTCTCGTATGATAATTAACAACTCAAGCATAAGCATATGCACAAGAAAACTAACCCAAATCAACGCTTTGTCTTGCATGACCCGAGTCACAAGTTGGCAGGAAACAAGGTGGCAAGACAGCTTCGTCATGGCTGGCTCCCCATCCAGCCCGAACCTCGGGGACTACACCCAGTGGACGCGCTCCCGCGCACCCACAAACTCAAGTCAAGGTGGCCAAGAGAGCTTCGCCCCGGCTGACTCCCCAGCCGGCCCGAACCTCGGGGACTACACCCAGTGGACGCGCTCCCGCGCACCCACAAACTCAAGTCAAGATAGCCAAAAGAGCTTCGCCCCGGCTGGATCCCCAGCCGACCCGAACCTCGGGGAATAGACCCAGTGGACACGCTCCCGCGCACCCACAAACTCAAGATAGTCAAAAGAGCTTCACCCCGGCTGGCACTCCAGCCGGCCCGAACCTCGGGGACTACACCTAGTGGAACCGCTCCCGCGCACCCACAAAGAAAAGTCAAGACGGCAAAAAGAGCTCGAACCCGGGTGGCTATCCCAACCGGCGCGAGCATAAAATACCGCAAATGACGAAGAAACAAACAAAGATTAGCAAAAGGCACCAAGCCATAAAGCGAAGCACAAAGGCTCCGCACAGATTAAAAGATCGACGGCAGAAGTCAGCCGAAGTGTAGCACATCAGAGTATCAATTTTAGCAAATACACCCGGCATCCCGGGGATCGAGGTTCAGGAGCTTGCGAAGAGGAAGGAGCGGCAGCTGGATCAGCAGGAGCGGCACCGGCGTCGGCGGAAGGAGGCTGGCTGCTGGAGGGCATGCTAATGGGATTCCAAGGCGCCGGCTCCCAGTGGAACGGTCGTGGCTCTCCGGGGGCGCTGAAGTCACGTTCCAGGTCCACGTAGGTGCCGATCATCATCCCGCGGGCCTGGAGCTCAGGAAGGCTCTCGCGAAGGCCCTCGTAAGTCGTCCCAAGGCGGAAGCCGCGGTCGACCATGCTCAGGTCGACGCCAGGGTACCACGACTTCACCATCGCCAGCGCCATCTCCGCCCCTTCTTGAGCAGCCCACTCCTTGTGCACGTCCAACATGTCGATGCCCTTGGACAGTGCCACGGCCAGGCTGGCCATGTCGTGCACAACCAGGCCCGTGTCCGACTAGATGTAGTGGAAGAGATCATTGCCAACGGCACGCAAGCCGTTGCTCTCCTCCGCCACCACCTTGACCAAGTCGAGGGCGGTCAGGTCACGACCAACCTCCTCCAGCGGCAGCTTCTCCATGGCCATCTCGGTCGCCTCAGGATAGTGAGCTGCAGCCAGGCACAAAGCAGAATAAACCAACAAAATCGAGCAAGCCACGGCACAACGGAAGAGAGTAGCTGAACAACTTACTGAAGACCATCTCTGAGACGTTCTGGAGGTGCTGATTGAGCTCCTCCTCCATGCGGCGAAGAGACTGGATGGTCCCCCTCCTGCTGGGTGCAGATTGTCTCGAAGTTCTTCAGCGCCTCCGCCCGAATATTAGCCGTCTTCTTGCCCTTCTCCATGCTAACCTCAAGCTGGTGTTTAGCCCTGGCAAGCTGATCGAACAGCGCCTGTCACGCCTTGTTCGATTCCTCCAGCCGGGAAACCTCAGCTTTGAGGCGTTCCAGCTCCTTCTCCTTGTCCTGGATCATGGCTGTAGGAGGATACCCGATGGTCAACAAAAAACGGGAAAAGGGAGCCAATCGCCAAGACAGATCTGAAGAAGCAATCTTATGGCCATGGTCTTGGGTGCTCTTCACAGACTCCATAAACTCTTTCTGCAGCAAGAAAGCAAATGAGCAACAGAGGAGCAAACCAGATGAAAGAGCGGAAAACGTATGAAGGGCAACGGCTTACGTCCATCAAAACAGACAATTTTTTGGCCTCGCCAAGGCCCTGTTCCATTCCCTCAACTAGGTGGCGAACCTGGCTGAGCGCGACAGGTGCCGAGCCAGAGAGCTGGGAAAGGATCGTAGTCGGCGTCAGCACAGCCGGAGTTGGCCTCGCGCCGGTGACGACAACATCGTCATCTTCGAAAGATGCAACCGAAGGTACAGTCACCACCAACTCCCTCCCAGCCGGTTGACCGCCATCCGGCTGGCCGGCTTCCGCCACAGCCGCCTGCGCGGCCTCCGCTCCCTCCATCACCTCCGTAATGACGGGCCTTTCAGAACTGCTCGGAGCATCGCTCCAAGCCGGGTTCACGCCAGCCCTTAGGAGAGGGAGGGGGTCTCCGGGTCCTGCGCAGCCGCAAGCAGCTGGCCCAACCGCGAAGACACAGGGGCCTGGTGCAGCAGCCCCGTGGTTGGAGAACCCTCAGGCGCCCTGGGCGGAGAGGGCAAGACTGATACGGCCGGGCTGGCCGCAGCAGGGCCATCCGCAGCCGGCGCGGGCGCAGCCGGCTGTAACACCCTCAGAATCGGACCTATGCAAGTTTTAGCGAAACCCGCCAAACCCGCATAGAAACGATTCAAAGGTGCCCACCAGGCACTTTCGTGCGGGTGGAAAACGAAGTAATAACATTAAACAACAGTCCTCGATGGGACCCACAGAATAGGTATATATACAACAGCGACTCAACGAGTCAAGAATACAGATATAATATACAAAGATCCAAATCACCTTGAAAATGATAAAGCGTCCGACTACGGACAAGATGCAAATGGGGCTAAGAGCCCTGAAGAATAACCAATGGCATCCATAACCCTGCCCAGGCCAAGCCGGAAGGGTAACCCTGCTAACGACGTCGATCTCACAACCTGCTTAGACAAAAGGGGTGCCGACAAAGGGCAAAGGAAAAAGAGAGAGCGGTTAGTACTGAGGCCAGTACACGGCGAGACTAGAATTCGGCGGTCCTCGCCTACACAGGTATGGTGGACTGAAGCGGCAGCGGCAGCATGCACTGAACACCCTATAGAGACTCGATACAACTGGCGGCAATCAGAGAGGGGTGAGGAAGACCTATTCGGAACCAACCTGTTACTACCACCAAACAAACCCATCCTGGTGTTTCCCCCTCGAGACCAAACGAGGAAGTCAACCGAGGAACTCACACAGTTGGCCGTTTCATTTATTCAGTTATTGTTGCAGCAATTACTAGTCAGGTATAGATAATCATCCTGATAAATTAAGCGGTGGGCCGTTTTAGTTAATCATTCCGTTGTAGTTGCAACACTTACTAGTCAGATGCAATTAGCATGAGATAACCCAAAACCCAGCAGTTGTTGGTACTTTTATTTAGCCATGCCGTTGTAGTTGTAATACTTACTAGTCAGATACAATGGTCGCAAGCGACAACCCAAACAAGCAATTGTGGCAGTTTTATGTAGCCATTCCATTATAGTGAAGCTGGTTACTAGTCATTATAAAGTCAAATTTATAACACTACTTTAGTTATAGTTGTCTATGATCGAGATACTGTGCTCCAAGTCGTCCATAACCGCGGACACGGCTTTCAGAAAGTTTTAACCCGACCGGGGTGCACAAATAGCAACACACACACGATCAACCTCGGAAAAACCAAATCAAAACCCAACAAGGCTTTCACGACAAAGCAATCACAGGATTCAGAAATATTTCAGGGGGCCACCCCTTGGAGTACACCCGCAACGAAACTGGCCGGCTCCGAGATGGACTCAAGGTTTGTGGGGCCGGCTGTAAACGACTGGGAACCCGAAAACTCGGGGTGTCGATACCGCGAAAACGGGTCACGATCCTAAACAGTACAGTGTGCTCCTCGCACAATCGTAATAAAGCAGTAAAGCATGGCATAAGTACAGGATCGTAAATAAAACCTCAAACTAGTTTGTGGCCCCAAGAAATAAGAATGAATCAAGCTCTGGCTAAGGGGGGCCCATAATTCCCCGTATGTGGATAGCGCGAATATTCAAGGAACAGGTATCAAGTACTCGGGGTCCTACGGGACACAAGTGGACGGTTAACAACAAAATAACATCTATTGCCCACCTATGCCTCTGCCCACCTGTGCCTCTGCTTACCTACTTCAATTTTAGTTGTTAAACAGTAATTCAAGTGAACAATAAGTAAAGCCAAGATCATCTCCAACATCAAACATGCGACAAATCACCAACAACTGTGGCACTTGACGAGACGCAAAAACACTTGAGCAAGCGACTACGACGCGCAAGTCCAGATATCTACCAAACAACAGGTAATAGGATGTGTCCAAGGCAATATAGGGCTGCAAGGGGTATCACGGATACGGAAACTAGAGCATCGCAACACAGATAGCAATAGATCAACAGGAGGGAATAAATACTATAAAAGTAAGATAGGTAGAAAGGGAAAGATGCTCGCCTGAAAACATTGCCGAAGGTTCGACCGAAGATCGGGGCGAAGCTCACATCCACTCAACGGTCTTATCCGCGAAGAAGCAAAACACTAGAAGAAACACCGGATGCAATATTTAATACTACGGCAAAAGATCGGGCATGATGCATGTATGATGTATGGCATGGCGAAGGTGCGATGCAATTAGGTCATATTAAGCGGAACCGGGGTCCCGACAATTAGTTAGATGGTTCATGTTATTTAGGTACCCCGCATTTTAAATGTTGTTATAACAGGGCAAGATAAATTACCGGTTCGCTACACAAATTTAAGTGGGGCCAATATAAGACTAGATTTGCCCGCATATGGGCCCCCTGTTTAATTATGAGGTGAATCGGCATAAGGCCCCCAAACCACACGAATATGCATGCGAGTATGACAATTTAATATGCAACGGGTTTTATAATTAGCATTTATAAAATAGGGGCTCGGGAAAAGGTTCACACATTAGGGTTCGGCAGATCTTGGGGTTCCGGGGTTTGGGGTCCGGTCTCAGGGTTCAGGGTCTGGGGTTCGGTCTCGGCGGAATCGTTCTCGGATAACGGAGTAGATCTTGGCGTTCCGTGAAGGAGGACTTGGTTAGGCGTCGGGGGCGCATCGGACTCGCCCGGGTCGGTGTCGTTCTTGTAGTTGCGAAGCTCTTGTCGGGTCCGCACCATCGAGTCGGTCTTGGCGTCTGGGATGAAGAACTTGGCGTTCTGCGTTGTGTCCTTACCGTCCGTGTTCTCGAGCATCACATCCGTGAAAGAGTACTTGTCGCACGTGTGGTCTTCGGGTCCGGGGTCTCGGCGTCCGTGACGAATATCATGGCATCCGTGTCGAAAGCATCGGGGTTACCGGGGTTCGGTCCCGTGAGGCAGATCTTGGGGTTCGGTCTCCAAACACCGGGGTCGGTCTTCGGGGTTTCGGAGTTGGGCCTTCGGATCCTCGAGGGCGATCTTGGCGTTCCGGGCATCTTTGGTCCTCGGATCCGAGAGGGGGTACTTGTCGTCTGCGTCCTTCGAGGCCATGTTGTGGTACTTGTCATCCATGATGAAGGTCTTGTCTATGGTTCGTCCGTGCTACCGGGTACGGTTCGGTCTTCGGAGCACGCGGGTTCTTGACGTGGTTCATCGGGCTCGGATACCTTGTAGACGAGACGTTCTTGAACAGAACCACCTCCACCGAACCACTGCGCAAGAACGGGCGACCGACGAGGGCGATGGAGGAGTCCACTGGGGTAGGTCCTGTGGCACGGGGAGGCACTGGCCGACGAGGATGCGGACAGACGGCGGGGAGAGGCAGGCCCGAGGCGGCGCCGGAGACGAGGCTCGCCGGCGGCGCGGCTGGAGGGGCGGCGCTCAGGGCAGAGAGCTCGCGGCGGCAGGGGCGGAGGAGGAGGCCGCGGTGAGATGGTCCGGCGAGGGAGGCGGGGAGGTGCGGCCGAAGCAGAGGCGAGAGGGTCGGAGGACGGCGGCACGGAGGCGAGGGTGGTCGCCGGCGGGCGGCGGGTTGGAGAGGAGGGCGCGGCGGCGAGGTGGCCGCGGAGCCCGGCGAGGTGGTAGGTGGCAGGCTCGAGCGGGGGAGGGGAAGGAGAGAGGGAGCGGATGCGGAGGCGGCCAGGGGAACGACGGTGGCCGGCGCCGGAGAGGTTGGGCGGCGGGGCGAGCCGGCAGAGGGGAAGAGGAGGGGCGACACGGGCGAGCCGGCAGAGGGGGAGAGGAGGGATGACGCGGGGCGAGCCAGCAGAGGGGGAGAGGAGGGGCGCCGCAGGGTGAGAGGGAGGTCGCCGGGGAAGGGAGAAGGGCGGGC
Source organism: Avena sativa (assembly GCA_916181665.1). Classification (NCBI taxonomy): domain Eukaryota; kingdom Viridiplantae; phylum Streptophyta; class Magnoliopsida; order Poales; family Poaceae; genus Avena; species Avena sativa. Next base: position 101,993,090 of record OV702285.1, on the reverse strand, counting down.
GGCGGCGAGCCGGGGTGGCGTGGCGGTTGCGGGAGCGGTGGAGGCGTCGTGGGGAGGGTGAAAGGGTGGGGAGGGGAGAGAAGGAGTGGTGGGCCGGAGGGGTGGGGTCGGGGCCACGCGAGGTGGGGGTGGACCGGGACTGACAGGTGGGGGTCTGGGGCGCGGGGCCAGGGGTGGGAGTGGGGGTTGATTGGGTGGGTCCCGCGGGACAGGGGAAGAGGGTCAGGCGGGTGGGGTCGGGCTGGCAGTGAGGGAGAGAGAGAGTGGGTAGGCTGGGGGAGGGTTTGACCGGGGGAGGCAGGTGGGGAGGGAGTGGGGCTGTGGGGTGGGAGTAGTGACGTGGCAGCTAGGGAGTGGTGGAGGGAGTGAGAGAGGTGAGGTGGCGAGAGCGGATTGGGTGGGGTGAGGTGGCTGGAGGGGTGGGTAGATTAGGACTGGTAGGAATAGGATTTTGGGGTAGACCGTTTTATTCTGGGGGTGGTCGTCCGGGTCGAATCGGCCTGTTCGACTGCCCCCTAAAAATAATTAAATAATTTATTTATTTTAAACAGGGCTGTTGCAAACCGATAGCACACAAAACAAAATAATCCGGAGACCCGGGTTTTGCGGTTGAATTAAGACGGGGCGTTTAGAAAATAAATTAGGTTTTCCCGAAAATAGTTTTATGCGAACAAAGGCAAGATGATGACGATGCTCAAATGCAATGTGGCATGATGACATGAGCATGCGGTCATGATGATGCAATGCACAAAAACAACGCGATTTTCTAGTAGTGGTTTTGCGGGATGCCACAATTCGACACCACTAACAATGGATCTCGCCCTCGAGATCTGCCTCATGGTACCGGGAAGAAGGGCGGCAATCTGAATCTTCTCGCATCGTGTAGATCCTTGCGACACCACTAACAAGAGGTCGTTGTCCGTGATCGTCGAGAGAACACACTACAAGGAATCTGGCAATATATGACCCTCCATTTTCGTCACAAAATCGTCATAGTAGTCTGTTTATGACGATTTTATGACGATTTTGAGATCGTCGAAAGCTGGGCGTCGCAAATGAACTATAACGACGTTATTGGTAAAATCGTCATAACTGTCTATGACGATATTGGATCGTCATAACCGTTATGACGATCCAATATCGTCATAGGCAGTCTAGCCCGACCACGTCAGATCCTACGTGGCTTGTCCTACGTGGCAAAATTGTGACGAAATAAAATCGTCATGGTGCAAAATAAGCCCGGTCCATTTAGTTGGTACATATGGGCTGAGCCAATAATTCCAGCCTTGTATTTACTATGTCTTGGCCTTTTATGGTCCATTTCAATTTTGGGCCTTAGCCTTTTTCGAGCCTTTTTCTATTCCAGGTGTTGGCCTATCTAAGGTCCATTTCTTCATGGGCTGGTCCTACCAGCTAGATGGGTCCCACTTGTCAGACTATTCAATAAAATGATATTCCTTTTTCTACTGGTTCACTTGTCAGGTTTATTTCACCACAATCTGACAGCAATTAAACCACACATAATTTAGTCAAAACCAAAGAAATACATGAAATCCTTTTGATAACAACCATAAGTCTATTAGAATATTTCGGTTCAAATCCCATACATACAATAATAACTGCGCTATCAAAGTATTACACAAAATGGTCTTCAAGAAAGAGGCTACAACAGAATGAAGCCCAAAATGGAGATCCCCAGGACCATATCCCTACACTAGGAATAATCGATCATCAGTTGAAGCATCATCAGAACCTCCCTCTCCACCAATGCCAAGGAAACATGCCTGACTACTCCCAGTGTGCACCACTCCCTCCCGCACCACGTCCCAGCAGCTGGTCACATACCACCACTGGTCGAAGAACAAAGCCTTTGTCAGCATTCAACCATCCTGCATGATAACGACCACCAAAGGCAAATTATTCCATGGGTTTATTCTTTTACATGTGACCAAGCTATGATGCTTAAACCTGGAGCAGCTAGCTAGGTGAATGCACACACCAATACACAATGATCAATAGTTGAGGCAAAGCTATGAATTAAGTGAATTAACAACAGTAGACTGTACACAAGAATCAATATAAGCAGAATTGAGATAAATCTCTACAGAGTAATGACATAAGGCATATGTTATTTGAGCACATGAATCTTATCAGTAGAAGTCAAAAGCAGCATTATACACAACCATGTAGTTCCATGTGTAACTCAGTGTATCAGTAATTTAGCAAGATAATACACATTGTGCAAACAAAAAGCAAGCATATACTCTAAACTTTTCAAGCAATCGGCTAGGAATGCTACAGGTCATTTCATTTCAAGTCAAAAGATTCATGACCAAAGCATATATCTGGACATGAATAATTCAATCGCAAGTAGATAGTAAAATATCTTAAGTTACAGAATAACATTTATTAACCATCGCAAGTACATAGTCAAATATTCCACAAAAGGACGATCACTTATCAGTAGAACAAACATGAGTTTTCATTTTAAAGCATGCCTGTGAGAATTAGAGCAAATGTGCAGTAATATCTATAGATGTTAACTGTTGGTTTACAAACACAGTGCACAAGAAATATCACTGGCAGTTGGTTTACAAACCAAACAGGCAGAAAGGAAACATTCTATATGGCAAAAAGATAACTAACAAACCAAGATCTTAGCCTTCTCTTATGAACAAAAACTGGTGCTAGAGACACCTGGACAAGAACTAAGCACAGTAGTAATAGAAAACATGTACCCTCATGTTTCCAATAAACTAGACAGTTCAATCTAAATGGCATTTGATAGGAATGGCTCCCACGACCTTGGAAGGAAAGAAGCATTGTATCAGTACACAATCCACAATGAATCAGTTTGCATGAAGAAATAAAGCGAAGAAAGTACAGAGATGTCACTTATACATATGCATGAGAATCTATATATGCACTACTCCATGATCATGTGCCACTCCTATACAGAACATGTGCCACTCCTACTAATCAAAGAAATCTTCTATTGATAAAAGAAATCTGCTATTAGCAGTATAATGACAGTACAAGACTTGATCCGATAGCACAAGGCTTATCTCTACTATAACTAATTAATGACAATACAATTTTGGTCCAAGTTTGCAGCAAGCATTCTTCTACCACAAACACACAGGAACAAAACATGATGGTAAGCTTAGAGCAGCGGTTTAGCAAGAATAAATATATTTAGGGTATAGCTTTGACTTGGACACACACAACACGGCAGCACCCATACACGTTTGCTTTTCGAAACAGTATAAACACACACGACACGTTTTCTTTGACTTGGTCACCTATATGGAATCAGTATAAACATCACGATTTTTTTAGGTAGTAGAGATATATTAACCGATCAAGAGTTCAAGATCCCATTGGGACTACCATTAATAAAAACCAGAAACAATACACTCATATAGATCATATTGTAAACACACTTTAGATTTATCAAGATGGTAGTTGCACCAAATAAACATGTTCATGAGCCAGCACCTCCTTGAGTCCCCCCGTCGCCCACGTAGAGCAGTAGGAGCTAGCAGGCCTCGAATTGTTATCTACACCATGGACAAGAAACTACTTCAGGATATTAAACTATATAGGCATAGACATGCATATACCAGGCAGCAGAAATTGGTCAACCAAGTGAAGATGAAATGAACAACAAGTCATGCTTCAAAATGGTACCAGCCCATATTATAAGCAAATTACCAAGTTCCAAAGGCATTCTACAGATACAATAAACCTAATACAATAAACTAATCAGACACTAGCACTAATATTCTAGTGATACAAAAAACATGAAGTAGTAACATGGATGTACCATGACATAGCAGCAAATAGTGCAGCAAATAAACCTGATAATTTGACTAACCTACTACCACCATTATCCATTCAACTAATGGTATCCATCTAGTACTAGCTAGTGTGCACAAACAAAAACTGATGGTATCCATCTAGTATCAAGAGTGGGATTTGTCCAGTGCACTATTTTTGCTGCACTAGATATGCCAGTGCACTATTTTTGCTTTGCATATCTAGATATGGTATCTAGATAGTGCACTGGCATATCTATGTATATAGATACCATATCTAGATATTATATATGCACTGGCAAAAACTGATGGTATCCATCTAGTATCAAGAGTGGGATCGATCAAACATATAAAATCAGGACCGCTAGAGCCAGAGTTGAACCAAACATATAATTGCAAAATCACAGAAGCAAAGTCAACACATGTTATAGTTTCCTTAATTTTGGAGCTACTGCCTTGCGTTGCCCATGGCGACACCATCACAACATTCTATGGAGTTGCAAAACACTGATAGGTACAGAAATTGTGTTGACCATTAGATATGGCACTAAGCTTAAGAAATAAAACTAAACAGCTAGGAGTGTTTCCTTGTGCCATCTAGTGAAATTTTCAACTATAGAAGATACACCGTAAAAATTACAAAGCAACTGCAGTACCACAAAAATATGCGAGCACAATTTTAGTTTTATATTTCCCACAAATTGTCAAACACGCAAAGCTAATCCTGACATCTCACAAAATATAATTATATGCAAATTCTATCCATCGTCCAACAGAAAAAGTTAATCAATCAAGAAGCAAGCTTTATCTATTTCTTGGGAATCAAGTCAAGAACACACCAGAGGGAGCAACTATCATGAGGAGGGGGCAAGGAGCTCACCAGACCAATTCTGTTGCTACTCCTTCAATACTCTCTGAGCTCTCAGCCATCCAGACATTATTTAGCAGAGTCGACAACACTTCATCCTCATCGTGTCCCAAGAGTGAGCCTGCATAGCTAGACCAACCAGAGTACACGCCACTAACGGCGATGGCTGCAATGGTACCTGGGGCAGAGATAGGACTGTCATGATTCGAGACAGCAATCTATCCAGAAGTGTATACCAGATATTACACTATACATGCATAGACATGTGTATACCAGATCGGAAGGATTTGGATATAATAAAAGCTGCACAAGGAACTTCTCCAGTGAAGGAACAAAGCAAGAACAACCAAGCAGATAAGAACAAGAAGTCTGCATGAAGCATCAAGGCAACAAAGTTAATCAATGGTACATCATCGTTATAGAAACTAGAGGATGCCCCGCGCGATTGCTGCGGGAATTTATGCATGCTATAAAAGTATGGTCATGCATATATAAATAATTCGAGACAACAATTGTAGACTATGAAGATAGTAAGAAGAATGATGTGTGTAAAAGAGACCTAACATTGGTAATCTGGGATCATTACAACCACGTACAGACTCAAGGGGCAAACCAATGGAATAGCTACTGAGCATATGAGCCTTCTCTCCATACATCCAATACAATTTTAGCAGTGCAAAAAATATTATAGAAAAGCTATTTGAGTTTGATACATGAACGAACTGCCAAAAGGATATCAGCAGATGGTTTGAGAATAGAAGGATCAAGACTGGAAAGCAAAGCTTCGGGCTGACATTCCCATACTTCTGCTGAAGGCTCCTCCTTATATTTGCTAGAAATAACCAGGCAAACGACAAACATCATTATCTTGTTGCTACTACATGGCTTGACATAACATTTTGTATTCATCAATATTGTTTAGGAAATAGGAAGGTGCATGCTATCAGGGTTAAAATGAAGTGAGCAGTGAGCACAGATACAAGATACATGATAGTCACAGTTCATCGATGTTGGGGTGATATATCTTATTGACAAAACGAATGGATGGATATCTGTAAGGATACGCATCAGGCAATTATACTCTAGCATTCCATACTCCTCCTTGATAGAGACCTAGTACATTCCAGACATTATAATACAAATTAAGCAATGCAGTAGCTCGTCTTGGATTTTTTGGTATGAAAAAATTACCGAAGCTTAAAACAGCTAGTTACTAAGGGCATCATACAAAAAGGAAATTATGCCAGCGACACCAATTTTTGAAATCGATCCATTCACCGTCGTATCTAGATTTAGAAACCAAAAGCTAGGGACAGGACACTAACCGCTTATAGGGTACAGAATCGAATTGGCTGTGTGCATGAAGAAACATCTGTACTTTCGTTGGGCCTGCGGAACTCGACGAAGAACTCCTGCATCCTGACATTCACCATCTAGACCTTGTACTCTCTCCTCATCCTGCAAGGCACGGGAGAAATTCAGATCAGGGTGAGGGTTCCCCGATAAAATCCAAGAAAACGCGCGGATCTACGGGCGGCCGGCGCAGATCTGAGAAGGAGAGACAGAAGAGGCGTCGCAAAGCTCACCTTCGGAGATTTCGGTCTGGATCTCGGCGCACTTGACGACGACGTTGTGGTCGTTGAGGCCCTCCTCCTCCTCGATGAGGTAGTCCCCGTAGCCGTTCTTGCCGGCCCCCGAGGCATTGGCGGCGACGGCGAAGACGATGCCGATGACTCCGGCGACGGGGATGAGCACCTGGGTGCCGAGCTCCCCGAGGATCGCCAAGGTGGGTCGCGATGTGGAGCGAGGGGATTAGGGTTTGGGTCACGGCGAGGAGAGCGAGAGAGAGGAAGAAGTGGCGGCGGGGACTGGGTCACGGCGGGGACTCGGGATTAGGGTTTGGGGGGCAATCCCTCTCGACCGCGTTTTATCTGTGAGGGCATAGACATATACATATACAAAAAATACATATAGATATGCCACGTAGGCATAATTGCTGATGTGGCTATCCAGTCAATTGAATGTATCATATTTTAGACGATATGACGATTTAAATTGGTCATAACGGGGTATAGAATAAGGCTCTAAGTTGTATCCTAAAGGTTATGACGATTTCATATGCTGCAATTACGACGATTTTGACACAAATCGTCATAATTCTATAGGATTTTGACCTCCCCAAACAGCCTACGACCATCTTGTGCCAAATCGTCATAAATCTATGACGATTTTATTTCCTGTCACAATGAGAAGGTCACAAGTTAACACATTTCTTGTAGTGACACTCCGGGAACAAAAGGTCGAAGGTAGAGGTATCAACAAATAAAGCCACCTCTAGCTTCCGTGGATGGAGTAAAACTGCTGGATCCACTGATTCGATGTACAAGAGCGAATGATAAGAGTAGTCGGATGGTGATCAGTCCATCGCGCACCCAAACCATTACTCTGCACACGAATAGGCGGATTATGCAACCAACTCTCGGAATTAGACTGAAGATCTCGACAGGCGAGGTTTGGAACAAAGGAGTGATACAGACTCTGCATTGGATCTGGCGTAGATGATGTCGTCGCGTCGGAGAACACCGGAAGGCACGAACAAGGAACAAGGAATGGTACCACAGTAGACGGATTCCTCGGATAGCATGAAGACCAGTTGTAGCAACACCGTTACCAAAGGAGGAAGCGAAACCCTGAAGGTACGACGGAACCCAACCACGAGAAATCCTGGACTCGAAGAGAGAGAAGAGAGCGGATTCAAAACACGTAGAGGTAAGAGAGGGATAGCAAAGGGGTAAGGAGTAAAATCAGACCTAATCAGAACTATCCAACCGATTTGGCAAAATATTTTTGACACTCTACCTCGGTCGTTAGCTAGGTTATCCTACAGGCTGGACTTGTGGGGTATCGCAACTGCTGAGCTCTGATACCACTCTGTAACACCCTCAGAATCGGACCTATGCAAGTTTTAGCGAAACCCGCCAAACCCGCATAGAAACGATTCAAAGGTGCCCACCAGGCACTTTCGTGCGGGTGGAAAACGAAGTAATAACATTACACAACAGTCCTCGATGGGACCCACAGAACAGGTATATATACAACAGTGACTCAACGAGTCAAGAATACAGATATAATATACAAAGATCCAAATCACCTTGAAAATGATAAAGCGTCCGACTACGGACAAGATGCAAATGGGGCTAAGAGCCCTGAAGAATAACCAATGGCGTCCATAACCCTGCCCAGGCCAAGCCGGAAGGGTAACCCTGCTAACGACGTCGATCTCACAACCTGCTTAGACAAAAGGGGTGCCGACAAAGGGCAAAGGAAAAAGAGAGAGCGGTCAGTACTGAGGCCAGTACACGGCAAGACTAGAATTCGGCGGTCCTCGCCTACACAGGTATGGTGGACTGAAGCGGCAGCGGCAGCATGCACTGAACACCCTATAAAGACTCGATACAACTGGCGGCAATCAGAGAGGGGTGAGGAAGACCTATTCGGAACCAACCTGTTACTACCACCAAACAAACCCATCCTGGTGTTTCCCCCTCGAGACCAAACGAGGAAGTCAACCGAGGAACTCACACAGTTGGCAGTTTCATTTATTCAGTTATTGTTGCAGCAATTACTAGTCAGTTATAGATAATCATCCTGATAAATTAAGCGGTGGGCCGTTTTAGTAAATCATTCCGTTGTAGTTGCAACACTTACTAGTCAGATGCAATTAGCATGAGATAACCCAAAACCCAGCAGTTGTTGGTACTTTTATTTAGCCATGCCGTTGTAGTTGTAATACTTACTACTCAGATACAATGGTCGCAAGCGACAACCCAAACAAGCAATTGTGGCAGTTTTATGTAGCCATTCCATTATAGTGAAGCTGGTTACTAGTCATTATAAAGTCAAATTTATAACACTACTTTAGTTATAGTTGTCTATGATCGAGATACTGTGCTCCAAGTCGTCCATAACCGTGGACACGGCTTTCAGAAAGTTTTAACCCAGCCGGGGTGCACAAATAGCAACACACACATGATCAACCTCGGAAAAACCAAATCAAAACCCAACGAGGCTTTCACGACAAAGCAATCACAGGATTCAGAAATATTTCAGGGGGCCACCCCTTGGAGTACACCCGCAACGAAACTGGCCGGCTCCGAGACGGACTCAAGGTTTGTGGGGCCGGCTGTAAACGACTGGGAACCCGAAAACTCGGGGTGTCGATACCGCGAAAACGGGTCACGATCCTAAACAGTACAGTGTGCTCCTCGCACAATCGTAATAAAGCAGTAAAGCATGGCATAAGTACAGGATCGTAAATAAAACCTCAAACTAGTTTGTGGCCCCAAGAAATAAGAATGAATCAAGCTCTGGCTAAGGGGGGCCCATAATTCCCCGTATGTGGATAGCGCGAATATTCAAGGAACAGGTATCAAGTACTCGGGGTCCTACCGGACACAAGTGGACGGTTAACAACCAAATAACATCTATTGCCCACCTGTGCCTCTGCTTACCTACTTCAATTTTAGTTGTTAAACAGTAATTCAAGTGAATAATAAGTAAAGCCAAGATCATCTCCAACATCAAACATGCGGCAAATCACCAACAACTATGGCACTTGACGAGACGCAAAAACACTTGAGCAAGCGACTACGACGCGCAAGTCCAGATATCTACCAAACAACAGGTAATAGGATGTGTCCAAGGCAATATAGGGCTGCAAGGGGTATCACGGATACGGAAACTAGAGCATCGCAACACAGATAGCAATAGATCAACAGGAGGGAATAAATACTATAAAAGTAAGATAGGTAGAAAGGGAAAGATGCTCGCCTGAAAACATTGCCGAAGGTTCGACCGAAGATCGGGGCGAAGCTCACATCCACTCAACGGTCTTATCCGCGAAGAAGCAAAACACTAGAAGAAACACCGGATGCAATATTTAATACTACGACAAAAGATCGGGCATGATGCATGTATGATGTATGGCATGGCGAAGGTGCGATGCAATTAGGTCATATTAAGCGGAACCGGGGTCCCGACAATTAGTTAGATGGTTCATGTTATTTAGGTACCCCGCATTTTAAATGTTGTTATAACAGGGCAAGATAAATTACCGGTTCGCTACACAAATTTAAGTGGGGCCAATATAAGACTAGATTTGCCCGCATATGGGCCCCCTGTTTAATTATGAGGTGAATCGGCATAAGGCCCCCACACCACACGAATATGCATGCGAGTATGACAATTTAATATGCAACGGGTTTTATAATTAGCTTTTATAAAATAGGGGCTCGGGAAAAGGTTCACACATTAGGGTTCGGCAGATCTTGGGGTTCCGGGGTTCGGGGTCCGGTCTCAGGGTTCAGGGTCTGGGGTTCGGTCTCGGCGGAATCGTTCTTGGATAACGGAGTAGATCTTGGCGTTCCGTGAAGGAGGACTTGGTTAGGCATCGGGGGCGCATCGGACTCGCCCGGGTCGGTGTCGTGCTTGTCGTTGCGAAGCTCTTGTCGGGTCCGCGCCATCGAGTCGGTCTTGGCGTCCGGGATGAAGAACTTGGCGTTCTGCGTTGTGTCCTTACCGTCCGTGTTCTCGAGCATCGCATCCGGGAAGGAGTACTTGTCGCACGTGTGGTCTTCGGGTCCGGGGTCTCGGCGTCCGTGACGAAGATCATGGCATCCGTGTCGAAAGCATCGGGGTTACCGGGGTTCGGTCCCGTGAGGCAGATCTTGGGGTTCGGTCTCCAAACACCGGGGTCGGTCTTCGGGGTTTCGGAGTTGGGCCTTCGGATCCTCGAGGGCGATCTTGGCGTTCCGGGCATCTTCGGTCCTCGGATCCGAGAGGGGGTACTTGTCGTCTGCGTCCTTCGAGGCCATGTTGTGGTACTTGTCATCCATGATGAAGGTCTTGTCTATGGTTCGTCCGTGCTACCGGGTACGGTTCGGTCTTCGGAGCACGCGGGTTCTTGACGTGGTTCATCGGGCTCGGATACCTTGTAGACGAGACGTTCTTGAACAGAACCACCTCCACCGAACCACTGCGCAAGCACGGGCGACCGACGAGGGCGATGGAGGAGTCCACTGGGTAGGTCCTGTGGCGCGGGGAGGCGCTGGCCGGCGAGGACGCGGCCAGACGGCGGGGAGAGGGAGGCCCGAGGCGGCGCCGGAGACGAGGCTCGCCGGCGGCGCGGCTGCAGGGGCGGCGCTCGGGGCAGAGAGCTCGCGGCGGCAGGGGCGGAGGAGGAGGCCGCGGTGAGACGGTCCGGCGAGGGAGGCGGGGAGGCGCGGCCGGAGCAGAGGCGAGAGGGTCGGAGGACGGCGGCACGGAGGCGAGGGTGGTCACCGGCGGGCGGCGGGTTGGAGAGGAGGGCGCGGCGGCGAGGTGGCCGCGGAGCCCGGCGAGGTGGTAGGTGGCAGGCTCGAGCGGGGGAGGGAAAGGAGAGAGGGAGCGGACGCGAAGGCGGCCAGGGGAACGGCGGTGGCCGGCGCCGGAGAGGTTGGGCGGCGGGGCGAGCCGGCGGAGGGGAAGAGGAGGGGCGACGCGGGCGAGCCGGCAGAGGGGGAGAGGAGGGACGACGCGGGGCGAGCCGGCAGAGGGGGAGAGGAGGGGCGCCGCGGGGTGAGAGGGAGGTCGCCGGGGAAGGGAGAAGGGCGGGCGGCGGCGAGCCGGGGTGGCGTGGCGGTTGCGGGAGCGGTGGAGGCGTCGCGGGGAGGGTGAAAGGGTGGGGAGGGAAGAGAAGGAGTGGTGGGCCGGAGGGGTGGGGTCGGGGCCACGCGAGGTGGGGGTGGACCGGGACTGACAGGTGGGGGTCTGGGGCGCGGGGCCAGGGGTGGGAGTGGGGGTTGATTGGGTGGGTCCCGCGGGACAGGGGAAGAGGGTCAGGCGGGTGGGGTCGGGCTGGCAGTGAGGGAGAGAGAGAGTGGGTAGGCTGGGGGAGGGTTTGACCGGGGGAGGCAGGTGGGGAGGGAGTGGGGCTGTGGGGTGGGAGTAGTGACGTGGCAACTAGGGAGTGGTGGAGGGAGTGAGAGAGGTGAGGTGGCGAGAGCGGATTGGGTGGGGTGAGGTGGCTGGAGGGGTGGGTAGATTAGGACTGGTAGGAATAGGATTTTGGGGTAGACCGTTTTATTCTGGGGGTGGTCGTCCGGGTCGAATCGGCCCGTTCGACTGCCCCCTAAAAATAATTAAATAATTTATTTATTTTAAACAGGGCTGTTGCAAACCGATAGAACACAAAACAAAATAATCCGGAGACCCGGGTTTTGCGTTTGAATTAAGACGGGGCGTTTAGAAAATAAATTAGGTTTTCCCGAAAATAGTTTTATGCGAACAAAGGCAAGATGATGACGATGCTCAAATGCAATGTGGCATGATGACATGAGCATGCGGTCATGATGATGCAATGCACAAAAACAACGCGATTTTCTAGTAGTGGTTTTGCGGGATGCCACACCGGCGTCCTCGCCACCTCTTCAACCAGAGAAGGAGGTAGAGGAGGCATGACGGTGGCACCTCCGTCGCCAAGGTCCATGGCTTCGCTGCAAAGGACAAAGATTCAAAGGAGAAGCCAGTAAAACCGCAGAATGGCAAGCAAGGGCAAGAGAGATACTAACCCGGCGATGGAGGGTGGAGCAACAACCTGACGCCCTCGGCGCGTCTTTTTCGTCTCAACTTGAGCGGGAGCGGTAACAAGTGCCACCCTCTTTCCCCGGGCTCTCGCCGCGGGTCTTTCTCGCGGACCCTCCTCGTCGTTGACATCGACTGCGGCGCAAGCAAAGAGTAAAGACCATGAACTCAAGAACAATGGTGAAAGAAAGAGCAGCGGACAACAACCTACCACGAGGATCTGGGGGGCCATCGTCCGCCCGGACAGGAAACCCCTCGGGTTCCGTCTGGGGGTACTTCTTTGGCTTCCTGTCCTCCTAGAAGGACGGAAGCGGGAAGTCGCCCATGCAATCTTCAGCCAGCTGCGCCGTGAACAACTAATCAAAAAGGGGGGTATAAGGCACCCAAGGAAATCTAGCAAATACAAGAAGCAAGGCGCAAAGAAACCATAGAAAAACTTACCGACGGCGGCAGGCGGCCGCGATGGTACGAGGGGCAGAAGTATGCCCAGTTGGCCTCGATGCGGAACTTGGAGATCATGGAAATCTAGTTCCGCAGGTCCTGTATGGGCACATCCTTCCGCGATGTCCTCGTCGGGTCATTGGCGGTCGAAAGATGGCACATCTTGTGCGACCACTTCTGCAGCAGAAGCACGCGACGCACCATCCACGACAATGTGATGTCCCGGGCGGTGAGCCTCTCCGTCCCCACCATCGTCTCCAGCCGGGCAGCCATCCGATCGAGGTCCGCCACCGCGCCCATGCTCTTCATCGTCCAGCCCCCCTGTGACGAAGGAGCATCCATGAAGGGAGGGAGGCATATCCAGTCAATCTCTGTGGCATTGCTCACATAGAAATATGTGCGCTGCCACAACTTGACGTTGTCGGGGCGCTCGAACAGCGGCATCGGCGAGGACGTCCGTGGGTAGACGGCACAGCAGCCCGTCCGCGTCAGCGAGCCGCCCTTGACGATGTTCTGGGCCTTGAAGTGGAAGAACTTGAGGAAGTTCGCCACCTCGGGCCACACCCCAAGGTACGACTCACAGCAGGCCGCAAAGTGCGACACCTGCGCCATGGCGTTAGCGCCAAGGTGGTGAAGCTGGAGGTCGAAGAAGCCAAAGAGCTGGAGGAGGAACGTGCAGACGGGGAGGCCAAAGCCGCGTGCGAAGTGCGCGAGGAAGACGATGCGCTCCCCCGGCCGAGGGTTCGGCACCCGCTCCCCCTCTGGCGCAAGACGGTGCTTCACAAGCAACGACGAGGGAAGAATCCTCCCCTACCGATACTTGTTGATGAGTTCATCGGTCACGAAGGACCCGCACCAACCGCCGCGCTGCTCCGACAGCATCTCAACAGAGGAGGAGGCCGTGGTTGACGGGAAGAAGGTGGACGGCGGCGACAGGGAGAGGACGCGCAAGAACAAGGAATGCAAGGGCACAAGGAGAGGATGATCTAGAGGATGGACAAGTGTGGGAACCGATCCCCTCGGAGCCCTATTTATCCCCACAAGAGGCAACGTCGCCCCTTCGGCTTCTGCGCGACGCGTGGCGTCACGGTGCCACAGCTGCGCAACGCTTCGGCTCCAGATCCCCTGCGTCATCGTGTTTGCCATAGAAGATCCCAGGTTTCAGCGAGATGCGAGGTGTGCGCCCTTGCCCCGAGGAAACGCTGCGGCATGTTTGCGTGCGCAGTTGCCAAAAACTGATGCAGCGACACATAAGTCCAATTGACGCGACGTGCGCCAGAGCCATGGGCGTGCATGGGTGACGGCTTCAATGACGTCACCTAGCCCAACGCTTCGTCTTCAGCTCCGCCAGCTGGTATCTGCCTTCGCTGTTTACACCTAGTGGACGGCCATCGATTCTGCAGCCGCTTTAACTCCAGCCGGAAAGCAAAAGCAAAAGCCGCAGCCATAGAAAGTAAAACAACCTCTCAAGAAAGGAAGGAGCACGGAAGATCTTGCCCACCGGCCTAGCCCATACGTGCTCGAGAACTAGTGTCGGGGGGATAACCCCTGGGTGGGGAAAGCCAGGCATAAGTAGGCCGGCTCCAGAGGATGCATGCCGCCTGGCCTCCCGGAATCACAACTCTAACCGTCTGTCAAGCAAGCCCGGCTGGGCTTACAACCTTCCCGGCTGGCCCGTCTAGCCGGTGGCCAAAAGAACCGGCTGTGTGGCTGTTCCCACCCGGCTCACCTCGAATTCGATGGAGAGAACGGAAGGACTGGCGCTCCGTGCGGGGTATGCTTCTGGCTCTCCCTCATCATCAAGGAAGCTGGCATGCCGTCATGACCAGCGCTACCAGACAAAGATAAATCAAGACGGTCGGCTGACTGGCGAAAGCGGTCCGGGTGACCGTTAAAGCAAGGGTGACGCCCAAAGGAAGCCCGGGTGACCACTAAAGAGAAGGATGACGCTAAAAGAAGGGCGGACTGGGTCCTGGCCCACGGTCTGGGCCCTGCAGCCGACCCTGCCCTATAAACCCATATCCAAACAGTAAACCCTAGGACCCGAATTGTAATCTACCCCCAGACCAGTATATAAGGGAGGGCAGAGCCAGGGTTCTAGGTAGACTAGCATAGATTCCAAGTAACAACAGTAGAAGAGAAGTGTTAGCATCTAGCTCCCAGCTTCCTCTAGCCACCGATGGTAGCTAAGGAAACAGCTCAAGGAGCACTTGTACAGAGCATCGAGCTCCCATACATAGTTCATCTTGCAGGAGTAGGGGTGTTACCTCGCCAAGAGGGCCTCGAACTTGGGTACGTCCCTGTGTTTGCAGTGCATCGTGCCCAACCCGTTGCGTGAGCCACCGAATGCATCCATGTGTCCCTTATTTGCCATCCCCGATGGCTCTGCAGTGTTCCACACCACGACAACTCCACTTTCTGAAAGAGCGACGCCGACTTGGCGACACAGTCTCCGACACGGCTGGCTTCACCGTCGATGTGGCATACACTGTCGGAGCCGTTTCATTATTGCCTCGTCACGGCCAGTCTCACTACGAATAACACCAACTACGTTTAAACTGCTAAGTATTTATTTATATTTATTATTATTTATGATTATGAGATTAAGATTGGTTCACTCATATCCTGAGTCATTTACCGCTTTCATCTTTGATCATATATTTTCCATGATTTGCCTTGCGCTAGTGAGTATAAAGTTTTCACTAGTTTTGACCATTTAAGTCCCTAGTAGCATGCAGAAAACCCGTCTTCGGGCGTTATCTTAAGTTGTCTGGATACACGTTTTCTGTTGTTTTTATGTGGATTCCGAAGTAGTGACTTTTCGGCACTCAAAGCCGGCGTTTTGGCCCTAGGTTCTGGACGGAGCCATTAGGCTTCATCACCTAAGGACATGGTTCTGTGCTGCGAGTCTTCCGTCTCACGAAATGTCAAGCATAAAAATCAGAATAATGGATAAGCCAGTAGTTTCTTAAACAAAAGTTTACATAAACTGTTCAAATTAGTTGAGTTTTTTCCTCCTAAATAGTTTTATGTTGTTCAACTGCTGCATTGTTCCAGCTTTAAAGCATTTGTTTAAAGGCTATGTTTGTTCCGCCTTACATTTGTTTGTTGGACACGATTAAAGGAACAGTTTAATACATTTGTATTTTTATGTTTATATTTCATTTACGTAACGCTTGGACATTGCTGTGTTAATCGGAATAAGATGTTTTAAGCCGGATTTACACTAGGCTTGACACCCGGGGGCTGCAATCAGTTGTTGACCAAGACGTGAGCCGCCTTTGAGGAAGTCATATCGATGCTTGGAGGCTTGACATCTCTAACTTAAAGAGTTTTGTCCCGCCTTGCGTCTAAGCCGGAACAATCCTCGGGGGCTACAGTACGATGATCTCCAAGACATGGTTTAGTTCTCTTTGAGCATCAAGCCTAAAAATTCATGTGAATTCCACCTTGATGCTCGGGGGCTACACCGATGCTGAATTTTTGTGAAGTTCTCTCTGGAGCACCAAGCCGAAACAATTTCCGACTTGACGCTCGGGGGCTACGCTATTCACATTTTCTCTAAAGCTACTCTCAGAGCACCAAGACGAATTTCTTTTGAAACTCCGACTTGACGCTTGGGGGCTACAATCGTTTAATGTACAGTTATGCATGTTCATTTGAGCATCGAGCCGTCTTTGATGAAGCCGACTCAATGCTCGGGGGCTACATATGGTTATTTCAACAAAACTTTCAAGACGGTGAAGAATTCGGCTAGCGAAACTTGGGGGCTTGACATCAACTTTGCCTTCACGGAAGTTTCACTGGCTTAAACGTTCATGATATGAGAGGCTCTAAGACCTTAATTCGGAAAGCTCTTATGTTTGTGACATTGCTGGCTCTAAGTCGGCAGTTTGGCAGCCATTACGACCGTGGCCCGGTAGCCCTGATTTTTTCAGACTTACATATCGTCCTGCATGGATGGTGATATTAAAGACGTTCCTAGAGCTTGGCAGAATCTCTAACGATTTGTTAGAATTCTACGCCTTGGATTTGTTCGCAAAAGCATACAAGAAACTCTCTGGCTAGGCTTAGTCGAATCAGAATATGATATGGGATCTCTACAAGATTCTTCACGAAGCACGCCTACAAATTGAAGACGACGTGATACTTACACTCAAAGCTAGACGGAGGAACGCGAGGATCTTGAAGAACTCCGGGTGCTACTGTTGTGGATATACCAAATGGGTATACCTATGGCATAGTCTCATACCGGCAAGCCCGGGTGGCCCATAGTTGGTGGTTAGGCCTATGGCATAACCGGGCGACCCAGTTGCTGATAGTCAAGACAGAGGTCCAGCAGGGATGAAGGAAGGCGACCTGCATCTCCTTAGATGGAAGCCGGATCCTTGGAGGACACGAAGACTAGTTAGTGTTAGTCTAGGACTTTGTAACCGTATCCAGCTAGGACTCTCCATGTAACCCTAGGTCTTGGTGCTCATATAAGCCGGCCTACGGGAGCCTTTAGGGCAGAACAACAAGTGCATAGCACAACTCGCACACAGCGATCCCCACAATCCTGTAACTCGGCATATTGCCATTATAGTGATTTATAGCAGGAGTAGGATCTCGCCACCGTCGTGAGATCTGAACCTGGGTAAACTATGTCAAGTCAACCCGGATGCTCTCCGTCTTACCCCACGTCTCTAAACTAGCCGTTGGGATACCCCTCTGGCGTAACTGTCGACAATACCACAGCAATATAGTTAATCCTTTGTTTACAGCAAACCAGTGAGATTGACAACCTCACTATTCGTTGGGGCAAAGTCTTGAGTTTGTGTTGTGCAGGTTTCCAGTTGCTAGAAACACCTTTGAGTCATTTCCTTCCTCCTACTGGTTCGATAACCTTGGTTTCTTACTGAGGGAAATTTGCCGATGTGCATATCATACCTTCCACTTGGGGTCTCCCAACGAAGTGTTCACGCACTCATCAGGCAACATGGGCAAGAACCCTTTCTTGTTATCTTCCATTCCAAACATCTTTAGAACCATGTCCAAATATGTTCTCTATGAAAGCACTGTTAGACGTCTCGATCTATCTCTATAAATCTTTATGCCTAATTTGTATGTAGCTTTGCCAAGATCCTTCATTGAAAAACAATTATTCAAATAATCTTTGACACTTTTAAGAAGGTTTATATCATTCCAATCAACAATATGCCATCCACATATAGTACTAGGAATGCTATAGAGCTCCCACTCACTTTCTTGTAAATACAACCTTCTCCATAAGTTTGTATAAAACCAAAACTTTCCAACTTCGGGATGCTTGCTTCAATCCATAAATGGACCATTGAAGTTTGCATACCTTGTTAGCATCTTTAGGATCGAGAAAACCTTTGGGTTGTACCATATACAACTCTTCATCAATGTCTCCATGGAGGAACACCGTTTTGACATCCATCTGCCATCTCTCATAATCATAGTATGCAACGATTTCTAACAAAATCCTTACAGAATTTAGCTTCGCTATCAGTGAGAAAGTATCATCACAGTCCACTCCTTGAATTTGTCGGAACCCTTTCGCGACAAGTCAAGCTTTTATAGACGGTTACATTTCCATCAACATCTATTTTCTTCTTGAAAATCCATTTGTTCTTGACAACCTTCCGGCCATCCGGTAAGTCCACCAAAGTCCACACTTGGTTTTCCTACATGGATCCAATCTCGGATTTCATGTCTTCTTGACATTTATTGGAATCTGGGCACATCATCGTTTCCTCATATGTCACAGGGTCATCGGTGTCGTCCACCAACATGACACTCATAACGGGATCATACCAATTGGGAGTGGTACGAGTCCTCATCGACCTACAAGGTTCCGTAGTAAATTCGACCGAAGTTTCATTATCACCATCATTAGATTCCTCTCTTATTGGTCTAGGCATCATAGGAACTTCTTTCGGTGTTGCACTACTCTCAAATCCAAGAGAAGGTTCGACAACCTCGTCGAGTTCTACTTTCCTTCTAGTCACTTCTTTCGAGAGAAACTCCTTCTCTAGAAAGGATCCATTCTTGGCAACAAATATTTTGCCTTCGGATCTATGATAGAAGGTATACCCAATAGTTTCCTTCGGGTATCCTATGAAGACGTGATTTTCCGCTTTGGGTTCAAGCTTGTCGAGATGTAACTTTTTTACATAAGCTTCGCAACCCCAAACTTTAAGGAACAACAATTTAGTTTTCTTCCCAAAACATAATTCATATGGTATCATTTCAATGGATTTAGATGGTTCCCTATTTGTGAATGCGGCTATTTCTAATGCATAACCCCAAAATGATAACGGTAAATCTGTAAGTGACATCATAGAATGAACCATATATAAGAGAGGTCCATTATGACGTTCAGACACACCATTACGTTGTGGTGTTCCTGGCGGTGTCAATTGTGAAAGTAGTCCGCATTTCTTCAAATGCTCGCCAAACTCGTAACTTAGATATTCACCTCCATGATCATAGAAATTTAATCTTCTTGTTATGTTGATTCTCTACTTCACTTTGAAATTCCTTAAACTTCTCGAAACTTTTGGACTTATGTTCATGAAATAGATATACCCATATCTCCTCAAGTCATCCGTGAAAGTAAGAACATCACGATTACCACCGTGCGATGCCACGCTCATCAGGCCACACACATCGGTATGTATGATTTCTAATAAGTCCGTAGCTCGCTCCATCATACCAGAAAATGGAGTCTTAGTCATTTTTCCCATTAGACATGATTCACATCTTTCAAGTGATTCAAAATCAAGTGATTCAAGAAGTCCATCAGAATGGAGTTTCTTCATATGCTTCATTCCAATGTGACCAATACGATAGTGCCGCATGTATGTAGAATTATCATTCAATTTCAAACGTTTAGAATATATATTATGAACATGTGTATCACTACTATCAAGATTCAATAAGAATAGACCATCTATCAAAGGTGCATGACCATAAAAGATATTACTCATATAAATCGAATAACCATTATTCTCTGAGTTAAACAAGTCACCATCTCGCAATAAACAAGATCCTGATATAATGTTCATACTCAACGTAGGCACCAAATAACAATTATTTAAGTATAAAATTAATCTCGATGGTAGATGAAGAGGGAGCGTGCCGACCGCGAACACATCAACCTTTGATCCGTTTCCAATGCGCATCGTCACCTCGTCTTTCGCTAGTCTCCGTTTATTCTGCAGCACCTGTTTTGAGTTACAAATACGTGCAACCGAACCAGTATCAAATACCCAGGCACTACTACGACTACTAGTAAGATACACATCATTAACATGTATATCGGATATACCTTTCTTCTTGATGTTGCCATTCTTTCGATCCGCTAAGTACTTGGGGAAATTCTGCTTCCATTGACCTTCTCCCTTGCAGTAAAATCACTCAATATCAGGCTTAGGCCCAGCCTTGGTCTTCTTCATCGACGCGGTAACTTCCTTACCGCCCTTCTTGAAGTTTCCCTTTTTCTTAGACTTGCCTTGCTTCTGGAAATTGGTGGTCTTATTGACCATCAACACTTGGTGCTCTTTCTTGATCTCCATTTCCGCAGAATTTAACATAGAGAAGAGTTCTGGCAATGTCTTATCCATGCATTGCATGTTGTAGTTCATCACAATGTTCTTGTAACTTGGTGGTAGTGATTGGAGGACATGGTGAAGCCCCAAAGTCTTAGGAATTATTATTCCCAACCTCTGGAGCTTATTGGCGTGCCCAGACATCTTAAGAACATGCTCACTGACGGAGCTGCCCTCTTCCATCTTGCAGTTAAAGAACTTTTCAGAAGCCTCATAACTCTCAACTGCCGCATGGGCCTCAAATATCATTTTGAGTTCACAGACAATATCATGTGGGTCAAAGTTCTCAAACATTTTCTGAAGCTCCGATTTCAAACCATACAAGATAGCACACTGAACTGTGGAGTACTGATTCTTTCGAGTGAGGAAAACATTCTTCACCTCATCGGTAGCATCAGTTGCAGGTGGGTCACCTAGCGGTGCATCCAGCACATAGGTCAACTGACTAGCATTAAGGACAATCCTCAAATTGCAGAACGAATCCGCGAAGTTGCTTCCATTTTTTTTCAACTTTTCTTTCTATGTGAGCGCAATAAAATTGATGGTAGGGGCCGCCATGATCTACAACATATTTGCAATAGTTTAGACTTAGTTCATGACAAATTGAGTTCAATTAATACTTAAATTAATCTAGGTGTACTCCCACTCAAAACAATATCCCTCACATTGTTTTAGTGATCACAGGAACCAAATCCACTACATCAAGTCTGATCATCACGAGAGATGATGTAGCTTCAAAGGTGAACAATCAACATGTTCATCACATCTACTATATGAATCATGCTTTACCTTTCGGTATTCCGTGTTCCGATACCATGTATGTACATGATAGGCTCGTCAAGGTTAACCTTAGTATTCCCATGAGCAAATATGGCTTGCTCCCATTGTATGCACACGTAGAATCTATCACACCCGATCATCACGTGGTGCTTTGAAACGACGAGTCTTAGCAACGGTGCTTACTAAGGATGAACACTTTATTACTTGATCTTTTGTGAGAGGGATCATCTTATAATTCTATCGTCGCGATCTAAGCAATAAAAGATGCATAAAAAGGATTAACATAACATGCAATTCATAATATGTGATATGATATGGCCATTCTTCTTGTGCTTCCGATCTCCATCTTCAAGCACAAACATTATCTCCATCATCACCGGCGTGGCGCAAGGTCGATGGAACCGCTCCATGGTTGTCGTCCACCAGCATCAACTATTACAACTACTTTGAATAATAGACACGCAGGTCTTAACGAAATTAAAAGGCAACCATAAGGCTCCCGCCGGTTGCCAACTTACAATAAGGATCATTGCATACATCATATATAATCACAATCATGGCCATATCACATCACATCACACCCCTGCAAAACAAAGTTAGATGCCTCTAATTTTCTTTGCATGTTTTACGTGGTTTGGAGCTTTAAAATAAGAACTATTCTAACTTACGAACAGGAACCACAACGTTGATGCAAGTACTATCAAGTGCCCGTTTTAAATTGAATCTTCACTATGATGGGACAGACAGACACCCGCAAAGCCACTTATGTAATACAAGTTGCATGTCGAGCGTGGAACAAGTCTCATGAACGATGTCATGTAAGGTTAGCCCGGGCCGTTTCATCCCACCATCTCGCAAGATGCAAAGTACACATGAAGAAGTTGATAATAAAAGTACCAACACCCACAATGACCATTGTGTTCTTGATGGCTCGGATATGTAGAGGTTGTTGGGATCCGCAAGAGGAAGGTATGATGAGCACAACAACAAGTTTCCCTCAGTTATGAAACCAAGGTTATCGAACCAGTAGGAGTAAGGAAACAACTCCAA
Source organism: Avena sativa (assembly GCA_916181665.1). Lineage (NCBI taxonomy): Eukaryota > Viridiplantae > Streptophyta > Magnoliopsida > Poales > Poaceae > Avena > Avena sativa. The sequence goes on along the minus strand of OV702285.1, from coordinate 101,970,897 downwards.
GGTGTTGGTAACAACTTGGAACCTACACAACACAAACTCAAAACTTTGCCCCAACTTATAGTGAGGTTGTCAGTCTCACTGGTTTGCTGAAAACAAAGGATTAAACATATAGTGTGGAAGATAGTAGTTTCTTGTAGAAAATAAATGGTAACAGTAGATGATGTATCAATGATAAAGGAATGGACCGGGGTCCACAGTTCACTAGAGGTGTTCTCCTTAAGATAGATAACATGTTGGGTGAACAAATTACAGGGGGGGAATTGACAGATTGAGAAAGCATAACAATGCATATACTAGACATCTTGACTCCTTTGGCATTTGATTGGGTATTACAACATAATACATAGACCGTAATCCAACTGCATCTATGACTAATAATCCACCTTCAGGTTATCATCCAAAACCCCTCTAGTATTAAGTTGTAAGCAACATATAATTGCATTAAGCAATGTGTGTAAAGTAAACAATAAAATTGTTCCATGAACAAAAGATTGTTGTTTTATCCCTAGTAGCAACAACACATCTACAACCTTAGAGATTTCTGTCAATTCCCTAGATTACTAGAGGCATGAACCTACTATCGAGCATAAATACTCCCTCTTGGAGTCACAAGCATCTACTTGGCCAAGATAGCTACTAGCAACGGAGAGCATGCAAGATCACAAATAACACAGACATGATAGAATCAAAAATCAATCTGACATATTATCTCAATTTCCATCGGATCCCCGCAAACACATCATGTATGATTACAAATAGATGATCTTGATCATGAACGGAGCTCACAAGATCTAAACATGATAGCAAAAAGGAGGAGAAACAACTATCTAGCTACTGTATGGACCCATAGTACAATGGTGAACTACTCACGCATCACTCCGGAGGCTCGCATGGTGATGAAGAAGGCCTTCGGGATGATCTCTCCCCTGCGGCAGGGTGCCGGGAAGAGCTTCAGATCACCCCCGATCTAGGGACGATGGTGGCGGTGGCTATAGACTGTTTCGTGGAGATTAGATCGGGTACTTAGGGTTTCTACATCGGGGTGCTTTCATAGTGGAAAGTGTCGTGGTATTGCACGGCAGATGCTACTGGGGGTAGCTTACGTAGAGGGAGCAAGGCGACGTAGGAGAATCCGGGAGCGAGATTGGCACACGATGTACCCAGGTTCACGTCCCCTCGGTGGAGGATCGTTACGTCCTGCTATCAATCCAGTATATGATCATAGATTAGTTTACATGGGAGCCGCCGTAGGCGGAAGGAGAGTCTAGATCTAATCTATTATGGGAGAGGATGCCCCGTGGGGGTGCCCCTGGTGGCTTTATATATGCAGCCAGTTAGGGTTTACAAGTGCTTTGGTGGGCTTTCTATTGGAGTCGCTATCTTGGGCCTCCAGTCGGCGCTAGTCGCCTGGGTCCAGTATGCACCAATCACCGTATTCGACGAGTCGACCCGCTCTGTGTTTGGCGATCCAGCTGGCGATTCCTCCTCATGGGTGTACGCCGATTGGTATTCCCCCATCAGTAGTCCCCGAGCACGTTGTCGATTCGACGCAGGCTTGAGGCAGGGCACGGAGAGTCTTGACGATGGGTCGTGGCGAATCGGCGACGAGCTCTTGAATAGAGAAAAGAACCGTGAAGCGGGAGGCGGTCGGCGTGAGCCAGTCGGTGATGGCCAGTTGGCGAAAGACGCAGGGTGTAGGTGAAGCCGCCAGTTGCGGCGAGTCCCTGAACATGGAGTGTGCCGAGTCCCCGAGCGCGGCGAGTGGCAAGGTCGAACGACCGACGAGTGCCGATTCCCCGAGTGCGCCGAGTGGCAAGGTTGGGCGACCGGCGAGCGGCGCTGTCTGTAGCGTGCCGAGTCCCCGAGCGTGTTGAATACGCGAGGGCGAGTGTCCACGGCGGTGAGTCCCCGAGCACATTGAGTAATCGAGGGCGAGTGTCCGGTGGCGAGTACCCAAGAACGTTGAGTACGCGAGGGCGAGTCCGCGGTGGCGAGTCCCCGAGCGTGTTGAGTACGCGAGGGCGAGTGTCCGCGGCGGCGAGTCCCCGAGCGTGGAGAGTACGCGAGTGGAGAGTCCGCGGTGGTGAGTCAACAAGGGTGAGCCGCGGTCGTGGAAACACGCGTACACGCAGCATGCCTAGGAGTAGTGCTCGAGGCACGAGTTGGCTTGTAGAGGCGACTTGAGGCTCTTTAGAGATGCATATTTTGAAAATAGTAGTCGTTGCTGCCGAGCATAGCGAGTGGCGAGGTCGAGCGACCGGCGAGCGCTGAGCCCCCGAGCGCGGCGAGTGGCGAGGTCGAGCGACCGACGAGCGCCGAGTACCTGAGCGGGCGAGCGACGAGGCCGAGCGACCAGCGGGCACCGAGTACCCGAGCGCGGCGAGCGGCTAGGCCGAGCAACCGGCGGGCGCCGAGTACCTGAGCGCGGCGAGTGGCGAGGTCGAGTGACCGGTGAGCGCCGAGTACCGAGCGGGCGAGCGACGAGGCCGAGCGACTAGCGGGCAGCGAGTACCCGAGCGCGGCGAGCGGCGAGGCCGAGCAACCGGCGGGCGCCGAGTGACCGACGGTCGCCGAGTCCCCGAGTGCGGCGAGGGACGAGGCCAAGCGACCGGCGAGCGCCGAGTCCCCGAGCGCGGCGAGGGGCGAGGTCGAGCGACCGGCGAGCGCTGAGCCCCCGAGCGTGGTGAGTGGCGAGGCCGAGCGACCGGCGGGCACCGAGTCCCCGAGCGCAGCGAGCGGCGAGGCTGAGCGACCGGCGAGCGCCAAGCCCCGAGCACGGCGAGTGGCGAGGTCGAGCGACCGGCGAGTGCCGAGTCCCCGATTGAGGCGAGTGGCGAAAAAGACACGAGACCGTTTTGCTGAGAAGGAGAAAAGATACAATTGCATTAAGGTGTACTTGCATAATATATTGAACAATTGACGTTGAAATAAAATGCACGTTTGTTATGTGGATCGATGGACAGTATGTAAGGTTTATGCGTGTCTTTTCATGAGTAGGCAGACCTCCAGCATCAAACACTTGCCGGGTAACAGGGACGCGATGCCAGACTGTTGAACCCGGAGACAAGGTCGGCCTTTCGGTACCCAGCCTCACTACTTCGACGGACGCGAATAAACAACAGACAAAACTGAAACCGATTCTAAGTATGATTTTGGTCCCTGAAAGGGTCATACGCGACTCTACATGGTTGGCTTTGGAGAATAAATGAAGATGCATATATATTTTGGACTCAAAGCATGTAAGAGTGTAAAGAAACTTAGTTGTTTAATGCGACAGAGTCGACGCGGCAGGGGAGTCTCCGAGCGCGACGAATATAAGGCGGGTGAGTCGCCGAGCATGACGAATAGGCGGCGGGTGTGTCAACGAGCCTAGTGAGTCCGCGTTTAAGCGTGTCCGCGTTTAGGCGAGTTGCGGAGCAGGACGAGTCCGCGATGGCGATCCCGCGGTAGGCGAGACTGCGCTGAGCGAGTCCCCGAGTGTGGCGAATCGGTGACGGCGAATCCACGATGACGATTGCGAGTCACCAAAGGATGAACCCATGACCGATTGGCACAGCGCTTGGCGAACGGGCGTTGCGACTTGGTTTTTCCCGTACTTGGAGATACAAGAGACAAGACGATTAATATACATGATTAAAATATAAAAATTAAGATAAGCTTAAGTCAGGATTGTTTTATGCTCATCCGATGAACGTGAACCGCCGCACGTCCTGGATTTTTCGATTCAGGATAATTTCCCTGCCTTTGGGTCTTGGTTTGGCGACATGACATGATGCTTCAGATTATTCAGTGAGCCATGCAGTCCTGCACTCAGCATAGGTATATGGGACAGATCTCATGCGTGCGCACGGCTCGCTTCTCAAATTCCGAGCCAACAGCTTACGCAAGTTCCTGTTCTTTTTCGCGCATGGAGGACTTAATTCTCCAACGAATCCGTGCATGTTAATGCATGCATAACATTAGATCCAAATAAATTAATCAGGTGATAAAGTAACCAATTAGAAAAATGATAAACTGATTGGATAGAAAACTTAGCAGCTGCACACAACCGATCGTGGAGGTTCTTGTAGCCGAGTGGTTTATCAAATCGGCATCTGCGTGCGGCTGTTCTGCCTCGGCCGAGTTAGCTGTGGCTGGACCAGCTTGATCAGTTTCCAACGCCGAGTCCTCGGATGGTAGTTCTTGGACATCGCGCTAGATGCGATCCGGCCGCCGGTGATGGTAAGGGATCTCGCCCGGATTATCACCCTCCAAGAACCGCTTGCCCCACGGTGGGCGCCAACTGTCGTGGTATTGCACGGCAGATGCTACTGGGGGTAGCTTACGTAGAGGGAGCAAGGCGACGTAGGAGAATCCGGGAGCGAGATTGGCACACGATGTACCCAGGTTCACGTCCCCTCGGTGGAGGATCGTTACGTCCTGCTATCAATCCAGTATATGATCATAGATTGGTTTACATGGGAGCCGCCGTAGGCGGAAGGAGAGTCTAGATCTAATCTATTATGGGAGAGGATGCCCCGTGGGGTGCCCCTGGTGGCTTTATATATGCAGCCAGTTAGGGTTTACAAGTGCTTTGGTGGGCTTTCTATTGGAGTCGCTATCTTGGGCCTCTAGTCGGCGCCAGTCGCCTGGGTCCAGTATGCACCAATCGCCGTATTCGGCGAGTCGACCCGCTCTGTGTTTGGCGATCCAGCTGGCGATTCCTCCTCATGGGTGTACCCCGATTGGTATTCCCCCATCAGAAAGGGCAAGGTTGGTGGGCGCCCGATTGGCCCACACCTGGTGGCGGCGCGCCCCCCTAGGCCACGCAGCCCTAGGGTGTGGCCACCTCGTGGCCCCCCTTTGGCTGCCTTTCGGACTCCGTGTTCCTTCTGGTAAAATATTGACTTTGGCTTTTGTCCCGTCCAATTCTGAGAATACTTCCTTACTAGATTTTCTGAAACCAAAAACAGCAGAAAACAAGAAACTGGCATTGCGGCATCTTGTTAATAGGTTAGTCCTAGAAAATGTATAAAAATACCTCAAAGTGTGGACACAACATAACAAAGTTGATACTAAACAAGCATGGAGCATAAAAAATTATAGATACGTTTACGACGTGCATCCCCAAGATTAACTCCTGCTCGTCCTCGAGTAGGTAACTGATAAAAAGAATAATTTTTGAGGTGACATGCACCATCATAATCTTGATCAAACCATTTGCAAAGCATTGATAGCTGGGATCAAAGTACTCTAAACATGAGCATGAAAGATGCAGTTCTAACAATAAGACATAGCAACTATGCTGTAACATGCAAAGGTACAAACAAAAGACCATGAATAACAATGCATTGAAAGACGTTGGTTTGTTTCACATATAGAAAACATAGCATACATGGTATTCATCTTGTCCTTTATGGAGTAGCAAAACATAAATGCATAGGACACCTTCAGAGTTCATAAGGGTGACTAGATACAAATAGTTCAAGAACAAGCAATATCAACATTATGAATCAATCAATAAGTTTTGGGACAATGCACATAAAACTAAGAATGACAACTATGCTCTCTTAATTGGTGCATAAAGATAGAAGATGGAGACTCAACAAAAAAGTAAGAAGAAAGGCCCTTCATAAAGGGAAGCAAGGATTTCAAGTTTCATAAAGAGCTTCCAAAAATTATGGTACTTGTTAGCTTTCAGTTCTCTCTGCCCCTATCATAAGAATCTTGAAGTGAGTAAGGTTAAAGTGAAACAAATATGGAGTATATGCATGAAAAATCATAAGTTGGCAATCTCATGTCCCTTGAGTACGAGGGCCGTTCCTGTAAGATCCCTCCTTTATAAAGGAAAAGATCCCTGTGATTGCAATGCTAGTCCCTGGATCAATGCTAGCATCCACAATTTAAGATGAAGTACATAGAAACAAAGGTCATTATTACATATCATTCCAGAGACAAACATAGTCTTTTACAAACTCCATGGCCACATGCCTAATACAAGAGTTCAGATATATAATAAGATAAATAAGCCTTCATCTTCATGTGCCACAGGCAATCATGTTGAGTGTAGACTCATAACCCCTAATCACCATCAGAATAACCTGCAACATCACAAGTTACAGCGACAGTGGGTCAATACATTGGAATAGTATTGGCAACTGATACCTTAGTATAATATTGGCATCTAGATACTATATGCATTCGGCTAAGTGTAACTTAGGCTTGCTTTGCTCAAAAATAGGTTTTGCCTATTAGTTCAAAACACTAAGTTTTTCCTTAATAAAACTTTCCCAAGGAACCACCAATAGACATTGTTGAACCTTCACCCTTGTTCAACCACAAGTTTTAACTTAGAAATTGGGATGAGGAGATTCTTGATAGCTTCCATGTCTTGATGCTCAAGTTGTCCAATACCAGGGACATGGCTAAGTACTTAGATTCTTCCATCTGCAGAGGTTGTGCACTTTCCCCACAAGACTTGATTTTCACCAAGACTGGACCTTTCAGAAGCCTTCCCTTAGACCAAATGGACGCGTTCCAACCTATCATCCCACTACCACCAACTGTCCAAATGGCTAAGTTATTGCAACCTATGTGATCCAGGCAGAGCCCATATTGCCATGTGGCTGCACTAGAAGCTTCTTAACATATGGCATCTCAAATCCCTTTGTTCCTGGGTGCCTTTCCACAAGTGAGATACACAAGGTAAACCATAGACATGGGCCTTGTGTAACCACTCAACACAAACCATTCTTTCCATTCCAATCAGGTGTTTCATTCACTTAGTTGTTTTATTAAGCAAAAACACAAGTCCAAAGACTTAGAAATATTTTCTCATAGCATGAATATATAACCACCCTTGGTTGCTACTAGCTAGGCTAAGCATGGCATTGATAAGCATCTTAACTTAGAAATTTCTAGCAATTCTACAACTACTAGGATTTCCCAAGCATAGCATATAGATCAAAATATTCATGCAAGTCCTATACAAAATATTTCTAGTGCATAGTTGAGAAACATATGAATAAAATCATGAAGCACCACTTCCCTTGGTAGTTTGGGGAGTAGCAACAATCCTCACAATCACAATCACTATTTGCACCAAAATCTACACATAAAATAATGGCACCAAAATCACATACAAAATATATATACAAGCAAAAATATATGAATGCATGCAAAATGCCATGTGATGATTTCCTACACCAAACAAGACAAGTATACAGTACTGATTCATAAACAAGTTCAAAACATGCCAAATAAACTTTATTTGAACAACATAACATTTTTCAAATAATTACTATACACAAAATAAGCCTACAAAAGTTTCTGTAAAAACAACCTTTATTACATAGGCAAAACTTTAAACACATTGCATAAACAGAAAGTATTTTCTCTTCTGATTCCAATGGTATAAAATTTGTAAAATTTGAACGTGTGGTTTGAAAGTTATGAATTTTGCAAGTTTACAAATCCAATAGATCAAATTCTGTTTTTAAAACCAGAGTCTGGCCACATGGCGTGTTTCTATTCGCCCATACCGTTTCGCGTGGATAGAATGACGTCGACCGCACGATCTAAATGAAATCGCACGGCCAGATCTGTCCCGTACCCCTTCGTTTAAGTGATCTATCTAACGCGTTGGATCTGGATCTAACGGCTCGCGATCAAGCGACCAAAGACTGGCGGCACGCGGCGACGGTGAGCGGCGGAGCACTCGTTCTGCGGCATCGCGGTGGCTACAGAGGGGGCTGGGGCCAGCGGAGAGGCTTACCAGACTCGCAGAGGCGTGCTGGAGCTCAACGCGACAGTGGCTTGTCAAGGGGCGCACGGACACGGTGGGGATTCCTCGTCGGAGTGGAGGCAAACATCGGGTACGGCTGTTCGTCGTCGTTGCCGGAGTTGTAGACCATGACAGAGTGAAACAAGCGCTGGGTTAGGTGCGCACGATTCTGGCAAAAACATGAGCATCAATAAGAAGGACGGGGGCGGTCGAAATTTACCAGGAGACGTCACCGGAGTTGACACAGACGGCGGCGTTCACTTGTGGTTGAAGTTGCCGATGAATGGGAGCTCGCGCGGACAAGTGGGTGATGCTGGCAGGTGCAGAGGGAGATGGGGAACTTGCCCGTGGTGTCTGGAAGGCAAGGGGCGATGGTGGCTGGCCGAAATTTACTGCCGGAGTTCAACTGTGCAGCGGCGGAGTGAGAGCAAATACGGGCAGCCTGGTGGCGCTTCTGGCTAGCTCTGTTGGGGGAATGGCCGCAAGGGGGAGGTGTTTAAATAGCCGGAGCGGGGGCGAGAGTTACGCGCGGCATCAACGGCAATCAACCGGAGTTTAAACACGGCAGTGATGGGAGGAAGAAACGGCGAGGGCCTGGTCGTGGGCTGAATTTTGGGGACGACGACGCTGACGTGGAGAGGGCCCAGTGCTCAGTGGCTGCGGGGCTGGTTCGTCGCGGGTGAGAAAAGGCAGAGAGAAGAGTGGCCCGGGTGGGTCATTTTGCCTGATGGGCCGAAAGGCTGGCGCCAGGCCCAGTTGGGTTTTCTATTTCCTTTTCTTTTTCCAGAATGATTTTCAGGATTCATTTTCAAACAAATCAAAAGCATTTGTAATCCAAACCTTTTCTCGATTTTTGTAAAGTGTAAACTTCATAATATTGGACATAAAACCTTGCCGTCTCATTGGTCTTGCTTGGTGTTTTTGGAAAAATCAAAATAAACAGTGCCTTAGCACTTGATTTGAATAGGTTTTGAAAAATGGTTTAAAACCATATTTTTTTTGTAAATTTTGTCCAAACCTTGCTCACAACCAAACCAATCCTATGAACTCACAACAATGGTTTTAAAACAAATATTCCCTCACTAGAGAGTGGTACTGAATTAATGCTTGCTTACATAAAATGATAGCACTCAGTGCTTCTGTTTTTCTTGAAAAGAATTTGAATTTGATCCCTAAATGATATGCATGCATGAATGATATGCAATCTTTGAAATCATGATTTTAGGGATGTTACAAATCTAACCCCCTTAAGGTGAATCTCGCCCTCGAGATTCGAGTTGGCTAGCAAATAGGTGAGGGTGGTCTTTCCGAAGATCATCTTCTCTTTCCCATGTTGCTTCTTCTTCGGAATGATGGTTCCATTGAACTTTGTAGAATTTGATAGTCTTAGTCCGAGTAACTCTTTCTGCGGTCTCAAGAATTTTGATAGGCTTCTCCTCATAAGTGAGATCACTTTCCAAATGGACCTCCTCCAAAGGTATAATATCCTTCAAAGAAGTATCTTCCATTTCTGGATGGCATTTCTTTAGTTGACTCACGTGAAACACATTGTGAACAGCAGACAATGATTCTGGCAATTTAACTTCATAAGCCACTTCTCCTTTACGACTCAGTATCTTGAATGGTCCCACATATCTTGGGGCCAATTTTCCTTTGACTCCAAATCTCTTTACTCCACGAAGTGGTGACACTCTAAGATAAGCTCTATCACCTACCTCATAGGTGACTTCTCTATGCTTAGGATTCGCGTAGCTCTTTTGTCGGGACTGTGCTATCTTCAGTCTGTCCTTAACTAGCTTGAATTTCTCTTCGGCCTCTTTGATAAGTTCTGGTCCGAACAGATTTCTTTCCCCCACACCATTCCATAGCAATGGGGTGGTACACGTTCTCCCATAGAGAAATTCAAATGGTGCCATCTCAATACTGGCTTGATAGCTGTTATTGTAAGAGAATTCTGCGTAAGGCAGACTTTCATCCCAACTGGCTCCATAGTCTAGGGCACATGCCCTACACATATCTTCAAGAATCTGGTTGGTCCTTTCTGTTTGTCCATCAGTCTGAGGATGAAAAGCAGTGCTGAATTCCAACCTTGTTCCCGATGACTCATGTAACTGCCTCCAAAAATGAGAAGTGAATTGAGTTCCCCTATCAGACACAATACTCTTGGGTACTCCATGCAGACATACAATCCTTCACATGTAGATCTTGGCTAACTTAGCACTTGTATATGTTGTCTTCACGGGTATGAAATGAGCCACTTTAGTTAAGCGATCCACTATTACCCAAATAGAATCATATCATGACCTGGTCCTTGGCAATCCGGTGATGAAATCCATACCAATCTTGTCCCACTTCCAATCAGGAATAGGTAGTGGTTGTAACAACCCTGCCGGCTTCTGATGTTCCGCTTTCACTCTACTACATACATCACACAAAGCAATATGTTCGGCGATGTCCTTCTTGAGATTATTCCACCAACAAAATCTTTCCTTCATATCCATGTACATTTTGGTGTTACCCGGATGAATGGAATATGGTGAGTTATGTGCTTCTTGTAAAATCAGTTTCTGAATCTCCGGATCTTGTGGAACACAGATACGTTTTCCATACCATAAAGTACCATGTTCATCTTCATGGAATCCTTTGGCTTTTCCTTTGCCAATCTTTTCCTTGATCTCTTCAGTTTCCTTGTATGTCTTTTGGAATTCTTTGATTTTGTCCAACAAAGTGGGTTGAACATCCAAAGACATGAGATGTCCTTCAGGCACAATCTCCAATCTGAGATCTCTAAATTGGGCACATAGATCATCTGGCAATTCTCCCTTAGTAAGGCCATTTACAAAAACCTTACGGCTTAGAGCATCTGCTACAACATTTGCTTTACCGGGGTGGTATTGCAAACTCAAATCATAGTCCTTGATGAGTTCTATCCATCTTCTTTGTCTCATGTTAATTTCTTTCTGGGTGAAGATATACTTAAAACTTTTGTGATATGTGAACACTTCACATCGTTTTCCCAAAAGATAATGTCTCCATGTTTTGAGTGAATGGACAGCAGAGGCTAACTCTAAATCATGAGTAGGGTAATTTACCTCATGAGTTTTGAGTTGTCTCGAGGCATAAGCCACAACTTTCCCTTCCTGCATTAGCACTGCACCTAATCCATGATGAGATGCATCACAATACACTTGGAAATCCTTCTCCAAATCTGGCAGACATAAGACTGGTGCTGTCACTAGTCTCTTCTTCAATTCTTGGAAACTGAGTTCACATCCTTCAGACCAAGAAAATTTCTTGTCTTTCTTTAACAATTCTGTCATTGGCTTAGCTACCTTGGAGAAATTTTCAATAAATCTTCTGTAGTATCCTGCCAAGGCAAGGAAACTGCGAACTTCTTTTACTGAATTAGGAGATTCACATTCAGTTACAGCTGACACTTTAGTAGGATCAACTGCTACACCATCTCCTGACACAATGTGTCCAAGAAAACCAACTTCATTTAACCAAAATTCACACTTGCTGAATTTGGCATATAGCTTATGCTCTCTAAGCTTCTCAAGTATCAAACGTAAATGTCCTTCATGCTCTTCTTTGCTCTTGGAGTTGATCAATATGTCATCGATGAAAACGACAATGAACTTGTCAAGGAATTCCATGAACACTTTGTTCATCATATTCATGAAGTATGCTGGTGCGTTGGTCAAACCAAATGGCATCACGGTATACTCATACAATCCATACCTAGTAGTGAACACTACTAGGAAAATGGCTATAGGTAATCAGCACATCCGTGGCTTACATGGTTGAAGTGCCCCATGGCTAAAACAGGCGTGGCTCACCTATGGGCAGTGCCCTACTAGTAACTAGAACAACCGTGGCGCACATGACCATAGTGCGCCACAGATATGTGTGGGCCAGGGCCCTGTTGGCCGCACGCCAAACATCTGTAGCGCGCATAGGGTAGGTGCGCTATGGTTCTTAGTGTCAACTGTGGCACACATGGAGGGGGTGCGCTACGCCTAAGCGCATGCCCCCCTCTGCTGTGAAACGGCCAGACACATCCATGGCGCACTATGGCATGTGCGCCACGGGTGTTACTCCTCCCTGTGGCGCACTAGGGCAGAGTGCGCCACGGATGTGTCAAATTTTTTTACAGCACTTTATGTGCACATGTGTGACCACATCCACCACCCCACACTTCACTTTCCCCTTCTTCTTCCTCCTTATATCAAGTCGGGATTTTCTCCTTCCCACCTCAATTTCTCCACCCATTCACCATTTTTAGCATGTAGAACTTGCCTTGGATGTTACATAAGTAATAGAGGAAGGTCTCCAGTCTCTCATCTCCTTCTCCGGTCTCGCGCGCGCACCTCTCCTTTCCATCTTTGTTGCGATCGGTCTCTCATCTCGGTAAGTTGTCCAAGTAAGGATGTGTTCATGTGTATATGGATGATATGCTCATATGTATGTAGATGATCGATGCTCATGATGTGTGTATGGAGAGGATCGATGGTCATATGTGTGTGTATATGGAGAGTATCGATGATGCTCATGCATGTGTGTATGGAGAGGATAATGATATGTTCATGTGTGCATGGATCGGTCTCTCTCTCTCTCTTGTGTTTGTATGTGAACAAGTTGCCATACGTTTTTCCAAAATGTTAATTCATTTCCATTTTGGCAAGACTTTGGCATTTCGCAAAGGTCCTAATTTTAGGATAGGTCATGCCGAAATTTTCTATCGACCATTGCATGCATGCATTCATTATGTGGTTCTAATAGACTTCTAATTGTACCATGTACACCGTGCAGGCAAAAATGGTCCGCATAATGAGCGAAGGCATTGTGGCTAGATTTTTGAAATGTGCAACGGCCGACATGATATGAAATAACAAGACGGATATAAGATGTCCGTGCAGAAGATGCAAACTCAACTGGGTGATCGTCCCAGATTCCGGGAATCTGTAGGTGCACCTGCTCCGCCATGGTTTCATGGATGGATACACTCGTTGGATAAGCGATGACGAAGACGATGGAGACGGTGAAGGTGGCCAACATGACGATGATCATCATCACGGCGAGAACGGGCGATATGATGAAGAGTCTCCTATAGATGGTGAAGGTGCGGAAGCAGACCGGGATGATGATGATCTAGATGCCGGAGGAGCAGACGACGATGGAACAACGTCAGGCTGGGTGCGGGACCCTTATGTGCAAGAGTTGCTTCTCAAGCAGACGAGTAACGCCAGGGCTGCCGCTAGAGAGAAAGCCAAGCTTGTGCAACTTGAGAAAGATGCGGTTACTCCATTGTATGAAGGATGTAGGCCCGATGATACCCGGTTGAATGTAATGCTCAAGGCTATGGAGATGAAGGCAAAACACAAATTGAGTGACGCAAGCTTCGACGATATGATGGCATTCTGGCATGATCGTCTCCGGAGGGGAACACATGTCCAACTAGTATCGAGGATGCCAAGAAAATCGTCTGTCCTCTCGATCTACCGCACGTTAGATATCACGTATGCATCAACGATTGCATCATTTATCGGGGCGAGGACGCGGAGAAAACCACATGTCCGGTGTGCGGCGTGAGTCGATACAAGAAAGGGAAGAAAGCACCTCGAAAAGTGGTATGGTACTTTCCTATCACTCCTCGTCTAAAGCGCTATTTCATGGACCCTAAGGAAGCAAAGCTCATGCGATGGCATGCGGAAAGGAAGAAGCCAGGAGATGATGATGATGACCCCGAAAAGGATGAGCTGCTGACGCACCCTTCAGATTCTAGCCAGTGAAAAGCATTGGACCTCGAATTCCCAGAATTCGGTGGAGATTCGAGGAACATCAGGCTTGGTACAAGCACCGATGGATTTAATCCGTTCGGTAGCCAGAGCAGCACGCACAGCACTTGGCCCGTGTTTGTATGGATGTACAACCTCCCTCCATGGTTGTGCATGAAGAAGAAGTACATACAAATGAGTATGCTAATTCAAGGGCCGAAACAACCTGGTACCGACATCAATCTGTATCTCGGGCTGTTGAAAGAGGAGCTAGCCACGTTATGGGAATCTGGAGCCAATACTTACGACGCCGTCGCACAAGATTATTTCACTATGAGAGCCGCGTTGGTCACTACGGTGCAAGACTATCCAGGTTGCGGGTATATCTCGGGGCAGGTTATCCAAGGATTCTGCGCATGCGTTAGGTGCATGGATAACACAAGCTATCTCCAACTAGAGAAAGATCCAGGGTCCTCGAAAACCGTGTTCATGGTGCACCGGAGGTGTCTCGGCAAGAATGATCCATGGAGAAAACGTGGAGACCTGTTCGATGGCAAATCCGATACCCGAGGAATCCCAGAGCGTAGGAGCAGCGAAGAAGTGGAAGAGTTGCTGAAAAACTGGAAAGATTGTCCTAAGCCTGGAAAGAAGCGAAAGAGGCAGCAACAAGACAAGCCGCTGATGAAGGTATGGAAAACAAGGTCTGTTTTCTGGGAGTTGCCATACTGGAAGTTTCTCCGCACGCCTCATAGCCTCGACATCATGCATATCATGAAAAATGTGTGTGAGAGTCTGGTCGCCACCATAATCAACATTCTAGATAGGACGAAAGATGGTCCGAAAGCAAGGCACGACCTGATATGCTTGGGTATCCGGAAGGAGCTTCACGGAGGACGCACTACTCCTGATGATCAGGAAGATGACGATGATCATGAGTCGGAGACGACACAAGGTCGTCGGAAGGGTAAAAAGTTCAAGAAGAACGAATATTACTGCCCTCCTTCTTGCTTCACTCTAAGCTAGGATGAGATCAAATAGTTTTTCAAGTGCCTTCTAGGAGTCAAATTTCCTTACGGCTATGCGGGCAAGATAAGCAGATACCTAGACGAGGCGAAGCAGAGGTTTAGTGGCATGAAGTCTCACGACTATGTCGTGCTAATGTCGCAGGTACTTCCGGTCGCACTAAGAGGGATAATGGACGAGCACATCCGTGAAATGTTATTTGGCCTATGCAAGTTTTTCGATTGGCGTGAATCAGCTCGGGAGTCTACAGGAGGAGATCGTGGTGATACTATGTGAGCTTGAGGTCTACTTCCCACCCGCATTCTTCGACATTATGGTGCATCTGCTGGTCCATGTCGTGGAGGACATCGTACAACTCGGGCCGATGTTCCTCCGCAGCATGATGGCGTTCGAAAGGATGAACGGACACATCAAAGGATACGTTCGCAACAGGTCCTGTCCAGATGGAAGCATAGCCAAGGGCTTTCTGTCCGAAGAGTGCATCTCTTTCTGCACGAATTATCTAGACATCGAGAACCCTGTCGGTCTTCCCGTTAACAGGCACCTTGGCAAGCTCGACGGATCTGGTCACCGAGAGGGTCGTCGTATACTGCATGCAGACTTCGATTTTCGACGCGCAGACTTTGATCGAGCAAACCTCGTCGCGCTACAGCATTTAGAACTGGTCGATCCTTGGGTACAGAAGCACAAAAGGTTAATCGAGAAGAAGTACAGTGACCGGGGCATACAGAGGACGCAGGGAGAAATAATCAAAGAGCACAACTCAGATTTCACGCGTTGGTTTAGGCAGACACTCCTTGATAATCCCCCGCGATCGCATTCTTCTGACACGGAAAAGATCATATTCACCTTGTCGCAGGGACCGATGCAAAACCTGGTGACCTATCAGGCGTATGATATCAACGGCTACACATTCTACACGGAGGAAAAGGACAACAAATGTGATTATCAGAACTCAGGCGTAACATCGGAATTCTACACCGATGAAAACGTGAAGGAAAGATTCTACGGAAGAATCGAGGAGATCTGGGAGCTCGACTACTGTGGAGAAAAGGTGCCGATGTTCCAGGTAAGATGGGCAAAGAGCGTCGAAAGAGAAGACCGGTATTTCACAACCATGGTTATACCCGAAGCAGCCAAATCCAAGGCCGCCGGTGCAAACGTTGTCGCGAAAAATGAACCGTGGGTACTGGCTACCAAAGTGGACCAATGTTTTTTCATTACCGACCCGACAAAGCCTAGCCGTGTTTTCGTGAGGAGAAGAAAAAGAAACATCATCGGAATGGATGGAGTCGCCAACGAGCAAGACTTCGACCAGTACGGCGATCGAAAGATTGAAGATGACGACGACTACGATGCAGCAACATACATCACAAATCTTCATATTGCTATTTTATATCTTGCAAAGTGATTATATAGACGACTGTTTGCATTAACATCTGTGGTGCTGACAATGTTATTTACTGCTCATATAGTTGCTTGCTATATGCTACTGTTCGATATAGTTGCTTGCATTAACATCTGAGGATGGGTTGTTGGGTGTGAACTGTAAAGTGTAATGTTTCTTTTTCAGTTGTTCTATGTTCAGTTGAATAGTTGTTGCTACATGCTACTTTTCGATATTCTAGAGTGGCCTGTTTAGGAATCTTGGAATTGTGAAGTGTAATATTCGTTATTTCAGTTGTTTTATTATGTTAAGTTGAACATGCGCTGCTAGTGTTGCTATATGCTATTGTGTGTTTAAGTCTGAAATGGCCTTCGTAGGAATCTTTGAACTGCTATATATGCCTTATGACCTGAATATAGTGACCTTTGAACGATTCAGTATTGACATGAGTAGGAACGGTTTGCATTTTAGATGCGCCTGACACATGAATTTGTTCCATGTCTGGCATAATTAGATGAGTGCGGTCTATCCTGACCATTGTGCAAGAGTGCAATTGTCTAGCATAATTAGTGGTTATTTGATGGTACTAGTGTTCATAGTAAGCCAATGTAACTGATAAGGCCTAGGCCTAAACTTGCTTTCATCTGTTCCTAGCTAGTACAACATCTAAAATAACTCTAAATAGTCATGCGCACACTCGTGTACATCGTTTTTTTCTAATTAGTTGCATATATGCAGACGTTATTTGTTTTAAGTCCTCGATCAACAACTTGTATAGGTTATTTTTTCTCCTTTTCTTTTCTTTTTAAAGAGATGAAATACATAGCTAGTTTGATCTTGCCATGTGTGGAGACCAACCTTGATTTGTTTATGCAGGACTAAAATTCTGATATTGTCATTTTCTTCTTGTATGTGCCATACGATTGTACTTTTTACATGTCCATATGTGACTGAATGAAATGAACAGTACCTTAAAAAACAGCTGGTCCAATTTTATCATTGAGTTTTGTACCTCTAGCTAGCTCTGCAAAGTAGTGTAGCATGTATTGTTTTGCAGCAACAAAAACAAGACAGTAGCTAGCTAGCTAGCTCTGAGATTAAAAAAACAAAAACAAGACAGTAGCTAGCTAGCTAGCTCTGAGGTTAGGTTCAGGTTAGGTTCAGAGTAGCAAGATTCAGGTTTTGTTTAGGTTAGGTTCAGAGTAGATGAAAATGCAGTAGTAGAACAAAGATATGCAGTAGTAAAACTTGTGTTTTTTAATGCCTGTCGCCTATGTTTAGCCCAAGTTGAAACTGAGTCGCTGGAGCTAAGGATCACCTGGACCACCTGGAGCTAAGTTATATATATATGCTTCTTGGGGTAACATCTGAGTGGCTGGAGCTAAGGATCACCTAGACCATGCTCTAGAAACTCCTCTCTCTGGGTGGGAACAATTTTTGTCTTTGCATTTTTACACTCTTTATGCTTGCTGAAACCTGAAACTGCTAAGTCCAAACCTGAAACTGCTAAGTCCAAACCTGAAACCTGGCCATTTATGCTTGATGTACTGTTTGTGTGTTGGCCATTTATTCTAGTTGCTCCATTTTTGCCTGAAACAGATTTATTGTGTGTTGGTTGTGCAGTTGTGCTGGCTATACTGGCCATTTATGCTGGTTGTGCTGGCTATGAAATTGTGTGCTAGCTATGCTATGCTGGCCATTTATTGTGTGCTAGCTATGCTGGCCATATATATGCTGGTTCTTGTATGAAATGAGTCCCGATTTTTGCCGGAATGTTGATTAACTTCCGTTTCGTCAGAAATCGGGCACTCCTAGTTTAAGAAAATTAGCAAAGGTCATGCCGGATTTTTCCGTGCATTTAACCAATTATTTTTTTTTATTAGTGCAAAGATGTGTGACAACGATGAGGCTGGATGTTCTAAGCGCATCAGCGCTGAAGGAGAACTCAGACCTCCGAATAAACAATTGACATTCTAGGAGGCGGCCCAGCGGCTAGAAGACGATGAAGAATACCATCCTTCGGAGAGCGAGGATGATGAGATGGAATACGCGGAGGAAGAAGCCGAAGGAACGGCGGGTGATGAAACAACTGATGGCGGCGAGGGCACAGGGAGTGGTAGCAATCCTCCTAAGAAGAAGAAGTAGCCGAAGGACCGGCTCCCAAACACGGTCGACACCGTCAGGGAGGAAATTACCGAAGTGAGCCCATCAGGGGTTCCTTTGGAGCCTGCCCTTGTCGTCAAAGGGTACGGCAGACAAGTGGCGGCGATCACCCGGACAACCATCTCGATCAACACCGAGAATCTCCGGCATAAAGATAATGGCCACTTGCGCACACTCCTCTTCGAGAAGCTGCACGCAAGATACAAGTTCCCCGATAAGTATCAGAACACAAATTATCATGGGAACGAAGTAAACAAATCCGTCCTCACAAAGATGAGGACCGCCCTGGCCAGCTGGAGAACCCGGATAAAGAAGAAGATCTATAAAGAAGGCAAAAGTCTCGAGGAGATCCAGAAGATTGACCCGCAGATCACCGAAGATCAGTTTCGGGAGTTCAAGGCGAGGTGTGAATCCGAAAGAGCCCTGGCCAATAGTAATCGGGGAAAGGTGCTGCAGGCGATGAATATAGGTCATGACCATCTCGGATCTGGTGGATACGGAACCGTGGAGGCCAAATGGAATAAGGAGGACGAAGAGTATAGATCCAAGGGGATAGAAAACCCATTTGCTAAATTAGAACCCGGGCAGGATCGAAACTTCATCAGGGCCCGTTACCATGTGGACCCAAAAACCAAACAACTCACCGCGGATCCTGCGGTGAAGGAATTCGAGGAAATTGTGGTAAGTATAATCTAATTACCGCGGATCAACTCGATTGCAATCTAATCGATGATCTAAATGATTCACTGTTACTTCTTCTGCAGGAGGAGGAAATTGTTGCTAGTCATGGATCCCAGGGTTCCTCATCCTAGGGGTCAACAGCGGCCACCCGGTGGGATAACCCTTTTAATAGGGCGATGAACCGGGCCAAGAAAATAGAGCCGGTTACGAAGAAGCTGTCGTCGGCTAGCAGTCTGGCCGGCCTCGGGGGTAAGAATTGGGTGGATCATTTTGGTCCACCGCCGAGGACGCATGTGGCACCGTCGGGAAGGAGCGAGGAGGAAAACCACGAGGTTCAAGAACTTAAGGCACAAGTGGAGCGGATCCCGCAGATCGTCCAAGACAACCTGGCAATCACCCTCACGTCCTTCCTGCCTACCTTGGTGGAGTCAATAGCGAACTGGAGTGCGGGTGGTCGAGTAGGGCCGTGCCCGATTCCAAGCATGGTCAGCAGCCACTCGAACAACACGGCGCCGACGAATCAGGCGAACTACGTGTTCGTGACTCCGCCCGCTAGCACCGCGGTGCCGCAAGTGTTGGTGACTCCCCCTGCCATCACTGCGACGCCGGAATACATGTTGGTTCCCCCCTGCCATCGTCGCGGTGGCACCGGAGCTCCAAGCACCCGTCGGTAGGGAGAATACACCGGCGGCCAGCACCGCGCCATCAAGCAGCCCTTCCGTCTCTTGCACGCCCGTCGCCGAATGCGGTGCGTCGACATTAGCCGATCTCAACGCCATCACGGTAAACAAATTGCTTTAATTACCGCCTTTCATGCCATCTATTACTCTTATGGCATCTCTGACGACGCCGTACATGTTTTTCACAGACGGATGTTCCTTGCACTCTGTTATGCTACGTGAACAACGAGCTGAGGGATGTTGCCAAGGGTACCATCGTTCAACCCTTGCAGCGCACGTTCTACTCAAGGCCGATGCCAGATAGCGTGCACAGGGTTAAAATTAGTCGGGTGCTAAGGGGCTGCGACGACCTGGAACCTCCCATTCAACCCCTAGGAGCAGATGAAGAAGAGCCAGCTATCCTCAGAACTTGCTTCGGCTTATTCTTGCTATGGCCAAAGAGCATGATCCGTTTGGGCACGGCGGGGGCCATCACGCCATAGACAACAGCACCGCCTATCATGCCAGCGACAAGCGGTGGCAAGGCCCCCTTACCGCCCTCACCGTCACCTCCACGCGGGAGGTCAGATGATCATGTTGATGATATGCACATGGCGCGGGATCCGGCCGAGGACGACGAAGACTGGAATGATCACTTCTTCAACACTCAATTTAGCAACGAAGACCTAGCTGGTGGCCCCACAGAGAAAGCCACTATCACCAAGCGTCTGTTTGGTTCTCAGGAGACGCCTCCAGCTTGCGCCTTTACAGAGCCAGCTGATACAACCAACCGACCCTTTATTCTAAGCCCTGACCCACTACATATGGCGGCCGGTGCTCAGATTGCGGTGCCTGCCCGCTCTCCAAAAGGAAAAAAGGGCAGGAAAAGAAAATCTAGCAGCTCGAGCCAGCCGGTGGCGTCAACAACTACGAATCCGATCAGGTTTTGGTACGGGCCACCAAGACCCGAGGGTATTATGTGGATGATTCATGTGGCGGGTGAGCCCATGCTACCTAAGAATTTGCGGAAGCTCGCCAGTTCGGAACTGCAGAGTGTGCATGACGTCGTACTGACGATAGAGAGACGCCTTCTATCGGAGAAAGATCCCTCGCACCCGGTATTCGTGGTTAAGGTGCCACCAGGCTTGGGCTTCGTCGACAATGCCCCTGCGGATCCGTTCTTCCTATGGTTCGACGACATCTTCAATATGTTCCACCTATACCAGCTGCACTATACCATGGTCCGTCTGTTTTTTCTCAGCCTAGCCATGCATATCATTAGAGAGAACACACCGGGCATCGCTATAGTGGACCCCTACTACATGCGTGACGGATGCTTGGGTTCCCCCGCCGAACGACGTATCGTGGCCTTGTACCTAAAAAGAATCCTCGTGGCGAACAAGACAAAGGAATACATTCTCGTGCCTTACTTTCCCGAGTAAGTCGTTATTCACTCGCCACCGTCGATTGGCTTTATTAGATCATCATCATTCTTTTTCCAACACATTCCATTTGAATTTTTTGCGCAGAGATGAACACTGCACGCTCATATCCTTATCGCCAAAGCATTCCCACGCCACGTATTTCGACTCGGGGAGTCTAGAAAAGAAGAAAAACTATGACAAGATCAAGGAAGTTCTGGATGATGCTCTCACTGGATTTGCCTCGACGGAAGGCACCACCTTCGTGCGTATGAAGGTCAAGTTCGGCAGGCACGTCTTCAACCACGTAACGGAGTTCCCCTGCGTGAAGCAGCCGGAAAACAGTAAGAAGGAAGCCTACTACGCACTCCATCACATGAGGGCGTTCCTACTTGACCAGCAGAATTCTACACTGCTAGATCATCTCAAACAGTGGGCCGAAGCAAAGGCCAAGATCAATGATTCAGATATTAGACAAGAGATGTATCGCATCCAGCAGCAGTTTGGGGCAATCATCTTTCGTGATGTCATGACTTCGGGGGGGGGGGGGGGGAGGGGGTCTTCTACGGAGGAAATATCCCAAATAACCGTGACATAGAAGATCGCCTAGAGATGCAGGGTGAATATAGGAAGTTCATGACGAGACAAGGTGTCCTCCCGTTCCCTAAGCCGAGCCAGAAGGCTTGATGTTGGCCTAGTTGTAGTTACAAACTATAGATGACCTTTGTGTGTGTGTGGACAAGTGTACATGCTACTATACTTATCTTATTAGTTTTATGAATCATCGCTTACTTCTTTTGCTTATTATTATTATATATCAATCAATGCTTGGTTTTTTTGCTTAATCTTTGGTCCTTTGCTCACTTTGGTCCTTCTTTTTTTCCTTACTCTTTTTTCGAGAATAATGCCGATGATTGAAATGTCGTGGCACAATATATATGTGAATGTGCTACGACGGGATAGTTAGCCTTCTGCTATGCACAAGTCCAGGAATTGTGCATCCTACTTGGCTGACTGTTCCGTCGTAGCATATTCCTGTGACCAACGACCTAGCTAGTTATATATGAGGCATTATTTTTGAGTTATTTTTGTCTTTTTCGAGAATATGCCGATGATTGAAATGTCGTGGCACAATATATATGTGAATGTGCTATGACGGGATAGTTAGCCTTGTGATATGCACAATTCTAGGAATTGTGCATCCTACTTGGCTAACCGTTCCGTCATAGCATATTCCTGTGTCCAACGACCTAGCTTGTTATATATGAGGCATTCTTTTCAAGCTACTTTGGCCTTTTTCGAGAATAATGCCGATAATTGAAATGTCTTGGCACAATATATATTTGAATGTGCTACGACGGGATTGTGAGCCTTGTGATATGCACAAGTCCAGGTCTTGTGCATAGCTACTTGGCTCACAGTTCCATCATAGCATATTCCTGTGTCCAACGACCTATGTATATATATGAGGCATGCTTTTCGAGTTACTTTGGTCTTTTTCGAGAATAATGCCGCTGATTGAAATGTCGTGGCACACTATATGTGAATATGCTGCGATGGGATTGTTCGCCTTGTGCTATGCACAGGTCCAGGTGTTGTGCATCCTACTTGGCGAATGGTTCCATCGTAGCATATTCCTGTGTCGAACAACCTAGTTATATATGAGGCATGCTTTTTGAGTTTGGTCTTTTTGATTTAGGAGTACTTTCTATAAGTGTATCTTCATATGCGACTTTAATTATATATGTTTTTTTTAATTACCGGTTAAATATTATTGTCAACTTATAGATGACGTGGTACGTCGTGTACAAGGGACGGGTTCCCAGAGTCTACGATGATTGGGAAGACTGCCAGAGACAGGTGCACCGTTTTAGCGGCAATAGCTACAAAGGGTACAACACTATGGCGGAGGCGGAAGCTACATACATGCGCTATCTAGCGGGAGTTAGGACAAGGAACCGGATGAAGACCTACACCTTCGTCGCGGCGGTGATCATGCTTATCTTCTTTGGTTGTTTATCCCGCGTTTGTGTCTAGCTAGTTTAGATGTCTAGGTGAGCTTCCAAGCTCTAACTTGTTCGATCGACACATGTATTCGCATGTCACCAACTACTTTGTAACTTGATCGAAACAATGTAACTTATACTATGTATTCATGTATGAGACTTATCTATATGTATTTGTTTCAATCTTGTTTTTCAAATTGTGTATTTATATATATAATTGTATATCTTGTATCTGTGTGTGTATATCTGCTGTAATATTGTATATAATTTGTATTGTATATAATCTGGCTCGGAAATTAAAAAAACACACCTATGGCGCACATGACCTACCTTTTGTGGCGCACTACACCTAAAGCGCACTTTAGAAGCTTAGTGGCGCACTGGGAAGTGCGCCACAGAAGATCCTACGCGTAGCGCACCTGTCCACATAGTTGTGGTGCACTAGCAGGTGCGCTACGCCTATCTCGACACAACCGTGGCGCACTAGGCAGTGCACCATGGCTAGGAGATAGCCGTAGCACACTGCTAGTGCGCCACAGATGCTCTTTTCAGGTGCACCACTAACTGCTATTTTCCTAGTAGTGGAAAGTTGTCTTGGGTATGTGTTGTTCTCTTATCTTGAGCTGGAAATAACCTGAGCGGAGATCAATCTTTGAGAACACACAAGCTCCTTCTAACTGATCAAACAAGTCATTGATTCTAGTCAAAGGATATTTGTTCTTGATAGTCACCTCATTGAGTGAACGGTAATCTATGCATAACCTTTGACTTATCTCTTTCTTTTCCACAAACAAAACTGGTGCTCCCCAAGAAGAAGAACTTGGTTGGATAAATCCTTTCTGCAACTGTTCTCCAAGTTGTTTCTTGAGTTCTTTCAATTCTTCAACTGACATCTTGTATGGTCTCTTTGCTATTGGTCCAGATCCTGGTAGCAAATCAATAAAAAATTCCACATCTCTATCTGGTGGAATTCCCGGCAATTCTTCTGAAAACACATCCGGATATTCACTCACAATAGGCACACTATCTATGCTAACCCCCTTAAGAGAATTTAGCTTACTCCCTTTCGCTTCAAAGTTGGTCTTGAATCTGATTCTTTTGTTATCTGGAGTTGTGAGTGAGACAGTATGGGTGGCACAATCTATCACTCCCTTGTGCTTAGTCATCTAGTCCATTCCCAAAATGACATCCAATCCTTGGGAGTTTAGGATTATCAGATTAACAGGAAACTTATACTTCCCAAACTCTATGACTAGATCATGACATCCTGAGTTCACTATCATTTCTCCGCCAGGAGAACTTACTTTTATAGGACACCCAATAGTTTCTACCGGTAGTTCATTTCTTTCAACAAATGCTCTTCATATGAATGAATGAGATGCACCAGTATCAAAGAGAACAAATGCTGGAACAGAATTGAGTTTGAACTTACCAGCAACAGCATCAGGTTCCTCATAGATTTCCTCCACATTGATGTGGTTCACTTGTCCCTTTTGGAAAGGGTTGGGCTTGTTGGGTCCTTCAACTTTCTTTTCTGGGCTTTGATTTGCATAATGCCCCATATTCTTACACTTAAAACATTCAACCTGACTAAGATCCTTCTTGACAGGCTGGCTTCCACTACCACTTCCACTTCCATTGTGTTGGCTCTTATATCCACTCTTGTGATTTTTGTACCTGACATTGTCATGACTACGATGATGCTTGTTGTCATGATGACGGTTGTGGTTGTGGTGGTTGTTGTACTTTCCATGCTTGTGGGATCCTGAATTCCCACTATCATCATAAGGGGAACGTTTGTGAGACGATCCCGAGCTGTGCTTATCAGAGTTGTGCTTTCTCTTCCTGCTTTCAACCTGTTTCATCTTGCTCTCCAAGATGGCAGCCTTGTCACAAAGAGACTGGTAAGTGGGGACATAGGCCATAGATAGATGCAGGTTCAGTTCATTGTTCAGTCCTTCGAGGAACTTCTCTTTCCTCTTAGCATCAGTGTCAACCTCATCCGGTGCATAACGCGCCAGATTGTTGAACTCCTCAATATATTCGGCCACGCTGCGGTGGCGTTGTTTCAGGTTATGAAATTCCTTCTTCTTTAAACTCATCACTCCGGATGAGATGTGAGCAGTACGGAAACCATCTTCAAAGATAGCCCATGTCACATCCGCAATGGGAGTGGTGATCTGGAAGTTATCCCACCAAGTAGCTGCTGGTCCTTCCAATAAGTGTGCTGCGAACCTGACTTTCTCCTCATCAGTACAACCAACAGTTACCAAATCCTTGTTCACTGAGCATAGCCAATCATTGGCCACCATGGGATCAGTAGTTCCTGAGAACTTTGCTGGCCTCAGTCTTACGAACCTGGTAAGCATGTCAAAACCCGGTGGATTGTTCTGATTGTTTTTGTTATTATTATTATTTTTGTCGATGTTGTTGTTGTTCTGGTTCTGTATGAACGTGGTCATCATCTGCATCAGCTGGGTCTGAGCTGTCATCATCTGCTGGATCTCAGGGGTGATATTGTTGTTGTTAGGGTTGGGATTGGCACGTCGGGGAGGCATTTGTGGTTTTCAATAAAGATAAGAATGAGATACCCATAGATGCTTAAAATGCACAATACATCACATAACAATCACCAAACATGCATCAAAAAAAGTTCAACAACATAGACAACAAGTTTTGAAAAGTAAACACACAAATAGCAAGCCATCCACATGTTGGGTGGTCATTGTGACTCAACAATCAAAAGCATGGTAAATAAATGGTAAATGAGTAGTCATCACTACTCCTCTGCCTCAACATCCTCATCAACAAGTGTAAGACCTGCATTCTCCATAGCGGTCTTGTATTCCTCGACATTGGTGGTCAAGGCCTCTACTTTGGCTTTGAGAGCCCTCTTCTGTGAACGAAGTCTCTCAATCACACCTTGCTGCTGCTCGAGCTCGAAGTCCTTGGCCTCTAGTTCTGCAGTCATGTCTCGAATCCTCTTGTTCCTATCTTGGACTCTCTTCTCTTGACTCTTGAACTTTCTATCTTGACTCTCAAACTTGGCCTCCATTTCCTTGACTATCTCGTCTTGCTCCGTGAAGAGCTTGTCCTTCTCACGAAGCTGCACCTGGAGTTCGTCATTGCTAAGCATGACGTTGGTCCTATCAGTATCTAGGTGCCTAAGAATAACTTCTAAGTCCTGGAGGTACAGACGAATCGGCTCTGCCGTCTCTCTAGCAGTATCCTCGAACTCAATAGCCTCACCATCCTCGTCACGTCTACCGAAGGCGTGGAAGTGAGTACCTCTAACCTCCCGAGACTGTCTCCCTAACAAGCATCCAAGCAAATCCTGCATGACTACCTCTAGGCCTCTCTCCTTGTCATCATGCATGAGCTTGAAGGTGATGGCCTCCGTGGCTGGCTCAGTATGGCGTCCTGGCTGAGTAACCTTGAAGCCCCAAAGGTCCTTCCTCTCGAACTTGGTGAGGGGAAGCATCATGATGGTAGGAAGTGGGATATTGAGCACACTAGTGAGTTCAATAAGACGAGTGCCAAAACGAGTTCCCTTGAACTCTTCAGCCGTGCTGATAGTAACATTAGGCATCTATTTTATAAGATAGAAAAAGTTAGAATCAACATACATAGAGATGAATCACAAGACAAGGCATCACATGCATATCTTTGACAATCAAAACTCTCAAGTCATGGCATACATAAATTCATTACAAGCATACAAGGTTCAACTTATTTTAAACAATATTTTTGGAAAATATAAAGATAAGTGTGGTGGTCCAACTAGCGAAGTACGTTACATTCCCATCTCACTTGCCAAGTTGGCTAACAGGGCATCCCTAGAGGCAATATGTTGATCCTGATTACATGACTCCATTGCTAAGTCTATGATGTCCTTTCTTAAACGTTGGTTGGTAGCCTCTAGCTCTTGGGTATGCTTCTTTTCTTCCCTAAGGTCATTCTGGGTGTTGAGCATTCTACACTTGATTCTATCACCAAGCTCTTTGATGGCCTTCCAAGCTGCATCCCTTGCTGAATCAAAGAATGTGGTGCGCATCACTAAGTTGGTGACCATGCAGAATCCTAATTCCTTGTGGTTGTCTTCCTTGTTTTTATACAAGTGAAGTTGCACCCACCAGTATTCAACTCCTTCATCCATCACGGGAAAACCTTTGTACACAGCTGCACCATGTATTCCCATAGCAACCATGAGGTCCTTGACAGCCTTGGGGAATTCTGTCTCACATTCCAAAGTCATAGTCATGAGTGGTCCCGACTTCACGGCTTCGTTGATGGAGTTCATCTACAAATAGATATGAGAAAGAAGATTAGAAAAGTTTACGAGAAGAAAAGACAAGGGTGGAAGTTTTTGAAAATTTTCCTTAGTGGTTTCCAATCCTAGGGTCATAATCCTACAGGCAACACATTGCTCTGATACCATCTGTAAGATCCCTCCTTTATAAAGGAAAAGATCCCTGTGATTGCAATGCTAGTCCCTGGATCAATGCTAGAATCCACAGTTTAAGACGAAGTACACAGAAACAAAGGTCATTATTACATATCATTCCAGAGACAAACATAGTGTTTTACAAACTCCATGGCCACAGGGCTAATACAAGAGTTCAGATATATAATAAGATAAATAATTCTTCATCTTCATGTGCCACATGCAATCATGTTGAGTGTAGACTCATAACCCCTAATCACCATCAGAATAACCTGCAACATCACAAGTTACAGCCACAGTGGGTCAATACATTGGAATAGTATTGGAAAGTGATACCTTAGTATAATATTGGCATCTAGATACTATATGCATTTGGCTAAGTGTAGCTTAGGCTTGCTTTGCTCAAAAATATGTTTCGCCTATTAGTTGAAAACACTAAGTTTTTCCTTGATAAAACTTTCCCAAGGAACCACAAATAGACATTGGTGAACCTTCACCCTTGTTCAACCACAAATTTTAAATTAGAAATTGGGATGAGGAGATTCTTGATAGCTTCCATGTCTTGATGCTCAAGTTGTCCAATACCAGGGACATGCCTAAGTACTTAGATTCTTCCATATGCAGAGGTTGTGCACTTTCCCCACAAGACTTGATTTTCACCAAGACAAGACCTTTCAGAAGCCTTCCCTTAGACCAAATGGACGCGTTCCAACCTATCATCCCACTACCACCAACTGTCCAAATGGCTAAGTTATTGCAACCTATGTGATCCAGGCAGAGCCCATATTGCCATGTGGCTGCACTAGAAGCTTTTTAACATATGGCATCTCAAATCCCTTTGTTCCTGGGTGGCTTTCCACAAGTGAGATACACAAGGTAAACCATAGACATGGGCCTTGTGTAACCACTCAACACAAACCATTCTTTCCATTCCACCCAGGTGTTTCATTCACTTAGTTGTTTTATTAAGCAAAAACACAAGTCCAAAGACTTAGAAATATTTTCTCATAGCATGAATATATAACCACCCTTGGTTGCTACTAGCTAGGCTAAGCATGGCATTGATAAGCATCTTAACTTAGAAATTTCTAGCAATTCTACAACTACTAGGATTTCCCAAGCATAGCATATAGATCAAAATATTCATGCAAGTCCTATACAAAATATTTCTAGTGCATAGTTGAGAAACATATGAATAAAATCATGAAGCACCACTTCCCTTGGTAGTTTGGGGAGTAGCAACGGGGTACCCCTTGCCCCATGACACAGGAGCTATCCCATATCAAAATGACAAGGCAACATACAATGACCATCTTAGCGATCTTTTTATTTCCTCTTTGCATAGGTTTTTATTGAGGATGCTTCACAGATTGCTCACTATGGTTACGCTGCAAGTTTCCACCATGATTAGGCATGGCTTAGGCTAGCCGCCCAGGCGTTTATCTAACAAATATAAAATACTCTAGGGACTTACAATCTCCCCTTTTATTTCACACCGCCGACATCCGAAAACAAAAGATAATGATATCAACTGGGTAATATGTATAAGTGTTGAAAGAGTTCCCCATAACAGCATGGTTCTTCTAATTCCCAACTTATAAGTGCAAACATATACACCATAGATGACAAAATGGATCAAGCTTATTAGGTGCAAAAAAGTAAAGTGTGCAATGAAGTTTGTGAGAGCTTTAATCACTAATTTTCTCATAACAAATTTAATTTGGAAGATAGATAAAACATGAATATACTTGGAATGGTGTAACATACCATGCATAGGAATTTATAGTGGATTCTTTGGAATAACTTGGTTTCTTGGAATTTGAATGCATGAGTAGAGCTTACTCAGTACAAGTGGAGGCTAGCAAAAGACTGCGAGCGACCAACTAAGAGAGTAATAATGGTCATAATGATGCAGAGCAAAAAAATATTATCAATTAAAGCATAAAGTGGTGTCAGAATTCAAAAACTAAATGATCATAGAGGCTAGGGTGACTGTTTCATAGTCATAACATGGTGTAAGCATGTGCCAAGTCAACCCAAACAAAACATCAAAGAAGAATACCACAATATTATGCTTTTATATGCTAAAACAACGCATGATTCTTTTAAGGCACATTAAGCAATCCCAATTGTTTGGAACAAGTCAAGCTACATCAATAATCACTAAGCATAAGGTCAAAGCAACATCTAGCATGACATGATAAAGTCTAAGCCACAGTCAAAACAAGCTCCCTTTTGTACCACTATAAGCATGAAATTCTCTACTCTTTTCCAACACTAATTAACTTAGTTGAAAAAACAGTGCGAAAGAGGGGGTTCAACTACTTTATTTAGAAAACCAAACAAAAGAAAACCAAAGACTTTCCAAGAACAACACAACCGTTCATGAAACAATAAAAACGAAGTGTCTAGAAAGATACCTGAGATTTGAGGACGACTAGCACGAACGTGCTCTTCAGGAAGCATGTTTTGGCCGCATCGCGTGTGTTTTCAGCCGCTCGGCATCATGTGTATTCCCGGCCGCATAGCAGCCGGACACGTGGCGTGTGGAAGTTCACCCGCGCTGGCTAGCTGCTCGCTCGCGTGTTCTTTTTTTTATCTTTTTCGAGCGCGACTAGCAGAAAAAAAGAGAAAAAAATACAACGAGGTAGTACACCGTCTGCACGGGCAGTGTACTCCCAGGACACCGCGCAGTGCACTGCGAACTAAGGCAGTGCAACACAATATAACGAGATAGTACACCATTTGCACAAGCAGTATACTGCCAGGACACCGTGCAGTGCACTGCGAACTAAGGTAGTGCAACATAGTACAGCGAGGCAGTACACCGCCTGCACGGGTAGTGTACTACCAAGACACCGCGCAGTGCACTTCGAACTAAGGCAGTGCAACACAATACAATGAGGCAGTACATCGTCTACATGGGCAATACATAGCCAGGATACCGCGCAGTGCATTACAAACTAAGGCAGTGCAAGAAAGTACAACGAGGCAGTACACCATCTGCACGGGCAGTGCACTGTCAGGACACCACGCAGTGCACTACGACCTAAGGAAGTGTAAAGTAGTACAACGGGGAAGTACACAGCCTGCATGGGCAGTGCACCACCAGGACATCGCGCAGTGCACTGCGGCCTTAGGTAGTGCAAAGTAGTACATCGGGGAAGTACACAGCCTGGACGGACAGTGCACTGCCAAGACATCGTGGTGTGCACTGCGGCCTTAGACAGTGCAACACAGTACAACAGGACAGTGCACGGGCGGTGCACTGCCAGGACAATATGTTGTGCATTGCAACCGAAGTCACCGTGCACTGGACTAAAAGACAGTGCAACCTACGCATCAAAGGTAGTACGAGAAAAAAGTTTGTCGAAACATATCAACAATGGATCTAGTTTTGAAGATCTGGACGAGACTAGCAAGGACGTGAAAACGGATATCAATTTGGACTCTCTGTTTGAAAGATATCGCAGCTTTCGTGTTCAAATCTACAAAAAGAAAAAAGAAAAAGTACACGCGACCCTCTCCGCATCCACCAAGTTTCGCACGGGAGAAGGCCGGGACAGTGTGTGAGACACTCCGCGCCCGCCACGTGCAGCTAGCAGAAGCGATGCATGCGCGACCTCCCAGGAGTGCGCCCTTTTTCTAGACTTTTCGCTTGAACATGTGTGCGAGCACGGATGCGCTGTTGATTTGCTGCGTTGGACTTCTTATCGATCTTGAGATTGGCAAGCGTTTGTCTACACCATCCACGAGTACAACCTTGTTAAACTTTGTCGGTCTATAAGGTTATGTTCTCTATGGATGTATATCCACCTGTTGCTTGTATCTAGTAGATAGATCTTGGTACTTAATTGTTCCCATCGTAGGAATTTTTTTGTTTTTTATGCTGCGAACCCTACAATCCCTACAACGAGTAACAAAACCTTTGCAAGAATTCTGAAAACAAAACAAAATGTATAATTGATATCAAATTGAAATAATTCATATCTTTTGTATAGTTTTAAATTTGAACAAACTTTAAAAATGAAATATGATTATTTTTCAAATATGAATTCAACCATATATTCAGATTTGACAAAGTTGACTCTATCTAGTCAAACGTTTGACATTTGACCATATTTGGATTAATTGCATTTTAATATTGTTTAAAATTCATATATTCAAATAATACAAATAATATATGATTTTGGATCAAAAAAATGTGTGGATTATGAATATGCCATTTAAAATATTATTTGAGCAATTTAAAATTTCAAAATAATTTAAATGCTACTAAAATGCCATTTTTAGATATTACATAACTTTCAATCCGTAACTCTGAGTTCGACAAATGATATGTCTAAATCAATTAGATCGACGAGCCCGTTCTAACTATGCATTCCATGATATGAATTGAAGCATGAATCATATATATATTAAGTATATAGCAATGCTTATGGGAGCAAAACATGACTACAAACTTAATAAAATGCTTTTTTCTTGTACCCCACACCTCACCCATGCCATGCTATGTTATGACATGTAAATTGTGCACCATTCCATCATGTCATGCTTGTTTGCTTGTTGAATATGATTTATATGATTGTGCAATGTATTTATTTTGGCCCCCTGTGTGTTTGGATTTTAGCCGGATAGATGCTGAGAAAGGAGAATATTAGGAGTTTCAGGAGTATTATCTTGATCCATCTTATTCTGCAACTGAATTTGTCAACACTCGGATTTTTCAATCCTAGATGCCTGTTATGCCATACATCGCAATCCCAGGATTACCATTTTTGCGATACATAACAGAATTGGATACCATAGTACTTCATCCATTACAACGATACATAAGTTCTTACACAAATAGGGATCTCATGATCCAGTCCTTAATACAACATCAAGCAGTGGAATACGTAATAATAACGGTAGCGTTGGCGAGGCTCCATCTTCGGGGTCACAGGCAATGCTGACGATGGGAGATGATCCTAGTTGTCGTAACCTTCCTGGGGTCCATCCTCCAGGTACTCCTCTTCATAGTCTGGCCATGGGAATAGCCAGGGACAAAGCCATGAGTACTCTTTAAGTACTCGCAAACTAATACTAACAAGTAAAGGGGTTTTTGGATAATGGGACACTAGGCTCTAGGGTTGTTTTGCAAAAGCCAGGTTTATAACTACTAAGTTCCAAAGCTAGTCACAATTTTATAACTCCTGAGTGGGATCCTGTATTTCCGGTCATAACTCTGTTGTGGTCAAGTCGAAGTCTCAAGTCGTTTCATAGGTCATTTTGAAAAGTCTGACGGGGGAACAGTATGGCCACTCCAACTGTCCATAACCGCGGACGCGGCTATTCGAATAGTTTGACACTCTGCAGAGATTGTACACTTTCACCACAACATTCGATACATCCGTCAGGAACAAATCCCGAATTCACCATACTCAGTATGCGGATAATCAATCCTAACCTTTCAATTACACTCCCTAGTATAAGCACCTCTCCTGTGAGTTTGGCCTCCCAACCATGACCACTGTCATCTTGGGTACTGCACAGGTGGACAATCTTCACAAGGTAGCCTCAGCTCAGACCTTGGCCGTGAGGGAACTAATACTAAGGTATATAAGTTTCCAGTCAAGCCCTACCAAATATTCGGGTATTGTGGTTGTACGATAAAATTGGAATGGTATCGCATCCAGACAACCATCAGTTTTATAAAGGGCTAAGGCTCATGCCTCAACATTTTCATCACCAAAATCATCAAGTGTTTGGAAACACATGTCCAAAACATTTCAATAGAATGATCCATCATTCCAAGGTTTTCATAACCATTTTTCCACCAAGTATTCCCATCTAAAGTTGATCAAGTTTTATGCTTAGCACTAGCATCTACAGGTGGGGGTAGTACTAATGAGGGTGTGGTAACTAGTGGGGTTTCAACTAAGTCCAACCTTATATCATAAGCTGATATCAAGGTTTCTAGCTTAGGCCAAATTTTATGCTCTTTATGCAACCTTCAGCACAACTGTCTAGTATCTACTAAAACTCTTAGGTAGGCTCCAAGTAAGCTTTGATAAAGAAATAAAGTAAGAGGCTTGCCATAAAACTAGGATTGGTTTAGCAAGTGGGTATGGTCACATATGCTTAAGGCATAAAGTAATCATATCACAAGCATGGGTTTGTGGCAACAATAGGGTATCTTGCAAGGGTTAGCTTGCATTGGTCAACTTGGTTAGTATAGCTTTCCTTGTGCAGAGCAGTGGTTGAAGTTCTCTTTGGCTTCCTCTTCGTAGTATCCTCCTTCCTCCTCGTAGTATCCTTGGTCGGTACTAGCGTCTATGAATAAATACGAGGTACACAATCACCAAACAATACTTAACTACTAGCAATCATCACACACAAGGGTCCTATAGATGATCTAGCATCATCTCTAACATTAAAAGGTTAAGGATTGGTTTAAGTCTTTTTATTTTAGAAAAGTAATTTCTACTCATTGGACAACTACTTAAGATTTAATATTCTCCAAACTAAACATGGGATCATGTTGACACATGTCATCACCACATATTGTAGTCCATGGGAATGTGATTTAAAGTGGTGTCACGATTTAATAAGGTTTTACCCTTTTATTTTAATTAATTAAAGTGGCTAGAAATGCTTATGAAGCATTCTTTTATTCCTTGAGCATTATTTCTGCAAGTAACCTATATATATTTTTATATAATCTGAAAGGTATGGTTGAATGTGATTTTTGAGAGTTGGAATCAACTCAAAAGCTTTTATGGTTTAAATTTGAAAAATGTTTGAATGCAGAAAAGCTTCTGCCTTGTTATTTTTACTATGGGTGATCTACAGATCCAAATGACTTGAATCCAACGGGCTTGGATTAAGCATTCACAGACCTTTCCAACAAAATTGGTTTCATCTAATTTGGTGCAATAAATCGATCTGCGTTGATTTTTGAAGTTGGGTACAGAAGTGTGTTTGAAAATAAAAAAGAAAAGGTTTAATTTGAATTGCTG
Source organism: Avena sativa (assembly GCA_916181665.1). NCBI lineage: Eukaryota > Viridiplantae > Streptophyta > Magnoliopsida > Poales > Poaceae > Avena > Avena sativa. The sequence goes on along the minus strand of OV702285.1, from coordinate 101,936,573 downwards.
GGCTGCGCGGGAAATTCTAATGGGCCGGCCTGCTAAGCGCAGTGCTCCCGCGGGCTGCTTAAGTGGGTGTCCCCACTCGTCAGTAACACGGGGCTAGGCGAAGCGGTATGGGGCAACGTGGTTCGTTCGATCTAGTTCTAATCCAACGGCTGAGGGTCATCGTCGACGCGAGACAGCTCCGGTGAGAACGAAACCTAGCGTGGCCAGTGAGGGTTGATGGGGGATCACCGGGGTACGGGCGAGGGTCGGCGAGGCGGGCGAACGACGAAGTCGACGACGGCGAACCTCCTGGTACTGGTGGCTTCTCCTGGGGCGGCTCCAATCGCTGGCTCCTTTCTTCTCCGGCAGCGGCAGGCTCCAGTGAAATTCCGGCGAGGTGGTGCTCGCCTTGCTCTGAGAATGGTGTGGCACGATCAGTGAGGAGAGGGGAGTGAGATGGTGTGAAGAAATCGTGCGGGGGTGGCCTCTATTTATAGTCGAGCGAGGGGACCGTCGGGGCGCAAGGTGAGCTCGTCGGAGGCGATGTTACAGGCAGCTAATGGCATGGGCAAGGGTAGGGGACGGTGCTGTGTCTCCTGGCGATGCTCAACGACATGGTCGCGAGGCATGGGGCGGTGTGGTTTGGTCTGGAACGGGTGGTGCTCTGCGCGGCAGAGGCGGCGTCTTCGACGGCGGGCGGTGGCTGTATGGCGCGGGGCGTTAAACGGGGATGTCTGGCGGTCTCCTGGGTCGGTGGTGATCGTGTGTGCGCGCGGTGAGGGCGGCGCGCGGTCTGTGGGTGATGGTCGAGGGTGGCGCCCTGGCGCACGCTCGGCATGGTCTGGGCGTGTCTCGTGGGTGTGGTCCAGGGCTTGGCAACGCTCGCGGCTGGGACAGGCAGTGGCGGTGGACGGTGGGCTGCCTCCCAGACATGCTGGCTAGGCTTGCTGCTGCTCCTATCTTGCTGTCCACATTGGGGTGACATGGGGTTGCTCGGCTGTTCACCATTAATGGCAATGGCAAGCTCACAGGGGTGCTAGTGCTGGTCTAACCTTTCTAGATGATCTACTGGATTGTGTGAGAGCTAACTAGGGAACAAGTTAGGCTCAAAACACTGCACACTATAGTGTTTGTGATTTTGTTTGATTTGTGTCTGCAACCTGTTTGATGAAATGGCCGCATGAAATCAAGTTTTGAATTTTGAAATGATTTTTGGTGGGTTTGCTAGATTGGTCCTGGTGAGTCTGCAGATGCTTGGGTTTTGAAAGTTGAGCTTGCTTGAGTGGGTTTTGAAAAAGTGGGATCTTCCCATATGAAGAAGATTCAATTTTGAATTGTCATTTAAACTATGCATTTGAAAGTTTCTGGATGATCACAAAGTGGGCCTTGATACTTTGTTATGAGTACATTCAAGGTGCAAAGATCCAGAAAAGTTTCTGTTAGGTTTTGAAAGTTTGAGACAGCCAAAGTAGGCATGGGAGTTAAATTGGTCAAAATGACCATTCACTTAATATATTTGTTTTGACTTATTTGTCTTTAGGAAAAGTGTGGGGAATGTTTTAGATGATGTTCTTTTCACCTAAGAAACATTTTACAAGCAATGGATCACACAAACAAGGTGGTTTTTAAAGAATTTCAAAATTCATGCATACACATATACATGCATTCATGAATTGATTAGAAAAGTTTTTTGTTAACCCTAAACTTTAGGATTAGTGTTTTGTTGATCTAAGTTTGATATTTTTGGGATGTTACAAACCTTCCCCCCTTAAACAAAATCTCGTCCCGAGATTTGAAAAAGGACGAAAAGATTACCTAGGATTTGAAGAGATCTGGAAACTCCGTCCTGATGTGATCTTCGCGTTCCTAGGTAGCTTCCTCTTCTGTGTGGTTGCTCCACTGAATCTTGAGAAACTTGATGCTTCGGGTCCTGGTAGTTCGAAAGGTTTCCTCCAATATACGGATGGGTACTTCGGGATAGGTCAGGTCATCATTGATCTCTATGGTCTTATGATCGATATTCTTGAACACTTCGGTCTTCTCGGGGACTTCGAGGCATTTGCGAAGTAACGAGATATGGAACACATTGTGCACTGCTGACATCTCTTCTGGTAGCTCGAGTTGATACGATACTTCTCCTCGACGGTTCAAAATTTTGAAAGGTCCGATATATCTGGGGGCTAACTTTCCTTTGAGTTGGAAACGCTGCATTCCCTTCAATGGTGACACTTTCAGATAAACAAAATCTCCAATGTTGAAGGCGAGGTCTCGACGTCTCTTGTCGGCGTAACCCTTTTGTCGGGATTGGGCTGTCTTGAGGTGCTCGCGAATCTTGTGAACCTTCTCTTCTGCTTCTTGTAGGATGTCGGGTCCGAAAATTTGACTCTCTCCTACTTCCGACCAGTTCAAAGGGGTGCGGCACTTCCTTCCGTACATGAATTCAAATGGGGCCATTTGCAAACTGGCTTGGTAACTATTGTTGTAGGAAAATTCTGCAAACGGCAGACAGTCTTCCCACTTGGATCCATATTCTAACACACATGCTCTAAGCATATCTTTGAGTATTTGGTTTACTCGCTCCGTTTGTCCATCGGTCTGAGGGTGATACGCGGTACTGAAATCTAGGCGGGTTCCTAAACCTTCCTGGACCTTCTTCCAGAATCTCGAGGTAAACTGAGTTCCTCGATCCGATACGATATTCTTGGGGACTCCGTGCAAACTAACGATCCTAGCGATGTACAACTCTGCTAGCTTCGAACTCTGATAGGTAGTTTTGACGGGCAAGAAATGGGCTACTTTGGACAATCTGTCCACTATGACCCAAATAGAGTCATTTCCCCTACTAGAAGTAGGTAGTCCAGTGATAAAGTCCATTCCTACAGAATCCCATTTCCATTCCGGAATTCGCAAAGGTTGCAACAATCCAGCGGGTCTTTGATGTCCTGCCTTGACTCGCTGACATATATCACACTTGGCGATATAGCTTCCGATTTCTCTCTTCATCTTATGCCACCAAAATTACTCTTTCAAATCTTGATACATCTTAGTTCCTCCGGGATGGATAGAATAAAGAGTATCATGAGCCTCCTTCAAGATAACTTCTTTTAACTCAGAATTTGCTGGTACACAAAGGCGTCCTTTGTACCACAAAACTCCTTCTTCGTCCTCGGTGAATCCGGGTACTTTGCCTGTACCGATACGACGTTTGATTCCGTCGATACTAGCATTTCCTTTCTGCGCCTCTTTAACCTGACTGATCAAAGTGGGCTGAAGTTCTATGCTAGCCAAAAATCCTTCACTTACTAATTCTATTCGAAAATCTTCCATCTCTTTGTGCAAACTTGGTTGCTCCTTAAAAATCATGGAGTTCAAGCGGCACGGCAATCTGCTAAGGGCATCGGCTACTACGTTGGCTTTTCCAGGGTGATAGTGAATGTCCAGGTCGTAATCCTTGATTAGCTCAATCCATCTTCTCTGCCTCATATTCAGCTCCTTCTGAGTGAATATATACTTTAGGCTCTTGTGATCCGAATAGATCTCACAACGGTTTCCCATAAGGTATTGTCTCCATGTCTTCAGGGCTAGAACTACGGCTGCGAGTTCGAGGTCATGGGTTGGGTAATTTTGTTCATGTTGCTTCAATTGTCGCGATAGATAGGATATAACTTTGCCTTCTTGCATTAGCACACATCCGAGACCAATCTTGGATGCGTCACAATACACATCGAAGGGCTTCGTGATATCCGGCATGATCAAGATTGGGGCGGAAATCAATCTCCTTTTGAGTTCTTGAAAACTCGCTTCACACTTGTCTGTCCATTCAAACTTCTTGTCCTTCTTCAGCAATTGGGTCATGGGTCGGGCGATACTAGAGAATCCTTCTACGAATTTGCGGTAGTATCCCGCCAATCCGAGAAAAGCACGAACTTGGGTTTGAGTGGTTGGGGCTTGCCAATCTTCTACATCTTTCACTTTGGCAGGGTCAACGGCAATTCCTCCGGCTGATACAATGTGACCGAGAAATCCTACTTCCTGTAACCAGAATTCACATTTGCTAAATTTTGCATACAACTGATGCTCTCTAAGGGTTCCAAGAATGGTCCTTAGGTGTAGCTCATGTTCTTCTTCCGATTTGGAATAAATTAGAATGTCATCGATGAAAACAACGACAAACTTATCCAGGAAGTCCATAAAAATCTTATTCATGAGGTTCATGAAATAAGCGGGGGCATTGGTTAATCCAAAAGACATGACTGCATATTCATACAATCCATATCTGGTGGTAAAGGCAGTCTTTGGAATATCCTCTGCACGAATCTTGAGTTGATGATAGCCAGTTCTAAGATCAATCTTAGAAAACACCTGGGCACCGGTCAACTGATCAAACAAATCTTCTATCTTGGGCAAGGGGTACTTGTTCTTGATGGTGACATCATTCAACTTTCGATAATCCGTACACAAACGGTTACCTCCATCTTTCTTGTCCACAAACAAGACAGGTGACCTCCATGGGGACGCACTTGGTTGAATCAATCCGATTTCTAACATGGAATCCAGCTGCTTCTTCAGTTCTTCTAGTTCTGATGGGTTCATACTATAGGGTCTCTGGGCTATGGGTCCTGTTCCGGGGATTAGTTCGATGATAAACTCGATATCCCTATCTGGGGGCATACCGGGCAAAACATCTGGAAATACATCGGGGTATTCACAGACTATCCGAACTTGGTCAATGGTAGGTTGGGCTAGACTCTTGTTACACTTGAATTGGTGAGGTAAGGTTTTAGATATATACTCGACTGATATTCCGACGGTACTAGTCATGGTAATGGCTTTCTTGGCACAGTCAATCATTCCTTTATGTTTGGACATCCAATCCATTCCTAGTACTACTTCCAAACCTTTAGTTCCGAGTACTATTAGGTTAGCATAAAAATCTATGCCATGGATTCGGATAGGGACGGCTCTGCAAATTTGCCTAGCCTTGGTGGTCGATCCGGGAATTTGTACAATCATCACATGCTTCAGTTTGGTTGGTTGAATTTTACTAGTGCAGGCAAATTCTTCGGTGACAAATGAATGCGATGCACCAGAATCAAACAACACTCTTGCAAGTACTGAATTAACAGAAAACATACCCAGCACGACGTCTGGCGCTTCCTGAGCTTCTTCAGCATGCATGAGAAAAAGGCGGCCATTGCGGTTGAGTGAATTTCCTAGAGCAAATCTTCTCCCTGGTTGGACACGACGCTGCTGCTGAGCTGGGACATTGGTATTAGGGGCTGTAGCGTTCTTCTTGTTGGGGCACTCATTGGAATAGTGGCCTTTATTTCCACAGTCATAACAGGTCACTTGTGACTTGTCCTTGGCTACGACAGGCACAGCATTGCTTCCAGTCCTCGGGGCAGTATTGGGGTTGGCGGTAGCATGGTTGGTGTTGAACTTGGGTGGGGCACGGGTGAAATTGCTAGAATTGCCGGGTTGTGATTTCCTCCGGGTCTAGGGTTTCCACGGTTGGGATAGGTCGGACGGGTCATAGGGGGTCTATTGGTTCTTGGGGCAAATCCTGGAGATGGGTTGGGGCGATACTTTGGGGTCTGATGGGTTCCTGGTTGATGCATCATGCGACGCTTGCGGTTCTCATTGGCCTGGTTGATCTTTCCTTCCATCTGGATAGCGGAGTCGACAAGGGCTTCAATATCAGCAAAGGGGATATTGACTAACACTGTCTGCATCTCGTCATGTAGACCATCCAGGAATCTTTCTTTCTTCTTGGCTTCGGTGTCTATCTCGTCCGGGGCATACCTAGCTAATGACAAAAATTTGTCACGGTATTCCACTACAGTCATCCTTCCTTGTTTCAATTCTCTGAACTCGTCTCTCATTCTCTTGATCAAACCTGGCGGCACATGGGTTCTGCTAAACTTGACCTTGAATTCCTCCCAGGTCATCATTTGGCCTCCGGTCATTGCACGAACACTGTTCCACCATGCCCTGGCATCTCCGGCTAGATAATGAGTGGCGAACAAGACTTTCTCGTTGGCTTCTACTCCGGCTACTTCTAAGTTATTCTCCATAGTTTGCAGCCAATCATCGGTGTCTAGTGGTTCTTCTGACTTGGTGAAAACGGGTGGGTTGGTATTCTGGAAATTCTTGAGCTTAGATCCATGGTTGTCCTGATTTCCATGGCCTTGGTTGTTGTGGGCTAGCTGGGCTATCTGTTGCAGAGTGGCTAGGTTGGCTTGACGTTCCGCTCTTTCAGCTTCGCGGTCAGAGGTCAACATTTGCAGGATCTGCAACATCGGGTCCGGGGCTGAACCACTTCCTCCACGTGGCATCTGAAGATTGATATAGATCATGAGAAAAGAGGGAAATTTCTAAGGTTTTGGGTCTTTTGAAAAGTTTTTAGACTTTGACTCAAGTTTTCTAGCAACTTGCTTTTTCATTCATTCACTCATAGCACACAGTACAACACACACCACAACAAAGCAAAACAGATGGTTTTAAGAACCATTCTGGGAACTACGATACAGTGGGACCGACTACTACTCACTACGCTAGTGCTCAGTGCTACTACTGCTCGGAGTCTGTGGCTTCATCATCTTCCGCATCATCGATGAAGGCAAAATCATCCTCATCGGTGAAGAAGTCCATGGCCTGATCCTCCAGAAAATCATCGTCATCGCTGAGATAGGAGTAAGGGTCTCCACGAAGATCTTCTCCGGCATTCTCCCTTTCCTCTAACTGCATGTCTCTCTCATGGATGGTCTCTTCCAGAGATGAGATACGATGGCGAAGACAGGCAATAATGCGCTCCTTCTTGTCGAGCTGATGACGGCGAGACTTGCGATCCTTTGCTAGCATGGCGATGGTCTGATCCTTCGTCTTGATGATGGCAGACTTGTGGTTGCAATAGTCAGGGAAGTTGTCCAGTTCCTGCTGACGATCATACATCATGAAGCTAAGGTGGTCCAATTGAGTCTTCAGCTCGGGGTGGTATGGGGCTTCCAGTGGTTGACCATTTGCATCACGCCTTGGGCAAAACTCAAAGCGAGTACCCTTGATCTGATTGATGCTCTGCCCACACAGACGGGAAAGAGCTTCCTGCATTGCTCTGGCAAGTCCATCGAGCCAGTTGTTTTCCCTCAAGGTAAACTGAATTCCCTCCGCAGTGGGAGGTTCAATCTTTCCTCGGAGACTTGCAACAATTAGCCACTGCAGATCTTCTCCCCCTTGATCATTGAGCTGAGCTCCGAAGAACTCGGGATGCGGGCGCTCTAGAAGTTCCGAAAGCTGATCCAGATCCCTTTCAAAGATAAGGTCTCCTCCATTCCCGAGTTGGTAAAACTTGCTGTACTTCACGTCCATCTATAAAAATAGAGGATGAGTAGATTAGCAAAGTGATCAAGTGTGTCAAAATTTTATATATTTTGCAAGAGTTTTTGAGGAACATGAAGTTTTATTAAAGAATTAAAGAGGTAAAAATGAGAATAAGTTTTCGTAAATAGTTTTGTTCTTAAGTTTTGAAACTAAGTTTTTGGGTTCAGCGTCCAATCTAACTAGGGTCTCCTATGGTCAGGATGGCTCTGATACCAACTTGTCAACACCCAGATTTTTCAATCCTAGATGCCTGTTATGCCATACATCGCAATCCCAGGATTACCATTTTTGCGAGACATAACAGAATTGGATACCATAGTACTTCATCCATTACAACGATACATAAGTTCTTACAAAAATAGGGATCTCATGATCCAGTCCTTAATACAACATCAAGTAGCGGAATACGTAATAATAACGGTAGCGTCGGCGAGGCTCCATGTCACATCCCAAGATTTTCCAAATCTTGTAATGTGAAAATAAATTAATAAAAATAAAACTTTGTTTGATTTTCAGAGCCAGAAGAAACTCTTTGAATTTAAAAGGAACCTCAAACCATTTGATCAAATAAAATCCTAAAAAGATTTATAAAGATAAACATTTAATAAAGGAAATTAAAAATGTTTTGGAATTACTATTTTGGATTTTTTTTTTTAGATTTGGCATTCAGAAGAAAAGATAGATTTAAATAAAAGATTATTTTATTAAACCTTGGCCAAACTTTGGAATTAAAAACATTTTATTCTAAATAAAATTAGCAAAGGTTTATTTAAAACAAATTAATAAGGATTTATTATCCAAGTTTTATTAATAAAGGTTCTATCATTTAAAAACCATCAAAGACTTATTTGTTTAATTTAATAAAGTTTCCAAGTATTTAATATTTCCAAATAAAACCTACTGATTTGGTTTTGAAAATATTTAGGTTTCAAATAAAGATTTTTATTAATGGAATCAAACTCTATTTGATTTAATAACTAAGGCCCATTTTTATTTAATTACTAATGGACCCTAAAATAAGAAGTTATTTTTTTTTAAACAAATTTTCTAAATATTCTTTATTTCCAAATAAACCTACTGATTTAAATTTGAAAAGTGTTTTCAAATGAGAATCTTTATTAAATAAATCAAACCATGTTAAATAAATAAAGTTCCATTTTATTTAACTAAAGAATGGATTAATAAAGTTATTACTGTTTTATTTTGGATTTGGATTATGTTGATAAACAGAACCAAATTCAAATGAAAATTTTGTGTTTGTTTGATTTGATTTGAGTGTTGTTTGATTGCTTGATTAATTGTTTGAAATTCAAAACATGAAATAGAAATAGAAAAAGAAAAAAAAATTAGGCAGAAAAAAATGGAACAGCCCAACAATCTGGCCCAACAGCCCAACTCGCAGCCCACCTCCTCTCCACCCCGAACCGTTTTCCTCACCGCTGAAATAACCCGCAAAGTCCCTGACAGGTGGACCTCCCCCACGTTTCTTTTCTCACTGAACGGTGGACCCTGCCTTTACTGTTCATCGTCCACACCCCGCACGACCCCTTCTTCCTCCTCTCTCCCGTTTCTGCCTGTGATTCCGCGGAGTAAATTCTCGTTAATGCTGTGATTAAACGCCCCTGCGATCAAGCCCATTTAAGCGCCAGCATCTTCTCCATCTTTCCCCTCTGTCTCCTCCCCAAAACTCGCCCCCAGGCCGCTCCATTTCCTCCCCGAACGTTCTCTGCTCCGACGAGCTGTCGCAGCAATTCCGGCCAACTCCGACCACCCCTCTGCCTCTACTTCACGCGAGTGGACTCCTCTCGACCTCACGCATCTCCTAGTACTCCCAGTTCGCCCGCGGGTGCACCAGAACCCCGATTACGACAAACCCCCGACGCCGCCGCGTCTGCCTCTTTCTCCGACGAGCTCCGCAGGGCGCCCCCAATCCTCGCCATCGTCAAGCACAGAGCGCCGCCGTGTCTGCTTCTTCTCCGACGACGTCTCCCAGCATCGTCCTCGACAGCAACCAGAGAGCATCGCCGCTCGCAGCTTCTCCGACGAGCAATTAGCAGCAACCCCTTGCGCCCCTCGCGTAGCTAACCCCACCACGAGCATCAGCAGGTCTCTGCGAGCCTGGTAAGCCCTGCCAGCCTCTCCCTCGTTTCCTGTTTCGCCAGCACCGCCACTGTCTGACCGTCGCCGCCGCTAGCCACCGCCGGCGCCGCTCGCAAATGGTCGAGCATGTTAGCGCCGTAGGATCACGATCCGACGCTCCCGATAGATCACTTAACCGCGAAGGGGTACGTGATCTGGACCATGCGATCTAACTTGATCCAACAGACATCATCGCTCGATCTGGTCGAACCGGTATCGACCAGTAAGAACACGCCGCGTGTCACCTAATTCGTTTTAAAAGAAATTTGAAAACAGATTTATTTGCAAACTTCAAACCCTTGTAACTTTCAAACCACACGTCCAAATTTGGCAAATTTTATATCAATGAAATCAGGAGAACAAGCCCTAGCTAACCCTGGCCTTAGTTTTGAAAATAGTATCTGTTAACTTGATTAAATTTGCAGGAATTTTTGTGTACTTGTTTAGAGTATAAAAATTGTTTAAATTTGATTTTAGGATTAAATCTTTTGCACAATGGTTTTTAGTGACCATACTGACCCTAGGAACCAACCCATAGTGTTAAAAATGATTTTTGTGAAAATAAGTTGAATTAGTTAACTTAGTCATTTTCTAGCCAAATAAAACTCATTGATTTTAATTATGGAAAAGTTTGTGCAAGGAAAACTTTGGGGAAATGTTATGGACAAAACTTACTAACCCAAAACACCAAGCCTTGCCAAAGGTAACCTACTTGGTGAAAAACATAAAGTCTTACTTTAAAAAGAATAATTTTCACCACATAAAATGATTAATGAATTTCGAAATGGTCTTAGGATAAAACCCAATTGCAACTGACTTTGCCATTTTGGTAAATGACCAATGTGGACCTTACAAAGTTTATAAACCTAGTAGAGACCAACCTTGCAAAAGAACCCCCTTTGCATGACTTAGACTCCATTGCTATGTGTGTGAAATTGTTTGTTTAAACTTTGGTTTGGAATGTTAGTTGATTTGGTGTTTTGCTTGATTGACTTGTAGTGAAATTAGCAAAGTGTGAGACTAGCAAGATCAAGAAGTGACTATCATTCCCTAAAACAAAAAGGCAAGTTACACTATCATACAAAAGTCCGACTATTTTATTATACCTAGTGGATTTTGAAAGTATGCATGAAAAGATATTTCTGTACTTATGCTATGCTACAATCCTAGTAGGATTCCCTAAACACTCCTTAGTAAAAATATTGAAGTTGTACATGCTTAGCCATGCTATATGCTATGTTTTGAAAAGAGATACATGTTGAGATTTTACAAAGATTGAGAAAAGAACTTGTATTTTACATAATAAAATAAGGACTCAATGAACCACCTAGGTGGAGGATACTTTAAGTTTTGGAGAAGGTGGCAACAAAAGGGAACCATGTCTATGGCAATCACTTTGTGTTGTGCTCCAAAAGAAAACCACCTAGGAAACTTAGAGATCAAACATGTTTCTCCAATTGTGGCTTTCGTGTGCAACCACATGCTATTATGGCTCTGGCTTAGTCAATTACATTAGGAAGACCCATGCATTGTCTTTAGTTACTGGACATGGGGATCTGGAATGCTTCATGGGGGCTGAAGACAAGGCTAGCAATGATGCATGGGAGGACCTTTTGGAAAGACTTCGTCACATTCTCAATCTGCCAGTACTCCATCTTGGTGAGCACTAATCCAGTAGGCCACTGGTGGCAACAAGATGGGATTGTGACATGTGGGTAAAGTGTACTCCTTCTGCAGAAGTAAATAAAATCTAAGTACTTAGCCGTGTCCCCGGTTATGGACAATACTGAGCAACTAAAGTTTGAACTATGGGAGATCTCGACATTCCAATTTCTAATATAAAAACTTGATGCCCTTCTGTGTCTACCAAGGAATTCAAAGAGATTTTGTAAAGCTTGTTGCACTTGGGGTTACCAAGGTGCTCAAGAGCATGATGTACTTGGGGATACCAAGGAACTCATGAGTTTTGATAAAACTTGTTGCACTTGGGGTTACCAAGATGCTCAAGAGATTTTGACAAGGATTTGAACACTTGAGTTTCTACCAAGGAGTTCAAGGAACTTGGAAAAGAAATTTGACAAAGGATTATAAAACCCTTTTTGAAAAGATAGGATACAATATTGCTTTATGCAAAGAAGCCTTAAACTATACTTAGCCAAATATGCATATAATGATAGGATCCACTCTTATAATACATAGAAGTGAAGCTTGCCAATACAATTCAAAATGTATTGACCCTTGTGGCTGTAACTTGTAATGTTGCAGGTTGATTGTTTCTAAATGAAGATTGTTTGATTGACTAGGACTACAAAGTCTACAACCAACATCTGCCTGTGGCACTTTGAAGATGATGGACCCATACTTATAGTTATTCCGCTGCAAATGTAATGTAATAGCCAAATGAGCTATGTTTGATGTAATAAACTTATGTTATTCCTGGTTATAAATTTATATTATGACCTTTGCATCTTGATATTACATCTTAACTGTGGATGCTAGCTATTGATCCAGGGACTAGCATTGTAAAACACAGGAGGAATCTACCTTATTGGGTTGGGACCTCTACAGATGGTATCAGAGCATTGTGTTGCCTGTAGGATTGTAACCCTAGGATTGGACAAAAACCCCTTAGAAAAATAGGAGTTGTATTTTGTTCCAAAACTTATAAAAAAAAAAAAACTTGTATACTCTTTCCTCAACCATTTTGGTTTCAACTCCACATCTCTTCTACTTCAACTTGATGGAAAAACCTACCCCAAGACCAAAGATTTCATCATATGCAAAGGACTTCTTCAACCTCTTCAACTCTAATGACTTCAACATCTTCAACTCTAATGACTTCAACATCTTCAGCATATTCAACAAGGACTTCCAACTTGGAAACTACTAAGGACCACAAGTGAAACAAGGAAATCTTGCTTAAGATTTAGAGACTGAGGGAATGCAAAATAAGAAGAAGCCATCAACAACTCTGAAGTATTGTGACCAAGAGTTTTCCTCAAGGAAACCATGGTCTCAAGAAAGAAGAATCATGAAGGAAGGAAAGATCACAAGTGAACCATGTAGATGGACCACCATTTATAGTTAAGTCAAAACCACCAACTTATATGGTGTAACAAAAATATTTTGTTGCCTAAGTAGGTGCTTGAACCTTGTTTGAGTGAAATGTTTGTTTATGATTGCATGCACATTGTTTGTGTAAATTGTGATGTGTGTGATTAGAAATAATTCTTTAGAAGTATCTTGCTTATTCTAAAACTCCCTTCAAACCCAAATAGATGACTACTCCAAAGGACTCCAAGGTTGATGACACCAACACCAACCAAGCTGATAGCATGAAAGAGCTCATAGCAACCCAACACCAGTTGAACCAATTAACAGCTCAGTTCCTAGTCAACAATAGTGATAAGGATCCAGCACTCCAAAGGTTTTTGGAAGAGCAGTCTCAACTGATGCTTAAGGTGACTAATCAAATGATTAGCATAGAAGAAAGCTGTCCAAAGAGAGTTTATGATAACAAGGATGAAAAGAATATTGTTCTAGATGGAGCCCCAGCTTGCATTATTTGTGGAGACAAGGATCATACTTCCAAGGAGCATGAAGGACAATGCCCCAATTGTGAAGAAGATCATCCTGTTGGACAATGTCCTATCTCTCAAGCTACTTGCTACCTGTGTGAAGGAAGTGATCATACTCCAGGTCTATGTCCTATCTATGCCATGGTGGAACAAAGGAAACAAGAAGGATCCAAGTCTACCAAAGGAAAAGGACCACTTATACATCCAAACAAGACAACCCAATTCAAAGGATCAAGGAAAATCAACAAGCCCAAGCAAGACATGAGCCTTGTGCAATGTCGTAAATGTAAGGAAATGGGACACTACTCCAGTGGATGCCCAGAGAACAAGAAGAATAAAGAGATTGACCAAGTGTGGTGCAATAACTGCAAAGAACCAGGCCACTATGTAGCAACTTGCCCACAAGAGCAACGCAAAGAACTTAAGGACATTAATTGTTTCAACTGCAAGAATCCAGGACACTATGCAAGCAACTGTCCAGAAAGGATGAAAAACAAGTTGAACAAGCCTATGGAGAAACTCAACCTTGGCCCATGAGTCAAGTGTAGAAATAAAACAAAAGTTGCTTAGAGAAGTTTTCCAGGACCCAAGAAGGCCAATATGTAATTTTTGTTTGAAAATTTTTAAGGGTGGTAGTACCCTAGTTGTTTGAACTTGCTTGTAAACCCCAGCCTTCCCAAATCTCGGGACGAGATTTATTTTAAGGGTGGTAGCCTGTCACATCCCAAGATTTTCCAAATCTTGTAATGTGAAAATAAATTAATAAAAATAAAACTTTGTTTGATTTTCAGAGCCAGAAGAAACTCTTTGAATTTAAAAGGAACCTCAAACCATTTGATCAAATAAAATCCTAAAAAGATTTATAAAGATAAACATTTAATAAAGGAAATTAAAAATGTTTTGGAATTACTATTTTGGATTTTTTTTTTTAGATTTGGCATTCAGAAGAAAAGATGGATTTAAATAAAAGATTATTTTATTAAACCTTGGCCAAACTTTGGAATTAAAAACATTTTATTCTAAATAAAATTAGCAAAGGTTTATTTAAAACAAATTAATAAGGATTTATTATCCAAGTTTTATTAATAAAGGTTCTATCATTTAAAAACAATCAAAGACTTATTTGTTTAATTTAATAAAGTTTCCAAGTATTTAATATTTCCAAATAAAACCTACTGATTTGGTTTTGAAAATATTTAGGTTTCAAATAAAGATTTTTATTAATGGAATCAAACTCTATTTGATTTAATAACTAAGGCCCATTTTTATTTAATTACTAATGGACCCTAAAATAAGAAGTTATTTTGTTTTAAACAAATTTTCTAAATATTCTTTATTTCCAAATAAACCTACTGATTTAAATTTGAAAAGTGTTTTCAAATGAGAATCTTTATTAAATAAATCAAACCATGTTAAATAAATAAAGTTCCATTTTATTTAACTAAAGAATGGATTAATAAAGTTATTACTGTTTTATTTTGGATTTGGATTATGTTGATAAACAAAACCAAATTCAAATGAAAATTTTGTGTTTGTTTGATTTGATTTGAGTGTTGTTTGATTGCTTGATTAATTGTTTGAAATTCAAAACATGAAATAGAAATAGAAAAAGAAAAAAAAATTAGGCAGAAAAAAATGGAACAGCCCAACAATCTGGCCCAACAGCCCAACTCGCAGCCCACCTCCTCTCCACCCCGAACCGTTTTCCTCACCGCTGAAATAACCCGCAAAGTCCCTGACAGGTGGACCTCCCCCACGTTTCTTTTCTCACTGAACGGTGGACCCTGCCTTTACTGTTCATCGTCCACACCCCGCACGACCCCTTCTTCCTCCTCTCTCCCGTTTCTGCCTGTGATTCCGCGGAGTAAATTCTCGTTAATGCTGTGATTAAACGCCCCTGCGATCAAGCCCATTTAAGCGCCAGCATCTTCTCCATCTTTCCCCTCTGTCTCCTCCCCAAAACTCGCCCCCAGGCCGCTCCATTTCCTCCCCAAACGTTCTCTGCTCCGACGAGCTGTCGCAGCAATTCCGGCCAACTCCGACCACCCCTCTGCCTCTACTTCACGCGAGTGGACTCCTCTCGACCTCACGCATCTCCTAGTACTCCCAGTTCGCCCGCGGGTGCACCAGAACCCCGATTACGACAAACCCCCGACGCCGCCGCGTCTGCCTCTTTCTCCGACGAGCTCCGCAGGGCGCCCCCAATCCTCGCCATCGTCAAGCACAGAGCGCCGCCGTGTCTGCTTCTTCTCCGACGACGTCTCCCAGCATCGTCCTCGACAGCAACCAGAGAGCATCGCCGCTCGCAGCTTCTCCGACGAGCAATTAGCAGCAACCCCTTGCGCCCCTCGCGTAGCTAACCCCACCACGAGCATCAGCAGGTCTCTGCGAGCCTGGTAAGCCCTGCCAGCCTCTCCCTCGTTTCCTGTTTCGCCAGCACCGCCACTGTCTGACCGTCGCCGCCGCTAGCCACCGCCGGCGCCGCTCGCAAATGGTCGAGCACGTTAGCGCCGTAGGATCACGATCCGACGCTCCCGATAGATCACTTAACCGCGAAGGGGTACGTGATCTGGACCATGCGATCTAACTTGATCCAACAGACATCATCGCCCGATCTGGTCGAACCGGTATCGACCAGTAAGAACACGCCGCGTGTCACCTAATTCGTTTTAAAAGAAATTTGAAAACAGATTTATTTGCAAACTTCAAACCCTTGTAACTTTCAAACCACACGTCCAAATTTGGCAAATTTTATATCAATGAAATCAGGAGAACAAGCCCTAGCTAACCCTGGCCTTAGTTTTGAAAATAGTATCTGTTAACTTGATTAAATTTGCAGGAATTTTTGTGTACTTGTTTAGAGTATAAAAATTGTTTAAATTTGATTTTAGGATTAAATCTTTTGCACAATGGTTTTTAGTGACCATACTGACCCTAGGAACCAACCCATAGTGTTAAAAATGATTTTTGTGAAAATAAGTTGAATTAGTTAACTTAGTCATTTTCTAGCCAAATAAAACTCATTGATTTTAATTATGGAAAAGTTTGTGCAAGGAAAACTTTGGGGAAATGTTATGGACAAAACTTATTGACCCAAAACACCAAGCCTTGCCAAAGGTAACCTACTTGGTGAAAAACATAAAGTCTTACTTTAAAAAGAATAATTTTCACCACATAAAATGATTAATGAATTTCGAAATGGTCTTAGGATAAAACCCAATTGCAAATGACTTTGCCATTTTGGTAAATGACCAATGTGGACCTTACAAAGTTTATAAACCTAGTAGAGACCAACCTTGCAAAAGAACCCCCTTTGCATGACTTAGACTCCATTGCTATGTGTGTGAAATTGTTTGTTTAAACTTTGGTTTGGAATGTTAGTTGATTTGGTGTTTTGCTTGATTGACTTGTAGTGAAATTAGCAAAGTGTGAGACTAGCAAGATCAAGAAGTGACTATCATTCCCTAAAACAAAAAGGCAAGTTACACTATCATACAAAAGTCCGACTATTTTATTATACCTAGTGGATTTTGAAAGTATGCATGAAAAGATATTTCTGTACTTATGCTATGCTACAATCCTAGTAGGATTCCCTAAACACTCCTTAGTAAAAATATTGAAGTTGTACATGCTTAGCCATGCTATATGCTATGTTTTGAAAAGAGATACATGTTGAGATTTTACAAAGATTGAGAAAAGAACTTGTATTTTACATAATAAAATAAGGACTCAATGAACCACCTAGGTGGAGGATACTTTAAGTTTTGGAGAAGGTGGCAACAAAAGGGAACCATGTCTATGGCAATCACTTTGTGTTGTGCTCCAAAAGAAAACCACCTAGGAAACTTAGAGATCAAACATGTTTCTCCAATTGTGGCTTTCGTGTGCAACCACATGCTATTATGGCTCTGGCTTAGTCAATTACATTAGGAAGACCCATGCATTGTCTTTAGTTACTGGACATGGGGATCTGGAATGCTTCATGGGGGCTGAAGACAAGGCTAGCAATGATGCATGGGAGGACCTTTTGGAAAGACTTCGTCACATTCTCAATCTGCCAGTACTCCATCTTGGTGAGCACTAATCCAGTAGGCCACTGGTGGCAACAAGATGGGATTGTGACATGTGGGTAAAGTGTACTCCTTCTGCAGAAGTAAATAAAATCTAAGTACTTAGCCGTGTCCCCGGTTATGGACAATACTGAGCAACTAAAGTTTGAACTATGGGAGATCTCGACATTCCAATTTCTAATATAAAAACTTGATGCCCTTCTGTGTCTACCAAGGAATTCAAAGAGATTTTGTAAAGCTTGTTGCACTTGGGGTTACCAAGGTGCTCAAGAGCATGATGTACTTGGGGATACCAAGGAACTCATGAGTTTTGATAAAACTTGTTGCACTTGGGGTTACCAAGATGCTCAAGAGATTTTGACAAGGATTTGAACACTTGAGTTTCTACCAAGGAGTTCAAGGAACTTGGAAAAGAAATTTGACAAAGGATTATAAAACCCTTTTTGAAAAGATAGGATACAATATTGCTTTATGCAAAGAAGCCTTAAACTATACTTAGCCAAATATGCATATAATGATAGGATCCACTCTTATAATACATAGAAGTGAAGCTTGCCAATACAATTCAAAATGTATTGACCCTTGTGGCTGTAACTTGTAATGTTGCAGGTTGATTGTTTCTAAATGAAGATTGTTTGATTGACTAGGACTACAAAGTCTACAACCAACATCTGCCTGTGGCACTTTGAAGATGATGGACCCATACTTATAGTTATTCCGCTGCAAATGTAATGTAATAGCCAAATGAGCTATGTTTGATGTAATAAACTTATGTTATTCCTGGTTATAAATTTATATTATGACCTTTGCATCTTGATATTACATCTTAACTGTGGATGCTAGCTATTGATCCAGGGACTAGCATTGTAAAACACAGGAGGAATCTACCTTATTGGGTTGGGACCTCTACAGATGGTATCAGAGCATTGTGTTGCCTGTAGGATTGTAACCCTAGGATTGGACAAAAACCCCTTAGAAAAATAGGAGTTGTATTTTGTTCCAAAACTTATAAAAAAAAAAAAACTTGTATACTCTTTCCTCAACCATTTTGGTTTCAACTCCACATCTCTTCTACTTCAACTTGATGGAAAAACCTACCCCAAGACCAAAGATTTCATCATATGCAAAGGACTTCTTCAACCTCTTCAACTCTAATGACTTCAACATCTTCAACTCTAATGACTTCAACATCTTCAGCATATTCAACAAGGACTTCCAACTTGGAAACTACTAAGGACCACAAGTGAAACAAGGAAATCTTGCTTAAGATTTAGAGACTGAGGGAATGCAAAATAAGAAGAAGCCATCAACAACTCTGAAGTATTGTGACCAAGAGTTTTCCTCAAGGAAACCATGGTCTCAAGAAAGAAGAATCATGAAGGAAGGAAAGATCACAAGTGAACCATGTAGATGGACCACCATTTATAGTTAAGTCAAAACCACCAACTTATATGGTGTAACAAAAATATTTTGTTGCCTAAGTAGGTGCTTGAACCTTGTTTGAGTGAAATGTTTGTTTATGATTGCATGCACATTGTTTGTGTAAATTGTGATGTGTGTGATTAGAAATAATTCTTTAGAAGTATCTTGCTTATTCTAAAACTCCCTTCAAACCCAAATAGATGACTACTCCAAAGGACTCCAAGGTTGATGACACCAACACCAACCAAGCTGATAGCATGAAAGAGCTCATAGCAACCCAACACCAGTTGAACCAATTAACAGCTCAGTTCCTAGTCAACAATAGTGATAAGGATCCAGCACTCCAAAGGTTTTTGGAAGAGCAGTCTCAACTGATGCTTAAGGTGACTAATCAAATGATTAGCATAGAAGAAAGCTGTCCAAAGAGAGTTTATGATAACAAGGATGAAAAGAATATTGTTCTAGATGGAGCCCCAGCTTGCATTATTTGTGGAGACAAGGATCATACTTCCAAGGAGCATGAAGGACAATGCCCCAATTGTGAAGAAGATCATCCTGTTGGACAATGTCCTATCTCTCAAGCTACTTGCTACCTGTGTGAAGGAAGTGATCATACTCCAGGTCTATGTCCTATCTATGCCATGGTGGAACAAAGGAAACAAGAAGGATCCAAGTCTACCAAAGGAAAAGGACCACTTATACATCCAAACAAGACAACCCAATTCAAAGGATCAAGGAAAATCAACAAGCCCAAGCAAGACATGAGCCTTGTGCAATGTCGTAAATGTAAGGAAATGGGACACTACTCCAGTGGATGCCCAGAGAACAAGAAGAATAAAGAGATTGACCAAGTGTGGTGCAATAACTGCAAAGAACCAGGCCACTATGTAGCAACTTGCCCACAAGAGCAACGCAAAGAACTTAAGGACATTAATTGTTTCAACTGCAAGAATCCAGGACACTATGCAAGCAACTGTCCAGAAAGGATGAAAAACAAGTTGAACAAGCCTATGGAGAAACTCAACCTTGGCCCATGAGTCAAGTGTAGAAATAAAACAAAAGTTGCTTAGAGAAGTTTTCCAGGACCCAAGAAGGCCAATATGTAATTTTTGTTTGAAAATTTTTAAGGGTGGTAGTACCCTAGTTGTTTGAACTTGCTTGTAAACCCCAGCCTTCCCAAATCTCGGGACGAGATTTATTTTAAGGGTGGTAGCCTGTCACATCCCAAGATTTTCCAAATCTTGTAATGTGAAAATAAATTAATAAAAATAAAACTTTGTTTGATTTTCAGAGCCAGAAGAAACTCTTTGAATTTAAAAGGAACCTCAAACCATTTGATCAAATAAAATCCTAAAAAGATTTATAAAGATAAACATTTAATAAAGGAAATTAAAAATGTTTTGGAATTACTATTTTGGATTTTTTTTTTTAGATTTGGCATTCAGAAGAAAAGATGGATTTAAATAAAAGATTATTTTATTAAACCTTGGCCAAACTTTGGAATTAAAAACATTTTATTCTAAATAAAATTAGCAAAGGTTTATTTAAAACAAATTAATAAGGATTTATTATCCAAGTTTTATTAATAAAGGTTCTATCATTTAAAAACAATCAAAGACTTATTTGTTTAATTTAATAAAGTTTCCAAGTATTTAATATTTCCAAATAAAACCTACTGATTTGGTTTTGAAAATATTTAGGTTTCAAATAAAGATTTTTATTAATGGAATCAAACTCTATTTGATTTAATAACTAAGGCCCATTTTTATTTAATTACTAATGGACCCTAAAATAAGAAGTTATTTTGTTTTAAACAAATTTTCTAAATATTCTTTATTTCCAAATAAACCTACTGATTTAAATTTGAAAAGTGTTTTCAAATGAGAATCTTTATTAAATAAATCAAACCATGTTAAATAAATAAAGTTCCATTTTATTTAACTAAAGAATGGATTAATAAAGTTATTACTGTTTTATTTTGGATTTGGATTATGTTGATAAACAAAACCAAATTCAAATGAAAATTTTGTGTTTGTTTGATTTGATTTGAGTGTTGTTTGATTGCTTGATTAATTGTTTGAAATTCAAAACATGAAATAGAAATAGAAAAAGAAAAAAAAATTAGGCAGAAAAAAATGGAACAGCCCAACAATCTGGCCCAACAGCCCAACTCGCAGCCCACCTCCTCTCCACCCCGAACCGTTTTCCTCACCGCTGAAATAACCCGCAAAGTCCCTGACAGGTGGACCTCCCCCACGTTTCTTTTCTCACTGAACGGTGGACCCTGCCTTTACTGTTCATCGTCCACACCCCGCACGACCCCTTCTTCCTCCTCTCTCCCGTTTCTGCCTGTGATTCCGCGGAGTAAATTCTCGTTAATGCTGTGATTAAACGCCCCTGCGATCAAGCCCATTTAAGCGCCAGCATCTTCTCCATCTTTCCCCTCTGTCTCCTCCCCAAAACTCGCCCCCAGGCCGCTCCATTTCCTCCCCAAACGTTCTCTGCTCCGACGAGCTGTCGCAGCAATTCCGGCCAACTCCGACCACCCCTCTGCCTCTACTTCACGCGAGTGGACTCCTCTCGACCTCACGCATCTCCTAGTACTCCCAGTTCGCCCGCGGGTGCACCAGAACCCCGATTACGACAAACCCCCGACGCCGCCGCGTCTGCCTCTTTCTCCGACGAGCTCCGCAGGGCGCCCCCAATCCTCGCCATCGTCAAGCACAGAGCGCCGCCGTGTCTGCTTCTTCTCCGACGACGTCTCCCAGCATCGTCCTCGACAGCAACCAGAGAGCATCGCCGCTCGCAGCTTCTCCGACGAGCAATTAGCAGCAACCCCTTGCGCCCCTCGCGTAGCTAACCCCACCACGAGCATCAGCAGGTCTCTGCGAGCCTGGTAAGCCCTGCCAGCCTCTCCCTCGTTTCCTGTTTCGCCAGCACCGCCACTGTCTGACCGTCGCCGCCGCTAGCCACCGCCGGCGCCGCTCGCAAATGGTCGAGCACGTTAGCGCCGTAGGATCACGATCCGACGCTCCCGATAGATCACTTAACCGCGAAGGGGTACGTGATCTGGACCATGCGATCTAACTTGATCCAACAGACATCATCGCCCGATCTGGTCGAACCGGTATCGACCAGTAAGAACACGCCGCGTGTCACCTAATTCGTTTTAAAAGAAATTTGAAAACAGATTTATTTGCAAACTTCAAACCCTTGTAACTTTCAAACCACACGTCCAAATTTGGCAAATTTTATATCAATGAAATCAGGAGAACAAGCCCTAGCTAACCCTGGCCTTAGTTTTGAAAATAGTATCTGTTAACTTGATTAAATTTGCAGGAATTTTTGTGTACTTGTTTAGAGTATAAAAATTGTTTAAATTTGATTTTAGGATTAAATCTTTTGCACAATGGTTTTTAGTGACCATACTGACCCTAGGAACCAACCCATAGTGTTAAAAATGATTTTTGTGAAAATAAGTTGAATTAGTTAACTTAGTCATTTTCTAGCCAAATAAAACTCATTGATTTTAATTATGGAAAAGTTTGTGCAAGGAAAACTTTGGGGAAATGTTATGGACAAAACTTATTGACCCAAAACACCAAGCCTTGCCAAAGGTAACCTACTTGGTGAAAAACATAAAGTCTTACTTTAAAAAGAATAATTTTCACCACATAAAATGATTAATGAATTTCGAAATGGTCTTAGGATAAAACCCAATTGCAAATGACTTTGCCATTTTGGTAAATGACCAATGTGGACCTTACAAAGTTTATAAACCTAGTAGAGACCAACCTTGCAAAAGAACCCCCTTTGCATGACTTAGACTCCATTGCTATGTGTGTGAAATTGTTTGTTTAAACTTTGGTTTGGAATGTTAGTTGATTTGGTGTTTTGCTTGATTGACTTGTAGTGAAATTAGCAAAGTGTGAGACTAGCAAGATCAAGAAGTGACTATCATTCCCTAAAACAAAAAGGCAAGTTACACTATCATACAAAAGTCCGACTATTTTATTATACCTAGTGGATTTTGAAAGTATGCATGAAAAGATATTTCTGTACTTATGCTATGCTACAATCCTAGTAGGATTCCCTAAACACTCCTTAGTAAAAATATTGAAGTTGTACATGCTTAGCCATGCTATATGCTATGTTTTGAAAAGAGATACATGTTGAGATTTTACAAAGATTGAGAAAAGAACTTGTATTTTACATAATAAAATAAGGACTCAATGAACCACCTAGGTGGAGGATACTTTAAGTTTTGGAGAAGGTGGCAACAAAAGGGAACCATGTCTATGGCAATCACTTTGTGTTGTGCTCCAAAAGAAAACCACCTAGGAAACTTAGAGATCAAACATGTTTCTCCAATTGTGGCTTTCGTGTGCAACCACATGCTATTATGGCTCTGGCTTAGTCAATTACATTAGGAAGACCCATGCATTGTCTTTAGTTACTGGACATGGGGATCTGGAATGCTTCATGGGGGCTGAAGACAAGGCTAGCAATGATGCATGGGAGGACCTTTTGGAAAGACTTCGTCACATTCTCAATCTGCCAGTACTCCATCTTGGTGAGCACTAATCCAGTAGGCCACTGGTGGCAACAAGATGGGATTGTGACATGTGGGTAAAGTGTACTCCTTCTGCAGAAGTAAATAAAATCTAAGTACTTAGCCGTGTCCCCGGTTATGGACAATACTGAGCAACTAAAGTTTGAACTATGGGAGATCTCGACATTCCAATTTCTAATATAAAAACTTGATGCCCTTGTGTGTCTACCAAGGAATTCAAAGAGATTTTGTAAAGCTTGTTGCACTTGGGGTTACCAAGGTGCTCAAGAGCATGATGTACTTGGGGATACCAAGGAACTCATGAGTTTTGATAAAACTTGTTGCACTTGGGGTTACCAAGATGCTCAAGAGATTTTGACAAGGATTTGAACACTTGAGTTTCTACCAAGGAGTTCAAGGAACTTGGAAAAGAAATTTGACAAAGGATTATAAAACCCTTTTTGAAAAGATAGGATAAAATATTGCTTTATGCAAAGAAGCCTTAAACTCTACTTAGCCAAATATGCATATAATGATAGGATCCACTCTTATAATACATAGAAGTGAAGCTTGCCAATACAATTCAAAATGTATTGACCCTTGTGGCTGTAACTTGTAATGTTGCAGGTTGATTGTTTCTAAATGAAGATTGTTTGATTGACTAGGACTACAAAGTCTACAACCAACATCTGCCTGTGGCACTTTGAAGATGATGGACCCATACTTATAGTTATTCCGCTGCAAATGTAATGTAATAGCCAAATGAGCTATGTTTGATGTAATAAACTTATGTTATTCTTGGTTATAAATTTATATTATGACCTTTGCATCTTGATATTACATCTTAACTGTGGATGCTAGCTATTGATCCAGGGACTAGCATTGTAAAACACAGGAGGAATCTACCTTATTGGGTTGGGACCTCTAGACTCCATCTTCGGGGTCACAGGCAATGCTGACGATGGGAGATGATCCTAGTTGTCGTAACCTTCCTGGGATCCATCCTCCAGGTACTCCTCTTCATAGTCTGGCCATGGGAATAGCCAGGGACAAAGCCATGAGTACTCTTTAAGTACTCGCAAACTAATACTAACAAGTAAAGGGGTTTTTGGATAATGGGACACTAGGCTCTAGGGTTGTTTTGCAAAAGCTAGGTTTATAACTACTAAGTTCCAAAGCTAGTCACAATTTTATAACTCCTGAGTGGGATCCTGTATTTCCGGTCACAACTCTGTTGTGGTCAAGTCGAAGTCTCAAGTTGTTTCACAGGTCATTTTGAAAAGTCTGACGGGGGAACAGTATGGCCACTCCAACTGTCCATAACCGCGGACGCGGCTATTCGAATAGTTTGACACTCTACAGAGATTGTACACTTTCACCACAACATTCGATACATCCGTCAGAAACAAATCCTGAATTCACCATACTTAGTATGCGGATAATCAATCCTAACCTTTCAATTACACTCCCTAGTATAAGCACCTCTCCTGTGAGTTTGGCCTCCCAACCATGACCATTGTCATCTTGGGTACTGCACAGATGGACAATCTTCACAAGGTAGCCTCAGCTCAGACCTTGGCCGTGAGGGAACTAATACTAAGGTATATAAGTTTCCAGTCAAGCCCTACCCAATATTCGGGTATTGTGGTTGTACGATAAAATTGGAATGGTATCGCATCCAGACAACCATCAGTTTTATAAAGGGCTAAGGCTCATGCCTCAACATTTTCATCACCAAAATCATCAAGTGTTTGGAAACACATGTCCAAAACATTTCAATAGAATGATCCATCATTCCAAGGTTTTCATAACCATTTTTCCACCAAGTATTCCCATCTAAAGTTGATCAAGTTTTATGCTTAGCACTAGCATCTACAGGTGGGGGTAGTACTAATGAGGGGGTGGTAACTAGTGGGGTTTCAACTAAGTCCAACCTTATATCATAAGCTGATATCAAGGTTTCTAGCTTAGGCCAAATTTTATGCTCTTTATGCAACCTTCAGCACAACTGTCTAGTATCTACCAAAACTCTTAGGTAGGCTCCAAGTAAGCTTTGATAAAGAAATAAAGTAAGAGGCTTGCCATAAAACTAGGATTGGTTTAGCAAGTGGGTATGGTCACATATGCTTAAGGCATAAAGTAATCATATCACAAGCATGGGTTTGTGGCAACAATAGGGTATCTTGCAAGGGTTAGCTTGCATTGGTCAACTTGGTTAGTATAGCTTGCCTTGTGCAGAGCAGGGGTTGAAGTTCTCTTCGGCTTCCTCTTCGTAGTATCCTCCTTCCTCCTCGTAGTATCCTTGGTCGGTACTAGCGTCTATGAATAAATACGAGGTACACAATCACCAAACAATACTTAACTACTAGCAATCATCACACACAAGGGTCCTATAGATGATCTAGCATCATCTCTAACATTACAAGGTTAAGGATTGGTTTAAGTCTTTTTATTTTAGAAAAGTAATTTCTACTCATTGGACAACTACTTAAGATTTAATATTCTCCAAACTAAACATGGGATCATGTTGACACATGTCATCACCACATATTGTAGTCCATGGGAATGTGATTTAAAGTGGTGTCACAATTTAATAAGGTTTTACCCTTTTATTTTAATTAATTAAAGTGGCTAGAAATGCTTATGAAGCATTCTTTTATTCCTTGAGCATTATTTCTGCAAGTAACCTATATATATTTTTATATAATCTGAAAGGTATGGTTGAATGTGATTTTTGAGAGTTGGAATCAACTCAAAAGCTTTTATGGTTTAAATTTGAAAAATGTTTGAATGCGGAAAAGCTTCTGCCTTGTTATTTTTACTATGGGTGATCTACAGATCCAAATGACTTGAATCCAACGGGCTTGGATTAAGCATTCACAGACCTTTCCAACAAAATTGGTTTCATCTAATTTGGTGCACTAAATCGATCTGGGTTGATTTTTGAAGTTGGGTACAGAAGTGTGTTTGAAAATAAAAAAGAAAAGGTTTAATTTGAATTGCTGGGCTGCGCGGGAAATTCTAACGGGCCGGCCTGCTAAGCGCAGTGCTCCCGCGGGCTGCTTAAGTGGGTGTCCCCACTCGTTAGTGACACGGGGCTGGGCAAAGCGGTATGGGGCAACGTGGTTCGTTCGATCTAGTTCTAATCCAACGGCTGAGGGTCATCGTCGACGCGAGACAACTCCGGCGAGAACGAAACCTAGCGCGGCCAGTGAGGGTTGATGGGGGCTCACCGGGGTACGGGCGAGGGTCGGCGAGGCGGGCGAACGACGAAGTCGACGACGGCGAACCTCCTAGTACTGGTGGCTTCTCCTGGGGCGGCTCCAATCGATGGCTCCTTTCTTCTCCGGCAGCGGCAGGCTCCAGTGAAATTCCGGTGAGGTGGTGCTCGCCTTGCTCTGAGAATGGTGTGGCACGATTAGTGAGGAGAGGGGAGTGAGATGGTGTGAAGAAATCGTGCGGGGGTGGCCTCTATTTATAGTCGAGCGAGGGGACCGTCGGGGCGCAAGGTGAGCTCGTCGGAGGCGATGTTACAGGCAGCTAATGGCATGGGCAAGGGTAGGGGACGGTGCTGTGTCTCCTGGCGATGCTCAACGACATGGTCGCGAGGCATGGGGCGGTGTGGTTTGGTCTGGAACGGGCGGTGCTCTGCGCGGCAGAGGCGGCATCTTCGACGGTGGGCGGTGGCTGTATGGCGTGGGGCGTTAAACGGGGATGTCTGGCGGTCTCCTGGGTCGGTGGTGATCGTGTGTGCGCGCGGTGAGGGTAGCGCGCGGTCTGTGGGTGATGGTCGAGGGTGGCGCTCTGGCGCACGCTCGGCATGGTCTGGGCGTGTCTCGTGGGTGTGGTCCAGGGCTTGGCAACGCTCGCGGCTGGGACAGGCAGTGGCGGTGGACGGTGGGATGCCTCCCAGACATGCTGGCTAGGCTTGCTGCTGCTCCTATCTTGCTGTCCACATTGGGGTGACATGGGGTTGCTCGGCTGTTCACCATTAATGGCAATGGCAAGCTCACAGGGGTGCTAGTGCTGGTCTAACCTTTCTAGATGATCTACTGGATTGTGTGAGAGCTAACTAGGGAACAAGTTAGGCTCAAAACACTGCACACTATAGTGTTTGTGATTTTGTTTGATTTGTGTCTGCAACCTGTTTGATGAAATGGCCGCATGAAATCAAGTTTTGAATTTTGAAATGATTTTTGGTGGGTTTGCTAGATTGGTCCTCGTGAGTCTGCATATGCTTGGGTTTTGAAAGTTGAGCTTGCTTGAGTGGGTTTTGAAAAAGTGGGATCTTCCCATATGAAGAAGATTCAATTTTGAATTGTCATTTAAACTATGCATTTGAAAGTTTCTGGATGATCACAAAGTGGGACTTGATACTTTGTTATGAGTACATTCAAGGGGTGCAAAGATCCAGAAAAGTTTCTGTTATGTTTTGAAAGTTTGAGACAGCCAAAGTAGGCATGGGAGTTAAATTGGTCAAAATGACCATTCACTTAATATATTTGTTTTGACTTATTTGTCTTTAGGAAAAGTGTGGGGAATGTTTTAGATGATGTTCTTTTCACCTAAGAAACATTTTACAAGCAATGGATCACACAAACAAGGTGGTTTTTAAAGAATTTCAAAATTCATGCATACACATATACATGCATTCATGAATTGATTAGAAAAGTTTTTTGTTAACCCTAAACTTTAGGATTAGTGTTTTGTTGATCTAAGTTTGATATTTTTGGTATGTTACAAACCTTCCCCCCTTAAACAAAATCTCGTCCCGAGATTTGAAAAAGGACGAAAAGATTACCTAGGATTTGAAGAGATCTGGAAACTCCGTCCTGATGTGATCTTCGTGTTCCCAGGTAGCTTCCTCTTCTGTGTGGTTGCTCCACTGAATCTTGAGAAACTTGATGCTTCGGGTCCTGGTAGTTCGAAAGGTTTCCTCCAATATACGGATGGGTACTTCGGGATAGGTCAGGTCATCATTGATCTCTATGGTCTTATGATCGATATTCTTGAACACTTCGGTCTTCTCGGGGACTTCGAGGCATTTGCGAAGTAACGAGATATGGAACACATTGTGCACTGCTGACATCTCTTCTGGTAGCTCGAGTTGATACGATACTTCTCCTCGACGGTTCAAAATTTTGAAAGGTCCGATATATCTGGGGGCTAACTTTCCTTTGAGTTGGAAACGCTGCATTCCCTTCAATGGTGACACTTTCAGATAAACAAAATCTCCAATGTTGAAGGCGAGGTCTCGACGTCTCTTGTCGGCGTAACCCTTTTGTCGGTATTGGGCTGTCTTGAGGTGCTCGCGAATCTTGTGAACCTTCTCTTCTGCTTCTCGTAGGATGTCGGGTCCGAAAATTTGACTCTCTCCTACTTCCGACCAGTTCAAAGGGGTGCGGCACTTCCTTCCGTACATGAATTCAAATGGGGCCATTTGCAAACTGGCTTGGTAACTATTGTTGTAGGAAAATTCTGCAAACGGCAGACAGTCTTCCCACTTGGATCCATATTCTAACACACATGCTCTAAGCATATCTTCGAGTATTTGGTTTACTCGCTCCGTTTGTCCATCGGTCTGAGGGTGATACGCGGTACTGAAATCTAGGCGGGTTCCTAAACCTTCCTGGACCTTCTTCCAGAATCTCGAGGTAAACTGAGTTCCTCGATCCGATACGATATTCTTGGGGACTCCGTGCAAACTAACGATCCTAGCGATGTACAACTCTGCTAGCTTCGAACTCTGATAGGTAGTTTTGACGGGCAAGAAATGGGCTACTTTGGACAATCTGTCCACTATGACCCAAATAGAGTCATTTCCCCTACTAGAAGTAGGTAGTCCAGTGATAAAGTCCATTCCTACAGAATCCCATTTCCATTCCGGAATTCGCAAAGGTTGCAACAATCCAGCGGGTCTTTGATGTCCTGCCTTGACTCGCTGACATATATCACACTTGGCGATATAGCTTCCGATTTCTCTCTTCATCTTATGCCACCAAAATTGCTCTTTCAAATCTTGATACATCTTAGTTCCTCCGGGATGGATAGAATAAAGAGTATCATGAGCCTCCTTCAAGATAACTTCTTTTAACTCAGAATCTGCTGGTACACAAAGGCGTCCTTTGTACCACAAAACTCCTTCTTCGTCCTCGGTGAATCCGGGTACTTTGCCTGTACCGATACGACGTTTGATTCCGTCGATACTAGCATTTCCTTTCTACGCCTCTTTAACCTGACTGATCAAAGTGGGCTGAAGTTCTATGCTAGCCAAAAATCCTTCACTTACTAATTCTATTCGAAAATCTTCCATATCTTTGTGCAAACTTGGTTGCTCCTTAAAAATCATGGAGTTCAAGCGGCACGACAATCTGCTAAGGGCATCGGCTACTACGTTGGCTTTTCCAGGGTGATAGTGAATGTCCAGGTCGTAATCCTTGATTAGCTCAATCCATCTTCTCTGCCTCATATTCAGCTCCTTCTGAGTGAATATATACTTTAGGCTCTTGTGATCCGAATAAATCTCACAACGGTTTCCCATAAGGTAATGTCTCCATGTCTTCAGGGCTAGAACTACGGCTGCGAGTTCGAGGTCATGGGTTGGGTAATTTTGTTCATGTTGCTTCAATTGTCGCGATAGATAGGATATAACTTTGCCTTCTTGCATTAGCACACATCCGAGACCAATCTTGGATGCGTCACAATACACATCGAAGGGCTTCGTGATATCTGGCATGATCAAGATTGGGGCAGAAATGAATCTCCTTTTGAGTTCTTGAAAACTCGCTTCACACTTGTCTGTCCATTCAAACTTCTTGTCCTTCTTCAGCAATTGGGTCATGGGTCGGGCGATACTAGAGAATCCTTCTACGAATTTGCGGTAGTATCCCGCCAATCCAAGAAAAGAACGAACTTGGGTTTGAGTGGTTGGGGCTTGCCAATCTTCTACATATTTCACTTTGGCAGGGTCAACGGCAATTCCTCCGGCTGATACAATGTGACCGAGAAATCCTACTTCCTGTAACCAGAATTCACATTTGCTAAATTTTGCATACAGCTGATGCTCTCTAAGGGTTCCAAGAATGGTCCTTAGGTGTAGCTCATGTTCTTCTTCCGATTTGGAATAAATCAGAATGTCATCGATGAAAACAACGACAAACTTATCCAGGAAGTCCATAAAAATCTTATTCATGAGGTTCATGAAATAAGCGGGGGCATTGGTTAATCCAAAAGACATGACTGTATATTCATACAATCCATATCTGGTGGTAAAGGCAGTCTTTGGAATATCCTCTGCACGAATCTTGAGTTGATGATAGCCAGTTCTAAGATCAATCTTAGAAAACACCTGGGCACCGGTCAACTGATCAAACAAATCTTCTATCTTGGGCAAGGGGTACTTGTTCTTGATGGTGACATCATTCAACTTTCGATAATCCGTACACAAACGGTTACCTCCATCTTTCTTGTCCACAAACAAGACAGGTGACCTCCATGGGGACGCACTTGGTTGAATCAATCCGATTTCTAACATGGAATCCAACTGCTTCTTCAGTTCTTCTAGTTCTGATGGGTTCATACTATAGGGTCTCTGGGCTATGGGTCCTGTTCCGGGGATTAGTTCGATGATAAACTCGATATCCCTATCTGGGGGCATACCGGGCAAAACATCTGGAAATACATCGGGGTATTCACAGACTATCCGAACTTGGTCAATGGTAGGTTGGGCTAGACTCTTGTTACACTTGAATTGGCGAGGTAAGGTTTTAGATATATGCTCTACTGATATTCCGGCGGTACTAGTCATGGTAATGGCTTTCTTGGCACAGTCAATCATTCCTTTATGTTTGGACATCCAATCCATTCCTAGTACTACTTCCAAACCTTTAGTTCCGAGTACTATTAGGTTAGCATAAAAATCTATGCCATGGATTCGGATAGGGACGGCTCTGCAAATTTGCCTAGCCTTGGTGGTCGATCCGGGAATTTGTACAATCATCACATGCTTCAGTTTGGTTGGTTGAATTTTACTAGTGCAGGCAAATTCTTCGGTGACAAATGAATGCGATGCACCAGAATCAAACAACACTCTTGCAAGTACTGAATTAATAGAAAACATACCCAGCACGACGTCTGGCGCTTCCTGAGCTTCTTCAGCATGCATGAGAAAAAGGCGGCCATTGCGGTTGAGTGAATTTCCTGGAGCAAATCTTCTCCCTGGTTGGACACGACGCTGCTGCTGAGCTGGGACATTGGTATTAGGGGCTGTAGCGTTCTTCTTGTTGGGGCACTCGTTGGAATAGAGGCCTTTATTTCCACAGTCATAACAGGTCACTTGTGACTTGTCCTTGGCTGCGACAGGCACAACATTGCTTCCAGTCCTCGGGGCAGTATTGGGGTTGGCGGTAGCATGGTTGGTGTTGAACTTGGGTGGGGCACGGGTGAAATTGCTAGAATTGCCGGGTTGTTGTGATTTCCTCCGGGTCTAGGGTTTCCACGGTTGGGATAGGTCGGACGGGTCATAGGGGGTCTATTGGTTCTTGGGGCAAATCCTGGAGATGGGTTGGGGCGATACTTTGGGGTCTGATGGGTTCCTGGTTGATGCATCATGCGACGCTTGCGGTTCTCATTGGCCTGGTTGATCTTTCCTTCCATCTGGATAGCGGAGTCGACAAGGGCTTCAATATCAGCAAAGGGGATATTGACTAACACTGTCTGCATCTCGTCATGTAGACCATCCAGGAATCTTTCTTTCTTCTTGGCTTCGGTGTCTATCTCGTCCGGGGCATACCTAGCTAATGACAAATTCCACTACAGTCATCCTTCCTTGTTTCAATTCTCTGAACTCGTCTCTCATTCTCTTGATCAAACCTGGCGGCACATGGGTTCTGCTAAACTTGACCTTGAATTCCTCCCAGGTCATCATTTGGCCTCCGGTCATTGCACGAACACTGTTCCACCATGCCCTGGCATCTCCGGCTAGATAATGAGTGGCGAACAAGACTTTCTCGTTGGCTTCTACTCCGGCTACTTCTAAGTTATTCTCCATAGTTTGCAGCCAATCATCGACGTCTAGTGGTTCTTCTGACTTGGTGAAAACGGGTGGGTTGGTATTCTGGAAATTCTTGAGCTTAGATCCATGGTTGTCCTGATTTCCATGGCCTTGGTTGTTGTGGGCTAGCTGGGCTATCTGTTGCAGAGTGGCTAGGTTGGCTTGACGTTCCGCTCTTTCAGCTTCACGGTCAGAGGTCAACATTTGCAGGATCTGCAACATCGGGTCCGGGGCTGAACCACTTCCTCCACGTGGCATCTGAAGATTGATATAGATCATGAGAAAAGAGGGAAATTTCTAAGGTTTTGGGTCTTTTGAAAAGTTTTTAGAGTTTGACTCAATTTTTCTAGCAACTTGCTTTTTCATTCATTCACTCATAGCACACAGTACAACACACACCACAACAAAGCAAAACAGATGGTTTTAAGAACCATTCTAGGAACTACAATACAGTGGGACCAACTACTACTCACTACGCTAGTGCTCAGTGCTACTACTGCTCGGAGTCTGTGGCTTCATCATCTTCCGCATCATCGATGAAGGCAAAATCATCCTCATCAGTGAAGAAGTCCATGGCCTGATCCTCCAGAAAATCATCGTCATCGCTGACATAGGAGTAAGGGTCTCCACGAAGATCTTCTCCGGCATTCTCCCTTTCCTCTAACTGCATGTCTCTCTCATGGATGGTCTCTTCCAGAGATGAGATACGATGGCGAAGACGAGCAATAATGCGCTCCTTCTTGTCGAGCTGACGACGGCGAGACTTGAGATCCTTTGCTAGCATGGCGATGGTCTGATCCTTCGTCTTGATGATGGCAGACTTGTGGTTGCAATAGTCAGGGCAGTTGTCCAGTTCCTGCTGACGATCATACATCATGAAGCTAAGGTGGTCCAATTGAGTCTTCAGCTCGGGGTGGTATGGGGCTTCCAGTGGTTGACCATTTGCATCACACCTTGGGCAAAACTCAAAGTGAGTACCCTTGATCTGATTGATGCTCTGCCCACACAGACGGGAAAGAGCTTCCTGCATTGCTCTGGCAAGTCCATCGAGCCAGTTGTTTTCCCTCAAGGTAAACTGAATTCCCTCCGCAGTGGGAGGTTCAATCTTTCCTCGGAGACTTGCAACAATTAGCCACTGCAGATCTTCTCCCCCTTGATCATTGAGCTGAGCTCCGAAGAACTCGGGATGCGGGCGCTCCAGAAGTTCCGAAAGCTGATCCAGATCCCTTTCAAAGATAAGGTCTCCTCCATTCCCAAGTTGGTAAAACTTGCTGTACTTCACGTCCATCTATAAAAATAGAGGATGAGTAGATTAGCAAAGTGATCAAGTGTGTCAAAATTTTATATATTTTGCAAGAGTTTTTGAGGAACATGAAGTTTTATTAAAGAATTAAAGAGGTAAGAATGAGAATAAGTTTTCGTAAATAGTTTTGTTCTTATGTTTTGAAACTAAGTTTTTGGGTTCAGCGTCCAATCTAACTAGGGTCTCCTATGGTCAGGATGGCTATGATACCAACTTGTCAACACCCGGATTTTTCAATCCTAGATGCCTGTTATGCCATACATCGCAATCCCAGGATTACCATTTTTGCGAGACATAACAGAATTGGATACCATAGTACTTCATCCATTACAACGATACATAAGTTCTTACACAAATAGGGATCTCATGATCCAGTCCTTAATACAACATCAAGCAGCGGAATACGTAATAATAACGGTACCGTCGGCGAGGCTCCATCTTCGGGGTCACAGGCAATGCTGACGATGGGAGATGATCCTAGTTGTCGTAACCTTCCTGGGGTCCATCCTCCAGGTACTCCTCTTCATAGTCTGGCCATGGGAATAGCCAGGGACAAAGCCATGAGTACTCTTTAAGTACTCGCAAACTAATACTAACAAGTAAAGGGGTTTTTGGATAATGGGACACTAGGCTCTAGGGTTGTTTTGCAAAAGCCAGGTTTATAACTACTAAGTTCCAAAGCTAGTCACAATTTTATAACTCCTGAGTGGGATCCTGTATTTCCGGTCACAACTCTGTTGTGGTCAAGTCGAAGTCTCAAGTCGTTTCACAGGTCATTTTGAAAAGTCTGACGGGGAACAGTATGGCCACTCCAACTGTCCATAACCGCGGACGCGGCTATTCGAATAGTTTGACACTCTGCAGAGATTCTACACTTTCACCACAACATTCGATACATCCGTCAGGAACAAATCCTGAATTCACCATACTCAGTATGCGGATAATCAATCCTAACCTTTCAATTACACTCCCTAGGATAAGCACCTCTCCTGTGAGTTTGGCCTCCCAACCATGACCACTGTCATCTTGGGTACTGCACAGGTGGACAATCTTCACAAGGTAGCCTCAGCTCAGACCTTGGCCGTGAGGGAACTAATACTAAGGTATATAAGTTTCCAGTCAAGACCTACCCAATATTCGGGTATTGTGGTTGTACGATAAAATTGGAATGGTATCACATCCAGACAACCATCAGTTTTATAAAGGGCTAAGGCTCATGCCTCAACATTTTCATCACCAAAATCATCAAGTGTTTGGAAACACATGTCCAAAACATTTCAATAGAATGATCCATCATTCCAAGGTTTTCATAACCATTTTTCCACCAAGTATTCCCATCTAAAGTTGATCAAGTTTTATGCTTAGCACTAGCATCTACAGGTGGGGGTAGTACTAATGAGGGGGTGGTAACTAGTGGGGTTTCAACTAAGTCCAACCTTATATCATAAGCTGATATCAATTTTTCTAGCTTAGGCCAAATTTTATGCTCTTTATGCAACCTTCAGCACAACTGTCTAGTATCTACCAAAACTCTTAGGTAGGCTCCAAGTAAGCTTTGATAAAGAAATAAAGTAAGAGGCTTGCCATAAAACTAGGATTGGTTTAGCAAGTGGGTATGGTCACATATGCTTAAGGCATAAAGTAATCATATCACAAGCATGGGTTTGTGGCAACAATAGGGTATCTTGCAAGGGTTAGCTTGCATTGGTCAACTTGGTTAGTATAGCTTGCCTTGTGCAGAGCAGTGGTTGAAGTTCTCTTCGGCTTCCTCTTCGTAGTATCCTCCTTCCTCCTCGTAGTATCCTTGGTCGGTACTAGCGTCTATGAATAAATACGAGGTACACAATCACCAAACAATACTTAACTACTAGCAATCATCACACACAAGGGTCCTATAGATGATCTAGCATCATCTCTAACATTACAAGGTTAAGGATTGGTTTAAGTCTTTTTATTTTAGAAAAGTAATTTCTACTCATTGGACAACTACTTAAGATTTAATATTCTCCAAACTAAACATGGGATCATGTTGACACATGTCATCACCACATATTGTAGTCCATGGGAATGTGATTTAAAGCGGTGTCACAATTTAATAAGGTTTTACCCTTTTATTTTAATTAATTAAAGTGGCTAGAAATGCTTATGAAGCATTCTTTTATTCCTTGAGCATTATTTCTGCAAGTAACCTATATATATTTTTATATAATCTGAAAGGTATGGTTGAATGTGATTTTTGAGAGTTGGAATCAACTCAAAAGCTTTTATGGTTTAAATTTGAAAAATGTTTGAATGCAGAAAAGCTTCTGCCTTGTTATTTTTACTATGGGTGATCTACAGATCCAAATGACTTGAATCCAACGGGCTTGGATTAAGCATTCACAGACCTTTCCAACAAAATTGGTTTCATCTAATTTGGTGCACTAAATCGATCTGGGTTGATTTTTGAAGTTGGGTACAGAAGTGTGTTTGAAAATAAAAAAGAAAAGGTTTAATTTGAATTGCTGGGCTGCGCGGGAAATTCTAACGGGCCGGCCTGCTAAGCGCAGTGCTCCCGCGGGCTGCTTAAGTGGGTGTCCCCACTCGTCAGTGACACGGGGCTGGGCGAAGCGGTATGGGGCAACGTGGTTCGTTCGATCTAGTTCTAATCCAACGGCTGAGGGTCATCGTCGACGCGAGACAGCTCCGGCGAGAACGAAACCTAGCGCGGCCAGTGAGGGTTGCTGGGGGATCACCGGGGTACGGGCGAGGGTCGGCGAGGCGGGCGAACGACGAAGTCGACGACGGCGAACCTCCTGGTACTGGTGGCTTCTCCTGGGGCGGCTCCAATCGCTGGCTCCTTTCTTCTCCGGCAGCGGCAGGCTCCAGTGAAATTCCGGTGAGGTGGTGCTCGCCTTGCTCTGAGAATGGTGTGGCACGATCAGTGAGGAGAGGGGAGTGAGATGGTGTGAAGAAATCGTGCGGGGGTGGCCTCTATTTATAGTCGAGCGAGGGGACCGTCGGGGCGCAAGGTGAGCTCGTCGGAGGCGATGTTACAGACAGCTAATGGCATGGGCAAGGGTAGGGGACGGTGCTGTGTCTCCTGGCGATGCTCAACGACATGGTCGCGAGGCATGGGGCGGTGTGGTTTGGTCTGGAACGGGTGGTGCTCTGCGCGGCAGAGGCGGCGTCTTCGACGGCGGGCGGTGGCTGTATGGCGCGGGGCGTTAAACGGGGATGTCTGGCGGTCTCCTGGGTCGGTGGTGATCGTGTGTGCGCGCGGTGAGGGCGGCGCGCGGTCTGTGGGTGATGGTCGAGGGTGGCGCTCTGGCACACGCTCGGCATGGTCTGGGCGTGTCTCGTGGGTGTGGTCCAGGGCTTGGCAACGCTCGCGGCTGGGACAGGCAGTGGCGATGGACGGTGGGCTGCCTCCCAGACATGCTGGCTAGGCTTGCTGCTGCTCCTATCTTGCTGTCCACATTGGGGTGACATGGGGTTGCTCGACTGTTCACCATTAATGGCAATGGCAAGCTCACAGGGGTGCTAGTGCTGGTCTAACCTTTCTAGATGATCTACTAGATTGTGTGAGAGCTAACTAGGGAACAAGTTAGGCTCAAAACACTGCACACTATAGTGTTTGTGATTTTGTTTGATTTGTGTCTGCAACCTGTTTGATGAAATGGCCGCATGAAATCAAGTTTTGAATTTTGAAACGATTTTTGGTGGGTTTGCTAGATTGGTCCTGGTGAGTCTGCAGATGCTTGGGTTTTGAAAGTTGAGCTTGCTTGAGTGGGTTTTGAAAAAGTGGGATCTTCCCATATGAAGAAGATTCAATTTTGAATTGTCATTTAAACTATGCATTTGAAAGTTTCTGGATGATCACAAACTGGGCCTTGATACTTTGTTATGAGTACATTCAAGGGGTGCAAAGATCCAGAAAAGTTTCTGTTAGGTTTTGAAAGTTTGAGACAACCAAAGTAGGCATGGGAGTTAAATTGGTCAAAATGACCATTCACTTAATATATTTGTTTTGACTTATTTGTCTTTAGGAAAAGTGTGGGGAATGTTTTAGATGATGTTCTTTTCACCTAAGAAACATTTTACAAGCAATGGATCACACAAACAAGGTGGTTTTTAAAGAATTTCAAAATTCATGCATACACATATACATGCATTCATGAATTGATTAGAAAAGTTTTTTGTTAACCCTAAACTTTAGGATTAGTGTTTTGTTGATCTAAGTTTGATATTTTTGGGATGTTACAGAATTCCAGGCAAGCATTTACCCATGCTTGCACTACATATAGTACCGAATGCACCTACCTTATTCTTGCATCATATGTCGTGATCCGTATAAAATTGAATCTGAAGTATTGCATAGCCTTTACTTTTAAACCCCACTAAAGCTTGTTCCCTCCATCCTATCAGCCATTACTACAAGAGTTGTTTAATCCATGTGAGTCATAGAATTGCATGTGTAGGTTTTGTGAGTGTCTTTGATTAATGAGGCACGTAAACAATTTAATTGAGTAGTAATGGGATAACTAAAGAAAGAGTCATCGATGGGAAATATCTGCTATTTGGTTCTTTATGCTTACTTGTGTCCCATAGGACCACGAGTACTTGATACCTGTTCCTTGACTATCGCACTATCCGCATGTGGGACCATGAATCCCCTTAGCAAGAGCTTGAGTCATAACTTATTTCTTGGGTCCAAAAACTAGTTTGGGCCTTTACTACTATCCTATACTTATGCCATGCTACTGATTATTTACTATTGTTTCTTGAGGAACATTTACTACTATATTATCTAGGAACCCTGTGCCATGTTTTAGTTGTATTGACAAGCCCAGTCCCACTTTCGGGTTCCCAGTCGTTTACAGCCATCGCCACACACCCTGGGTCCATCGCGGAGCCGCCCGACTTCTTAGCGGGTAGCTTAGTGGGGTTACCCCTGAAATTTTTTATGAATCTTGTGATTTCTTTATTGTGACGCCTCGTTGGATTTTCATTTGGTTTTTACGAGGTTGATCGTGCGTGTGTTGCTATTTGTGCTCCTGTGTATGGTAAATCTTTCTAAAAGCCGTTTTCGCGGTTATGGACGATTTGGAGGACAGTTTCTCGATTATAGACAAGCATAACTAAAGTACTGCTTTTAAATTGACTACAAGTTGACTAGTAATAGTGCAATATTCATGGAATAACTAATAAAACTGCCAAGTGATGGGATGTTCTTTCGCCTTCTTGTTCGGGAATGGGGAGATGGGCGACCGATGTTTATTTATGTTGATATATATCTGCTGGGTATTTAACTGTTGTTTAATTAACGAGCGTTCGTCTTGGTTAGGTGGATGTTGTAGCGTGTCTCTATAAAATTGCTAGGCTTTATTTTCGCCGCAATTGCGTCACCCCAAGGTTGTTCCCTTTAGCTGCATAAAGACTTGCTAAGCCCCCTAGGCTCTCACACGATAAATATTTGGTTCAGATGGACAGATATACTCCAAGGAAGGGTTCTGGTTCAAAGATAATGACAATGGTGGCAACATCCGTCTGGTGTAGAGATTCGGGGATGGAGATCCGTGAGATCTGTGGCCGGGATGTGCTTATTTTCAGGGCGTCTTATGCCAATTTGCCTCTTATGTGTACTCGGATATTGTCTTCCGCTTCCGTTGATACTCTGATGTGCGTTGTGTGAGGACGTATCCTAAACTATTAGAACTATATGTTGGAGATATGCCCTAGAGGCAATAATAAATGTAGTTATTATTATATCTTTGTGTTTATGATAAATATTTGCATTCATGCTATAATAGTATTAACAAGGAAACATTAATACTTGTGTGTTTTGTAAACTTAATTTGAAGTCCCTAGTATAGCCTCTATACATCACTAGCTTGTTGGTTGATAAATGATTGTGGTTTCCCTATCATGAACATTGAGATGTTATCAACAACAAGATCATATCGTTAGGAGAATGATATGGTGGACATACTCCTATAGATAAGCGTACCATAAAGATCAAGTCATTTTAATAGTTCAATTGCTATATGCTTTCTGATACATAGTAACCTAATTCCTTCGACCATGAGATCATGCATATCACCTTTACCGGATGGATGCTTTGATGACATCAAACACCACACCGTAACTGGGTGGCTATAAAGGTGGCATTGAGTGTTCGGAAAGTATTGGTTGAAACACATGGATCAAGAGTGGGATTTCTCCATCCATATGACGGATAGATATACTCTGGGACCTCTCGGTGGAATGTCATCCAATTAGCTTGCAAGCATGTGACTGGCTCACAAGGGATCACATATCACGGGAACGAGAAAAGAGTACTTATCGGTAACGAGGTTGAACTAGGTATGTAGAGATACCAACGATCATAACCTCGGATAAGTAAACTATCGTGAGACAAAGGGAAATTGGTATCGTATGTAAGTGGTTCATTCGATCGCAAAGTAATCGTAGAAATATGTGGGAGCCATATGAATTTCCAGATTCCTCTATTGGTTATTGTTCGGAGAAGTGTCTCGATCATGTCCGCATAATTCACGAACCGTAGGGAGACACACTTAAGGATTCGACGTTGTTTGAGTAGTTATGGAATGAATGAGAAAGAGACCGAATGTTGTTCAGAGTCTCGGATGGGATCCGGGATATCACGAGGAGATCCGGAATGGTCCGGAGAATAAGATTCATATAAGGAAAGTCCCGTTTCGGAGTTGGGGAATGATTCCGGTGTTTTCATCGGGAATGTTCTAGAAGGTTCCAGAATGTCCGGCACTCCGGAGGGGAAGGGGTACATGAATGTGTCATTGCAAGTTGGAATGATTGCATCATGTACTAAGTTTCTTCGCTGTCCAAAATAAAGGGTTTATTCAAATCCTAAATTGAAAAGTCAAACGGCTAGTTTGAAAGTCAAACGGCAAGTTTTGGAAAGAGGAGGAGGAGGTTGAAACCGAGTTGGGGAGGGAGTCCCTCCTCCGCAAGCCGGCGCACCACCCAAGCCGAGTTGGGGAGGGACTCCCCTCCCTCCCCTTGGCCACCGGCCCCTCCACCTATATAAGGAGGGGCAGGGCTCCCTCCTAGCACACACAAGTACCTCTCCTCAAACCCTAGCTTGGCGCCTACCACCATAGCCGTCGCCGCCCCCTAGGGTTTTGCCCTAGCCGCCGACTTTGGGGGTCCCCGGAACCCTAGCCGCCGGCTCTAGCCTCTCCTCCTGTAGGGTTCGTAGCATAGAAAACAAAAAA
This sequence comes from Avena sativa, assembly GCA_916181665.1. NCBI lineage: Eukaryota > Viridiplantae > Streptophyta > Magnoliopsida > Poales > Poaceae > Avena > Avena sativa. The sequence goes on along the minus strand of OV702285.1, from coordinate 101,895,863 downwards.
TTTCCTACGATGGGAACAACTATGTACCAAGATCTATCTACTAGATACAAACAATGGGCGGATGTATATCCGTAGAGAACATACCCTTGAAGACCGACAAAGCTTAACGAGTCCAAACTCGTGGTTGATGTAGACGATATCTTGCCGATCTCAAGATCGAGAGGAAGTCCTAGCGCCGCAAAACAGCAGCGCATCCGTGCTCGCACACACGTTCGAGGCACCGAGCAACCTCCGCCTCCTCGCTCCAGCGATGCAGCGGAAGCACAACTCTTTCTTGCCGAAAAGCCACCGGGAACATGTATCTCGCTAGTCCGAGACCATGGGGGATAAATACTAGAGGGGGAGAGAGATCCTTCACGAGGAGGTGTGAGTGAGAAGTGAGAGGAGGGGCTCCTTATATAGGGGAGGGGGGCAGCCCAAGGGGGCATGGCCGCCGGCCATGGAGGGTGCCCCCACCTCTCCCTCATTCATGTGGGTGGACACTCCACTCACAAAATGGCCCTTCAAATTTCTCCACTCAAAAACCCACTCAAATTCCCATTAAATTTCCACCAAATTTAATGCAAACTGTCATTAAATAAAACTCCTTTTATTTATTCAGAATTTTGTCAATTACTTTAATGACAAACATTCACATATAACCCCTTGCTAGTATTTCATTTCACATGCAGAAACACTTTCTGCAATTTCACCCGAAAACCCGTTTCGGTATCTAGTGAAATAAATTCCTGCGCTTGTTATTCTTTTCGTCATGAAACTTTTGCTCCAAATGGATGTCGGTGTCTCTTAAGTGTGTCACCCTACGGTTCGCGAATAATGCGGACATGATCGAGACCCCTCTCGGATCAATAATCAGAAGCGGGATCTGGAGACCCATACTGACTCCCACACATTCAACGATGACTTTCTTGTGATCGTCGGAACCTTTTACGCTCGTATCTTAATCCTTTTGTTTCGCGATATATTACATGTCCGAGATTCGATCATCGGTATCTCCATACCTAGTTTGATCTCGTTACTGACATGCACTCTTTTCTCGTTCCCGTTATATAACATTCTAGTGATCAAATCACTTGCTTGCAAGCTAATCAATGTGATATCACCGAGAGGGCCCAGAGCATATCTATCCGTCATCGGGATGAACAAATTCCACTCTCGATCCATGGGCCTCAACATAACACTTTAGTAGTTCTAAACCCATCTTTATAATCACCCTGTTACTGTGTGACGTTTGATGTTATCAAGAAACTCTTCCGGTGTTAGTGATTGACATGATCTCATGGTCTAAGGATTAGGATCACTTCGTAAGTTGTTATAGCAATATAAACTCAATGACTTTGATCATAATGCTATACTTCGGATGAATGTTCATCACACCATTACACTAATGTTGTGATCCCGTTATTAACAACATCCAATGTCCATGATCAGGAAACCTTGATCATCTTGTTAATCAACGAGCTAGTTTATGAGAGAGGCATAACTAGGAACTTTCCTTTTGTTTATTAAACACACATGTATTAACGTTTCCATATTAATACAATTATAGCATGTAAAATAAACATTTATCATAAATAAGGAATACGATAATAACCACTTTATTATTGCCTCTCGGGCATATTCCCTTCAGTCTCCCACTTGCACTAGAGACAATAATCTAGTTTGAGAACTTTGCGTATTGAACACTTATGGCTTTCCGGTGTTCCATATACGCAATTGCAAGTGGTTAACATAATATATGGATCTGACGCTTCAGGTCCGTGTGTATTTGCATGTCTTTGCGTCTTCACGCATCACTCATTCTCCAATGAGATGGCATTGTATAAATTTGGTCTTTCGGTGAGACCTTTAGTTCCTTGGGGTTAAAACACGTCGATACTATTGTCATACAATATATCTTTAGTGTTAGCCCGTTGCGAACCACACCTTAGTTTGATAACAAACTACTTGACACAAATTCCCTCCTTTGCTGCTACTATAGCAGTCATATACTTAGCCTTTTGTTGTAGTATTCGTCACAATGTCTTAACTTTGGAACTCTTCCAAATCCATCATGGAATCTCCTTTCCATTATATTGTGCCACCCATAGTTTAAATTGAGATAAACTTAATTTGTATCTTGTGACAAAACTAGTATCAATGTAACTCTTTACAATGAACTATTTGCAATTATTTGTCACCTCTACACAAATATATTCTTAGTTCTTTCAAAAAGATCATAAGAATATCCTCACTATCGTCCAATGATCATTTTATGATTCATTCTGGTATATGCTCATAACACTTAGAGCATAGGACATATCTGGATGTGTACATATCATGGTATGATTGATCAAAACATTCTCGTGATTTCACTCATCAAGTGTCAAAGCACTTGAATCTTGTTTCACTTATCAAGTGTCGATACACTTGAATCTTGATTCAATTCCTTTCCATGCAACAAGAAATGTTTCTTGTCGTTTCTATATTGAACTCCTTCAATATCTCATATATGTACATTTGGCACAACCATATTAGCGTCATAGTCTATCCACTATAGACATTCATGCTAAATATTCGGGTTTTTCCTAAGTATTTCATCGAAATGAAATTCTTAACCTTTGTCAATAAAATATACATCATTTCTAATCAACAAGATGTCCTTCACATAATGTATTAGAAATATGTCTCAACGCTCCCACTTAATTTCTTGCAAATGCAAGCATCTTCATCGTCTCCAGATGAAAACTCCTTTTTCATCACGGTGAAGATTCCAACTCCGCGATGCTTACTTCAACCATTGAAGTTTGCATGCCCTTTTAGCATCCTTTGAATTTAACAAAACCCTTTGGACCGTGTCATGTACACGTCCTAGGTAACCATTCTATTAGAAGAACTTTGTTTTGTTTATTCATCTACCATATACCAAATTATATGTAGTGGTTGCTACTTTAATCCGTTCAGACTAAATATCGCTATGAAAGATCAAATCTTGTCATAGTCAACTCTTTGAACATTGTCATAAAATACTTTACGACATGTCGAATATTTCATAGATGTGAGACATCCATGTCTGTTTCTTTATAGATCCAAATACGACCGATAGGCTTTTACACCTTTCCGGAGGGTCTTCCAAGTTCAAAACTTGATTTCTCGTGTATGGAACTATCACGGATTTTATGGCTTCAAGCCATTTGACGGAGTCAGGGCCCATCATCTCTTCTTTGCATATAGTCGGTTCATCATTGTCAAACAATAATGATTTACTCTCAAATCTTAGTATTTGATTATTTATTCGACCGACTTGGTTCAATAGGAACTTAGATCTCCGTGACCACAACCTTTGAGGCACATAAGCTATGAGCATTATGGCAGCCTCCAGAACGATTTCCGGCACTGCGCAACTCAGCACATTTAGCTAAGGTTCGTTAACCTTATCAAAGTTCTATTGTCCTCCCACTTAACTTTTGCGAAAAATTCCTTTTTCAAGAAACTTCACATTTCAAGCGACAAACCCTTTTGTCCTCGGTGTTATGGAGGAATAACCAATTGTTATTCGGAATAACCTACAAAGACATGCTCATCCGAATTTGGTTGTAAACATCTTACTTATGTTTAGCATACCAAAATTTAAGAAATGACAACTTGGGTTTTACCCCAAACCATAACTTCCATGGTGTCATTTCAACGGATCTAGATGGAGCTCTTTTCAGTGTAAAAGCGGTAGTCTCTAAAGCTTTAATCTTTTAAAACATAATGGCAGTTTTATAAATAACACCTTTGATCCAACCATGTCTCACAAGGTTTCATTACAAATCTCAAACACTCCATACTCCTATGGTGTTTCGGGAGATGTAAATCTAGGTGTTTTGCTAAACTTGCAACTCAAATAAATCCCTTTATGATAAAATCATGATTCATTTATTTTCTTGTTACACTTGTAACTCAAATAAATCCCTTTATGATCAAATCATAATTCATTTATTTTTCTTGTTACAATGATTTTCCACTTCATCTTGAAAGTCTTTGAAACATTTTCAAATATTTCATACTTCTTTCTCATTAAGTGAACATTCACTCAAAATTCCGGAGAAAGCATATGAAGTTGAAACCCATCGCTTACGACTACACATAATGGACTACATACATCGATATGTATAAATTCCAATAATTTAGTCGTTCGTTCTTCTTTGGCCTTTGAACGAAGTTTTAATTATCACGTGGAAAGTCTCACAAGCGTCACTTGATCAAATCAAAGACTCCAAAAATCCATGAATATGGAGATTCTTCATGTTTTCTTTCCAATATAATTTAAACAGCGATGTCACTTCATAAGTGATCTTTCAATCATTTGTCTTGCGACATTTTAGCATTAGGTTTTATGGATGTGATTTCTTCAACTAGATTTGTAAATCATCCATCTTATATGGAATACGGTAATTATTTGAACAACCTTTGTTCTCATAATACCTGATTCAAATAACAATTATTAAAACAAATCTTGAAGTCAAGCCTTGATGTCAACGAGAAATACAAACAACGGTTTGTTTGTTTTTGATGAACATCATCACATATTCTCTTGCTAGTTACTTAGGCCATTGTGGTTCATGAATTGCATCGTTCCGTATGAAATTTCATACCAACCAATTCGGTATCCAATACCCAAGAACCACATTGTTTAACAAGCAAAGAATACAACCATAACATGTATATCATCCATATACCTAAATTGGATATTTCCAATCTTTTCTTTTCTGCCAAGTATATTTTATAGATTCTCTTTCAGCATTTCCTTTTCCTTTTAAAAGAATCTATCAACATCAAAAGTGGCGCCATGTACATGACACATAGTCCAAAGCGTGTATATTCAAATAATAATACCTTTGGACTTGCACTTTGAAGTAGATCACCATCATCAAAATGATCGGTATTCTTTCAAAATCCATTCTTTAATAATCTTTTAGTGTAGTAACCACTTTACATACATCTTCTATTCATCCTTATCATGACGACTTTCATGATCAAGCCAATTTAGCTTATAAAGGAGAATCGTGAGTATAACATTACTTTCCAAAACCCTTTTGGATGATTAGGATGTCTAGCATCTCCAACCTTCGTAAATTCTCATCCAATATGAGAACATATATTATACTCTATCATATTGCAACCAAAACATTGTTTCAGATATCGTTATATCTGCCACACATGATGGTTTCTGAAACAATTCTTTCAGCTCCTAGATAAACTTGATATTAAAACAATCAAGAATCGTGGAGGCAAACATGATACTTAAGATACTAACACTGGAATTGTTACTCTCGATTTAATACCAACTATTAAATTTCCCAGAGTAAATAGAGTTTGCTGAAAGTTTGCAATAGGACTTTAAACTTTAGATTGACACTCAACACAATACGATACCAGTTCGTAAAGTATATATCCAGAATTCTATAGTTCTATTATCTCAATTATAACTAAGCATAAGGCGGTGAACGAATGCCAATGACTACAAAAATTATGCAAATTCACTTTGATTTAATTTATGATAAATTGAGTTCTACTAATCCAAATTAGAAAAGAACTCCCACTCAAAAACGACATCCCTCGTGCCTTTTTGGTGATTACATGAACCAAATCCACTACACCAAGTCCGATCATCACGTGAGTCGGCGTAGCTTCAAAGGCGAGCATCAAACGGGCATCATATCTACTATATGACTCATGCTTAACCTTTCGGTCCGTGTTCCGAGGCCATGTCTGTACATGCTAGGCTCTCCAAGTAAGAACCTTAGTATTCGCGTGTGTAACTGTCTTACACCCGAAATATGGTCGTGGATCCAAAAACACCCGATCATCACGTGATGTCTTGGAGCGACGAGAACATAATCGGTGCATACTAAAGGAAGAACACATTCTTATCTTGATATTTAAATGAGGGATCATCTTATTGTGCTAATAAAACGCCAAACAAGCAATATAAGATGCTATCAAACATCACATGTTTATTAGTGGAATGATATGGTTCTCGCATATGATCTCTATCATGTGCACCGTGGTATGATCACTATCATACCTTTATGTGTAAATCCAAGGTCTATGGAGTTTACACGTTATGTATGTTGTAAGAGTATCATCTCATACTTCTACTTACAACATCACCATATCATAACACTAGCCCAGCAACAATCTAAACTAGACGCCTCTAATTTATCCATTGCAAATTTTACGTGGCTTAGGGCTTTCGAAGATAGAACCGTTCTTACCTACGAACATGAACCACAACGAGGATAACCAAATTGTTGACAACTCGTTGCAAATTAGATATTGACTATAGTAGGAGAGACAGACACCCGCTAGCCACTTATGCAAAACTAGTTGCATGTCAAGCGTGGAACAGGTCTCATGTGCGAGGACATGTAAAGTTTGTCCGGGCCGCTTCATCCCACTATGCCACCAATATCCAAAGTACAACTAAGAAGCAATAAAATGATCATCATCGCCCACATACTCATATGTGTACTACCCGTGCAAAGTATCTACGCATAGATCCGGCTCTGATACCACTGTAGGGTTCGCAGCATAGAAAACAAAAAATTTCCTACGATGGGAACAACTATGTACCAAGATCTATCTACTAGATACAAACAACGGGCGGATGTATATCCGTAGAGAACATACCCTTGAAGACCGACAAAGCTTAACGAGTCCAAACTCGTGGTTGATGTAGACGATCTCTTGCCGATCTCAAGATCGAGAGGAAGTCCTAGCGCCGCAAAACAGCAGCGCATCCGTGCTCGCACACACGTTCGAGGCACCGAGCAACCTCCGCCTCCTCGCTCCAGCGATGCAGCGGAAGCACAACTCTTTCTTGTCGAAAAGCCACCCGGAACATGTATCTCGCTAGTCCGAGACCATGGGGGATAAATACTAGAGGGGGAGAGAGATCCTTCACGAGGAGGTGTGAGTGAGAAGTGAGAGGAGGGGCTCCTTATATAGGGGAGGGGGGCAGCCCAAGGGGGCATGGCCGCCGGCCATGGAGGGTGCCCCTACCTCTCCCTCATTCATGTGGGTGGACACTCCACTCACAAAATGGCCCTTCAAATTTCTCCACTCAAAAACCCACTCAAATTCCCATTAAATTTCCACCAAATTTAATGCAAACTGTCATTAAATAAAACTCCTTTTATTTATTCAGAATTTTGTCAATTACTTTAATGACAAACATTCACATATAACCCCTTGCTAGTATTTCATTTCACATGCAGAAACACTTTCTGCAATTTCACCCGAAAACCCGTTTCGGTATCTAGTGAAATAAATTCCTGCGCTTGTTATTCTTTTCGTCATGAAACTTTTGCTCCAAATGGATGTCGGTGTCTCTTAAGTGTGTCACCCTACGGTTCGCGAATAATGCGGACATGATCGAGACCCCTCTCGGATCAATAATCAGAAGCGGGATCTGGAGACCCATACTGACTCCCACACATTCAACGATGACTTTCTTGTGATCGTCGGAACCTTTTACGCTCGTATCTTAATCCTTTTGTTTCGCGATATATTACATGTCCGAGATTCGACCATCGGTATCTCCATACCTAGTTTGATCTCGTTACTGACATGCACTCTTTTCTCGTTCCCGTGATATAACATTCTAGTGATCAAATCACTTGCTTGCAAGCTAATCAATGTGATATCACCGAGAGGGCCCAGAGCATATCTATCCGTCATCGGGATGAACAAATTCCACTCTCGATCCATGGGCCTCAACATAACACTTTAGTAGTTCTGAACCCATCTTTATAATCACCCTGTTACTGTGTGACGTTTGATGTTATCAAGAAACTCTTCCGGTGTTAGTGATTGACATGATATCATGGTCTAAGGATTAGGATCACTTCGTAAGTTGTTATAGCAATATAAACTCAATGACTTTGATCGTAATGCTATACTTCGGATGAATGTTCATCACACCATTACACTAATGTTGTGATCCCGTTATTAACAACATGCAATGTCCATGATCAGGAAACCTTGATCATCTTGTTAATCAACGAGCTAGTTTATGAGAGAGGCATAACTAGGAACTTTCCTTTTGTTTATTAAACACACATGTATTAACGTTTCCGTATTAATACAATTATAGCATGTAAAATAAACATTTATCATAAATAAGGAATACGATAATAACCACTTTATTATTGCCTCTCGGGCATATTCCCTTCACCTCCTTGGTGTGTCTAAAACCTAGATCGCCGAGGAGCTCTCTCATACTCCACCATACTCGCTCCGGCTTAAGGCGAAGCCCTGCGAGATCTCCCCTCTACTTCCGATACCACGCCGTTGTGCTACCGGAATCACGAGGAGAGTGCTACAACCTCCGTTGCCTGCTGGAACAAGGGAGAGGAAGGTCTTCGTCGAGTACCGAACGTGTGACCGACTGCGGGAGCGCTGCCGGAACGCAGCGCCGGAAGGATCGTCTACGCGATCTTGAGATCGGGAAGAGTACGACTACATCACCCACGAGAATCCGCTCTCGTTAAACACTTTGGAATCTTCGAGGGTAAGTTATTCCATCGACTCGTTGCTACAATCTAGTAGATAGATCTTGGCCTTTTTGTTTGTATGCGATAGAAATTTTTTGTTTTCCATGCTACGAAACCCTACAGTGGTATCAGAGCCGTGTCTATATGTAGATCTGTTGCACGAGTAGAACACAATGGTCATTGTGGGCATTGATGCTTTTATTGTCGATTGCTTCTTGTGTACTTTGCATCTTACGGTATGTTGGGATGAAGCGGCCCGGGCTAACCTTACATGACATCGTTCATGAGACTTGCTCCACGCTTGACATGCAACTTGTATTGCATAAGTGGCTTTGCGGGTGCCTGTTTCTCCTAGCATAGTTAAGATCCAATTTACAACGGGTGATTAACAATACTAGTATCAATGTTATGGTTCATGTTCGTAAGTTAGAACGACACTTATTGAAAGCCTCAAACCACGTAAAATATGCAAAGAAAGTAGAGGCGTCTAACTTTGTTTTGCAGGGGTGTGCTGTGATGTGATATGGCCATGATTGTGATTATATTTGATGTATGCAATGTTCCTTATTGTAAGTTGGCAACCGGCAGGAGCCATATGGTTGTCTTTAATTTATGTTAAGACCCGCGTGTCTATTCAAAGTAGTTGTAAAAGTTGAAGCCGGTGGACGACAACCATGGAGAGGCGTCATTGACCTTGATGCAATGCCGGTGATGATGGAGATCATGTTCGTGCTAGAAGATGGAGATCAGAAGCACAAAGAAGAAAGGCCATATCATATCACATATTATGAATTGCATGTGATGTTAATCCTTTATGCATCTTGTATTGCTTAGTAGACGACGGTAGCATTATAAGATGATCCCTCATGCACATGAATTTCAAGTCATAAAGTGTTCACCCTTAGTTAGCACCGTTGCTAAAGCTTGTTGTTTCGAAGCACCACGTGATGATCGGGTGTGTTAGATTCCGCAAGTGTATACAACATGAGCAAGCCAGATTTGCTCATGCGGAAACTAAGGTTTGATCTTGACAAGCCTAGCATGTACAGACATGGTCTCGGAACACGGATCACCGAAAGGTAAAGCATGAATCATATAGTAGATATGATGAACATGTCGATTGTTCGCCATTGAAACTATATCAACTCTCGTGATGATCGGTGTTGATGTGGTGGATTTGGTTCGTGTGATCACTAAAACAATGTGAGGGATGTTGTTTTGAGTGGGAGTTCACCTAGATTAACTTTATTATTAATTTGAACTCAATTTGTCATAAACTTAGTCTAAACTATTGCAAATATGTTGTAGATCAGTGGCAGCCCCTACATCAATTTTAATGCGTTCCTAGAGAAAGAAAAGTTGAAAAACAATGGAAGCAACTTCGCGGATTGGTTCCACAATTTGAGGATTGTCCTCACAGCTGGTAATTTGACCTATGTGCTGGATGCACCGCTGGGTGACCCACCTGCAGCTGATGCTTCCGATGAAGTAAAGAATGTTTACCTCGCTCGGAAGAATCAGTACTCCATAGTTCAGTGTGCTATCTTGTATGGTTTGGAATCGGAGCTTCAGAAAAGGTTTGAGAATTCAGACCCATATGATATTGTCGAGGATCTCAAATTGATCTTTGAGACTCATGCGGCAATTGAAAGTTATGAGGCTTCTGAAAAGTTCTTTAACTGCAAGATGGAAGAGGGCAGCTCCGTCAGTGAGCATGTGCTTAAGATGTCTGGGCACGCAAACAAACTTCAAAGCTTGGGTATTGTGATTCCTAATGCTTTGGGGATTTACCGTGTCCTCCAATCACTACCACCAAGTTACAAGGACTTTGTGATGAACTACAACATGCAGAACATGAACAAGCAGTTGCCAGAACTGTTTGCTATGTTAAAGTATGCAGAAGTGGAGATCAAGAAAGAGCACCAAGTGTTGTTGGTCAATAAGACCACCAAGTTCAAGAAAGGCAAGTCTAAGCAGAAGGGACACTTCAAGAAGGGTGGTAAGAAAGTTACCACACCGGCGAAGAAGACCAAGGCTGGACCTAAGCCTGATACTGAGTGCTTTTACTGCAAGGGAGAAGGTCACTGGAAGCGGAATTGCCCAAAGTACTTGGCGGATTTGAAGAACGGCAACATCAAGAAGAAAGGTATATCTGATATACATGTTATTGATGTGTATCTCACTAGTACTCGTAGTAGTGCCTGGGTATTTGATACTGGTTCGGTTGCTCATATTTGTAACTCGAAACAGGTGCTGCAGAATAAACGGAAGCTAGCGAAGAACGAGGTGACGATGCGCGTGGGAAACGGATCAAAGGTTGATGTGATCGCGGTCGGCACGCTACCCCTTCATCTACCATCGGGATTAGTTTTATACTTAAATAATTGTTATTTGGTGCCTGCGTTGAGCATGAACATTATATCGGGATCTTGTTTATTGCGAGACGGTTACTTGTTTAAGTCCGAGAATAATGGTTGTTCGATTTATATGAGTAATATGTTTTATGCACATGCACCTTTGATAGATGGTCTATTCTTGTTGAATCTCAATAGTGGAAATACACACATTAATAACATTGAGGCTAAACGTTTGAAATCAAGCGATAATTCGACCTATATGTGGCACTGTCGTCTTGGTCACATTGGAGTGAAGCGTATGAAGAAACTCCATTCCGATGGACTTCTTGAATCACTTGATAGATGCGAAGCATGTCTGATGGGTAAAATGACTAAGACTCCATTTTCTGGTATGATGGAGCGAGCTACGGACTTATTAGAAATCATACATGCCGATGTGTGTGGTCCAATGAGTGTAGCATCGCGCAGTGGTTATCGTTATGTTCTTACCTTCACGGATGATTTGAGTAGATATGGGTATATCTATTTCATGAAACATAAGTCCGAAACTTTCGAGAAGTTTAAGGAGTTTCAAAGTGAGGTAGAGAATCAACGTAACAAGAAGATTAAATTTCTACGTTCTGATCGTGGAGGTGAATATCTAAGTTACGAGTTTGGCGAGCATTTGAAGAAATGCGGAATACTTTCACAGTTGACACCGCCGGGAACACCACAGCGTAATGGTGTGTCCGAACGTCGTAATCGAACTCTCTTAGATATGGTTCGTTCTATGATGTCACTTACAGATTTACCGCTATCATTTTGGGGTTATGCATTAGAAACAGCCGCATTCACTTTAAATAGGGCACCATCTAAATCCGTTGAAACGACACCGTATGAATTATGGTTTGGGAAGAAACCTAAATTGTCGTTCCTTAAAGTTTGGGGTTGCGAAGCCTATGTAAAGAAGTTACAGCCGGACAAGCTTGAACCCAAAGCGGAAAAATGCGTCTTCATAGGATACCCGAAGGAAACTATTGGGTATACCTTCTATCATAGATCCGAAGGCAAAATCTTCGTTGCCAAGAATGGATCCTTTCTAGAGAAGGAATTTCTCTCGAAAGAAGTGACTGGAGGGAAAGTAGAACTCGACGAGGTTGTCGAACCTTCTCTCGAAATTGCGAGTAGCGCAGCACCGGAAGAAGTTCCTGTGGTGCCTGCACCAATTAGAGAGGAAGCTAATGATGATGATCATGAAACTTCGGTTGAAGTTGCTACAGAGCCTCGGAGGTCAATGAGAACTCGTACCACTCCAGATTGGTATGATCCCGTTATGAGTGTCATGTTGGTGGACAACACCGATGACCCTGAGACATATGAGGAAGCAATGATGAGCCCAGATTCCAATAAATGGCAAGAAGCCATGAAATCCGAGATTGGATCCATGTATGAAAACCAAGTATGGACTTTGGTGGACTTACCGGATGGCCGGAAGGCTGTCGAGAACAAATGGATCTTCAAGAAGAAAACAGATGCTGATGGTAATGTTACTGTCTATAAAAGCTCGACTTGTTGCAAAAGGGTTTCGACAAATTCAAGGAGTTGACTACGATGAGACTTTCTCACCAGTAGCGAAGCTAAAGTCTGTGAGGATTATGTTAGCAATCGCTGCATATTATGATTATGATATATGGCAGATGGATGTCAAAACAGCATTCCTCAATGGAGATCTTGATGAAGAGTTGTATATGATGCAACCCAAAGGTTTTGTCTATCCTAAAGATGCTAACAAGGTATGTAAACTTCAACGGTCCATCTATGGATTGAAGCAAGCATCCCGAAGTTGGAATCAACGTTTTGATAAGGTGATCAAAAGTTTTGGTTTTATACAAACTTATGGAGAAGCTTGTATTTACAAGAAAGTGAGTAGGAGCTCTGTAGCATTCTTAATACTATATGTGGATGACATATTATTGATTGGGAATGATGTAGACCTTCTTAATAGTGTCAAGGAATATTTGAATAATAGTTTTTCAATGAAGGATCTTGGCGAAGCAGCTTACATATTAGGCATAAAGATTTATAGAGATAGATCGAAACGCCAAATATCATTGTCACAGAGTACATATTTGGACAAAGTTCTAAAGAGATTTGGAATGGAAGATAGCAAGAAAGGGTTCTTGCCCATTTTGCCCAATACGACCTTGAGTAAAACTCAAAGTCCGACATCGGCAGAAGATAGAGAAGGATGAGTAAGACTCCCTATGCCTCAGCCATAGGATCTCTAATGTATGCCATGCTATGTACTAGACCCGACATTGCATATGCTGTTAGTTTGACTAGCAGATATCAAAGTGATCCAGGAGTGGATCATTGGACAACGGTCAAAAACATCCTTAAGTACTTGAGAAGAACTAAGGATATGGTTCTTTCTTATGGAGGTGATGAACAGCTCGTTGTTAATGGTTATACCGATGCTAGTTGGAACACCGATCCGGATAATTCTAAGTCACAATCTGGATACGTATTTATTTTGAATGGTGCAGCAGTTAGCTGGAGGAGTGCAAAGCAAAGCGTTGTGGAGAGATCTTCAACTGAATCGGAATACATGGCTGCTTCGGAGACTTCACAAGAAGCGATATGGATGAAAGAGTTCATTACAGAGCTGGGTGTGGTTCCTAGTGCGCTGGACCCAATGTCTATCTACTGTGATAACATGGGCGCCATAGCCAATGCGCAAGAACCAAGGTCACACAAGAAGCTGAAGCACATCAAGCTACGTTTTCACGCTATTCGAGAACATATCCAAGATAGGGATATAAAGATTTGCAAAGTACACACAGATCTGAATGTGGCGGATCCGTTGACTAAACCTCTCCCAAGGGCAAAACATGACCAGCACCAAACTGCCATGGGTGTTCGGTATATTACCATGTAATCTAGATTAGATGACTCTAGTGCAAGTGGGAGACTATTGGAGATATGCCCTAGAGGCAATAATAAATATAGTTATTATTATATCTTTGTGTTTATGATAAATGTTTGCATTCATGCTATAATAGTATTAACAAGGAAACATTAATACTTGTGTGATTTGTAAACTTAATTTGAAGTCCCTAGTATAGCCTCTATACATCACTAGCTTGTTGGTTGATAAATGATTGTGGTTTCCCTATCATGAACATTGAGATGTTATCAACAACAAGATCATATCGTTAGGAGAATGATATGGTGGACATACTCCTATAGATAAGCGCAACATAAAGATCAAGTCATTTTAATAGTTCAATTGCTATATGCTTTCTGATACATAGTAACCTAATTCCTTCGACCATGAGATCATGCATATCACCTTTACCGGATGGATGCTTTGATGACATCAAACACCACACCGTAACTGGGTGGCTATAAAGGTGGCATTGAGTGTTCGGAAAGTATTGGTTGAAACACATGGATCAAGAGTGGGATTTGTCCATCCATATGACGGATAGATATACTCTGGGCCCTCTCGGTGGAATGTCATCCAATTAGCTTGCAAGCATGTGACTGGCTCACAAGGGATCACATATCACGGGAACGAGAAAAGAGTACTTATCGATAACGAGGTTGAACTAGGTATGCAGAGATACCGATGATCATAACCTCGGATAAGTAAACTATCGTGAGACAAAGGGAAATTGGTATCGTATGTAAGTGGTTCATTCGATCGCAAAGTAATCGTAGAAATATGTGGGAGCCATATGAATTTCCAGATTCCTCTATTGGTTATTGTTCGGAGAAGTGTCTCGATCATGTTCGCATAATTCACGAACCGTAGGGAGACACACTTAAGGATTCGACGTTGTTTGAGTAGTTATGGAATGAATGAGAAAGAGACGAATGTTGTTCGGAGTCTCGGATGGGATCCGGGATATCACGAGGAGATCCGGAATGGTCCAGAGAATAAGATTCATATAAAGAAAGTCCCGTTTCGGAGTTGGGGAATGATTCCGGTGTTTTCATCGGGAATGTTCTAGAAGGTTCCGGAATGTCCGGCACTCCGGTGGGGAAGGGGTACATGAATGTTTCATTGCAAGTTGGAATGATTGCATCATGTACTAAGTGTCTTCGCTGTCCAAAATGAAGGGTTTATTCAAATCCTAAATTGAAAAGTCAAATAGCTAGTTTGAAAGTCAAACGGCAAGTTTTTGAAAGAGGAGGAGGAGGTTGAAACCGAGTTGGGGAGGGAGTCCCTCCTCCCCAAGCCGGCGCACCACCCAAGCCGAGTTGGGGAGGGACTCCCCTCCCTCCCCTTGGCCGCCGGCCCCTCCACCTATATAAGGAGGGGCAGGGTTCCCTCCTAGCACACACAAGTACCTCTCCTCAAACCCTAGCTTGGCGCCTACTACCATAGCCGCCGCCGCCCCCTAGGGTTTTGCCCTAGCCGCCGACATTGGGGGTCCCCAGAACCCTAGCCGCCGGCTCTAGCCTCTCCTCCTTGGTGTGTCTAAAACCTAGATCGCCGAGGAGCTCTCTCATACTCCACCATACTCGCTCCGGCTTAAGGCGAAGCCCTGCGAGATCTCCCCTCTACTTCCGGTACCACGCTGTTGTGCTGCCGGAATCACGAGGAGAGTGCTACAACCTCCGCTGCCTGCTGGAACAAGGGAGAGGAAGGTCTTCGTCGAGTACCGAACGTGTGACCGACTGCGGGAGCGCTGCCGGAACGCAGGGCCGGAAGGATCGTCTACGCGATCTTGAGATCGGGAAGAGTACGACTGCATCACCCACGAGAATCCACTCTCGTTAAACACTTTGGAATCTTCGAGGGTAAGTTATTCCATCGACTCGTTGCTACAATCTAGTAGATAGATCTTGGCTTGTTTGTTTGTATGCGATAGAAATTTTTTGTTTTCCATGCTACGAAACGCTACACTATCTAGTAATTTGGATCTTGTCGTATGGCATTGAATATTTCTATTTCTTTTAGATGGTCTATCTCTGATGTACTTTTGTATGTCATGGACATATACACTTGTGTATGTCTGTTCGCATGCATGTCGACTACGCCGCTCGCACTTGATACCATATTCATAAAAGTGGGTGGGATGGTTGGTCGGTATCGTGCCCTGCCCATCCCCTTTCAACCTACGTGTGGGTGGTCATACAACCCCCTCTGTAGTACGTCCTGTCCAATTTTTGTTCATGATGGCTTGTTGCTTAGAGTGTAGTGTCTCAGGCATTACATCTAGTATCAAAGCAATTCCTCCCTTGAGGGTCTCAGCCAAGATGATCGTTGTCAGTCTAGAATTTTTTTTCAGTTATGTATATTAGGGAAAAACTAAACGTGAGAGTAGGACAGCTTCCATTTTCTTCTTACCCACCCACCCACCCTTTTCTAGTAAGGAAGTGTAACGCTTATCAATCCTCTTCTTAAAATTCAAACTAGGATTCACGTGTTCTGGGTTTCCGTCTTACCATAGGATGTGTTAATTCTTTATCTATCTGTTGCATACAACCTTGTTGTCGCAATGTGCCTTTTGTTATCAACTGTTGGTACATTCCATACCGACAGGCTTCTTAGTAAAACGACATGATCTCTCCGAATCTTTGTTAATCGGCGCAATCTTGTTAAGGGTGTTCGTCCTTTCTTCATTCTTTCACAGAATGTGGAGTTGCTAATCTCTATCTGTTAAGTTATTTTTCGCATCTATGGGTATCTTAATGTCGAAAAATGCGGATATTTTTTCTTTGACACATCCGTGTTTCCACACTCCTTTTCAGTCGCGTGTGATACATGTTTCACCTTCTTTTGTCGGCATGTCCATGCTAACTCGATATTTTTCTACCGGCGCTTCAATCTAGAGTTTTTACTTCATGTGCAAATTCTTTTGGCCTAAATACATAACGTGGGTCGATATGATGTTTGTGATTGTAATTTGGTTCTTGATATAGATATATGACACATATCATGAGTGGAATATGGTCAATTATATCAATCTAAATCTACAAATGTTTGCGGTTATTTCTTTTGAATTTGAGTGGCACTGTGATCATATATATATCATATTTAATTATCTTTGGCAATCCGGAGGTTTCTGAAGGCACCATGGTGGATTATCATCCGTTTTTCATGCTTCATATTCTTTTGAACTCCATATATGCAAGGTTTCCTTTGATATGAGAGAATCTCATCCTTTCATCTCTGATAGATTTGCTTAAATGTATGAGTTATCTTCGGTTCTTACCCAAATTTTTCCTCTTGTTCACCGTGATCTGATCAACAAGGTGAACAAGTCAGTATCTCTTTTCTTATCCAAAGGTCCAGATAATATATTCATTTAATGCATCTTATAAACACCATCCTTTTATCTTTGTTGATCTTTTTCGTCATGCTATATCTTGACGATATTCTCGCATGTTCTGTATCCATGGAAGAACATGAAGAACATATTGTTTTCGTCATCTCAAGCTTCGAGAACACCGCATATGTGTAAAGTTCTCAAAGTGTAAATCCCGACTTTTTAAAGTCAACTATCTTGATGATATCCTTCTGCTAAAGACATTACTAAAATCGATGAATCATCAAAATAAAGTGTTAATATTCACAATCGTCAGTTTTATATCAACTCCGGAGCTTTTCCTTGTTTGGCAAGGTATCATCGTTGTTGTGCTGAAAATTTCCTCAAGACTATTAAATCTATCTCAGATATTCTTAAGAAGGACAAGAAATTATTTTGGTCTTCCGCTCATCAATAAATCTTTTGGAACCCTCTCGCTTGATCTTCTATCATCAATCCAACAGATGCCACAAATATTTTCCAAATCTTTTACAATTCTTCTGTTCATGTTTTGGGCTTTATCCTTAATCTATCAGTTGAACCTTTTATCTGTCTCCGTGATCTTCGTTCATATATTCCCTGTAGAGGTCCCAACCTTTAATAAGGTAGAGATCCCTGTGTTTACAATGCTAGTACCTAGATCAATAGCTAGCATCCACAGTTAAGATGTAATATCAAGAAACAAAGGTCATAATACAACTTTATAACTAGGAATAAAATAATTCATAACATCTTACATAGCTCATTTGGCTATCTCATTACAATGCAGCGGAAATAACTATAGCATGGACTCCTTCATCTTCAAAGTGCCACATGCAATCATGTTGGTTGTAGACTTGTAATCCTAATCAACCCACTTTACTAACATCAAACAAACCTGCAACATAATAAGTTACAGCCACAAGGGTCAATACATTTGAATTGTATTGGCAAGTAGTACTATGGTAGAATAATAGTATCTATAATCTATATGCATTTGGCTAAGTTGAGCTTAGGCTTGCTTTTCTCAAAATAGATTTTCCTTATCATTTGAAAACACTAAGTTTTTGTTTGTCAAAATCACCCAAGGCATCTCCCAATAGAAATTGGTGATCCTTTAACCCTTGTTCAACCACAAGTTTTTAACTTAGAAATTGGGATGAGGAGATTCTTGATAGCTTCCATGTCTTGATTCTCAAATTGTCCATTGTCGGGGACACGGCTAAGTACTTAGATTTTACTCTTTCGAGAGGTGGTGCACTTTCCCCACAAGACTCAACATGCATCGAGACAAGATCTTTCAGAACCCTTCCCTTAGACCAAAATGGATGCGCTCCAAACCTATCATCCCCTACCACCAACTGTCCATTTGGATAAGTTATTGCAACCTATATGATCCAGGCAGAGCCCATAATGCCAAGTGGCTGCACTTTAAGCTTCTCAACATTTGACATCTCAAATCTCTTTGTTCCTGGGTGGCATTCCACAAGTGAGATACACAGGGTATGCCATTGAAAAATGGGCCCTGGTAACCACTCAACAAAAATCCATCCATGCAAGTCCCTTTCCACCCAGGTGATTCATTCACATAGTTCTTTTATTAAACAAAACACAAGTCCTTGACTTAGAAATATTTCATAGCATGAATATAATCCACCCTTATTTTCTACTAGCTAGGCTAAGCATGATAGTAGTAGGAATCTTAACTTAGGGAAAATTCTACTAAGGTTTTATCTACTAGGATTTCCCATGGCATAGTTAACACTTAGAAAATTCCATGCAAGTCCTACTTAGAAATATCACTAATGCATAGTGAAAATAATGGGACAAAAGTATGAAGCACCACTTGCCTTTTTGGTAGAGAATAAAGGTTCACTCCTTGATCTTGCAATAGTCACACTCTTCAAATTCCACTACAATTCAATCAAGGCACAAAATTGAATCTACCATTCAAGCAATTCAACACATAAAATAATAAAAACAAAGCAATGCATGCAAGCATGCCAAAGATTGTTTTATTTTGTAAAATTGGTTTCTAATAGGTTATAAACATTATAAAACATCTATTGGTCATTTATAAAGGTGGCAAAACCATTTGATATTAAATTAGTGAAAATGGCCATTTGAGTCATTCTTGTTTTTCTAGAAATTATTTAAATCAAAGTAATATTTTCTAGTGTTTGCCAAATATATTTTTAAACAAAAAATTTAGTGTTTTAAGGTCAAGTGTTTAATATTAACCCATTTGCCAAAGGTTTCATCTAAAAACCATTTTTAATCAAAGCAATATTTTATTTTGTTGGAAATGCCTTTGAACAAAGTAATAATTTTTACTAGGGTTTACCAAATATATTTTTAAATCCTAAAACTTGGTGTTTAGGGTCAGAGAGTTTAATTCAAATCATTTTCCACGGGTTTTACTCAAGAAGCATTTTAAAACCATAATCAATATTTTTATTTAACTAGAAATACTTTTATTTAAAGTTTTATTCTTTAGCTTCACAAACTAAACTTTTAAATCTACAAGTTGGTTTCTATGGTCAGTAAGTTCGAAACAAACCATTTACCAAAGATTTTACCCTAAAAACATTTTTAGAATAAATTTTATACACAAAATATGCCTATACAAGTTTCTGCAAAACAACTAATTTTCCAGAAGCAATTCATTAAACAAAGTGTATGGTTGGATATAATTCTTTTTCCTGATTCTATTGATATAAAATTCGAAAAATTTGGACGTGTGGATCAAAAGTTATGAATTTTTCAAGTTTAAACATCTAATAGAAGAGTTTCTGGTTTTAAATCAAAACACTGGCCATGTGGAATGATTTCATTGGCTCATACCAGTTCGCGTGGATCAGCTAACGTGGAGCGTCAGATCTAATGTTAATCATGCGGCACAGATTAGCGCATACCCTTTTGTTTAATCAATCTATAGTGGTTGTGGGATCAAGATCTAACAAGAAGCCTTGCCCTGAACAAAGTCTGGCGACGCTTGGTCAACGGCGAGCGACGGCGCGCTCGGTCAGTGGTGGTCTGGCGGTTCTAGGAAGCAAGGAAGGAAACGGAGGGGCTTACCGTGCTCGCGGGGTCATCGCGGTGCTCAAGGTGGCCAGAGGAGGGACAGGGGCGCACGGAGACGATGCTGATTGCTCGCCGGAGATGTTGTCACCGCCGGGCACGCACTATCGTCGATGGGGGCGAAGCTACACAGCAGGAGAAGGCCAGCAGAGCGTCGCGTTAGATGCACGCGAGAGAGTAGAGTGTGAGAGCATTGTTGAGAGGGAGAGGGGCGGTCAGATGCTACCTGGGGGTGTCGCCGGAGTGGAGGCAGACGGCGGCGGCTCTCGGTCTTGGTCGTTGCCGAGCCTAAGGAACGCGCGTGCAAGGGGAAGGTGCTGGCAGATGCGCACGAGGTTGGCGAACAAGTCTGCATGATCTAGGGCAAGGGGCGTGGTCTGGGCTCGCCGGAATTCGTCGGTGAGCTCGTCGGAGGCAGCGACTGTGCGGGCAAAAATTCTCGCAGCCTAGGGGCTCCGATGTCATGGCGTCTGAGGGGAAAGAGAGGGGAGAGAGGGGCGATTAGTAGGGCATGGTCGCGGGCAGGGATTAGTGCGGCAGTAACTCGAATTGAATCGAGTTTTCAATGGCCAGTAACGGAAGGAGAGGGGCGTGGTCACCGCTGGGGGGAGGGGGGTGAAGACGACGACTGACGGGTGGGTTCGCTTCTTCAGCGTAAGAGAGAGAGGAAAGGTGGGGTCCAGTGGTCATTGACTGCGGGTGCGGGTCTAGGTGGAAAAAGAAAATGATTCGAGGGGAGAGGGGTGGGCTCGCTAGGCTTAGTGGGCTAGCTGGGTTGGGCTGGCTTCTTTCCCTTTTTTGTTCTCTGTTTATTTTTCTTTTCTGTTTCTTTTATTCAGTTTTGAATTTGTTCAAACAATTTAATCAACCATTTGAATTCAAATCTTTGCCAAACTTTCAGTAAGTTTTAATGTTGTTTAAACATATATTTTAAATACCATTTTAGGATTAATTCTTTTATTCTTTTATGGTTTATATTTTATTTAAAATAGGCACTTGCTTTTATTCAAATAAAATTTTAAATATAATTTCAACTCTTACTTGAATTCAAATTTTCATCAAACCTTTTTCAGTAGGTTTTATTTATTCAATAGGGTGTTTAATAATTAATTTTGAATTATTTGAAATATTTTTAATATGAATTATTAATCATTTAAATTGAGCATTTGTCTACATTCAAATAAAATCCAATATGTTTTTAAATCCATATAAATTTTTATTCAAATGATTCTTTTATTTTATTTAAGTTAATTAAATGACTTTTATTTCACTTGGGCAAATTCCATTTATTATGTTCCCATGATTTAATTAATCATTTCTATTAGGAATTTTATCTTTATCCATATATAATTAGAATAAGGTTTAGTGCCATGTAATTTTATTGGAATAATCTTTATCCCTTTATTTTATTTGGATTATCTTTTATTTCATTTGCTTATGGATTTGGCCAAGATTTAATTTGGCTTTTAAATAATCCTTATTTATTTATTTCTTTCTTTATAAAATCCTTATCTTTTTATTTATAGATGCAAAATTGGGGATTCCAATTTGTATAATTTTATTTAATATTTATTTATCCGTTTAAATCCTTTTAGGATTAATTACTCAATATTTGGTATGGATTTTAGGTAGGAGTTTTATTAGCTTTAGAAATTATTCCTTTCATCTTATTAAATTCATAAGTTTTTATCCATGGTTCCAAATTAAGTGAAACTAATTTCTATGGTTTTATAATATTCTTATTTATCATTCTTAATCATTTATAAATATTTGTTGAAATTTTTTTATATGGATCAAATCCATAGTCTTTGAGATATCTTGGAAATTATTTTCTTTCATTAAGGTTTTGGGTTTTGGTTTATTTTCCCAAGTTTAAATTTTAAGATACATTCTTTGATGAATGCATTTCACTTGATTGAAATTTGTTAGAGTCCATTTTATTCAAAGTTTATTCAAGATGGGTTTTGATGTTTCCATTTGGAATCAAAAAGTTTCTTTTTACCCTAAATTTCAACAATTATTTATTTTGTTTATTTATTTTTCACATTACAAAATTTGGAAAATTTTGGGATGTGACATTCCCGATGGCTTGTCACTTTTACATGACGACAACATAATCATCCTTATCTATCTTGGATCTGATAAAGTGTTTGCATCAAATCCTTGTTTGCTTATGCAGCTTCATGTGTTCTAAATGGCAACATTTTCAGTCTAAATTTCTGAGAGTTGGGTGGCATAGTTTTCCTATTCATGTGTGGAATAATGCTTTGGGTGGGGGATGGAGTAGGTACCATACCAATACTCTTATCATACGCTCTTGTACATTGAATTGGTGGATTAATGCGATTTCACTTATTCCACGAAAGTCAGAAGCGGCATTTATCCCTCAAGGCTTTTACTTCCGTCCTTGTTTCTCTAGAGTGTTCTCTCAATAAGGTAAGCAATAATATCTTGTTGGTGGTCTCATCTATTTCAAGATGGAGAAAAATCCTCAATGATCTGGTGGAAGAAAATGCAAAATCTGCTCCGTCCTCTCCTTTGCTACTAGTGCTCGATATCGTCAAACAATATGGATGGAAGTACCTTAATTCTTTTGGCAATTATTTTCTTTTTGTAAAAACCAATTATGGTCGATTCAATCCATTGCAAAATCTATTGTAATAACACAAGGTTAAGGAAGGCAATAAGCCTCTCTGCAATAACTCCAAATCTTCAACTCCTTCTTCCAGGATTCCACCATAAACTCGATTCACTCTTTCTTGAGGAGATATATCTAAACACCTCCTTTTGCAGTATCGTTTGGTCCTTACCAGCGTAAGAAGAATCTAATCTGAGAATTTAGGAATCCAAATCTTTTCCGTTGATATCAAGGAACTCTATTGTTTGAAGGCAAATATTGTTTTTCGGACATCTTTTCTTAAATCTAAAGTAAGAAACAATGCTATTTTCATAGTGATTGATAAATTCTTCAAAGTCGCTCTTTTCTTCTAGCGAAAGAAACAATCATATTCACATGTATCTTTTGATCCTTAATCATAACAATGTGTCTTTCCTTTCTCTTATTGATTCATCGTCTTCTCAAAATTCTTTCAACAAGTTGATATATTCCTTTATCATGTTTTCCCTTGATTACCTGTGACACCTAGGGATTAGGGCTAGACAAATCCCAGCCCTTCGTCTGAACATAAGCCTAACCTTATATCGAAAGCATATACAGAGAGAATTGATAACACAACAGTGACCCTATGACACAAAAGTTATTACAACAAGCTCATAAAGAGAAAAGAACCAAAATATTACAAGCAGAGGTCATTGACCATAAACATCAAACAATGGAAGGCAAATTATGCTATTAAGTATAGAAAACTTAATAAATGGCCTAAGAGGCCTGAAGCATAACAATGACGTCCAATACATAGATCCCAGACTGCCGACTGGGATCCCCAAGCTACTTGTCGATGTCGATGCCGTGAAGAACTCATTTTTTATGGTAACACTTACTCTGCTGCAAAAGTATCAATGAAGCAAGGGTGAGTACAGGATGGACATGGCTTTTTGAAAAGATTTAACCCTGCAGGGGTGTACAACTTTACCCGCATGTACCAACCAATTCTTAATGCCAGTTAACATTAGCCCTCTTCATGGGAAGGTCGGCAGAGAGTGGTTGACGACGATCTTTACCTTGCTTTCGCCGAGACCATGAGTCACACACTAGGGAGATGTCGCCGTAACGGGTCGAGTCCCGAAGCCGTCCCTAATGATGTGCGCAAGGTTCAAGATTACAGATGTCGGTCATCTCTTGTTCCCGGCCATGCTTACCTACCTATTATGAATGCACCTCCTTCACCTCCTTTAAGAAGAACCAGAGTGCATATGTCGAATGGAAAGCCCAAACTATGTGACTCATGGAATCTACTCGGCAAGTTAGTTGGTCGAGGGAGTTTCCAGGCCCTCGTGTGGCTGTACCCTCATCTTGGACCATAGGCAAGAACTCAGGTCCTAGTAGTGGCACGTATGGGACTGGAAAAACCACAACCCACCGTGGCCTCCCATACAATACTTAGCATGTTTAACTTTCATCTTTGATCATACCATGTCATCCTGTCATACTAGGTTCATTCACAGCTCTGATTCATCAATCGGATGGACCAGTAGTAAAAACTAAGCATGGCTAAGCGCAATAGATGTAACAGCTCTAGCAATGCTTCACAAGCCAAACCCTAGTTACGCTAGGAGCAGTGGATTAGTGAGTATAGGCTTTGAACATAACATGTATCAGATATGATTACTCCATCTATCGATGAAATACTTTGGAATCGTATGCACATGGCAAGAATTGAAATGCTCGAAAAAATAGGATTATATCATGTGTGGGGCTTCGCTTGCCTTTGCGAGTTGATATCCAGAAAGTAGAGCTTCAAAAATCTAGTACTTGACTTTATTATAGTTGATCAATTATTGGTCTTTGAGATTCGACGGTGTTGATCTCGGGCTTCGATCTCGATCTCGATATCATATTCTACCGGAGAAGAACCAAACACCGGAAAGAAAGGGAAACAATCAACACATGTCATCGATGCAATGCTCAAGCAATGATGATGATATGACAAGTTAACTTTCATTGAAATAAACCCCTAAGGCATGCTTAACAACTTAATCGGGGTCCCGAGGGGTATAAACCCTAATTCGGGAAAGCTCCGGAGTCACCTGTGAGGGGTTTCTAGGTTGTTCTAATTAAACTTGTTATGAAAGTTGTTGAATAATGCATGATGATAGCTTAAAGAGGTAGTTCTCATTTT
The DNA here is from genome assembly GCA_916181665.1 of Avena sativa. Classification (NCBI taxonomy): domain Eukaryota; kingdom Viridiplantae; phylum Streptophyta; class Magnoliopsida; order Poales; family Poaceae; genus Avena; species Avena sativa. The sequence continues at coordinate 101,870,826 of OV702285.1, read as the reverse complement.
TTTGAACATTTTGATATATTATTCATATTTTTCTGAATTATAGATAATAAGTTATTTATTTTACAAGATTAAACCAATTTATGGAATGATTAAAACTATTATTAAAAGCTTTTACTGTGTCAGGCTAATATCAGCACATGCATCAGATACGTTTTACACCGATGCAGAACCTAGCCATAGTGGCTGACGTGTGGGGCCAACGCCACCTCAGTAGCCACGAAAGAAAAGTGGGGTCAGGGGCTAGTTTGACCGGGATGACCCTACGTGGCTAACATCAGCGCAACGTCACACCGGCGGTGAGCCATGGATCGGCGGTGGGGGCGGTGATAGGAGGCTCGTGGGACTGCGGGGTTAGGCCTGTTCGAACCAGTGTAGCGAGGCGAGCTGAATAGAGGCGGCGCCGCCCGGATTTGGGTTAAGGGAAAGGTCCTAGGGGACCACCATCTCACCGTGGTTACATGGAAGGGGTCAGCAGGGCTGGGGGAGGTCCGGAACGGCCGGGGTCGATGGCATACATGGCGGTCGGAGTCGGGAAAGATGCGGACGGCCTTCTCGATTGCGGTCTCAACGGACGATTCCTTCCAGGGGGTGGACGAGGGGAGCATAGCGGTCCTCCAGGGCGTATCTTCGGGGCTCAAGGAGGCTTCCAACTGTGGCCGCACGAAGATCTGGCCGAGCTAGGCTTTCGGGTACGCGGCAAGGAAGAGAGTGAGAAGGGGAAGTGAGAGGACAGGGTTTCCCACGGCGGCGCAGGGGATCTTGTAGGCATTCGAGGGCGGCGGATCTCATCTTGGCGCGTGCGCGCATCATGGAAACGGCGAGCGGCGGAGGCTGCGCCAGTGAGTTTCTTCGCTGTGCGAGGAAGACAACAGGGGCGAACCGGTATGCGGTTTGGGCCGCAGCTGGGCTGCAGGTGGGCCGCGAGCTACTGCGCGCGAGCGGCAGGGAGAAGGAAAGAGGCTATGGGCTGGCCTGGGCTATGGAGTGGGAAGCTAGTCTGGCTCTATTTTTATTTCGAGAAACTTTTGCTTTTCTATTTTTGTTTTTTTTTTCTATTTGTATTTTCAAAATCAAATCTCGTTTGAGTATTTCAAAAATACAAGTGACTTTATAAAATACCTTAAATAATGTGAGGCCCTTGTAATCCATTTGGGCTCCTTTGTTTTGTGATTTCCAAAATTCAAAACCATTTTGAATGGATTTTCAAGTGTGGAAGGAAATTAGGGTTAGGGTTTTGCTATTATTTCCTGCATGCATTTTTAAGATCATGCTCATGAATGCACATTCAAATCCTAATTTACATTTAATAAAACTAGGGTTGTTACAGTACCAGAGCTATGGTCATCCATCTTTCTTGTCTCACAATAATCCTCCAGGTCTTGAAGTCCATAATTTTCAAGAAACAAAATGCAAGACTCGCACCAAGTCTAGCATGTTTTGTAAGGTGTATTGGTCACACCATTTTATTGAGAAATCATCTTGGTAAAGTGAGGATCACCTTCGTTCTGAGCACCCGCCTTTTGTCGTGTTCTTTTATTTTCTTAGGAATCTCGGGGCGAGATTCTTGTTTAGTGGGGGAGAATTGTAGCATCCCAATTGTCTAACAATTGCAATGCTTCTTTTCTAGCCTATATATTGCTACTTCTTGAATATTCTTGCATTGCATCATCATTATATCATAGTCATGTCACCATGCCACCTTGCATTTGAGCATCATATAAAACCTTTTTATTTGGTTCTTCCTTCATATGTAATTTTATTTCCTCTTGATGTATTGTAGTTGGTTCTAGATATATTGCTCAAATTCCCAAATTGATTTGGGGGCATAATGTTTTAAAATCCTTTCTATTATTAACTTTCTATTTCAAATCTTATCACATGGTATATTCTAATTCCACCACATATCGGATAGATGGGTTCTTTCATTTTCTATGTGGATCTAATCAAGCCTTTTTGAAATATGTGGATCCATCTACCTTCTTGAGACCATATTCCTCTTTGTTCTACCTCTCTCTACTTTGTTGTGATCTTCCTTTGGTTCATATTTCTCATTATCTAATCCTATCTGCATATCTACCATTATGACATTTTAAACCATATACCTTCTTCCTCTTAACTTTTCCATTTGTCTACTATATCTTGTTAAACCTTATGCATGTCCATGCACATGTTGCCCTAATCCGTGTCTTGTGTTTTCCTTTTTAGCTGTGAGATCATGTACTCCTTTCTCACATGCACTAATAGGCCATGATAATCCTACACTAAATCTAGTGTCTAATGTATCCTTTCTCTCTTGTGGGATTCCTTGCAACCATCTTAATAAAACCCTAGATCTAAATTATAGTCCTTCCTCACATTATATTTCTCCTAAAACCATGCTACCATGCCTCACTTGATATTTGTCACTTGTAATCATGCCTTTTATTTATCTCCTAGACACATGAGATAATGCCACATGTTTCCTACTCTAGTCTTTGCCATTTTTGTCGTTCCCTTAAATCCTACTCTAACCTAGCCACACTTAAATCCCCACCCCTTTTCTCTACCCCTGGTACACGCTCCCAACGCACCTGATGTCCCATCTCTGGTGCAGCCCGACCCAAACATACTTCTCTTCTCCCCTTGGCTCCTCTCTCTCTATGTGTGTGTGTGTCTACATGTTGCACCCGGCCAAACCCTAGCTAGACTACCAACCGATTGGGCACGACCAAAGCCTGATACCACTGTCCTTGGAGTCTGGACCCCAAAACCACTTTCCCTGCTTGTGACCATGCGCGCTACCTGGGTAAATTTTAATATGCGGCACGAAAGTTTCGCCGCTGAGGCAACACGGGGTCCAAGTGGCGTGTAATCTCGCCGAACGGCTGTAGTAGCTTCGCCAATTGTCGAGAGGGGCCAAATGGGGGTAAATACAAATCTAACAGCCAAACGATCGTTTGAACCAGTTAAAAAACGGTTGAACTCAAATCCCGCCGTTATGTCAACTCTTCTTGCATTGACCCGTCAGTATTTCCCGTTATCCTTTGTGGTCGTGGACTGGTTTACCCCTGCGAGGACTAGATCTTCTTCTCTGCTCTGCTCTTCTCTCCTATTATTCCCCTCTCCATTACCTATCGGATCTCGCCATTGCTCTCCTTGCGTCCCCGTCATGGCAGGTCAACCTCCCATGCCCTTAATCGAATATCGCCGTTGTCGCCCTCGCCTTGCTTTTCCTAGTCGGCGTGTTGGAGCTTCGCGTCCCTAGCCTATCCGGACTGGCGACCGGCCTCGGGTGGTTGCGTGCTGTCGTGCACCCTAGGAATGGTAGCCCTGGCAGAGGAGTTCAACGACAATGCTGTCATGGCCACTGTCGTGGTGGTGTCACGAAAGATGCGATGGGTAGGCTTAAGTGGGGGGCCGAATGGGTGCTTGTGGTCACCGGGGAGGGAGTGCATGGTCTTGCCATGCACAAAGAACAAGATGAACTCTCCACACTTTGGGATTTGATTGATACTTGAGAATTACAAGTGCTCCTTGAGTTGTATGAACTAGTATTCTGGGCACTAGTTCCCTACTTAGTCCAACCTCTCTCTACTACTGCTATGCCCCTCCTTATATAGGTGGTGCTAGCTGGGTTACACCCCTTTGGGTTCTAGGGTTACTGTTTGGATCTTGGTCCCTAATGTGCGGGCCGGGTCACGGGCTTGCCCCAAGCCCAATGGCCCAGTCCATATATCTTGTTAGCTAACGGTCTTCTGGTATGTCTCCTCCTGATCCTATTGGCGTCACGCAGTAACTTTGCACGTCAGCCCTTGCTTTGGGCGTCACCTGGCTCCTTTTGTGTCACCCGGCGTCGCCCTTCTCTTTTGACCATGCTTTACCATGGTCCCTCCTGAACCTCACTCGTAAAGGTGCCACGCTTACTATCTGACTCGTCCCTTCCTCGGGAGACTCGGCTCGTTGGTTCCTATAAGATTAACAACTTTGTCTTATGCGGGCCGACATAGTTCATATGTCGGCCGCACACAATTCTCTCTCCTGGACGTACTTACTCGTCTTGGTTCTTTCTTTACTCGGAGGAAGCCAAGTTGGGCTGCGTTTCACCCCTTGTGACCCTACCGAGGGTTATCCCCCCGACAGCCACTATGATGGGCACGCATCCCGTCGTGTCGCCGACAGACTTGCTGTCGGCTTTAAGGTTCGCCCGGTTCGCCCACAGCTCAGACAACGAGCATGTTTTGCATTCTTCCCATTCTTCCCGTTCTTTCGCGCCTGTGGGTGGGACGATCGCTTGGGGCAGCTTCGTTTCTTCTCTAAACTCGGCTTTGACGGCCTCCCTTTGCATTCTTGGGAACCGGATGCCCTCAAGCAGGTCGTCAGTAGCCTTGGCGGCGAGCTGGTGGAGATTGTGCCACCGAGCGACAGATGGATCATCAAGGTGAAGGCATGGCTAAAAGATCCAGACACCGTCCCTAAGATGTACAATGTCGAGATTCCAAGTAGGGCAAGAGGACAGCTTTGCTGGAAGCACCCGGTGATCATCCACCTACAGGAGGTTCTGGATCCGGTACATGGCATTCAGGACCCCGACGAGGCGGTCAAAAAGCATCCTCGTCGCCTGCAGTATTGGCCTGGAAGGATCGTGCGGTGACCCAGCATACCACTACATGATGTAGTACACTATAGTCGTTGACATAACACCAATGAAACACCGTTCACTAGTATTACATCCCTCAGAGTGGTATAACAGAAACATAGCAGGTCCAAGACATGACTATAGGTTACAACTCAACTCTTTACACAAGATCCAGAGATCACTCTAGGTTAAAGAGAGAGAAAGAACTTCTTACAAAGAAGAATCAAAGATAAACATTGCCGAAACTATTATACTATTAAGACTGATATTTTATCTAAAGGGTTGACATTGCTACTATTGCAATGCGCTACGGAAATAGGTTCTTTGGTTAGAGAGTATGTTCCTGTCTAATCAGTAACTTCGTCTTCACTTGAGTTGATGTATATGTTGACTTCCTTTTCTTTGTTGAAGAGCTTTAGCTTTGGATGATGATTCCTGGAGCATAACTTGATGTAGATGTTGTCTGCATTAGCTTCAGAATCTAGCAAGGGTTAAGAAGATACATTGAGTATGAGCGTACTCAACAAGTTCACTAGAAAAGGAGTGTTTGATGCACTATATATACAGCCACAGACCATAGGACGTAGGCAGTGCAAGTTTTCATAAACATTTCAAAGGTTGATTTTATTCTGAAAATCTATGTCTGTCAGCCTTCACGGATTTACCAGAACTTTCATGGAGTTCCTTTCCCGCAGCGTTCGCAGCTCCTTCCCGGAACAGGGAGTAACAAGTTACAGTTCTTACACTCTGCAGAGGTGTGTTACTTTACCCATGAGAGACCTTATCCTTGTTGCACAACCAAGTCATGACCTTTTCCACACTGCCCTTGGTATGGGGCCCAGTCTAAGATCCAAGCCAATCACTGCCCTCTCCGCGACCTCATATGTCTACACGATCCCTCGGGGCCGGCTCACCTCCGTTAAGCCCCCTTTGGGCAGGCTAAAACCCTGATGAGTTCTCGAAGACTCTATGACCTGGTGTTGCCCTGGCAAGTGCCATATTAAATGGTCCATCCACTAAACACCATCCATAGATATCTAGACACCAAAAGTGTGGGGCGTAAGGGTGCCCACCCATTTGTTGGATCCGCACAAGGAATCACAACGCCACGTTAAGGTCGTCTTGCCTCCATACGAGAGGAAAAGGATACAGCTGACTTCTCCATCCCATTCCAAACCTCATGGTTAACGCGTAATATACGGTGCAAGAATCACTGGCGACATTGGTTGTTAGGTCCTAGATAATATGTTCGTTTACCCCCGGAATTTTCATAGTAGGTTATTACCTCATGGTAAATAACCTATAATCATATTATTATGAAAATAGTGTTTTCTAACCCTTTTCAAATGCAGGTGATGAAAGCACTAGATTTGCAAAATACTTTACAGAAAATAATCAAAGGACATGAGAAAGTGTGAACTTGCCTTTTGTGATTGCAAGATTATGTACTCACGGTCTTCAAGACAATATAAGATCCAATATCTGAAAGCAACATCATTGGTCCGGTAAGGACTAATGTTTAAAGAAGCAAGATGCTATTATGCATAAATAATGTAATGCAATTTCGTAAACTTGAATCCCGGGGATAGCGTTGTTCTAGGGTTTGGATAGTGGAAGTGGTTAGTTTAGAATGGGTTGCCCTTTTAGATTAAGTTTCACACTTATGCTTCTTATTAAGGCTTGTGAGTGTGTGTGAAACAACATCTAAGTACAATAAAGCACACACAATAATGGAATACTCAAGTGGGAAATGTATCTGTAGAGTATGTATATAAGGTTTGTTCATCATTTAGAGCATTCATAAAAAAATGCTTATGTCTTGCTTTATAATGTACCTTAAAATAATAACTTTTGAAGAAGATCTTACTTAGTTAAGAAGAAGTATTTAAATTTTAAGTTAACCTTGTTAGGTGTTATTTCTAGTTATAGTCTTTAAGTAAGAAAGAATTTCTCTATTTGAATAATGATATTAGTAGTATTTCAGACTTACCTATCTTGGTTTTTAACTTGGTTAGTTTGGTATTAAGATGCTTTATAACTTAATTAGAACAGACCAAAGTTAACTATAAATTATATAATAAAGTTTTTAGTATAATATTTAAAGTCTTGTGGACTAAAGTTAACTTTAAAAACATAGATGAACTTAGAGTGTAATGCTTATGATATTAGTATTTTGTTCACTTCATAATGATTCCTTAAAGTTATTTAAGAATGGCATTACTTCTATTTGAGTAGTGGTGTCCTAACATTACAATGGAGTAGAATTATTTTCCTTTTTATAGAGGAGTGGTTATAGTTTGTAAACAAGGAAGGAATATTACTAAACTACTTATGGATTTAACATAGTGTTTTGGTTGGTTTATAACTTGTGGTTAAAGTAAAGGAATAGGTTTTATCCCATTAAAAATTATTCTTGGAGATTTTATATTAGATAAGAATCCTTTTTCAAAATAATCTACACTTATGGTTGCAGGATAATTCAATAAAATTGTATTTAAAATGTGTTAAATCATTTTGACTTCATATTATCAAAATTCAAGAGTAATACTATTTATTAGACTTTAATTAGTTAATTTTAGAATATTAGCAAATTTTATTTACCCTTATATGAATTATTGATTAAGGAAATTAGATTTAAATTCAAGTTATTAAAGTGTTTAAATTTTTATTTACCTCAAAAGTGGAATATTATATTTTTAACATGTAGATATTATTTTTGTGATCATTTTGGTATATTACATTTATTTTTGTGATTTATAAATAATAAGGTATGATTTTTATAAGATTTATTACTTTATAAATACTTAATTGGGTGAAATAATAATGCGTGGTTATAGTTTTAAATTATAGTTCTTATTTTTCTAAGATTTTTGGTATTTTATTTACATTTTTAACATTTATCATTATTAAAATATGAATTATCAAAGTTTTATTACTTATAAAACCTTTATTGAATAATATTTATTTAAATAGTTAACCAAAATATTTGATAATAGTTTTATGTTGTAGATTTTATTTTTCTAAACATTTTCATATATTACACATATTTTTCTGAATTATAAAACAAAATTTATTGAATTTTCAATGTTTATTCATTTCCTAAATCATTAAAATAGAATAACTCAATTGTTTATTAAGTCACTGCTGACGTCACCTCTCCATTTATTTTTTTTACACCGCACACTAACCTAGCCCCAGTCACTGACAGGTGGGGTACAGAACACGTTGGATGCCACCTAAGCATAGACTAGTCAACTGGGTGGACCAGGTCAAGGCTCGCGAGGGCGCGACCTCATGATGACGGCAGAACAGCTTCCATCGCCGGGAAATGGACGCCGGCGGCGATCTACGGCGCCCCAGCACATGTTGTTGAGTGTGCTTGAAAGAGGGCGACGAGGCGAATAGAACAAACTTGCTAGCGCTAACTATCGGTCACCGGAACAATGTCTATGACGAGTGTCTGCGGCGGAGCACTCCGGCGACACGACGAACTCGAGCTATCAGCGATGCTAGGAAGCGTAGTTAGGGTTGTTCGATGCGGAATCTCACCACCAACATGATGAAGTGTAAGATCCCTCCTTTATAAAGGAAAAGGATCCCTGTGATTGCAATGCTAGTCCCTGGATCAATAGCTAGCATCCACAGTTAAGATGTAATATCAAGAAACAAAGGTCATAATACAACTTTATAACCAGGAATAAAATAATTTATTACATCTTACATAGCTCATTTGGCTATCTTATTACAATGCAACAGAATATAACAATAGGATGGGGTCCTTCATCTTCAAAGTGCCACAGGCAAACATGTTGGCTGTAGACTTTGTAATCCTAATCAACACACTTCACTAAAATCAAACAAACCTGCAACATAACAAGTTACAGCCACAAGGGTCAATACATTTGAATTGTATTGGCAAGTGATACTATGGTAGTATAGTGGAGTCTATCATCTATATGCATTTGGCTAAGTGGAGCTTAGGCTTGCATTGCTCAAAATAGATTTTCCTTATCATTTTAAAAACACTAAGTTTTTGCTTGACAAAAATCACCCAAGGCATCTCCCAATAGAAATTGGTGATCCTTCAACCCTTGTTTAACCACAAGTGTTTAACTTAGAAATTTGGATGAGGAGATTCTTGATAGCTTCCATGTCTTGATGATCAAATTGTCCTTTACCAGGGACATGGCTAAGTACTTAGATTTTACACTCTGCAGAGGTGGTGCACTTTTCCCACAAGACTTGGTTTCACCAAGACAAGATCTTTCAGAAGCCTTCCCTTAGACCAGAATGGACGTGTTCCAACCTATCAAACCCCTACCACCAACTGTCCATTTGGCTAAGTTATTGCAACCTATGTGATCCAGGCAGAGCCCATAATGCCAAGTGGCTGCACTTGAAGCTTCTCAACATTTGACATCTCAAATCTCTTTGTCCCTGGGTGGCCATCCACAAGTGAGATATCAAGTTTTCCCCAGTATATTGGACTTGGTGATGCCCAAGTTTTCCCCAGCATACTGGACTTGCATAACCACTCAACACAAACCATTCTTTCCATTCCACCCAGGTGATTCATTCACTTAGTTGTTTTATTAAACAAAACACAAGTCTTTGACTTGGAAACATTCCATAGCATGAAATATGATCCACCCTTGTTTTCTACTAGCTAAGCTAAGCATGATAGTAGTAGGAATCTTAACTTAGGGAATTTCTACTAAGGTTTCATCTACTAGGATTTCCTATGGCATAGTTTATACTTAGCAAAATTCCATGCAAGTCCTACTTAGAAATATCACTAATGCATAGTGAAAATAATGGGACAAAAGTATGAAGCATCACTTGCCTTTTTGGTAGAGTGTATAAGTTCACTCCTTGTCCTTGCAATATTCGCACTCTTCAAATCACTACAATTCAATCAAGCAAGCAATATTTCAATCTACCAATCAAGCAATTTATCACATAAAATGATAAAAACAAAACAATGCATGCAAGCATGCAAAAGATTGTTTTATTTGTAAAAGTGGTTTCTAATAGGTTATAAACATTTGAAAATACCTATTGGTAATTTTATAAAGTGGCAAAACCATTTGCAAAAGATTCTATCTATAAACCATTTTTAAACCAAAGCATTATTTTATGTGATGGAGAAATGCTTTTAATAAGGCAATAATCTATAGGGTTCACAAAATAAGTTTTCAAATCATAAAACTTGGTGTTTGGGGTCAGAGAGTTTAAATCAAAACATTTCTCAAAGGTTTTCCTCCAAAATCATTTTTAACCCATAATCAACATTTTTAATTGGTTAGAAATGCTTTTATTCAAAGATTAGTACCTTTGCTTCACCAAATACATTTTTCAAACCACAAATTGATTTCTATGGTTAGTAGTTTCAAAACACACCATTTTCCAAAGGTTTTATCTCAAAAATCATTATATAACAAATTTTATATTCTAAACATGCATACACAAGTTTCTGCAAAAACAATCAATTTAACAGAAGCATTTTACTAAAAAAAGTGCATGGTCAGAAAGTACTTGTCTTTCTGATTCCATTGATATAAAATTTGCAAAATTTGGATGTGTGGTTTGAAAGTTATGAATTTTTCAAATTGGAACATCTAATAGATAAGTTTCTGTTTTTAAAACAGATTCCAGGCCACGTGTCTAGTTCATATTCGCCGGTACCGTTTCTCTCGGATCGACCGATGCGAGCCGTTGGATCTAAGTGACATCGCACGGATCAGAGGCACTACTTACCCTTTCGCGTTAGTTCTAATCTTATTCGTCAGATCAGGATCCTACGGACCTCACTGCTTTAACCATGAAGCAGCGGCGCTGGCGGCGGCGACTGGCGGCGCGCAGTCAGACGGTGGTGTTGCTAGCGATGCAGGAAGCGAGAGAGGGTGGGAAGAAGCTCACCAGGTTCGCAGGGTTGCGCTGATTCTCGACGTGGTCTTATCCTGGACAGGGGCGCACGAGGACGACCAAAATTTCTCGCCGGAGTTCTGCCTGGCGTCGGGCACGCACTGGCGTTGTGGTTGGCGAGGCTACAGTCCATGGAAAGGCAAAATAGGGGGTTCGTTAGACGCGCGAGAGAGAGGGGAGCATAGGAGTATCATCCTGAGAGGAAGGGAAGGTCGGTGTTACCGGGGAGATGTCGCCGAAGTTGAAGACAGACGACGACGCGTTTAGTCAAGGTTGCTGCCGACGATGGGGGCATGCGCGAGTGAGCTGAGGCCACTGGGAGGTGCGGTGCTTGATGGGGAACAAGTCAGCGTGGTCGAGGAGGCAAGGGGAGGCGAGGTCTGGTCGGATTCGTCGCCGGAGTATCGTCGGGCAGAGGGACTTCGAGGTCAAAATTGTAGCAGCCTGGTGGCTCCTGTGGGGTGAGGTCTGGGGAAAAAGGGAGAGGATACCAGGGCGATTAATAGGGCACAGTCGCGGCGAGTAATGGTCGCGGCATCAATGCGAATTGAAGCTGTCTTCAAATGCCAGTAACGGCGAGGAGGAAAGAGGGGGGCGGGTTTCACGCGAGGAAGACGATGCCAACATGGCACGGGTCCGGGGTGTCAGCGAGATGAGTGGGTTGGTTCACGCGTGAGAAAAGGAAATAGCCAGAGAGAGGAGAGGTGCCGGGTGGGCTAGCTGCTGGGCTTAGTGTGTTGGGCTCAATAAATTCATTTTTTTGTACTGCTTTGTTTTTCTTTTTCTATTTCTATTCATCTGTTTTGATTTTGGTTAATTAATTCAAACATCTATTTGAATTCAAACTTCTCTCAAATTTTGTGTGGAATCAAACACTGATTACTAGTTCATTTTAGAGTCAAAATTAGAATATTTCCTTTATTCTTTTAGGGTCTTTTAAATATTTAATTAGGCCCTTGCTTTAACTCAAATAAGATTTTAATAATAATTCAAACACCATTTAAACTTCTAAATCCTTCCAAATCTTTTCAGTAGGTTTTTATTTGTTTAATTGGGTGTCAAATAATTCATCTTGAATTATTTGGAAAAGTTTTTAATATGATTTATTAATTATTTGAAATTGGATTTGTCTTTATTCAAATAGAATTTGGTTTATGCCATTTTATTTTATTTTGGAAATTCTTTATCCAATATTTTATTTGGATTTGGATTATAATCATTCCACTTGTTTATGGATTAGGCCAAGATTTAATTTGGTCTTTAAATATTCCTTATTTAATATTTCTTTCTTCATCTTATAAAATCCATATCTTTTTATTTAGAGATCCAAACTTGGTGATTCCAATTTGTGAAATCTTATTTGATATTTATTTATCACTTTAAATCTTTTTAGGATTAATTGCTCACCATTTGGTTTGGATTTTAGATAAGTGCTTTATTAGCTTTGGAATTTACTTTTCCTTATATTATTAAATTCATAAGATTTTATCTATGGCTCCAAATTAAGTGAAACCAATTTCTATGGTTTACAATATTTCTATTTGTCATTGTTGATCTTTTGTAAATGTTTGTTGACAAATTTTTATATGGATCAAATCCATAGGCTTGGAGATAACTTGGAAATGATTTTTATTCCATTAGGGTTTGGGGTTTGGATTTATTTTCCAAGTGTTTAAATTTCAAGATACATTCATTGAGGAATGCATTTCTCTTGATTTGGATTTTGTTGGATTCAAACTTTAATTAAAGTTTGTTCAAGAAGGGATTTTAAGTTTCCAATCAGAAACAAAAGTTTCTTTTCACCCTAAAAATCAACAATCATTTATTTTGTTTATTTATTTTTCACATTACAAGATTTGGAAAATCATGGGATGTGACAGGCTACCACCCTTAAAATAAATCTCGTCCCGAGATTTGGGAAGGATAGGGGTTACAAGTTGGCTCAAAGAAACTAGGGTACTACCACCCTTAAAATATTTCCATCTAGATTACTTCTTGGTTTGCTTGGAATCTTGGGGATACTTCTCTGGGCAAACATCTGCATAGTGTCCTTTGTTTTCACATTTGAAACATGTGACAAGGCTGAGATCCTTCATAGGCTTTATCTTGTGCTTCATCTTTTCTAGGCAATTGCTTGCATAATGCCCTTGGTTACCACAATTGTAGCATGTGATAAGATTGAGTTCATCATGTATCTTCTGTGGACAAGTTGCTACATAATGGCCTAGATCTTTGCAGTTGTTGCACTACACTTGGTTAATCTCCTTATATTTTTGTTTCTTCTCAGGACATTCATTGGCATAGTGTCCCATTTCCTTGCAATGGCAACATTGCACTTGGCTTTTTTCCTTCTTCTTCTTGGGTTTCTCCAAAGCTAGGAGTGCTTCTAGTTCATGTTCTTCATATGTTATCTCAAAAGTAGGAAAAGTTCCTGGTCTCCTTGACCTTTTCCTTGGATAATACATATGTCTCCTCTTTGGTCCATCAAATTGAGTCATATTGCATGGAGGTGCAAGCTGAGATTTTCCTTTGTCTTCATCCTTCTTGGCAGACTTTGCTCTCTCATGGTAATCTGCAATCAGTTGTTGCACTCCTGTAAGATCCCTCCTTTATAAAGGAAAAGGATCCCTGTGATTGCAATGCTAGTCCCTGGAACAATGCTAGCATCCACAGTTTAAGATGAACTACACAGAAACAAAGGTCATTATTACAGTCATTCCAGAGACAAACATAGTCTTTACAACTCCATGGCCACAAGCCTAGTACAAGAGTTTAAATAGTAAATAGAAAACAAGTCTTCATCTTCATGTGCCACAGGCAAACATGTTGAGTGTAGACTCATGACTTCTAATCATCATCAGAGTAACCTGTAACATCACAAGTTACAGCCACAGTGGGTCAATACATTGGAATAGTATTGGCAAGTGATACCTTAGTATAATATTGGTGGACTACATAATATATGCAATTTGGCTAAGTGTAGCTTAGGCTTGCTTTGCTCAAAATAGGTTTTGCCTATTAGTTGAAATCACTAAGTTTTTCTTTGTCAAAAACTTTTCCCGAGGAACCACCAATAGACATTGAGGTCCTTCACCCTTGTTCAACCACAAATTTTTACTTAGAAATTGGGATGAGGAGATTCTTGATAGCTTCCATGTCTTGATGCTCAAGTTGTCCAATACCAGGGACATGGCTAAGTACTTAGATTCTTCCATCTGCAGAGGTTGTGCACTTCCCCACAAGCCTTGATTTTCACCAAGACAGGACCTTTCAGAAGCCTTCCCTTAGACCAAATGGACGCGTTCCAACCTATCATCTCACTACCACCAACTGTCCAAATGGCTAAGTTCTTGCAACCTATGTGATCCAGTCAGAGACCATATTGCCAAGTGGCTGCACTAGAAGCTTCTTAACATTTGGCCTCTCAAATCCCTTTGTTCCTGGGTGGCTTTCCACAAGTGAGATACACAAGGTAGACCATAGAAATGGGCCTTGTGTAACCACTCAACATAAACCATTCCTTCCATTCCACCCAGGTGTTTCATTCACTTAGTTGTTTTATTAGGCAAAACACAAGTCCAAAAGGACTTAGAAATATTTTAACATAGCATGAATATTTCACCACCCTTGGTTCCTACTAGCTAGGCTAAGCATGACATAGATAAGTATCTTAACTTAGAAATTTCTAGCAATTCTACAACTACTAGAATTTCCCAACATAGCATATAAGCAAAATATATCCATGCAAGACTAGCAAAAATATTTCTAATGCATAGTAGAAAAACATAGGGATAAAATATCATGAAGTACCACTTGCCTTGGTAGTTTGTAGAGTAGCTACACTCCTCACAATCACAATCACTATTGGCACCAAAATCTACACATAAAATCATAGCAACAAATCACATACAAAATAAATACAAGCAAAAATATATATGGATGCATGCAATATGATATGTGATGATTCTCTAAACTCAACAAGACAAGTGCACAATACTGGTTCATAAACAAGTTCAAAACTTGCCAAACAACATTTATTTAAATACTAAAACATTTCTGAAATAATTTATATACACAAAATAGGCCTACACATGATTCTGTAAATAAAACCATTTTAACAGAAACAAAACATTAAACACATTGAATATTTGGAAAGGGCTTTCTCTCCTGATTCCATTGATATAAAATTCATCAAATTTGGACGTGGGAATCAAAAGTTATGATTAAAACAAAATCAAACATCTAATAGATTCAAATCCTGATTTTAAATCTAAACCCTAGCCACGCGTCATGTTCTGATTTGTGCGTACCGGTTCGCACGGATCGGTCGATGCAGGCCGTTGGATTAAAGTGACCGTGCACGGCTCAGATCTAAACGTATCATTTCGTTAAGTGATTCTGTTGCACGCGTTAGATCTAGATCTAACGGATGTCGATCAAATGACCAAGGTCTGGCGGCGCGCAGCGACGGCGACCGGCGACGCGCTCGGTCTACGGCGTCGCGGTGGCTACAGAGAGGGCTGGGGTCAGTGGAAGTGCTTACCAGACTCGCAGCGATGTACTGAAGCTCAACATGGTGGTGGCTTGACAAGGGGCGCGCTGCAGTGGCCGTGGGAGCTCGTCGGAGTGGATGACAGCGTCGGGCTCGGGTGGACGGCGACGTTGGCGACGTTCTGCTCCGCCCTGACGCAAACGGAGGGCATCAGTGGGTGCGCATCGATCAGGCGAACAAGTCAGCGTCAAAGGGAAGGCACGAGGCGGTCGGTTTTTACCTTAATCGCTTGCCGGAGTTGGAGACGGCGTCGGGGACTTGCAGTGCTCGTTGGAGTTGTGGTTGGAATGACCACGGCAGAAGCTACAATCGGCAGCGAGTAGTAGAACATAGGGCAAGGGCGGCCAGCCATCTGCGGTGCGAGATGAGGGCGGAGACACAGGGTTTTAGCCAGGTTCGGCCCCCGGAGGGTAAAGACCTACTCCTGCTAGATTGTATTATGATAGAAGTACAATGGGGAGAGCTCGACGGCTAGGCGGCGAGTCGCTTGGGTGGATGATGGAACGTATCCTCTACATGCCCTGTAGGGAGGTTTATATAGACTCACTCCCCTAGGGTTTACATATCTCAACCGAACCAGTTAAGGTTTCGGCACTCGTTTAACCTAATCCGACTGGGCCTATCTACTCTCCTGGGCCTTCAGCTTCCAGTCGCTTGGATCCATGCCAGGTCTTGATCCAGTCGTCGTCCTGCAGGCCCACTCGCCAGTTCCTGGGCCAGTCGGAAACGTCCTGCTGGGTATACCCCCATAGGCATATCCCCATCAGTAGTCCCCGAGGCCATCGTCGATTGGTCACAGGTGTTCGTTGGCAGTCGGAGTATACGGGTCCAATGCGGACGCCCAGTCGAATCGGTGGCGGGCTCCTGAATAAAGGAAAAGACTAATTATTCTGGTCGCAGCTCGCGAACGGGTCGGTGAAATATTTAGTCACTGTTGTAGTGATTGGGTCGGCGAGTCGAATGGATGAAGTTGGACCATCAGACGCAGTCAAAACTAGCCGTTGGGGTAATCCAATGGTAACTTTGGCGTAATCACCGTGTAGCAACGGCTCCCGGAATTGGTGGGTAACAACCGCTATATAAAGGAAATGGTAGGCGATTGGGGAACCACCCTTTCGTCATTTCCTTCGATTTCGCCCATCTCCTTTTTCCTCCGCATCGCGATCCAATCGATCCAAACTCCTCCGACCTCCACGAACCTTTCCGCCAATGGCCCCCTCCACCGAACCATGGGGCAGGTCCAAGTGCACAAGAGCGCTACTGGCATCCTTCGAGGAGGCCGGGATCCTGCGCGCCGGCAGGTGGGGCATCCCCGCGGCCGGAGAGGTGACTCCAGATCCACGCGAGGGAGAATTTGTTTGCTTCACCAGCCATCTGGAACGGGGGCTGGGGTTCCCCACATCTCTTTTCTTCCGGCGCTTCTGCGCCTTCTGTAGGGTTCGCAGCATAGAAAACAAAAATTTTCCTACGATGTGAACTATATACCAAGATCTATATACTAGATACAAACAACGGGCGGATGTATATCCGTAGAGAACATACCCTTGAAGACCGACAAAGCTTAACGAGTTCAACTCGTGGTTGATGTAGACGATCTCTTGCCGATCTCAAGATCGAGAGGAAGTCCTAGCGCCGCAAATCAGCAGCGCATCCGTGCTCGCACACACGTTCGAGGCACCGAGCAAACTCCGCCTCCTCGCTCCAGCGATGCAGCGGAAGCACAACTCTTTCTTGCCGAATAGCCACCGGGAACATGTATCTCGTTAGTCCGAGACCATGGGGGATAAATTCTAGAGGGGGAGAGAGATCCTTCACGAGGAGGTGTGAGAGACAAGTGAGGAGGGGGGCTCCTTTTATAGGAGGAGGGGGGAAACCCCAAGGGGGTGGCCGGCGCATGGGGGCTGCCCCCTTGCCCTCCCCTCTTCATGTGGGTGGACACTCCACTCACAAATCTCCTTTAAATTCCCTCCACTCAAAAGTCCACTCAAATTCCCATTAAATTTCCACCAAATTTAATGCAAACTCTCATTAAATAAAACTCTTTTATTTTATTCAGAATTTTGTCAATTACTTTAATGACAAACATTCACAAATAACCCCTTGCTAGAATTCTATTTCACATGCATAACCACTTTATGCAATTTCACCCGAAAACCTATTTCGGTATATAGTGAAATAAATTCCTGCGCTTGTTCATTCTTTCGGCATGAAACATTTGCTCCAATTGGATGTCGGTGTCTCTTAAGTGTGTCACCCTACGGTTCGTGAATAATGCGGACATGATCGAGACCCCTCTCAGATCAATAATCAGAAGCGGGATCTGGAGACCCATACTGACTCCCACACATTCAACGATGACTTTCTTGTGATCGTCGGAACCTTTTACGCTAGTATCTTAATCCCTTTGTTTCACGATATTATTACATGTCCAAGATTCGATCATCGGTATCTCCATACCTAGTTTGATCTCGTTACCGACATGCACTCTTTTCTCGTTCCTGTGATATAACATTCTAGTGATCAAATCACTTGCTTGCAAGCTAATCAATGTGATATCACCGAGAGGGCCCAGAGTATATCTATCCGTCATCGGGATGAACAAATTCCACTCTCGATCCATGAGCCTCAACATAACACTTTATTAGTTCTGAATCCATCTTTATAATCACCCTGTTACGGTGTGACGTTTGATGTTATCAAGAAACTCTTCCGGTGTTAGTGATTGACATGATCTCATGGTCTAAGGATTAGGATCACTTCGTAAGTTGTTATAGCAATATAAACTCAATGACTTTGATCGTAATGCTATACTTCGGATGAATGTTCATCACACCATTACACTAATGTTGTGATCCCGTTATTAACAACATCCAATGTCCATGATCAGGAAACCTTGATCATCTTGTTAATCAACGAGCTAGTTTATGAGAGAGGCATAACTAGGAACTTTCTGTTTGTTTATTAAACACACATGTATTAACGTTTCCGTATTAATACAATTATAGCATGCAAAATAAACATCTATCATATACTTGGAATACACATAATAAAAACTTTATTATTGCCTCTCAGGGCATATTCCCTTCAGTCTCCCACTTGCACTAGAGACAATAATCTAGTTACATAGTGATAAATCTAACACCCATTGAGTTCTGGTGTTGATCATGTTTTGCTCTAGGGAGAGTTTTAGTCAACGGATCTGCTACATTGAGATCCGTATGTACTTTACAAATCTTTATATCTCCATCCTTGACATGCTCGCGGATGGAGTGAAACCGGCGCTTAATATGCTTGGAATGCTTGTGAGACCTTGGCTCTTTGGCATTGGCAATGGCACCATTGTTGTCACAATAGATCACCATTGGGTCCAACGCGTTTGCCACAACTCCTAGTTCGGATATGAACTCCTTCATCCAAACTGCTTCCTGAGCCGCTTCTGAAGCAGCAACATATTCGGCCTCCGTTGTTGATCCCGCTACCACGGGTTGTTTGGAGCTCCTCCAACTAACCGCTCCGCCATTCATGAGAAATACGTATCCGGATTGATACTTAGAGTCATCCGGATCGGTGTCAAAGCTAGCGTCGACATAACACTGTGACGAGCTCTTCTTCACCTCCGTATACAAGAAACATATCCTTAGTTCTTCGTAAGTACTTAAGGATATTCTTGACCGCTATCCAGTGTTCCGAACCTGGATCCGATTGGTACCTACTAGTCAAACTAATAGCATGTGCCACATCCGGTCTTGTACATAGCATGGCGTACATTATAGAGCCTATGGCTGAAGCATAGGGGACTTTGTCCATTATCTCTCTTTCTTCCGCCGAAGCCGGACTTTGAGTCTTACTCAATGTCTTGCCTTGCAACATAGGTAAGAACCCCTTCTTACTTCCGTCCATTTTAAACTTCTTTAAAATCTTATCAAGGTATGTACTTTGCGATAGCCCTATTAGGCGCCTAGATCTATCTCTATAGATCTTTATGCCTAATATGTATGACGCTTCACCTAGGTCCTTCATTGAAAATTTGCTGTTTAGATAACTTTTAACACTGTTTAAAAGTTCTATATCATTTCCGATCAATAATATGTCATCCACATATAATATCAGAAATGCCACATTGCTCCCACTCACTTTCTTGTAAATACAAGCTTCTCCATAAGTTTGGACAAATCCAAACTCTTTGATCACCTCATCAAAGCGGAGATTCCAACTTCGTGATGCTTGCTTCAATCCATAGATGGATCGCTGAAGCTTGCACACCTTGTTAGCATCCTTAGGATCGACAAAACCCTTTGGTTGTATCATATACAACTCTTCTTCAATATTACCATTGAGAAACGCGGTTTTGACATCCATCTGCCATATCTCATAATCGAAATATGCAGCAATTGCTAACATAATCCTAACTGACTTTAGCATCGCTACGGGAGAGAAAGTCTCATCGTAGTCAACTCCTTGAATTTGTCGAAACCCCTTTGCGACAAGTCGAGCTTTATAGACGGTCACATTACCATCAGCATCAGTTTTCCTTTTGAAAATCCATTTGTTCTCCACGGCCTTTCGGTCGTGAGGTAATTCCACCAAGTTCCAAACTTGATTTTCATACATGGATTCCATCTCGGATTTCATGGCTTCTAACCATTTGTTGGAATCCGGGCTCATCATCGCTTCTTCATACGTCGCAGGGTCATCATTTTCATCAACCATGAAATTCATGACAGGATTTCCGTACAGCTCGGGAGCTGCACGCGTCCTGTTTGACCTGCGAGGTTCGGTAGTACTCTCTTTCGGAGTTTCATGATCATTATCATTAGTTCCCTCTTCAACAGGTGGAGCCAACTCCGGAACAACTTCCGGCGCTGCGCTACTCGCCATACTTTGAAGAGAAGGTTCCACAACCTCTTCGAGTTCTACCTTCCGACTACTCACACCTTTCGCGAGAAACTATTTCTCTAGAAAGGATCCATTCTTGGCAACAAAAACCTTGCCCTCGGATCTGTGATAGAAGGAATACCCAATAGTTTCTTTAGGGTATCCTATGAAGACGCAATTATCCGCTTTGGGTTCGAGTTTATCCGGTTGAAGTTTCTTCACATAAACATCGCATCCCCAAACTTTAAGAAATGACAGCTTAGGTTTGTTTCCAAACCACAATTCATACGGTGTCTTTTCAACGGATTTAGATGGTGCCCGATTTAAAGTGAATGCAGCAGTTTCTAGTGCATAACCCCAAAATGACAACGGCAAGTCCGTCAGAGACATCATAGATCGAACCATATCTAATAAAGTACGATTACGATGTTCCGACACACCATTTCACTGTGGTGTTCCGGCAGGTGTGAGTTGTGAAACAATTCCACACTCTTTCATGTGAGTGCTAAACTCGTAACTTAGATACTCACCTCCACGGTCGGACCGTAGAAATTTGATCTTTCTATTACGATGATTTTCCACTTCATTCTGAAATTCCTTGAACTTTTCAAAGGTTTCAGACTTGTGTTTCATCAAGTAGATATAACCGTATCTACTCAAATCATCCGTGAAAGTAACAAAATAACGATATCCACCTCGCGCCGACACACTCATTGGACCACATACATTAGAATGTATGATTTCCAATAAATCTGTCGCCCGTTCCATTGAACCGGAAAACGGCGTTCTAGTCATCTTGCCCATAAGGCATGGCTCACATGTATCAAATGATTCATAATCAAGTGATTCCAAAAGTCCATTCGAATGGAGCTTCTTCATGCGTTTAACGCCAATATGACCTAGACGGCAGTGCCACATATATGCGGATATATCATCATTAAGTTTAATCCTTTTAGCATCAACATTATGAATATGTGTAACATTATCATTGAGATCTAATAGAAATAAACCATTCATCATCGGTGCATGACCATAAAAGATTTCATTCATATAAATGGAACAACCATTGTTCTCTGATTTAAATGAATAACCACTTCGCATCAAACACGATCCAGATACAATGTTCATGCTCAGTGCAGGCACCAGATAACATTTATTCAAGTTTATAACTAATCCCGACGGTAAGTGGAGAGGCAGCATTCTGACGGCGATCACATCAACGCTTGATCCATTGCTGACACGCATCTTGACCTCACCCCTTGCTAGCGGTCACTTGTTCCGAAGCCCCTGATTCGACTTACAAATATTAGCAACTGAACCGGTATCAAATACCCAGGTGCTACTGCGAGCACTAGTCAAGTACACATCAATAACATGTATATCATATATACCTTTGTTTGCCTTGCCGGCCTTCTTGTCTGCCAGATACTTGGGGCAGTTGCGCTTCCAGTGGCCAGTCCCCTTACAATAGTAGCACTCGGAATCAGACTTAGGTCCAACTCGGGGTTTCTTTTCAGGCGCGGCAACAGGCTTGCCGCCCTTACTTCCCTTCCGTTTCCCTTCTTGTCTTTCTTGAAACCAGTGTTCCTACTGATCATCAACACTTGATGTTCCTTTTTGATCTCCACTTCTGCAGTTTTAAGCATTGACAGAAGCTCGGGGAGAGACTTCTTCATGCCTTGCATATTATAGTTCATCACGAAGCTCTTATAGCTAGGTGGCAGAGACTGCAGAACATGATGGATTCCTAAGTCAATGGGAATCGATATTCCCAAGGACACAAGCTTACCGGCGTAACCCGACATCTTGAGTACATGCTCACTAACGGAGCTGTACTCTTCCATCATGCAGCTAAAGAACTTTTCTGAAGCGTTGTAGCTCTCTACAGCAGCATGTGTGTCGAAAATCATTTTCAACTCACCCATTGTATCAAATGCATTGCTGTTTTCGAAACGCTTTCGAAGTTCCGGCTCTAGCCCATACAATATGCCACAATGAACTAAGTTGTGGTCCTCCTGACGAGTCTGATAGACATTCTTCTCCTCGTCAGGGGCATCATCAAAAGGTGGGGGGCCTAACGGCGCTTCTAGCACATATTGCTTTTGTGCAGCATAGAGGAGAATCCTCAAATTCATGGCCCATTCGGTAAAGTTGCTACCGTTCGTTGCTAGTTTCTCTTTCTCCATGAACACATTGAAATTAAAAGCAGGTGGTGCCATCTACAACAGAATTTGTAAAGTTTAGACTAAGTGTATGATAGATTGAGTTCAACTAATCTATATTACGAATGAACTCCCACTCAAAAACGACATCCCTCGTGCCCTTTTGGTGATTACATGAACCAAATCCACTACACCAAGTCCGATCATCACGTGAGTCGGTATAGCTTCAAAGGCGAGCATCAAATGGGCATCATATCAACTATATGACTCATTCTTAACCTTTCGGTCCGTGTTCCGAGGCCATGTTTGTACATGCTAGGCTCTCCAAGTTAGAACCTTAGTATTCGCGTGTGTAACTGTTTTACACCCGAAATATGGTCGTGGATCCAAGAACACCCGATCATCACGTGATGTCTTGGAGCGACGAAAACATAATCGGTGCATACTAAAGGAAGAACACATTCTTATCTTGATATTTAAATGAGGGATCATCTTATTATGCTAACAAAGCGCTAAACAAGCAATATAAGATGCAATCAAAACATCATATGTTTATTAGTGAAATGATATGGTTCCCGCAGATGATCTCTATCATGTGCATCGTGGTATGATCACTATCATACCTATATGTGTAAATCCAAGGTCTATGGATTTTACACGCTATGTGTGTTGTAAGAGTATCATCTCATACTTCTACTTACAACACTACCATATCATAACACTAGCCCAGCAACAATCTAAACTAGACCCCTCTAATTTATCCATTGCAAGTTTTACGTGGCTTAGGGCTTTCGAGATAGAACCGTTCTTACCTACGAACATGAACCACAACGAGGATAATCAAATTGTTGACAACTCGCTTGCAAAATAGATATTGACTATAGTAGGAGAGACAGACACCCGCTAGCCACTTATGCAAACTAGTTGCATGTCAAGCGTGGAACAGGTCTCATGTGCGAGGACATGTAAAGTTTTTCCGGGCCGCTTCATCCCACTATGCCACCAATATCCAAAATTACAACAAAGGAGCAACAACATGATCATCATCGCCCACATACTCATATGTGTACTACCCGTGTAAAGTATCTACGCATAGATCCGGCTCTGATACCACTGTAGGGTTCGCAGCATAGAAAACAAAAAATTTCCTACGATGTGAACTATATACCAAGATCTATATACTAGATACAAACAACGGGCGGATGTATATCCATAGAGAACATACCCTTGAAGACCGACAAAGCTTAACGAGTTCAACTCGTGGTTGATGTAGACGATCTCTTGCCGATCTCAAGATCGAGAGGAAGTCCTAGCGCCGCAAATCAGCAGCGCATCCGTGCTCGCACACACGTTCGAGGCACCGAGCAACCTCCGCCTCCTCGCTCCAGCGATGCAGCGGAAGCACAACTCTTTCTTGCCGAATAGCCACCGGGAACATGTATCTCGCTAGTCCGAGACCATGCGGGATAAATTCTAGAGGGGGAGAGAGATCCTTCACGAGGAGGTGTGAGAGACAAGTGAGGAGGGGGGCTCCTTTTATAGGAGGAGGGGGGGAACCCCAAGGGGGTGGCCGGCGCATGGGGGCTGCCCCCTTGCCCTCCCCTCTTCATGTGGGTGGACACTCCACTCACAAATCTCCTTTAAATTCCCTCCACTCAAAAGTCCACTCAAATTCCCATTAAATTTCCACCAAATTTAATGCAAACTCTCATTAAATAAAACTCTTTTATTTTATTCAGAATTTTGTCAATTACTTTAATGACAAACATTCACAAATAACCCCTTGCTAGAATTCTATTTCACATGCATAACCACTTTATGCAATTTCACCCGAAAACCTGTTTCGGTATCTAGTGAAATAAATTCCTGCGCTTGTTCATTCTTTCGGCATGAAACATTTGCTCCAATTGGATGTCGGTGTCTCTTAAGTGTGTCACCCTACGGTTCGTGAATAATGCGGACATGATCGAGACCCCTCTCGGATCAATAATCAGAAGCGGGATCTGGAGACCCATACTGACTCCCACACATTCAACGATGACTTTCTTGTGATCGTCGGAACCTTTTACGCTAGTATCTTAATCCATTTGTTTCACGATATATTACATGTCCGAGATTCGATCATCGGTATCTCCATACCTAGTTTGATCTCGTTACCGACATGCACTCTTTTCTCGTTCCTGTGATATAACATTCTAGTGATCAAATCACTTGCTTGCAAGCTAATCAATGTGATATCACCGAGAGGGCCCAGAGTATATCTATCCGTCATCAGGATGAACAAATTCCACTCTCGATCCATGAGCCTCAACATAACACTTTATTAGTTCTGAATCCATCTTTATAATCACCCTGTTACGGTGTGACGTTTGATGTTATCAAGAAACTCTTCCGGTGTTAGTGATTGACATGATCTCATGGTCTAAGGATTAGGATCACTTCGTAAGTTGTTATAGCAATATAAACTCAATGACTTTGATCGTAATGCTATACTTCGGATGAATGTTCATCACACAATTACACTAATGTTGTGATCCCGTTATTAACAACATCCAATGTCCATGATCAGGAAACCTTGATCATCTTGTTAATCAACGAGCTAGTTTATGAGAGAGGCATAACTAGGAACTTTCTGTTTGTTTATTAAACACACATGTATTAACGTTTCCGTATTAATACAATTATAGCATGCAAAATAAACATCTATCATATACTTGGAATACACATAATAAAAACTTTATTATTGCCTCTCAGGGCATATTCCCTTCACCTTCTACGGGATCCATCCGTCGGACCTGGGCCAGCACAGCATCGAGCAGCTCGCCATTTTCGTGGCGTTCTGCGAGTGCTATCTGGGCTGCAGGTCCTACTTCCCCCTATGGCAAGATCTGTTCCACGGGAGGATCAGTCGTGAAGAATCAGGCGGCCCAATGCTTGCTGCGGGCGGCCTGACATTCAGATGAAGTCGAAGGCCTCCTTCTTCGACCTGATGCTGCCTACCAAGGCGGCGAGCGAGTGGAAGAAGTCCTGATTTTATGTCACTGAGGCGACTCCAGATGGCGAGGTAGCGATCCCAAGGTACTCCGCCGACCGGCCTGAACCATGCCGACTCCAGGTCGGCAAGCTCCTAGTGGACCAGAGGATGGTCGTGGACGAGATGCTTCAAACCATCTGCGGCCTGAAGAAGAAGGGCCTTCAAACCATCAACCTGTACAACTTTGGCTCGGGCGGCGACTCGTTTCCCTGGCCTGCCGCGAGCATTACATGTACGAGTACATGGGCAGGGAGGACTCGACGGAATCCTGCCTCACCGAGTGGAAACTCGAAGACTACGTCCTGGCGTTGAAGAAGATCACCCAGGCAGCATACCTGGACGCGAAGGCTGGGGTCGCCCCCTACTCTGCGAAGCATCCAGCCCCAACGGTAAGTCGCTGTCTACCATTCACAGTCGTAGTTGATGTTGTCGCGGTTATATTGATATTGTCTCGTGCCTACTGCAGTTATTTCAGGTGGTGGAAGGGTGGCTCCCACCCGCGGATGACGAGAACTCGAGCTCGTCCGTCCAGGACGGGGGCGAGTCGCCTCCTGCTAAGGGCGGCGTCGGGATAGACACGAGTGATGACGACTACGATGATGACGAGCCCAGAGAAGAGGCTGCCCCGATTGTTCGCAAAACTTGCGGGCAACATCAGCGCGAGCTCGAGGCGAGTAGAAGCCTCGAACGTCACGACGATGATGACGACGACGAGCTTCCCGAGCACACCTCGCGTCGTGAGGCTACACCAGCGAAAAAGAAGAAGGAAGTGAAGGCTCCACCAAAGAGGAAGACGAAGTCGGCAAAACAGGCATCTCTGCCTCGCTCGACGAGTAGTTCCGACGCCACCAGCCTGGCCAGGGATGAAGCGCCGCAGATGACAGCGGCACCGGATGCCACTGCCGCCCTGAGTGAGGTACCTCTGGCCTCGCTTTCCCCCTCATTCGCCCCAGTCTCTGGGTTGGGGGCTGCTCCAGCCGCGGCAGATTCGCCTCCCAGGAGAGCTCCTGCCGAAGTCGTTTCGGAGGCTCCTGTCGCGGCCTCATCGTCGAAGAGGCCTTCCATGTCTTGGGCGCATGATGTTTTGGAGATGGCCAACATCCGCACGGGGCTGCGGTTCATACCAGTCGCCAAGTGAGTTTTCTTCACCTGCCTTTCCTTTCGTTGTACTCATGTATCAACCCGCAGGACTGGAGTTAAAAATATAGGCCACCCGTCTGTGGCCAAAGTGCCGCCAGTCGTTGCCGAGGAGGACCCCTCTCGGAAGAGGAAGGCTGATGAGATCGCTGCCCCCGCAGACAGTTCCAAGAAGGCCAAGGGCGACAATGTCGTCACGGTGTCTGACGACACGACGGTTGCTCTGAGTGGTCCTGCGACGGAGGCGGCCTTGAAGACCAAGGAGGGTGCTTCCTCGCCTGGGGTGGCCGAGTCGGCTTCTCTTGGTGCTGGCGCATCCACCGCGACCTTCCCCCGCTTCATGTCCAGAGCGGCTACGGTGAGTGGTACAATGCCATCGAGCCGCGTACTTAGGGTCGCCGAAACGGAGGTCGAGCAGCGTCGCGAGCACACTCTGGCTCTTCTCGCACCTGTGGACGCGCTACAGCTCCATGTCATGCTTGGCGCAGCCATCCAGGTATGTCTAGTCCTCGAGGATCGGGCCACTGAATTTCAGTGGTCAGATTCTTTTGGTGTTTTGTTTTTATTTCTAGCACCCAGTCCCCGAGTGCGCAGTCGCTGAATTTCAGCAGGTGGGCACTTAGGATTTTTGATCTCCAGTCCCTGAGTGTCCAGTCGCTGAATTTTGGTGGGTGGGCACTTAGGATTTTTGATCTCCAGTCCCCGAGTGTCCAACCACTGAATTTCAGTGGGTGGGCACTTAGGATTTCGTTATTGTTAACTGTTTGATTTGCGCACAGGGCTTGCAGCGTGAATCAGCCGACCGGCTTGCTGCGAAGTGTCGCGCGAAGAAGGAACTTGTTGCCGTCCAAGAGGCGAACAAGAGACTCCAGGCGATTGCTGCGAAGGCAGAGGAGGTCCGCCAAGGCCTTGTCCCGGCGAGTGAACTGACGGCGGCTCAATCTGCGTTGAGTTCGGCTGAGAAGCAGATCGCCGACCTTGAGCGCGAGCTTAAGGAAGCGAAGGAGGAGGCGAGTTCAGCGGATGGGCGAGCCAAGGCTGTTGTTACGGCCGCCGCTGAAGAGCGTAAGGTCTCTGACGCCCTCGTTGCTGGGCTACAAGACGACTTCTCCTCTCTTCAAAGCTTCATCACGGGTCTATGCCGTCCTTTGATTGGTAAGTGTGCCTGCCTCTTCCTGTAGTAGCTGCATTGCGTGATCTTTGTCGTACTCACTGCCACCCTCTGTCCACAGGTCGGATTATCGACAACTCGGAAGAGGCGCAGTCGTACGACGCGCGGCAGTGTGTGGCCACTCTGGTTGACTCGGCCACGTTGTCCGCGGCTTGCATTCGGGCGTATCTTCAGGAGATGTCTCCTACGGAAGTGATTCCCAGCGACCTCGTCGACGTGTGGCGGTATCTGGATAAGGCGCCGTCAGTCGTCGAGTTCATGTTGCGGTCAGCGTTCCGGCGCGGGGCGGCGACGGTGCTTAGCCTTGGGCTCGCCCACTTCCCAGAGGATTTCGATCTGGACGACGTGACGAGTGGCTACCCCTCGTCGACGGGCTCGGTGGAGATTGCCGAGGTGCTGAAGCTGACGGATCGTGCCGCGGTATACTCCGATTGTGTCTGGGCGATGGGCGACCTCCGTCCTTATCTAGAGACGACCGTCGCGCCCAACGATCCTGAGCCGCCGCACCGGGACTTCAAGGTCGATCAGCCCTTCCGTGCGGCGATGGCGGGTGAGCTGACGACGTACCCGTCGAACCCGTACACTCCCTTCATTCGCAACCGCAAAGGTGGCAGCGAGTCGACATCGAAGCCTGCGGAATAAAACATTATGCCCTGGGGCATTAGTAGCAGTTCGGCCATTGGGCGCAACTTGTATT